>JAVQMG010000132.1:43935000-45406250 GCA_032878915.1 Castanopsis chinensis
TTCATGCTAACCTAAATAAAGGAAATTAAGAGATAATTTTTTTTCGATTAATTTTTTTTCTTCTAATACTACTGAGCACCAAAAAAAAAAAAAGAAGTTATCTTCATATAAAATTTTTCACAATAAATAATTTTATTAACAGTCACATAATTAGTTGGAAAAAATATAATCATAAGAGCTAAGCTTTATTAAAAAAAGAAGAGGTCTTGAGACTTATGTAGTTGCTCAAAAGAAACCAATAATAGCAGGGTCTACGTCCACATAGGACGCCATGTGTAATACGGCAGGCATTTGGGGCTATATATATAAAATGATGTTTAACGTTTCATGTATCCATGGTTTTTTAATTAGGGGTGTGCAAAAAACCGAGGAATTGAATGAATTGACCGAACCGTGTTCAAAATTTCGGTTTGGTTTCGGTTTTGGTTTCGGTGCTGGATTTTTTAAAACCAAAACCAACCGAATCGAAAGAAATATATATAAATTAATGTAACTCGAATGCATAACTGGTCAGTGGGCTTAGTGGTATGCCCCATTTGATTTGGCTAGGCGATCCCATGTTCGAGCCGTCGCGCGGGACTTGTGTATATTTTTCTATTTAATTTTTTAAAACCGTAGTAGTAGCAAAAATACGGAAATACCCCTTTTATTCTTCCCTTTTTTTTTCTCAGCTTCCCTTCTCTTTTCTTTAGCCGCCCCCTTCCTGATTTTTTTCTCTCAATTTTTTCTTTGTCTCTCTCTGCGCTTCTTGCTTCAATTTTTCCTCTCTACCCTTCGGTCCTTCCCCAATTTTTTCTCTAATCTCAGCCCTTATCAGTTCAGTCGCCTCATTCTTTCCTTCTCTTTTCGTTCTCTGAGTCCCATGGACCATGGCCATGCCTTTCTCTCACATACCTCTGTTCTTTCTTCAATGCGATTTGAAAAATCACTATAGACACATGGTGCTAGGCTCAAGCATGGTGGTAGGATCCTCCTATGGTGCAGAAACGGTAAAGTTCTGTCTGGACCATTTTGTTAATTCAAAATATTTTCAATTTTTTATTGGAATCTGTCCAGTGGTGATTTTTGTTTTCGTTTTTGTTTTTTGGGTTCGTCTGAAATTGGGTTCTGTGTAAGTAAATTGATTGCAATTTGTTTTTTAAAAGACTGATATTTTTGAATTTTTATGTTTTAATTATTATTATTATTATTTTTGTTTTCTGTTACTGCTGAGTTGGACTAAATGTGTTAGGAATTGGGTTTTACTCGAGTGTGATTTCTAAGATTAGGGTTTTTTGGAAGTAAAATTGATGTTATTTGATAATAAAGGACCGATATTTATGTAAAAAAATTGTGTTTGAAAGCAAATAAATAGAGTTTGAATATGGGTCTGCTGGTTTTGTGCTGATACTGTTCTATTTGTTATGAAATTAGGGTTTTGGGATGTAGAATGATTATATTGCTCACATGTGCTTATAAGTATGTGTAAACAAAGGAAAAGCAAATCGAAAGTCAACAATTTGCAGGCCAGGCCCAGCCCAATTCTTGCTACAAGTCATTCGGGTTTTCCTGTTCCCCAATCTCTTTCTTTCTGCCATTCCTGGTTGATTTAGGGTTTAGAAAAACTTTGAATTTATTACACCATTCTCTCACACACTCTCTCTCTCTCGCTCTCTCTGTGGAAGAAAATTATTTCACAAAAATCATATAAATGCAACAATTTGAAATCTCTTAACTAGAAAAAAATGGCATCTTGGGGAAGAGTTCGGCAATCTAAGCTGAAGCACTTGGCTTTTCAATGGAAGAGATACTATTCTCAAAACCCTTTTGCCTCACAAGCGAGAAAGACAGGTCTTTTACAAAACCAATCTCGGATTTTTCAAAACAGTGCCACAGCCTCTGGTTTTTGCAGGAGCATGAAGCTTTTTGGTGCTCCAGCTCAGGTTATTTTCTTGGCCATAGTTTACTGTTTCTTTGGGTTTTAACTATTATTTATTTTTTTGGTTTTGTGCTGTGGCAGGGTTCAAGTTCGAGTTTACCATTGATTTCGGCAAATGGGTATGTGGGAAATCGTCATTTTAGCGTCTTCAATGAGTTTTCAGAAAAAATGAAAGTTGAAGCTAACAGGTACAGTAGTTAGTTTGTTCTGTTCTATTAAGCTTGTTCTTTTTACATATATAGATAAAGCAGTGGATTTATTGTTAAAATTTATACGTTGTTTAGCTGATCATTGTTTTAAGAGGGTTATATGCATGTGCGAATATAAAGGCGGAGGCTTTGTAACCGTGCAACATTTTGGTTGCTTCTTGTTCAACTTCTATGCTTGTTTGGCTGTCTCACAGTTTTCTTTGTGTTTGTTTGTGTGTGTGTGTGTGTGTTGTGTAGTTGCTGCTAGAGAAATTATATTGGAAACTGAAAAAATGAATTGTAACTTTGATTTCTGGATTTTTAGTTTCATGCAAATTATTTTAAAAAAAAAACCACAATAGAACTTTGATTTTGAGGTGAGAACAAAATCTTTTGTGTTGCTTTGATTGGGTCTTTAGCACGGTATTTTAGCATTGGACTAGGCAGAGGGATTTCTTAAATTAGATAATGTGTTATATGCTTTGATGTTACTTCTACAGCAGTTTTGCATTTGTGTGAAAATTTTAAATTTGGATAAGGATATGTAGTGTCTGGTTGACAATGGCTTATGTCCCCATTCCCATTTTGAAGCTGAAAAAGTCCCTGGTTTGACTTTGTTCATGATCTTAAATTACGGGACACTGTCATTTTGTTGGCCACAGAAACCCAGAACTTCAAAAGTCACTCAAGGAGCTGAAAGAGAAAGCAGAGGAGCTGAAAGTGGCCAAAGAAGAACTTAAAAATAGGTAATATTGTAATGTAGCCACCTAATAAATTTTGTAATTTTGCCTTATTAATCAATAGGCTGGGACATACCGTTGTATGTCAAGGCTTAGTGGACACTTCAATGGAGGGATTGAGATGGTGAAATGGCGAATGCAGAACAAAGCAGACAACTGAGCAACTGTACAAGCATGTGGATAGTGCGTGGACAGAGGCTGAAGCTACGGCTAAAAAGGTTTGATTTAAATGTTCCTTCATGTGCTGCCAGTGCCAAGACAAGTGATAAAGAACACCATCTTATGTTTCTAAATAAATTTTATAAGTTATTTTTTATATATTCCTATTGGTTTCTTCTGATATACTGCAATATGTATGGTTCTGGTCTCTAGTGACTTTGTTAGAGTGCTTTTGCATGAGTTTGTATTTTCATCATTGGCGGACTTGTATTTTTAAAAAATTCTGCCGTTGGTGGTGTCTTCAAACATGTTTAAGGATTGTATGTTTAGCTTGTAGGGCAGGTCCTATGGACTGTCTTGGAAAATATGAAGTGTCTTTGGTACTCATCTTGCTGGATCAATTGTTAGACTCAGATATTCTTCAATGTCTTGGCTCTTTTTTTTTTTTTTTTTTAATCTTTCAAAGTTACCCAAGGTGATGGATCTTGATACCACTACCTCATTGTTCACCTTAACATTACAAGAAGAGGAGGTGCCATTTGAGGTAGAGCTTGTGGGCCAATGTCCTAGCTGTTTGTGGAATATGAGAATCATAAGAACAGTCGTATGCTTCCACTATTATGCTTCTAGAAGAAATCGAAGAATTTCTTAGGGAATCCTACTTGTTACTACTATATTAGCTAAGGGCCGTTGTTGAGTATCTAAAGTGACTATCATCTATATCAATGAAGTATGCCAATGAGCTCTAGCTCAAACAACACCTCCTCTCCCCCATTGAAAGGAGTGGAGGGTAAGTTGGTTCAAACCTAATGGGTGTGTGTGTAAACTTACTAATACAAAAAAACTATATTAGTGAAGTACGTTTCATGAAATTTATGTTGTTTTTAGGTTTCTACCAACATGAAAGAGAAGATCTCAGCTGCAAAAGAGGAGGTCTGCTTTCTATTCATGATTTTAACACATCATTGATGTACTGCTACATACTTTGCATGGATGAGTGATGACCATTTATTAGTTATTTATTATGTGTTATGTGATTAGGTCAAAGAAAGTTTTGGGATTGGGAAGGAAGAGTCTTCAGAATTTAATGGTTCTTTTGCTAAACATGGCACTGACAGTAAAGATGGAAGTAAAGCATCATCTGGAGAAGAGAATTTCCAGCAGTCTGCGTCTAGTGAAAATGCAGAAACTTTGTTTAGCAAACTTAAGTCCAGTCTTCCTTCCCTGAAGGTTTCTTTGGCCTTCCAGAAATTAAAGGAAGCAAAGGTTGCTGACTTAGCAAAGAAGGGATATGGTTTTGTAAAAGATGAATTAAGTGGTACCACAAGTAAGAAAAAACACCTGCAATATACTCCTTCCACATCAATAGGTGAAAGAAGTACAAAAACTGACATTGTCATTGTACAGTCAAAGCAGTCCCCATGGAGTAAAAAGTGGGAGGCATTCAAAGTGAAGGTAAGTTGATCCTTGTTGCCAATTTTGAAAATTATAAAAAGTTTTGTCTGTTGTTATATATTCTCGTCTATTACCTGAAAATGGACATTTTCTAACCTCCACCCCACGGTGCGTTTTTCCCAGATTCGAAGTCATCCTACATTCAAACGTGTTAGTGGGTATAGTGAGCCTGTTGTCACAAAGAGTCAGGAGGTATTATTCAATCTTGTATTGTTTCTTTGTGTTGACCAGCTTGTCTAGTTGAAATGCTTATCCATCTATTTGGTTTTTTTTTTTATATGTGATGCTTTTCTTGCAACGGTTCTTGGCAATAAATGGTAGTGTCATATGCACATGTTTAAGGTTTTGAATGGGAAACTCACTTGGATGGATAAAAATTAATTGCCACTTAATAGCAAGACATGTTGGATATGTTTCAAACAAGAATGGGCTTGAAACATGGCACACCCCCTCTCTTTCTGTAGCACTGATGATTTCAGTTAATTAACCTTTTATTTTTTTCTTCAAAGCGTCATAGGTCTCCGATTATAAGGCTTTCTTATATTTGATGGACATGAGATGAGATGAAAAAAAAAATAAAAAAAGAATGCCTCACTTGAATTTATGGAAATCTTGGACAGAAGTAAAATTGTACTTGGTAATATATCTGGAAATTGTGTTCCCCTAGTATTTGAATTTTCATAGACATTATAAACAAGCCAAATGTGAAATGCAATCTTGAATTCTTGTTTTCTCAGAGCTGAAGGCAAATACTTCAGGTACAATTTTGTTGACTGGTATCAAACAGGAACTGAAAATGATTGCTTAGCTTCTTATTCCATTTTTTTCCCCTCGTATCTAAATTTATTTACGCTGTTTTAACCAGAAAGGAAGGAATGTAGTGTTATGGCCCTGAAATAAAACTTTCTTGAATTCATGACATTTCCTATTGTAAATTCTAATTGGCATGGTGTAATTTGTTATCAACTAAAGCGATGGTATAAAGTTGTAGTTTTCTTTGTACTGGACTTTGTTGATTTTATAAAGTACTCACCCTCTTGAATGTGGTGCAATTAATTTGTCCGGGTTCGAATTGGCAGATTGCAGAAGACGTGCGGGAAATTTGGGAGACAAGTGATAACCCCATTGTTCACAAAATTCAAGAGTATGCTCTTAAGCCATGATATTTTTCTCTTTGTTCTACCAATAATATATACATTATAATTGCTTAAATAGTTATCTCATATCATATTTGACCGTCTTGTCTTTGACAGTCTCAATGAAAGTATCTTTCAAGAAACAGATGCTGCAGTATCAATCAAGGAAATACGTCAGCGAGATCCGTATGTTCATATTACCGTTGGTGTTTGTCTAAGAGTTTTTTGTTCCATATTTTAACAAATTTTTACTGTTTTCTATTGATTATATTTGTGTGGATTAGATCTTTCTCTTTACCGGAGTTTGTGATAGAAGTTCAGGAAGCAGTCAAGCCTGTCCTCCGTGCTTACATGAAGGTGAGGTTTTGAGCTTCTGCAAGAATTCTAGAACGGTGTTACCCTTCTATTCGGTCTTTTTCTTTTCTTTTCTTTTTTTTTTTCGTTTTTTCAAATTTTCATTATGAATGTGTATCATGTGACTGCCATTGGAGTTTTTCTTCTCTATTGAATGGAAATTGGTTTTTGTTTACAGGGAGATGCTGAAACACTTAAGAAGTATTGTTTCCCTGAAGTGATTGAACGGTGTAAAGCTGAGCATGGGGCTTATCAAAGCAATGGCATCTTTTTTGATAACAAGGTAGGAAATTTTAGTTCACGGATTCTTTGTTTCTTAGTCATATCTATCAAACAAAAGTCTATATTTTCGAGCCATGGTTGCATTGTATCTTTACAACACATTAATCTTCTGAGACATTGCCATCCCTTTTTTTTTTTTTTTTTTTGATACGTAACAAGACTTATATTCAATCAGCAAGAACAAAAAATAAACAGCAGATACAAGTGTTCATGATGGTGAACACACAAGAAACAGCAGACAAAAAGCAACAAAAAAGAAAGAAAGAAGGGAACTTAAGGGGCACTTCTAAGGGAAGAAAGAAACTCCAAAACAGAAGAACCGTTTGAAGAACCCCAGCACCTAGCCCAATCAAAGAGAGTATTCTGGCTGAGAGCTTGTAATTGATCAAGCGTTCTCTCCAGATCCTCAAAAGAACGCCTGTTCCTTTCCAACCAAACAACCCACATCAAACAGCCAGGAACCATATTCCATATGTCCGAAGAAAATTTCCCCAACCAATTATTCCAACTAGCCACCAAACCCTCCACTGAACCTGGCATGACCCATTGGATCCCAAAAGCTTGCAACATAAGCACCCACAAAGAATAAGCTACAGGACAATGGATGAGAAGATGGTCCACAGATTCCGCCGAGCTGCGACACATACAACACCTATTCACCAAAGGGAGGCCTCGAAGCATCAAATTATCCAAGGTGAGAATACGACCATGGGCAGCTGTCCACAAGAAAAAAGCCACCCTCTTAGGAACCTTGACTTTCCAAATCCCCTTCCAAGGAAAGCAAGAACGGGAAGTACCCCTGATCTTGTAATAGAAGGACCGAATATCGAACTTCCCATTCCCATTAAGAACCCAATGAGGTCTATCACACCCAATCCCTCTTGGGATACGAGACTGAATGAGATTTAGGAAAGAGAGAGCAGCCTCAAATTCCCTCTCATGGAAATTCCTATAAAATCTCACATTCCAAAAACTACTACTCCCAACCTCCTGATTATCCAACAAATCAGAAATACAAGCTTCCTTGTCACTGGAACACACATATAACTGAGGATAAAGCAATTTAAGGGAGGCATCCATGATGAGCATGTGATGAATACTTTATGTTGGAAGGAATGGAATATGAGACTTTGATAAATTATATTACAGTTTGGAAGAGCAACATCAAGCATGTGAATCTTTTATTAGAAGCAGGTATTTTACATGTGGCTAACCTTGACTAATATGTTGAGGATTTATAGCTGAGCCCAAAAGTTCGGGGACTAAGGCTTGGTCGTTGTTGTTGTACTGTTCTGTTTAAATGGAGACTATGACTTTGTGTCTTTGTTTGCTTTCCCTTTCTGGTTGATTTTGTCCATTTCTAGAAATTGGCTGACCTCAATCCTAGCCATCATTTTAGGGTTCAGTTTTGTTTTTGAGACATCATTAAGGACCCAATAAACAGCTTATTGTCATTTTCTGTTAACATAATCTCCCATCCAATTTATTTATCAAAAAAAGAAGAAGAGAAGATTCTCCAATCCTATTTTGTCTTGTGGAATATATTGGTTTGGCAATTAGATAACGTATTGTATTGGGTGCATAAAAGGTCATTATGGTTTCTACTTTCTAACTCTTTCTTTTCTGAGTTATAAGTGAAAAAATCAGGAAATATATTTAGTGGTATTGTTACTAATTTATGGCTTTTCTTTGCAGATTCTTCATATATCAGATGTTGAAGTTAGAGAGACGAAAATGATGGGAAATTCTCCTATTATTATCTTAGCAGTATGCATTTTGTTTTTCTTTGAACTTGATAGCAAGCATTTTTAACACATTTCTTGTGGAAACAAAAGCTGATACTCATTAAATACTTCTGTGGAAATGTCACAGTTCCAAACACAGCAGGTCTATTGTGTACGTGATAGACATGGTTCAATAACCGAAGGTAGCCAGGTAAAACATTACATTTTTTTTCCTAGCATTATGTTGGTCACATTATTATATTTAAATTTATAAGTGTATCCACAGTTTCCTTAGGACTGCTATTATTACCTAAAAATGGTAATATATAGATATAGAATTTGTGTAACATCGCCCAAAACAATCAGAACCTTAGGTCTCTTATAAGCAGCGTATTTGATACTTCCCCATGAATTTCTTTTGAGAAATAGTTTTATATTTTAGGAATTAAATTTTCCCTCTTGTTATTTTTCTTATTTAAAAAAAAAAGGTATTAAAATATCCCCTGAACTCGTGTCTGTTATGTATGGTCGTAAATGTCTGCATCTTCACAACATTTGATATCTGTTCTCAATTTGAAGACACTTTTGAAGTTGTAACTGTGTTTTTGTTGCGTCCTGGCTTTGCCAATGGTTAAAATTTTGGACCTCACTGTTCATAAGCTGGATGACAGACAATTGAACATAAATTAAGCGGACCTGCATTTAAGAAATCGTGGATTCCGCCATTCTGCTATCTCTTTTGAGTTATGGTATTTCTATGGGCTTGGTTATTGCTTTTAAGTTCCACTACATGTCCAAAAGCCTAATTCATATGGATTTGCCCTTGAGTGTTGATTTGCTCATGACCTAAAGAAAAGGTGCCAATTAGCTGTATTTCTCATGTCATCATGAGCATGGAACGGTGAAATGAGGGCTCCTGAGTTATTTGAAAAACCTAATGCATGCAGTGCATCAGACTGACAGTGTGAAGACTAATGATACAGAGAAACGCAACCTATCAATTTACTTTTTTTTTTTTTTTAATTTATAGAAAAACACGTCAATTTACTATTGTAACATGTGTAGAAATTAGCTTAGCCATGCCAATATGATCATATGGATGTGCCTCTAACCATGCGGCCATTTAAGGAGTTATAAAATCCTTTTCCTATATTGCACTGACCTGCATATTAAATTTTGACTTTTCAACCATATTAATTTCCTGTGAATATTGTGGCATTTCTAGGATACAATCCATACTGTATACTATGCTTGGGCAATGCAACTAGTGGATGCAGAAGAACTTGGAGATGGTGCTGTCTACCCAATATGGAGGCTAAGAGAAATGCAACAATTTGGAGTCCAAGCCCTCATCTAGTTTCTCAAATTCTCATCGTATTGATAAATGTTGTACTACTGAAATTTCTCCTTTTTTTTTAATTTTTTTTTTTATTTTTAGGGTCTAAATTGCCCCGGATTTTGTTTCATAGCCAGGGAAAAAAATTGTAGCTAATGTCTCCTATTTATTTATTACCAAATAAAGAAAATGGGTACAATGCATTATTCATTTATTGGTCAATTTTATCATTTTTATCATTCTTGGATTCATGTGTTGTTTGCTTCTTTTATGCTTTCAACAACATGCTAGTAACATGCTTTGGGTGTGAATAATGGGTGAGGTTTGGGTTCAGTGTAATTAGACACTGTTGAAACTATAATATGTGTTTAATTTTAAACACATGTCACCATCTCAATAGATCTAGTGCACTACATGCACTGAACCAAAGCTTTGTCCGTGAATAATATGCTAAAAACGCAACAACGTTTACATGAAGCCACTAGTGAAATTATTTCAATTGTACACTAATCACAAACTAGTACGCCAACATTTGTGGAAAATATTATTAAATTTGCTGTGTTAAACTTACTGAAAAAAAAAAATAAAGAAAATGGTTTAGTTCCAAACTAGTTTGGTTTCCTTTTTTTTTTTTTTTTTTTTTTTTCAATACTATTATTGAAAATGAATCATTTTTCAAAATGTATTTTCTAGATAATTATATCATTTTTCTATATTTGGTAACAACTTTAAAATGAGTTGAAAAATTATCTTTTAATTTCCTTTATTTAGTTTTACGTGAGATAAAATTGTTTTCCAAAAAAATTTAGTAAAAAATAATTTTATTTCATGCTAAGCTAAATAAAGAAAATTAAGAGATAATTTTTTTTGATTAATTTTTTTTCTTCTATTACTACTGAGCACCAAAAAAAAAAAAGGTTATCTCATATAAAATTTTTCACAATAAATAATTTTATTAACAGTCACATAATTAGTTGGAAAAAATATAATCATAAGAGCTAAGCTTTATTAAAAAGAAAAAAAGAAAAAAAAAAGAAAAGAAAAAAAAAAAAGAGGTCTTGAAAATTATGTAGTGGCTCAAAACAAACCAATAATAGCGGGGTCTACGTCCACATAGGACGACATGAGTACGTGATGCCACGTGTAATACGGCAAGCTCTAGGGCATTTGGAGCTATATATATAAAACGATGTTTATCCTTTTATGTTTCTAGGGTTTCTAATCCTCACAGCACCGGTCACAATAACCAAACTCTCTCTCTCTCTCTCTCTCTCTCTCTCTCTCTCTCTCTCAGCTCTCTGACTGTGATCTCGGCTCTCTGATTCTCCAACAAACCCTATTACCAGGTACTTCTCGCCATTATCAAACCCTAACTCAACCTTTGTATCAAACCACTAGGATTCGTTTTTTATTTCAGTATCTACTATATATATATATATATATACACATATATATACATATACAGCTTTTGTTTGATTCTTGATTTTACTTTCCACATAGGGATAGTGTTTCCTATTTATTATTGAATTCATATCGATAGCATTTACAATTGGGTTTTGCTCGTCCAATGGTGATTTTTGTTTTTGTTTTTGTTTTTTGGGTTCGTCTGAAATTGGGTTCTGTGTAAGTAAATTGATTGAAATTTGTGTTTGAAAAGACCAATAATTTTGAATTTTTATGTTTTTATTATTATTATTATTTTTTGTTATTGCTGAGTTGGACTAAATGTGTTAGGAATTGGGTTTTACTCGAGTGTGATTTCTAAGATTAGGGTTTTTTGGAAGTAAAATTGATGTTATTTGATAGTAAAGAACCGATGTTTATGTGAAAAAATTGTGTTTGAAAGCAAATAAATAGAGTTTGAATATGGGTCTGCTAGTTTCATGCTGATACTGTTCTGTTTGTTATGAAATTAGGGTTTTGGCATGTAGAATGATTATATTGCTCACAGGTACTTCTAAGTATGTGTAAACAAAGGAAAAGCAAATCGAAAGTTAACAATTTGCAGTCATATCCACCTACCATCACTAGTCCTTGTGATGCCAATATTTGTTAAGGAAAGAATACCATATATCCGACGCATGATATGCCTTCTTGTGATCAAGAGATGGCTTTGATATTAGATTAACAAAATATACAATACAATACAATGATCCCAACATTTTGATTTAATTCAATCTCAAATGACAAGAATATAAATATGAGACATAGACCAACTAGTATTCTGCAAAATGTATTCAGCAAAATCACCCATACTCTTATACAACTAGTTTACTGACTTAGGCATTACAAAGTCTCCCCAGTGGCAAGTCGAAACACTAATTAAATTGTATTAAGATTCTCATTTAATAGTATCAAATTAATTAAATGATGAAACGCTTCATATATCTTTAATTTTTTTTTAAACAAATTCAACCGTAAAATGGAAAAATATTGGTCCATTGACATCAAACTACCTAAGTCTACCATTAAATTTGGAGAGTATGTTAATTACCATTGAATGCAAATGTAACTCTTGCGATATATATATATATATATATATATATTTTTTTTTTTGAGAAGGTTGCAATATATACTTAGATCCACGTCTAAACTTTATTGTACTTAAGAAATATATCATTCATACTATCAATGGTATTATAATTCAATAATTACAAAGGGAGAGAAGATTTAAACCTTTAAAAAAATCATGAGATATACCAATTGAAATACAAGCTATTGGCACTTTACCATTAACATATAGTTTGATGCATTGATTTTCCAAACTGACCATTTAAAACAAAAAAAAAAAAAAAAACAAAGGCTTTTGTAATTGGCTATAGCCTTTTATTTTTCTTAAATCCATCTTTTATTCCTTTGATGCAGCAACAATTCGATGTCAATTTTTTTATGCAACAACCTACTTTTTGAGATGAAAAAAACAAAATACTTTTTATATGTTTTTTTTTTTTCCTTTTTTTGGTTGAAGATGCTTATATAGTAACGACAAATTCATTTTGAAAATGTGCCAGCCCAAATAGCAAAAAACAAAATACTTTTTATATGATTTTTCTTTTCCCTGTTTTTTGTTGAAGATGCTTAAAGAGTAATTGGAAATTCATTCTGAAAATGTGCCAGCCCAAATAGGATCTGAATCATGGATTAGGCCTTAGAAGCATGAAAAGTCCTGAACCCATTAGAATATTAAATACTTTGGGCTAACTAAACAATTTGCAGGCCAGGCCTAACCCAATTCTTGCTACCTCTATTCCCAAGTCATTCGGGTTTTCTTGTTCCCCAATCTCTTTCTTTCAGCCATTCCTGGTTGATTTAGGGTTTAGAAAAATTTTGAATTTATTACACCATTCTCTCACACACACACTCTCTCTGGAAGAAAATTATTTCACAAAAATCATATAAATGCAACAATTCGAAATCCTTAAATAGAAAAAAAATGGCATCTTAGGGTAGAGTTCAGCAATCTTAGCTGAAGCACTTGGCTTTTCAATGGAAGAGATACTATTCTCAAAACCCTTTTGCCTCAAGCGAGAAAAACAGGTCTTTTACAAAACTCATCTTGAATTTTTCAAAACAGTGTCACAGCCTCTGATTTTTGCAAGAGCATGAAGCTTTTTGGTGCTCTAGCTCAAGTTATTTTCTTGGCCATAGTTTACTGTTTCTTTGGGTTTTAACTATTATTTATTTATTTGGTTTTTTGCTGTGGCAGGGTTCAAGATTCCCACCGTTACATTTCATGGATAAGAATTTAACTTGAATTGTTTCAATCAATGATAACATGGTTAAGGAAAATGATGACTTGTCAGCTCAACTCCGCCAAAGAGAAGATAGTTGACATGGAAACTTGAATTAAAGATATGCCAAGCCAGTAAGGGAGCCCACACCAAATGTGGTTATATGGGAAGACATTCATATCCAACTACCATCACTAGTCCTTGTGACGCCAATATTTGTTAAGGAAAAAATACCATATATCCGACGCATGATATGCCTCCTTGTAATCAAGAGATGACTTTGATACTAGATTAACAAAATATGCAATACAATACAATGATCCCAACATTTTGATTTAATTCAATCTCAAATGACAAGAATATAAATATGAGACATAGACCAACTAGTATTCTGCAAAACCACCTACACTCTCATACAACTAGTTTACTGACTTAGGCATTACAAAGTCTCCCCAATGGCAAGTCGAAACACTAATCAGATTGTATTAAGATTCTCATTTAATAGTATTAAATTAATTAAATGATGAAATGCCGCATATATCTTTACTTTTTTTTAAAAAAACTCAACCGTAAAATGGAAAAGTATTTGTCCATTGACATGAAACTATCATAGTCTACCATTAAATTTGGAGAGTGTTAATTACCATTGAATGCAAATGCAACTCTTGCGATATATACTCCTTTTTTTTTTTTTTTTTTTTTGAGAAGGTTGTGATATATACTTAGATTCACATCTAAACGTTATTGTGCTTAAGAAAGATATCATTCATACTATCAATAGTATTATAATTCAATAATTACAATGGGAAATACAGCTAATTGACACCTTTTCTTTAGGTCATGAGCAAATCAACACTCAAGGGCAAATCCATATGAATTAGGCTTTTGGACATGTAGTGGAACTGAAAAGCAATAACCAAGCCCATAGAAATACCATAACTCAAAAGAGATAGCAGAATGGCGGAATCCACGATTTCTTAAATGCAGGTCCACTTAATTATGTTCAATTGTCTGTCATCCAGCTTAAGAACAGTGAGGTCCAAAATTTTATCCTTTGGCAAAGCCAGGATGCAACAAAAACACAGTTACAACTTCAGAAGCGTCTTCAAATTGAGAACAGATATCAAATGTTGTGAAGATGCAGACATTTACGACCATACATAACAGACACAAGATTTCAGGGGATATTTTAATACCTTTTTTTTTTTTTTAAATAAGAAAAATAACAAGAGGGAAAATTTAATTCCTAAAATATAAAACTATTTCTCAAAAGAAATTCAAGCGGAAGTATCAAATACGCTGCTTATAAGAGACCTAAGGTTCTGATTGTTTTGGGTGATGTTACACAAATTCTATATCTATATAATAGCATATTTAGGTAATAATAGCAGTCCTAAGGAAACTGTGGATACACTTATAAATTTAAATATAATAATGTGACCAACATAATGCTAGGAAAAAAATGTAATCTTTTACCTGGCTACCTTCGGTTATTGAACCATGTCTATCACGTACACAATAGACCTGCTGTGTTTGGAACTGTGACATTTCCACAGAAGTATTTAATGAGTATCAGCTTTTGTTTCCACAAGAAATGTGTTAAAAATGCTTGCTATCAAGTTCAAAGAAAAACAAAATGCATACTACTAAGATAATAATAGGAGAATTTCCCATCATTTTGGTCTCTCTAACTTCAACATCTGATATATGAAGAATCTGCAAAGAAAAGCCATAAATTAGTAACAATACCACTACATATATTTCCTGATTTTTTCACTTATAACTCAGAAAAGAAAGAGTTAGAAAGTAGAAACCATAATGACCTTTTATGTACCCAACACAATACGTTATCTAATTGTCAAACCAATATATTCCACTAGACAAAATAGGCTTGGAGAACCTTCCCTTCTTCTTTTTTTGATAAGTAAATTGGATGGGAGATTATGTTAACAAAGAATGACAATAAGCTGTTTATTGGGTCCTTAATGATGTCTCAAAAACAAAACTGAACCCTAAAATGATGGCTAGGATTGAGGTCAGCCAATTTCTAGAAATGGACAAAATCAACCAGAAAGGGAAAGCAAACAAAGACACAAAGTCATAGTCTCCATTTAAACAGAACAGTACAACCACAACGACCAAGCCTTAGTCCCCGAACTTTTGGGCTCAGCTATAAATCCTCAACATATTAGTCAAGGTTAGCCACATGTAAATACCTGCTTCTAATAAAAGATTCACATGCTTGATGTTACTCTTCCAAACTGTAATATAATTTATCAAAGTCTCATATTCCATTCCTTCCAACCTAAAGTATTCATTACATGCTTATCATATTCTTAAATATACCCTTGAAAATAAAAAAGGGATGGCAATGTGTCAGAAGATTAATGTGTTGTAAAGATACAATGCAACAAAATTGTAAAAAATGGAATTTTGAGCTTTTCAGGTGCCAATATTTTAGAGCGTCCTACTAGCTCTTTCATTGAGGCACTATGTCATTTGAGACAACAAAGTAACTATTATGAGAATTTGATGAGAGAATTCTATATTGCATTGAAAGAAAATGAAAGTACATCAAGTATTTATACAAAGTCTGAGAGTAACTAACTTCTTACTAACTCCGCAATGTACGAATCTTGCCTCTACAACCAATCAGATTAGTACACGTGTATATAAATAATAGCTATGAATTAAACTAATCCTAAAGTATAGGTAGTGTAGCTTTTTTAAATATAAACACTGTCGTTTATACAGTCACAGCTACAATTCTTCTATTTCTCTGTTCTTATACACTGCCTCTTTGCCTGAGTCAACAGCTACAATCCAAACTTGCTCGACCTTCAACATGAGTCCTTGATCTTGTCCTTCTGATAACTATGAAACATCATTGGTTTCTTTGTCTTAATGGAATTGTCCAGGTTGGTGTAAAGATTGACAAAAACACAAAGGCTTAAAAGAAAATACTGACCTCTTTACATAGATATGGAGAGTGCCACCTAATTGAAAAATAAAAAAGTAATGAAACCCAGAAAATGAAAATTCCTAATAACAATTCAGGTAGAATTTGATCTTCTAGGTGTATACTTCTTTGACCCACATGAACTGCACTTGCACATAACTCTAAGATGGGGGGAAAATAATATAATAAAGAAGCATCTTAATGAATCCTTCAACAAAACAAACAGAAAGTTGCTAAAAGGATTGTATCAGAAGAAAATGAATGTGGTGGTGAGAAAGGAGTGCATAAAGGTCCTACAAGAATATTAATGAAAAATATGTCAACGTACATGTAATATTTAAAAATGAGTTCAAGGCTTACATATGAATGTTTGGAATATATGTTCCTTCCATGTCACTGCACACCACATCTACCTTCTCAAGTAGAACATTTTGTCCACTATTTTCTAAAGACCTAACTTGATGATAAACTCCTTAGTATACAAAGTCAAATATACAATGGCCCCAAAAATCAACTGGAGGGAAAAGAATTGCACACATACACAAAAATAGGACAGACATACTTCACATTTGGCTGGCATTTTTCTGTAGCTGATAACTCATAATAAGACTTTGCTTTACAATTTGCGCAATAGTGATCTACATTCTCTAGATCCTTTAAACCATACACAAGTCAGTGAGTAAACACATACATGATAGGAACAGAAATTGACATCACAATTCATAAATCAAGTGTATTAAGCACACCTTGAAAAGCTTGCTGGAAATATTCTCATACTCGGCATGCACCCAAACATTACAACCATCACAACACACTTGATCAACATCTCTAAATTCATCGAATTTCTTTTTAAAAGGAAAAAGAATAGGAAAAATTATAAACCTAATTCAGATTTGCAGGTAATCTCACCCAATTACCGAAACAGAACGGTCTAATATTGAGGCTAGGAAGGAGAATCTAAAAATTAGAAGAAGAGAGATAGAGATTGAAATTCTAGTGTGTTCCAAAAATTTTATCCTAAAAATTCCAGAAATTTTATGATAAAAATTATAGAAATTTTCAATCAATGCAAACAAATAAAGAGAGGAATAAACTACAAATTTTTGACTAATATATTGTTGTGGCAAAGTTTCTGAGAAATAGTTTGGTACTAATCAGTTGATGAACGAAATGAAATCACTCACTATCTCTAAAAAATAATAATTTTTCAACCAACACAAACAAACTCACATTGTTCCTTTTATAGAATTTGACATACAAAACAAAAAATTGGTTTACAAAACGTTATTTAAAAATAATGCAGAAAGTTATTCAAAACAGTGTGCAGTGTAGATTTTTGAGACATTTTATATAGCATCTCAAGAGAAGTGAAAACATTTGAGGATGGGATACTTAAGGGTTCTATGGTTGAATTGAGAAGTCTGTTGAATATTTTATGAGGATGGTACTACCTGGTTTCCAATGAAACGTTGGCTTCTCACTTCAGGAACAAGTGGTTATCTACAAAGAAGAATCACATAATTTTCATTTCCTACTTTTGCAGCCCTCAACAAAAGTTAGTCATGATTTTATATAAATCATCCATACCATTAGTATTAAAATTCTCAGTATATACACCATTAACATAGATACAAATTGCTTCAAAAGCAATATTGTCTTAAAAACATCATAAAGCGGAAATATCACCAGCAAATAATCATAATATTTGAAGAGAGTAGAATGAAGAAACTTTCAAAGTTTTAGCTCGTCAAGTTTTTTGCATTGATTTATACCTCCTGAAGTAGGGATATCAAGGGTGTTATTGGATGAGCGGATAACAAACCAAACAATAGATTAGTAAATTTGTGCATAGAGGCGCTCTATAATCCATGACTTGTTGAATTCTACAATGCTAGCACCACTAATCTTTTTTTTTTTTTTTTTATCATTAAAGAAGTATTCTTCAAACCATAGAAGTATATAAAACATTGAAACCATTAATTGAAATTTTGAAACTAAAGAAAAAAAAAAAAAACAAACAAACAGTGCTTTCAGTAAAAAATTGCAATAATAAGTGTGGGTTTGGATACACGGCACGTCCACGTTTCTGGGTTTAGCGCGTTTTCAGTTTTTTTTTTTGGTTCAACTGCATATTGTTGACTTTTCAGCAGTGAACAGTGCACCTGTGCACTGTTCACAGGTCCCACAAACTTCACTTTTCAACAATTTTTTTATTAAAAAGGGTCCCACGGCACTATTCACATATTTAAAAATTATTTTGCTACAATGTTTTCAGTTTTAGCAAAATAAGTTCTATCCAAACGAACCCTAAGATGAAAAAACTACTTGATGAGGGAACATTGTTGCCACCACCATCATCAGATTATGCAATTCTCTCCAACTATCTTCTGGATCTGTGCATGTGCATTTATATTACAAATCCTCTAACTTCCTTCTACGCTCTAATGATTGATTGATGTGCACCTAATCATACCTAACATTTAAAATGGAAATTTGACTTTATGTTTCTACCATATTAAAATCTACTTACAAACCACTCAAAGACAATTCCTTTCAAATCAAGGATTTCATGAACAATTTGCAATTATGGTTGAAGATAAAATGACTATAACAACATCAAGATATAATATATACTGATATATACAAATAACAAAGAAACTGAAATTTAGCTCCACAAATAAAACCAAATTTGGTTACCAAATAGAGAAGTAGATGTGCATGACCAAAGTGATTGCAAATGTATTTTAAAAACATAGCCAAGTCAAGGATAGAGACTTTAGAGTACCTTAGTGTCCTTGTCATTGTTGCTATTGTTAATGCTTGGATAGGTTGTGAGTACGGGTCATGCCCCATTGTAGCATCCAGACTCATTTTAATCACAAATACAAACATAAAAACTATTCAAAAATCAAATAGATGAACCACAATACAATGAAAAGTCAAATTCTCAAACTTTGATGGTAATTTTACCAACGCAAATTGAATAATAACTTTGTAATTCAAGAATAATATCAATACAAATTAATTGAATTTCAAATTCATATTCACATCTTTGTACTTTTTATTTATAACTGCCAAAAATGTTAAAAGGTTTTCCCAAATTGCTAAAGTTTGTCAGAGTTAACAAATTTTATATACTTGGTGGCAACCCTTACTTGGTTCTTCATGATCATAGAAAAAGTTTATTATTTACTACCTTCATTAACAAAGAAGATTCAATTAAATGTCATCAATTTGTTATAAGATGTGCTCGTTTAGTTATGATAGAGCCAATTTTTACAATTATGAAAATCAAAACACAAAAGCTTCTTTTAGCCAAAATTTTTTATTTATGTATTAATATATTTTTTGGCTTGTGGTAGGTCCAAGCTTCATTTTTATTGAAATGCTCCACACTAATCTCAAAAAGATTTAAATAAAAAAGTTGCAGCACTTTTCTTAGTAAGTGGAACTTTTAAATTACATTAACACTTATCTTAAAATAAGTAGGTTGCTGAATTAAATAAATTCTACTCAGTTCAAGACACACCAGAGATTTTTATAGTGAGGCTAAACTGTTTGCTA
Organism: Castanopsis chinensis; assembly: GCA_032878915.1. NCBI lineage: Eukaryota > Viridiplantae > Streptophyta > Magnoliopsida > Fagales > Fagaceae > Castanopsis > Castanopsis chinensis. The sequence continues at coordinate 43,954,547 of JAVQMG010000132.1, forward strand.
TACAAAAGCTAATTGGAAATTATGTTTCAAACAAAACATATGTATGCACATTTATCTTACGAATATTAACATGTAATACAAAGTTTAAAGAAAATGAAACCATCCCATCAACAAAAAAGTAAATAATCGCTATGTTTTTTCTAGAACAATTAGGTAAACAGCCATTTCACTGTTTCAGTAAGGATGAAAAGTTTTCTATCAGATTATCTTAAATACTTCTGATACAATTTTATGGTCATTTGGAATACAGTTATTTAAAAAGAATAGAGAGATAGAGAGGTTCATTTGGACAATGAACACCTCTCTATCCTGCTGTGATCAAATCAAGCCTACTTCATTTAGTAAAAGCTGAAATTTTTGATTAGCATAGATGTTTCCACAATCCCACCTCATGACAGTTTATAATCCAACCTAGATTGCTTAATGTGCAGGTCACGCTTTCAGACTCAAAAAAACCCATATCCCCAAGCCACATAAGCAACTTGCCCTTCCCCTTTTTACTATTTCAAACCTGTAGTAAAATTTGATATATTGAAGGAACCAAAATTGAGGGAGAACCTATATTAGGGTTTTGAGTATTGATAAAAACCAATTCTAAATCAAAACAAAATCTGAACCAATTGCTTAAATAAAAACCAAACAAAATAGCTGAATCTAAATCCTATTAAACACCCAAAATTAATATAAAAGATTTTACCTGTAGCCGTTCTAGCAGTCTGATGTTAAGTTGGTTGTGGAGCGAAGCGTTTGTGGCTTAGTTGAATCATTTTTGCTAGTGTTTACTTTCACTTTCTTCAATTGAACTGACGGTGAAAAGATAGAAAACAATTTTCTCTATTTAGTTTTAATCGCTTACCATTGCAGGGGAAGAGAGAAAGCTTTGCGTCTAGGTTTTCCAATTTTGGGTTAATTGTGTATGGGTCTTGTAGTGTTTGTTGGGCTAAGTATGTGTTTGTGTTTGAAGGAGAGACAAAGACTGAGAAATAGGTTTTTGTATTGGGTTTTGTTTAGGATTTGAAGAGAGTAAATTTTATGGAGAAATAGTTATTGGGTTAGAAATAATTACGGTGTTTAGGGGTTTTTTTTAATAGTTTTATTTTTTTAAATAATGCATCTGTGTAAAAATGTGGGAGCTTCAAAAGTTTCGGTTTTATATATATACTAGTCGTTAACCCATGCGATGCATGGGAATGCTACCAATTTTAAAAAATGAAAATAAATAAAAATTATATCCATAATAAAAGGACATGAAATAAGAAATGTTAAAGAGGAGAACACATTAGTCCACATTTTAACTGTGAAGAAATAAGATAGATCACCGGAACATTAAGATGAACCTCCAAATGATGTGACATTAGAATTGTAACAACCATCAAGTAATAACAAAATATACATTATGGGCGTTCCTAGACATTTTTCTCCTTCCAAATATCTTTCCCATATTTCTAGATTAAAAAAATGACAAAAATGAGTGTATATTAGGGGTGTACAAAAAAACGACAAACTGAAAAAATTGGCTGAAAACGACCGAACCGATGCCAAAATTTTGGTTCGGTTTCATTTTTTAAAAACCGAATTTTTGGGTTTCGGTTTCGGTGTTGGATTTTTCACCCCAAAACTGACCGAACCGACCAATATATATATATATATATATATATATATTTATGTAATTTTAAAACATATCTGATCAGTGGCTAAGTGGTATGCCCTTTGTGGTTTGTTTAGCTGATCTCGCGTTCAAACCTTCGCGCGGACGTGGTTTTATTTTTTAGCTATTTAAGTTTTTAAAACCCTAGAGCATATAAAGATGAAAATGCCCCTCCTCTATTCTTCCTTTTTCTTTTCTTCAGCCGCCCCCTTCTTCAAATTTTTCTCTCAATTTTTTCTGTCTCCTTCTATCCGACTCGTTCTCGCTTTAGTTGACACACGCGCACACACACACACACACACACACACACACACACACACACACACACACACACACACAGAGCAAAATGGAAGAAGAAGCTTTCTCAAGCTTTCTTCGCTCAAAGTCTTCAGTCTCTCTGACTTTCTCCCAGTCTCTCTCTCTGTCTCTTTCCGCGTTTCATCTCTTTGCTTCAGATCGATGAAGACCAACTGTAAGAGATCTCTACTTCCCTTTTCTTTCGTATATTTGAGATTCTCATAATATAATTGGTGGGTTTTTTTTTTTACACTTTAGGCTGTGTTTGTTTTGTTTCATTTTATGCTATGATTTTTTTTTCCAAGTGAACGGTGATTTTGCTTTAGAGTGATCTGTGTGAAAAGTTTTAAGCTTGTGGTTTTTATCGATTCTGAGTGTGATTTTATATGCTTTGATTTTTGCTTTATCGTTTGAATTTGAAAGAGTGTGATTTTGAAAATCTCAAACCCTCTCTTTGGAAAATCGAAAACCAACCGAAACACACCGAAACCGAAATACACCGACACCGATCAGTTTCCAGCCATTTCGGTCGGTCTCGGTTGAGAATTTCACAAACCGAAATTTTCGGTTTCGGTTGGCCATACCCATACAAACCGACTGAAACTGAACTGAGCACACCCTTAGACTGTATATAATGGAAAGAATAAGTTCACCTACCACATCCAAAGGCACATAGTAGGCCATTAAATATTTTTATATTCAAACAAACAAATAGGGTTAATTGTAGAAATCCATCATAAACAAAAGGGTAGTTTCACTTTGCACTCCAAAATATAAATAACTTTCCCTTACCATCCCAATTGCACCTAAACATGGAAATTACAACCCATGTTTTCATCCATGGTTGCACTTTTTGCACCACCAAATGGACTGTGTGTTTGTGTGTGTGCGCGCACGCGTGTGCATGTATTTGTGTTTCCTATTTGGTGGTGTGAAAAGGCCTATGGTGAAGCCAGTGGCATTAATTGGAGATGATCTGTTTTAAGCTATGAGATCCGAGGGCCTTGCTTTTAGCATATTCCTTTTGGGTGGTTTTGAGTCATTTCTCTGTAATCTGTAAACCTTGGATGATGTGTTTTGAGATAGAGATCTACGGTCTCTTCTTTTCTTTTCTTTTTTAATTGTATTTATGTTCTAAATGTTATTTTATGCATGTTGGGTGTGTTTCACATAGTGATTTCCTGTGGTAAATTAAACAAGGATTGGTTAGAAATATTTAATTTAACTTTACGGTTTTTTTTTTTTTTTTTTTTTTTTTTTTTCTGGGCTATTTACCCTACGATTTGAATTTATGGATTCCAGTGTTGATTTTTGTTTATTGATTTTCATTCTCTATTTTGTTTTTATTTTTTGATTTTGTATTGACTTTACTAAAGTATGGTTTTGTTAAATACACAAAGGATGATGTTGAATAGCAAGTTTATAGTTTGCAGAGTGGTCTCTCTTCATTTCTGTTCTTTTAGTCTAGAATCAGTGGAGCATATATTTTTCTTATGTCAAATCAAACTACTAGTGTGGACAAAAGCCTCTTCTGCCTGCTTAATTTCTTCATGCCTGGTTCAGGCTCCATCAGTGATCAGGTTAAATACCTGTTGTACTTGTACCTAATAATTTTGTGGTCACTTAGAGACTTACTTTTATTTGTGGCTATTCTACGTGACCAAACATGGATGCTACAATCTAGTTTTTGACAATGAATGAATCCTTGTAAGTTGGTCCTCTCCATCAACAGGGTTTTTCCTACTCCACACAAACATGCTTGGTCTTCCTTTGTTCCAAGTTCATTGAACCTTTACCCCACAGGGTTGGTAGAAGTTTAATTTTTGGTGCTGTAGTTTGTATTGATTGTATTTCTATTCTTGGTGTGCGGTCAAAGTATGAAACTCCTGGGGAAGCTTTTGTGGGCTGAAATAAAAGCTACATTGCTTGCAATCTCTGAAGAGAAGAATCCTTGGATCTGATGTCATTTTTGCGGGACATTCCTGGAATCTAATCACTTGTTTGAGAGACTTATGTACCCACAACTGTACTAATAATATCTAGGCCTAGCTGATGCCTCGTTAAATTTTTTGAATTTCTCTTCTCTTTTGTGCACATGGAAGCCAATATGGCTCGTTACTTGTTAGCCTGTTGGGCACAATTGTACATGAAGGGGCCTTATTTGAGTCATCCTAAATGGTTTGGGCTCCAAGGCTTCTTTCTCAATAAATGAAATTATTAGCTGTAAAAAAATGTTATGCTTTCCTTATTGATTTGACATATACCTCCTGGATTAAAATGTTGATTATTTGAATTGTGTATGTGTGGTACGTAATGAGATAACTGAGTTGTTTAATGGCTATGAATCATTTTATTAATGTCATTGATGACAATTTCCTCCTCCCCTCGACTCTCACCTTCCAACATATGAATAAAAGCTTGAAGATATACTGACAAAAGGAAAACAACAAAAGAAACTAGAGATCAAGTTTCATGACCTCAACATGAAAGAAGAACTGCAGGTAAGACTCCTAGCTCAAATTAAACAAGAAAGGTATCCAAAGTTAAGTTCTTCATTAGTATTATGAATAGGATGAAATGGTTACAGTTGATCACGACTGCTAATAGTTTGCATATGCTAAAACCGATTCCAACACCAACCTTTATAGAATAAACAGTATATATCTAATTGTATAGTGACTTAATGGCAAAAAAGAAGTCTGAGTTTTTTTTTTTTTTTTTTAATTAGTAAGTTACACACCCAGTAGATCTTGAATCCACAACCTCATCCTCCACCTAGTACTTATATAGGGAGGAAGTACCAATTAAACTAGAGCTCATTATTATAAAATAAGTTGAGTTTATAACCCGTAAAGAGTAAAATCGTAAAAGTCACAAAAAGTTTTAGTGTGTGCACATAATGCAAATGACCCTTGAAGAAAAGGACTCGCCAATCTCTCAGTATTCTCTTCTAGAGGTCAAGCTTATAACAACGACATGAGTGATTATTTACTAGAGTATACAGTTTTGTTATTTATAAAGCAAATGAAAGCATTTAAAATCAAGTTATAGATGCCATTATCTCAACAAACAAAAAAAAAGTTCTGCCACATTAGTGGAATAATATGGACCCATTTGGAAGCTGCTCTGGACCCATTTTCTAAGCATCATAAACTCAGCATTAACAACCTTGCCTTCAGAGATAGCATTTTTACCACATGATATATTCAAAATGTAACATATTACATTTACATATTAGATAATAAGAATGGCTCACTTAGATTACAACAATCTACAACATAAAATATACTTCTTCCAGCTCTTTTGCCAAAGTCTCCATCATTTATCTAATCTTGTGACAATACTTAGACCTTCGAAGACTAAAATATGTAAAACCCTTCGAAGACAAGAAATGAGGTAAACCAAAGTACAGCATACTATAAGTCCAATGACTTTGCAGCCCGGTGGTACTTCCATTTGAAAAGGTAAGTTCTAGTGACCAACCAAATTCAAACCACACATTATTTTGTAGGAAAAAAAACCAACATGAATGTTTCATACTCATTTTTGCACCACCACATTCCAAAAGATTTACAAATCTCTTCCTCCACATATCCAAACAAATCAAAACCATAAGATGTGACAACATTATCAATAAAGTTGTGTATACAAAGACTCTACTACAAATCAAATGCAGATCATTAACAGCATGTGTCCAAATAAAAATCAACCAAAAGAGCAACAGTGACTAATAAGCAAAGTAACATAGACCATCCACAACAAGTACATAATAGTTAAACTAAAAGGTAAGTACATGAAAACAAACTATTTGCTACTAAAAGAAATAATTTCTTTCTTGATCACTCTCTCATGTAAAAGAGGCTACCTTATGTATCCTCATACCATCTGTGTACAAAATTCAGACATATTTATCTACTAATCCTCTACGTTTTTCGTAAAATTACTTATTCATATATTTATTGTATTGCATAACACTTATTATCTGCAGTTAATCCTTTAACAAACTATAATATTAGGATAAAACTCAACTAAGATTTAATCCCAATTAACTGGAATTGGCTATTGATCCTCATCAACTACTTGGGATTGGCCACATTTAAGTTGTCTACTATCCTATCCTGTCAAAATTATATACTTAGTCACATTCCTAATCGACACATCTTCACTACTTCTATAGTTGTTATTTTAGGTCACTTATTCAGTTATTCTTTCTCCTTCTTTGTACTTTCTATTTAGTATTTACATCAATCATTTAGCCAATAACCTATAGCTAAATTAGCACCGCCTAATTCTTCCGATTGGAGCATCCAAAATTTGAATTTCTCCCTTTCCGGCCTCCTTCTTCCACTTATAATGTATTAAAATAATTTTTTTTTCATCAATAAGAAACACCCTTACCTTTAAACGATTTAGGTAGGGATAATTTCTTCCCAATATTATCGTCCATCTCACATTTAGGCTACATTCAACATGTTGTTTCTTAACTACATAAAAAAATTTGTACCCTAGTGCATAACTGCTCTTATGGCAATCCCATCAACCTAAAATTTTAGGGAGACTTTTGACACTTACGTTTTAAACTCTTATCAACCTATAAATTTAGGAAGCTTTAAAACTTAAAAAAAAAAAAAAAACTTGAGAGAATCCTTTCTCTTCGTGACACAAACACTGATGAAAAAATTGCAACCTCACCCTCATTCAAAACAGCGAACAATATAGGCAGTATTTCTGGCCTCTTCACAGCTCATAAGCCTAACATCCTTAGAAATACATTTGCCAATGCAAGCATTTTCATCAAGTTGTGTAAATTTATTAAAAACATTCAAAAGCATCTAAAAAGGAGTCAAAAGACAGGCTGCAAGATAGGGCTAACCAGAAACCACAATACAGTTTAGGGTAGCATGCGGTACCTCTTGCTACCATTCGCCTTTTCACGCAACTTCTCCTGATTCTTCTCTTTACCTTCTTCCTAATCGTCTTCTTCCGATTTAGAATCAACAATTACGGTATCGCCATAAGGAAACTCCAGCTTTCTCTTTGTCGAGCCTTCCATGGAAAGTTGGGCTTCTTCGTCTTTGTTCTCTTCCACCGCCACTTCTTCAATAATTTCAGTATCTTGACGAGTCAATTGAGCCTCAAAATTAGAGTCCTTCCCCAAATCAACAGCCTTATCGCCGTCCGTACAATTGGGCTCGGGAGCGCGTGGTCCGTCGACTGCCGGATCATCGGCGGCCACCGGTGGCTACTGTCCTTCCGAGCCGGCGAGTAGGGAACCCTCGGTTGGGGTCTGGAACAGGTCCTGAGGGGTACTATCGTCTTTCTTCTCCTCCTCCTCGGGAGTCTCTGGCGCAGACACCATGACAATTGGAGTGGACTCCACTTCCACTTCCTAGGGTTGGGTCGGTTCGTCGGAGTCTTTGTTGGTGTCGTGGTCGGAGCATCTGTCGGGTCTTGGGGCAAAACTGCAGTGGCGTGAGCGCTCCTCTTGTGAGGCTGACACGTGGCAGAGCCCCGTAATGAAGGCAAATGGGTTGTCCATTTTTAGGGTTTGGAGTCAGAAAACCAAAATTAGAAGATTCAGAACCAAATGAAGGTTTTATCGTTTTGTTTTTCTTTATATATGTGTATATATATATATATATATATATATATTTCCTTGCTTACACCACAGTAGCACAGTTACCTAAGCTCGATACTAACTAGAAATTACAGCACTTGACTGAAATAGAAGAAAATAAACCAAACCAAACAGTACAATTTTTAAATGCAAAAACCTGGCTGACCGACTGACCCATAATGAGAAATGACAAGCATAGAACTTTGTCAAATCAGAGCCACCAAATCCAACAGAGGTAGATTTGGATAGCCCCAAGTGCTTCTCAGTACACTTCCGTGTCTGTACATTTTCCCACTAGGCTATGAGAAGGTAAGGTACTAATGGTAGCGTGGGGCACACTAAAAAAAGTTTTGAGTTTTTACACAAATAATAATTAGGTCTATACCTGGATTTTCAAAATTTTCCTTGTTAGTTCCAAGACTCTTTATATGTGTGTGTTCTTGTCCTAAGAGGCAGAGAGTTAAGAACAAGCCGTGCTTTGCTCTTTTGAGGAAGAGAGAGAGAGAGTATAATTAAAACTCTTTCACTGAGAAGATTTTGGTAGGGCTTGTTAATGGCGATTTGATCGAAGGTTTAGCTGCAATAAATTTGAGAGTTTGAGGGTATATTGCATTCGGTCTGGTCTTTCTTTGCTTTATATATATCAAACTATAAGCCAAAGAGAAAGAGAGAGAGAGAGAGAGATAGCGGTATTTCTGGGGGAAGAAATTTGCTTTGTTTTGTTCTTGGAATAAGTGGTGGTTTCAGTCAGAGAATATCTGGGCCGTTGTTATTTAAAGGAGGAACTACACAGAGTGTTTAAGAAAGCTGTTCTTTAAGGCCTTGGTACTTCCAAGGCTTTGGTTTTTTGCTCTGGTTTTAAGGTTTATTTGTGTTTTTCTGGTAATTTGAAAGACGAGAATGGTTGAGATGGACTGGCCTTCTTCTTTGAATGAATACGAAAAGCTTGTGATTTGGATCAACACTCCTAGGTCTGAATGAATACAAAAAAATTGGTCATGATGTTTAGAAAAAAAAAAAAAAAAATTAATTTTCTCTTTGATTTTCCTGTATATTGCAAAATTTCGGTGCCGTGCGTTTCTTTCCTGTTCTTTGATTTTGATTTGACTTGTTGACTTGTAGGGTCGTGATCGACAATGCCGTTCGCCCCACTGCGACTCTTATCACGGTACGCCTCTCACGAAACCTCTCAAGCACAAAATCAATTTTTCTATGAAAAATTTTCCCAAAAAAAAAAAATTTGACTAACTGGGTTTTTCTGTTTTCCTCTTTAGCTTAATTTACAAGTTGATGGTGCTAGAAGGCATGGAATTTTACTTAAGGCCGTGCAGGTTCTCACGGATCTGAACCTTTCCATAAAAAAGGCTTACATATCTTCAGATGGAAGATGGTCCATGTATGGTAAAAGGAAAAAAAATTCAAGCATTTAATTGTTTTTTTTTTTTCCTTTTTGTTAAACTAATGGTGTCCATGCTAACGTGCGCCGAATTGGTGCGTACGTTAGCTTAAACATGTTGTTTCTAGTTATTGAAAATTTTTGAAACATGTGTTTTGTTCTGTTTTTGGCTGCAATTTTCCGTGTGACTGATCAAAACAGAAACAAACTTACGGATGCGAGCGTTATCAGATACATCGAACAGGTAATTTTCACATTCAATGCCTAATTTATTGCCGTTCTGATTTTAATAATTATGGCTTTTTTATTAATTAAATTTTGTTTCTTTGTTTGCTTATTTTGTTAACAGTCTATAGACAGCATTCACTATGGTCGGACTAACGGCAATAATGGCCTAACTGCCCTAGAACTGACTGAAACCGACTGTATTGGTCTACTATCTAAGGTTTTTGCTGTGCTAGCTGACCTTCGATGCAATGTTGTGGAAGCTAAAGTTTGGACTCACAATGGCCGAATTGCTTCACTAATCTATGTGAAGGACTGTGATTCCGGTTGCCCAATTGAGGATTCCCAGAAAATAGACCGAATCGAAGCTCGTTTGAGGAATGTACTCAAAGGTGACAATGATATTCGCAGTGCTAAGACCTTGGTGTCTAAGGCGGTCACACACACTGAGAGGAGGCTGCACCAAATGATGTTTGCAGATCGTGATTATGAGTGGAAGCCAATTTTGAAGCGCAGTGATGACTGTCCCATTGTCACGGTTCAGAAGTGGATTGAGAGGGGTTACTCTGTTGTGATTGTTCAGTGCAAGGACATGTCGAAGCTTTTATTTGACATTGTTTGCATGATGACAGACATGGAGTATGTTGTTTTTGTAAAAAAATCTGGTTGACTGTAATCAGAAGAGAAAGACAGATACAAAACAGAGAGGCAGAGAGGCAGAGTAGCAGAACAGAGTATTGGATTTAACTATGTGCTAAACGACTGCAAATGTTCCAGCAATGTTCTATACGACCTGTAGCTTAGACTTAAGTTAATTAGAGACTTAAATCTTTTGTACAGCTGTATGTATGAACACGTGTATAGTAGTGATAGGTTGTAAAAACTAAGCCCATATAGTTTGGAGTTGGTTAGAAGTTAGTTAGTCTCAATTTGGGATTAGGTCGGATATATAAATATAAACCTCTTGTACATTCAGTTTTAATCAGTGAATACATTTACAGAAATTTCCAATTCAATCTTTTCTCTCTAGCTTGTGATTTTGTTCATCCTCTAGATCTTGTTTTCTATTATGGTATCAGAGCTTTGATTCTTTGTCAATGGCGAATCAAAACCAAGCTTCAACTGTTTCTCAATCTACTATGCATCGTGAGCCTTCGCCAATGGAGGATCCGAGAAGCCCTTTCTTCTTGCACCATGGAGAATCACCAGGTGCAATTCTTGTCACTCAGCTCTTGACAGAGGACAATTACCCTAATTGGGCTCGGGCTATGCTTATGGCATTAGATGTGAAAAGCAAGCTATATTTTGTGGATGGTTCTATCATAGCTTCCATGGCTGTTACTCCTCTAGAGAAGATTGCTTGGTCGAAGAATAACTCCATGATTTCTTCGTGGATCTTGAATTCTGTCTCACCTTACATCACTGCAAGTGTAATTTATAGAAACACTGCGATGGAGGTTTGGAATTCACTCAGAAATCATTTTTCACAAGCCAATGGTCCGCGGATTTCACAGCTTCTAAAATTGATTTCAACAATTATGCAAGGAGATGCAACAGTGACTACTTACTTCACTAATCTTCAAGCTTCTTGGGATCAACTGCTTAATCTCTGGCCTTTACCGTCATGTTCTTGTGGTAAATGTGTCTGTGGAGTGAATGATAAAATCACATTCTTCAACCATCAAGATACATTGATGCAATTCCTCAATGGCCTGAATGAAGCTTTTTCACAAGTCAGGACTCAGATTCTTATGATGGAGCCAAGTCCTTCAATTGACAAGGCCTTTTCTTTGGTGCTACAAGAAGAAAGGCAACGAGCTTTAGGTTTCAATGGAGGTGTGTCAATCGATTCAATAGCTCTTGCAGTAAAGACTCAAGTGTTCAACCAAAGTGGGAAGAACAAAGGCAAGGGCAGACCTATATGTAGCCATTGTGGCAAAATTGGCTATTTCATGGAAAAGTGTTACAAATTAGTGGGATTTCCACCAGGATATAAGCAAAAGGGCAGAATTTCTGTGGCAAACCAGGTGGCTTTTGATGGTGAAAATGGTCAATCGGAGGCTGCATCACAGTCAAGAGCCTATGTGTGTGATGCAGCCAATTCAGCTCTCCCAGGTATTTCTTGTGCCTCTTTCTAGGATTCCATTTGTCTTAGTTTGAAGAATTCAATCTTTGCTGAAAATCCTTCAAACAAAACAGCTCACACTGCTGAAACTTGGATTCTTGACATAGGAGCCACTGATCATATCATTCATTCTATATCTTTATTTACAAAAATCACTAGTTCAATATCTTCCTTTGTGCATTTGCCTAATGGTGAAAAAGCTCTTGTCACACACATAGGCACAGTTCAACTCACTTCCACTTTGGTTCTTGAAAATGTGATTTGTGTCCCAGCTTTTTCCTTTAATCTGATCTCAGTAAGCAAATTAACCAAATCCATGTCATGTTGTTTGGTTTTTCTGTCAAACTATTGTTTCATACAGGACCTTACTTGTTGGAAAGTGATTGGATTGGGTAAGCTTCATAACAACCTGTATCTGCTGCAAACTTCAGAGAATTGCAAGTCTAACTCAAAAGCTACTATTGTCTTAGAGTCAGTTTTCAAGTTTTTTGATCATTCTGTTTCCAATGTTTCTAATGTCAATAAGCCTTATTTGTGGCATCTTAGATTAGGACATGTGTCTGATGACAAACTTCACCATTGTATTTCAGATGTATCCTCATTCCATTCAAATAAAGACTGTGTTGTTTGTCCAATTGCAAAGCTTAAAAGATTGCCCTTCCCTAATTCTAATCATCTATCTGAGCATGCTTTTGATTTAATACATTGTGATGTATGGGGACCATTTGCTAAAGCAACTCATGATGGTTTTAAATACTTTCTTACCATTGTAGATGATGCTACTAGGTCCACATGGGTTTATCTCATGAAGTCTAAAATAGATACTAGACCTTTGGTAATTTCATTTTACAAGATGATTTTTACTCAATTTCAAACCAACATCAAAGTAATTAGAACTGACAATGCTCAAGAATTTTTCCTTAAAGACTTTTATGCTCAACATGGAATTATCCATCAACACTCTTGTGTTGCTACTCCACAACAGAATTCTGTTGTGGAGAGGAAGCATCAACATATTTTAAACATTGCTCGAGCATTGAAATTTCAGTCTAATATACCTCTTTGTTATTGGGGAGATTGTGTTTTGACAGCTGTTTATATCATTAACAGGCTGCCTAGTACTGTTTTGGACAATAAAACTCCCTTTGAAAAACTTTATTGCAAAATTCCTTCTTATCATCACTTAAAGGTGTTTGGTTGTCTTTGTTTTGCATCCACACTAGCTCACAATAGGTCTAAATTTGCTTCTAGATCTATTCCTTGTGCTTTTCTTGGTTACCCATTTGGTGTTAAGGGTTATAAGCTATTAAATTTGGTCACCAGGCAAATTTTCATCTCATGGGATGTTTTATTTCATGAAAATATTTTTCCTTTCATTTCTTCTGACACTTCACCACAATCATCTATCTCTTTTCCTCATATTTGTCCTAATGTGGCAATCGCAGTTGATGCTATGTTTCTAGATCCTATTGTTTCCTCTCTAAATCCTCCTTCTTCTACTTGCAGTCCTAGTCAGGTTTCTTCCCCTGTCTTGGATCCTATACTTCCTGGCATTTCAGATTCTGCAGCACCAAAATCTGTCATATCAGATTCTGATCATGTCAATTCTGCAGAACCTGATTCTTCATCTCTTGAACATAGTCATCCAGTTATTTTACCTACTTCCACCCCTTCCTTAAGAAGATCCTCTAGACCTTCCAAAACTCCTGCCTACTTGCAAGACTATAAGTGCAGCAATATCACTTCAATTGAGCTTCCTCAGTCCATTTCACTCAACAGCAAGTCAGGTTCTTCCTCCACTCTTCCAGGTACTAAATATCCCCTTTCTAATTACATTGACTCTTCCCCTTTGTCCACTTCATATGCCCATTTTTGTTCTCTTATTACCTCAATTCCTGAACCAAGATTTTATCATGAGGCTGTTAAGGATCCTAAATGGAGAGAGGCCATGGATGTTGAGATTGCAGCCTTGGTTTCCAATAATACTTAGACTCTTACTCCTTTGCCTCCCAATAAAAAGGCTATTGGATGCAAATGGGTCTATAGGGTCAAATATAAGGCAGATGGATCTATGGAGAGATATAAAGCAAGATTAGTTGCTAAGGGATTTACTCAACAAGAGGGATTGGATTTTACTGATACATTCTCACCGGTTGCCAAGTTGACTACTGTTAAGACTCTTCTTGCCATTTCTGCTATGAAAGGGTGGCATTTGGTCCAATTAGATGTCAACAATGCATTCTTAAATGGGGATTTACATGAGGAAGTATATATGCAACTCCCTCACGGCTTTCAAAGCAAAGGGGGGAATGTTGTTTGCAAATTAAATAAGTCTTTGTATGGGCTGAAACAGGCATCAAGGCAATGGAATGCAAAATTCTGTTCTGTTCTTAAGCAGCTTGGTTTTAAGCAATCAAAAGCTGACTACTCATTATTTATAAGAAAATTTCATAATTCCTTCATAGCATTGGTGGTTTATGTTGATGACATTCTCATAGCTAGCAACAATGTTCAAGAAGTTGAAGCACTTAAAGTTTCTTTAGATCAACACTTTAAACTTAAAGACCTTGGAGGTTTGAAGTATTTTCTTGGTCTTGAGATAGCTAGATTAGCTAAAGGAATTACCTGGTGTCAATGAAAATATGCATTAGTGATTTTACAAGATGCAGGAATGTCAGCTTGAAAGCCTAGCAAAGTGCCCATGGAGCAGAATTTGAAGTTAAGCAAATTTCAAGGCAAGTTGCTGTCTGACCCGGGGGTATACAGAAGGTTAGTAGGTAGACTGTTATATCTAACAATCACTAGACCTGATATTGCCTATCCTGTTCATAAACTCAGCCAATTCATGTCCAAACCCAGAAAACCCCATCTAGATGTTGCTTATAAGGTATTGCAGTACATAAAAAGTAGTCCTGGTCAAGGTATTTTTCTATTAGCTACTTCAGATTTCCATTTGAAAGCTTATACTGATGCTGATTGGGCATCTCGCATAGATACCAGGAGGTCAACTACAGGGTACTGTATATTTTTGGGTGAATCTCTTATATCATGGAAGTCCAAGAAGCAGTCCATAGTGTCTAGGTCTTCAACTGAAGTAGAATATAGGGCCATGGCTGTGACAGTTTGTGAAATGACATGGCTGTTAGCTTTATTGAATGATTTGGAGATTTATCATCCTCAACCTGCCTTATTGTTTTGTGATAATCAAGCTGCCATTTACATTGGTGAAAATCCAGTATTTCATGAAAGAACCAAGCACATTGAGGGGGATTGTCATGTAGTCAGAGATAAGGTGCAAGACAATGTGGTTAGATTGTTCTTTACTCCTACACATTCACAATTGGCTGACTTACTCACCAAAGCTCTCAATAGTCAACAATTAAGATACTTATTGAGCAAGATGAACACTGTGAACATTCATAGTTCAGCTTCTCATCTTGAAGGGGAATGTAAAAATCTGGTTGACTGTAAACAGAAGAGAAAGACAGATACAAAACAGAGAGGCAGAGTAGCAGAGCAGAGTATTGGATTTAACTATGTGCTAAACGACTGCAAATGTTCTAGCAATGTTCTATACGACCTATAGCTTAGACTTAAGTTAATTAGAGACTTAAATCTTTTGTATAGCTGTATGTATGAACACGTGTATAGCAGTGATAGGTTGTAGAAACTAAGCCCATATAGTTTGGAGTTGGTTAGAAGTTAGTTAGTCTCAATTTGGGATTAGGTCAGATATATATATAAACCTCTTGTACATTCAGTTTTAACCCGTGAATACATTTACAGAAATTTCCAATTCAATCTTTTCTCTCTAGCTTGTGATTTTGTTCATCCTCTAGATCTTTGTTTTCATTTAGTTTTTCATGCTACTATCAATACAGCTGGAGATAGAACATATTTGGTACGTAAATTTAATACCAAAACATGAATTGGTTTTTTGCTAACATTAATATTTCCAATTGAAAATACTGACTCTTTTTTATTATTTGGTACAGGAATTTTACATTAGACACATAGATGGGACCCCAATAAGTTCTGAACCAGAGAGGCAACACGTTATTCAATGCCTACAAGCTTCAATTGAGAGAAGGGCTTCTGAGGTACTTATTAATCTATATATTACTAAAAACTGAAGCATAGAATTTAATGTTGCTATGCTCACATTGAGCCACGTCAACAGCCATGTCATTTCTATTTTCTTTTGTTATTTGTCCAAAAATTTTAAAATAATTTTTATCAATTATAAAATCCTAATAAATGTAAAATAAATCCCAGCCCAATATTCACATAAAGCCTACTTCTTATGCAGTTAATTCCACAATAAAACCCAAACCCAAAGCCTTTTCAACCTAAACCCTTTCTTAAGCCTTTTATATTCATGGTTTCAAACTAACTATTTTTCCTCTCCCTTTCCCACGTTTTAGATTCTTCCCTCTTCCCCACATTTATTTTCTCACGCAAAACCCTTTGTCTCTCCCCAGTTTTACGGTTTTAAAAAAATGGTCTTTAATTTTTAACGTAGACCCTTTCTCTTCCCACTCTCACGGTTTCAAAGCGCTTTAGCTTGCTAATGCCAGGTTCTCTCTTCCGAAGACAGCTTCAAATCTTCAGACTTTGGCTTTCTAACATTAGCCTCTCTCTCTTCCTACCTTCATCTCTATTCAGTTTAGGTATCTCTAAATCCCAATTGCTCTTGACTGTTCTGCATAATAATTCAATGTGAGGATTAGATTAATAATATTGTTTCTTTAGATTGCTGTTTTTTTTTTCTTTTTAAATTTTATTACTATCTCTTTTGTGTTGTGGGCCATATATGGGTTTGTTTGTTTTTAGTATATGGGGTGAATCTTATCCCTTCTGATTTCAACGACTATGTTTGACTCTGATTTCTTCGTATAGTGTTGTGGTGTGGATGATTGTTATGTTGTCTATTCTTTCTACTAGATTTATTTTAGAATGTTCACAACTAGATTACGAAACTAATTTATCACCATGCTGGGCATGAGTAGATGGAATACATCAAATGTTGTATATTTTGAAGTATATTGGGCTGTTCATTTTCTGCAAAATATTGACGTTGTTGGTTTTAGAATATTTATAAAGGGTAGCTTTGTGCAAATAATTGCAGGTTCTTCTTAAAATATTAGAACTGTTAGTTGTGTCCTAATTTGGTCTTAATGTTGGTATTTTTCTGTTATTTTCAAAATAGATGCTTAGCAGGTGATCTTTGCTATGCATTCTTCTAACTGCAAATTTATAAGCTATGGACTTTTAGTTGCTGCTATTTTAATATTTTATGCTCTTTCTAACTCCAAATTTTAAAGCTATAGACTTTTAGTTGCTCCTATTTAAATATTTTATGCTCTGTTGCCAGGATTGCATAAGTGGAAATTCAATTTCATTCCAGCCAAGCTAAATAGAGTCGCTGTAATGTAAGCAAATTGGGCAAGGTTATCTTCACTTTCATGATTTCTCTTTTATGTACATTGTTACAACTTACAACATTATGTTCAAAATCCTAATTTCCTTGATGTCCATCTCTCTCTTTTTGTGTCATTGCTTTGGTTTTTTTAAATTTTTTTCATAATAATAATGATTTTTTTTTTAGCTACTGAGAAATTGCAGGAATCAAATAATGAATAATTTTGGGGTTTTATTTAGTGTGTTTGGGATTCAAGAATCTTTATATAGCTGTTTTATTTGTTTTATTAGTTGGTTGGTGTCAATCTTTATTCATGGTTATTTTGTTGTTGACTTTCTACCTTCTGGGTATTAAATTTTCAGAATTAACTTAAAGAATTTGGATCCTTTTATGATGTTGGACGATTTTTCATGTATGAAAAATTTCAATCTTATCTTTTTTACAGTTTGAATTTTCTTTGATTGGTATGGATTGCAGTGACTCCTCCCAGTGGATTTCCAAATCATCCACACAGAGGTTCTGCATTCATTGTTGTTTTTGATGTCATGTACATTCATTAATCGTGACTCATTTTGTATATTAATTCAGTATATTCCGATGTGATTTTTGTTTTACAGGTTTTGAGACTATCACGCACATGTTACATGAATACTTTGTCTCAAAGCAATTCAATTACTTGATTATTATCAGGTTTAATTGTAAAGAAAACGAGTTGAGTTTTTTGGATTTTGGGGAGGCATTACTCATCAAGATTGTGTAGGCCATAAGTGTACAATTGGACCCGGTGATGTCCAGGTAAGACATATCAATTGCTGACTTGCCTTTGATCAATAGGAATTAGAAAAATTATGTTAGAGCTTTATTACATGAAACTTATTCCCCTTTGTTTTATATATTTTTTTTGTGCCGTGGATGACAACAGGTAGAGGAATTATCCACCCTGAAATGCCAACAAGAAGAGAAACTCAAAGAGATTATATCTTTGGGTCAATTTATCCTCCAAAGACAAAATGTCTTTTCTTTCTACTGAAGGGGTTCTTAAAAGTAGTTCTCAAATCAATGATTCCATCAAAAGTTTTTTTTTTTATTATCTTGGGGTAATTATCTGTGTCTACACCTTTTTAAAATGGTAGTATATTGTTCTATCCCCATTAACATCCATGACTTAGATTTGCTACCAGAAGACAAAAAAAAAGGGCTTTAAGTGGATAATGATTGGGTTGGTTGAAAAATTCTTATTATAAATAAAATTACTAGGAATATGTTATTATTCTATAAGTTTAAGCCCGTAAATTTATTTATATAATTGTTTCTATGTGAATTTGCGATCAAAATGACTAATATTTTGGTAATTGATAATTCTCAAAGCTAAGTTGTATTATATATTCTTTATATGTCTTTATTGATTTCTTTAAGTTATAATTTTGTTTATATAGAAATGCTAGCATTTAGATGTATTTGTGTAAGGTTGTCTTTAGAATAAATAGATTATGACATTGAGAATTTACTTTTTGACCTAAGTAACTTATAAATCTTGGGGCTTTGATGCTAATTCCATTATAGTTTGTACAACTCCATTATATATGACCTATTATCTATGACTTTCAAAGAAAAGATTTGTGAAAGGGTCTTGGCCTGTTTGATGTTTTGTCAATGGGTATCATGACATTAATCTAAAATCTAATTGGCATGTATAAGGCAGAAAATTAATAGATGATGAAATTAGACCAACAACATCCCAAAGAAGCTGTGGATGAAGATTAATGTGAGCTTGACAATTAATAAACCCAGCAACTCAAGCACTTATTTTTGTAGATTCTTTTGAAGGGATGGACAAAAAATAATGGTGTTCTTAAGGTAGTATCTGATAAGATGACTGCCATTTTGGTAATTAAAAATTAACAATCCTAGCTGCACAATCACATTTATTGATGGAATCATTTATATTATTTTGTGAAATTTTTGCAGTAGATTTTCTTTTTAGCTATTTACTAATTATAACAAGTAGATATGTTATCTAAGAATAAAAAATCTTATCTCTAATCTGAACCCCATAGAAACTCACAAAGACAAACTTCTCATTTTGGGGTAGAGTTGGCTTCTTGATATGTACAATTTATGGATAGTTGATCATGAATTTATAAATATATAATGAGTGCTTCATCGAATTGATGGTTCAATTTCTTTTTGGGTTTTTTTTTTTTTTTTTTTTCCTTCTAGTTTGACAATATCTTCTAATATACTTTACAAATTCTAGAATGTTAGTGCACATTTAGCTAGAAAGAGAAAAAAGGAAAAAGAAAAGTTGTGCACATCACTTTTAAGGATTCTAAAATCACAAACTGCTGAATGCCAATTAAACTTGAAATGTCATATTTACATTTTTGCATGTACCAAATTAAAATTTTCTTATTGAGTTTCCACATACTAACTTGATTGCTCATATGCTTATTAAATTTTTTATTTGATGAATGAATGCTCATGCATTTTGGTAGTATTTGAGAAGAGTACTAAAGATTCATAATAATATCACTTAACTATTTAATATTGTTATTGTTGATGTGGTGCTACTTTAAAGTTTAAAGTAGTGAGAATGGGAATTTGAATTGTGCATGATAATCTATAGAACAAATGGGGTTTGATGGAAGTGAGACCACTCCATAAAAATTTTCATGCATGATAGCTTAGTGATTGACTTTGTGTGGATTGTAGAAAGGATTCGTGTCTAAGATAGATTTGAAAGCATTTTTTTTAACTCTTTGCTTTATCTTTGCCAGTTAAACACTAAGTTTAGGGATATAAAACTTTTTTAAAATATTAAATTCCTATTTTGCAAATTTTAATTTTGAAGTTAGATCAAGAGCTATACTTATCAAGTTAAAAAAATGATCAAAGAGATTCATATTGGGAAAATAATTCAATTCCAAGTTTTTACATTCTGTGTTTAGTGTGTGCTCAATACTTGATATATTCATTTTCTTATTTGACATGGCAATGTTTTAGATGATGATTTACAAAACACATGCTCATATCTTTTGGTTTTCATGATGGGAATGATGGATAGTATGTAATTTAGAGTTTTGGTGTTATCATTAATCTAAGTTACTAAATTCAACAATGGATTATTGAAACTAAAGAATATGATTTTTATTCTGTTGATTAGACATTTTTATATGGAGGTATTTGTTATTGTTGAGGAAGTTAATAAGTTAATAAGTTAACTTTGCTTTGAGGTTAAAAATGAGTTACATCATACAAAAATACAATTGTATACAATAATGAAGATTTTCAACCATGAGAAGTGGAAGCATACAAGCATAAACTAATTATTTTTGTATTTATTTGTATATGAGTTTTTGATGCTATGTTATTGCAATTTAATATGGAAATTGTTATATGAACCTATGGTATAGCCCTCAGATTACTATAAACATTGACTTATTTGTTCAAATAGACTCTATAGATTACATATATAATATTATATCATGATTAATATGAAATTAATTAAAATTTTATTTCTTAGCGCTTAATAAAGAAAACAAATATGTATAATATATTAAAATAAAATTGCTGAAGTTTTTCATGCATAGCACAGGCTAGCGACTAGTTGTCTTAATTTCACATGCCACAATTGCATTGTTGAGTTGGTCATTTTTAATATATGCTTTTATTAGCTTGCTTGTAAATAAAAAAATGGTGCGATTGAATTTATTACAGGATGTGAGGCTTGAATTTTTCGCAGAAGATGGGTAGGGGCTTTTGGCCGATGTTACAAGAACGTTCCTAGAGAATGGGCTTAATGTGACGAGAGCCGATATCTCAACCGAAAGAGATATGGCTGTGAATGAGTTTTATGTGACGGATGCAATTGGTAACACTGCGGATTCAAAACTCATTGAAGCTGTTAGACAAAAAATAGGGTTGAGTAATTTGAAAGTGAAGGAATTGCTAATGATTTGTCATAAGAAGGTTGAGAGTGAAGAGCAACCAGTTGGGGTCGGTGGGGCGGTGTTATTATCACTTGGGAGCTTAGTGAGGAGGAATCTATACAACTTGGGACGGTGGTGGACTTTGATGATAGTAGTTATGGTTGGTTGGGTTTGGTTGGTTGAATAATTGGTAGATACTTTGAGATAGAGAGAGGGGGGCCTCTCCACTGTATTAAAAATGTGTTGCTTTATTTGAAGAGAGATTTGAATTAGAAGAAGGGGAAACAGGGGGGAAAAAGTAAAAGGTTGTGTTGTTGGTTGGGAAGTTTGTGGGATATAGAGGTTATTGCTGGCAAGCACAGAGAAAAGTAGTAGGTAGATGAGTAGGGAATTTGTTTCATACAAAACGAATGTGTACATATTAACCACGTGTATCGGGAAGGGAATAGGTGTGCAGACAAGATAGCCAAGGAAGGATGCATCTCAGAAGTGGATTTTGCTGTTTTTGATTAGCCTCCTTCATCTGAACTTTGTATCTACTGCTCTTTGGAGAAGATATAAAATACAGACGACAAGGTTATCCCAGGAATTGGTGGAACAATTGCGTCTTGTGTTAGAGCCCACTCTTGCCAGCAAGCTCCAAGGGGATTATAAAACTGGTAAGCGTGTTAACATGAAGAAGGTAATTCCATACATTGCAAGTCATTACAGGAAAGATAAGATATTGTGTCAAATTTCTTGGCTATTTTCTTTGTTTTGGAGCCGGTCTTTTTTGGTAATATTGTTGGACTTGTAATGTCATTTACATTGTTATATTTTTTTGGTGATTTCGTCAAAGGGTGGACTGGAGGCTACTATGGAAGGAATCCTTTTGAGTTTGGACCCAATATAATATTCACCTCCACCGAATACGAAGTTAAATTTTTGACACAGCAATGGGAAGGAACATTAACATTGCTATTGCTACAATTTCACTTTGGGTTGTACTTAGAAAGTCGCGCCTTCCTAGAGACACAAACATTGAGAAATACTATAGGGTTTGGTGTTTTTGTGCTTGGTGTATATATATTTATATTATTGATTTGAGGTATGGGCTTGAATACCACCTACACAAAAAAAAGTTAATTAATTTTTTGATATGTTGATAATTATGAAGTTTATGTTGATATAGTGATCCCAACATTTTCAGATAAGGACAAAATTTAATTTAAATTAATTTATGTTTTCCCACCATATATGAATTTAATAGCCACAAAATTTGAATGTGAGTTTCAAGAACTTTCCATAATTCAGAAGTGATTGGCTTTAACTAAACACTTTGTCCCCAGTTGGCCATAGCCAGGTCTACGATGGAACATAAGGCTTTTGCATGAAGCAGGGGACCCCACATCAGTATCCAGCTTCTCTACTTGGAATTTCTCCTCTTTTGGTCCTTACCTCTCTCCTTCCCCTTTTCCTTGCTATAATCTTCTCTGTATCTTTCATGAAGTCTTCGTTCTTCCCTTTCATTGAGTTCAGTGGAGGTTCCCTGGATATCACAGGGTTCTCCTTAGGGTCTTTCATTAGCATGTGAGCCACTTCTGTACTATAATAAAAAGTTGTATATCGAAGACTTCAGAGACTTCAGAGGCATTACTACAGTTCCTTAAAAAATAAAAATAAAAATAAAAAGGACGCAGTCCAAGACTTATTATTGCCCATTGTGAGCTCAAACTCATGCATTTTGAATGTTTCCTATGCGTGTATTTTGTATATTCAGCACAAACAATATCCAAAATACATGAGATTAAGCCCGCAATGGGCAATAGGAAGTCCAAGCCCACAATAGGCAATATAATAGATAATGCCGAGTTTAGGACAATAATAATACAGGACTGACCCGTGAATGGGCAATATCTTAAAACCACACATACAGAAACACTTAAACAACATCATGTAAATCCTTACACATGTTCATGCAAGACAAGAAAGAGAGGGTATTATCCTTCACTGTGATAGATGCACGCTTATTTGCTTTAATATGTTCACTTCAAAACAATAAAACTAAGTTTGTCATTTGTTATATAATTGCTTGCTTTTAAAATTTGAAATCATCCATGATGCTTTTCCCAAGAGGTAATATTCCCCACTGACTCTTCTGGAAGGTTTTGTCCAGAACTTGATGAACCTTATCTCTGCAATGCATCAGTGATATGTTCAAAAGTACTGTTAAGGGCTTCAACAAACCCAGAACTATTGCCCTCAGTATGTTCATTGATCGACGGCATGGAATTATACTCTTCCTCCATCAATTCTCCCTGCAAAAATTTTCAAGTAACATTTATAAGTTCTATTTCAGACAGCAGGTTAGAAGATTGGACAATCTAGTTATATTCCCGCTCAGAGCCCAAGCAACAAAAGAAGGGTAGAAGAAGACGAATAGAAAGGAGGAAAAACAAAACAAGAAAAGATACCTTTCTAAACACCATTTCAAAATGACTGAACAAAACTTCTATAACTGAGCTTGAATCCACATCTT
This sequence comes from Castanopsis chinensis, assembly GCA_032878915.1. Classification (NCBI taxonomy): domain Eukaryota; kingdom Viridiplantae; phylum Streptophyta; class Magnoliopsida; order Fagales; family Fagaceae; genus Castanopsis; species Castanopsis chinensis. The sequence goes on from JAVQMG010000132.1 coordinate 43,977,724, forward strand.
GCTTTTGGAAAGCTAAGAGATGCTCCTCAAACTTCTTTATGGCCTGGAAGTTTTGAGACACCAACTGTTCCATTTGTTTTGTAATAACATAACAGTGTGAGGTACCAGCTAGTGTTGCTGTAGACCTGTTTTGGCCAAGAAGGTAATAATCCAATGCTTCCTGTTACAGAATTATCATCAACATTGTCCAAGAAATACTGTCTTCAAAGACTTATAAAAAAAAAAGAAATACTGTCTTCAAAGAAAAACACAATGAGGAACAATAATATTGCACCTTAGATTTCTGAAAAATCAGGAACAAATTTCCAATGAAAGCAAGAACCCTATTTGCTGCAGCTTTGACACCATGACAAGTGTTCAAATGGGTATCTCCAAATGTTCTTAGCACCAGCGATGCTTCATTCAGCATGGCACACAAACCATCAAAGAGTTCCTGCAGAGAAAAATTCTCATATCTTAAGCTTAAGAGAAAGGTGAAACAAAATATCGGGAAAAATTGTAACAAACTTGCCAAGCCACATTCCAGACTGAAAACTTACCTTCTGCTGCCACAGGCATTTCAAGGTGCCATGTTTATTTTTGATATGGCACACGCTAACAGTTTCAATATCAGTGGTTGGAGAATTTGGATAGAGATTTTCCAATGTAGATACAGATTCCGTCAAGTGCTTCAATTGCCTAGCAAAATCATTGACAACAACCTGCTGCTTCTGCTGTATCTCAATGAGCTGGTTGAGAAAAGCCCCCGACCTATCAACCTACAAAAAAAAACAAGAAATCAACACAGGAGGATTATATACTCTTGGAAGTAACTGTTTCTTAAATAATTGTGTAGAAAATGGACAGGCAAGCAAGGCCTGACCAGAGAGACAATAATAGTGATTTTTAGATGTATAAACTCGTTAAATTCTAGCATTCACCCCATAGGTAAATTAATCAGGTTTCCCATGTCAAGCAAGATATTACAAAGAAAAATGGAATTGTATCAAGTTGGCAACACTACCTAATATGGCAATGGAACATAAAGCATGAGAAATCAGTTGATTAAACAAAATCAAACTAAAAAGGTCTTTTCAGTTGATATTTAGTTAGAGATCTACCTGTTCACGAGTAATATCCTTGTGGGAATTTAGGCAAATCTGTTGCAGAAGCAGCACTGATGCTATGCTCTTAAAGTAGTACTCATTGGTGGTTTTCCATTCAGCAACCAAGGTCTCATGGGGAAAACTTTGAAATTTGCTAGCAGCAGCAACATCCAAAGCTCCAGGAGCGAGTCTACTTTGTGTCAGGAGCAGATACTGTACATCATATGATGGCTCAAGGAACCACCAAGATTTGTGTTGGCCCTATAAAGTGCCAGTCATGAAAAAGAAAACCAACATTTAGCCTTTATAATAATGCACACACAATCTGAGCTATAGATTACAACAACTAATATCCCAGCATCCAATTTTGATTACCTCCATATATATAGACTTGTGCCTAGACATGCCACTGCTTTCTAACAGCTTTAGAAGCTCTGAAAAGGCCCTCCTCTTCCCCAGACTCTTGTTTGTGTCCTTCCATAGATCACCACAATGCACTACAGTTTTATATATATTTTCAATTGTGCACCGCACATCCTTCCATTGTTCCTGGTACAAGAGGCATGTAGACTGGGAGGCCGAACATTGCCTTAAAATACTACCGACCTCTGCACAAAGTACATATTCATATGACTGGAAATGCCAAAGTAGGAGACTAACGGAAGAAAAAAATATATTAAGGAATATAACTCAGAAATAAGTAGGGAGGTAGGGGGGGACCTTTAGCAGGCTTAAAGTGTAAGAAAGAAGTATCAAAATCAGAATCTCTCTCAAGGTGCAACTCCTGCAAAGCATGATCTACATTTTTCTCCAATCAGCATAAAATAACCTAAACCAGTTAAAATGATGGTGAAGTTCCAGAATCAGGTATTTGGAGAAAAACTTAAGCACACAAAATGCCAGGAATGTATAAAAGCAAAAACCTGTCTTCATCACAGAATGCTGTCAGATCAAAAGGAGCATTGCACATCCCTATATTTTTTTCTGAAAATTCATTAAGCAGCTTTTGACCATTTAGTAATTGAGCATTTCCCCTTTGTAGTGCGTATTGGTTAAGAAAAGGCAATACAGGTTTTTGCAGATCGTCCTATACAAACAAAAACAACAGAGCATGTCATTACCATTATCTCCAAGAAAAGAGGCTAGATTATTTAGTGTCTTGAGAAATACGAGTACAAATTAATCACTAAGTAAGAAATCACATTTGACACAAATGAATTGGAAGGCTAAAAAAATGAAATAAAATAGAAATTTTGTAGGGTTCTACTCATGCGAACAGTCCACTGTTGACTATTACCAATCCAACAAAAGCTCATCTCATAGCATCAGTGATAATCAACTCTCGTTCATACAAACACAGACATGCAGATAGACAGAAGTAAAGGCTCCATGAGATGGATTTCAAAATCCAAGATTAAATTTAACAAATAAATTAAATAACAATCTACCAATTTAATTCACAGATTTAATACTAGTGTTCTGTGCAACTACACATACGATGCTAGGTTAAAGGTTCACTAGTGTTATTGGACCTATTCTGTCCACTAAAACTACTTTAATCACTTCTTGCATCATCCAAAGCCATCAATCAAGCAGTCCTGAAGAGACTGTAAAATAGTCATATCACTACCTTAGCCAATGGGGTGCTGAAAGGAATATTCAAGAGCATCATAATTACACCCATGATACTTTGGAGGCCATGATGATCCTCCCATTCATTCAAGAGGGAAAGAATCTGCTGTTGAAGAGGAGTAAGCAGTTTCACCATTTTAGCCATTAGAGGAGCATTTGAATCCTAAAAAAGAGATGGTAATTCAGTTAGAAGATGATCAGATAAAAAGAAAACATTGCAATAACAAGCAACCAAAGAAGTTCGCAAAACCTTGTAAAAATTGTATATGCAAGCAGATCTATGAGATCCAATTGTCTGCTTAACAAAGACGCAATAAATGCTCTGGCACATGTTTAGCATCTAAACTGGACAAAAATAAACTTCCAAAACCTGGGGGTAAAGAAGAAAAGGTAATGAATGCTCTCTCCATGGCACAATATACCAAATATTCATTCAGAAAATTAGAAAATTCAACTAAATCACCTTTAATCATCCCTACTCCCAATCTATAGGAGTCAGTAAAGGAAAGCAATCTCTCTGCATCAGATATTTGGAAAGTTCCAGGCTGAATTGAACAAACAATATATTAGTGACAGCATGTAGCATCTTTTTTAATACACACAAACACAAACCCAAGAATAGGGTGCATTGAAGTCATAACCTTGTGTACCAAGACATATCCAACCACAATGAAAAATAAAAACATCACTGACTTCAATTAATACCAAGCTATCTCCCAGCAGTTTTACATTAGCAATACACAAAAACCACTAAAACATTCTTCTGAGACATCAATTTGTAGCGAAAAAGTTAAAGGAATGAACTAGTTATACAAAATCATATTCTGTTAAGCAAGTTATAAATAAATACAAAATAAATTTCTATGATATTATTTTATTTATTTATTTTTTTGGACTCAAAACTTGCAATCATAATTTCAAGAAATACCATATCTGTTGAAATTCATACTTCTTCTATAAGAAATAAATAAATAAATAAAAATTCAGGAGCACAAAGTGTCATCTCGCAGATTGACTGATATATTAAGTATTCTCAAACAAAATTTCTAATATAACTTACAGCAACAAGATTATTTGAACCAAATAAATGATTGTGAATGTTGACCATGTTGTTCAGGATGGACTCCTCTATTACATCCCATTCTTCCACCAAAGCTTCTTGTTCCTTAGAAGTCTCCTAAAAAGGATGAACGGATTTTATGACCACCAAATACTAAAATATGATAAATTTACAATATGCAAATACTTGCATAAATTTGCATATAAATATTATGAAAGTACTACCATTGTAGTCAACTTTTCTTCAGAAAGCAATGCCTTCCATTCTAAAAAACTATCATTTCCCATTGACTTGCCAAGTGTTGATATATCAACTTCAATAATCCTCTCAATCTGAAACGCACAAGGATTGAACTTGTACTGCTGAGAATCATAGTCCTTTATGGTTTTTGCTTGAATTTTCATGCTCACCCAAAGATTGGAAAATTCTTTAAATATTTTATGCAAAAGCTGATTCAGCACATATATTTTATAATCAGATAATAATCTTGTGAGCAAATTCCTTTCTATTAGTTGCAATTAAAATAGACTCTGACCTTAAAGGAAGCTTTATGCATCAATTGAGCACAACTTAAACCAGGCATAACTTAAACCTATATAACCCACATAATTTTATACCACATTCAATTATTCAATAGTAAACCAGAAATAAGAACCAAAATACATCACAAATCAAACTATACATAATTATGAATATAAAACAACAACTACGTTAAAAAAAAATACATGTAAATTTCTGAAATTTCATTTTAATATAACCTATAATCCTAAACCAATACATATTTAAAATATATATTTTTTCTTTTTCTCTTCATTTACTCCCCTCATCTACGAACATCACGTCACTCTCCCCCCATGTCAAACTACTAGCCTTATATATTTTCACTCTTTTATTTATATCCTTCCCTTTCCAATGTTCATGTTAGGTTTTAAGACTTTAGGGACTAAATGTATTAGAACTTCAATTTATATTATATTGGCAAACCATGATCAAAACATTTAGTCTATGTTTAGGCTTGCTCCAAGTGTCTTTATTTGTAAAGTTAGAATCAAGTGTACTGCAAGATTTATTGGATAAATCTGCATGGCTCAAGATTTATTGGATAAATCTGCATGGCTCGATCAATCGAAAATTAGGCTCAATCGATCGAATCTCGTGCAGATTATTTTTTCTGCAGAATTTCCAACACAGCCCAAGCCCACATGATGTGTAGGGTTTTATGTTTTGCTTCAACTATAAAAGGAAAAACCCTAGCCATGATTTAGAGGTTGTTGATATGTTGTGTGTGTGAATTTTCTGTGAGATCTAGAGGTGTTTACCTTTGATAAGGGTCATTTTGGTAAAGTCCAGAACTGAAGGACCAGGGGCTGACGATCCTGAGGCTGACGGCCTTGAGTCTAATGACCCTAGAGGCCGTAGCCTGAAACTGACGACCTTAGAGGCCATTTTCTGAAGCTGACGACCCTCACTGCAGAAACTCCACGTACGTCGCCAAGCTGACGGTATGAGGCTGACAAGGTTGGACTTAGGCCCGTCCACAACCTTACTTGACCAACACGCCTACACCAATGATTCTTGAATAACACGTCTAAATTAAGGAGACTCCTAGAAGGACAAGGATTCTGGAAGATACGTGAGAACCAAGAATCACTCTCCTAAAAGGAAAAGAACTTCTTGAAGGCGTAAGTCTCGGCCCAACATGACTATAAATATTCCATCACCCTTTCAAAACAAGGTACGCACAAATAACCCAACTCTAGCACTCTAGTGTTGAAAGTAAAAGTTTCTAACTTAACCTTCGGAGGGTATTTGGCCGGTACCACGCCGGTGCCCTTTCAAAGGTCTTCACTCTCTTTGTTGTGCAGGTACGTCATCAGGGGCACGTGTGGACCGTGTGGCTTACTGACGATTTTATTGTATCATCAATTGGCGCCGTCTGTGGGAAACGAGTGGTAACGCCACACTGTCGCTTCCCGGACAAAAAGTTGCATGGTACTCACCCGCTCAATGGCTACCACCAACAACGTTCAGGAAAACGAACCGCGCGCAACCGTTCTGGAAAAGCAAGTCCAAACGCTCGCAGCAGCGGTCGAGCGCCTAACAAAGGAAAATCACGACTTGGAGGAGCAGCTGCGTCAGAGGAACGCGCATCCTAGAATACAAGAGGAAAATCAGGAGGAGACAAGCGCTGAAAGAAGGGATCCCGAAGCGCCCGAAGGCAGCAACGCCCCGAGCAGGCTGGAGAGGCGGGATACCAATCTGACTACCCCTTCTGAGGCCATACCCCCTCACATCGCCGCCGAGATGCAGGAGATGCGTGAACGAATAGACGTGATGATGAACGCCCTCAAAGGACGAGTGTCTAACGATCTCGACGATCTAGTACAGCGAACCGATTCACCTTTCACGGCACGTGTTACGTCGTGCCCACTTCCCCCAAAGTTTCGTATGCCGCAGGTGGAAAGCTACGACGGAAACAAGGACCCCCTGGACCACTTAGAGTCCTTCAAAACTATAATGCACCTTCAAGGAGTGCCCGACGAGATTATGTGCAGGGCTTTCCCAACCACCTTGAAAGGGTCCGCAAGAGTCTGGTGTAGCAGGTTGACGCCAAACTCAATTAGCACCTTTAAGGAGCTAGGCGCTCAGTTCGTGTCGCACTTTATCGGAGGCCACCGGTACAAAAAATCCACGGCTTGCTTGATGAGCATCAAGCAGAGGGAAGACGAGACTCTAAGGTCCTACATAACGCGATTCAACAAAGAAGCTCTCTCAATAGATGAAGCGAACGACAAGATACAAGTAGCAGCCTTCACCAACGGGCTGCGAAAAGGGAAGTTCCTCTTCTCCCTATACAAGAACGATCCAAAGACCATGTCCGAAGTACTTTACAGGGCAACGAAATACATGAACGCGGAAGACGCGCTTATTGCAAGGGAAGACAAGCCTAAGAAGAGGGAAAGGCAAGAAGATACTCGAACGGATAGGGGGCAAAAGAAAGCCAGGACTGAAGAGCGACGGGATGATCGCCGCTCCAAGCCACTCCCAGGGAGATTCACGAGCTTCACACCATTGACCGCCCCTATCGATCAGGTCCTAATGCAAATCAAGGACGAGGGGACTTTGACTTTTCCCGGCAAAATGAAGGGAGATCCCAACAAAAGGCCAAGGGACAAATATTGCCGCTTCCATCAAGACCATGGACATGACACGGCTGACTGCTACGACCTAAAGCAACAGATAGAAGCTTTAATCAGGCAGGGAAGGCTGCAGAGGTTCGTCAGCAAAGAGCGGACAGATCCACCGCAAGACCAGGCCCCCCGACGAGAACAGGAACGACCAAGACGGCCCTTGGGCGATATAAAAATGATCGTAGGAGGCACCACGACCGTTGGGTCATCAAAGAAAGCTCGAAAAACTTATCTCCGAATGATTCAAAACATCCAGACGACAGGGTCCGTACCCAAAGCACCGCGGATTGATAACCCCGTCATTAGATTCTCAGAGGAAGACGCACGACGCCTCCACCACCCCCATGATGACGCGCTCGTCGTCACCATACAAACAGGAGACTACAACATGCACCGAGTTCTCATCGACAATGGGAGCTCGGCGGACATCCTCTACTATCCTGCGTTCCAACAGATGGGGATTGGTAGGGAGCGTCTAGTTCCGACCAACGCCCCGCTCGTCGGCTTTGGAGGGACAAAGGTGTTTCCCCTTGGCATCATCACCCTAGCAGTAACCATTGGAGACTACCCTCAGCAAGTCACCAAAAGTGTAGCATTCCTTGTGGTCGACTGCCCGTCAGCTTACAATGCCATCATCGGACGCCCCACTCTGAACTCATGGAAGGCTGTTACCTCAACTTATCACTTAATGATAAAATTTCCGACGAACTATGGAGTGGGAGAACTAAGAGGGGACCAAGTGGCCGCACGAGAATGTTATGTAGCAATGATGGAAATGGACCATCACCAGTCCATGAACATAGAAGAGCAATGTACAGCAACGGAGCCCGTAGAGAAGCTCGAGGAAATATCTCTCGACGACTCCCAACCAGAGCGAACAACCAAAATCGGCACACTTACAGACACGACGATACGGCAGGAACTTGCGGCCTTCCTCAGAAAAAACCAAGACGTATTCGCTTGGAGTCACGAGGATATGCCGGGCATCCACCCCTCGGTCATAGTACATAAATTGAACGTATCACCGTCTTTTCCACCGGTTCGGCAAAAAAAGAGAGTCTTCGCCCCGAAGAGAGATCGGGCAATAGCGGAAGAAGTCCGCAAACTACAGGAGGCGGGTTTCATTCAGGAGGTTTTCTATCCCGAGTGGTTAGCAAACGTCGTCATGGTAAAAAAGAACAACGGAAAATGGAGGATGTGCGTAGATTTTACCGATCTAAACAAAGCGTGCCCAAAAGACAGCTATCCTCTACCGAGGGTCGATCTCCTGGTGGATTCTACGGCCCAACACCAATTGTTAAGCTTCATGGACGCGTTCTCGGGATACAACCAGATCCTAATGGACGAAGCTGATCGAGAAAAGACCTCGTTCGTGACAAGCCAAGGCCTTTTTTGCTACAAGGTCATGCCGTTCGGCTTGAAGAATGCAGGTGCAACGTACCAGAGGCTTATGAACAAGATGTTCGTAGAACAGATCGGAAGAAATGTCCAGGTATATGTCGACGACATGCTAGTAAAAAGTCGAAGGATGGAGGATCACTTGAAGGACCTGAAGGAGACCTTCAATACCCTTCGCTCCTACAACATGAAGCTAAATCCAGCCAATTGTGCCTTCGGAGTAACGGCGGGGAAGTTCCTAGGATACATGGTGTCCCAACGAGGTATCGAAGCCAACCCAGATAAAATCCGAGCCATAATGGAGCTGACGCCTCCAAGAAACGTTAAGGAAGTGCAGAGCCTTAACGGCAAGGTCGCCGCACTTAGTAGATTTGTATCCAGAGCGACGGATAGGTGCCTCCCGTTCTTCCGCACGCTAAAGAAGTCCTTCGAATGGACGAACGAATGCCAGCGAGCATTTGAAGACCTCAAAACCTACCTATCGTCACCACCTCTGTTAACCCCCTCCCAGCCAGGCGAAGAACTATTCCTATATTTGGCCGTTTCTCCAGCCGCCGTCAGCGCAGCCTTAGTAAGGGATGACAGCAAGGTACAAAGGCCGGTGTACTACGCCAGCCGAGCACTCCACGGGGCAGAAGGAAGATACTCGCCACTAGAAAAACTGGTCTTCGCTCTAGTTACGGCCGCACGCAAGCTAAAGCCATACTTCCAAGCCCACACGGTGGTCGTACTAACTGACAAGCCCCTACGGCGAGCAATGAGTAGCCCTGAGGCCGCGGGACGTATGGCCTTATGGGCAGTAGAATTGAGCGAGTTCGACATAAAATATCGCCCCCGCACTGCCATCAAAGGGCAAGTACTCGCTGACTTCATTGCAGAGTTCACGTATCAAGAAGATCAGGGGGCAGAGAGTTCCCAATGGAACGTGTTCACCGACGGGTTGTCAAACAAAAAAGCTGGTGAAGCAGGAGTCGTGCTTCGTTCTCCAGAGGGTGACGAAATCGAATGCATGATTCGACTTGATTTCCCTACGACCAACAATGAAGCAGAGTATGAGGCCCTCATAGCGGGATTAGATCTGGCAAAGGTCGTAGGAGTCGTAGATACGGTAGTCCATTGCGACTCTCAGGTAATCACCAATCAGATAAACGGGGACTACGAGTGTAAGGGAGAAAGGATGAAGATGTACTTGGAACGAGCGAAGAGAAAGGTCGACGAGCTCCAGGCAAAAGTGGTCCAAATTCCAAGAGGGGACAACGAACAAGCCGACCGCCTTGCAAAAGCTGCATCTGCGGAACACGTGACTATCCCCGGCAAGGCACTATCTTTTACTCAATTCGCACCACTAATAGATGTCATCAGTGTACAGGAGGTAGGATCGGGGAATAATTGGACTACCCCTCTGATTGCCTACCTCAAAGACGGCACACTGCCTGAAGAAAAGGAAGCCGCAAGAAAGCTGAAAGTCCGAGCGACCCGATTTGTCCTAATAAAAGATATCCTACACAAAAGAAGTTTCTCCCGACCGTACCTAAGGTGTCTTGGACCTGAAGAAGCGGATTACGTTATGAGAGAAGTACATGAAGGAATTTGCGGCAACCATTCAGGATCACGGTCGCTGGTCCACAAACTAATCCGGGCCGGATACTACTGGCCGACCATGCAACAGGATGCCCAAACATACGTCAAAACATGCGACAAGTGCCAAAGGTTCAGTAACACGATCAGGCAGCCCGCTGAAGAGTTAACTCCAATTGCCGCCCCGTGGCCATTCGCCCAATGGGGGCTGGACATCATGGGTCCATTCCCAATAGCCGCAAGGCAGCTGAAGTTCCTAATAGTCGGAATCGACTACTTCACCAAATGGGTGGAAGCTGAAGCCTTGGCCACGATCACCGAAAAGAATGTGCGAAACTTTGTGTGGAAAAACATTGTTTGCAGATTCGAAATTCCAAGGGTCCTGATCTCGGACAATGGCAAGCAGTTCGACAACAACTCCTTCCGAGACTTCTGCTCACAACTCGGGATCAAGAACCACTATTCCTCCCCCGCTCATCCCCAGGCCAATGGACAAGTTGAAGTCACGAACCGATCCTTGCTCCGAATAATCAAGGCTCGGCTCGAGGGGGCAAAGGGCATATGGCCGGAAGAACTACCCAGCGTACTATGGGCATACAGGACAACCATCCGGACCCCTACAGGAGAAACCCCATTTAGATTAACATATGGGAGCGAAGCCGTCATACCGGCTGAGGTCGGACTCACAAGCTACAGCGTGCATAATCACGACGAAGGAAGGAACGACGAAGCCCTGCGCCTAGAGCTTGACTTGGTTGACGAAGTAAGGGCAACAGCTGAACAGAGGCTCGCACGGTACCAGAACCTCATGGCCAAACACTATAACTCCCGAGTCAAGCACCGAGATTTCAAAATCGGAGACCTCGTTTTAAGAAAGGTAATGGGCACCACCAAAGACCCTACACAAGGAAAACTCGGCCCGAACTGGGAAGGACCCTACAAAATTGCATCATGGCTGAGGAAGGGTACTTACCATTTGGAGACCCTGGACGGGCTAAAGCTTCGCCACCCATGGAACGCCGAGCACCTCAGAAAATACTACCAATAAAAAGCAGAACAACGCAACTCCTCGTTTCCAGTCTACTTTTCAGTCATTTAGTTTAGTCGTTTATTTAAAACCCGAAGGGCTAAGGTTTATTCATTCTTGAACAATTTTATGTTTATGTATTCCTTCAACACAATAAGAGGAGTTATTTCAGAAAACAACTTGTGCAACTGCTAGGTAGACGGAACAACAAAGTAGACGACCTTAGTCTACAACATGAACGACCATAAAAGTGGACGCCCCTAAGTCCACAAAAGGTGACGATCTTAAGTCCACTAAGGACAGGTCGGCCATTGAATCCACAATGAACAGAGCTACTACCCTAAAAACAACAAAGTAGACGGACCTACAAATAGGTCCATAGTGGACGACCTTAAATCCACGGAAAAGTCAGTCCGCGGAGTCCATAAAGTGGACGATCTCAATCCAAAACCCTTAAAATGAACAACCTCACGTCTACAAGAGTAGACGGAGCTAGAACATCAACAAAATTAAATCCAACGAGATTGACGACCTTAAAATCTACATCGGAGTCAACAGAGGTTGACGACCTTAAAATCTACATCGGAGTCAACGAGATTAACGACCTTAAAATCTACATCAGAGTCAACAGAGGTTGACGACCTTAAAATCTACATCGGAGTCAACAAGATTGACGACCTTAAAATCTACATCGAAGTCAACCGAGGTTGACAACCTTCGAATTTACATCGAGCATAGTCCACAGGGTGGACGGCCCCAAAATCAACAAGGTTGACGACCTTAGAAGGCTACTAAAATAGACCAAGTGGAGACAAAGTCCACAAGGTGAACGACTTTAAAAACTACAAAATAAACGGTCTCGTCAAACACACAAGCCTACTATCTAAATGCGCCAGCGCTTCCGCAAAAATCAAAGTGACGATACAAGAACATCAAATATAAATCTACACGAATGAGAATAATGAAAATTAAATACTACAAAATAAAGTTGTCTTTACAAAATCCCAAAAAACGGGCGTCAGGCATCAAGTTCATTACATCTTAAAAAAAAAAAAAAAAAAAAAAAAAGAAGCATATCAACATAAAAAGAAAAAATCCACTACAAAATTCAAGGAGCAACTGACGGAGACGAGACGACAACCAGGGTAGAAGGGTCCTCAGCATCAGGCTTCTCCGCCTCAAGACCAGCTGACGGGGCTAGACTGACGAACCTCTCTAAGGCAGGCTGAGCGAGGACAACGCCGCCATCCCTTGAGTCTGCCTTTGGCTCAGCAATTTCGTCAGTCCCCTCAAGGATGGAGTCACCCGCCGGAGTTGACGGCAGAGGCTCATCCATACTAATCTTGGATAAATCCAAGTCAGGATGGGCGGCCGTCACCTGCTTCAAGCAATCTTCAAAGCCGTCAGCATAGTAGATGGCGCAGGAATCGATGAACGACTGGGAATCCTTAAATTCCGTCACGGCATCGTTCTTGGCCGTCTCCACCTGACCCAATAATCCTTGCAGGTCCTTCTTCGCCATCAGCTTTGCCTCTTCAGCCAAACCTCGCTGACGGATCTCCTCATCCAGTCTGTCCGTCAGTCTCTTCACTTCTTGGGCCAAGGTGACGTTGGCGTCCCTGTACTGCTGCTGAGCATCCACAGCATTCTTCAGCCGGGTATGCAGATGGGAGGCCACCGCTTCCTTAGCCACGCATTTGTCCCGAAGAAACTTCATCCGGACCATGGCCTGCAAGACATGAAAATAACGTCAGTCCATTATAAGGACGACCACATAGCTTGACGAGAGGAAGAAAGAGCATACCCGAGTAAGGTCAAAAAGCCCCGACGACCCTATCTCGTCCGTCGCCTGCTCGTCACACAGCTCCATCTCCTCTTCCTTTAAGATGGATTCCGCCACCTCCACAGCATAATCCTTGTGGGTAAGGAGGCGACGGACAGGATCAGGAGTGACGACCCCAGGCGCCGCCATCAAGCCTTTGCCTGAACCGTGAGGAGCCTTTGGGGACGGCGGCTTCTTGCTAGAAGAAGGAACCACCTTCTTCCCGGACCGGTCGTCCGCCCCGTCAGTCTTCCTTTTCACGCCTTTCTTCCCGGCAGGCTTAAGAGCTGACGACGGCGTCGCCTCTCCCCTGGCCCTTTCCTCCTCCTGCTTCTTCTTAGCAGCAGCAGCAGCACGAATCCTTTGTTTCGCCGTCTCCATTTCTGTTAAAAGATAAAAAATTGGTAAAAGCAATTATAATATAAGGAAAGTGACGGAGGAAGTTAAGAACTCATGTCGACGGGATAACTCGTTCAGTCTACGAGCCTCGTCTGACGGTTTCGGACCACCGCAATATAAGTGAAGGGCGTCAAGGGTAATCAGATCCCGACACCTCCTCTCGTCCAGGGGGATAGACGTCACTCGATGGATGAAATCTTCCTGCTCCGCAGTTATGTGTGGACGGATGTTGGCTGAAAGAAAAAAAGAGACGAGGTTAGAAACCAGTCAAAGTGAAGCAAGTAAGAAAGGCTGACGGGGTCAACCTGAATCCCTAACGTATGCCCAAGTATTGTCAAAAAAGCCGTAAGGCATGGACTCCCACTCTCCTTGACGGCACACCCAGTTGGTCCCCTCTACAAAGAAAAACCTTCCTTTCCATTTTCTATTGGAATCAGGCATGTCTGACACCAATTTTAGCTCTTTTGCCCTCACTGAAAAGTGATAAAACCCTTTGGACGAAGAGATGTGTTGGGGACGGTAGCACCAAAAGAACTCGTCCAGAGTTAACTGACGGTGCCCACCGCTGAGACGACCCCACAGAATCTCTGCGCCAATAAAAGTCCTCCAGGCATTGGGAGCAATTTGGCTGACGGAGATACCCAGAAAGTTGGCCAGCCGACGATACAGTCCCGTCAGAGGCAGCCTCAGACCCGCGGAGAACATGGCGTCGTACATACCCACGTCCGCTGTTCTCCCGGTGTAGCACCGTTCACCTTCCTTGGGTAGACGAATAGGAACGTCGTCTGGAATCTGGTAACGAGCCCGCAATGTGTTAAAGACATTCTCAGACATCGTCGGCAAGAAGCCGTTGACGGACCACTCCAAGGGTAAAAGGAATGGACGGTCAGGAGCCCCCGAAGTACTCTCTAAGGTCTCCTCGTCCTCATCATCCTCACTCCCGTCACCAGCTCTCTCCCCACTATCCCCATCCTTGATCAACTCAACTTCTCCACCACTTGATTCCACTTCGTCAGAAGAGTGGGCCGACGTGTCCCTTTCTGACGACCAGGACGAGCCCTCCTCGGGCTCACGACCTGACGGAAAGACTTCGTCATAACACGCTCCCTCGCGGACTGACGACTGATCACTCGACATCTGACTACCTACAAACGATGGTTTTGTTCTAAGAACCTAGGCCGACGACCTCACTAAAGGAACAGGGTAAAAAGATAAAAAGAATTAAAGGAATAAAACTTACGAGCAATAAGTCCTTTGGACGAAGATGACGGTCTCGAAAGGTTGACGATTTCGGAGATTGACGAAGTTAGCAAGGGAACTTGACGCCTTGGCTCTCAGAAAATCGCGAACATTGGAAAGTTTGAAATGAAGGGAATGAGAGATATATATAGGGAAAAGAGGGCACGGAAGACGAAGCGACGCGCTCGTCGCAGATCGAGGCGAATCAAACAACACCACGTGTCCTAGCATTTAATAGAGACCGCTCAGAGCTTTAAGTGTATACTCCATACCTCGTCAAAAGAGATTGACGAGGCTATGGAGTAGGGGGCAGCTGATAAGGGTCATTTTGGTAAAGTCCAGAACTGAAGGACCAGGGGCTGACGACCCTGAGGCTGACGGCCTTGAGTCTAATGACCCTAGAGGCCGTAGCCTGAAGCTGACGACCTTAGAGGCCATTTTCTGAAGCTGACGACCCTCACTGCAGAAACTCCACGTACGTCGCCAAGCTGACGGTATGAGGCTGACAAGGTTGGACTTAGGCCCGTCCACAACCTTACTTGACCAACACGCCTACACCAATGATTCTTGAATAACACGTCTAAATTAAGGAGACTCCTAGAAGGACAAGGATTCTGGAAGATACGTGAGAACCAAGAATCACTCTCCTAAAAGGAAAAGAACTTCTTGAAGGCGTAAGTCTCGGCCCAACATGACTATAAATATTCCATCACCCTCTCAAAACAAGGTACGCACAAATAACCCAACTCTAGCACTCTAGTGTTGAAAGTAAAAGTTTCTAACTTAACCTTCGGAGGGTATTTGGCCGGTACCACGCCGGTGCCCTTTCAAAAGTCTTCACTCTCTTTGTTGTGCAGGTACGTCATCAGGGGCACGTGTGGACCGTGTGGCTTACTGACGATTTTATTGCATCATCAACCTTCATACATACTTAGAGTTATCAAGATCAAGATTGATGTCAAGAACTTGGTGATCTCTTCAGTTGCTAATTCAAGAGCTTAAAGAAAAACATAAGTAGAAGAACTCGTGGTTGCTGTGGATCAAAGAAAGCAGTGGTCCGTGTACTCGGAATTGTCATATGGTCGTGGTGGTAAGTTTTCTACACGAGGTAGAAATAGGATGTTAGTGGTCTAAGTCTTATTGTAAAACTTCAATTCTTTCTTAGTGAATCTGTTTTACCTTGAGAATAGCTAGGTTAAATCCTCTCCAGGTTTTTTACCAGTTTGGTTTTCCTAGGCTTTCATATCGTGTGTTATTTACTTTTTCGCACTGTTTTACATGATATGATTTGATTGTGTTAACCTAGAGTTGAATAATTTATCTAAGTAATTACTTGGCCAAATAACTAAGTTAAACAACTTATGTTTTAAGGGGTCTAAAAACTGTACAGTTCAAACTCTACCGCATCTTTACTTGTTTTCCCTTTTTTTTTCTTCTTCAGTTTATTTGTTTTCATTTATTTTCCTCACTAGTCACTGCAATTTCCCACTATTTTTTTTTTCCTTTCCTTTAGTTGACTATTCCAGCTGAGCTCATATTTTTGTTTTGTCAACAATTTCTTTCATTTTATCTCTCTCATCTAGCTCTCTATTTTCTATCATTGGAACAAAAAAGACCAAAAATTTCATATCGGTCAAAAATTGGATTTTGATTGGAATTAATCAAAACAACCTAGAATGTTCGAAACACACTGAAATAGGCCGAAATATTATTTGAGGTGGAACATGGTGGGTTCTCATTCTAGTTTGCATATCGATACGAGATTTTCCGACCATTCTGGTTGAAACGATACGATATTAATAACAAGGATGAACACCATGCTTTAATTTTTAATCCTTTCAAATGTGATGGTATGCTTAAACTAGGGTTTTTCACCATGCACACACAATCACTCATTTCGTCAGGTAATATGGGTCCTTAACACCTTCTTATCTTGTAACTTAGCCTTTGAACATAGATCAAGTGATTGTGGATTAATGCTTTTCAATGAAATTTTCATTTTCTAGATTGTAACTAGGATAAAAGTCATGTGATTTTCTTAGATTGTATTTAGGACCAAAGTCATGTAATGTTCTAGTTATTTTTCATATGATGTACATTCAAATATATCAATAAAAATGATGTATTTTTCATATGGTTTCTTATTTTTCTATTTAATTAAAAATACGTGGCAACACTATGTAAAAATGGTAGTGGGTTTATGCAAATGACACTTATTTGTTATGTGTGTCACCAAATAATAGTGTTTATGCAAAATAGAAATAAAAATAATAATAAGAAATACAATCACACAAGGAATACAAAGATTTATGTAATTCAGACTTAGACCTGCATCCACGAGCTGTGTTAAGGAGAAAGTTTCACAAAGAAAATAAGATGATTACAACAGCAATAACCAAAAACTCACAAATTCCAAAGCCAAAATACATCCAACAAGAAACTTGAATTTCTCTAAAACAATGCCACGACTTTGAACTCCTAAAAAACAAAGGATAGAGAAAATCTATTTGATTAACCCAAGTTGCAACATTCTCTGTCAAAGAGAGCAAAGCCTTAGCACTGAAGAATGACCAAAACACCTCATATATGTGTATATCTATATTATAATACCCACATTAATTGTGTACCATCTTTTGGTTGATCATGAAGAAAAGTCAAAGCTTGTAAGGACGTTTCTTAGTGTTAGCATATAAGCCCAATGAATTTAGGCTCTTAGTTGTAGGCTATTTGTTCATTACACATTGTTTACCTTGTTTACCTATATATAAGGCAAATCAATGTAATTTATTACTAACAATTTAATATATAATCTTCTAGACTTTAACACTTGAAACTCATCATTTTGAGAGGTGAAAGAAAATATAAGTGCCACAAAAGCCAGTGGCGACGCCACTTGGAGTCCAGGGGAACACCCTAGCTTGAATTATATATATATATATATATATATATATAATAATTTAATTTTTTTTATTTGTTTACCTTTAAAAAAAAATAAGAACACCTTCAAGTAATATCAAGAACACTCTCAAAATTATTATGCCAAACAAATTTTGAACTAAAATTAAAAAAAAGTGGTAATAAAGAATCTGAATTGGGGAAGTAAAAGTCATGCAGAAACAGGGGTGTGTGCACATATGAGGTGTGTGCTAACGCACAGTGGGGTGTGTGCTAAACTCCTAGTAATTAGTAAAAAAAATGAATGAAGCAACTAAACACCAATAATTAATAATTTAATTAACTAATACATTATAAAAGACAAACAAATTAAATTATGTTAGGCTAAACAATAATTAATAATTTAATAATTAATGAAACAATAATACAATAAATTATAGTTTATAAAAGACAAAAAAATTTATGAAACAACTAAATAACAATAATTAATAATTTTATTAATATTTCAAATTAACTTATAGTTTATTGTACAAGCACCTTTGTTCATTTCTTTTCTTTTTATTATTTTTTTTTCCTTTTGAGGTTTTTTTCGGTGTATAGAATGCAAATTTGTTTTGATTTTAAGAGTTTTTTTTTTTTTTTTTGAAAGTACAAACTTCATGCTTGCCAAATCTTGAATTTCGACCGGTATTTACCGAAACACTCGAAATAGACCGAAAAAACCCAAAAATTTTTCAAAGTGGAATAGGAACACCCTGGACAAAATTCCTGGAGTCGCCACTGACAAAAGCCACGAGGCCATTTGGTATGTCGTATTTTTTGAGCACCCTTCTAGAAAAACTTGGAGTCATCTGTAATATTAAACTAATCTCATGTTAGTTTAGTAAAAAAGAAAATACAAGCTGGAAAAAAAAAATGGTTGGTGCATAAAATAAATTTTGTAACTGGCTTCGAATTTTTCTCAATAACTCATTGAATTTTAATATTTATTTTACTTATACAACAACATTTTCGTGGGACAATATTAATTTATTTCTCAAAGTAAATTGTTAACTATAGATTCATAAAAACGAAAGTTATCATAAAAATCAATACTGCATCAGGTGACACTGTAGCAAGGTTCTAGATTCATATTCATTATAGATAGAAAATTAAAATGTGTTACTTTTTTCTATTTGTAAAAAATAAGATTTGTGGGTGAAAAATTGTTATAATTATTAATTGGTAGTACAAGATTTTTTAAGCAGAATCCTAATTAATTATTTACAATTTTTTTTTAATAAAGATAAGCACAATATTTAGCATGTAGTGATACCTGAATTTTGTGATTCTTAAGTAAAGGATGATAAAAAAAACTGGTTGGTTATATATGTCCACACAATCAAATTCACGATCATTTCTTGGCTGTACTTGTCAACAAAATTAATCTTAAATCGTTGAAATAAGAAATGGTTAATATGGCAACTGTAAGGTCACAATTTGCATCCAAATCCAACGGAGCGAAGGGAACATGCCCAAATAGCCCAATACAATGAAATTTGTAGAGAGTGAGCTTGAAACCTAGGTTCTATGGATATTGGATAACAAAAATGATGGGTTAGATTTCAAATTCACATAAAACAAGCTGTTTATGTAACAGAAATTCTCCTCAGACGTATGCTGAGTACGATGTGTATTGCTTTTCTTTGTTAAAAATATATTACACTTGAAGGAGATGTGTACAATATCCTTCTCTTTCTTTTCTTCTCTGGTTTTTCTCATCCTCTCTTCATGAATGCCCTCCACTTTCTTTTATATTCTTCTCCTTCTTATCTCCATCATCCACGTATGGACTAAATCACTGATCTAGATACTTGTCTCATCCATCGCCTTCTTAAAATCTTCAAATAATAGCTGTAAAGCTGATCACCACTGTTCAGATGTCATTTCCTCGTTAATGTGACCAGAGAGGTAGGTGCAAAGTCTTAAATGCGATGGTAGCAGTTTTCTATAAGATATTTCTCATCCGTTCTTCTTCTTTGTGCTCTTGTGGAATACATTTTCATCCATGAGACCTTCACCTCACCAGGTCGAGGAGACACTCTTTCTCAGACTATTTCCACTAGCCTTTCCCGCAACAATTTGCCCGTGGACCTTCAAGTTTGATATTGTCACTACTAACAAACCCTCCTCGGATAAATAAATACGCTCGGACCAGGCCCAAGGCCCAAGAACATGCCATGGATCTTTTGTCCTTACAGCAACAAATAGGAACATATTTACGCTAGCACAAAATATATATATATATATATATATATATATATTGCGAACACACATGTTACAAATTGATTATATATTTACATTAATGAAAATATCTCTTTGTCCAACTATTAGGTTGTAGACTTGTAGTTGTGCAAAAGCTATTTGGACTTTTACAGTAATATAACATCTTCAAAAAAAAAAAAAAAAAATTTATTATGTATAATATATATTTGATGACTACTTTTCTTATCCAATTATTGGGTTTTTTTTCCCTGTTTTCTTTTAGTGGCCATATCTACTACCCTAGTGCTCGATTGACTAGCGTCAGTTGCAGAATGCTGCTTAATTGAATTCTTTATTCAAATTTGTACAATAACTATACATACTTCTATTTACCTTTTTTTTATTTTTTATTTTTTATGTGTGTGTGTTGTGGGGGGGGGGGGGGTTCAAGTTACCCTTGATGAAACTAACTTTAAGTAATATTACACTATTCAATATTTTTTAATTAGGTATGAATTTTGATAAATCTACCATTAGATTACATTATCTTTGTATATTTTCCATACTTGCAAAATTTCAAGGTAATCAAAGACTAATAGTCATGTCATCAATCAATTGTTTAAATTCAAGTTTTTATAGTTTAAAATAATGCATAAAAAATAAGTTAATGGATTGAATGGTAAATAACATCCAATTGACATGAAAATTGGCTTGAATGTTAGAGTCTAAGTTACACCTGGTATAACTCTGTAGAAGTTACACAATTTTTACATCATAGATCTCCAAGAAATCCTAATGGCTAAAAAACATAGTTGACTATTTATTATTTTCCAACTATTTACGTAATTAATAGCAATTTTTTCTCTCTCCTTAAAAAAATTAGGTTCGTAATGCAATTTTGAGTGAGTGAACAACCATGGGTATCTCCTTGCTAGGAAAATGTCATTGTTACCTTATTAAAACAAAATCTGCAATATAGTTAAATGCCATATCGTGCCGCAAATTACTGAAGATGAGATCTCTACAACGTTTTATTTTTTTTTTTTGGTTAAGAAATAGTGTCAATAAGAAAACCTTTCAGTCAAATCAGTAGTTCAAAATTTAGGATATGGCAGGGAGACCTGGAAGGTTTTTTTTTTTTTTTTTAAGAAGAAAAAAAAGCTTCATTGAACGTGCAAAGCACATATGATAAGTCTAATATATATATTTCTAAAAACCTTCAACCAAATAATACATGTACATGTTTTAATAGTTGCAGATTCTCCACTGGAATAGTCCAAGGTACTGTTATTTAAAAAAAAAAAAAAGACCCTACCAATAACACCTCTAATAGTTACGAATAGCAGTAGTAAAGGAAGCATATCAGCTCAAGGAAAAATAGCTTTTAATGTTAGCAAATGAAAAGTGCAACTAAAGGCCTCAGAAAGTGTGTTGTTGATTCCAATCACAGGCATTTGTTCTATTTGAAGACTCAGAAAGGGTTTTTTGCAAGTTGCAACCCCATAGAGCACAACTTTCATGATAGTTACATATCATAAAACCCCACAAGTAATATACATTTTTCTGTTTTAAATATAAAATAAAAGGTATGTACAAAAGGCATAATAGCCCAAAAGAAAACCAGACTGATTTTATTCTTTTTTGCATGGAGAAGAGAAGATAATTGTAGGCTTGTGCGGCCTCTGTACATGAGTCCAAGGAAAGTGATAGATGATACATAATAAGATAGAGCTAAAACTAAAACTAAAGGATAGCTTCTTTGATTTGAATATCCGTGAATGAATACTTGAATAATAGATTATATGGGTCTACAATAAATGTTTGCTTATTATTTGCTTAAGACGATGCGGGCCAAATATTATTTTTAATGATAATTTAACTATTATACTAAATGGAAAATGAGGATTTGCACCTAGATTTTCCTTATGGAGGAGTTTTGCCAATGGCACTAAATTATAATACTATTGACTGTAAACTTGCATTTTTCAAGTTCAAGTAGAATCACATCTTGAAAATGTGTTTTATATTGAGTAATTGCCCGCACCTAGAGAATGAAATCACAAATTTGACAGGATTTTTATGTAAAGTTTAAATCGTAGGATGCACTTTTAGTAGGTTTTCTTTTCTTTTCTTTTTCTCAATGCTTAAAATATAAATTCTATTCCTCTTTCTTCCCAATTGTTTGAAATTGGATGGATTGGATAGGCTGATATTATCCATTATATTATTTTGATATTTTAATAGTTAGAAGAGTGAGAATTTAAGCCTTAAACATTTTTATTGAAAATACTATAAAGTACTAATTGAGTTACAAAATAATATTCATATCAAAGAAGCTAAAAATTTTAGCTTTTAGCATCTCAAAAATTTATTTTACCGCTTTACTTTACAAAATACCCGACATAAATGGTTTTAATTTTATTTTAGGACCAACATATTAAAATAATATAAATAACACAATAAAATTGTATAGTTTTAGACCCCTTAAAACCTAAACAATTTAACCTAGTTATATAGTCAAGTGATTAACTTAGGTAAATTATGCAGATCTAGGTTAACACATATATATCATATCATGCACAGCAGCGGAAATATAAAGCACACAATGATATGATGACCTGAAAAAACCAAACCGGTAAAAAACTTGGAGAGAATTTAACCTAGCTATCCTCAAGATAAAACAGAATTCACTATGAAAGAATTGAATTTTGTACAACAGAACTTAAGCCACTAACATTCTATTGCTATCCACCAGTAAAACTTACTACCACAATCACGTGATAGTTTCGAGTCCACGGACTACTTCTTTCTTGAATTCTCAGCAAGAACAAGCACTCCTGCTTGTGTATCTTTAAGCTCTGAATCTGCAACTGAATGATCACCAAGTTCTTGACATAATCTTGAACCTTGGAAACCCTAAGTATGTGTGAACGCAAACACTTCTAGATCTCACACATTCACACACACAACATATGGAGTTTTTTTAAAACGTGGCTAGGGTTTTCTGTTTTATACTTTGTTCATAACATAAACCCTACACGTCATACCGGGCTTGAGTTGAGTTGGAAAATTCTATAGAAAAATGATCTGCATGACTTTCGATCAGTTGAGTCTAATTCTCGATCGATCCAGCCAGACAGATTTACATAGTAAATTCCTACAGCAACTCGATTCCAACTTTACATAAAAACATATACTTTAAGCAAGTCTAACTAAGTCTAAACAAGACTAAAACATTTTGATCGCGGTTTGCCAACATTACAAGATACAATTATAATACATTAGTTCCTAATTCCTTAGAACCTAACAAAAATAATATATCCAACACAATAAAAAACCATTACAATAAATATAATAAAGTATGTGGAGGAGAGGGATCAACAAGCTATAGTAAGTTGCTACAGTTGCATGTGTGCAAAATTTTTTAGATATAACACCATTGATGTTGGGTGGTTTTTAGTACTTAGAGCATCTGCACCAGTTCATGTAAAAGTTTCTAAAATAGAAAAAACTACCAATTTTATACATTTTGAACAAAAAAACACTCACATCAGTGGGTGTAAAAACGTGTAAAATTGTGCAAATTCATCCACGAGCTACAGTAATTGTGTATATTTACACGGTTACTGTAGCTCGTTTATCCCATTATTTTATAATTTTTCGTTCGCTCCTTTTTTTCTCTCTCTTCTCCGTGCTCAACAAACCCAATTAAAACTCAACTCCTAATCTTCTTCTTTTTCCTCAGCTGCACACAAACACAAACACATCCACACAGACAAATCAACAAAGATACACTTGCTCAGAAAAAAAAAAAAAAAAAAAAAAAAAAAAAAAAAAAACACACACACACACACACACACACACACACAAAGATCGGTACTTGTGCAACGATTGGTGCTTAACTGGAACGATCAGTGTTTGTGGGTCTTACTTGATCAGAGCTTGTAGGTCTTGCCTGATCGGAGCTAGGCAGATCTCGAATTTGATCAGTGCTTATGGATTGGAGCTAGGGCGATCGGTTGGTGCTTATGGATCGGAGTTAGGGAGAGATCGAGACCACCACGAATGCCATGTTCCACATAGTGTCCAGAGCCACCACAGGCTTTAAGTACCCCCAGTCGACCCTGTATTCCTCCAGTTGTCGCACTGTCGTCTCCCGCACTAGCATGGACTGGCCGCGATGCCCCATGGCATGGCCCAGAAGCAAGGCCAGAGTGGTGGATCGTGGGTCGCGGTGTCGGAGCTGTCCTGTCGTGGGTTTGATCTAGTCGGATCTGATCGTGATCGAGAGAGTTGATCTTTTGGTCGGACCTGATTGTGATCGAAAGAGTTAATCTGAGAAGAAATGGGTAGAGAGTGAGTAGAGAGATGGGTCGAAAGCGAGAGCAAAAAATCAAGAAAATGGGGAAGAGAGAGAGCACGCGCAAATTAAAGGGGGTGACTGGGAGAAATAATAAAAAATTTGAGAAAATTAATTATTTAATTAAAAGAGGTGATAAAATAGATAAACTAATGTAGTTATTTTGTAAAATTGGATGTGTAAAATAGAAAAAGTAGGTTTTTAGTGTAAAAGTGAATGTGTAAAATGAAAGAACTGATATGGATGCTCTTAGAGATATATAATAACTTTTTATCTCTTTTACCTCTTTTAATAAAAAACTAATAGCAAGTTGTTACAGCAAGCTAGTACTAGTACCAATTTATTGAGCTATGGCACCATTGATAAAAATGCTCTTTTTGGTGTTTGAGGTGGTAAAACAGCCACTAATGTTAATACTCTTAGTGTGAATGCTTTTAGCATTCCAATATATGTTTATTATATTCCACGGATATACATATCTTAAAATATAAAAGTTATGGCATATCCTATATACACCCACTTCAACTTCTTTTTTATTTTTTTTGAAATGGAAATGACAGAATTTTATTGAATAAGCATGACAAAAACCGGCATAGAAAAAGAAAAAAATAGGACCAAAAATCGTCCAATCAACATCATGCAAATAACCTAGTCTTTTAAGCCGCCTGTAGGGCTTAGCTAGGAATCCAGGCTAATAAAACAAAACAGTACAATACCCAAAAAGAATCAATCCATGTTCTAAGCTTCCATCAGGTTAATAAAACAAAACAATACAATACCCAAAAAGAATCAATCCCTGTTCTAAGCTTCCATCAATCTCTGGTATTCGGACAGTAAAGTACAGGCGATGACAACCCAGACCTCAACTTCTCCACGTCCCAGTCGGTCCTGAAGTCCTCCGAGCAATAGAAAAATATCAGTCAATATCCTCTTAACCAAAAAGTAGTAGATATTCATATATAAAAAAAAGTAGTAGATATTTTTTTGTAAGGATAATTTTGGAGTCTTGATGGCAATAGGATTTAAAAGCAGGGTTGACCAACTTTGGATTGAGTGATTGACACATGACGTGGTCTAGGGAGGATAATACAAAATTGCTAATACTTTTTTCACTTTTGATCAATGGTTGCGATTAAATCCGTGTAGTGTTTTGAGGAGTTGTGTATTTTCCATTAAAATAAAACAACGGTTAATTAAATTTTAAATGTAAATATTTGTAGATAATCACTACTCTTTATCATCGGAATTACACATCAATTAGTTTTTAATGTAAATGGAGTTTGAATTCCATATTTTTTATTTGGCATAATATATACATATACATATATATATATATATATATCTGTATATATTAAGAGGATTCAGAAAGTTAGTTATTGTTTTTTTCCTGTCAAAAATGCCCCTAAATTAATTAACCAACAACTTAAAAATGAGGTTAAAATAGTAAATTGGCAAAAGAAAATTAGTTATTGCTTTTTTTCTTGTCAAAAATACCTCTAAATTAATTAACCAACAAGTTAAAAATGGGGTTAAAATAGTAAATTAACAAAAGAAAGTTAGTTATTGTTTTTTTTACTGTAAAAAATACCCCTACCTAAAACTTAAAAATTGGATTAAAATAGTAAATTGACAAAAATTATAAATTCTTAGTTCTAAGTTGAAATGTCTTTGTGCTTTTAATGAACTCTTACCTTTGCATTGATTTAAATTCTTATTTCTACTCACTAACTTCCTACAAAATAGGATCACCTTCTTAATCTATACTACTATTTAAGGAGTTGCACCTGTTTAGACCGGATTTTTTTTTTCCAAAAAATACCCTTGCAGCCTAAATTTAAGTAGATATAAAACTTGAGGATAATATAGTAAAATTACATCTTTAACTCTCACCTATAACCTTGCCTACAAAATAGGCAATATTTAATTCTCATGTTTAACTCCAAGCATTACTCACACCGGGAGAGGGGATAAGGTTTTTTTAAAGAAACTTACAGTGTTACAAATTCTCAAAAAAAAAAAAAAAAAATCTTGCTCCACGTTTTCACCTTTCTTTCTTTAGTTTTTTTTTTTCTTCCTTTATCAAGACTGATTTTTTATTTCTTTGCATTAAAAAAAAAACTTAATTTTTTTTTCAATAATCAGCTTCCCTCAATCTCACCTCACGTTTGTTTGTTTGTTTTTTTTTTTCCTTAAATATCTTTTTATTTTCAGAAAAAAAATACTAAAAAGTAGAAATCAATCATATCCAAAAGAAACCCAAAAAATTTCAAATACTACATTGAAATTTCAAACCCACGTTTAGCTTCTATCAAAAAAAAAAAAAAAAAAAAAAAAAACCACATTCAACTTTTCCCTAAAAAATTCTCAAAAAAAAAAAAAAAATCCCTTAAAAAAAAAAAAACCCCACTTTCAAATTTATCCCCAAAAAAAAACCCTACTTTCAAATATTTAACAAAACTTTCAAATAACTACAGCCAATCACAAAAAATTAAAAAAAAAATAAAAAATCTAGAGTTTTGATAAGTATTATGCATTTGTAATGAATATTATGCATTTAACTCCAAGCATTACTCTATGTTTTCACTTTTCTTTCTTCAGTTTTTTTTTTCCCTTCCTTTATCGAGGCTTAACTTTATTTTTTTAGTTTGCATAAAAAAATAAAGCTTAACTTAAAAAAAAAAAAAAAAAATTTCAATAACCGGTTTCCATTAATCTCATCTCACGTTTGTTTGTTTTTTTTTTTTTTTTTCCCTTAAATCTCTTTTTTTTTTTGAAGAAAAAAATATACTAAAAAGTAAAAATCAATCATATCTAAAAGAAATCCAAAAAATTTCAAATTCCACATTGAAATCCACGTTCAACTTCTATTAAAAAAAAAAAAAAAAAAACCACGTTCAAAACGGTAGGTCCCACGTAATTAGACCAAATGCAACAGAACTTCTCTCTCTCTCTCTCTCTCTCATACTTCTTTTCTCTTTCTTTCTTCTATCATTCATGCCTAGAAGCTTCTTTCTCACGAAGAGTCCAAACTTGAGTGTGAAGACGCGTTTATTGAGGTTGGGTGAGGATTAATGTAGCCCACTCATATGTCATATCACCCTCTCTTCAATACAACATCAGAGCCAACTTGCCCCACTTACCACTCTCCCCTTGCAAAATGACAGTGACTTGAGAGAAGTTAGAACTTTCTTTTAATTGAACTGATCTTTACAAAACTAAATTATTGAAACTGTACAAGTCAAAATTTAATTGAACTGAAATCTTGAAAACTGAAAAAACTAAATTATTGTAAAAAAACTGTCACACAAGCCTAAAATCAAAATAGACGCGCGTGTCTCACTTAAGTGAAAAAAAAAAAAAAAAAAAAAAAAAAGGAAAAACTGAAACACGTGGGCATTTCAGCCCCTCCCAAACACACACTAAATACAAAACGGAGTAAGGCCCAAAATATCCCAAACTACACGGGATTAGTTACAGCACATATGCCAGCTAATAACTCACGTGTGAACACATCCTAGTTGACCCTACTATTGTCGCACCACCTGATCAAATAGAATGGGCAATGCATCAACACTATTTTGCTCTTAATGTATTTTTAAATTCTATTAGTTTTACGAAATTTTTACTTTTTTTGTGGTTATCAGTGCTTTTACTCATCTTTTCAGCTTTTCACTCTTAATATTTAAGAAAACAGAAAAAATACAAAAAAAAAAAAAGGTTAAAGAAAAAAACGCATAGTACAAATAGAATGCATAGTTTCTGATTGATACCAGTAGCATGAAACAAAGAAAGACAACATATTGCACCCAAAAAATAAAATAGAACTACAGCACATAAGGGTCAAATAAAATAAAAACAAAATCATAATAAAGAACGTGCATGTAATGTGCACGCTGGAGCTACAAAAAAAGCAATACAACTAGCAACAGGGCCGGCCCTTCCCTTAGGCAAGTTAGGCAACTGCCTAAGGCTCCCAAGGGAAGGGGAGGCCCCCAAATTTTAAAAAATTAGGGGTAGTAGGAAAAAAAAAATTAGTATCAGATTAAAAAAAAAATTTTAGTATCAGATTAAAAAAAAATCAGTATCAGATTTAAACAAAATAAAAATTAGTATCAGATTTAAACCCAAAAAAAAAAAAAAAAAAATACATATCAGACAAACCAAAAATCCAGTTAAACAATGTTATCCTTTGGACAAACAAAAAATCATCCAGATAATTTACAAATCCAATCTATGAGATTAACCAAAAAACATTTACAAATCAAAACAAATAAAACAATTCAAACCCTAAAAATTTTACTACCTCTCTCTGCTCTCCGCCTCTTCTGTCTCTCATGCTCTCCGCCTCTCTCTATCTCTGAACTCTGATTCTCTATTTCTCTACAAATCCAATTCAAGCAAGTGAGCAACTGAACTGAAGGCAGCAGCTCATCAGACATCAGATCAGAGTCATCAGTCTGCGCCTCTCTACCTCGCCAGTCAGTCCGCCTTCGCCTCGCTGCGACGCCACCTCGCCAGCCGTGAACTTCATGTCTTCATCTTCAGGTATAATTTATAAAACTTTAGGGTCCGATTTTGAGTGTTTGATTGAGATATTTGGGGTCTGGTACTGAGAAATGAGAATGGAATCTAACAAATTTATAACTGATTGAGATAATGAGATTGGGGCCGGCCATTGGGCTTGGTTTTGTTTCAATGCTTATTATATTTTGTAGGTTGTAACAGTTTGGGCCTTCCTTTCCTTAGTTTTTTTTTTTTTTTTTTTTTTTTTTTTTTTTAATGATTCAGCTCCTTGATCTTTTTTTTAATGATTCAGCCCCATGAACTGCTTATTTGTTTTTTTTTTTTTTTAATTTTAATCTTGTGTTTATATATATTTTAGTCAGTGATAATATATTAAATAAGTATTTATTTATGCAGGTTGAGATTGCTAAAAGCTTGTTATTGTTCAGTGAAATTACAACAATAATTTCTATATAAATCAGATTCTATTTTTCCTTTGCTCTATACTTGAAAGTTATTTTTTATTTTAGTCTTTATAAATATATTGTTTGATTAGAAATGTCAACTAGAAAATATGCATCTGGATATGAAAAACTTTTAAAAAGAAAAAAAGAAGAAAAATTAATTGAGTCTCAAAAAGGATCAATGGATAAATTTGTTATTAGTAATAAACAAAATATAACACAAAATTTAGATGAAAATATCACAAATGAGCTAGAAATTCACCAAAAAGATTTAGAAGATAATGAAATGATACAATTGCAAGATAACAATGATGTTCAATTTTGCAATACAACAAATCTTGATAATGAACTTCAAAATAATTTAGAAAATAATAATGAAAATGTCACAAATGAACAAGTTCACCATAATGATGTTCAACTAAAAGAAAATGAAAATAATAATGACATGTTGAATTATATTCCTCCAAATATTTATGATCCAGGTAATTGGAAAAATATTAACACAAAATTAAGAGATTTATTAGTAGAAAGAGGTCCAATTAGAGACAATGGTATAATTTTTCCTATAGGTGATGACACTAGACATTTTTCTACTATTCATTACACTCGAATATTATCAAATGGGGGGAAGCATGATAGAAAATGACTAGTGTATTCAAAAGATACAAACCAGAACCACATCAAGGCGAACCCACAAAGGGTTTAAGAGAGACCTACAAAGTTAATTGGCGAGTGAGTTCAACAGCTCTTTACACCTTAATGCACACATTCAAATGCAATTTTATTAGAGGTTTATTCAGTATTTTTATTTTCCTGTATTGATAATTTTCTAATTATATTATTGCTTTTCTGCCTTGTACAAATAAATTTCTAAAATCTTATCACTATAAATATTTTTTTTAGATTAAATGGGATTTAAATTTTATATTGGCTTTACAATAATTAATCTTTTCCATCTTATTAAGACATCATAGAAAATGAAAATCCAAACGGAAAAAAAAAAACTAAAAATAAAAGACATCATGGAAAATAATAGGGGTTTGAGGGTCACTATTCCTAGTAATATTATGAGGTTAACCAAAAATCAAATTGCTTCATTTTTAGATAGATTATAGATAAGTGAAGCAAATAAAGAAATAAATACAAGCAATTATAAATCAGAGAGAGAGAGAGAGAGAGAGAGAGAGAGAGAGAGAGAGAGAGAGAGAGAGAGAGAGAGAGAGAGAGAGAGATCTTAGTGTTAGGTTCAAATTTGAACCAATAACAACTAACCACCTGTAATTTGTTGTGAAAATGATGTAAAAATGTTGTGAACGTAGCATCTTTTTTTTCCTTCATTTTCGACAACATGGTTGCCACAATTCTTTTCTTTTTTTTTTCCTCCCAATTTTGGCAACTTGGTTGCCACAATTCATATTTTCTCTCTCCTCATCCCTACAATTTCGGCAACTTGGTTGCCACAATTGTTTTCTCTTTCAGGCACTCCCCCTAGCATGCACTTGCGGCACTTCATGGGCAGAGCTTGGGCAGGACAAGAATTTCAGTAATTTCATTATCGAAATTCAATTTTCTCTCTTCCCTGACACATTGTACTTTTTCTTGCAATTTTGGTAACATCATTGCCGAAATTCTGTCCCCCACCCCCTCCACCAAATTATGTTTTTTTAAAAAAATTTTTTTTTTTACCAATCGATGGGAGTGCACAGTTTACTAAAAAAAAAAAACCCTATTACTATGTAATGTATTAAAAACCCGGTTTAAAATACTATTATTATTTTCATGTGTGTTCTAATAAGTATTACTGTTTACTAAAAAAAAAAAAAAAAAGGGAGTACACAGTGTTAGAACATATGTGATTTATTTGTTAAGAACATATGTCACTATTTTATATAATTAGCTAATCCTTTGACAATACACACTTTACTTGTATTTGGGTAAATCTAAGATGTGTTTAATATTTCAAGAATCTTTGTTTCAAAATCAAGTATTGAAGCCATGCAAATCTGTCTAAGATTCAAATCCGAAAAGTGTCTGTCATTAAAACTCGATGGCTAGCATCTATCAAGCTTGAAGAGCTATTCCAGCCCTGTAGCTCGACAGTTGCTCGACAGATAGCTATCTGTCAAGGTTTAAGAAAAATAGATTTTCAGTTCTACTTTGACTCTAATCCGTGATTATGTGTTTGAGTTTTCTTTTCTCACAACCCTAGACATATAAAATGATCATTTTAAAGGCTATCAAAGTGGACACAAGTTGCACAAGTGTTTAACAAAGTTTGTTCAAGCAAATTGTGCACCAGTTTGCTCGTCCACAACTGTCTCCACTTGGTCAAATGAATCAGACAGTAACTTGGATTCCAATCTTGAGAGATAGTTTTAGGAAAAGAGGCCTGTCCTTTATCTTAGCATGTTACAATCCATAATTAGATATTGTTTCCGAAGCAATATCTAATTATGGATGGTTGAGATTTAAAGTTGCAAAAGCAACTTAAAATCTCAAACATTCAATATAAAAAATAAGCAAAAATAAATAAGTAAAAGTAAAAAAAAAAGTAAATTGCACTGTGATTGCATTCCGAATCCCAAATAGTTTCTAAAATATCTCCCAAGGTACATTACATTTTTTGTTGTTAATATATGTGCAATTTCTATGATGACATTATGTGACGTTTGACACTGCTTTTATTTTTGAGACTTGTCATTTCTCCTGGACAAAGTAAATGATATTATAGTGGCGTTTGAATTGTGTCCACGTTTGGATGTTTTGCGTTTCAGCTTTTTTTTTTTTTTTTTTTTTAAACCAGCGTCTATTGCATTATTCATGAGACATGAACAATACAAATAGGCAAATAAACAATGTTTTTGGTGTGAACAACCTAAAATTTTATTATTATTATTTTTAATTTTCAGTAAAATAAGCGGTATGATAATCTGAATGATAATTCTGTGGATCGTATTAGTGGTATTTAAACGAATCACATTTTTCAACTTTTTAATAACATCTGAGTGCAGTGGCAGAGATTTTTCACAATCCTTCGTGATGTTTCACTTTCCAAGAAATTTTATTATACAAATTTGAAATTATAGTGTGCTCCAAGTCCTACACATGGTGGGCTAGATATTTAAGTTGTCTTTAAAAGCAAAAACAAAAGCAAAGCTATTCTAGTTTCTTTCTAGTCATTTACGTGGTATGGTTTGATTTTTCTTTTTGTAATTGTCATTAAATAATTTAAATTAAAGACTATATTTTTAGAACAGTCTCACCACACAATTGACATCAATTTTTGCCTTTTATTCTAAAAAAAAAAAAGGTTAGATATCACTTATTGCACAAGTAATAACTTGTACCAAATTTTTTTTATAAAATTTTGTAAATTATGGATGGAATTAAAAATTGATAAAATTATTGTAAGAGTCATTTTTTTATATTATATTGTGAAAATTGATGAAATAAAATATTATTAAAATTGACAAAAATATATAATACATCATATAAATAACAAAATATAAGGTACACTTGGTTAATTGATTATTACTTTTTTTGTACATATTCAGCGTGTGTTTGCTTACACCTTTCTTTTGGCAATTATATATATATATATATTAATTTTATTCCTTATACTAAATGGAATGTTTATATTAAAATGGAAAAAGTATTGTTTTATGAACAATCCATTTAGTATTTTTTTATAATAAAATAAAATAAAATAACCAGAGGCAATTGTTTATAAACAATCCATTCAGTGTACATGCTCATATAATATTAAATAAAAAAAATTATATATGTTGGGACATATTTTTATGCAATTGGCATATCATTTGAGAAAATGCACTTTACTTGTATTTGGATAAATCTAAATAGGTTTAAGATGATCATTACAAATGGTTAAATTGAAGACATGAAGATTACTCAAGAACTGCTCAAGAAAAGTGCAAACTGCAGGTCTCGATATCTCCTCGACAGAAGCTCGATCAAAGGCAACCTTATTACCCACGTCCTTCATACCAAAACAAAATTGAAGATAAAATCATAGTCCAAAAAAATAAAGACAAAAAAAAAAAAAAAAAACAAATAATAGAGACTAGAGCCTAAGAAGTGAAGGCAATAGGATACAAGTCTGGGTCCACGATAGGGCAATAAGATACAAGTCTGGACCCACGCAAGATGTGGGTATAGATTAAGAAGGTGGTCCTATTTTCTCCCTAGGCAACTTTCTTTCTTGAGACGAAAGTTGAAATTGTAAAACGTGTCTCCTTTAAGGGCACGTAAACTGGACCGAAAAGAAAATCCCTAATGTATATAATTTTTTTATTTAATATTATATGAGCACGTAAACTTTTTCCATTTTAATATAAACATTCCATTTAGTATAAGGAATAAGATTAATATAATATATATATATATATATATATATATAATTGCCAAAAGAAAGGTTTAAGCAAACACACGCTGAATATGTACAAAACAAAGTAATAATCAAATAACCAAGTGTACCTCATATTTTGTTATTTATATGATGTATTACATATTTTTGTCAGTTTTAATAATATTTTATTTCATCAATTTTCACAATATAATATAAAAAATGATTCTTACAATAATTTTATCAATTTTTAATTCCATCCATATTTTACAAAATTTTATAAAAAAATTTTGGTACAAGTTATTACTTGTGCAATAAGTGATATCTAACCTTTTTTTTTTTAAGAATAAAAGGAAAAAATTGATGTCAATTGTGTGGTGAGATTGTTCTAAAAATATAGTCTTTAATTTAAATTATTTAATGACAATTACAAAAAGAAAAATCAAACCATGCCACGTATATGAATTGAAGGAAACTAGAATAGCTTTGCTTTTGTTTTTGCTTTTAAAGACAACTTTAATATCTAGCCCACCATGTGTAGGACTTCGAGCACACTATGACTGGTGTGAGCTTTTTGCTGACACCATACCCAGTCTGAATCTGATCATTTCTTAACACAATTCAGAGGATGTGGTGGACCAGAATTGCTGACTGGATTCGAGGTTGATGTTTCTCATCTCTGGCCTTGACTTGCAACCGGTCGATATTCTCCAATTCCAAGCAGGTCCTACAAATGTAAAACTACAGATGTGAGCTTTCACTTTTCAGCAGCAAAGTAGGCTATATTAATAATAATAAAAACCCCCTTCTCCATTTCACTTTGTTTACAAAGATGTCTCTAATCACAAAAATTTTAAAATGAGAACAAGATAACTTAAAATTCAAATGGTGAAACAGATCCATTTCCCCATTATCCATCAAATTCTTCAGAGAGTGAATCATCAATATCTAAAAGAAAGCAAAATATCATTGTGGGACTGGGGAATGTCACATGCATAGTGTGCCAACTCGAGTGTGCTATGGGAAAAAAAAAGGAAAAAAAAAAAAAGAATAATAAGGGAACTTCAATTGTATGCAAGAAAATCTTGATGTTACACAGCTAATCGAGCATGCAGCAGGGTATAGAACATCAAATTGTACAAATAATGACCTCATAGCATTGGAAATCAATTGTTTGCAAGAAAATCTTGATGTTACACATAGCTAATCCAGCATGCAGCAGGGTATAGAACATCAAATTGTACAAATAATGACTTCATAGCATTGGAAATGAAACAATGCAAATTAGGACCATGGGTCATGCACCATTTTCTAACGGTTAGCTAAGGAGAGTTAATGAGGCAAGACAACATATCCTAATATGAATGATACAAATAATGCTATATTTGAGTCATTTACCGGTCAGCTAGTGAAGCTTGTAAGCATCTAAATCCATGACACATTTTTGTAGCACTTCCAGACTAAAATTATTTGAAAATGTTGTCTTTGTGTCTAGAAATCTTTCCCAAATTCCAACACTTGATCAGTGTCTTGCATAATCTTCATAATGAAAGCTTTGATACTATCTTCATACAATAGATGTATCACCAACTTGTAACATTGATAATCTTTCCCAAGCACATATTTAACGTTCAGGAAAATTTTCTTAATAAAAAATACTTGAAATTTTATATTGTTTAACAAAATTTCTACTTTTGTCTTCTAGACTACATGTTGTGCAAACAATGGCAATGGCAATTGTCTGTAGACCAAAGGGCATCACCTCCCTCCTCTAAACAAAGGGTGAAGGGTGGGCCATAGGTTCAACCTAGGTGTGACATTTATCTTTGCCTTGAAGAAACAATATGTGACCAATGGCAATCAACTCAATGTAACTTACTGAGCTATACTACTCAATCAACTCAAGAAACTGTTTAAGGGGAAAAAGAAGAAGATCATCATTCCAAAAGAGTACAATAAGAAAACACAACAACTAGCAAGAGGAAAGAACAATGATGGTGAATCTAAATACATTAGCTCCCTTGTAGGCTGTGATGTCAAGCCTAAAATGTGGTATTTCCTTCGAACATTTCCTCTATGTGTAACTTCTACTTTGACACCTCTAAGGGCTTTCTTAACCTGCAATCATTGATACAAAAGTAACTTGGTTAGACATCATTTAAAGATTGCCTCTCAACTTTATCTGCAAAAATAATGGATTGATAATCTGGACTAGATGTGCAGTACTTATTGATCCTAAGAGCAGAAAAGACATGTAGACACTTGAACGTTCTAATGGTGAATTAAACAACTTCAAAGTCAATCTTGGTTGATTTTGTTGGAGAAAGCAAATGCCTACAACTAGTAAGGCTAAATTGAAATAAGATACATCAAATGTAAACCATGCAAAGACAACTGCTGCATTGTCATAGCAATAACTGTTCAACAAGCAAAATGATTTCACAAATTATCCAATCTAAGTTTAACACAGCTCTAGGACTAGGAAGGAGAGCTAAACTTGAAAAGTTCACAATAATGCAAAAATTACTCTAAATGATAAATTATACAAGATGTTAGAATGGTAGCTATCCCATT
The DNA here is from genome assembly GCA_032878915.1 of Castanopsis chinensis. Classification (NCBI taxonomy): domain Eukaryota; kingdom Viridiplantae; phylum Streptophyta; class Magnoliopsida; order Fagales; family Fagaceae; genus Castanopsis; species Castanopsis chinensis. The sequence continues at coordinate 44,013,558 of JAVQMG010000132.1, forward strand.
TTGAGTAAGAATCTAGCATTACTATGTCCATTCACTAATTAGGTAATGCTTTCACCAAAATGTTCTATCTAAACCCATTAGCAGTGTTTTGATGAGGTAAAAGATTGACAGTTATCATAGAACAGAGTTAAGCAGCCAGAAGGATCAGAAAACAGAATGTTACATGCAGCACTTACTCTTGCTTTGAAAGTAACATTTGAAAGTTTTAAGCCTATGATTGGGTTAGAACTTTCAATTGCTACACAAATTATCAGATTCTCAACCTACCGGTGTCTAGTATGATTTCAAAGCATATCATAAAACCAAAACAGGAGTTTTTAAGTTGGCTATAGACAAAATACGTATATAATTCTGGACAGAACTGCACATGTGAAGAGCATGACCACTTCGTTTCCACGCCAAAGAGTACAATACCTTAACACAATCAGCATCTGATAATGGCCTTGAATACACATCTTTATCTAAAATCTGAGCAACAAAATCAATGACAAGGAATGGTTCAATGAACACAGTCGATGACATGTTTGAATCATAAGCAACAAGGGAAAAAAATGCAGAATGTTAACTTTTGGGGACAAATTACTGTGTAAAAGCATTTCAATAAAAACAAAACAACCTAAAGGATTAGAAGAATACCCACCAATATTCAGGGACAGTCCCATCTGAATAGGCCTAATACTCTGGTAGAATCCTCGCCATGATTCTAAGCCACCACCCAATTGCTGTGGTTTCTTAATATCAGGAGAATAGAGAAACCTTCCAACTGATACATACCTAAGACACCCACAAACAAGTAATTGGAAATCCAATATCAACATCCTTAATTGAAAATAAAACAAGAACATAAAGCTAAAGAAATAGAACAACTGCAAATCTGCAATGCACCTTTGAGCTGCTAGTTGCCTTAAGACAATATCAATAATGGTAAGTGCTTTGTGAGGGGTATCAACTGGCTTCCCGGCAAGAAGCTCACGTAATTGTTGCATACTAGCTAAAGTTATAAAACTTATCGTCACTTTAAATTCTCTTTCCCTGAAATGATTAACCAAAGTTTGATCCAATCTCCCACAAACTTAAATAAATAAATAAAATCTAAGAATAGTGTTAGAAGTATTGGTTAAATGATTAAATTTACCATATCCCAATAGCTTAAGCTTTTGGGACAATCGGTAATTTAACATGGTATCAGAGCATGAGATCCTGAGTTCGATCCTTGTCTCCTCCACTTTACCTCCCATTTAAATTCCCACATGTTGAGCCTCACCTATTCAAAGGTAGTTTCGGCCCACACGTGAGGGGGAGTGTTAGAAGTATTTGTTAAATGATTAAATTTACTATATCCCAATAGCTTAAGCTTTTGGGATAACCAGTAATTTAACAAATAGACCATAAATTCAAGCAAGATATCATTCAATGAAGACCACAGTCTTAATAGAAACAAATATGATTGATAAATAACCTTCTATTGCATGCCCCCTCCTCATCATCACTCAATATTATGATGAACATTTTTGTAGTAAAAGGCAGAAATCCAGCTGTGTATAAGTTTCTTGCTCCATCATAGACAGAGAGCCTCATCCCCAAGTCTGACTCTCTATGAAGTTTCACCAACTGGGTCATGATAGCTTTGTCCAATTTATGAGAAGTAACCTCAGGGTCAATCTTAACCTGCACACAGAAACATAGCCACAAAATTTGAATATAAGTTTCAAAAACTTTCCATAGTTCAGCTCACTCTTAAATCTAAGAAACACTTACACTATAGTGACATATATCCGAGTCTGGTATGTTTGCAATGAAGTGATTGGCTTTAACTAAACACTTTGTCCCCAGTTGGCCATAGCCAGGTCTACGATGGAACATAAGGCTTTTGCATGAATCAGGGGACCCCACATCAGTATCCAGCTTCTCTACTTGGAATTTCTCCACTTTTGGTCCTTTACCTCTTCTCCTTCCCCTTCTCCTTGCTATAATCTTCTTTGTATCTTTCATGAAGTCTTCATTCTTCTCTTTCATTGAGTTTAGTAGAGGTTCCCTAGATATCACAGGGTTCTCCTTAGGGTCTTTCATGAGCATGTGAGCCACTTCTGTACAAAGACAACCTTCAATTAACAAAACATACACACAAACTGGATTCTTAAAGAGTACTAAAAAACCGAGAGATGTGACAAATTGATAGCTTCAAGAACTAGATAAACTCTGAAATGTAATGGAGTAATAATTTGCACGTTTTCACTAGAAACTTTGAGCGTTAGGATTGTTTTAAATATTGTTCGAAAATAGGTCCTAATCGCCAAGATTTTTGACTGGAATACGTCGGTGTTTTTGCATGAAAATTTGCAGATAGCATATTTAAGAGTTCCAAGAAACAAATGGAAAAATTTTTTGCAATAAAAAAAATTAATAAAATAATTTTTTTAAAAAAACCTTGATTAAATCTTGTTCAAAAACACCCTTAGGTGCTATTGACCAAGAAATTTGACCGGAATACAATTTCAGCGTTTTTGCACGGAAATTTGTAGATAGCATTTATAGTGGTCCAAGAAACAAATGGAAAAATCATTTGCAAGAAAGAATAAAAAAAAATCAGTTAAGTTTTGTTCAAAAAATGCCCTAGGTCCTACTGTTCAAGAATTTTGACCGGAATACATTGTTAGAGTTTTTTCACGAAAACTTGTAGATAACATATATAGAGGTCTGTGTAACAAATGAAAAAATCTTTTGCACACAAAAAAAAAAAAAAAAAAAAAACTCCATTAATTTTTGTTCAAAAATTCTCCTAGGTCCTACTGGCCAAGAATTTTGACCAGAATACAATGTCAGCATTTTTGCACAAGAACTTGTAGATCGCAAATATAGTTGTCTGATAAACAAATGGAAAAATCTTTTGCAAGGAAAAAAAAGAAAAAAAACTCGATTAAATATGCATTTGGATACATGCCCATGTCGTTGCGTATGCGTTTTTATGCTTTTTTTTATTGAGAAGCGCGTTTCAATGCTTTTTAGAGGGTCCCGTGTACTGTTCACTGGACCTACAAACCTCTTTTTTCATCAAAACTTTCATTAAAAATGGGTCTCACGACACTATTCACATATTTAAAAATTATTTTGCTACAGTATATCAGTTTTCAATTTTTAGTTTTCAACAAAACAAGCAATATCCAAACGGACCTTGAATCTTGTTTGAAAATGTCCCTAAGTCCTATTGGCCAAGAATTTTGACTGGAAAACAATTTCGGCATTTTTGCATGAAAACTTGTAGATAGCATATATAGTGGTTGAAGAAACAAATGGAAAAATCATTTATAGGAACCAAAAAAAAAAACTTCGTTAAAATTTGTTTGAAAATGCCCCTAGGTCCTACTTGCCAAGAAATTTGACCAGAATACAATGTCGGTGTATTTGCACAAAAATTTGTAGATTGCGTATTTAGAGGTCCTAGAAAAAATTGAAAAAAAAAAGGGTTAAATTTTGTTTTAAAATACCTCTGGGTCTTAATGGCCAAGAATTTTGACTGAGATAAAATGTCGGTTTTTTTACAAGAAAACTTGTACATAGCATATTTAGAGGTTCAGGAAACAAATGTAAAAATCTTTTGCGAGAAAAAAAATTCGGTTAAATTTTGTTCGAAAGTGCTCCCTAGACTATTGGCCAAAAATTTTGACCGGAATACAATGTCAAAGTTTTTGCACGAAAACCTATAGAAACTATATTTAGAGGTTCCAGAAACAAATGAAAAAATCTTTTGCAAAAAAAAAAAAAAGAGGAAAAAAAAAACTCAATTAAAACTTGATAAAAAATGCCTCAGGGTTCTACTGGCCAACAATTTTGATCGAAATACTATTTCGACATTTTTGCACGAAAACTTGTAGATGGCATATTTAGTGATCCAAAAAAGTAAAAGTCTAGCAGTAATGGTATCTTTTGTGATGCCCCATGTCTGTAGTTTGAAACTCCACACTATCTACTTGTAGTCAAGGTTTTTAGACCCGGACCGTTCATTGAACCCTAAAAGGAAGAGGTTCAAAGTTTTTAAGATCAAACCAAAACGGGGTCGAACTTTGATGGCGTCATAATTAATTAATAATTATTTAAATATAAATAAATATATTAAATTAGTATAAATAGAAAAATTAAATTAAATGACCCAATTAAATATAGAAATCAATCTTTTAAATCTATTTTTTCATTTCATAACTTTCCCAGGACAAAAATAAGAAATATCATATCCTCAGCATAGATATAATATTTTTTATTTATTAATATGTTAATTAGTTAAACTGGTGATAGTAATCTATATATTACTAAAAGCTGAAACATAGTGTTTAATGCTACTGCTGCTCTCACGTTACGCCATATCAGCTGCTACATCATTTTTTTTTAATATAATTTGTCCTACAATTTTAAAATGGTTTTTACAATTTTCAGCCCTATAAATACAACCTACTACTTATTTATTTATTGCCACTATTACCCAATAATAAATCCAGCCCACTACTTATTTATTTACTACCACTATCACCTTATAATGAATCTGTATAATTAATCCAGCCCACCTCTTATTTATTTAGTTCCACTGTTAAGCCCAACCCAAAGCCTTTTTAGTTCAGCTTTAGGGTTTTGTGTGAGCATTTTCAGCTTAAAGGAAGAAAAAGAAAAGTTGAAGCCTTTCAAGCTTTAGGGTTTTTTTTTTTTTTTTTTTTTTTTTTTTTTTTTTCTTTCCAAATTTCCTAGAATTGTTTTTAACATTTATTTTTTTTAATATTTACACTTCTCCAACCTTTCTCTCTCTCTTACCATTTTACCTCCCCACTACTTCTTCAATCTTTCTCCCTCCCTTACTTTTTCATCTCCCCACTATCCTCTACATTAATATCATTCTTTTTTCCTTCTCTTCATCTTCTTTTATTTTTGTCTCTTCTTATTTACACTCTCTTACTATAAATTTGTCACTATCTCTTCTATTCTATACATAGTTTTTCCTCACAAAAAAAGGGTTCTCTCTCTCTCCCTTTCTCTCTCTCTCTCTCTCTCTCTCTCTCTCAATTTATTGGTGGATTTTTTTTTTTCTTGCATCTCTACTTTAGGTTGATAATATTTTATACTCTTTAAAACTCTATTTTGGGTTAATGCGATTTAGTTTTATTTTTTAAATTGTTGTTGTTTTTTTTAATATTTTTTATTCTCTTTGATTGTTAAATGTTATCCTATTGCGTTCTAAAGAATTAAATATAGCATATAAAAACATAATATTATTCTATTACATAGCTTGATTTGGATAATTTGATATTTATTATGTTACATAGCATGATTTTTTATAGTGCTCAATTTAGATGTTAAACTATGAGACTTTACTAATTTTTGTTTATTTTCTAATCCTTTGTAATAGACAAAGTACTCTTAATAGTTGTATTAGAAATACTCTATAATGCCATTCATTTAAAGAAAAGCAAAGGTTAGCCAAATGAAAATAATCGGAAAGGTGACAAATTTTAACTTTTGCAATTTAATTTTAATTTATTATTATTTTATAACAATTCATGTATAGAAAAATTTAATTTTCTAATAATTGTTTATTTGATTTGCAAAATTATAATTTCTACAAAGAAAATAATTGTTTATTTGATAATATTTTTTTTTTTTTAGTTTACGTTTTTTTGGTGTTTTGGATTGTTCCTATATTACATTTATGATTATTCCTATAATAAATAAAAATATAATTACGAAATACATTACTCATTATTAGATTAGTTTAAATTGTAAAAAAAAAATTAATAAAACCACCATAAAAATAATTATCATGCACAACGCACGGATTCTTGGCTAGTATTGTAATAATATAAGAATTAGGACACTTTGTAATTTTAAATTAAAATAATTATTTAATAATTATTATATACTTAATTGTATATAATAATGAGTGCACCTGAGTGTGCCAAGTCCTCAATAACTAGTGGAGGCCTTATACTCTTTTTCTTTTTTCTTTTCTTTTTTTTGTTGTTGTTTTACTCAATTTGATTTTTATTTTGTATTCAACGGTGTTGGAGACATATTTTTATGTAATTGGCATATCCTTTGACAAAACGCACTTTACTTGTATTTGGGTAAATCTAAGTAGGTTCAAGATGATCATTACGAGTAATTAAATTGAAGACATGAAGATTACTCAAGAACTGCTCAAGAAAAGTGCAAACTGCAGGTCTCGATACCTCCTCGACAGAATCTCGATCTGTCGAGATTCATTAAAGCTCGACAGATGTCCCGATTGATCGATCTTACGAGTTTCAGATTATAGCTAACAACGTTTTTACTCTAAAAGGCTAATTGTTTATGGGTTTGTATAATTCTTATTGGACTAGGAAAACCCAAGGTTTGTGTAAACCTATTTGGAATAGGAGAGTCCATTAAGCTCCTATTTAAAGGAGGTGGAACAAGAAAAACCTAACCCTAGAAAGCTTCATAAGGTTTTCTTTTTGAAACCTTAGCCTCCTCCTACAGAAGAAAGAGTTCTTGTTGCGTTTCTTGTACGCCTTTGGGTTTTGTAACCAAGCAAAGTCTTTTGCACCAACATTGAAGATCTTATTGGTGTTTCTATGTGAAGCTACTGCAAATCAACTACAACAATTAAAGGGTTGCTATGGAGTTAGTCACGTACTGGGATTCGTGCAAAGGAGTAAGTCGCATACTGGAATCCACGCAATTGGTTAGTCACGTACTTGGGAGCCGTGCATTGAAAGGAGAAACTATCACTACAAAGCAAGTCCAATTGGATATTGGGGTAAGGGTTCAACTGTAGGTTGGTAAGTTACTTGGGATTCCTTACTTGTAATCGCTTGCTGTGATAATAGTGGAGTTTCGGGAGTGGTGACCTTAAACATCCGATGGGGTTTTTGCCGTCAGGTTTTCCCCATACATAAACAAATCACCGTGTCTTTTATTTTTCTGCTGCATACTTTAGTTTTGGTGATTTGTTTGTGCTGCCACGTGATATTGCATGTTAAATTGATTAATTAATAACTTGGCTAATTAATCAATTTAATTTATCACAAGGGGTCAACCCGTTTGTGGCCTGTCAACCGGTGGGCTGGGTTGACAGTCATCAAATGCTTGTCACATATCAATCTATCAATAGTCACATCACGGGCTCAGCTGCAAAAAGCTAATGTCTGTCATCTTTCATTCAAAAATTAAAAGTTTTCTTCTTAGCCAATGTAAGTCACGTGAAAGGGCCTTGGAAACATAAAAAAGAATTCAAATAAATAAAAATAAAAATTTAAAACTAATATGTGCGAGTAAGCAAGCGTACGTACGTTAGGGCTTTGGAAATGCGAGAAAAATGGTTGGATCCATAGGCTTTGATGAAGTAGTCCTCCACCTGAGGGTTCCACCGTAGAATCGGATTGTAACAGTATCTCTCTGAAGAAGAAGAAGATGAAGATGAATACTCCATCGCTCTTTTTCTTTTTGTAGTGTTTGGGTCATTCTTTGTGAGACTGAAGAAGCAACGAAGACAAGACAATGTTCGTACTAAATCCCTCCTTCTCTTCATTCAATTCAAAGAGGCGGCAGAGGGCTCAACTCTACTCTGGCTCCCCTATTTATTTATTTATTTATTTTTAATGAATGAATTGGGTTTGGGTTTGGGTTTGAGGTTATTTACGGATATGGGCAGGTCTGGCCCTAGGCCTAGTAGCTCCCTTTGTTGAAAGGAGTTTCAATTTATAGTATTTATTCTTAATAATACTTCTTTATTATCATACTAAAATACCAATCAATTTTTAGTGTAGGCAAGGATTGAACCCAAAATCTCTTGTATAATCATCAGAAAGTTTATCAGTTAAGCTAATTAGAACCCCCTTAAATGTACATTTTTCTCCGCTTAAAAATACAAAGAAACTTTGTCATGAAAATAGTCTGAATAGGTGGCCATATAAGAAGGTAGACTTTAAGGTTCCCTAATTTGTGCTCATGTTTCAAATTGCTTGGCTATACTGAAAATAGCTCTTTCATTCATTTTCTCTGTGTTTTATCATTTGTACATATTTGTATCTCTTTTTTGCAAGTGGTGAGATTCATTTGTGAATCACATAGCAATAGTGCAGTTTGTGTTTATTTTATCTCATCAGTGATTGCTATTTGTACTTGTGTGTGTGTGTGTGTGAGAGAGAGAGAGAGAGAGGTGAATTACTAATGCATTAGCTTCACAAGTTTTGCAATTTGCCAATTCTAATATTGTATATGTCCCTAAATTATTACCCTAAGACCAACTAGTTGGCATGTCCGTAATTTCTGAGTTTAGAGGTGAATGTTGGTTTGCTTAAAATAAAATAATTTTGTAGATGGATAATGAAATGAAGAAACATGTGGAAACATTGACCGACACTTCTTTTGTTTTTATACTTAAAAAGTAGTAAATAGCAGCAAGAAATGTCAGTTCAAAACTTCAAATGCTTATCTATGAAGTAACTAAGTTTATTACATGTACTGTTATTGTCTATAAGATGTTTACAATTATTGTAAAATAAATCATATCTTTTTAACTTATAAAAAAAAGGAAATTACATCTTTTTTTTTTACCCTTTCATTTTCATCCCCAATATGATTGTAAACCCTGTGTTTGAAATCAAATTGGACTGGACGGTTAAATCTAATATGGTTCATCCTTGCAGTACTAATATACTAATATGCATCTCAGAGCAATCTCAAACATAACAGGTTACACTATGAGTGGTATAATTGTTATGCATGTCTTCTGTAGAACTTGGTACACACAAGACCATCTTCACCTTTATAACAAACTCTGTACTTAATAAAAAAAAAAAAAAACAATTATCATGTGGAACTTGGTGGGCTGTGGGATTTTCTATGGTGAGTGATGAATTAACTTTTACTTTTTTCTACCAAGGACTTCCAATATTTAGTTGGAGGGTAGTTGATGTAGTTTGCGAGTTTGACAGCATAGGGTGCTTGGCTTTTTTAACATTATTATGTCATCTGTCTACTTTGTTTCATGGCCATATATATGTACAAATTCAATAGATGGGCATGAAAAATATAATTAGGCAGGAACAAGATGCATTTTACTGTGTGTACTTTTCAATACACAAGATATATTTTACTGTGTGTTAGGCTAAAAATAAAATAACAAATAAACTTGGATTGTTGTGGGCCTCCCAATAGCCCATCCCAAAAGTAAAGCCCAAAGTTGCTGACTCTGCCCAACTCATTTGTTTTGTCACGTAACTGAAGGTTTTGTGAGTGGAGAATGTCAGTCAGTTATCTACCAAGGCACACTGCAATAGAAGTTACCAAAATATTAGAAGAGTGCAAATAACTGTTTTTGTCTTCTATAAATAAAGATAAAAAGTATTATTAGAGGGACAACAAAAAATCTGACAAAATATATTCACATACCCGGTCAACGGAAGGATAACTTCATGTTTGTAAGTGCGTTTGCCTCACATGAATTATCTAAAGATAGTTTTTGTTATTTAACTTAGGAGTTTGTGTTGTTTAAATTTTTCTTATTTGTGTAAACTTGAATTCTGAAAAAAAATATCTACATATTGTGATTACATTGCTTGTTCCCTTGTTTTTCTTAGTTGAATATTTTGCACTTTTGAAGTCCTATTAGTTTAGGCAGTGGCAGAACCCATCAATTTGGTGTGAAGTTTTGTCTTCTAATTTCTTTTTAAGATAGTTTGTATTCACAGCAAACAAATTGGCGACCACAGTGGGAGTACATGCCAGTCATTACAAGAAAAATGAGGAATAATAGCAATGAAAATAATTCTGGTTCTTCTAATTCTGCAGAACCAGGTCTAGCTTCACAGCCTATTACAGAGCATGGTGAATCTGGACATAATGGATTACATTCAGATTTAAATCCAAATTTTTTAGAGGTAATCTTGAGACAATTTAATCAAATGAGAGATGATGTGGTTGCACGTTTTAACTACATGAGTGATGAGATGAAACAACTAAAAGAAAACCATCATATGGTTCATCAAGTCATTGCTACAATTGGCAAAGATAGACCCTTAAATCAGCCAAACGTAGGAGCAAATAACAATTTTGTTGTTGGAATGAGTTCAGGAGTGAATAATAATCCCTTATTTGAGAATTTCCAAAATATGGAAGTTCCTTTAGGATTAGAAGACACCCCTGTTATTGAGAATCCTCCAAGAATGGAAAGAATCCTTCATTTGATTAACCCACCAAGAACAGAAAATGTTCTTCACATTGAAAACTCTCACAGAAATGAGAATAATGATCATGTGACTATGAATGTTCCAATAAGAGTAGAAAATGCTCTTCAAGGAAATAACCATCACATGAGAAACAATCATCACATTGGAGTTCCTCAAAGGAATAATAATAACCCAGGAGTAGAAATCACATTAGAGGACATTGATGTCCCTAGGAATGATAGAAACCCAGAATTATTTATGGGTAATGGGTTTGGCAATGGTCAAGAGAATGAACTTGGGCATGAAATGGCTCAATTTCAGCAATATCCAAGAAGGGATAATGCTAATAGAAACAGAGCAAATCCTAGATTTGCACAGCGAAGGCAGAGGGCTGAAAACAATAGAATGGCCTTGGAAAGAAATAATCTTCATAATGATCGATTTGAAATCGAACAAAATAATTTAGAACGAAATCAAGTAGAGGCACATAATTATAATGGTCATAATGAGGAAGTCCACAATAGAATGGACCAAATCTTAGAAATCTTGGAACACACACATGGTCCAGCATTTCGAAGACATAGGCCAATTTATAGGAAGCCATATCCCGAGTGGATTGATAGAGAACCGTATCCAAGAGGGTTTAGAATCCCAGAATTCTCTACATTTTCTGGAGAAGATGACAAGACTGTACTGGAACATATGTCCAGATTCACAATACAGTGCGGAGAGGTCTCAAACAATGAAAATTGTAAGATGAAGTTATTCCCAAGCTCTTTGACTGGACAAGCATTTGCTTGGTATTCAACTTTACCTCCTAATTCTCTAAATTCATGGGCTGAATTAGAGGAAAAATTCCAAACACATTTCTCTCGCACAGATTTAAGAGTTTCAATTGCCGATTTGGCAAGATTAAGACAAAGGCCAGATGAGACTGTAGGGCAGTTCATTATGCGGTTTAAAAGAGCCCGTATGCGCTGTCAAACTGTTCTCCCAGAAAGAGAATATGTAAAATTCGCTGTAGATGGCTTAGATTTTGAATTTAGAAAAAAATTTGAAGGGGTGACATTCTTTGATTTGTATGAATTGTCTGATAGGGCTTCTAGGTATGAGAGTCTCATTAAAGAAGAAAGAAACAGAAATAATTCAACATATGGGACTTACTTTCATGACCCTAATTATGAAGTAGACATTGCAGAATTTATAGGTCATAATCCCCAAGTATGTGATGTACTAGATAAGAAAAACATTAAGGCCAAGTCAGCATATAAACTTTCAGCACCTATAAGAGATTACTCATTTGACATAGAGAAGTCTGATGAAATCTTTGATTGGCTATTAGAAGCCAAGTTGATAAAGTTAATAGGCAAACACAAGATACCAACAAAGGCAGAAACACGTGGTAGGGATTATTGTAAATGGCATAATGCATTTACACATCAAACAAAAGATTGTGTAACCTTTAGGAATGTTATTCAAGATAAAATTGAAAGAGGAATCTTGAAATTCCCTGAAAAGCCTAAGGAGCAAATGAAAGCAGATATTGATCCCTTTCCACCTTTGCATGATTTAAATATGGTTTCAGCAGATTTTGAATCTTTGATTAGTAGCTTCAAAAATGATGAGAACTCAAAATGTAATGTATATCAATGTGTTAATGTGCAGGGTAAACAATCATTGCACCTTACCCAAGGGATGAAGAGAATGAAAATCAATGAAGGATCTTCTATGCGAGTAAATAAATATGGCTCGCATGGTAAAGAAAACTTTTTTCAGGGCAAGAATGTCCAAACAAATAAGGGAAAGGCTAAAATGGTAGAACAACCAAGGCCTATAACTTATAAAGAAGCATTACAAAAGAATGATCATTTTTCGGAAGATCAAGTTGTTGATTCTGATGAAGATGATTGTTTGTGTGAGCGGTGTAGTCGCATAATGGCGCGACTTTTTGGAAAAGTGGCTGTTGGGATAGAATCTCCTCTAAGTGATACTGATTTTGGGTCAATTGTTGAACCTAAAAAAGTTGAATCAGTATTTTCAAGAGTAGAGAAGCCAAAACAACTTCGCACCTTCAAACCTCCAATAGGGGAGCCAAATAAATGGTACTCCATGGAATCTGTTAGTGTTAAACCACCACAAAAGCGTCATTTTAAATATGGATATAATCCATATTTCCCACAAATGACAAGAACACAAAGGAGACGCTGGCTTAGACAGCAAATGTATAAGTCTCAAGAGCCAAGACAAACTCCTGAAATTTCTAATGATGCACCACTTAACAAGGTGAAGGAAATTAAAACTGAAATACAGCAAAAAGGAGGCATATTAACTTCTAAATATGTGAAGACGTCACCAAGTGCTATTCGGTTGGTAGGAAGTGAAACGAGTATACAAAGAGCCAAAAGTGGCAATAATATGCAGCAAAGAATGTTCAAATCAAAGCAACTCCCACAAAGTGAAATGATTCAAGATTTATCTAAAAAAGAGAGCCAAAAACTAGTGCGACAAGATCACAAGAAATTAGAGAGATGTACAAGTGATTTGGGGTCTAATCAAATGGATGATAACACAGTCACTGTGTACATTGCAAGAAAACCAAAAAATGAAATAAAAGAAAAAGAAGTATCAAAAGAAAAAGAGATGCAAGAAGAGAAATTGGCTGACATAGAAACTGAAGAAAAAAACAAAGGTATAATCAATTCAATCATTCCATTTGAGGAGATTAAAGGAAATGAGTTTTTGCAGGAACTTGGAGATGCAGATATGATGGAAGGCCTTGAAGATATTGAGGGCTGGGATGACTTGGAGGCATTCAATGATTTTGGAGAGGAACTCGAATTGGAACAAAAAAATTCCAGTAATATGGAATGTAATGTGATCACGTTGCCAATAGAGTTTATGGCAAAACAGAGCTTTACCGAAGATGAAGAGTATAATGCTAAAGGCTTAAGTGCTCAGGGGGCATGTCATACCCTATTAACAGATGAAGAGATGGAGAATTTGGAACCTAAAGCAGAGGCTGAGCTGGAATTTCCACCAGGTAAAATTATCTTTGAAAAACCATCTAAAAAAATGTCACAGCATTTAAAGCCTTTATTCATTAAAGTTCACATAGATGGAATACCTATTAATAGAGTTTTAGTAGATAATGGTGCTGCAGTTAATATTTTGCCTTGGGGAATGTTGAAAAAGATCAATAAAATAGAGGCAGATTTAATTCGGTCAGATGTTTTAGTCAGTGGTTTTGCTGGCGAATCTACTAAAACTAGAGGTATTATACCTGTAGAATTAAAAGTAGGGAATAAGATTACAAATGTTGCCTTCTTTGTTGTTCATACTAGGGCAGCTTATAATGCTTTGCTAGGAAGGGAATGGATACATTCAAATTGGGTGATACCTTCCTCCCTACATCAATCTCTAATGTTTTGGAATGATGATAATTCTGTTGAGATGGTAAAGGCTGATAACAGGCCATTCGAAGCATATAATAATACAATTGATGCTCAATTATATAACAAAAATGTTGGAATTTTGAAACTGACAGGATTTGATTACAATGGCAAGCCAACAAAGGTGGAAATGGCTGGAGAACAACCATGTTCTGCTGAAGAAGATGTTATTGACCAAGAAATTGGCAAGGAATGGTTTGATGACAATATCGTAGAGCCAAAAATGCCAAATATAGTTGAGGAACCTATTAGTGATGAGTAGTTCACTTACTCCAAGGAAACTAAGGGCCATTAAATTGGCTAAAGACAAAGTAATAAGTCACATTCTTGAGAATAAAATAGAACAAAATATGTTCTTGGCAGATTGTGTATTAGAAGAAGAAAAAGACATAGGAAACCAGGTTAAAATTGGTTTAAATTCTCTAAGTAAAGCCCCTATCCAAATGGATGATTTGAAAGCAGAAGTTCAAGATCCTTTGATAGAAGTGAATCTTGGAACCGAAGAAGAGAAGAAAGTGACATATATTAGTAGTCATCTTACACAGGAACAATTCAATGAAGTGCTAGCTGTGGTGAAGAGGTTTAAAGATTGCTTTGCATGGGATTACATTGAATTACCAGGTTTGGACAGAGCACTAGTAGAGCATAGACTTCCAATCAAGAAAGAGCACATTCCACACCAACAACCTCCTCGCAGAATGGCGAATGAGGTTATTTTGAAAGTGAAAGAAGAGATCGAAAGACTATTACAAGCAGGATTCATAAGGCCAGCCAGGTATGTAGATTGGCTTTCTAATATAGTTCCAGTTCTTAAAAAAAATGGCAAATTACGTGTATGCATAGATTTTAGAAACTTAAATATAGCAACACCCAAAGATGAGTATCCTATGCCAATTGCAGATGTATTAGTAGATGGGGTGGCAGGACACAAACTTTTGTCTTTTATGGATGGACATTCAGGTTATAACCAAATCTTCATTGCAGAAGAAGATGTCCACAAAACTGCCTTCAGATGTCCAGGTTCTATTGGAACATTTGAATGGGTAGTAATGCCATTTGGCTTAAAAAATGCTGGCGCAACTTATCAGCGAGCCATGAATTTAATTTTCCATGATATGATTGGAAAGTTTATGGAAGTTTATATAGATGATGTGGTGGTTAAATCTCAAGACTTTAATACCCATCTAAAAAACTTAGAGAAAGCCTTTTTGAGGATGAGAAAACATCAATTAAAAATGAATCCTCTTAAATGTGCCTTTGGGGTACAAGCAGGAAATTTTCTGGGTTTTCTAGTGCATAATAGAGGAATTGAGATAGACCAAAACAAGGCCAAGGCAATCATGCAGGCTAAACCTCCTTCTAATAAAAAAGAATTACAAAGGTTCTTGGGCCAAGTTAATTTTTTAAGAAGGTTTATTTCTAATGTTGCAGGCAAAACCAAAGTGTTTTCCCCTTTATTAAGGTTGAAAGATCATGAAGATTTTACTTGGAATGAAGAGCATCAGTTGGCCTTTGATACAATAAAGAGATATTTGTCCACACCACCAGTGTTGATTCCTCCAAGAAGTGGAAAACCTTTAAAGTTATATATATCTGCAACCCAAGATTCTATTGGAAGTTTGCTGGCTCAAGACAATGATAAGGGCCTTGAACAGGCTGTTTTTTATTTAAGTAGATTATTGAATAAAACAGAATTAAATTATTCAATGATAGAAAAACTATGTTTGGTTTTGTATTTTACTGCTACTAAGCTAAGACATTATATGCTTTCTCATGTAACTTATATTATCGCACAGACTGATGTGGTGAAATATATGCTATCTAGACCTATTTTGTGTGGTAGAATGGGTAAATGGAGTTTAGCTTTAGTGGAATTTCATTCAGTTTATGTACCACAGAAAGCAATAAAAGGTCAAGCCTTAGCTGATTTTTTGGCAGATCATCCATGTGATGAAGTTACAGATATAAACGAAACCATGTTTGTAGCTTTAGCCCCTTGGAAATTAAATTTTGATGGTTCACGTACCACTTATGGGGCAGGTGTTGGTGTGATTTTAGAATCTCCAATGGGGATTAAAACCCAAATGGCCTTTAAGTTAGAAGGAAATTATTCTAATAATCAAATTGAATATGAGGCTCTAATCATTGGGTTAGAAATATTATTGGAAATGGGAATAAAAAGCGTAGAGGTTTATGGTGATTCACAGTTAGTAATTAAGCAACTCACTGGTGATTATAAGTGTTGCAGCTCGTCCATTGCACCACATTTTGTGGCTGCAAGACAACTGCTAGAACAGTTTAGCAATGCTAAGTTAAACCATGTCCCTAGGAGTAAGAATGAGGAAGCCAATCGCATGGCACAAAGTGCTTCTGGGTATAAAGAAACCAATCAGGTTGCACAAAGTCTCCCATGTTTAAGTAAAAGGATACTCCCATCAGTTATAGATAGGGAATTAGGGACCCAAGTTTTTCATCTTGATACCCAAGTTAATGATTGGAGGAATCCAATCATTGATTACTTAAAAAACCCAAGTGGTTGTACAAATAATGCTGTAAAACTTAAAGCTAGAAAATTTGTTTTAATGGGAGATCAAGATGAAACTTTATTCAAAAGAGGAGTTGATGGCATCCTATTAAAGTGCATTGGTGATGATGAATCAAAGCAAATCTTAGCAGAAGTCCATGAAGGTATATGTGGTTCACATCAATCAGGTGTAAAAATGAAATGGCTAATACACAGATATGGTTACTATTGGCCAAGTGTATTGAAAGATTGCATTAAATATGCACAAGGTTGTGTAGAATGCCAAAAACATGGTCCAATTCCTAGGGTTCATGCTTCAGATTTTCATGCAATAATAAAACCATGGCCCTTTAGAGGATGGGCAATGGATTTAATCGGAAAAATCAGACCAATCTCAAGAAAGAAAAACAGCTTCATAATCGTTGCAACAGACTACTTTACAAAGTGGGCTGAAGCAAAACCTTATAAGGAAGTGAGTGAGTTTGATGTTATTCAATTTATAAAAGAAATGATAGTCCATAGGTTTGGAATTCCTCAATCTATAACGGTGGACAATGGAACCATCTTTAATGGAACCAGGGTAAAAGCCTTTACACAAGAATATGGTATTCAAATTTTGAATTCCACACCATATTATGCACAGGCAAATGGTCAGGCAGAGGCCACTAATAAGATTATCAAAAATAATTTGAGAAAAATAGTGGCTAGAAATCCTACAAGTTGGGATGATTTATTGTCTGAAGTTTTGTGGGCATACAGAACTTCAAAAAGAATGAGTATAAACACTACCCCATATTCTTTAGTTTTTGGCCATGATGCAGTTTTACCCATGGAAATTACCGTGAGATCAATGAGGATTACAAGGCAAAATGAATTGACTCATTTGGATTATCAAGATGCGATGTTTGCAGAACTTGATGAAATAGATGAAGCTCATATGGCAGCTTTAGATTCTATCATTGTACAAAAACAAAAAATATCCGAGATGTATAACAAGAGAATTAAGGCAAAGTCATTTGCCATTGGGGATTTAGTTTGGAAAGTTATCTTGCCTATAGGATTTAAAGATCCATATCTGGGTAAGTGGTCTCCTAATTGGGATGGACCTTTCCTAATTAGTGAGGTCTTTGATGGAAACGCTTATAAGTTAATGGACATTGGTGGCAATGAGCATGCAAGATCCATTAACGGCAAGTTTCTAAAATTATACAAGCCAAGTATGAACGAATTGGCTTATTCACATAAAAAATTTTGAGATATGCACATACGCATGTTTCCAAGGGCCAAATAAATGGTTAAAATGGGCATTAGTGTTTAAAATAATAGATCACAATGCAATGAGTGTATATAGAAGAAAATTCAAAATAAAGAAGGGTTGTATACAGGTATAATTTCAGAGTTGAAATTGATCTAAAAATAAATTTCCAAATGCTACTAATTTGCTAAAAAAGTACCTTTCAGCGGTAACTCTTGAATAGTTGTAGCAAACCCAAAGAAAAACCATGATATAATTTTGAATTTTTGAGTAATACTAGCAGTAAAGTTGATGTTTGGACTTTTGTACCTGGTTTGAAGTTGTTCTCAAACTAAATCGGAGCTTTGGAGCATGGTAGTAACCTTGGTATACATGTAAATCTTGGTCCAGTAGTTGTTGTAATCATGTCGGCTGGAGGTGTTGATATCTCCTTTGCTAAGAACCCCAAAATCCATGCCATTTTGTGGGCTGGAAATCCTAGAGCAGAGGGTGGTCAAGCCATTGCAGATGTTGTTTTTAGGAAATACAATCTAGGAGGAAGATTAACACTTACATGGTACCAAGCTGATTATGAACAAGAACAAGGACGGAGTCTCCTAGCTCCATTTCTCAGCTCCTGCGGTCAATCGGCCTTCTAAGGATCAACGATGAACTTGAAGATGCCTTCATTTTGAACGCACCAGCTCCAAGCAACTTGCAGAATTACAAGTAGCAACGCGGTTCAAGCATCGATCGAGATGGGTAATTTTAGAATCATGGATTTTTTGGAGCAAAGGTTGATCTGACCTAAGTTTTGAAGAACCTTTGCCGGCGCACACCTAAGCTTTGAAGAACTTTTTGGAGCAAAGGTTGATCTGACCTAAAAGCTCCCAATTTTATTTTGCTTTCACCCTTTGGCTTCTTGTAAATTAACTAATGCGCAATTGGCCTAAATTCAGCCCATCACGCACAGGGGGCATGTGTTAGGCTAAAAATAAAATAACAAATAAACTTGGATTGTTGTGGGCCTCCCAATAGCCCATCCCAAAAGTAAAGCCCAAAGTTGCTGACTCTGCCCAACTCATTTGTTCTGTCACGTAACTGAAGGTTTTGTGAGTGGAGAATGTCAGTCAGTTATCTACCAAGGCACACTGCAATAGAAGTTACCAAAATATTAGAAGAGTGCAAATAACTGTTTTTGTCTTCTATAAATAAAGATAAAAAGTATTATTAGAGGGACAACAAAAAATCTGACAAAATATATTCACATACCCGGTCAACGGAAGGATAACTTCATGTTTGTAAGTGCATTTGCCTCACATGAATTATCTAAGGATAGTTTTTGTTATTTAACTTAGGAGTTTGTGTTGTTTGAATTTTTCTTATTTGTGTAAACTTGAATTCTGAAATAAAATATCTACATATTGTGATTACATTGCTTGTTCCCTTGTTTTTTCTTAGTTGAATATTTTGCACTTTTGAAGTCCTATTAGTTTAGGCAGTGGCAGAACCCATCAATTTGGTGTGAAGTTTTGTCTTCTAATTTCTTTTTAAGATAGTTTGTATTCACAGCAAACACTGTGGAAGGGAAAATTAGTTTCTGAATCCTAGGCAATAAGTTTTCTCAAGGATTGAGAATATCTATGCGCTTTAAATTTGCATCTTCACCTAGATTGATAGATATGTCAAACAACATTTTTTGAAGTACCTTCCAAATCAAGCAATTCTGTGTTTTCCTCTTACTGGAACTTTATTTATCTTGAAGTTGTCTCCTTTCTAGCGAGAGAAAGGTATAAATGAATGAGCTTGTAGAATTGTTCTGTTAAGAGCTTTTGTATGATAGGGGATTTCAGTTCGTTCAGCAGGTTTTAATTCTATTTTCTGATGTTCTGTAATCTGTCAGCTCCTCTTTCATAAGAGATGATGATGTTTAGATTGATATTTGGAATATCTCCCTTTTTGATTACCAATCCATATATTTGTCTGTCATCTCTTATTGAATAGGCTATTTCCTTGGCGAGCTGACAAAGCAAGTGTTTTCTGATCTCGATACGAGTAAATATCAGGTGCTTACTTGCTGTCCCGTTCACTTATATGTTTATTATATTTTAGTGTATTCTCTTTTTGTTTCTTTTTAAATGGTAGATCGAGTCAACATTTGATGTTCAAATATATATATATATATATTTTGTTGATAAATATTTCAAAGGAGCTAGTTGCATTGTACTGCATTGAGGATTTGAGGTGCTGATTGGGTCTCAAGCTTTATGACGGCCCAACCATAGCGTGGTTAGGGAAACAATATCCACTTTGGAAGCCTAAGGATAAGGCAAAAACCTAGAATAAGTGTCCACGGCGTGTGTATATACGTGTGTGTGTTTTATTTGGTTATTCTAGAGTGGAGGGAATTTTAGTAATTCTGTATTTTTTTTTTTTTTTGTATGAGCCATGGTTGTGGGCCTTCTTAATAAGTCAGTCTTATTTTATGAGTTTCTATGTGTGGGTTTGCTTTGATTCAATTAGCGTTTGGTTTATTGTACTCTAACAAGGAAGAGTTGGTCAATAAAGTATTGTGTGTTTTGAGTATTAAGTCATGCTGACCGCATTGTTCTTTTTCTCGTTTCTTTTTTTTTTTTTCTCATCTCGTTTCATTCTCTTTTGATATTCTGTCACTGATCATAGGTATTGTAAACAATGAATTTGAAGTAGTTCTTTCACTAAGAATTAATCAACTTCTCAGTAAAACTCTTATAGAGCAAATTATACTCGATGGCTTAGACATGGTATTGCCGTAGAAAAATATTTTTTGGTTTTCCTTTTGAAGTACAATTATCCTTTGACTTTGTAAATGCTTGTTCTCATGTTGTGATAGTGAAAGCAGTGGTTTTGCAGTTTTGGTTTTACAATTTTTTTATCTTGAAAAGTGCTCACTTATAACAATGACTAATGGATGGCACTATTTGCAGGCATCAAAAGAACTTAGTGATTAATGGGATTTTATGTGCATTGAAGAGGGCCTGGCTATAGATGTCTAGATGGCAATGAGTCACTATGTTTTTAAAATTTCCAATTAATTGGTCTTGAAGGTTAAAGGTTAAAAGAATCTTCTATTTTGAAAGGTAGATGAACAATGTAAATTTAAGAGTGTAAAGGGCAGTAGGCAAAGTAGTTGAGTTATATTGATTTTTACAGTTTGTTTCAGGTTCTTAAATTTTGATTAATGTGAAAGAGTGCATCCAATTTTTTTTTTTTTTTTTTTTTAAAAAAATACTTATTTCAACGATTGGGTGCCTGTGGATAAAAGTAATAAGCATACTTTAATCTACATTTATGTGTGCATATTTCAACGGTTATTAACCATTGATAAATGTTTAATACTTTTTTCATCGGTTGCATAGGCCGTAGAAAAATGTTCTCGACACGGTTTTTAACAATGACTCTCTACGGTCATTCCAACAGTTGAAATATATTTTTTTCAACAGTTTTTAATACTTTTTTCGACGGTTTCAACAGTTGAAAATAACCAAATTTCTTGTAGTGACACCATGCAAACAATAAACAATGTATGCAGTAAATTCATCAAAGATATATTAAAAATAAAAGAAGGAAGAACAAAGAAGTTAGAATGTAATGATAAACAGCTAAAGAATACAAAGTTAATTTCAAGAGGGATGTATGGAGCTACCTGTCTTCAAGCCCAAAAGAATAGTACTACGTGTTATGCCAATACCCCATCCTCCACCATTGAGAGCAGGTTGTTCCACACCAACTGAAACTGCAACTACATCCCCTTTCTCAACATGAGCACTGCAACTTGTTCTAGCAGTTATATTTCTTGTTGACTACCTCCTAGGAGACACTGAAACATGTGTCAAAATTTGCTTTAACATTTACTAAACCTTCTTTACATGAAAAATAACATAATAAAAAGAGCATTTCCATCTGTAAGGACACAATTTGGGCCTGGACCTAAATGCGTGACTGAGACAGGCCCAAATGGCCTAAAACAATGAAATTTATAGAGGGTGGGCTTGAGACCTAGATTGCTTTGGACGATGAAAAACAAAAATGATGGGCTAGGTCCACGAATTGCTAGCAATGAACCTTCAATATAGCACAAACTCTCCTCGGACGAAAGCCGAGAACATTCTGTATTAATTTCTCTTGCTCTTCAAAGATACAGTTGATGATCGTGTATACAATGTTTTTCTCCCTCCTTTTCTAGTCCCTCCTCTCTCTATTTATATTCTCCTTCTCCTTCGTTCTCCCTTTTTTCATACCATCAATGCAGATCCCTTTCCCATCCACCACTCTCTTGAAATCTTCCCCCAATGGCTGTAAGGCTGATCACCATCATTTTAGATGTCACTTCTTCATTAATGCGCCCAGAGGGGTAGGTGCGAAGTCTTCAATGCGGTGGTAGCAACTTTTTGCGATGTGCTTCCCTCTCGTACTCCCTTTTTGCATTCCTCTGGAGCATGTCTTCACTTATTGCGCTTTCTAGTCTCCTCCTAAACATCATGGCGTATCTCATGACCCTCGCCTCAGTTGGCCAAGGATGCATCTCTCCTTGGACCATTCCAAATAGCCTTTACCCCAATAGTGGGCTTATGGGCGTTTAGGTTTGATGCCCTTGCTGTCGCCATACCATCCTTGGACAAATTGATGCTCCCGGATCAGGTCGAAGGCCCATAGGCATGCTTTGATACTTATGCCCTCACACCATCAATTCCATCCCATGAAATAATATTCATTATTGACGGGACTGACGGAGTAAATACTGACGATAAAAGCATCATTGACGAGAAATCGCAACAGACGAGGTAATCGGTGGAGACGAGGATAAAATGTGCAAGAGCAGGCAAGAGCAGGCGGGAACATTTAGTATCACCACTAAATTATCCAGGCTGGATGAAACAGTTGTACAGCCTGTTGGGGACGAATTAAAGCCTCGCCAGCAAGTAGAAGGCGTTACTTGAAGTGGTATTAAAACCACAATAACTACCACAACGGCTAGAAGGCCAAAGGAGCACATATATAAACCCTCCAAAAACACCAATCAAGGGTAAGAAAATATACCATAACACGATCATTCTTTATTATTGTCTTTCTAAGTGAAATTCCCATAAACTAACTTAAGCATCGGAGGTGTTTTGGCAGGCACCATACCGGTGACCACATTTGCAGGTCTGACTGCCATCTTCTTGACTGTCGGAAAGGCGAGATACAGGTTTGGTTCCGTCTAGACTCATCCTGACGAGTTCTTGTTTCATCAGTTTGGTGTCGTTTGTGGGAACATCACATTTCCATACTTATACTTGGAAAGGTGGTTCCCACCAATCTCTACAGTCAGATGGAATCCAACCAAGACCCCACTTCCTTGACCCAGCAAATCCAGGCCCTGGCAGCTACTGTCGAAGAACTCACCAGGCAGAATCAGGAAATGAAGATACAACTTCAGCAGATTCAACAGGAAGAGAGTCAATCTAGGGGCGGCCCAGAAGATGAAGGAGATAGTCACAGAAGGGTCAATACTCTCAGACCACTCACTCCTGACGAACAAAATTCAGATGTTATAAAAGAAATGAGGAAGGAGATGGACGAGCTACGAAATGCCATCAAAGAAAAAACGGAGCGGAGCGTGGATAGAATGATTAGGGCTACAGATTCGCCCTTCACTACAGTAGTCCTCGAGCATCCAATGCCGCCCAAATTTCGTCTACCCCAGCTCGAACAGTTCGACGGGTTAAAGGACTCTCAAGATCACCTCAACACATTCAAAACAACACTAGGCCTTCAACAGCCTCCTGACGAGATACTTTGTCGCTCCTTCCTCACCACTCTCAAGGGAGCGGCTAGGGAATGGTTTGCTAAGCTGCCAACCTCATCAATGGATAACTTCGAACAGCTGAGCGGCGCTTTCTTGAGGCACTTTATTGGGGGACAACGTCCGAAGAGGCCAGCGGACTATTTACTCATTGTCAGACAAGTGGAGAAGGAGACATTGAGGTCATATGTAAAGTGTTTCACATGAGAAACTTTGGAGGTGGACGAAGCTGATGATAAAGTATAGTTAACGGCTTTCAAGGCGCGTTTAAGATCTCGTGACCTCGTAGCACCACTTGCCAAGAATCTCCCAAAGATGATGGCAGAAATGCTCTTAAAAGCGCAAAAATACATGAATGCCGAAGATGCACTCATAGCCATAGGGGACGCAGTAAGACCAGGAGGCATCGGAATAAGGGACAACGAACGAAGAGGACAGAAGAGAGAACGACATGATCATCAAGCCAGTGACGGTAACAGAAGAAAAGATGATAAAGGTCCCCGAACGGTAAGGTTTACCCCCTTAATTATGCCCGTTGACAAGATCCTGTCGCAGATTAAGGACGAGCACCACTTGAAATGGAGCGACCACTGCTTTCGTCGCCCAACGTTCGTGACAAAAGCAAGTATTGCCGATTCCATAAGGATCACAGTCACTACACGGAGGGTTGCCGGGATCTCAAGGAGCAAATTGAGGAGCTGATACGAAAAGGGAAACTATAGAAGTATGTAAAGAAGAGGGAATATAGCAGACTAAGGGACAGAAACAAGAACCAGCAAGAATCATCGTCAAGAAAAGACGATCGTCAAGCTCAACCAGTGCAGAATGTGATCGGGGAAATAGCAACAATCGTAGGAGGACCCTTCGCCGGGGGATCTTTTAAGTCCCTTAGGAAGGCATGCCAGAGGCAAGTAAACAGCGTCCATATGGTACCTCCAGTCAAGCAAAGAAGGACTAACTAGGATATGTCCTTCAGTGAAGCAGATGCTAGACGGGTGAAACAACCACACAATGATCCCCTAGTTATAATGTTAACTCTAGAAGGATTCAACACCAGGAGGATCCTCATGGACAACGGCAGCTCAGCAGACATTATCTACCTCCCCGCGTTCCAGCAATTGAAACTAGATCCAAAAAAGCTATGCCCTTTTAACTCCCCATTTGTCAGCTTCAGCGGAGATCGAATATATCCCAAGGGCATGGTGACGCTGACAGTTACAATCGGGACTACCCGAGGCAGTTAAACCGTCAGCTAGATTTCTTAGTGGTAGATTGTCCTTCATCCTATAACGCCATTATTGGAAGACCAACACTCAATAAATGGAGGGCGGCGACGTCTTCTTATTGTTTAAAGGTGAAGTTCCCAACAGACGAGGGGGTCGGTGAAGTGAAAGGAGATCAAGTTTTAGCTCGAGAATGCTACTAGGCCGTACTAGCTGCACCGGAAAACCATACATGGACGATAGAAGAGAAAGAAGAAGAAAAGGAAGAAGCACTAGAGATGGTGGAGTTAGCTGTCGGAGAAATAACCAAAACGACGAAAGTAGGAAAAATGCTAAGCCCTGAGATGAAGGCCAAACTCATCGAGTTACTCAGAGAAAACTTAGACATCTTCACATGGAGTCACGAGGACATGCCTGGCATATCCCCGGAGGTCATCCAACATGAGTTAAGGGTGAACCCAGAGAGGAAGCTCGTTCACCAGAGACGCAGAACCTTCACCCCAGAACGGGACCAGGCAGTGACGAACGAGGTTGCTAAGCTCCTGGTGGCAGGCTTCATTCGAGAAGTACACTATCCAGAGTGGCTTGCCAACGTCGTCCTAGTGAAGAAGGCTAATGGAACATGGAGAATGTGCGTGGACTTCACGGACCTGAACAAGGCATGTTTGAAGGATAGCTTCCCTCTACCAAGGATAGATCAGCTGGTGGACTCAACCGCTGGAAACAAGTTACTGACGTTCATGGACGCCTTCTTTGGGTACAACCAGATAAAGATGGCTGAAGAAGATCAAGAAAAAACTACCTTCCTCATAAGCTAAGGACTTTACTGCTACAAGGTGATGCCTTTCGGGCTAAAGAATGCCGGAGCCACTTATCAAAGGTTGGTAAACAAGATATTTAAAAGCCAAATCGGCAGGAATATGGAGGTATACGTGGATGACATGCTCGTCAAGAGTAAGGAAGAACTTTCCCATCTTGAAGATTTGAAGGAGACATTCGCCACCCTCAAACAGTACAAGATGAAGCTGAACCCAAACAAATGCGTTTTTGGCGTAGCCTCGGGGAAATTGTTAGGATTCATGGTGTCCCATAGGGGGATAGAAGCTAACCCGGAGAAGGTGCGCGCCATAATCAATATGGAGTCGCCAAGAACGGTTAAAGAAGTCCAGAAGCTGACAGGAAGAATCGCGGCGCTAAATAGGTTCATCTCCAGGGCAATGGATAAGTGCCACCCCTTCTTCCAAACCTTGAAAAAAGCCTTCGTCTGGATTGACGAATGTGAGGAGGCTTTCCAGGAGCTTAAACGCTACCTGAGTAATCCACCCCTTCTAAGCCCGGCCAAAGAAGGGGAAACTTTACAATTATACTTGGCAGTATCAATCACAGCCGTAAGCGCGGCCCTAATTCGCGAAGAAGGCAAGAAATAGCTCCCAGTTTATTACGTCAGCCAGGCTTTCCAAGGAGCTAAGTCTAAGTACCCGATGATTGAAAAGATTGTGTTCGCACTAATAATGGCCTCACGCAAACTGAGACAGTACTTCCAGGCGAATCCAATCCTGGTTATGACTGACCAACCCATCAAAAAGTCCATGAATAAACCTGAAGCAGCCGAAAGAATGGTCCAGTGGGCAATCGAGCTTAGCCAGTTTGATATCGAATACCATCCTAGGACGGCCATCAAGGCACAAGTCCTGGCAGACTTCGTGACCGAATTCACCTATGCAAGCGAAGATAGCCAAATCAGAGGCGATGATAAGTGGACGATACATACTGACGGTTCGTCAACCCAAAAGAGGGGCAGAGTAGGGGTCGTAATAACCACCCCTGACGGAGAAATGCTCAAAATATGGGGTCTAGTTGTAGTTTCCAGCTACCAACAACGAGGTTGAATATGAAGGAATACTGCCAGGACTAAGGCTTGGAAAGGCCCTTGGAGCCAAGAACCTGCTGGTCCAAAGTGACTCTAAACTGGTGACCGAGCAGATAAAGGGAGAATACGAGGCGAAAGAAGATAGAATGCAAAAATACCTCAGGCTGACAAGGCATCTTATTCAAGAGTTCGATACAGTCAGGTTCAAACAGATCCCTCGAGGCCAAAACACTATAGCAGACGAAATATCAAAAATGTCATCGTCAGCAGAGAGGCCCTCAGGAAGCGAGCTAGCAATTGAAGTCCAGAAGCATCCCAGCATTAAAGAAGTATCAACATTCCAGATTCAAGGTACAAACAGCTAGATTACTCCCATTATGTCTTTTTTGCAGGACAAACGCCTCCCCCAAGACACTAACGAGGCCAAGAAGGTCAGGAAAAGAGCAGCCAGGTTCACGATCCTAAATGACACCTTATACAAGAGGGGCTTCTCTATGCCCTACTTAAAGTGTGTTGATGAAGAAGAAGCTAAGTATATCCTGAGGGAGGTCCACGAAGGAGTTTGTGGGGACTATGCCGGTCCCAGATCCCTGGTAAGCAAAATCATTCGAACAGGTTATTTTTGGCCAACTATGCAGGTGGACGCAGTTGAGCTTGTTAAGAAGTGTGACAAATGTCAGAGGTTTGGGAACGTCCAACGACTTCCAGCAGAACAATTGACGACTATATCCTCCCCTTGGCCATTCGCTCAATGGGGAAAATTGACATTGTCGGCCCTCTACCCCAAGGTAAAGGACAGGTAAAATTCCTGTTGGTCGCGATTGATTACTTTACAAAATGGGTGGAAGCAGAGGCAATAGCAACCATCACCGAAGCACGAATCCGGAGTTTCGTCTAGAAGAATATAATTTGCAGGTTCGGGATACTAATGACGATCATATTAGATAATAGTCAACAGTTCGACAGTCAAGGCTTCAAGGATTTCTGCTCAAGCTTGGGTATCAGAAACAAATTCTCGTCCCCAGGACATCCGCAGGCCAACAGTCGGACGGAGGTGACGAACCGGACGTTGCTGAAGATCATAAAAGACAAACTGGACGACGCAAAGGGTGCCTGGCCGGAAGAACTTACTAATGTGTTGTGGGCTTACAGGACCACAGCAAGAACTCCAACAGGGAAAACTCCTTCATGCTCACTTACGGAACTGAAGCTATAATCCCAGTGGAGGTGGGTGCCACAAGTACTAGGCGAGAACTGTACCACCAAGAAGGTAATGACGATCAATTGCGAATCAACCTGGACTGCATTGACGAAATTAGAGACAAAGCTTCCAACAAAATGACGAAGTACCAGCAGAAGATGAGGGAATATTACAACAAGAGAGTAAGGCTCCGACGGCTTGAGATAGGTGACCTCGTTCTGCGCAAGGTCAGCACAGTCACAAAAGATTCTGTTCAAGGGAAGCTGGGCGCTACTTGGGAAGGACCCTACCGGGTCACTCACTACTCTAGACAGGGAAGTTATCACTTGGCAACCCTAGACGGACAAAAGCTCCCACAACCATGGAACATCGAACAGTTGAAGAAATACCACCAATAGATGTAAAACAGTGAATGCATTCACATTCAAAATTAATAAAGACATTTTTCTACTAATACTTCTGTGTCCACAGGTTTTCTCAGTATAAAAAAAAAAAAAAAAAAAAAAAAAAAAAAAACTCCAAACAACCCCTCAAGGTGGCTAAGTAACAAAATTCCGCTCTGACGGATGAAAGTTACTGATGACTTAAAGAGACATTGAATCTCAAAGATCGATAAGTAACAAAATTCCGCTCTGACGGATGTAAGTTACTGACGACTTAAAGAGACATTGAATCTTAAAGAACGATAAGTAATAAAATTCCGCTTTGACGGATGTAAGTTACTGACGACTAAAAGAGACATTGAATCTCAACACCCCCTAAGTAACAAAATTCCGCTTTAACGGATGTAAGTTACTGACGACTAAAAGAGACATTGAATCTCAACACCCCCTAAGTAACAAAATTCCGCTTTGACGGATGTAAGTTACTGACGACTAAAAGAGACATTGAATCTCAACACTCCCTAAGTAACAAAATTCCGCTTTGACGGATGTAAGTTACTGACGACTAAAAGAGACATTGAATCTCAAGGATCGCTAAGTAACAAAACTCCGCCTTGACGAAGGTAAGTTACTGACAAACAGAAAAGAAACATTGAAAACAGCTAAGTTGCAAAAATCCAAAGAAACAAATGCGCAAACCACAGGAAACAAACAGGTGCATCTAATTGAAGCCCAAAAGCAAAGGGAAAATTCTATTGTTTTTACAACCAAAGACCCATAAACACTGGGCCAAACCATTATAAAATCCATTGTTCACGAAACACAAATTTCTTTCAAAAGTAGGACTAAAAAAAAAAAAAAAAAAGTAGGAAAATCTTGTTGAACAATCGGCAAGAGCAACATCGTCGGGGGCAGTGTCATCGGCAAGGGCATTTTTAGAGGCGTCGGGCTGAGCAGATGAAGATTGGGCAGCCTCATCGGTGGCCATCTCCTAGTCGATCTCCTCTAGGTCAAGGTTTTCCAGGTCCACTCCCGAAGGGTGCTTAGCAAGGTACCTCCTTAAGAGCTCGAACCCTTTGTAGTACCAGCTGAGCAAAACTGTATTATACTTGTCGGTGGTCTGGAAAGCCTCGACGGACCTAGCTGTGATGGTTTTCAATTTCTCCTTGGAAGCTAGGAGCTGCTTGTCCTTTTCAAGGGTCAACTGACGCTCAACCCTCAGATCATCACTCAGACCCTTCATAGATTGAATCAACTCCTTCTTCAAGTCAGAGTTCTCTGCTTCCAAAACCCCTACCCTCGACTCAAGAGAAGCCGTCTTGGCCTCCTAGGTCAGATACTCCAAGGCGATGTGTATGCTTTCCCCTAATACCTGAAACAAAAAAGCAATACTGTCAGTACACAAAGATTGAAGAAGAAGCCAAAGATCACCACCCCCGAAGATCGTACCTAGACAATTTTTTGTACATGGCGGCTCACGATACTATTAAAAGGTGCTCCAGAGAGGGCCTTCAAGTCATCCGTAGCCACGGCCCCATGCGCTCGCTCAACCGCCAGCTTCTTGTCATCCCAAATGGTGGACAAACGAGAAGCAGCCTTGTCCTTTTCCATTTCC
Organism: Castanopsis chinensis; assembly: GCA_032878915.1. Classification (NCBI taxonomy): domain Eukaryota; kingdom Viridiplantae; phylum Streptophyta; class Magnoliopsida; order Fagales; family Fagaceae; genus Castanopsis; species Castanopsis chinensis. Next base: position 44,043,074 of record JAVQMG010000132.1, read on the forward strand.
AGTCGTGGCCTCTTGGAAACGGGAGTAGGGAGCTCCTCGATCGATGTTGAAGGGGAGACCATCCTCGTCACCTCCGCGCCAGAAGTGACAGGAGTAACATGAACGGCTGGGGAAGCGGAAGTGCCTTTCACTCGAACCGCCCTCTTCCCAAACTGGATAGGGGCTCATTTTTCTTCGAACGCATCTTGGCATACAAATCCTTGTTGAACCTCGTCGTCATCTCTTCACACAAAGGGGTGTTAACAAAAATGAGAAAGGCAATCACTACACATGAACCTAATACTTACTTTTCTTTTCTTCAATTTCAATGTTGCGAAGAACGAAAGAAGAAGGTTCTGGCCCCAGACAATAGAACGCAAGAGTCCGGGGATCCACAAAGTCGTCCCAATCCTCTACTATCTGCGCATAATCAACAGCTTTTCGTACTCTCTCCTTGTACCGGCTTTTTAGTTTTGGTCGCTTCGTAACTGCAGAGAACAAATAATGAATGCATCAACAATAACGACACTGAGCACGAAAGAACTAAATTGACGGAGATAGATGTTGATGCACCTAAAGTCGGGGTTCCCCACCGACGGCGTAACCTCGAGAGATCACCCCAAGTCTCGCCCGAGGGGGTCTCAAACTCATCCCCTGACACAAAGAAAAATCGGGACTTCCAGTACTTGAAAGATGAAGGTAACCCCTTGATAATCCTATTTTTTCTCTCCCAGGGCACTAGTTCATAGTACCCACATTCTCTAGATGCTTTCAAACGGTACAAATGAACAAGCTCGTCAATCTTGAGCATGTCCCCGTCCACAGCTGCCATCCATATACCCATACAACTAACTACTATTCTCCAAGAGTTAGGCATAAGCTGTCCCAGAGCTATGCCAAAATAATCTAACATCTCCATCAAAAAGGGGTGAACTGGAAACCTCAACCCACATAAAAAGGCCGCCTTGTAAAAACAGACCTCCCCCAGGGAGAAACTACAGGCCCGATCATTCCCTCTTGGCAGGCGAAGCCTCACCTGCTTTGGAAATTGAAACCTATCCCTAAATCTCCCAAGTGTTTCGGCATCAAGACCGCACTCCTCCTCAAGGGCGTGAAAAGCCCCAACTTCCCTAAGATTTGAAACAGCGGTGTCTCCTCCTGCTGGATCGTCACTAGACGATAGATCTGTCTCAAGCTCACTGGATCTAACTTCCGACATTGCTTCTCGACCTCTATACCAGGCAATGGATTGAGGGAGAAAAGGCAAAAAATCAGCCAGTACAACTCCTAAACAATCACCCTCAAAGACAAAGCCCTCTAAGTATGGAGAGCTATCTATAAAACCCCCTAAGCGTGCAAACAAGAAAGACATTGACGGGCAAACTAGCCTAACCTCAGAGCCACAAACCATGAAAATCTAGGAAAAACACAAACAAGACAGTACGAACTAAAGCCCTCTAAAAAAAAAAAAAAGGAAAAGAGGGAAATCAGAAAATTACGAAAGGGGAAAGGAAAAGGCAGAAGGGAAAAAGGATGAATACCTCAGAAGCAGAAGCACCGCTGCACAAAAGCACCGCCATACAACACACCGGTTCAGAGAGGAAAGATCGCCGGAAAAGAGTGTTTTCAAAGGAAAAAGAAGAGAAACACGAAAGCAAATAAAAGTATTTTTGAAAAGAAAACAAAGAACAAAGAAAGGGAAGTTAAAAGCCAAAATAACACAGAAATTGAAGAGAAACAACGGGAAAAACGAAGAGACAAGTGATGGGAGCATTAACTTCACCAACTGAAATATGCCATGTGGCCACGATCGGTACGGTGCCACCACTACGCATTTAATACGGCACGAAACTCCAAGAGTCACCCGCCAACTTTTCACCTTCCATGATCGTCGTGACATGTCATGACGACCAGGGAATCTGGAGGCAACTGACGGGACTGACGGAGTAAATACTGATGATAAAAGCATCATTAACGAGAAATCGCAACAGACGAGGTAATCGGTGGAGACGAGGATAAAATGTGCAAGAGCAGGCGAGAACATTTAGTATCGCCACTAAATTATCCAGGCTGGATGAAATAGCTGTACTGCCCGTTGGGGACGAATTAAAGCCTCGCCAGCAAGCAGAAGGCGTTACTTGAAGTGGTATTAAAACCACAATAACTACCACAACGGCTAGGAGGCCAAAGAAGCACATATATAAACCCTCCAAAAACACTAGTCAAGGGTAAGAAAATATACCATAACACGATCATTCTTTATTATTGTCTTTCTAAGTGAAATTCTCATAAACTAACTTAAGTATCGGAGGTGTTTTGGCAGGCACCACACTGGTGGCCACATTTGCAGGTCTGACTGCCATCTTCTTGACTGCCGGAAAGGCGAGATACAGGTTTGGTTCCGTCTAGACTCATCCTGACAAGTTCTTGTTTCATCAATTATTATTCATTAAAAGAACATATAATATATCACAAATATTAGCCTAGATGCTTAATTACCCAATCAAAATTATGGAAATCCTTACACATGTTCATGCAAGACAAGAAAGAGAGGGTATTATCCTTCACTGTGATAGATGCATGCTTATTTGCTTTAATATGTTCACTTCAAAACAATAAAACTAAGTTTGTTATTTGTTATATAATTGCACGCTTTTAAAATTTGAAATCATCCATGATGCTTTTCATTTTCAGTACTATAATATTTATATATATATATATATATATGAATAATTATATAGAAAGATACAATATTTATGCTTGCATTTTGAGGGGCTAAGGCAAAAAATTTAATTGAGTTTTTTTATTAAAAAAAAAAATTGCACATTGCTTATTTTAAGTAGTACTTTATATTTTTTATTTAAAAAAAAAATCCCATACTCTTACTTTTAAAAGACTTTTTTTTTTTTTTTTTTGGGTGGGAAAATGCAAAGTTATAATCATTTTAATAAAAAAAAAAACTTATAAACTAATGTGACAATGAATGTAATTGGTGGAATCTCAAAAAAATAATAAATGAGTGTTTGAATAAATGATATTTGGGATCCTACAAATTTTATAAGTGAAGCTTACAAAGATGTATATGTATCATCAATCACAAAAAATAATTAAAAAAAAACATTTATTAGATGGTTGAAATATATCAATCATATGCAATTCGATACATCATGAATTTCGGCAACAGTGTTGCCGAAATTGCAAGAAAAAGTACAATGCGCCAAGGGAGAGACAAAATTGAATTTCAATAATGAGATTACCGAAATTCTTGTCCTGCCCAAGCTCGGGGGAGTGCCCGGAAGAGAAAACAATTGTGGCAACCAAGTAGTTGAAATTGTAGGGATGAGAAGAGAGAAAATATGAATTGTGGCAACCAAGTTGCCAAAAATGAAGGAAAAAAAAAAGATGCTACGTTCACAACATTTTTACATCATTTTCACAACAAATTACAGGTGGTTAGTTATTATTAGTTCAAATTTGAATCTAACATTAAGATTATATTTTTACCCCAATAATAATAATCAATAATAACCTAGCACTTATGATTTTTTGTAAAAATGTTGTGAAAATGTTGTGAACACATCATTTCTTAAAAAAAAATTGTGGTGCCGAAATAGAAGGAAAAAAAAAGTGGCAAATTGATTTGTGACAATGGTATTGCCAAAATAGAGGGGAAAAAAAGTGACAAATTGATTTGTGGCAATAGCATTGCCGAAATAGATCACAATAAAGTGATTTGTGGCACTTTGACAAATTTATTTTCAGTTTCTGCTCCTTGTGGTTCACTGTTTCATGACTGCAAATTTTGTTCAATGACCGAAATTGTTTAGGACTTTGTTACGTGCACTCATGTGCATGTGTGCTAGGCATTAGATTAGTCTAGACTGTATATTTTTTGACGTGGCGATAGAGCTCAATTAATTGTATCCTTTATCAATTTGTCAAAGTGTTTTATGCAATGTCCTTGCCACAAATCACTTTATTGTGATCTATTTAGGCAATGCTATTATCACAAATCAATTTGACACCTTTTTTTTTCCTCTATTTTAGCAATGCCATTGCCACAAATTAATTTGCCACTTTTTTTTTTCCTTTTATTTCGGCACCACAATTTTTTTTTAGAAATGATATGTCCACAACACTTTCATAACATTTTTACAAAAAATCCTAAGTAGCAAGTTGTTACTAATTATTATTATTGGGGCAAAAATGTAATCTTAGTGTTAGGTTCAAATTTGAACCAATAACAACTAACCACCTGTGATTTGTTATAAAAATGATGTAAAAATATTGTGGACATAGCATCTTCTTTTTCCTTCATTTTCGACAACTTGGTTGCCACAATTCTTCTTCTTCTTTTTTCCCCTCCCAATTTCGGCAACTTTGTTGCCACAATTCATATTTTCTCTCTCCTCATCCCTACAATTTCAGCAACTTGGTTCCCACCATTGTTTTCTCTTTCAAGCACTCCCCCTAGCATGCACTTGGGGCACTTCAAGGGTAGAGCTTGGGCAAGACAAGAATTTTGGTAATCTCATTATCGAAATTCAATTTTCTCTCTTCCCTGACACATTGTACTTTTTCTTGCAATTTTGGCAACACCATTGCTGAAATTCTGTCCTCCACCCCCTCCACCAAATTATGTTTTTTTTTTAATTTTTTTTATTTACCAATCAATGGGAGTGCACAATTTACTAAAAAAACCCTATTATTATGTAATGTATTAAAAACCTGATTTAAAACACTATTATTATTTTCATATGTGTTCTAATAAGTATTACTGTTTACTAAAAAATAAAAATAAAAAAGGGAGTACACAGTGTTAGGACATATGTGATTTACTTGTTAGGAACATATGTCACTATTTTATGTAATTGCCTAATCCTTTGACAATTTGCACTTTTCTTGTATTTGGGTAGATCTAGGATGTGTTTAATATTTCAAGAAAATTTGTTTCAATATCAAGTATTGAAGCCATGCAAATCTGTCTAAGATTCAAGTCTGAAAAGTGCCTGTCATTAAAGCTCGATAGCTAGCATCTATCAAGCTTGAAGAGCTGTTCCAGCCCTGTGGCTCGATAGCTGCTCTACAGATAGCTATCTGTCGAGGTTTAAGGAAAACATATTTCTAGTTCTGTTTTGACTCTAATCCATGATTATGTATTTGAGTTTTCTTTTCTCACAACTCTGGACATATAAAAGGATCATTTTAAAGGCCGTCAAAGTGGACACAAGTTGCACAAGTGTTTAACAAAGTTTGTTCAAGCAAATTGTGCACTAGTTTGCTCGTCCACAACTATCTCCACTCGGTCAAATGAATCAGACAGTAACTTGGATTCCAATCTCGAGAGATAGTTTTAGGAAAAGAGGCCTGTCCTTTATCTTAGCATGTTTCAATCCATAATTAGATATTGTTTCCGAAGCAATATCTAATTATGGATGGTTGAGATTTAAAGTTGCAAAAGCAACTTAAAATCTCAACCATTCAATATAAAAAAATGAGCAAAAATAAATAAGTAAAAGTAAAAAAAAAGTAAATTGCAATGTGATTGCATTCCGGATCCCAAATCGTTTCTGTAATATCTCCCAAGGTACATTACATTTTTTGTTGTTAATATATGTGAATTTTCTAGGATGACATTATGTGACGTTTGACACTACTTTTATTTTTGAGACTTGTCATTTCTCCTGGAGAAAGTAAATGATATTATAGTAGCATTTGAATTGCGTCCACGTTTGGACGTTTTGCGTTTCAACTTTTTTTTTTTTTTTTTAACCGGCGTCTATTGCATTATTTATGAGACATAAACAATTCAAATAGGCAAATAAACAATGTTTTTGAACAAGCTAAAATTTTTTTTTATTATTTTTAATTTTCAATAAAATAAGCGGTATTGAAACACATTCTGTGACATTTTTGATATTCTAATCCGAATGATAATTCTGTGGATTGTATTAGTGGTATTTAAATGAATCACATTTTTCAACTTTTTAATAATATCTGAGTGCAGTGGCAAAGATTTTTCAGAGTCCTTCGTGATGTTTCACTTTCCAAGAAATTATATTATAGAAATTTGAAATTATAGTGTGCTCCAAGTCCTACACATGGTGGGCTAGATATTAAAGTTGTCTTTAAAAGCAAAAACAAAAGCAAAGCTATTCTAGTTTCCTTCTAGTCATTTACGTGGTATGGTTTGATTTTTCTTTTTGTTATTGTCATTAAATAATTTAAATTAAAGACTATATTTTTAGAACAGTCTCACCACACAATTGACATCAATTTTTGCCTTTTATTCTAAAAAAAAAGAAGAAGTTAGATATCACTTATTGCACAAGTAATAACTTGTACCAAATTTTTTTTATAAAATTTTGTAAAATATGGATGGAATTAAAAATTGATAAAATTATTGTAAGAATCATTTTTTATATTATATTGTGAAAATTGATAAAATAAAATATTATTAAAACTGACAAAAATATATAATACATCATATAAATAACAAAATATAAGATACATTTGGTTATTTGATTATTACTTTTTTTGTACATATTCAGCATGTGTTTGCTTAAACCTTTCTTTTGGCAATTTTTTATATATATATATATATATGAATCTTATTCCTTATACTAAATGGAATGTTTATATTAAAATGGAAAAAGTATTGTTTTATAAACAATCCATTTAGTATTGTTTATAAAAAAATAACCAGAGGCAATTGTTTATAAACAATCCATTCAGTGTACGTGCTCATATAATATTAAATAAAAAAAATTATATATGTTGGGTCATATTTTTATATAATTGGCATATCCTTTGACAAAACGCACTCGTATTTGGGTAAATCTAAGTAGGTTTAAGATGATCATTACAAGTGGTTAAATTGAAGACATGAAAATTACTCAAGAACTGCTCAAGAAAAGTGCAAACTGCAAGTCTTGATACCTCCTCGACAAAAGCTCGATCTGCCGAGATTCATTAAAACTCAACAAATGTCTCGATCGATCGAGTTTACGAGTTTCAGATTATAGCCGGTAATGTTTTTACTCTAAAAGACTATTTGTTTATGGGTTTGTATAATTCTTATTGGACTAGGAAAGTCCAAGGTTTGTGTAAACCTATTTGGAATAGGTGAGCTCATTAAGCTCCTATTTAAAGGAGGTGGAAAAAGAAAAACCTAACCTTAGAGAGTTTCATAAGATTTTCTTTTTAAAACCCTAACCTCCTCCTTCAGAAGAAAGAGTTTTTGTTGCGTTTCTTGTATGCCTTTGGGTTTTGTAATCAAGCAAAATCTCTTGCACCAACATTGAAGATTTAATTGGTGTTTTTATGTGAAGTTGCTGTAAATCAACTACAACAATCAAAGGATTGCTATGGAGTTAGTCACATACTAGGATTCGTGCAAAGGAGTAAGCCGTGTAATGGAATCTGCGCATCAGATTAGTTAGTCACATACTGGGAGCCATGCATTAAAATGAACGATTGTCATTACAGAACAAATCTAATTGAGTATTGGGGTAAGGGTTCAACTGTAAGTTGGTATAAGGTACTGAGATTTCTTTACTTGTAACCGTTTATTTTGATAATAGTGGATTCTCAAAAGTGGTGACCTTAAAATCACTCGGTGAAGTTTTTACCTTGGAGGTTTTCTCCACTCGTAAACAAATCACCATGTTAATTTATTTTCCACTGCACTTTAGTTTATTAGTGATTTGTTTGTACTATCACGCGTTTGCATGTTAAATTGATTAATTAATTAAACTTGGCTAATTAATCAACTTAATACATCACAAGGGGTCAATACATTTTTGGCCTATCAATATACATTGGGGATTTCCTTTTCGGTCCAATTTACATGCCCCTAAAGAAGACACGTTCTACAATTTCCACATTCATCTCGTTTCAAGAAAGAAAGTTGCCTAGGGAGAAAAAAGGTTGTGTTCCATAGAGTTACTTAGGAGTCTATATTTGAAATAACTTATTTAATTGGAACTAAAAGTTAAGTATTTTATGCTAAAAATACTATAAATAAAGCTAAAAAGGTAGGTGAAACAATATCTCATACCAGAAGTGTAATAAAACCATAGATAGTAACATAATTAAGCTAAATAGTAAAAATAAATTGCCTTTAACAGCTAAGGTCAAAGGCAACCTTATTACCCATGTCCTTCGTACCAAAACAAAATTGAAGATAAAACCATAGTCCAAAAAAATAGAGACAAAAAAAAAAAAAAAAAAAAACAAATAATAAAGACTAGAGCCTAAGAAGTGAAGGCAATAGGATACAAGGCTAAGTCCACGATAGGGCAATAAGATGCAAGTCTAGACCCACACGAGATGTGGGTATAGATTAAGAAGATAATCCTATTTTCTCCCAAGGCAACTTTCTTTCTTGAGACTTGAGACGAAAGTGGAAATTGTAGAACGTGTCTCCTTTAAGGGCACGTAAACTGGACCGAAAAAAAAAACCCCTAATGTATATAAATTTTTTTATTTAATATTATATGAGCACGTAAACTGAATGGATTGTTTATAAAACAATGCTTTTCCATTTTAATATAAACATTCCATTTAATATAAGGAATAAGATTAATATATATATATATATATATATAATTGCCAAAAGAAAGGTTTAAGCAAACACACACTAAATATGTACAAAAAAAATTAATAATCAAATAACCAAGTGTACCTTATATTTTTTTATTTATATGATGTATTATATATTTTTGTCAGTTTTAATAATATTTTATTTCATCAATTTTCACAGTATAATATAAAAAATGATTCTTATAATAATTTTATCAATTTTTAATTCCATCCATATTTTACAAAATTTTATTAAAAAATTTTGTGCAATAAGTGATATCTAACCCTTTTTTTTTTTAAGAATAAGAGGCAAAAATTGATGTCAACTGTGTGGTGAGATTGTTCTAAAAATATAGTCTTTAATTTAAATTATTTAATGACAATTACAAAAAGAAAAATCAAACCATGCCACGTATATGACTCGAAGGAAACTAGAGTAGCTTTGCTTTTGTTTTTGCTTTTAAAGACAACTTTACTATCTAGCCCACCATGTGTAGGACTTGGAGCACACTATGACTGGTGTGAGCTTTTTGCTGACACCATACCCAGTCTGAATCTGATCATTTCTTAACACAATTCAGAGGATGTGGTGGACCAGAATTGCTGACTGGATTCGAGGTTGATGTTTCTCATCTCTAGCCTTGGCTTGCACCCGGTCGATATTCTCCAATTCCAAGCAGGTTCTGCAAATGTAAAACTACAGATGTGAGCTTTCACTTTTCAGCAGCAAAGTAGGCTATATTAATAATAATAAAAACCCCCTTCTCCAGTTCACTTTGTTTTACAAAGATGTCTCTAATCACAAAAATTTTAAAATGAGAACAAGATAACTTAAAATTCAAATGGTGAAACAGATCCATTTCCCCATTATCCATCAAATTCTTCAGAGAGTGAATCATCAATATCTAAAAGAACGCAAAATATCATTGTGGGACTGGGGAATGTCACATGCATAGTGTGCCAACTCGAGTGTGCTATGGGAAAAAAAAAAAGGAAAAAAAAAAGAATAATAAGGGAACTTCAATTGTATGCAAGAAAATCTTGCTGTTACACAGCTAATCGAGCATGCAGCAGGTTATTGAACATCAAATTGTACAAATAATGACTTCATAGCATTGGAAATCGATTGTTTGCAAGAAAATCTTGATGTTACACATAGCTAATCCAGCATGCAGCAGGGTATAGAACATCAAATTGTACAAACAATGACTTCATAGCATTGGAAATGAAACAATGCAAATTAGGACCATGGGTCATGCACCATTTTCTAATGGTTAGCTAAGGAGAGTTAATGAGGCAAGACAGCATATCCTAATATGAATGATACAAATAATGCAATATTTGAGTCATTTATAGGTCAGCTAGTGAAGCTTGTAAGCATCTAAATCCATGACACATTGTTGTAGCACTTCCAGACTAAAATTATCTGAAAATGTTGTCTTTGTGCCTAGAAATCTTTCCCAAATTCCAACACTTGATCAGTGTCTTGCATAATCTTCATAATGAAAGCTTTGATACTATCTTCATACAATAGATGTATCACCAACTTGTAACATTGATAATCTTCCCAAGCACATATTTAACATTCAGGAAAATTTTCTTAATAAAAAATACTTGAAATTTTATATTGTTTAATAAAATTTCTACTTTTGTCTTCTAGACTACATGTTGTGCAAACAATGGCAATGGCAATTGTCTGTAGACCAAAGGGCATCACCTCCCTCCTCTAAACAAAGAGTGAAGGGTGGGTCATAGGTTCAACCTAGGTGTGACATTTATCTTTGCCTTGAAGAAACAATATGTGACCGATGCCAATCAACTCAATGTAACTTACTGAGATATACTACTTGTTCCATTTTATTATTTACTACTAAAGCAACATATTAACAATATGATAAGACTCTAAGCTGATCCAAGCTTCAGCCAATGATTATGACGCTAGTCTAACATCAAAGCTTACTGTCTATGTAAGCCAGTGAAAATGCAACAACCGTATGAACAGCCAGTTGTTGAATATCAATAGCATATTTCGGCACAAGCCAACTGCAAGAAGAAAAGATATACTTGGCATGATTTATTTTTCGCCCTGGTCTCTGCTGTACTGGGTATATCATGATTTGGTTTTGAAAATCTCCTCTCACGCCGCTTGCATGAGCCCCACCCATCTGAGAACCTACCACCTCTAGCAACAAAAGAAAAGAATAGCAAAATCATAGTCAGAGAAAATAATACATTAGATATACTAACAATATGGTTTAATACTCAAAAGCCAGCTAACATACTGCATGTATGCCCGAACCACAAATTCAGCATGCTGAACATTTCGATTTTCATCAATTTCAATAGTCTTGTCTCTGATTTCAAAATAGAGGTTGAAGTAGAATGATATCTTCCTCCACCCCGCTTAATACAGACACCGGATGTTACGTTTACTGCTTCATGTTGAAACAGCAAGAGAGGAGATACCCATAATCTTTTACCTGATTTTTTTATGAAAGGGTTTCCAGAAATCATCAAATAATCGCTTCTCTCCAATATCTGTCCATTGAATGACACAGACAGCATTTGATTAGAACAAATTAAATGAAATTCCTTAGGAGTGTGTGATGTGTGGCACGTGCACCCATCCATTAAATGAGCACGTAACAACTGACACTATATTGTGTCTGTGCAGATATTTTAAGTTCATTCCAAAAAAATTATAGAAATTCAATATTCAAACATGAGATGCTTCAAAAATTCATCTAAACAAGCAGGGAAATAGTAACTTAAGCCTGTAAGACAGTGTGAGGTTTAAGTAAAAGTAAACGTAAAAGGAAAACTAACTATATTCAAAAAATAGTTGCTAGCTGAAATCCAAGAAGGTAACAGAGACATTAATGGAAACAACTGCACTAAAGTCTAAAGGGTTGTCTTATCAAATGTACAATTAGGCTCAAAAACTTGGGTTTTACTTTTACCCCCTCTTAAGGTAAACATACTACAAAAATCAAATTCACCAAAAGGCCTGACCAGAGAGAAGAAATGGGGAACATAGGAAGGTTCTGAAGAAACTTCCAACCAAAGCACAAGGGTTGTGTCTCATTAGAAGCACTAGTCTAAAATATGATGTATTTCTAATTACACACAAATATGTAAGACACATTCTACCATGTGCTTGTAGTTGTGTCTCATCAACATAATGCTGCTCTGAGTGCTCTCTATCACTAATCCAAAGAACACCCATTTGTCACATGAATTAAAATCTTACATGTCCTATTATAATTGAGCGCCATATTGATCATACCTGTCAAACACCAAAACACAATGGTTTTTACCACAGTACTATTAAGCGTGAGTTTGGATACAGTTGAAATCCAAACTCACGACTACGTTTACACTTTACATTAAATCAGTGAGTCTCATGCACTGTTTACAAAACCCGTAAGTACAGAATTTGACAAAATTAACTTTAAAATTGGGTCTCACGACATTATTTTTGCATTTAAAGATTATTTTGTTCTAGTGTTTTCAGTTTTCAACAAATAAGCAATATCCAAACAGACCTTAAATTGTATCTTCGTTAATCTTACATCAATACTTGATACTATGAATTAAACCCTTACAACTGAATACAAATCCTCTGAAACAATAGGCAAATTTATCACATATAACATATATCATACACTCAACAAAAACAAAAATACAATTCATTAGAATCCAAGTCCATCATTGTTGAAAAGATTTAACATTTTGTGTTTCTTACATGCCACGCTTAAAAAAAAAAAAATTGATTTCACACAAGCAAAATCAAATTCATCCAATATATAACATAAAAATTAATTTTGAAAATCAAATCAGAGTAAATTACCGCCATAGCTGTATTCTGATACTCCTTAAACAGTGAAACCGAAGGGAACCTCCCAGACAAGCTGTGCACCATTTCCTTCTCCTCGATCCGCCCAAAGCTTCCAAACGAGAAGGCAATGGTGCATAGCTTGTCTGGGAGGTCTCGGTTGGAAGCTTTGGGCGGATCGAGGAGAAGGAAATGGAGCACAGGACTGATCTCGCTAGCTTCCGGAGCACAGGTCCTTGCGACCTTCCGCGGCGGGCTACAAACCCAGGGTTCCTGTATCACCTCGCCTTGGGCCGAAACCCTAGATTTGGTGTCGGAATGGTTGGAGTTTGGGGTTTTAGGGTATATAGAGGCGGAGTGAGAGGCGACGGCGGAGTCGATTACGGCCCATAAGTCGGCTTCGTCGACGTCGAGGTCGCTATCGTCGGCGACGGAGTGAGGAACTATGGAGGCCATTTTTTTTTGGGTGCTGAGGCTTTGGATCTGCTTGTGGTTTCTTCTCAAAAGTCTCAATTTCTGAAGAAATAAAAAGGCCAGTGGCACGGCGCGCGAGAAGAAGATGTTTTTAAAATTCAAATTTGTGTGATGCGAGGAAACGGTGTCGTTTTCAGGTATTTGTGTTGCTGTTTGTTTGTAGTTGGTGAACAAATTTCTATAATAATTTCATTTCTTTTTATTATCTAATTTTAGTGTTCAATTTTCTTAAATTGCATGGCCTGCCTGTACATTTTTTTATAGAGTTGTGAAATTGAATCTGAATTACGAAATTGAGGAAATGGACAATATTTGAAATGAAGGAATCCAATTCCAACCAACCACAGCATATGCTCATTCATTGCTCAACAATGAAATAGAATAAGGTTTCATTTTTTTTTTTTTTTTGTGTGTGGGTAGAACACGTGGTGCACAACATGAATCCAGGTTTATGCAATCTCTGCACTAAATTGTAGAGAAGTGAGACAGTATATAAAATTAGTCCAAGTGATAGTACAATGATAATAATATCTTTTGTGATAAGAGTTGAAAACAATTGGTCATGGTCAAGGATTTTGAGTGGCCTGTTGTTGATGAATTTTTCTTTATGACTTAAACTACACTTTTCCTTCCTCTATTATCTATCAGTCTAAAAAATGTAAACAAATCAAGCCAAGTTGGGTATTAAAAATTCTAAAATTTTTATTTAATTAGATAAAACTTAAATACTGTACATTAGGTAGTTTTATTAAAAAAAAAAATTAATATGAACATATAATTCAATTGAACAATTTGTGCTTTATTGGTCAATAGAACAATGTGTTTGAATTTAATGTACAACACCTAAGTAACTCAAAAGTATTCCTAATTAACTTTGTTTCAAAAAAAGTTTATCACCAAATTAGATTACATTCTTCTAAAGAAAAAAAAAAGGTTAGATTACATGTTTATGTTTATGTTTAGTTTATTTTCTTGTTGATCATGAGTTACTTAATTAACGTATCATTTCCTTGTATATAATATACACCAAGATTAAATATTTTGTCCTTTTATTATAAATATATGCTAATAGTTAAGAAATAAATTATAATTGAAATTATATTTTTTGTGTTAATTAAATAGAATTATTTTCATAAATTAAAAAAGATTAGGCGTAAATGCACTTTTAGTCCCTATATTTTGACGTTTTTCCATTTTAGTCCCTACATTTTATTTTTACCACTTTTAGTCCCTAAACCAATTAACGCCTGTTACTTTCGTCCTTTCCGTCAGTCCACCGGTTGAAATAGCTGACGTGGCAATTGGAAATATTAAAATATTATTAAAAATGCCACGTCAGCATCTTAAAATTTTTTTTCAATTTTAATTAAATAAAAACAAAAATAAAATAAAAAATCCCTAAATTCAAATTGCTATGAACACAAACCTAGAAATAATCTCCCACCATCCCAACCACCACCCCAGCCACCCCACCCCGATCTCAACCCAGCCACCCCACCCCCACCCCCACCCCCACCCCGATCTCAACCCAGCCACCCCCCCACCCCGATCCCACGCCACCCCGATCGCCCACCTAGCCACCCCCCTCCCCACCCCAATCTCCATGCCACCCTGATCGCCTACCTAGCCACCCCCCTCCCCACCCCGATCGCCCACCCAGCCACTCCCCGCCCCACCCCGATCTCCCACCTAGCCACCCCCCTCCCCACCCCGATCGCCCACCCAGCCACTCCCCGCCCCACCCCGATCTCCCACCCACCCCGATCGCCCACCCAGCCACCCCCCGCCCCACCCCGATCTCCCACCCACCTCGATCGCCCACCCAGCCAGCCACCTCCCGCCACACCCCGATCTCCCACCTAGCCCGATCGACCACCCCGATCTCCCACCCCACCCCGATCTGAACTCAGCTACCCCCCGATCTCCCACCCCACCCTGATCTCCCACCCAGCCACCCCCCGCCCACCCCGATCTCCCACCCAGCCACCCCCCTCCCCACCCCGATCTCCCAAACCCAGAAAATCAAATACCCAAACCCAAAAAATGAAACCAGAAAAAAAAAAAAAAAATCAAATCCAAATTAAGTGAAGTTCTTGGAGGCACAACTCTCGCCGTCATCGACGGCGCATCCAGGCGGAGGAGGGAGGCCGAGACGACATGGAGGTGGTGAGGGAGTACTTCAACAACTCTGAGTTCCAGAGGTGGAAGAAGATTTTTTGGGTTGAGATTTTTTTTTGTTTGGTTTGGTTGTGTTGTATTTTTAGATTGATTTGGTATTTGGGGGTTTTGGGATTTGATGATTTTGCTAAGTTTGAGAAAATGGTGCTTTGAGATTTATGATTTTGTTTTTTGGCTGAAATTTTTTTGGGTTTTTAGTTTATAATTCAGTTTTTATTTTTATTATTTAGTTAAAATTAACAAATTAATTTTTTAAATTTATATGCTGACGTGTCACAGGTGATGTGGCATTTTTAATAATATTTTAATGTTTCCGGTTGCCACGTCAGCTATTTCAACTGGTTGACTGACGGAAAGGACGAAAGTAACAGGTGTTAATTAGTTTAGGGACTAAAAGTGGTAAAAATAAAATGTAGGGACTAAAATGGAAAAACGTCAAAATGTAGGGACTAAAAGTGCATTTACGCCAAAAGATTAACCAAGCATGTTACGAATTATATATAAACAGTTTACGTGGAAAACTCAAATCAACAAATTCAGCCAAAATAAATAAATAAACAGTTTGGATCCTTGTATTATAACTATTAAAAAAGGAAAATAAAAATAGTAAACGTAAATTAAAAATGGGCTAACAACTTTGGTAAAAATTGATTGTCAAATGTAATCTTAGAAAGATTACTATAGTTTGGACAAGAAAGATTTTTAATTCAAACAGTTAAGTGATTGTATCACATAATCAATGTATATTTTCTTTGTCTTCATATATTTTAATCTCGATTCAATACGCAACAAATATACTACTTACATGAACATGAATAGTAACTTTGATAAGCATCAAATCGTGTTTCTTCATTGTTCTTTACTACTCAAAATCGCATGAGCAACCATTATGGTTGATCGAGTTCCTTGAAACGCTTTAACGCAGATTGCTCAAAACGCCGAAACGGAGTGCAAGACTCTTCACTTTCTTCTTCAATAAAATCTACTAAATCGTTGTTGAGATCCACGACTTGGTCGCTCCTGCTGGCATCAGCCACGAAGGCATTCAATTCATCAACAACAGGCCACTCAAAATCCTTGACCATGACCAATTTCTTCTTCGGCTTATTCTTCATATCTGGAAGTAGTGGAACCTTTTGCTTCTTTACGCGACCGATCTTGGAGGAGATCACAGAGAGAAGAACCGGATCCAAGTAATCCTTAAGCTTCTTTTTCTTCTTCTTCTTTCTGATTGAAACAACGATAAGAGTTGAAAATTAATTAGAATTCAAAGAAATTAATTAAGCAATTGAGGGAAAGAGAGGGGGATGAGATTTGAGGAGGAGGAGTAGGAGAGTGGAGAGAGGAAGGTCGAATGAGGCGTTTCTGAATGTCTTGGACGATGGCGATGAGAGGACTCCATTCTTGATCTCTGCTTCCCTGCATCGTTTTTTTTTTTTTTTTTCCCGCCTTTTTGTTTCTCACCCAATTATGAACTAGCCAGGTGAGTTTGCGGTTTTGCTCTGTGGAGTTGTGGTCCATTTGTTTTTTTCACTTTGGACGCACTATTATTGATTATGGGTCCGTTTGGATAGAACTTATTTTTGCTGAACTGAAAATTGAAACTGAAATCACTGTAGCAAAATAATTTTTTAATGTGTGAATAGTATTGCGGGACCCATTTTTTATAAAAAATTGCTAAAAAAAGTACATGAACAGTGCCAAACAGTGCGTGAACAGTGTCAAACAGTGATTTTTGTCTCCGCACAGTACCGCTACAGTAAAAAAGTGCATGAACAGTGCCGGTTACTGTTCATGCACGTTGAAAAAAAAAAAAAAAAAAAAAAAGAGAAAACGCAGAAACCTCAAACGCGAGACGCATCAGCTGGATCCAAACCGGCACTATATATGGTGCACCCAACGTGGTTCCATCCCCACTTCACTTGGTAGCTTCTTGGGCACGATGGCGCGCCTGTATCACAGCTGGACAAAAATAATTTTGGCTCTCGTGCTGTGGACAAGGTAAATGGTATACGTTGAGGCAATTACAATTCAAGGCAAAAAAACAAGCCTGCGTCAAGTTTTGTATCTTAAAAAATTTTAGAATTGTGCTATAGTAACATTACAAATTTGTGATGGTATTGTAGCACAATTGTAAAAAGAAATAATATTTTTTTTATTCATTTCTCTCTCCTCCCACTCTCTGTTTCACTTCTCAATCTCTGTCTCTCTCTCTATGTCTCATTTCTAGCTTTTATTTATGTTTTGAAATATATTATTTTATTACGTAGGTATATTATTTAATGTGTTCTATTGTAAAATAGTATGGTATAATCACAGTTTTAAAATTCAGACCAGACTGGACCGGTTGGTCCGACTAGTTCAACTGGGAACTAGGAGCCAGTCCAGTCCGGTTAAAATCCCCAAAACCGGTCAAAAACTAAGGTTGAACTGGGAATTTTTTAGAGTTAGATGCCTGGTTCGGTTTTTAAAACCATGGATCTAATTAATAAAGTAGTTTTTTAAGCTGGTAAAATAGAATAAGATAGCATTCGCAATTGTGAGTGCTCTTAGGATTTATTTATTTATTTTGAATTAAAAATAAATAAAAAACAACTGAAAATTTTATTTGTAGGGCTCAAGACATAAAAGAGTTATGTAGGTATAGCCTACAAAATTTGGTAGAGATCAATTTATGTGTGTGTGTTTTTTAAAGGAAAAAATTAATGAATTTCTTAAAAATATTGGTTTAGGAAATTTTTGTAAAAAAAAGAAATTTGGAAAAAAAACTTATATTTTTTAACAATTTTTTTTTATATTTTCCTCTGTTCATTAACAAATGCACCATTAACAAAACCTTTTTTAAAATAATAATAAAAAAGTTACGTAATTAAGAAATTGTCATGTCCTTACCTAATTGGACACACAAGAAATAAAAGTTAACCGAATGACTAATATCATTTTTTTTATATTAAATTTGATGGACTAATGGTGACATTCATTAAAAAAGAGACTTGAGTAACCATTAACACTCATTTAAAATTTAAAAGATTAAAAATGCTGGAAATGTAAACTTTATGGTATGTTTGGTTGGATGGAAAAAGGGGAAGATGGAATTGGAGAATGAAAAATGAGAATTTTCCTCTGTTTAGTATGGTTGAAATGAGGTAGAATACACTCCACTAATCCCCTTTTTCTATCTTCCCAAATGTGAAGAAAAAGTGGGAGAGAAAATGTTGCCTACATGGGATTTACTATTTTGTACATTCTAATTACAATATTTGCTATTCTCATATAAGTCATATTTGTGGATTGGATGACTGACTTGTCTTGTGCAGTTGTGCTAACATTGCTCATTCATCTTTTATTTTAGATTGCAGGGATTTGGTGAGGCAAATTCCAAGCGTGAAAGTCAATCATTGCTTTAGGGAAGTTAATCAATGTGCTAATTGGTAGGCAAAGATAGGAACTACCTTACAACAAGATTTTGTAATTTATAATGCTCCTCCCATGGAGATCAATTTGCTTTTACTTTATAATTATATTGGTTTGTATTATGAGAGGTGTTGTAATAATCCTTATTCTGTTCCTTAGTTATTATAAAGTACTAACTAAATAACAAAATCTAATTTTAGTGTGCAATTTTCTTAAATTGCATGGCCTGCCTGTACACTTTTTTATAGAGTTGTGAAATTGAATCCGAATTACGAAATTGAGGAAGTCATGCATCAATCCATTTAGTAAATTACATTTTCTATCCTCAGTTCCAAACACAAGATAGAATTGTACTTTTTTTTTTTTAATCCATCCTCTTTAGTCTCTATCCTTCCTACATTTTTTTATTTTTTATTCTCACACATTTTCATCCTCCCAACAACCAAAATGATGTATTTCCATCCATAATTATTTCTAATGTTTCCAAGGGTCCCCCATTATAAGGGTCCTAAATAAGGATATACCAATACATTTAGTAAATTACATTTTCTATCATCTATTTCATTTTTACGAAAAATCCTAAGTGCAAGGTTGTTACTGATTATTATTATTGGGGCAAAAACGTAATCTTAGTATTAGGTTCAAATTTGAACCAATAACAACTAACCACCTGTAATTTGTTGTGAAAATGATGTAAAAATGTTGTGGACGTAGCATCTTTTTTTTCCCCCTTTATTTTCGACAGCTTGGTTGCCACAATTCTTTTTTTTTTTTTCCTCCCATTTTCGGCAACTTAGTTGCCATAATTCATATTTTCTCTGTCCTTTCCCTACAATTTCAGCAACTTGGTTGCCACAATTGTTTTCTCTTTCAGGCACTCCCCACAGCTTTGGCAGGACAAAAATTTCGGTAATCTCATTACCGAAATTCAATTTTCTCTCTCCCCTGATACATTGTACTTTTTTTTGCAATTTTGACAACACTGTTGCCGAAATTCACTTTGAACAGTACCTATAACACCAATAAACTTTTTTTTGCAATATTTAGCCAAAAGACTCCCAATTCGGTTTACATATTATATTACATGTTCCATGAAGAAAAAAAATTACATGATAATACTACATAATATATTACCCATGAAGAAAAAAAAAATTGCAATTGCCAAAGTGGGGGACCGAACATGAGAATGGTAATTGGCACAGAGGTCCCCAACCAATACATTATCATACTAGATAATATATGAAGAAAAAAAAACGTGATTGAGAATGCTAATTGGCACAGAGGTATCAGACCAATACATTATCATACTAAATAATATATGAAGAAAAAAAAACATACATGATAATACTACATAATATATTACATGTTCCATGAAGAAAAGAAAAAGTACTTGCAATTTTTAATGTAAGCGACCGAACATGAGAATGGAAATTGGCACAATGGTACTAGACCAATAGACCAAAGAATATCAATTGCAATTTGCCTGACAATAAATTTATTTGTACTCTTTTTGTCTGATGCTTGCTTTTTTTATGTTTATAATTACACAGTGGTAATATTTACCATCAGTTATTTAGGATCCTGCATACAAAAATTAGCCTTGGTAGACCATTATAGGAAAAAAAAAGCTTGGAAAATATAAGAAAATAATGGGAAAAGAACTTAAAATTTTCATATATCTAAAAATAAGTGGAATTTGGCGAAAAAATTGGGGCAAACCGCCATGGATTATCATTGTTTATCTTTATACTATTTAGATCAAAATTGGCTTTTGCCTTTTTCAAAAAAACAATCTAGCATTTTGTCCTATTTCCCAAATTAACTAGGAAAATGCCCCTCTTTTGAAACTCGATTTTCTCAAAATCAAGTTTTTTTTTTTTTTTTAAATTATGGAGTCTTATAGTGGCGTTTTAAGGAACCTATATTGACGTTTTAAGGATCTATAGTGGTTTTTTTAAACTTGATCTTCATGAAATCAAGTTACCTGCAATTTTTTTTTTTTTTACCTGTAACTCGATTTCATGAAGATTAAGTTTAAAAACGTCATTATAGGTCCTTAAAATGTCACTATAGGCTCCTTAAAAACGCCACTATAATGCTTAACTCAATTTTGAGAAAATCGAGTTTTAAAAGATGGGCATTTCCCTAATTAGTTTGGAAAAGAGGGCAAAATGCTGAATTGCTTTTTTGAAAAAGGCAAAAGCTCATTTTGGCCATATAATTTATCTTTAGTTATCATCTTCTCAATTGGATTATCATTCATTACCTCATGCATCTATTAAAAATGTTACTAAAATTAAAATGTAGAAGGATTATTAAAAATAATAATTACAAAATACTTCTTTTTTTTTTATTATTTTACATCTATTTCTCTTCTATTTCCTCAGGACTCAAATGCAGACTCTGCCCAACCCTCTTTTTTAATCTCGGCCAATCTTCAAACTCCTATGCCAGATTTGAACTCAACAATGCTAAACCCAGACTAGGTCCTCCAATATTCGGTATTTTATATTCCAGCTCCAAATAGGACTCCAAATTTGCTTCTTCCCCTGATTTTGTGTAAGGTGCTTTTTGTATTCGGTTCTTTATAGTGTAATTTTATTACAATTTGGATGTCATGGACTCTAATTTATGCAAATCAAATTGTTGGTGGGTTGATTACAATTTGGCATGTTTGATGCTTTGTTCTTTCTCTAACATAACAAAAGCTATTAAAATCTATAGGTATCAAGTTGCACCAACAAAGTTTTGGTTGTAGAGCTCTTATTTGGTGTTCTTTGAATTGTGGTTTAGTTTTTTTTAATTAAAAATTTAGTAATTCTATTGTTCTCAACTTTGGGTGAAGGTTTACTCTATCAATTGTTTAGCTCTCTCTAATATTTGACTACTTTTTTTAAAATTTAGTAATATGTTCTTGTTTTGAAATGATTTAGTGGTGCTATGATACTGCTATATGTATACATATATTAATGGTGCTGAATTCGGTTTCTTTTTTGTGGGGTTTTATTAGTTGTTGGTTTGAGCTTCGAGATTAAAATTTGTCAGAATGCTCTGCCATGGAATGATTAAGTTTGGCTCTACTTTGCCTAATTTAAAGCTCTTGCTACTCATTATCATGACAAATCTTTCATCATCAAAATCTCATTTCCTTTTATCATTTTAGCTTGTAGGCTGAGTTAAACCTTTGCTTTCATTGATAAAATATGGTTGATTTGATGCAAAAGGTGCTTCTTTGAATTTCTGTCCAATTCTTGGCTGAACCACTTGAACTCTATGCAGTAACAATTCTTTTTAAGTTTTACTTACCTTGCAAAATTTCTGTCCTCAATAGTACTTGTGTATCAATAATATTTTATAGAATTGTCAACTAAATTTGTATCATAACATTTTTTGCAGCTTGGCATTATATTTCTACATTGTACCATATGCCCAATGTATCATAACTAGCTAGTGCTTGACTTTTTAATTAACATATTACCTATTCTTAGAATTAGCTATTGAACTACTTTTGTTTTTTGGTAAGCATAATATTAAATCAAACATCCATTTCAGTTTACTTTATATGATTTCAATTGATCTTGTAATGTTTGTATGCATCACATTATTAAATGGGCTTTTGAGTTGATAGGTCAAAATGCTTGTGTGAAGGGGGTTTGAAACATTGAACATTTGGCTTACTGCATATAAAAGCAGAAATATGTGTCATCTAAAATTTTCTTATTAAATGGCCTTTTTCATTTTGTAAGTTTCAATAAATACTATAATTTTAAAAAAATTTATTGGACCTCAAGGCTTAGGCTTGATGCAATGTGCATGTAGGAACAAGCCTTTTTGAACTCATGTTCTTTTTACACAAAAGTGTTTGGAATTTTGCTTAGCTTCTTACCCAATTCCCTTTCAAATAGAAGGTATGTTTGATAGAAGATATTGCTTTTGTTCTTATGTTGGTTCAGTTTTTCAAATAGAAGGTATGTTTAATAGAAATTAATGTTTTTGTTCTTATGTTAGTTCAGTTTCATGACTAAGTATATGGACCACTTGAAGTTTGTCAGTGTATTTGCTAAAATAATGTAGATTTTTTGACTTGATGGTATGGATTTTTGAGAAATTTTTCTTTGTGGATTTTTTTCCCTTTTGATGTACATAATGCATTTGATTTTTCTTTTTGTAGAAAATGAGTTGGAGCAGCCTAACCTTGGAAAAGGTCGACAAATGGGTACAAGTGTTGTCTTTATGCGAAGTTCCATGCACTAATTTTTGCCCATTTGTTTTGAAGAAAAGGTTTTGAAGTATCCCATCATTGATTGAAAAAAAAAAATGTATCTTGAAGTTAGCAACGCAAAATTCGCTAATTTTCAGTTTAACTAAAGATTGAGATTTGATATATTCTAGCTTGTAGGGCAACTTAGACAATTATTTGCGAAGTTTGTAGCAAATTTTTGATATTTTTTGTAATTTGCGTAGAAGATACTTAAAGATGTTGGTTTATGTGTACATGTTTGAGTATTTTTTTAGTTGAACAGTGATCATATATGTGATTTATTATTAACACTATGAGTATATGTTTAATGAATTTCTATTTTCTGTGTAATTTCTCAGTAGTATCGTTTGAGGATGGCTGGGCCATTTTTAACTCTATATTTCAACAAATTTTTCATTTCTCTGCAAGGGTAATTCCATATCTGTTGCTGTTATTTTCTGCATAATTATCTGTTGCTATTTTTTGCATAATTATGTAAGTGTTGCCGTTTTTATATAAATGCAAATCACTGCTTCTATGGATTTAACATGTGCAAAGCAATTTAAGGCCAAAATGCAAATCACTTGGTTTTTGGTTAAATGCAATTCACTTGCTTTTTGGTAAATGCACGTTCATGTGAACTTTGTGTACTTGGGTTGCACCCCTATGAGTTACTTGGCATTACAATCAAAATCAATCCAACAGACTAGACAATAAGAGAATTTAATAAAAAAATGAACAAATTTTATTACAATGTACACTTTGATCACAAAACAAGAATTCCATTGAAATAAACACTTTGATTATAATAACATGAAACTTCTACAATTGGTGTGCTTATTGCTTGACTATACATTCCACTTCCTGCTTCTTGGCTATTGCATCTCTGCTAGCAATTGCATTTTCAGGGTCAAGAGTTCTTGTAATAATTTCTTCAGGTGTCACCATTACAACTATTTCCATAGCCCTTCTGGTTGCAAGATATTCATGAGCATCATTTACACCATCAAGCCACGTAAGACAAAGAAACCTGAATCAAGCTATTGCAAATAAAAAAACGTAAAAGTTGAAGCAGTGGGGCTGCTCATAAGTGGGGCTGCTCAAAATGTAAAAGGGTTGCCATGCCCATTAGTGAAGGCAGTGGGGCTGCTCACCCAACATATCCTAGTTAAAAGTTGAAGCCTTTAGTCATTATTAAAGACTTTTTACATCATTTACAATCATGCTTTTCAACACTTAAGATGTCTTATAGAAACAATTATAAGAAAAATTGATTTTTTAGCATTAGAAAACAAAATATATGCAGCTACTCCATATGAAGCTACATCATATTGATTAAAAAAAAATTATAGAAATAATAGTCGATAAACAAAGTGCAAGAATAGTTAGTCCACCAAATTGCCAAACATCACGCAAGATGAACCCAATAAAATTGTTTTCTTCAAATTAAAATCTAAATCTTTAAAATGAAATGCCACACTTATAATTGCCCCAAAAACCACAAGCCCACAATTCCACTCACCAATTCCCAATTGATACACACATGCAACACCAACAAATCACAAGACAAAAAAAACCACCACAACAAACAAAAACATAAGACCCCAATTCCTAGAAATCATAACCATGACTCTTGGGAAGAAGGCGTCCCTGAACTTCTTCCCCACTGATTCCCCTGGCAATATTCCATAACCAAGTACTGGAATCCATGTAAAATAAATAGACATTAGGAGGTACATTTGGG
Source organism: Castanopsis chinensis (assembly GCA_032878915.1). NCBI lineage: Eukaryota > Viridiplantae > Streptophyta > Magnoliopsida > Fagales > Fagaceae > Castanopsis > Castanopsis chinensis. Next base: position 44,067,521 of record JAVQMG010000132.1, read on the forward strand.
TAATTGTTGGACAAACAAGTTGATGGATAACTGAAATTGACAAAGGGCCTTTCTCCAGAAACTATTCAGCATAGGGAATTTTTTTTTAAAATAAAAAAATATCATAGTCAAATTGGATAAAGCATAATAAATTTTGAAAAAAAGAAAGAAAGAAAAAGAAAGCAACAACAATATTTGGAGATAACTGAAAAAATAATAAGAAAACAATCATTACAGCTTGGGTAAGTCACCAAATTTTAGTCAAATTTGGAAGAAACTATTGAGATGTATGTAAATTATTTCAAGAAAATTGTGTATTTTACAGGACAAACCTACTAAGATAGTAAGATACATATAGTAATGATAAATAAAATAAGTTGCTCGTGATTTATAGATTCAAAACATTCAGAGAATATTAAAAAGGAGAGGTAGTGACCCATTATTGACGCCATAACACTCTTGTAGCTTCTCTTCTGAAAACCGCAACAGATCTACAACAGTGTTCACACCTAAGTCACTTTGTAAAGAAGTCCCAAGCTTTCCTCCAAGCTGTTTCCTGCAAACCAAGTTTGCTTCAACATTTAGGCATCGCAATTCAGAAAACCTTACCAGTAGCAATCATTTGAGATTTGAACCATAAGAAGAAAACAAAACAAAGAAATAATGGACAACGAGGCGGCGGAAGAGGCAGCACCGCCGAGGATGGAGAGGAAGCCGGAACCAAACACGCCGAGGGAATATGAGGAATTGATATCGTCCTGTGCTCCGCTCACTTCGTTCCCACATAATCACTACTGATCTGGGTTTTCAACCATGGGTTTAAAGAGAGAGAAATAAAGATTATGTGTTAGAGAGAGAGAGAGAGGAGAGAGGACCAGACATCAAGAGCTTGAACCGAGAGATCCTTAAAGATCTGGGTTTTCGGCCGGTGGTGGCGGTAGCGGTGGTGTAATCAGTGTTCAACCTGTGATTTGGGTTTTCAGCTGTCAGTTGCGGTGGCAATGGCTTGAACCAAGAGATAAAGCTTGATTGAAAGAGAGAGAGACATCCAACGGTTTGAGAGAGAGAGAGAGAGAGAGAGAGAGAGAGAGAGAGAGAGAGAAATCCAGGCGCTCCAGCAGGTTTGAGAGAGAGAAAACTTATTTGAAAAAATTAGATATTTTATTATTGATTTGGTTTGATTGTGAAGTTTATAGCTTTGTTGGTTATTTTGGATAATTTTTATGTTTTATTATTGATTTGGTTAGGTTTTGATTTACTGGATTTGGAGGTGTTTGAGATGAAATTTTTTGTATTTAGTTGAATTTGTGTGTATGAAAAATGTTGGAAAAGAGAAAATTTGAACGCTCTGTTCTTCGTTCAACGACGGGCTGGCTTACTCCATCAAAAAAGGCATAGCTAATTGGGAAATTGTCATTACCATAAAGACTTAATTGAGTGTGTTTTGACCTGTTTGGGATTTGATTTTTTTACATATTTAGTGTTAGAGTAACGACAGAGAGAGAGGTGGGTTACGACAGAGTAACAGTGGGAACCACAGGTGGGCAAAGTGTTGGGATTTGATTTTTTACATATTTAGTGTTAGAGTAACGACAGAGAGAGAGGTGGGTTACGGCAGAGTAACGGTGAGAACCACAGGTGGGCAAAGTGTCAAACTTTAAACCATGGGTAGGCACATCGAATTAGAGGCAAACCACAAGTGAGCAAAGTGTAATTATGTTTTTTTTTTTTTTTTTTAAGTTTCCAAATAATTTTCCTCCAGCATAGAATTAAGCTTAGTTTTCTTCTCTTGACAAGACCAAACATTTAAAATAGTAGAAGCATCACTAGTGGCCTGTTTGGATGTTTAAAAATGGAGGGGGAGTAGAGTAGAGGGAGGGAGAGTAATTTAATACTCTTGTTTGGAAGTTTTTTAAGGAAGGAGGGAGAGAGATTTGGAGAGGTTTCAACTCCCTCTAACCCCTCATTTTTAATTTCCCTAAATTAGAGAGATTTGGAGGGAGAATGGAGGATAAAAATACTTGACCAAATGAATTACCAAATTTGCCCTTACTATATTAACAAAATTACAAATGAAAAGACTAATTACCCCCCTCCTCCTTACTTAATTTTAAAAACATCCAAACAAGGTGGAGAACAACCATTCCCCTCTACTCTCCTTCCCACTACTCTCCCCCCCTCCTCCCCTCTACTCCCCTCTACTCTCCCCCCTCTCTAAACTTCCAAACAGACCATAAGGATTAATGCTTTGGCTAGTGCAGGATTTAAGATTTCATGATCAAAACTTGTTGACTCGGTCAGGTACCACCTTCTTTATTAATGCAAACTGTCACTTGAATATATTGTTGAGGATTTACAACATATTTTGTTATGTTTAGTGGTTAAGTTGTTGAATAACCAAATGGAGTAATTCCTTAAAGTTCTATATCATGTTAAACTTGGTAACCTTGTGGATTCTTTTGCCATTTGGCCTTAAATATCTCCGCTTACATTGAATAGTGTGGATGAGTTTGTGGTAATCTCACAAAACTGGTTTAGTTGATCATTTGGGTTTATATGAGGCCCTGCTTGATTTAGTTTTGGCTTGTGCCATGGTAGTAGTACACTATCATTGTGTTTTTTAGAATATCAATAAAACCAACATAGCACTGGGTAGGTGCAAAAGGTGGAAAAACATTCACTAACATCTTGTATTGTGGTGGTATGCAATCTATTATCTTTGTCATGCGTTCTTTATGCATAATGTAGCTCTTCCTTAATTATACTCTCACAGTGCGTTGACACTTGTGTAAGCGACTTGATAAGTGCAATTTGTTTATATTGTCTATAAATTTTCTCAATGAATTTGGGATTGGTGACATATTAGCTTATTATTATTTTCTAGGATTTTATCTCATGTGAAGTTTCATTAATTAAATCAGTTACTTGTATCAAACTTTATTTTTAAACTAGATCCATGATAGTAATACCAATGTATCAAATTTAATTGAACTTTGGGCAATTTTGTGATTAGTTGTACAAGTAGTTGTTTCTTCCAGTAGATATGGTATTGATGTATTTTTCTTTATACTTGTGCAGATATAGGATTGGTGGCAAAAAGACAGTTTTTGTGGCACTGCTTGAACTCAAATCATTTTTTTGTATAGTATGGAAGATATCATTTATATATAAATGGTTGAAATTACTTTATGAGCAACTTGGTTCAATGGTTTAAAAGTATAATGGTTCTTTATATCCTTTTTCAAATTGTATGGATGCTTTTTTTTTTTTTTTATATAGATGTGGTTGGAATTGAATGGATGATTTTTTTATGGAAGTGGTTGGAAATAAACAGGTTAATGTAATAGGCTAATGTAATGGCTAGTAAATGTAAATACAAATAATAATAATAATTGGTTTCGTCACCATATGTTAAGGACATACTGTGACAAAAAATTTTGTCATCATAGCCCACTTTTGTTATAGTGGAAATAAAAATTTGGTCATAAATAACTTTATAGTGACGACAAAGTCCCTCGCAATTTATAGAATAGCGACGCCACTTAACCCCTTACAAAAACATTTTAAGTGACAGCTTAACGTCGTCACTATTATTTCTAACTAATTGCGAGGGGTTAAAAGCCCTCACGAATAAATTTTAATGACGACACTATTTGTCTCTAAAAAGTATGTCATCAATTTGAAATTCGTAAATAATTAATTGCGAGGGCATGAAGGTCTTTACAAATAGTTGTTAATGATGAGTGCTTCCCCTCGCTAAAAATAAGTCGTCGACTTTTTTCATCGTTTGATAATATATTTGTGAGGGCAAATTTGTACAATAACGACGGTGGATTGCCCTCATAAATTATTTATTTGCGAAGGTATGGTCGCAAAATCTCTTTTAGCAACAAGAGCAAATACGACGACCTTCGAGGGCTATATGCCTTCACTAATAACCTTTTGCGACAATATTTGAATTTTTGCAAGGGCATTTTACCCTAGCTAATAGACTCTTTTTTTGTAGCGTTCCGTGAGAGAGAAGATAAACGAAGACTACTTCAGAGTTTGGAATGAGAGGATGGTATTCTCTATTTTCTGAATCTGGAAAGGATGTGAGGAAAAGATATCAAGTTGTTAGCTGAGAGTTTGATAGAGAATGAAAGTAAATGAGGGTAGGTAGTAAAAAATTCGAAAAAATAAACATTTTTTAAACTAAAAAAAATATTTAAAAACTAAACATTGGTATTATGTAAATATGGAATGGTGAATTCAAATTAAATCAATAATGATTTATTATATTAAATTTATTGTAAAATATTATAAATTTAGCACTATTTTTAAAATATTACATGATATTTTTATCACCATTAAAATATTCTTATTTGGAACCCTCAAAATTTATATATCAGAATTTGTGAGCTCATAAATATTTAATTTAATTTTACATAGAATTTGTTGTAAGTATATTATGAAAATATTCTGACTCTAACATTTTTTTTTTACTTAAAATGTTGTCATTTTAATATAATAATTTATCTTGTTTAAAATCTAAAATTTCAATTTTTACAAGGATGGATTAAAATTTGCAACATTTTATTAGAATAATATCCACCAATCGATACATAAAATAACTATATTAATGATAAGATAATATGAAAATTATATAAACATGCTTTTAAATGTGAAAATTAAACAATGCACACATGCTATATCATAATGTGTAAAAAGGGGATTTGAAAATTAAACAATTGCTAGGATATTGTACCTGCCTTATTACCCCATCTTAACACAAATTCTTATTTTTACAACTTTTACATTTTTTTTCATTGTATTCATTCGATGGCTTTTTTTTTTTTTCAACTTTCATTTTCAACCATAGAGAGCTGTTACATAAGCTACAATACTCTAATATTACACCAAATATCAATCCCTCGACAAGCCAAGTACGGTAACAAAAAAAAAGTAAGCCAAAGCACCACCAAAAATCTAGAGAAGCTATTTCCAAAAATAGTAATGAAAACTAGATAAGCTATACCAAGAACGTCGCTTTTTTTTTTTTTGCTATATTTTCTCTACAGTAGATTGACCGAATAGTAATGAAAACTATTTTTGCATCACTATTTCCATAAATATAGAATTTTAAAGATTTATTCTATCTCTTGCACGATTTTTATTTAAGTTGTAACTTGGAACCATAAAACTCACTATAGTTTTCAAATTTTAAAATTAATTAAGGAAAAGTGAGATATTATAGCCTCAAAGGTGTCAATCACTCAATCCGTTGAAATGGTTATATACCACTGTTTGAAAAAAATATGTATAAATCTATCATTGTTTGCGAAATATTTAGCAATTTGTCACTCTTTTTAAACTCAAGTTTGTGAAACTTAAATTCTTTGAAAAAATAGTCTTCAAAGTTGCAATTCTAATTGTTATGAAACTTGAGTTACATAAAAAATTTTCCGATAGAATTTGAGTTCATGAAACTCAAGTATACTATGAAAAACTCGAGTTCTCAATTAGTAGTGGATCCCTACATATTTCAAAAATATCATTAAAAGTGAGTGAGATACTGTTATAAGAAAAAAAAAAAAAGATGATATTCTTAGTTTTCAAAACATTGATTGGACTCTTATTTCCCTGCTTTGCTTCTCTTCCACATTTTTCAAATATTTATTTAAGCTATTTTTTTGTTTTTTTTTTACCACCGACCCTTATTTATTTTCATTTACTTTATCAAACTCTCACCTAACAACTTGTTTTCATTTATTCACATTTTAACTCTATCAAACTCTCACCATTTCAAATCCGCACACCACGATTGATTCTGAACCCACTTTTTTCCTTCTTGATTTCACTGTACCTCTTTTTTGCTTTATAACCCACTTGTTTTCATTAAACATACGTATGTATTCAACATCAGACTTATAAGCTTTGTGTTTATCATTTATCTTTTATGTATAGATTTTTAAAACTTCAATTTTTCGTCACATTTTATCATTTTTATTAAAAAAAATATCTTATATAAACAAATTTTAGCACATTTTCAGTAAAAAAAAAAAAACTAGATAAGCTATTCCAATAAAGTCATTTTCCTTTGCTATATTTTCTCTACCGTAGATTGACCTCACTATTTCCATAAATATAGTATTTTAGAGTTTTTTTTTTTTTTTTTTTTTGCTAATCAATATTTTAGAGATTTATTCTCAGGGGCCGTTTGGTAAAGAAGTTTGTGTAACATTGTTTAAAATTTCTAAAAATGTGGTTTAAAAAGTGTTGTTAAAAATATGTATTTATAGTATTCATAAAGAGAAAACTGTGTTTGGTAATGTATTTGAAATAGATATTTTGGTGTTTAGAAATATGAAGTTCTGTGTTTGGTAAGTGTGTGGTGTGGGACAACAATGAATACAGTATGTGTAGTGGTCTGTGTGGTGTGCGACTCCTCAACGACGGTGGCTATAGGTCTGGAACCCAAGGACAACGACTAGAATACGTTGGAGGTTTTGCGGCTAAAAATTGCAGCGGCTACTGTGATGGCGGAAGCGATGTTGAGAATGGAGTAATACCAAGAAAGACAAGACTGCTAAGAAAAGGTCAGAGCAGTAGCTCTGATACCATGTTAGAAATACTAAATTCAATAATATTGTATTTCTCAATTAAAGAATATACATGTGTGCCTTTATATAGGAGGCATATGAGTGCAGTATAAGTAAAAATGTAGTACAAAAATGTGTGCTATAAAAGTAATCTAGTTGGGCCTAAAGCCCAGAACACTATACACATTAACATTCACCAACTCTGCTACAGCAGAAAGTTGTTCAATCCTGATATTCTTTTTACTGTCAAGGTTATTCGACGCTAGTTCTTTATTGTGATATGTTCTTTTTTTCAAATGCCTAGTGAATCTCTTATGAGGGTTATGAGAATATACTTGAGTATATACATCCCATATTGGCTTTCAAGATTTCACAGTTGGACACTCTAATAATTAACATTTATAATAAATCATCTGCAATATTTAATTTTCCATGGGAACTGGCTTTGTGCATGGTGGATGCTTTTAATAACTCTGTTACCTACCAATGATTAAATAAAATTTTAAGAAAATATTTAAATATTAACATTATCCATGAACATCAATTGCCTAATAGATTATGAATGATTGTTTTTATGGCATGCTGCATGGTTTCATGAAAGGGTTTTGTTTTATTTTTGGGTTGTCTTTGCTTCAAGGCAGGTATGCAACACAGGGACCTAAATTGCGTTCGAGGCGTCGAGCGACGCTTGAAACAACGCTGATTAGGAGCACACCGGACAGTTCGATGCGCGAGCACGGAGCTTGCCAAGCCATGCAACCCTGCCACCACTCACACGCTATCATGTACACTAGACCACAACACTACCAAACGTACCCACAACGACATGCCGCGAGGCCTACCGCGCATGAGGAAGCATCGAGTGGCATCGAGTCTGCACCGCTAGGCGTGAAGGACAACACTGTTAAGCCACATTCCTGCAAGGATGGGTCGTCGTCACGCAGAGGCCCGATGGTCGCCATGGGACTTGCTTCGCGCAGCAATGGGTGAAACTAACACCGTCCGCTTTGCGAGAGCGTGCCCAAGCTATACCAAGCTTGCATGGCTCACCAACCACACGCAGGAACTACAAGGGACATCGAAAGGGACATCGAGGGACACTGCTACCATTATTGTCGTCGTTGTCGTCGTCGCCGCCGCTGCACCCACGCAACCGCATCGTAAGAAAGACACACATACCCCAAGTGGTTGCAATGGAACATGCTTCGCGCAGCAATGGGTGAAACTAACACCGTCCGCGTTACGATAGCGTGCCCAAGCTATACCAAGAGTGCATGCATCCCCCTACTGCGCGACTACTGAGACCATTCACCCCCCGCCACTAGGTACGAGTGGGTGTGGCCTCGAGGAAAAGTGGCACTAGAGAGGGCTTTCATGATGCATTTGATCATCACTTTAGGCTTGCTCTGCGTGACAATGGGTGAAACTAACACCGTCTGCCTTGCAAGAGCGCACCGCAGCTATACCACCCACACGTGAAATGCCAACCTGGGACCACCTCGGCGATGCATTTAGGGACCACCTTGCGCCGTGGAGCACGCGGGGCTGGGTCCTCGAGACTCGTCATAAGCATGCCTACCCGTGGCCTTGCTCAAGAGGGGTTGCCCCTGTGCATTGCTGAATACCTCCTCCCCCTTAAAGAGCCCTTAGGAAAAAATTAGCTCTGGCACGAGGAAACATTGATTTGTTGAGGGGGAATAATGGGTCTTTTTTGGAGCAATTCTTGGAGTCTTGCCCTAATTTTTTGTACAAATGCTAAGATAAATCCATGCTTCAAACTGTCAAAATTTGGAGTCCAGATTCATCATATTTTATTTTTTTATGATTTTTAGAAGCCGAAAAGTAGGAAAAATCATAAAAAATCAAAGAACGCTCGGAACGCCGAACCGCTTGCTGGAAAACTCCCCTAAAATCATGGAATGAATTTAGAGACAATAAAATGGAAAAAGGCATGAGCCAATTTTGCTGTAGTGCGGGACGATGCGGGGCGATGCAGCATGACGTGAATGCGGGCATGCCCTTGGGATGCCCACTGCCTATCTAGGGCATGTAGCCCCCCATAGGCATGCTGCCAAGGCCAGGGCGTGCAGCAGCCAAGGCCAAGGCAGCCCCCATTGGCAGGCAGCCAAGGGCTGGGCATGCATGCAGCAGCCAAGGCCAAGGCACGCAGCCAAGGCTTGGGCATGCATGCGGCAGCCAAGACCATGGGCACGCATTCAGCAGCCAAGGCCAAGGCACGTAACCAAGGCCTGGGCAGGCATGCGGCAGCCAATGCCAAGGCACACAGCCAAGGACATGGGCACGCATGCCGTAGCCAAGGCCATTGTCACGCATGCAGTAGCCAAGGCCAAGGCACGCAGCCAAGGCCTGGGCACGCATGCGGCAACCAAGGCCAAGGCATGCAGCCAAGGCCATGGGCACGCATGCAGCAGCCAAGGCCAAGGCACGCAGCCAAGGCCTGGGCACGCATGCAGCAGCCAAGGCCAAGGCACGCAGCCAAGGCCTGGGCACGCATGCGGCAGCCAAGGCCTGGGCACGCATGCGGCAGCCAAGGCCTGGGCATGCATGCAGTAGCCAAGGCCAAGGCACACAGCCAAGGCCATGGGCACGCATGCCAAGGCCTGGGCATGCATGCAGCAGCCAAGGCCGTGGCATGCATACGTGGGCACGCTGGCATGCCCCTAGGGGCAGGCAGCAAGGGCCTAGCATGCATGCATGCATGCATGCCTGAGGGGCAGTGGCAGCACGGCGTGGGCACGCGGGCGAGGCCGTGGCATGCCCCGTGGGTGGGATGCCAAGGCCGTGGCATGCCTTTGGGACACCTCAAAGGCCATGGCAGCACTTGGGGGGGGGGGGGTGTTGCTCCAAAGCCAAGGTAACCTCATTCGGACCCCTCCTACTCTTCCCCCCCTAAAGAACGCTTAGGAAAAAATCCGGCCTAGCACTAGGAAACATTAATTTGTTGAGGAGTAATAATGGGTCTTTTTTGGAGCAATTCTTGGAGTCTTGCCCTGATTTTTTGCACATACGCTAAGAAAAATCCAACCCTCAAACTGACAAAATTTGGAGTCTAGATTCAACAAATTTTATTTTTTATGATTTTTGGAAGCCGAAAAGAAGGAAAAATCATAAAAAATCAAGGAACGCTCGGAATGCGGAGCCACTTGCTGGAAAACTCCTCTAAAATCATGGAATGAATTTAGGGACAGGAAAATGGAAAAAAGCACAAGCCAATTTTGCCTGAGTACGGGACGATGCGGGGTGATGCGGCGCGGTGTGCACGCGGGCATGCCCCTGGGCTGCCCAATGCCTGGCTCCTTGGGGAAAATAACCTCATTTTTCAAAAAACCCTCATTTTTAGGAAATTACTCCAAATATGTGGGCAGGCAGCAGCGAAGGCCAAGGCCAAGGCAGCCCTCATGGGCAGGCAGCCAAGGCCAAGGCCAAGGCATGCATGCAGCAGCTAAGGCCAAGGCACGCAGCTAAGGCCTAGGCATGCACGCAGCAGCCAAGGCTAGGGCACACAGCCAAGGCCATGGGCATGCATGCAGCAGCCAAGGCCAAGGCAGGTAACCAAGGCCTGGGCATGCATGCAGCAGCCAAGGCCAAGGCAGGCAGCCAAGGCCTGGGCATGCAAGTAGCAGCCAAGGCCAAGGCACGCAGCCAAGGCCATGGGCATGCATGCAGCAGCCAAGGCCATGGGCATGCATGCAGCAGCCAAGGCCAAGGCACGCAGCCAAGGCCGTGGCATGCTTGCGTGGGCACACTGGCATGCCCCTAGGGGCGCCCTAGCATGCACGTTGCCTGAGGGGCAGTGGCAGCACGGCATGGGCACGTGGGTGAGGCCTTGCGTGCCTTGTGGGTGGGATGCCAAGGCCGTGGCATGCCCTTGGGACCCCTCAAAGGCCATGGCAGCACTTGGGGGAGGTGGGGGTGCTGCTGCCAAGCCTATCTAGCCTCTTCGGAACCCTCCTACTCTTCCCCCCTAAAGAGCGCTTAGGAAAAAATTCGGTCTGGCACGAGGAAATGTTGATTTGTTGAGGAGGAACAATGGGTCTTTTTGGGAGCAATTCTTGTAGTCTTGCCCTGATTTTCTGAACACATGCTAAGAGAAATCCAATCTTCAAACTGTAAAAATTTGGAGGCCAGATTCAACATATTTTATTTTTTAAGTTTTTTTTTAAGCCGAAAAATAGGAAAAATCATAAAAAATTCAAAAACGCTCGAAACGTCGAACCGGTTGCAGGAAACCTCCTCTAAAATCATGGAATGAATTTAGGGATAGAAAAATGGAAAAAGGCACAGGCCAATTTTGCCGGAGTGCGGGACAATACGGGGCGATGCGGCGTGGCGTGCATGCGGGCATGTCCCTGGGCACCCTGCCAAGTCCAATGCTTGTCTTCTTGAGGCAAAAAACCTCCTTTTCCAAAAAACCCTCATTTTTTGGAAAGTCACTCCAAAGTTGTGGTGGGAAAGCAGCAGCTAAGGCCAAGGCAACCCCCATGGGCACGCTACCAAGGCCAGGGCATGCGGCAGCCAAGCCCCAAGCAGCCACCATGTGCATGCAACCAAGGCCAAGGCACAACCCTAGGGGTATGCAGCAGCCAAGGCCTAGGCAGCCCTCCACGGGCAAGCAGCCAAGGCCAAGGCAATGGGTGAAACTAACACCGTGGGACTTGCTTCGCGCAACAATGGGTGAAACTAACACCGTTCGCTTTGCGAGAGCGTGCCCAAGATATACCAAGCTTGCATGGCTCACCAACCATACACAGGAACTATAAGGGACATCGAGGGACACTGAAAGGGACATCGAAAAGGACACTGCTACTATTGTCGTCGTCGTTGTCGTCGCCGTTGCCGTCGCCACCGCTGCACCCACGCAACTGCATCGCAAGAAAGACACGCACACCCCAAGTGGTCGAAATGGAACTTGCTTCGCGCAGTAATGGGTGAAACTAACACCGTCCGTGTTGCGATAGTGTGCCCAAGCTATACCAAGAATGCATGCATCCCCCTACTGGGCGGCTATTGAGACCATTCACCCTCCCCCCCCCCCCCCCCCCCCCCCCGCCATTGGGCACGGGTGGGCGTGGCCTCAAGGAAAAGTGGCACCAGAGACCACTTTCACGATGCGTTTGATCATCACCTTAGGCTTGCTCTGCGCGGCAATGGGCATGCATGCAGCAGCTAAGGCCAAGGCACGTAGCCAAGGCCTGGTCATGCATGCAGTAGCCAAGGCCATGGGCATGCATGCAGCAGCCAAGGCCAAGGCATGCAACCAAGGCTTGGGCACGCATGCAGCAGCCAAGGCACGCAGCCAAGGCCGTGGCATGCATGCGTGGGCACGCTGGTATGCCCCTGGAGGTAGGCAGCAAGGCCCTAGCATGCATGCATGCCTGAGGGGCAGTGGCAGCACGGCATGGGCACGTGGGCGAGGCCGTGGCATGCCACGTGGGTGTGATGCCAAGGTCGTGGCATGCCCTTGGGACCCCTCAAAGGCCATGGCAGCACTTGGGGGGGGGGGGTGCTGCTCCAAAGCCAAGGCAACCTCATTCGGACCCTTCCTACTCTTCCCCCCCTAAAGAGCGCTTAGGAAACAATCCGGCCTGGCACCAGGAAACACTGATTTGTTGAGGAGGAATAATGGGTCTTTTTTTGGAGCAATTCTTGGAGTCTTCCCCTGATTTTTTGCACACTTGCTAAGAAAAATCCAGCCTTCAAATTGACAAAATTTGGAGTCCTGATTCAACACATTTTATTTTTTATGATTTTCGAAAGCCGAAAAGTAGGAAAAATCATAAAAAATCAAGGAACACTCGAAACGCGGAGCCGCTTATGGGAAAACTCCTCTAAAATCATGGAATGAATTTAGGGATAGGAAAATGGAAAAAGGCACGAGCCAATTTTGCCAGAGTGCGGGACGATGCAGGGTGATGCGGCGTGGCATGCACGCGGGCATGCCCCTGGGCTGCCCACTGCCTGCCTCCTTGGGGAAAATAACCTCACTTTTCAAAAAACCCTCATTTTTAAAATACGTGGGCAGGCAGCAACGAAGGCCAAAGCCAAGGCAGCCCCGATGAGCAGGCAGCCAAGGCCAAGGCCAAGGCATGCATGCAGCAGCCAAGGCCAAGGCACGCAGCCAAGGCCTGGGCATGCACGCAGCAGCTAAGGCCAGGGCACGGAGCCAAGGCCATGGGCATGCACGCAGCAGCCCAGGCCATGGGTAGCCCCCCACGGGCAAGCAGCCAAGGTCAAGGCAGCCCCCATGGGTGTGCTGCAAAGGCCAAGGCATGCAGCCAAGGCCAAGGCAGCCCCCCATGGGCGTGCTGTCAAGGCCAAGGTACGCAGCCAAGGCCAAACAGCCCCCAATGGGCATGCTGCCATGGCTAGGGCAGGCAGCCAAGGCCATGGCATCCCCATGGGCGTGCTGCTAAGGCCAAGCCATGCAACCAAGGCCAAGGTTGCCTCCATGGGCAAGCTGCCAGAGCCAAGGCATGCAGCCAAGGCCAAGGCTGCCCCCCATGGGTGTGCTGCTAAGGCAAGGGCATGCAGCCAACGCAATGGCAATGGCAGCCCCCATGGGTGTGCCAAGGCATGCAACCAATGTCAAGGCAGCCGTTGCCTATGCACAAGGCATGCAGCCAAGGCCAAGGTAGCCCCCATGGGCACGCTGCCAAGGCCAAGGCATGCAGCCAATGCTAAGGCAGCCCCCATGGGCAAGCTGCCCATACACAAGGCATGCAGCCAAGGCCATGGCAGCCCCCATGGGCAAGCTGCCAATGCAGCCAAGGCCAACGCAGCCCCCTATGGGCATGCTACCAAGGCCTTGGCATGCACAAGGCATGCAGCCAAGGCCAAGGCAGCCCTCATGGGCGTGCTGGCAAGGCCTTGGCATGCCTTGGCCTTGGCAGCATGCCAATGGGGGCTGCCTTAGCCTTGGCTACATGACTTGTGCATGGGCAGTTTGCCCATGGAGGCTGCCTTGGCATTGGCTGCATGCCTTAGCCTTGGCAGCGTGCCCATGGGGGCTGCCTTGGCCTTGGCTGCATGCCTTGTGCATGGGCAACGGCTGCCTTGACATTGGCTGCATGCCTTGGCACGCCCATGGGGGCTGCCATTGCCATTGTGTTGGCTGCATGCCCTTGCCTTGGCAGCACACCCATGAGGGGCAGCCTTGGCCTTGGCTGCATGCCTTGGCTCTGGCAGCTTGCCCATGGAGGCTGCCTTGGCCTTGGCCTTGGTAGCACGCCCATGGGGTTCTGCCTTGGCCTTGGCAGCACGCCCATGGGGGCTGCCTCGGTCTTCTGGTCATCGGTGTGAATAAACTCAAGAGAGAGAGTACCATCTTTGACTAGATCCCTAATGAAGTAATGTCGAATCTCTATATGCTTAGCTCGAGAATGTTGAACCAGATTCTTAGAGATATTGATGGCACTGGTATTGTCACAGTAGGTGGTGAGATGCTCTTGACAAATACCATAATCATGGAGGAGTTTTTGCATCTATAGGAGTTGGGTGCAACAGCTACCAGCAGCAATGTATTCAGCTTCAACAGTGGATAAAGAGATGGAGTTTTGCTTTTTGCTCATCTAAGAGACAAGATTGTTACCCACATAGAAGCAACCCCCTGAAGTACTCTTTCTGTCATCAACATTCACAGCCCAATCAGGGTCAGAGTACCTAGCTAAGACATCATTTATGTCATTGCTGTACCACATACCAAAGTTGGCAGTGGTTTTGACATACTTTATGATTCTTTTCAAAGCGATCATATGTGACTCTTTGGGATTTGCCTAATATCTAGCACACACTTCCACACTATAGTTAATGTCTGGTCTACTAGCAGTAAGGTAAAGAAGACCACCTATCATGCTTCTATAAAGTGAAGAGTCTACACATTTTCTTAACAAGTCAATAGTGAGTTTAACATTCGGGCTCATGGGGGTTGTAACAGAACTAGCAGATTCTAACCCAAACTTTTTCACAAGATTAGCATATTTAGATTGAGAGATGAACATACCTGAATCTTGTTGACGAATCTAGAATCCAAGGAAGTGAGACAGCTCTCCAATCATGCTTATCTCGAACTTTGCTTGCATGAGTTTTGAGAAGTCATGAGCAAGTTTATCCTTAGTTGATCCAAAGATGATATCATCAACATAGACTTGAGCAACCACCAGCTCGCCATCTTTTCTCTTGATGAAGAGAGTCTGATCAGCCTTTCCTCTTGTGAACCCATGAGATATCAGGTATTGAGTTAATAGATCATACCAAGCTTTGGGTGCTTGTTTTAATCCATAGAGTGCCTTCTTGAGATACAACACATGATCCAGAAAGTGTGGATCAATGAATCCTTTTGGTTGAGCCACATAGACATCTTCTTTAAGTAGTCCATTTAAGAAAGCTGTTTTTACATTCATCTGGTAAAGCTTGAAATTCAAGTGACAAGCTAAGGCGAGGAGAATTCTAATGGACTCCATGCGAGCAATTGGGGCAAATATTTCATCATAGTCTATTCCCTCCATTTAAGTGTATCCTTAAGCTACAAGTCGAGCCTTGTTGCAGATCACATTGCCCTTCTCATCAGTCTTATTGCGGAATATCCATTTTGTGCCAATGACGTGCTCGCCTTCCGGTCTAGGAACTAAAGTCCACACATTATTCCTCTGAAACTGAAGTAGTTCATCATGCATTGCTTCAACCCAACTTTTAGCCTGAAGAGCTTTCTCAACTTTAGTGGGTTCAACTTGTGACAAATAATAAGAATAAGACACAAAGTTAGCAACACATTTATCAATTGTACATTTTCGTAATGTGAGTTCATTCATGTTTTTTCTTCATGAGATTCAAAATCTGGTGATGTAGGCATATCTGCTGGCTCTTCTGCAACATTTGGAGTACCGAGAGTACTTGGGGATATAGGCTCTTGTTCAAGAAGTTTTGGAGCTTCCTTAGGTTTAGGAGGAAGAATTTATTTAAGGAGTTCCTCATCAATTTTCTTAGAACAAGATTCTGAAGACTCATCAATAACAACATTCACTGTTTCCATAACCTTCATGGTTCTTTTATTATATACTCGATAAGTCTTACTTGTAGAGGAGTATCCTAGAAATATCCCTTCATCACTTCTAGAATCATACTTTCCCACATTCTCTCTATCCTTTAGGATGAAACAAGTACTTCCAAAGATTCTAAAATACTTCACATTTGGCTTTCTTCCTTTCCACAACTCATATGGAGTCTTTTTGGTACCGGGTCTGAAATACACTATATTCACCGTATGGCATAAAGTGTTGACGGCTTCTCACCACAAGTTTCTAGCCACATTCTTATTGTGCAACATGGCTCTTGCCATCTACTGAATAACCCTGTTCTTTCTTTCTACTACACCATTTTGCTGAAGAGTAATAGGAGCAGAGAATTCCTGAGATATACCTGATCTTATGCAGAAGGACTCCATATATGAGTTCTAGAATTCTTTACCATGATCACTTTGAATTCGTCAATTTTCAGGCTCTTTTCATTCTGCAGTCTTGTGCACAGTGCTTCAATGTGCTCAGGTGCATCAGACTTGGATTGTAGAAGAATGACCCAAGTGTACCTACTAATTCATGCTTAGATATAATAGAGAGATGTCAAGTGATTTCAAATATATGTCACTATTTTATGTAATTGGCTTATTCTTTGACAAAACACACTTTACTTGTAATTAGGTAGATTTAGGATGTGTTTAATGCTTCAAGAAACGGTATTTCAAGATCAAGTGTTGAAGTCATCAAGTTTGTCCAAGAAACAAGCTGAAAAGTGCAAGTTATTAAAGCTCGACACCTAGTCTTGACACATGCATCTATCGAGCTTTAGAAGCTGTTTCAGCCCTAAGGCTTGACAGCTACTCGAAAGATCCTCGACACCTCTATTTGTCGAGATTTATGGAAAACAGATTTTCAGTTCTGTTTTAATTCCAATCTGTGAATGTGTCTTTAGAACTTCTTTTCTCCTAACCCTAGACATATAAAAGGATTGTTTTAAGGGCCGTCAAAGTGACGCAAGTTGCACAAGCATTGAGTAATTATTGTTCATGCAATTTGTGACCTAAGACAAAGTTCGTGACCTAAGACAAAGTTCATGCCCTAATTCATCTCTTGTGAAGAAGTTGCTGTGTAATGTGCACCGTAGGGTTTTATAACTGAGCATCTTCTTTAGCTTCATTGTGTAGATGATTTGAAGAGCTTTGCAGCCAACAACTCTCTCTTTAGTTGGTGAATTGAAGTCGCGTACTGGGATCCGCGCAATTGGTTAGTCACGTACTTGGGAGCCGTGCATCAAAAGGAGAAACTGTCACTACAGAACAAGTCCAATTGGGTATTAGGGTAAGGGTTCAACTGTAGGTTGGTAAGGTACTTGGGATTCCTTACTTGTAACTGCTTGTTGTGATAATAGTGGAATTTCGAGAGTGGTGACCTTAAATCACTCGGTGGGGTTTTTGCCGTCAGGTTTTTCCTATTCGTAAACAAATCATCGTGTTATTTATTTTTCGCTGCATACTTTAGTTATTGGTGAGTTGTTTGTGCTGCCATGTGAATTTGCATTTTAACTTGATTAGTTAATAACTCGGCTAATTAATCAACTTAATTAATTACAAGGGATCAACGTGTTTGTAGCCTATCAAGTGGTATCAGAGTAGGCACACTCTGATTAAGGTTTAATCCTTATGTGTGATCCATTGACCCCTATTGTCATGGATAGAGGTCAGTCTTTTATTATACCTCCATTATTTGATGGTACTAACTATGCATACTGGAAAGTACGCATGAGAGCGTTCTTGCAGTCACTAGATGAGAAGGTGTGGCAAGTTGTGGAGATAGGCTGGACCAAGCCTACAGAAGCACCGGCCGATTAGGATGATGCCAAGATCAAGGCAGATAATTTCAACAGCAAAGTATTGAATGCCCTATTCAGTGCGGTCACCAATGAGGAGTTCAAGAAAATTTCCTCCACGAAAACTGCTAAGAAAGCATAGACCATTCTCCAGATAACCTATGAGGGAACCAAGGTTGTCAAGGATTCGAAGCTACAGAGGCTTACTACAAGCTTTGAAGAAATTAAGATGGATGAGGATAAGTCATTTGATGAGTTCTATGCAAAGCTTAAAGACATAGTGAACTTAGCTTTCAATCTTGGAGAAACCATTCCTGAACCCAAGATAGTGAGAAAGGTACTCAGATCTTTGCTCGAGAGATTCCATGCTAAGATCACAGCAATAGAGGAATCAAAGGATATTGACAGGATTCCTCTGACTGAGCTGGTTGGAAATTTGCAAACCTATGAGATATGGCTGACTAGGATGGGAAAGTCAAGTAAGGGCAAGAGTATGGCATTAAAGACCAAAAGCAGTGATACAGATGATTCTTCAGACGATGAAGATTCTAAGATGAAGTCCTACATTACGAGGCAATTCAAAAAATTCATGAAGAATGCCAATGGAAAAGGCTTCAACAAGGACCGTAGGTAATCCAGTTCTTCTCAATTCAAAAGCCCAGATAAAGGGAAGAAGGATACTAGGGATGGTGGTCAGTACACTGTTCCTGCTGGACAAAAATGCTTCAGTTGTCAAGGCTTCAAACACATGAAATAAGAGTGTCCAACGTACCTCAAGAGCATTAGGAAGAGCAAGGCACTTACTGCTACCTTAAGCGACACTAAGCCTGAGGATGATTCCGACAATGAAGATGACGGAATCTTGAATGCCTTCACTGCCACTGTTAATCCTACTGAAGGGATTACTGAAAAAATAGATGAAGAAAAGGAATTGGTGGATGCCAAGTTTGAAACTATGGATGATCAAGATGATATCCATACCGCCTATGAGAAACTATACGAACTTTCTGAGAAGCATAAGAAACTCTATAGGTTGGCCACTAAGAAGCTCAATGATGTGGAACTTGACCGTGAGGAGCTTTCCACTAAGGTTGATGAAGCAAATCAGACCATTGGGGCACTAAGGTTTGAGAACAATTTCTTGGCTGAGAAGACCAAGAAGTTTGAAACGGAGCTGTTTCAAGTTAGAGCACAATTGGAGAGGACATCAAGTGCAAAACTGGATGAGATGCTCAGCGTTCAGAAATCTGCTTAGGATCGTACAGGATTGGGGTATGAATTCTCTCTCTCTCTAATACTCCTTCTGCTAGTACTACTGTTTTTGTTCCTCCTACTAATAACATTAAAATTGAGGATAAAAATGTTAAAACTGAATTAGCAAGTAAGAACTTAGACAAGAGTAAGTCCATCTCAAGAGCATCCCCTAAGCTTGAGAAGAGGGAAACTAGAAACCCTAGGACTAAGAAGGCTATATCTCAAAAGTCTAAACAGAAGAAGCAGCATCTCTGTTATCATTGTAGTGTTACCGATCATACTCGACTAAATTGCTATAAGTGGTTAGCCACTCAACAAAGCAATGGCATGATAACATTTGGGAACCAAAATCAGCTTCAGACCTCTCTTACTCCTCTTGGAGATATTCTCAAAACCCTCATGTTCCTTTCGAACTTGAACGGTTTAAATTCTTCTCCCCATCACCGGTTCAAGAGTTGGCAAAAAGGAAAAGGTTCTTTCAAGGTGTGGAAGGAAAATGGTTCTAAGTGATTTCGTTCACTTCTTCTCTCTCCCCGTTTTATTGTTTTTGCATTACTTGTGTGTTACTTTACTATTTTGAGTCAGTCTAGTTTTATGCATTGTGTTGCTTTCTTTAACATGTTTTTGTTTGTGTGTTTTTAGTTTTGTGTTTTATTTTTGCTTTTCCAATAAAAATAAAAAAAATTAAAAAATTGAAAAAAAAATACAAAAACAGTGTGTGTTTGTGTACATTGGTTCTCGTGAACCTTAAAATAACCATTAAAACAGAGTTTTCTAAATTTTGTATCTTTTGTAGCTTAGATGAGCATTGTTATGCACAACTAAGCAAGTGAGCTTTGTAGCTCTTTGTTTGTGATGAGTAAGGTTAAGTGATCTCTTGTACTTAACACCCGTATCACTCTTTTTGACGGGTAGGACTAGAAAATCCTAAGAGAAAGGCATAAATAACCATCTCACCACTGTTACTCGCCAATCATGATATGACATCTGTATGCTTCGGCATAGCAAAAGTGTAATGTCAAAAGCTTAACATAATTAGGTACTTCTTTTCTTTCTCTTATATGCCCATGCATGATATGCTTAATAAAAGAAAATATGCAAAGAAATAAAAGCAAAAAGATCAAAATGCTTTAAAATGTGGTTGCAAGCATGTTTTCTAGGAGATATAGGAGTTATAAGATGTACCTCGAAGGTGATAGTTCCTATCAAACAGTTATGATTGTGTGTGAGTTAAAGTGATTTTTTCATATCTCAAATCGTCATAACTTTGAGATACTTATGCAATCTTACGATATTTTTCACACACGACACGCAATATTCTTTGCTAGTCTTGATACATGTGTAGGTACAATGTGATTTGGCCACCACAAGGTTTACATGCGTTAACGTATGCTCACTAAACTGTCTTAACTCATTTTTGAAATATAAAATTGGTTAGACTTGTTTAGTGTGTGTGTGTGTGTGTGTGTTTTGGGATCCATGTGCTTAAAATTTTTGATGAGAGATGATTTTGAAAGCTAAATGTGTTGTTTGGATAATTGGTTGAGTTGCATGCATGATTGCATTTATGTTTGTGTTCTTCCTCTCTTGAAAAACTGCTTTTCAAGGCAATCTCGACACCTCCTTGATACCTTCTCGACATCTAGCTGTCTGTCGAGCTTCTCAGCTTTTTCTTATCGTAGTGTCGACACATTCTCGACACCTGGTGGATCGATCGAGAAACTTTCTATCTGCTCGATAGTTTCTAGATCGATCGAGATTCTTTTGTGTTTGATCTTCCTTTCTTGACACCTGTTCTTGATAACTGTATCTCTCGAAGTTCATTTTCTCGACACCTCCCTTGATAGCTGTCTCGACACCTCTCGACACCTTCATCTGTGGAGAATTACTGAAAGTCTATATATTTGATTCTTGCGATTTTTCTCTCATTTCGCTCGATCTCTCTCTCGATACTTTGCTGCTCTCACTCCCAAAACCTTTCTCACTCACTCCAAACCCCTTCCTAAGGATTCTTCAAGCGTTACTCAAGATCTTCCTCACTTGGTAACATTCAATCCTTTCATTGTTCATGCATTTCATGTTTTTAATACCTAAGTTTTGGGGTTTTTGAAATTTTTTTGGGTTTTTCAAAAATTGATGAGAGTTTAATGAACTTTTTGGGTTGGTTTTATAGATTTGATTTTTAAAACTACTTGCATTGCATCACATTAACATTCTAACAGTATTTTTATGCATTTAGATGTGTGCAAACTTGTTGTATGTTGGTAGGATTGGATTGGGCTGAGCCCATGATGTTTTTATATTGCATGTCACATGTTCATGCATTTTCCATGCATACGTTCTTTCTTTTCAATATACTCATCTTATATTGAACTGTTTTGGAACTTTTCTGTGTGTTTCTCTCCTTCTTTCTCTCTCTATGTTTGCGTTAGTAGTGTCTATGGCACCTAAGCGTAAATCCATTCCATCCTAAAACCCTCTGCGTTCTAGGGGATCTTCTTCTTCTTCTTCTGATTCTATTCCTATGTCTGTCCGGTTCCGTGATGAGAAAGCCTAACATACTTCTTGGAGAACTTTTCTAAATGAGGTGTTCATTCGAAACGCCAAGTTATCCTAGCAGACTTTGCCGACACTGACCTACCCGATGCTATTCACAGTCGGGTTTGGGAGTCACTGTGTGACGTCTCGATCACTTGCCCTCTTGTGTTGATACAGGAGTTTTACTCCAACATCCGCGGGATTGATTCTTCAATACCTCTTTTCTATTCTCGCATTTGAGGTACGTGCTTTGCTGTCACTCCAGAGCTGGTCTCTGAGGTTCTTCATGTCCCGAGGGTGGATCATCCTGATTACCCCGGATGTAAGCGTCTATGGACTATGTCCAAAGACGAGATGATCTCTGCATTTTGTGAGCACCCCTCTGACTGGGGAGATCATCAGTACACACCATGTAGGCCTTTTGCTAAAGGTCCTCATTTCCTTAACATGGTGATGACATTTGTTTTGCACCCACTATCTTACTACAACTCTATCACAGAGCCGCGTACTCGATTTTTGTTGTCTCTATTAGAGCATCTTACTATAGACTTCCCTTCATACTTCATTTTCTCTATCATAGATGTCTATAGAGATACGACTACCCGTGATAAGCTCATTTTCCATTCCGCTATCCCGAGGATTCTTCGCCGTTTTTCCATTCCCTTTCCATCGTTCGACCTTTTTCATGTCATGTTTGCCATAGACGCCGCTACCGTAAAATGTAGTGAGGCACAGTTCAGGTCGCAACAGTTGGATTCTACTGCTCCTTCCTCCCTTCCGACTCCATCCAGATCTGCTCGAGCGACATCTGCTCCTTTCTCTTCCTCAAGCGACGTCACTCTTGGAGACATCATGGCATAGCTTCACTGCATGGATGCTCGCCTCGATACACTCTCTACAGAGTTGTATGAGGTGAACATTCGTGTTGGTCACATCGCCAGGCAACAGGCGACCTTGGGCGGCTTTACTTCTGAGGCTTCTCCTCCGCCTCCTCATGTCGCTTCTGAGACTGAGAATGATGATAAAGGTGATGACGATGATGCTTCCGATGATGATGATGGAGATATAAGCTCTTCTGATGAGATGTCTACTTGACACTCTACCCTTTGTCACTCGTGACAAAAAGGGGGAGTATTTTTTATGTATGAGAGTAGTCATACTTAGGGGGAGAGCTAGTATAGGACATTTTTTATAGGGGGAGTGTTGATATGAGGGATATAGTGAGGATTACATGTATTTCTTTTCTTTTCTTTCTTTTAGAGATACATTGATCGTGTACCCCGGTCTTGTGACCATTTGTTGACATATTTTGTGCTTATTTCTTGATATATATATATATATATATTGATGCATGTTTCTTTCACCTATCTTTCCATGTGTTGTTTTTTTCTGTCTTTATACACATGTTTCTTTTACTTGTATGCAATCTATTATTTCTGCTTCACACAAAGATGCCTTGATGTATTTTGTTAAAAGTGTTTCAAAAATACAGGTTTCCAAAATCTACTTGCCATAAACTCTCTTCTTGCAAAATTTTTCAAGAGTTTGTGTTACAATAGATTTTATTGTATTCAACAAGTGAATATGAGTTGAGTGATTTATGACTTCTTTCATATCTTTATTTGTTTGTTGTGGTTTTGTCACGGATTGCCAAAGAGGGAGATTGTTAGGACATATGTAGTTCAAGTGATTTCAAATATATGCCACTATTTTATGTAATTGGCTTATCCTTTGACAAAACCCACTTTACTTGTAATTGTGTAGATTTAAGATGTGTTTAACGCTTCAAGAAACGGTATTTCAAGATCAAGTGTTGAAGTCATCAAGTCTGTCCAAGAAATAAGTTGGAAAGTGCAAGTTACTAAAACTCGACACCTAGTCTCGACACCTAGTTTCGACACATGCATCTATCGAGCTTTAGAAGCTGTTTCAACCCCGAGGCTCGACAGCTTCTTGATAGATCCTCGACACCTCTATCTGTCGAGATTTATGGAAAACAGATTTTCAGTTCTGTTTTAATTCTAATCCATGAATGTGTCTTTGGAACTTCTTTTCTCCTAACCCTAGACATATAAAATGATTGTTTTAAGGGCCGTCAAAGTGACGCAAGTTGCACAAGCATTGAGTAATTGTTGTTCATGCACTTTGTGACCTAAGACAAAGTTCATGCCCTAGTTCATCTCTTGTGAAGAAATTGCTGTGTAATGTGCATCGTAGGATTTTGTAACTGAGCATCTTCTCGAGCTTTATCGTGTGGATGATTTGAAGAACTTTGCAGCCAACAACTCTCTCTCTAGTTGGTGAATTGAAGTCGCGTACTGGGATCTGCGCAATTGGTTAGTCACGTACTTGGGAGCCGTGCATCAAAAGGAGAAACTGTCACTACAGAACAAGTCCCTATTGGAGTAAGGGTTTAATTGTAGGTTGGTAAGGTACTTGGGATTCCTTGCTTGTAACCGCTTGTTGTGATAATAGTGGAGTTTCGGGAGTGGTGAGCTTAAATCACCCGGTGGAGTTTTTGCCGTCAGGTTTTCCCCATTCGTAAACAAATCACCGTGTCATTTATTTTCCGCTGCATATTTTAGTTATTGGTGATTTGTTTGTGCTGCCACGTGAATTTGCATGTTAACTTGATTAGTTAATAACTTGGCTAATTAATCAACTTAACTAATCACAAGGGGTTAACGCGTTTGTGGCCTATCAACAAGCATGTATCCATAACTTTAAAAGCGAACCTCATCATAAAACACACTTCGTGCTTAGACGTCAAATTAGTGGGAATGGTGTTTTCTCTCATTTGCCTTTTTCGAGCTAGGCCTTTAATTTTTGCTCTTCTTAGACAAACTTCTTTGCACATTTTCATTTTGAGACAGTTTAGTTCCTTTCCAATAGTCATCGCAAGAGAAATCAAATAACTTTTAAATTTGTATTTTCTGAGACACTCAAACAAGTAGAGATTAGAAAAATAAGATGTATTTGATAACAAAGATCTCTTCAAGCTGATTAATGACCTCTATCCATGAAAAACAGGGGTCAATGGATCACACACAAAGATTAAACCCTAATCAGAGTGTGTCTGCTCTGATACCACTTGATAGGCCACAAATGCGTTGACCTCTTGTGATTAATTAAGTTGATTAATTAGCCCAATTTTTAATTAATCAAGTTAACATGCAAATTACGTGGTAGCACAAACAAATCACCAATAATCTAGAGTATGCAGCGAAAATTAAATGACATGTTGATTTGTTTACGAATAGGGAAAACCTACACGGCAAAAATTCCACCGAGTGATTTAAAATCACCACTCCTGAAACTCCACTATTATCACAACAAGCGGTTACAAATAAAGGAATCTCAGTAACTTACCAACCTACAGTTGAACCCTTACCCCAATACCCAATTGGACTTATTCTGTAGTGACAGTTTTTCCTTTTGATGCACGGCTCCTAGTACGTGACTAACCAATTGTGCGGATCTCAGTACGCGACTTCAATCACCAACTAAAAAAAGAGTTGTTGGCTGCAAAGTTCTTCAATTCATCCACACAATGAAGATCAAGAAGATGCTTGGTTACAAAACCCTACAGTGCATATTACACAGCAACTTCTTCACAAGAAAGATGAACTAGGGCATGAACTTTGTCTCGGATCACAAATTGCTTGAACAAGGATTTTTCAATACTTGTGCAACTTGTGTACACTTTGACGGCCCTTAAAATAATCCTTTTATATGTCTAGGATTAGAAGAAAAGAAGTCCCAAAAACACAAGTACGGATCGGAATCAAAATAGAACTTAGAATCTGTTTTCCTTAAATCTCGACAGCTAAAGGTGTCGAGGTGCTATCAAGAAGCTATCGAGTATCGGGGCTGAAACAGTTTCTTAAAGCTCGATAGATGCAGGTGTCGAGCTTTAATAACTTGCACTTTCCAACTTGTTTCTTGGACAGACTTGATGATTTCAACACTTAATTTTGAAACACAGTTTCTTGAAGTGTTAAACACGTCCTAAATCTACCCAATTACAAGTAAAGTGCGTTTTGTCAAAAAATAAGCCAATTGCATCAAATAATGACATATGTTCAAACAACTTGAACTACATATGTCCGAACAAATTCTTAAGCTAAAATCTTTACTTTTGTTGTCATTGTATGAGTATTCTATTGGTTTTGGTAGTGTTCGTATTCCTTCCTTTGTAGACTTGGTTAATAATTTGAATTTTGGCTTGTAATTATTTCAAGGGAGTCTATGCATGCTGTTTGTATATATATTTCATCGTTTCCTAATAAAGTTTGTGTCACTTGTGAATGAAAAAAAGGCTTACAGAAGGTACTCTTATCATCTCTTCTGGCAGTCTGGTTTTTGTGTTTGCGGGGATATTAATTATTAAAGAACTCGTGTTATTGATCATATCCATCTTCTTGCATTATCTGCCTAATTACAGTTGAACTCAACTGTCTTCTAGTCTAGCCAAAGATCTGTGAAAATGGTCTTAAGTGGATTTCTTGTAACTTCTTTTCCATATATATATTGTATAAGCATCTTTTTTACCTTTTCCCCGTAATTTTTCCTTTCTTCTTTTCAGGGTTTTCTCAACTGGTTACCATAGAGGCATCAGTATACCAGAAAGACTACAATTACCAATATAGTGTTGCCAACGCATTAGCTCATGAGGCTAGAGATTTTGAGGAGATTCGGGCTTGGTTCAAAGAAATGTTTGAGGATGTTGTAATCTCATATGTTGTTTTTCAATGAAATTTCTGTCTTGATTCTCCCAAAAAAAAAAACTGTCACGTTTGTTGTTATGGGTTGAATAGAACTCTTGTTATTATGAAATTTTGATCAAAATGTAGATTTTAATAAAAAATTTCTTCATATTTGGATCATTGCCCAAATTGATTTTCAATGAAGCTTCTTAAATTCAAAATTTACTTTTTACCATTGCGTGTGAAATTTGAAAGAATCTGTAAGCTGGAAATTTGATACCTTATTTGATAATAAGGATAATGTCATCAATGTTATTTCCAAACTTAGTAGAAGTACTGATAAAACAATCAATTGTAGAAAGAAGAAAACAAATGAGATGTAAATTATTATTATGGGGTAATTGATAACAAAATAGAGAATGAGATACAATGCATAATAAGAAACTACGGGAATGAGAGAAAAAACGGATACACTGAGAAACTTCAAGCTACAAAATTATTATTAAGGTAAGAAGCATAATTCTGTTTCAATTTATTCAAGCTTCAAATTAAAACCACAAGGTGGCAAGTTCACCATTCAACCCAGCACATTGCTCTTCAATCTGGTGTCTAACCTGACTGGCAAGGATCCAAAGGAAACCCACATAGTCCAGTATTATTGGCATAACTATCTGCTGTAATTGAAGAATTTGGACCAAAGTAGGGGACTGGTCCTGTCAATAGATTGTTTGCCACACTAAATTGTTTAAGCCGAGAAAGCAGACTCAATTCTGCAGGAATCTGACCTGTCAACCGGTTATGGTCGAGTTTCAGAATATTCAAATAAGAACAATTGGCCAGGCCCTTTGGAATTTCCCCTGAGAAATTGTTAGATGAGAGATCAAGAGATGTTACAAATCCAATTAGGTAGGAGATATTTGGTGGAATATTTCCAAAAAGTTTGTTGTTGGAAAGATCCAAGCCTGTTAAGCTTGTGCAATTCTTAATGGCACCAGGAAATTGGCCATTGAGTCCCATATCCGAAAGCCGGATATTTAAAACCTTGTTTTCATCAGGGTGCCAACACTCTATCCCGATAAATTTACAGATGAAACCTTCAGTATTATTGTTAAAATTCCATGAAGTGTTCAAATAACCATAAGGATCTTCAAGTTCAGCCTTTATACCTTTTAAGCAATCTATATCACTTTGGACACCGTAGCTCAAACCACAAATAAACAACAACCAGAGAGAAACAACTACAAGAGCAGTAAGAGGCCGGGCATTCAAAACCATTTTCATCAAGAGCCAACAAAAACGATCTACAGAATTTTTTTTTTTTTTAATTTCTTTAAATCACTTGGAGATTACTATCAAACGTACGTCAGAGTGCTCAAAATACTAAAATCAAAAACAACCAAAGCCTTCAAAGCATCATCACCTGAGACAGAAATCAAGAAAAACAACAACAAAAAAACCCCAGTTCAGCTTTCTACGAATATTTAAGTATTCCCAGCAGAGAAAAATGATAACAAAATAAAGCCAGATCCAGTATTTAAGTAGTATTGTTTAATTTTTAATGTTGTGAAAAGACGTGTTTGAATATTATAAAAGGGTAAATTTCACTAAACTACCTTGAGGTTTGGTCTAATACCACTCAAGTCCACCACTTTTAAAAAGTGACCAACTCAGTCCTTGAACACCGTTTAGTTCGTAGACGCTGTTTAAACCCGTTAGTTGTTATTAGCCTCTCCTCCCTATTTCCTCTTCTGTCTTCCCTCCCATGCTCTCTCTCTCCTTTACTGAATGCCTAGCTCATGCTAAGATTTTTGAGTTTCTAAGAATCACATTACATGGCTGCACTGTGTCATAGAACAAAAACATACACACACAGCCATATAATACTTGAAACCCCCAAAAATCTCAGAGTACAAACACAGATTCATAATCATACACACACACGCACCAAAAAAAAAACACTATATTAGACCCATTTTGATACAAAACTTAAATCAGAAAATACCCACAGGTTCACAAATGATCATACCCAAAACCCACATTTAAAACCCAAAAAAAAAATCATCAAATCCTCATCACTATAAGAGAACTCAGTCCTAAATTCACCAAAACCCAAACCAACAAAGAAAGAGG
Source organism: Castanopsis chinensis (assembly GCA_032878915.1). Lineage (NCBI taxonomy): Eukaryota > Viridiplantae > Streptophyta > Magnoliopsida > Fagales > Fagaceae > Castanopsis > Castanopsis chinensis. Next base: position 44,095,587 of record JAVQMG010000132.1, read on the forward strand.
AGAAAGACCTGCAACCACTAGTGGTGGCATTGACGGTGTGATTTGCTGCATGTGGCAGTGGTGGAGCTCATGGGTCTCCACCAAACATTCGATGCTTGGCACACAAACCCAAACAGAAATTCAAATCCAAACCCAAACAGAAGCACAAATACAAACTTTTTCTTACATTGCTCAGGAACACCAAAGCTAGTGTTGGTAGCACTTAATTGAAGCCTTCAACGAGGAAAAACAGCAACAATGGTTAGGAGAAGCTTGAAAATCCTTATCCAACTCTCTTCATGGCACTGATTTGAGAGAGAAAGTGCAAGATCTTAATAGCAAAACATGGGTTCGGCCATGGCCAAAGGTTGAGAGAGGGAGTCTTCAGCTGCCGACCGCTGTGGGTGAGAGAGAGAAGAGAGAGCCAGAGTCAGAGAAATCTGAGAGAGAAGATAAGGGTTTGTGAGAGGGATGAGAGAGAGAGGAGACTGAGAACAACTAACGGGCTTAAACAGCTTCTAGAGACTAAATTGTGTTCAAGGACAAGTTGGTCACTTTTTAAAAGTTGTGAACTTGAGTGGCATAAATCCAAATCTCAGGGTAGTTTAGTGAAATTTACTCATTATAAAAATACATATAAAAAGTATTAAAAATATTATTGTTATTTAAACTGTTGGTTAAAAACGTAACCAAACAGCCCCAAACTCAGTGTATGCAACCAATGTAGGAAGAAAGCATAAAACTTTGAGCTACCCAGTTTGAGTTGACTCGTTTACCGATCAAAAGAAGCCAATATATTCATCAAACAAAAAAAAAAAAAAAAAAAAAAAAAAAAAAAAAACGCTGAAAGTAAAGTAAATTTGCGAGAGAATACAAAAGCAAGCTGAGATTGAGGTTTAAGGAGGCTTACACGGAAAAATAAAGGAAACCCAGAAAAGGGTTTTTGAAACATGGCAATCTTTGGTTTGAAAGGATGGGGTGGATATGGTTTGAATATTCAAACGCAAGTATTAGAGAGGGAGTAAATTGATGAAGCTAAAATTCAACTATATATAAGCAGAGTGTGAACTGAGATAGCTTTTTGAAGACTTTGTAAGAGAGTAGAGGAGGAGAGACCAGTCAAGAGGTTGGGTTGGGTTTATCTTCATCTGTTCATCATCATCAAGTTCGGGTCCAAGAAGGTAGAACATTTTGTCAAAGTTCAGAGGCGACTATTCCGTGCTTGACTTGCTTTTGCTGAAAATGAGAACCAACCAAGGAAAAGGAAACATTAATAAATAAATAAATAAATAATGTTACTACTTATTACTTTTTAACGAAAAATATAATAATAATGTTATTACTTTATTATCACTGTCAACTCCGGTGCAAAGAGAGAGGGTATTTTAAAAGTCTTTTTAAAAAAATAAAAATAAAAAAAGGTAAGCGATCTTTTATTAATGGAAATAAACAAACTACAAAACAAAACAAAAGCCAAACTCAGGGAAGTTTCAATTGGAAAACAACATTCACATTCTTGGGTAAATTTTCTACCCATACCTCAAGATTTGTAGATAAAACTAATTTTTTAGCTAAACTATGAGCTAATTTATTCCCATCCCTCCTAACATGCTGAAACAAACAACTTCTCAACATACATCCAAGTTTTTTGGTCTCATTAATTAATGGCCAAACAATAGAAGATAGGAACCACTACGCTTCAAGGCCTGAATAACATGAAGGCAATCACCTACAACAATAATGTTAAAGAGACTCAACTCCCTTGCGAAAATCACAGCCCTTCGAGCCGCCAAAACTTCAGCTATCTCAACTAATTGCACCCTTCCCAGATTCTGACATAGTGCCACAATAGCTTGCCCGGACTGATCTCGACATACAACACAAATACCTGCTAAACCCAAATCTTCAAAATAAGCAGCATCAAAGTGTTGGAAATAAAACAAAATACTGATGGACCTTTCCTCACTTACTCTCACAAATATCCACACACTACTTAGTGTATAGAAGAGGCCCACACTCACAAATTAAATAAAGGGAAAGAGAGTGGAGAGGGAAGAGTTAGAACTCTTTAAAGTTTAGTATTTCTCTTCAACTCTTGCATAAAACTTGACGGATGAATGGGTTTATATAGTATACCATTCAACCTTTAACTCTTACTACATTTATTTTCTAACTCTTACATTCATAAATCCCACACATAACTTCAATAAACTTCCCACTACATTAACTTATGAAACTCACTTATTTATGAATAATTAATTAAAAACAAGTTTAACTTCTAACATCCCCTCTTAAACTTGTTTTCTTGATTACTCCAAGTAAGGCTCGCAGCTTGTTGAATGTGTCATACTTGAGTGGTTTAGTGAGTATATCTGCAACTTGATCATGTGACTTCACAAATTCAAGATGAACTTTCTTTCTTGCAATACATTCTCGAATAAAATGATATCTTGTGTCGATGTGCTTGCTTCGGTCATGAAAGACTGGATTCTTTGCAAGAGCTAGTGCTGACTTATTGTCCACAAATATCTTCGTAGCTTCTTCTTGAAACATCTGCAACTCTTTCAATAAACTTCTAAGCCACATTGCATGACAAACACTGGAGGTAGCAGCAACGTACTCAACTTCACAAGTTGAAAGCGTCACGATTGGCTGCTTTTTGGACGTCCATGTAAATGCAGTATCACCCATATAGAATACAAAACCAGTAGTACTCTTTCTATCATCCGTATCTCCAGCCCAATCACTATCATTGTAGCCAACAAGTTTAAAATCTTTAGAGGGTGAATACAACAATCCATAATCCAGTGTACCTTTTAAATAGCAAAGAATTCTCTTGGCAGTCTTTAAATGAGTCATCGTTGGTGCTTCCGTGTAACGACTAACTAGTCCAACGCCAAAAAGAATGTCTGGTCTTGTGCATGTTAGATACCTCAGACTTCCGACTAAACTCTTGAAAAGTGTTGGATTAACCTTCTTTTCATCGTCATGCTTTGACAACTTCAATCCACATTCTACAGGGGTGCTAACTGGATTGGAATTTAACATCTCAAACTTCTCAAGAATATCCTTTGCATAACCTTCTTAGGAAATAAAAGTCTCATCCTCCATCTGCTTCACTTCAATGCCAAGATAATAGGCCATAAGTCCAATATCTGTCATTTCAAACTCCTTAGTCATTACTTTCTTGAAGTCTTCAAACATACTTGGATTGTTGCCTATAAAAATCAAATCATCTACATACAGACAAATAATTAAGATATCTCCATTTTTATGCACCTTACAATAAAGTGCATGTTCATGTGGACATTTTAAAAACCCATTAACCTGGAAGTATTTGTCAATTCTACTATTCCAAGCTCTTGGTGCCTGTTTCAGGCCATATAGAGCTTTCTTTAACTTCAAAACTTTATCTTCCTGCCCTTGTACAACATAACCTATAGGCTGCTCAATATAAAGTTCTTCCTCAAGGTAGCCATTCAAAAATGTGGATTTTACATCCATTTGGAAAATTCTCCATTGATTCTGAGCTGCTAAAGAAATTAGCAATCGTATTGTTTCCAAACAAGCAACTGGGGCAAATACCTCATCATTATCAACGCCTTGTCGTTGACTATAGCCTTTCACCACCAATCTTGCTTTGTATCTCTCTACCTCTCCTTTTGCATTCTTCTTTAACTTGTACAACCATTTTACACCAATTGTCTTCTTTCCAGTTGAAAGAGTTGCAAGTTCCCATGTATCACTCTTCTTTATTGCCTTGATCTCTTCATCCATAGCATTTCTCCATTTTTTGTCTCGCACTGCTTCTTCAAATCCTGTAGGTTCACAATCAGCAAACAGACAAAAAAGTGTTACATCATCAGTAATCTCTGTTGAATCATAAAGATCCTGAAGACTTCTCATTTTTCTTGGTCTTTCACTAGAACTTCCTTCTAGTAAAGATGATGATGATGGACTTTCATGAATGGGAGATGATGCTACTGGTGATGGAGGTGGAGTGATAGGCTCTTCCTGAACTTCATTCCCTTGATCTTTCTCTTCAGATAGAGGAAAGAAATCATACTTCTCCTCTTCTTGGGTACTCCAATCCCATGTGCCTTCTTCGTCGAATTCCACATCTCGACTAACAATAACTTTTCCAGTGCTCGGATTATAGAGCTTATAGCCCTTAGAGCTTGGATCATAGCCAATGAACACATACTTCTTGCTTTTATCATCTAGCTTGGATCTCTCTTGATCTGGTACATGTGCATATGCAATGCTTCCAAACACACGAAGATGGGAAACTGTAGGCTTCTTTCTACTCCAAGCTTGTTGTGGGGTTTTTCCTTGTACACTACTTGTGGGGCAACGATTGGACAAATAGATTGCACATTCTATAGCTTCAACCCAAAATTCTTTAGGCATTTTCTTGCTCTTTAACATGCTTCTAGCCATATTAAGAATTGAACGATTCTTTCTTTCTGCTACACTATTTTGTTGTGGTGACCTTGGAACTGTTAAAGGGCGACGAATCCCATTTGCTTCACAAAATTCTTTGAATTCATTTGATGTGAATTCGCCTCCTCTATCAGATCTTAAGGCCTTAATTTCATAACCACTTTGCTTTTCTACAAATGCCTTAAATTTCTTAAATGCACCAAATGCTTCAGATTTTTGCTTCAAAAATATACCCACGTTTTTCTACTAAAATCATCAATAAAGAGAAGAAAGTAGTTACTTTTACCAAGTGATGATGGCTTGATAGGTCCACACACATCAGTATGAACAAGTTGCAATGGCTTGGTTGCTCTTGTACTAGCTTCTTTTGGAAAGCTTTTCCTTGATTTCTTGCCAAGGAGACATTCTTCACAAAGCTGATTAGGATGCTCAATGGAAGCCAATCCTCTCACCATCTTCATCTTTGTCAACAACTGTAGTCCTCCAAAGTTTAAGTGCCCAAATCTTAGATGCCAAAGCCAAGAAGAATCTTTAAAACAAGCCTTCAGACATCTAATAGCATCAGTTTGAATAATTAACAAGAACATTCTATTTCTTGTCATAGGCACACTAATTATCACATTATTTCGATGATCCCTTATTAAGCAACTACGATTTTTCAATTGGATATCATAGTCTTTCTCAAGAAGTTGTCACAAGCTCAAAATATTAGTTTTCATGCTTGGTACATAATATACATCAGAAATAAATTGATGATCTCCATTCTTTAAACGGATAAAAATTTTACCTATCCCCTTCACTGAAACTTTGGATGAGTCACCAAAGGTAACACTCCCAACCATCGATTCATCAATTTCCACAAACATCCTTTTATTCCCACACATATGGTTGTTAGCACCAGAGTCAAGATACCACGCACTATTTTCTTCTTTGTCTTCTCCTTTGTATGCCAACAACAAAGTCGGCTCCACTTCTTCATTTTTATCTTCAACATAGTTAGCTTTCTCCTCAATAGTGTTAGCAACATTTTTACATTCAGAAGCATAATGCCCATACTTTTGACAATTATAACATTTGATATTAGTCTTGTCATACCTTCTTCTATATGGTCTTGAGAAACTTCCTCTTCCACGATCTCTTGTGGATTGTGAACTTTGACCCATTTCTTCATAATTGGGAGAGTTTTGACTATTTCTTCTTCCAGATCCTCTCCCTCTACCACGTCCATGTCCTCGGCATCTTTGGCTACTTTCACGCCAACCTTTCTCATTCAAGGTGAGCTTTGCTTGTAGGACTTGCTCCAAAGGCTCTTGGTTCTTCTTATTGAGCCTTTCTTCATGGGCTTGTAATGATCCCATGAGTTGGTCAATGGTCACTGACTCTAAGTCTTTTGATTCCTCAATTGCTACAATGATATAGTCAAACTTAGAAGTTAATGACCGTAGAATTTTTTCTACTACACGGATATCATCCAAGTTCTCACCATATCTCTTCAATTGATTTACAATTGCCAACACCCTTGAAAAATAATCTGAAATAGATTCAGATTCTTTCATGTGCAAACCTTCAAACTCACCTCTCAATGTTTGAAGGCGAACTTTCTTCACTTTATCAACTCCCGTTAGAGAGTTCTTAAGAATCTCCCATGCTTGCTTGGATGAAGTTGCATTTGCAACTTTCTCGAATATAGTTTCATCCAAACCTTGATAGATCAACGTAAGAGCTTGTTGATCGTTCTTTCGAACTTTTTGCAAGGCTTCCTTTTGGTTTGGGATTAAAGATTCTTCATCTTGCGACTCCACATAACCTTTCTCCACAATCTCCCACGCATCTTGGGATCCAAGCAACGCCTTCATTCAGATACTCCAATTTTCAAAGTTTTGTTTGGTAAGTCGAGGAAATTGGAATGATGCCATCCCATTAGCAATAGCCATTCTCACCATGAACCAATGGCTCTGATACCACTTTGTTGGAAATAAAACAAAATACTGATGGACCTTTCCTCACTTACTCTCACAAATATCCACACACTACTTAGTGTATAGAAGAGACCCACACTCACAAATTAAATAAAGGGAAAGAGAGTGGAGAGGGAAGAGTTAGAACTCTTTAAAGTTTAGTATTTCTCTTCAACTCTTGCATAAAACTTGACGGATGAATGGGTTTATATAGTATACCATCCAACCTTTAACTCTTACTACATTTATTTTCTAACTCTTACATTCATAAATCCCACACATAACTTCAATAAACTTCCCACTACATTAACTTATGAAACTCACTTATTTATGAATAATTAATTAAAAGCAAGTTTAACTTCTAACACAAAGTTTGCTTTGAAGCAACCATCAGGCGGAGGGGACCAGTGAACCACAGGACGAGGAATAGACGCACCATGCTCCTGAGGATTCATGTCCCGGAATTCCTCAACCAGCCTTTGAGCTTTATCACCCAATTCAAGTAGCGACCAAGAAGATTGATGCTCCCTCATCCGATGACGACGTTGCCATAAACACCATGCCACATTAGCGAACAAAGCTGCCCTAAAATTCAACCCAGAACTGAAGAGCTCCTTCAATAATTTAAAGAAAGTTAGACACTTCTTCTGAATCAGTGACCGAAATTCTAGGAGCAACATCCACACCAACCTCACCTGATCACAGAACCATAAACAATGTATAATCGACTCCGTGTGCTCTCCATAACCATCACATTCCTCGCCAATAGGGAAATGTAGAGCCTCTAAGTTCTGTTTCATGGGCAAAAAGCCCTTAGCAGCGCACCAAATAAAATGCTAAATCTTATTAGGTACCCTCATCTTCCATATTTTCTTCCATACCAAACCATTACTACCCGAAGATGATGAATTGGGCATAAGAAGAGATTCAGCAGAGACAAGCATATGGTAAGCACTCCTAACACTATACTCCTCATCATTAGTCAAAGGCCAGGTCAGACTATCTTCTACCCCATCCTCACATACTTAAATCCTTCTCACTAAGTCAGCCTCCCACGGAATCAAACAACTCACAAGATGACCTGGGTCCTAAACTCTCGTATCAAGGAAAAACAAATCACAAACTCATAGAACTGAAGAATTAGCTCTTGGAGAGATGATCTTACTATGATTCTAATCAGGCAGCCACCTATGTTGCCAAACATCAATTAGCTTTCCATCGCCAACCTTCCACATAGCCCCCTTTTCAATAACTCCTTGTGCCTGAAGAATACCCTGCCATGCATAAGAGCATTTAGGATGAACAGACGCCTTAAGAATATTACCATTAGGGAAATACTTAGCTCTAAATACTTTAAAAAGAAGGGAGTCTCGTCGATGATAGAGACGCCACACTTGTTTAGCTAACAATGCATTATTGAACTTTTGGAAATTTCGAAACCCCATACCTCCAATTGATTTTGAAGAACAAAGAGAACTCCATTTAACCTAATGAATTTTCCTTCTATCACCATTGCCCCCACCAAAATTTTCGAATCATGGCTTCAATATATTTACAAAGGCCTACCGGAAGCTTGAAGACACTCATTGAATAAACTAGGACAAATTGGACCACTGCTTTAATCATAACCTCCTGACTAGCTTAAGAAAACAACTTCTCCTTCCAACCTTGCATACGATCTCATATTTGTTCTTTGATTTGAGCAAAGCACGCTAACCTATTTCTTCCAACAAAAGAAGGTAAACCCAAATATTTCTCATAATGCTTAATAACAAGGACATCGAGGGCCACTTTGATAGCTTCTTGAGTTACTTCATTTGTATTCCTGCTAAAACAAAGAGTGGTTTTCTCCTTATTAATCACTTGGCCCAATGCAATCTCATAGTAAGCTAATAGCTCTTGAATTTTATTGCACTTTGCTAAAGTAGACCTGCAAAAGATTAAGCAATTATCTGCAAAAAATAGATGAGTTAGTTTAGGCCCATTTCTACAAAGCGAGAAACCTTGTATGTCTCCTTTTACTACAGCACCTTGTAAAAGAGCATTCAACCCCGGCACAAAAAAGGAAAAAATAAGGGGAAAACGGATCTCCTTGTCTTAAACCTCGAAATGGGACTATCATACCCTTTGGCTCCCTATTCACGAGGATAGAATATGAGACAGTGATAATACACTCCATAATCAAAGCTACCTATGCACACTAGGAAACCCATCTTAAGAAGAATTTTTTCAAGAAACACCCATTTCACCCTATCATAAGCCTTGCTCATAACTAATTTCATAGCCATAAAACCTTTCTTCCCTGTAAAAATATTCTTCATATGATGCAAAGATTCAAAGGCAATTAAAATATAATTAGTGATCAATCTATTAGCGATAAAAGCACTTTGGGTCTCATAAAATGGAATTTAGAATGGGCTTGAGGCGATTAGCAATCATCTTACTGATGATCACATTGTACAGGCTTATGGGTCAAAAATCAAAGATCCTTTCAAGGTTTTGAATTTTGGGAATGAGAGTAATAAAAGTATGGTTGATAGATTTTAGGATAGACCTTGAATTTAAACAAGAAAAAACAACATGAGAAACATCCATACAGATATTAGTCCAATAAGTCTGATAAAATAAAGGTGGCATACCATTTGGACCTAGGGGTTTAAGCAGAGCCATTTCTTTGATTGCCACACCCACCTCCTCACTAGTAAAAGGCCTCTCTAGATTTGTTCTCATACTCTTTGTGACTACAACATCAACCCTCTCCAAAACCCTGTCAAGATTCTGCGGATTCGAGGAAGTAAATGGATGAGTATAGAAATAAGTGATAATAGCTGAAAGAACCTCCTCATGAAAATTTTTTGTGTTTTGATCACCATTTTTCAACCACTGAACCCTGAACCTTTGTTGCCACATCTTCTCCTCTTTATCAAAAAGAGCATTCAATTCCATCTTAATCCGAATAACCTCCTCAAGATCCCTAGTCCTGGCAGAAACGCCTTCAGCATGCCATGATTGATCCTTTGCTTGCTTTATCTACTACTTCACATTGCCAAAATGAACCCTACTCCAAGACTTTAACCGTTTCTTACATCTTTTAAGTTTTGTAGTTGCCGCGAACATGGGAGTACCATTAGGAGCACAATCCCATGCCCTTGCTACCACCTTCTTGCATTAAGGGTCCAAAATCCACATTGCTTCAAACCGGAAAGGCTTCCTGCACCACCTTTGGTACTCATTATCCCCATCCAAGGATAGAAGAAGTGGCCTATAATCTGATGTAAAGCAATTCAAATGCTTCACCCTACCTGTAGGAAAACGAGTCAGCCACTCATAATTAGCAACTCCCCTATCTAATCTTTCCCAAATCCACTTCCCCTTTCGCCTGCCATGCCAAGTAAAATTTGGACCAGAATACCTCAAATCAACAAACTCGCAATGGTCCAACACATCACGAAAATTTTGCATCAAAAAATGAGCCCAAGGAGCCCCACCTCTCTTTTCTTACACCTCAAGCAAAACATTAAAATCACCTCAAACACACCATGCAAGCTTCAGTTTAGAACTAAGCATTCAAAGCATATTCTAACCCTCATTTCGATGACCTATATCGGGCTCCCCATAAAACCTAGTCAATCTCCAAGCATTCTCCGAACCACCATGCACAATAGAATCAATGTGGTACTTTGAAAAACTATCCACCCAAACATCCACCCCTGTTTCTACTACTATCATTAGCAAGTCCCATTTCCTCACTTGACTCCTCCCTTAGACGCTTTAAGCAAAACAACTCCATTGGTATTATTGTAGGTTTACTGCCGCTACCCTTACCAACCCGGACCTTCTTCCCAAGTTCCTTCCCACCATCGAAGCATGCTAACTCAACATTGATATCATCTAACTGAGCTTGGAAATTCTGACTAGTGGGGCCCCGGATGTCTCCTGGATCCATGCACCCATGTAGATTACTCACATCAGGAATCCCATTCACTTCTGTCACCACTAGTACCTCCATCTGACCGTGCACATCATCAAACTTGGCACTTCGACGCTCATCGTCATCACTCCGATGGTGCTCTCGGTCCCCATTGCTTTGCATGGTATTCAAAACTTCCACATCCCACCCTCACTCTTCTTCGGATATAAGGTAGTCTCATTATCCTCGTGCTTCTCCTCTTCATACCCAGCAACCCGAATCACAGTTTTCTTGGCCAGGTTTGGGGTGTTCACTTGCAACCACGATCCAAATTGTTGATCACTACCCTGAAGTGTACCCTTCCTTGCCAACCAAACCGAGCATTCCTTATCATGGTGGGTAAGACAGCCGCACCAATAACATAGGTTAGGCAAACACTTATACTTGAAATTTACCGAACCTTCCATGCCATCACTCAGTCCTATCTTTCTACCTCTACATAACGGTTTTGAAATACCAATCCTCACTTTTACTTGCATAAAGTGGCTGCTTTCATAGTCCTCCTCCGCTGCCCGAGTTTACGACTTCCCCTGCTACCGAAACAATGCCCTGTGCCACTCTCAACTTCAAACTACCTATAGGGAGGTCATGTGCCTGAATCCAAAAAAACACACTATCAAATACCAGTCCCTTCATCTCCACTTGACGTCCAATTCTCTTCAAAGAAACCAAGTACTTATGAAACGGCCACAGCTCTCCCGCAAGATCTCTGTCAACATCAGTCTGCTCAGAAAAAATAAACAACACACAGTGATCACCCATATCGCGTGCTTCGTAGCCCTTCTTAATGTGCCACAGATTTTGAAGGTGCAAGCGATGGCCTCAATATTCAGAACTCTACCCATAAAAAATCGTGCCGCAAGAAGAAATTTCCCTTCAAGACCATCATCCTCCACTTAGTACTTACTACTTACTGCCTTCAGACTCCGTTAGCGAAAAGACTCCTAGAGAGCAGACATATTCTCCATACCTAGCCAACTAGAGATAAACTCCAACGCCGCGCCGGCCAAGAAACCAAAGCCTCACTCCGAGAGTAGGCACGTATTCTACCAACCTACGGTTGCCACGCTGCCTTAGGTTAAAGAAACTCTAGAACTTTGTTTTAATTTTTAAGTGAGAATCTAAGCAAAGTTATTTGATTAATGACTTAAATAATATAATAAGAGAATGTAATGCCTATTAACTATATAAAAAGAGGCAATGTCTCTATGGCGCCCTTTTGGTTTAGTGAGCTTTTTTTTTTTTTTTTTTTTTTTTTTTTTTTGGAATAGTTGCTACAGTGCCACTTTGGTTTATTCAATTGGCACTGTAGCTACAGTAGGTACAACATTTTTTTTTTTTCAATCTTTAGTTTGTACCTTTTTTTTTCCTTTTAAATATTTATAAGAATCTGCATATATATTGTTATACTGACACAACAAATTTCACAATATTTTCACAATTATTGAAGTGTCAATTTCTTATAAATCAAAATACAACAATGAAATATGAAACTATGACCAACTACAACTGAAAATAAATGTTTTGTGAAAATATTGTGACACTTGTTAGGTGAATGTGTAAAAGTTATAGTACCTTTAGTTTGTTCAATATGTACGATTCATCATTTTTTTTTTCCAGTTATTGATTTGTGCTCTTTTTTCTATATATAAAAAGAGCGAATAGGCTCATAAATAATGTTATGAACAGTATTTTTGATTTAGTGACTTGCCTTCCCCCCCCCCCCCCCTTTTTTCTTCACGTTCTCCAACTTCGTTTTTTTTTTTTTTTTTTTTTTTTTTAAAGGATCTTTATATGTTTACTTTATGAATAGTATTTTTGGTTTAGTGAGTTGCCTCTTTCCCTTTTTATTTATTTATTAATATTTCTTCAAGTTTACCAAGTTGGTTTGAGCTTTTTTTTTTTTTTTTTTTTTTTTTTTTTCTTTTAAAGGATCTTTATATGTTTACTTTCTACTTGTAATGTAAGCTTACATTGTATACACACAAAAAGTAGCAAATATTATATACATTTGCAAAAAAAAAAAAAATTATACAAATTTTGCAAATGTGTGCAGCATTCACCAATTTTTATGTGTTTACAATATAAATTTACATTGTAAGTGCAATGTATATATATATATATATATATATATATATATATATATATATATATAAAGAGTGAATGGGAAAAGCTATAGTAATTTTGCTACAGTAATTTTGGTTTGTTCAACTTTCACTGTTTTGTTGGCCCCCCCCCCCCCTTTTTTTTTTTTTTTTGGTGAATGCATAAAGTTGTAGTATATTTGCTATATTATTTTTGGTTTGTCCAATTCATGCTGTTTCACATTATAATTAAATATTAACATCACAAATTGGCACAATATTTTTACAATTGTCAAGATGTTAATTCATTATAGGTTAAAATAAAATAATAAAATATCATACTATAACCAGTTACAACTAAAAATAAAAGTATTGTGAAAAAGAACTGCTATATCCACAATAATTTTCACAACACTTTCATAACAAATCAAATGTGGTAAATTGTTATTGGTTTTAATTTAAACTTATCAATTAAACTACTTTTTTGCCCACCAATAACAACTTGTAGTAACCTACTGCTTATGATTTGTTGTAAAAATACCATGGACATAACATTTTTTTGTGTGAAAAATGTTAAGACATCTTAATGTTGTCACAATATTTTCAAAATTGCTGAGCTATCAATTCTTTACAAGTTAAAATAAAATATAACAAAATTATAAAGATGTTATGAAAATGATGTGTCATTTTGTTGTGTTTTTAGAATATTTTTGTGGGTTTAATCAACTTTGTTGAGCCAAAATTCACTCTTCCGCATAGAATTTTCTTGGGTTTACACACTATTTTAAGTAAGAGCACATAGTTTTACACACAAAAACAAAAAAACAAAAAAAAAAACTAAGAAAAAAACATTTTTCATCCTTCATGTTTGAGGTAGTTTACAATTTTTCCTTAAACTTTACAATCAACCAATTTTTCCCTTAATATTTTGGAAAAGAGCCAATATGTCATATTATTATTCTCTCAGTTAAACCCTAATGAAAGTTTATGATTCTTAAAATATTTTATTGTGTAATGTCTAAATTACTCTTGCTAAATTTTAACATCCTAAATTTTTTTTACATGTTTTGAGTTTTAAATGATAAAAATTCTTAGAAAGTTAGAATGATGATATTGAGTGTTTTATTTGTTATCAAAAGAACACTGATTTTCTAGGTTTAAATTTTCAAAACTTATAATTTATCTAATGAAAAACATCATTTTGTTATCTTTTTTATTTTATTTTAAATTTCTTAACAAAACCCAGTTGTTTATTGTTGGAAATTGATGATATTCGTTATCATTCTTAGAAGTTTTTAGAGAGTAGATATATTTTCTTTAACAAGTAGGCACTAAAAAACTATTATAGTTAAATAAATATTTATATGTTAAATAGCTTCCCTAACTTTGTGATTGATCAAAAATTTTAAGCGAATGAAATTAACGTTTTGCGACATAATTATCAAAATTTTTAAAATTAATATCTCTTTTGATTAATGTAAATCTATACATACTTTAAAAATCAAATTATTCATATCTTTATTTTATAATATAAATAAAATCTAAAATTAACCTTAATTGCTATTTTTTTTCTACAGTAAGCACGCGCCTTGTAGGTGCTGCCCTAACTAATATTAGTAAATTTATCAAAAATTACTTTTAATGAGAGTGAGAGAGAGAGAGACTTTGTAGCCATGGCTTGGAAATTAGTCCTATTAGCTTGTTTTTTCTTCTTCTTCTTCAGTGTGTCGCACACGGTTTAACATCACTTCCTAATAAATGAAAACATCACTTCTTAGTAAATGAAAAGACTGACTTTGCCACCAAAAGAAGAAGAAGAAGAAGAAGAAGAAGAAGAAGAAGAAGAAGAAGAAGAAGAAGAAGACTGACTTTGTCAAAAACTTGTAAAACAAGCTGATTTTGCTTTTTCTATAAAGCGTGTGTTGGACAATAGGGTGCGGTGCACCCCCAGAAAATTTTATATATCACACGAACTGTTCATCCTGGAATGCATCATTGTAAGAAAGATTTGTTTTGGATGTGTGACAGTGTGACTGTGTGAGTATCAAATAATACAGAAGGCAACGATACTCTCATATTTACTATTTTACTTATATTTATTTTTTACTTTTAATTTCACTTTTTTTTTTCTTTATATACGAGATAGGATTCAACTTTAATTTAATCTAAGTGTATATGTATGTGAAACTTCCTCTTAGAAACTTGAACTCTGACCTTTGCCCTCCACGCTCTATAAATATTTATACTTGTGGAATGACCATCATACTAAAGAGGTACGGTGGTTTTAAACTACAGACATGTTTGCATGAATGGTGAATATTTATAACACAATAACAGAACAAGTATTATAACACGAAGATATTTTTCGATTTATTACGAGAAAGAGAAATTTAAGAAAAAAGTGGGAAAAAGAAAAAAGTAGAGGTCCGAATCAACAAAAAACGAGTTGTTTACGTTCTATTCACATGTTTAAGAGTGCAAAAGAGTTGAATATTTCAGCCACCTTTGCTCTCCGCTCCCTCATTCTCCTTGGTTCCAAACATTTGTAAGCTATCTTTCATTTAGTGCTGGAACCTGGAAATCTCAAGGCAATCCTGATCATGATGATTCAAGGAAGTAACTTTATTCAGCTACTTGTTTATCTCATCATTGGGCTTCAATGAGTAGAGTTCAGTTTGATGAGTAGTGCGATTCGGTGCTTGGACAGTGAGCATGAAGCTCTTCTCAAGTTTGGAGAAGGCTTTAGCAGTGGTACGAACTACTTCTCTTCATGGAAGGCCGAAGAAGATTGTTGCAAATGGAGTGGTGTTGGATGTGACTACGTAACAGGTCATGTGACCAAACTTGAGTTCCACAATGTAGGGAATTAACACAAAATTCTCAAACCTATGAGAAACCAAAAATAGAGAAATACAAGCTAAAGAAAAATAACCACACGCACAAGACAGTATATACATAGTTTAGCAATTTACCTACGTACACGGAATTGTAGGGATTTCACTATTATCAGAGAAAAATACAAAGTGCAGTAATACCATTTTTTCTCTCTCTCAAAGATACACCGACTAATTAATTCTAATCACCAAAAACACAGTTTCTATATATGTCTTGCGCACAGGATCCACAATGGGCTACAAAATGGGCCAAAATGTTTTCTACCCAAGTCTCCACTCCATGGACTAAGCCTCAGAAAATCTTTCATTAAAAAACCAAGCAACATTATTCGGGTCGTCAATCGGATCAAACATAACTAGACTTCACAAAACCCAACAAATCTTCCACTTGGAGACTAGTTCAATCACTAACATCAACCACTATCTTCCAAAAAACAATCCCTCATCCTTGCAACTCATCCTCCTGTCCTCAAACTAGAAGACCATCTGAAACTGCACATAACTTCAGCTTCTCAATAGTGACACCCTTAGTCAACATGTCTGCCGGGATCTTAGATCCACAAATCTTTTCAAGTATTACAAGCTTATCTTTAACAAGATACCGGATAAAGTGGTGTTTTGTCTATATATGCTATGACTTTGAATGAAAAACTAAATTTTTAGCAAGAAAAATTGCACTCTGACTGTCACTATGTAGAATGCCCATATCTTGCTTCTTACCCAATTCATCTAAGAAGCCATGTAGCCAAATCATCTCTTTTCCAGCTTCAATTGCTGCAACATACTCAGCTTCTATAGTAGACAAAGTAACAATCTTTTGTAGATTTGAAGCCCAAGATATAGTTGTACTACTAGAATAAATACAAACCCAGAAATACTCTTTCTACTATCAATATCACCAACAAAATCAGCATCTACATAACCTTGTAGTTTCAAACTTGCACTTGTAAAGCAAAGACATGTATTTGATGAATCCCTCAGATATCTCAAAATCCACTTGACTGCCTCCCAATGTTGCTTTCCTAGCCTACTCATGAATCTGCTCAGAACTCCTACTGCATGTGCAATGTCTGGCCTTATACACACCATAGCATACATCAAGCTGTTAATAACTGAGGCATAGGGCACCTTTCTCATATAGTCTCTTTCTCCTTTTGTCTTTGGTGACTATTCTTTGCTTAGTTTAAAATTGACTACCCAAGGGTGTGCTTACTGGTTCAGCTTCATTCATGTTGAATCTGCTGAGAATTTTCTTCACATACTCTGACTGTGAAAGCTTCAATGTACCATCAGCTTTGTCTCTAATGATTCACCTACCAAGGATTTGCTTTGTAGCTCCCAAATCCTTCATTGCAAATTGTTTTGACAATTGCTTTTTCAGATTATAAATCTCCTCAATGCTAGACCCTGCAATAAGTATATCATCCATATACAACAATAAAATAATGTAAGAATTGTCAAAAAATTTAACATAGTAACAGTGATCAGCTTCACATCTTTTGAACCTAATTCTATGCATAAAATTGTCAAATTTCTTGTACCATTGTCTAGGAGCTTGTTTTAGGCCATACAAATTCTTTCTCAGTTTACAAACTAGATTCTCTTGTCCCTGAACAATGAACCCTTCTAATTGAATCATGTAAATGTCTTCCTTCAAGTCACTATGAAGGAATACCGTCTTCACATCTAACTGCTCAAGATGTAAGTTTTCTACAGCCACTATTCCCAGTACCAGTCTAATTGTTGACATCTTCACAACTGGAGAAAATATCTCTGAGTAGTCAATGCCCTCCTTCTGCTGGAACCCTTTAACAACTAATCTAGCCTTATAATGTTTGCTACCATCACGCTTATTCTCTATTCTGTATATCCACTTGTTGTGCAAAGCCTTCTTTCCTACTAGCAATTCAATCAGTTCCCATGCCTGATTCCCCAACAAGGAATCCATCTCATCCTACATGGCTAACTCCCACTTGCTTGAAGTCTCATCTTGCAAGGCTTTATCATAACACTCTAGCTCACTACCATCAGTCAACAGGAAATAATTTAAAGCAGGTGAATAACGCTGTGGAGGTCTAATGGTCTTTGAAGATCTGCGGACTTCAGCTACATGTGTACTCTAATCTACTTGTGAATCTACATTCTCCTTATCTTCTTCACCCATTTTTTGACAGTACTTTTAGTCAATTTATCTAAGTTGGCAAACTCAGATTTATTTTGATCTATCTCTGTAACATCTAGCACTAGAGTTGATCTATCATTATACATAACATGTTCATTAAATATCACATTTTTATTTTTGATAATTTTCCTATTTTATTCATCATAAAACCTATAGCCAAATTTCTCATCACCATAGCCAATGAAAAAACATATTTTAGACTTTGTATCGAGTTTACTATAAGTATCAGAATCAATATGAACATAAGAAACACAACTAAACCTTCTTAGGAAGTCTGAGCTCCATGGGAATTGATGGTCCTCGATTTATCAAGTAAGCTGTAGTGCTAACAGCATCAGCCTAGAAAGTTTTTGGTAGTCCAGCATGCAACCTCATACTCTTAGCATGCTCATTGAGAGTTATGTTCATACATTAAGTCACACCATTCTGCTGTGGTATCCCAGAAATGGTCTTTTCCATCTTAATTTCTTGTGCAGAAAAATACTCACTGAACCCTCTATCGTTGTACTCTCTTTTATTATTTGACTTCAAACATCTTACTTTTAAACTTGTTTCTGTCTCAACCATGGCCTTCCACTTCTTAAAAGTTTCAAATACATCAGATTTATTTTTCAGAAGATAAACTCATCCCTTTCTGCTTGAGTCATCAATAAAAGTGATGTAGTACCTTGAACCTCCAAGTGATGCAATCGGAGAAGGCCCCTACAAATCAGTGTGTACTAACTCCAATTTTTCAGCCTTCGGTGTCCTGCCAGTTTTCAAGAAGCTCACATTTTTCTACTTTCCTAAGATGCAGCTTTCACACGTGTCAAAATCAATGGACTTTAATTTTGGTAGTTTTCCTCTTAATAGCAGTATTTTCATCCCTTTCTCACTTATGTGACCAAGTCTTTAGTGTCATAGACTTGTATTACTACTTGCTTCAGCAACTACAATTGTGTCTCTTAGACTTAAGGTCGTATATAGAGCACTACTCTTCTTTCCATAAGCCAAAACTCTGGCTCCCTTTGTAACCTTCCAAGTACCACCAACAAATGGTATTGTATGCCCTTCATCATCAAGTTGTCCAACAAAAATCAGATTCCTCCTCAAGTCAGAAATATGTCGACCCTTCTCCAGTAACCAAACAGACCCATTGGGTAACAATATCTAGACGTCTCCCATACCCACAACATCCAAGGTTGCACCATCAGCCAAATACACCTTACCAAAATCACCTGCAACATAATTCTGTATGATTTCTCGGTGTGGAGTGGTACAAAACAAAGCTCCTAAGTCCAAAATCCAATCATCAAGTGGACTGTCTACTGCAAGAAGTAATGCATCCTATACCTCTTCTGTTACAGTATTAGCATAATCATCTTCATTCTTCTTCTTAGGACTTTTGCATTGCCTCCTAAAGTGACCTATTTTCCCACAGTTCTAGCATTGTACTTGTTGGCCTGATCTAGATCTACTTTTGTTCCGATTAGAATTTCTAGATTTTGATTTGCCCCGATTTGAATTTCTATCATTACCTCTACCTCTTGACTCAAGGTTTAGGGTAGAACTAGGTCCTCAGGTTTCACCTACATCTCTTCTAGGAATCTCCTCAGCCAAAATTAAATCTCGTATGTCATTATACTTCAGCTTTTCTTTTCCTATAGAATTGCTTACTGCCATTTTCATTGCCTCCCAACTATTTGGCAAAGAAGCCAAAACGATCAGTGCACGGATCTCATTATCAAAATCAATTTTTACAGACAAAAATTGATTTGTGATAGTGTTAAATTCATTTAGATGCTGTGCTACTAATGTGTTCTCTGCTATCTTCAGATTGAACAGTTTCTTCATCAAATGCACCTTGTTGTTTGCTGACGGCTTTTCATACATATCAGACAAAGCTTTCATCAGATTTGTTGTAGTCTTCTCCTTTACAACATTGTGTGCAACAGACCTAGACAAAGTTAACATGATAACTCCTAGTACCTGTCTGTCAAGAAAAGCCCATTCCTCATCCTTCATAGTCACAGGTTTTGCCCCTAGAAGCGGAAGATGCAAGTTCTTCCCATAAAGATAATCCTTGATTTGCATCTTCCTGAATCCAAAGTCTGTGCTATCAAACTTTTCTATTTTAAACGGCTTTCCTGCTTCCTCTGCCATTGCTCCCAATCAAACCTAACCCTAGGCTCTACTACCAGTTGTAGGGAATTAACACAAAATTTCCAAACCTGTGAGAAACAAAAAATAGAGAAAAATAATCACACGCACAAGACAGTATTTATATGGTTTGGCAATTTGTCTACGTCTACGGAGTTGCAAGGATTTCACTATTATTAGAGAAAAATACAAAGTGCGACAATACAATTTTTACTCTCTTTCAAAGACACATCGACTAAACCCTAATCACCAAAAACACGATTTCTATGTCTTGCACACAGGATCCACAATAGGCTACAAAATGGGCCAAAACATTTTCGGCCCAAGCCTTCGCTCCATGGACTAAACCTCAAAAAATCTCTCATTAAAAAACTATGCAATATTATTCAGGTTGGGTTGGGTCATTAATCGGATCAAACACAACTAGCTTCATAAAGCCCAACACACAGTCGAGATCCATTCAACATATTGTTTCGTGAGATAAGTTCATCTTTGCTTAACCTACCATATCTGCGACACCTAGACTTAAGTCAAAATAAGTTCAGCTATAGTATTCCAATTCCAGAGTTTATTGGTTCTCTTCATCATATAGAATATCTCAACCTATCTAATGCCAATTTTCATGGAACCATTCCTAGTAATCTTGGAAACCTCTCACACTTGAAGTCTCTGGATTTGAGTGGAAATGGATGTTCTTCTTTAAGAGCTGAAAACCTCAATTGGGTTTGTGGTCTTTCTTTTTTGAAAGTTCTTGATCTGAGTGGTGTTGATCTTAGCAATGCAAAGGATTGGCTCAAATCAATAAGAGCTTGTTTGGATGGGATGAAAACGAAGTGATGTCCACCTTTTCTCCACACGCAGATTCAAGTGCGAGATTTTTTAGTGCTTCGGATCTAGCCACCACCTCCGCCGCTTCTTTCAACCGAGCTTGAAAAGGTGAAACGACGATGATCATCGACGTGTGGGTTTGCTCTGGGTTTCCGATGTTGTTGATGGGTTTCCGATGATCAAGATTTTTCAGCGCTGGGTTTCCGGTGTTGTTAATGGTTGTGTTGATGGGTTTGCTCTTTTCTTGTTTTCATTGGCGTCGATCTTCGATCACAAGCCGAAAAGCTCCACGCCGATCTCCGATCATCAACCTCCGATCTTCGATCTTCGATCACACGCCGAAAAGATCTTCGATCTTCGATCTAGAAGCTCATTCTTCGACCTGGAAGCTCTGCTGTCGGCGCGTCGGGAACAGCTCCATTGGAAGCTTTTTTTTTTATTTATTTTTTATTTTTTATTTGGTGGTGTATTATAAATAAGTATGAATGGAGTTTTGAGTTTTTGTGTATAAAGTATATCACAGTTTTTTAAACTGTGAATGGAGTTTTTGTGTTAATATGTGATTGTGGTGGTGGCAAAAGGAAATGTGTAGTGAAGGAAATGGTGGGAGAAGAGGATGAGCCGGGTAGCTAACAGCAGTCTTTGACCATTGCTTAGGTGTGGGTCTCACAAATAGTAAAAAAATTTGAGGGATGGAAACTTAAAAATATGTGCCAAACGAGTGGGATTAGGAAATTTGGGTATTTTAAGTGATGAGTAATGAGTTATGGGTGATGAAAATTGAGTGATGAAAATTGAGTGATGAGTGACCATTTTTTTTAAACCAAACAAGCCCTAAATATGCTAAGTTCTCTAGTAGAGTTATGTTTATTTTATTGTATGCTTCACAAGCTTCCTCAATATGTGCATCATGTGAATTTTACCTCCCTTAAAATCCTCGATCTCTCCGATAATAATTTCAATTCTAACATACCAGATTGGTTGTTTAAAATTGGCCATAGTGTGGTTTACCTTAATTTTTCAAGATGTCAGTTAGACAGTTACAAGGTCTGATCCCAGATGCTTTTGGGAACATGACTTCTCTCACGTCTCTTGATCTTTCGAGGAATGATCTCGAAGGTCCAATACCACTAACTTTGGGCTTGTTTGAAAATCTTCATCACTGAGAGAGTTGTATCTTTCCGACAATCAATTGAACGGGGCCTTAGAGCAAAGTAACTCTCTCAACTGGTTGCCTTAGATGTGGCCAGGAATTACTTGGAGGGTAACATCACTGAAGCTCACTTAAAAAATTTCAGTAGTCTGCGGGTGTTAGATCTTTCTTCAAACCAGTTGGTGTTGAATGTGAGTTCAAGCTGGATTCCACCCTTTCAACTTGAAACCATAGGGTTGAGGTCTTGCCTAGTAGGCTCAAAGTTTCCACAGTGGCTTCGATCACAAAGCAATTATTCTTCCATTGATATCTCTGATTGCAAAATTACAGATGTCCTGCCAAATTGGTTTTGGAACCTTTCTTCGAGGATCAAGAATATGCATCTGTCGTTCAATGACCTCAAAGGAAATTTGCCAGATTTTTCATTGCAATTCCATCTTTCACTACTGGATTTGAGCTCCAATTCCTTTTTGAGTCGCCTGCCTCGCTTCTCCGCCAGCTTAGGAATATTGGCTCTAGCCGAAAATTCATTTTTTGGACCAATAATTTCGCACTAATGCGGAATATTGTCTGCAAATAATTCTCTAAGCTATTTGGATCTATCTTCAAACAATTTATTGGGAGAAATTCCAGAATGTTGGGAATATGGGCAAAATTTGGTCATTCTAAACTTAGCTAATAACAATCTTTCCGGACAAATTCCTAACTCAATTGGCCACTTAATAAATCTGAAGACCCTGCGATTGGACAACAACAATCTTTCTGGAGAAGTGACTTTATCGTTGAAGAATTGCATTGCCTTAAGAGAGTTCTAGGCCTTGCCAACAAGAAGTTATCGGGTAGCGTATTGGAATTGATTAGTGAAAATTTACAATACTTGATGATTCTTGAATTGCGATCTAATACATTCAGTGGACATATTCCCTTGCAAATGTGCCAACTAAAAAATTTGAAAATTTTAGATCTTGCTTTAAATAATTTATCTGGAACTATTCCAAGATGTGTCTTTGATGGCATGACTTCCTTTGAGGAAACTCTTTCCTTAATCTATGATCCTTACACAACCTATTCTGAAGGTATCAAACTCACAGTCGAATCTAAGGAGATAGTATTCAACCGTGTTCTTAAACTTTTAAAATTACTTGACCTAACTTCCAATAACTTATCGGGAGAAATTCCTAAGGAAGTTGTGAGCCTTGTTTGGATTGCAAATTTTGAATTTGTCAAGAAATCATCTGATCGGGCCAATCCCACCAAACAATATTGATGAAATGATTAATTTGGAGTCTCTTGATTTATCAAGGAATCACCTTTCATGCAGCATGCCACCTAGCATGGCAAGTCTAATCTTCCTCAATCACTTGGACATGTCACTTAACAACTTGTCAGGAGAAATTCCACATTCTACACAAACTCCAATCATTTAGGGTCCGTTTGGATAGAGCTTATTGTTGAAAACTGAAAACTAAAAACATTGTAGCAAAATAATTTTTAAATATGTGAATGGTACTGTAGGACCCATTTTTAATAAAAAATTGCTAAAAAAATACTTAAACAGTGCGCGCACAGTATATATACAATGTGCGCACAGTACGCACAATACGCACACAGTGTGGGCACTGTGCACAATACGTGCACAGTGCGCGCACTACGCACTCTGTCCCCGAGCAGCAGAAATGAAAAAAAAAAAAAAAAAAAAAAAAAAGAAAAGAAAAGAAAAGGTAAAAACCGAAACGCATCAAAATTTCAGCTGTATCCAAACCCTTCCTTAATTAGTCACTCTTTATGGGGAATCCTCAACTTTGTGGGTCTCCGTTGTTAAAGATATGCTGAAGGGATGAATTATTCGAAGATTCACATTGTAGCAATGAAATGTACGTGATATGAAGAAAATCAAGGCATTCAATAAGAAGGGCATGATGGCTTCAAAATACCTTCATTTTATTTAAGCAGGGGAGCTGGATTTATTACAGGATTTTGGGGATTATGGGGCTCTTTAATACTGAACAGATCTTGGAGACATACTTATTTCCGCTTCCTGGGCAACATGACTGACAAAATTTATGTGACAGTAGTAGTCGGTGCCGCCAAATTGCAGAGGAAGTTTCAACGCCAACAAACTCCTCCCGAGTAAAGTGTCAGCAATAATTTCATTAGATGGTCACCTTGTGTGTTGTAACTTCTTTATTTTTAAGTATTAAAAAATGTCAAATGAGTGGTACTGTCTTGGAAGATGCTTCCACAGCTTGCATTGTCATGTATTGTACTTAGTTGAAGGTTGTTTTTAAATTCAAATGAGAGTAATTTGCAGCAAACTAGAATGGCAACGGAACTTACTCCTGTTCAAAAAGGCTAAAAGCAAAGCATGAAGAAATGTGTGTGGCGCACCCTAATTCAGGCACTATTCCTTATTCTCATGTATCTTGTAAGTTTTGTTCTGGATGAGTGGGTACCAAATAATCCAAAACCAAATAGTATATTCAAATAGAATTTCTTATATTAGAAATGAAAATAGTTCAGATATAAAACTTATCAAATTTTAATACGGTTGAAGGCTTGAAGCACGGCAAAATGTTGTCCTTGAAAACAGTTTCATCCCTCAAGATTATAGTATAGTGTCAAAGCCTTTCATGAAAAATTTTCGAGAACAGCAAAGAATGCTGCAAACGAGTCTGCTTTTAGTTTTCAAATTCCTAATACCTTAAAAGTCCAACGAGTGCTTGAAAACAAGTCCATTACTCCTATGAACATTAGAGAGAAAAAAAAACGGTTGTCTAGAAACCATTTCTACTAGGTTCAACTTTTTGTTTTTGTTTTGAGAAACCTTACTAGATTCATGGTGCTTTTAAAAACATTTCTACTAGATTCAACTGGGGATTTTAAAAATTATAAGAATCTAGTGTTTAGCCACGTATCCTAAACATTATAAGATCTAAATGCATCTTTGCTGAGATACATAGAGCCAAGAAACATTCGAATAGAGGGGGAGGTCTAAAAAAAGGAGAGAGATAGAGAGAGGACTTCAAACTGTAACAACCTCTTCGGACCAAACCTGAGGATGAATACTTAGTTTTTTCAAAGCTTTTCTCATTTGAATACTATACATACAACATTTAAATGTCACTTTTTATTCTGACGGGTACCAAAAGGTTGGTCTTGCATCCGGCGAAAATGGGCAAATGCCCATTTTACGCAAAAAAAATAGGCAAATGCCCTCTTTCCCAAACTAATTAGGGAAATGCTCTTCTTTTGAAACTGAATTTTCTCAAAAATTGAGTTTAAAAAAAAAATCTGGAACCCTATATCAACGTTTTAAGGACCTATAACGGCGTTTTGTAACTCAACCTCCATGAAATCGAGTTACATGCAAGTTTTTCTCTTTTTTTTTAACCGATAACTCAATTTCATGAACATCAAGTTACAAAATATCACTATAGAGTCCTTAAAGCGTTACTATAGACTCCTTAAAACGTCGCTATAGGGTTTAACTTGATTTTGAGGAAATCGAGTTTCAAAATATGGATATTTCCCTAATTAGTTTAGGAAAATGAGCAACATGCTTTTTTTTTTTTTTTTTTTTTTTTTTTTTTTTTTTTTGTGAAAAGGGCAAAGCCTTATTTTGGCCCTTGCATCCCATCTCTAAAAATTAATTGTGTGAGAGCATAGTAACTGGTGTACAATTTCTGTTGAATCCATTCTTTGCGCGCCACACTACCTTTATTCTTTCTCATGCTTATGTTTTTCAAATTTTGCCAACACTTATAGTTTTCAAATTTAAAATATACAATCGTCAAATTTTTCCACAATCATTTTTGTGTCACAATAATCATTCTTTTTAATTTATTACAATTTTAAAATTTTAAATTATTTGAAAGCAGTCAAATTTCCAAACATTCAATTTTTTACATTTTCTTTTAATTTTAGTCATTATTATTATTTCAAATTTATGTTAGTCTTGTACAAGTTGTTTGAAAATTTCAAGCAATTTGAAATTTATCAAATCTATGCTATAGTCTTTTATAGTATACATACATACATATACATAATATATGTTCAAATCTAGAAATTTATCAAATCTTATCTAATTTGGAATGAATTTATCAAAACTAACTCAAAATTCATTAATTTTTTGCAAGATTTCTTTTTTGGAACCATTAAACTAATCCCTTTCTAATTTCTCTCTTTTAATCTATAAAAAAATGCACCTCTTTCTAATTTTAATATTTTGGGATCATTATTATTTATTAAAACAATTTGGTATTCTTACCCCTACCCTGCTTCAGCATATACCTTCAAGTCTCAAATAGTCATAGAGAGAGAGAGAGAATAAATTAATATCCTTTATTTCAGCTTTAGGAATTTTTTAAACCAAGAAATGTTTTTATTGATCTACTGTGATTTTCTTTGCTTGAAGAGTCATTGTAAATAAGCAAAAATGTTTCTCTATGTTAGAGAAACTATGGGCATGTTTGGTAAGAGAATTTAAATATAGTTTTTTTTTTTTTTTTTGTGAACCATAAAATGGTGGTCTCATACTTGAATCTATTGTTTGACTCATGTTTTCTAAATATAGTTTTTAGAAAATTGTATCCTATTTTCCTTATTCAAAACAAGATTTTGAAAACGGCTGATAGGATGTTTTCAAGATACATAATATGTTTTTAACATAGTTACAAAAACTGTACTAGAGGTTAACCCAACTGAAGAATTGGTTCGCTAGTTCATTGGCACAACTAGTGGTTCATTGCTTGAATTGTAGGTTTATTAATTAATTAAATAATATATTTTATAATTATAAAAAGCAACTAAAATAAATTAAAATAAAAATACTCCAAATAGGTAAATTAATAAATTATAACAATAAAAAATTACATCAGATGACGTAAAGTTGGAGAGTATTAAAAAAAAAAAACACATCATTCACATAAATCATCCAATAAGCAAGTTATATAGTCCAAAAGTCTTAAAACAACATATCTTATAGAAATTCAAAATAAGTTTTTAACTTAATCCAAATACAGCTAATGATTAAAATCAATTAGGTGTTATCACTGTGATATTGGTCGATTGTGTTCTATGCAGACCAATCGGTATTTTTTTGGTTTTATCTACGGGTTAAAAAGATTGACCCGTGCAATCCGTCAATTTACCGGGTTTGATAATGGGTCATTGCATATTCAGTATTTTACACCAAACCATTCCCAATACTTTGGTTCATAGTTTAACTAGTGGTTTGGTGCTTTTTTATAA
The DNA here is from genome assembly GCA_032878915.1 of Castanopsis chinensis. Taxonomy (NCBI): domain Eukaryota; kingdom Viridiplantae; phylum Streptophyta; class Magnoliopsida; order Fagales; family Fagaceae; genus Castanopsis; species Castanopsis chinensis. Next base: position 44,122,467 of record JAVQMG010000132.1, read on the forward strand.
CTAAGTTTTTTAATTGCATAGTTGTAAATAAATTGAAAATAGTGGACTCCACAATATTTGTCTAAACTCTTTTATATCTTAAATTAAATTTAAGGGCTTATCTTTATTACAAAAAAAAAGTCTCACACTTCAAAAGTATTTGAGCTCTATTCCCTTATCATTATCCCAAAAAAAAAGAGTAATTTATGGATTTTGCATGTACCTTTTTGTAATTTTTTTTATTAAAAAAATCTTTTAAAAAAATAGTCTTTCAAACATCATTTTCTTGTTTCAGTATTTTGAAAATTGTTCTTAAATGTGGAAGCCAAACATGTATAATGTAAGCAATTTAGGTTTGGTTAATTTATTAGAAATGTTCGTAGATGTTTTTTTTTTAATTAAATTATTATTTAGGAAATTTTAGGGTTAGTTTATTTTTTATGTTTTAGAGTTAGTTTTGTACGGTCATTTAAAGATTTCAAGCATCATTTTGGAGGTCATGATAGCTGTTTGGTTATTTTAGAAGAAAATGGGTTTCAAATTCAAAATTTATAACTTTTTAAAGCTTCAAAATAATAAATTTTAGACTTTTAGAATTCAAATCCTCATTCCTACAAAATAGGTTCAAATGAAGAATTTTAAAATTTATTGACTTGGAAACTGTTTTAAAAGCCGGACTAGACCTGCCGGTTTAACTGAAAACTGGGCACCAATCCGGTTCGGTAAAATCCCTCAAAACTAGTAAAAACTAGGTTGAACTAAGAACCAAGGCACAAACCGGTTCTTTGAGCATACCGGTTTTTTAAACTATGCTTGGAATCAATGAATTCTAAGTCTATTTATTTGAAATCCAAATTCTAGTATCCAAATACATTCTTAACTCATTATATTCATTTCTCTCGAATACCTTTTTATTTTTAAGACAAATTTAACTATTTCCAAGGGCTAAAACATTCATAACAAATAGTAAATCATAAAGAAGTTATGTATATTATCATTGGTAAGAGTATTCTCTAATTATAGAAAGTCTCATTAGTAGGAGATCGAGCGAATAATGATTTGCATTAGGACAAAGTTTCACTAAACTATTAACGTGGCTACATATTTTGAAAACATGTAACAATTGGATTATATGATCTTATGTTCTTAATAAATATATCAAATTTCATTCAAATTAATATTATTCACTATTCGATTTATAAACAAATTTTTTATGCATAATTTAAGACTACAAAAAATTAAAATTTAAACATTTAATTGATGACGTAACTATTATTTTCGATCTTTTTAAAATTTTGCAAGCATGAAGTATATAATAAGAAAATGCAATCTAATGATGAATTTGTCAAAATTTACAATTAGTAATAAAAAAAATATAAAAAATTTGAAAGGTTTCCTCTAAATTTTGTCCATCAAATTATGGCTTTGTAACCTAAAGACAAGTTTCAGTTTCTGGGTATTGGTGGTGAGTAAAGTGACCGTAAGACCGGAACATCCAAAAATAAACCACTTTAAAAGCTCTAAAATAGTCACAATATCACCAAAAGTAATAAAATGACAAAATTATCCCTTAGTAACAAATCCTCCACAATTACCAACAGAAACCCAAACGAAAGCAAAAACATAAGGCAAAAATCACAACAGAATTCAAAGTTCAGCTGAAAGGCCTGTGAATCTCTTTTATTCAAAACACTAAAATGTTTCTTTTGAAGAGAATTAAGAGATACCAATCAAATTTCTTTATGATTGGATCAAATTTCTTTATGATTGGTATCTAGAATCTCTTGTTTCAGATCAGCCAAAACAGTACATGGGATTGATGGATTTACGATAGTTGGGTCATTGTGGAGATGATGCAAACGTTGGAGATAACAAGTAGCATAACTGAAGTAGTCCAATATTACGCCTCATTTTTTGCCACTAACTTATCTGAACGGGATTCTTGTTTCTCTTCCACATGTTGGTCCTTTTAAGCATACTTGTTGCTTAGAATCACTACTATCAGTAGCTTTATACTTGGATGAAAGAGGTGAAGATGAATCCATTTTAGATACAGCAGGATGTGTAGGTGATGCACCAGCTGATGGAGAAGGCCGCAATTCAGAATCTTGGCATGGATTAGTCAGTGATGACGATGTTGGTGGGGCAATTAAGGCAATGCCAGCCAAGATCTTCTGCATGTACCTTGCATGTTCCTCTGTGCGTAGCTGAAGGGCCCTTCGGACCTCTCTGGGAAGAATATAGAAACAGTTCTCAAAATAAGTTAAAATTAAAGCAACCATCTTTATGAATAATACGTCAAATGACCTTAACCACAAAGTAAAAAAGGCCCCAAAACAAAGAATAACGTGTAGTACAAGAGCGGAGCAGAGGGGGGCTAGGGGCCCCAAAAAAATTATATATGTATTGTTAAATATTAGCATTTATACACTATATTGAATATGTTAGTATGAATGCGGAAGCAAAAATATTAAGTATAGAACACAATAACATATGAGGATTACGTGGTTCAATCTAACGGCTTACATCCATGGAGAAAACCCTAAAGGGCTACATCAATAATATATTAAAGTGTAGTATAAATCTGGTATTACAATGAACCATAACATGTGTATATATAATAGACTAAACCCTATACTAATAGACTTCTAATACAAGTAGGAGACTTGGCTTGCACACAAAGTAAAATTAGGCTTGGACATGCTAATAGACTAATATATCTCTAACACTCCCTCTCAAACTCAAGATGGAAGCTTAATGAAATTTTGAGATTTGATAAAGTTGAGAAGATCCATTGAATGAAGTTTGGCTCTATGATAGTGGTTTGAGGAAGGCAATGGTATTACAGTGTTGATACGATTTCTAACGGTGGCATGACTATACCGAAGAATTTTGACGGCAACAGTGAGAAGCCAAAGAAGATGAACGCAAGGAAGAAACACCAAAGAAGACAAAAATTGTTCTTAATACACTGTAAGGACAGAAAATCATAGCCACAGGAAGGTGGCTCAGATACCATGTTAAATATTACTGATTATCCCAAAAGCTTAAGCTATTAGGAAATGGTAAGTTTAATCATTTAACCATAATTCTAACACTCCCCCCTCACTTGTAGACCTAAATTTTCCCTTAGTAAATAGGGGCCCAACAAGTGGGAATTTAACATTTTAAATGGGAGGTAGAGTGAAGACAGAGATCGAACTCAAGATCTCCTGCTTTAATACCATGTTATCATGTTAAATATTAGCACTGATACACTATGTTAAATATGTTAGTATAGATGCGAAAGCAAAAACATAAAGTATAGAACACAATAACCTACGAGGGTTACGTGATTCAACCTACGGCCTATATTTACGAAGGAAACCCTAAAGGGCTACATCAATAATATATTAGAGTGTAGTACAAATCTTGTGTTACAATGAACCATAACATGTGTATATATAGTAGACTAAACCCTAAACTAATAGATTTCTAGTACAAATAGGAGACTTAGCTTGTACAGAAAGTAAAATTAGGCTTGGCTTATGCTAATGGGCTAACATGTATAATTTGCTTCTGTGTTTTCTTTAATTGATTTTCTTTGTAATAATTATTTCTTCTTCAAACTAGTTTTGTGTAAACAAGGCACAATTAGATAAAAAAACTCCATATTTTGATATTATTTTCAGACTAAATGTTAAAATGTCAGGTGCAAAGATATTCACGATATAGTTTTAAAGTTATTATTTACAAGTTGAGCATTTTATAAATACAATGCACGTAAAAATCACCATTAGCGAATATTTATAAAGAACAATATTATGATTGTATAACATCCTCTTCTAATTCAAAAGCTAATTTTCTCTGTATCATTTAAAATGAGGATCAACAATTCATTCACAACAAAATTTACATTGAAATAGTTCGTCCAAGTAGATTCTAAAAGCAAAACCAAAAGTCCATTATCAGCATAGTCACAAAATCAATATCCAAACCATTCTCCCAATTTTAGCTTAAAATTTGCAATCTAGCCACCTGAAATCAAATCAACAAAAAGATTATCCAAACACATTGACAGAAAGAGTTCTTCAAGCTCTAATTTAAATTTCATCAGAATTATACAAATTGAGACAGATTCCATACACAATCAATAGCATTTGATTATCAAGAAAAGTAAACATAAGATACACAAAAAGGCCAAAGTTTGCGGCAAAAATACCATACAAACTAATTCCAAGGGTTAGGTCTATGTGCATTGAACAATGCAGGCTGTGAATTAGATCATAAAAATTGTGCTAATTGCCAAGCTTGTGGGGTGTAATAATATATCTTCTAATGCCACCATCCTGGCCTTTCTTTCATTGAAAAAAACAAAAACAAAAAACAAAACAAAACAAAAAAAGTGAAAAGACTATTGAAGTTGACAACCTGGAGACTACCTTGAAGGATGCCATAGTTGCATTTAACTTTTTTAGCTATCCTACTCTCTTCCTTGCCACAGAGAGTGAGATTAATGGCAAATATCAAAACCAAACAAATAACCTCATTCTCACCATACAAAACCGCATTAAAGCCCTTGCAGAGAAGGTGTTTCTCTATTAGGGACATTTTTATGTAATTGGCAAATCCTTTGACAAAATATACTTTACTTGTAACTTTGTAAATCTAGGATGAGATTAGTACTTCAAGAAACTAATGTTCAAGTTAAGTATTGAAGCCATGCAAGTTTGACAAAAAAAAAAGTGAAGGAAATGTTGTTCATTAAATCTTGACAGAACTCTCAACAGAATCATTTCTATCAAGATTTAATGTTGAAGCTCGACACAAGCTTTATTTGTCGAAAATTACAAAATCAAATTTTTTAGATCTAATTACATGTATATTTCTATGTATTTGTGTAGGGTTTCTTTTCTCTCAACCCTAGATATATATAAGAATTATTTTAAAGACCGTCGCACATGCATTGTGTGACCTAATGCAAAAAGTGGTTTAGTTCATTATTCTCTCTGTAGAAGCTACTATGTCTTTATGCCAAGGGTTTTGTGACCAAGGAGGTTTCTGATCTTCATTGTTGAATAACTTTGCAGCCAACAATCTTCTTCAAATTGGTGAGTTAGTCACGTACTGAAATTCGTGCATCATTGGCTAGTTACGTACTAGAATCTGTGCATTGAACGAAGAGATTGCCGCTACAATACAAGTCCAATTAGGTATTGGGGTAAGGGTTCAACTATATATTGGTATTTCGAGATAAGCCAAAGGGTTTGGTGAGATTCCTTATACATGTAACCGCTTGTGATTGATAATAGTAGATTCTCGGGTGTGGTGACCTTAAATTCACCCGGTAGAGTTTTGCCTCGGTGGTTTTCTCAATTCATAAACAAATCACCTATGTCAAATTTATTTTCCATTGCATTTAGTTATTTGGTGATTTATATGTGCTACAACGCCATTGCATGTAATTTGACTAATTAATTATCTTGGATAATTAATTAATTTGCGAGAGGTCGATTCATTTTAACCCATCACTCTCCCACTCCCCCAGACTCTGCTTCTCTCTTTTCTCCAAATAGGGCATCTATTATCTATCGTTTTAAGTCTTCTGAGTTCTCTCACCAACTCCATTCTTTGTCTCCTCTAATCCCTTCTCTATCCCTTGGTTATCTTCCAAAAATTCATGGTGATCCAAATGACCAAACAGCTCCTACACTCATTTACCCACGTAAATTTTTTAAATTAAAAAGGTAAATATTGCTCATACAATTAATTTCCTTTTTTTTCTTTTTTCTTTTTTTCTATATGGGTTCGTTTGAGAACTACTTATTTTGTTGAAACTGAAAACTTTTTTCTAAAAGACTTTTAAAACAATGGGACCCACTTAAAAATGTAATAGGACCCACTTTAAGAGCAAAAATAAGCTAAAAAATAAAATAAGCTAACTTTTTCTCAAATCCCAAACACATCCATAATAAGATTTTTATTTTTTGATAAATAAAAAAAAATTATTAAAAAGACAAAACTAAGTACATCAGGGTGTACTTGGGGTGAAGATTAATCAAAGTCTTAAACTAAAGCTTGATCATATCTAAAAGAGAAAAACAAGTAGAAGGTTGAAAAGCAACAATAAAATCAAACTAGGTACGAAAGAAGAAGGCTTTAATATCAAACATCTGTTTTTATCTATTGTTTATTTTATTTACAATTGCTATACTTTATATAACTTTGCTACTTTGTTTAAGCTATTATGTCTTTTGATACTGTATCGTATGACCATGTTTAGGTCATGTAAAATTTTATGGTGCTTTGGTTTTATTTTAATATCTTATTGATTTGAGTCCATTGCATCGCGATTGTGTTTGTTGGACATGCATTTATCTTGTGCTTAATGTCTTATTTGCTTGTATGTTCGGGTGATCATTACTCACAGTTTTAATCATTGTAGCCATAGTCTCTATGGTTGTTGGTTGTTTGGTCAAGTTGCATTCATGCATATCATTCATACTTACTTAATCGCATTTTACTTGTTTCTTATTTCCTACCTACTTATATATACTTGCTCTAAACTATAGGGTCTAAACTATCTTGTGCAAGTGTTTCAGGTATTTGGCTTGGCTTTAAGTTTGAGTTTAGTTTAAGTATTTAGAGTTTAAGTGTGAGTCCTTTGTTTGTCTTTCCAACTCACACATAAGTTTAGAGTCTGTATAGCTGTATTTTTTTTTTTTTTTTTTGTTTATAGAATAGCCAAAGGAGGAAATTGAAAATTCTATGTTTGTTGGCTTTATTCAATGACAAATTTGTATGCATTTTATTTATCTTTTTAATATTACTTTCTGGGACTTAATTGTAATTTGGGGTAGATGTACTTTAACCTCATCTTCTACTTTAAAAAGCTGCATTCACAGTGATCTTATAACCACAGATGACCTAGCTAGTCCGCAAGACACATGTGGCAAGATGTTATGATCAGAGTATTGATTGGGCAAGTCACGACCATCTCACAACAAGGTATTGAGTTGCACGATCTCTGGACTCTGCTCTCTGCACATTGCCTGGACAATGCGCACACACACACACATACACATAATTGTATGTGTGGCAAAGAATTCTGATAAGAGTCTTAACAAATCCTAGTTGATAAGATAGACATCTAAGAGAGGCCATTTTGATTCTAAGAGAGCTTTTGATTTGAGCAAAAAAAAAAAAAAAAAAACACTCCATCATCTCTTTCAATTTGTGACTAAGATACTATATTCCTTCATCTCACCCATACACACAAACCTTGTGAGTTGAATGAAGGTTCATGGAAACTTGATAAGCCACATTCAAATCCTATTCATTTGGTGTTGCTTCTATTGGTGCTTCAATGGAGGTTCTTCGGTAAGCTAGAAAGAGAAGGAACTCAGAGCAATTGGTTGCTAGCTAAAGCTTAGAGGGCTCAAGTACATGTAGGCTTGTGGGCTTAGAGGGTTCATAGTGTCCTTGTGTACTACAACTATCTTGTCTAGTAGAAATTTTCGATGGGTGGTCAGGAGAGGTTTTTCCGTCCAGTGTTACAAGTTTTCCTCTTCCTAAAAGCTTCTTTGTGTTTGGTTTGGTTTGCTTGCTTTTCCTCTATTTCCATTGTGATTTTTATTTTGATATGCATTGCTTAGTATAGCTTTTGTTTTATGGAATTTGGTTAAAACGTTTACACTTAGACTAAAATCATTAGTTTAGTTTAAAAGTAATTTAATTGTAAAAGGCATGGTTTACGGTTCTCAATATTTGCTAGGGTTGCTATAGCATTTTCACTTACTAGGGGTGGAGGTAGACATGTGTCATTTTCTTATTAGGTAAGATGTTGCCTAAGGTAGAGTTTTGACAAAATTGGACAACATGCATTTAGTGCTTCTTTGACAGGTTGAAATTTGTTATTTAGTTGTACAGTCTTTGACTACTTTTGGCATTACTTTTACCCACTATCTTGGACACACGAACAATAACTAATGGCTACATGCTTTCGCACTTATACATAACTTTTATCTTTTTATTTATTTATTTATTATATTCTATTGAGCCTTGGACACATGGTGAAGGGATTAGCTCATTAGTTTACAAATCTAACACTATCTCGCATAATAGTATACAAATCCTAATGGCTTTATTGATTGACACCTCATGATATTTCCAATGAAAACATCTAGGATTCAAATCCCTCATTCCTGTTATAACTATCGAATTATCAAGACCAATCTTACTGTAAACAATGTCTAGTGCACTCTTGGCATTTCACGGCAAGTGGGTTCCACACATCCTTAGACTCCTCTTGTCTCCTTATTGTGAGGATGATATCTATTACATGTAAAAGAAATGATATGTCCACAATATTTTTACAACAAATCTTAAGTGGCAAGTTGTTACTGGTTGTTATTGTTAGGGCAAAAAAGTAATCTTAGTGTTAGGTCCAAATTTGAACCAATAACAATTAACCACCTATGATTTGTTCTAAAAATATTATAAACATAGCATCTCTCTGTATGTAATCGACGCTTAATAGTCCAAGAGAATTAGTATTGGAGAACCGTTTCGAAATTATTATTATTTCTATATAAATACATATGTTATATATATATATATTAAGTGACGGAGATAGAGGGGCCATTCCCTGCCCCCCATACCCCCGGGGAGTTTTTAAATTTTCCATTAACAGGTGATAAAAATTCATGAATAAGCTAAAATGTTACTTATCCACCCACCCCCCCACCCCCCCCTAAGAGTAATTCATCCCAAAATCCATTTTGGCGGTCTCTCTAAAATTTTAAAATGAAAAGAACCCTTAAAAATAGCAGTTAACCCATTATTTAGCTTATAATCTCTCAAAATTCAATTAGAGAAACAACTTTACCAAATTCCATGTCACCAAAAAAAGGAACCCAAATCTGTTTAGATCTCATGTTCAATGTAAATCAAGGCATTTTCATCCAAATTAATAAAAAAGGAAAAAAAATTAAAACCATTTTCAGTATTTCACTCAAAAAATATCCTCCTTGCACGGTTGCACCTCTGAAACTGAAAGCATGCTAAAACTGTGCAAAATTGATATAGCCTTGTAGTGTTGCTCAATTATTTGTCGTGTTGCTCAAGCCAGCCTCGATTCTGTGCAAATCCGCCCCTAGCCATTGTCGTCTGTTCAGCTCCTTTATATGACTCTCTCTCTTTAGTCGGTGATAATATCTAAGTTCCTGGTCTTAGCTAGTGGCTTACAGTTGGTTTGCACTATTGGCTTCGAAAATTGATAAAATATAACTTTGATGAGACCATTCAGAAGACAATGCAAAACCCAACTTCCACTTTTTTTTTTTTTTTTTTAAATCAACTTCTACTATATAGTAACTTCTACTATTTTATTTTATATTTAGTTATTTTATAGATTGTTTAGGGGTTTTTTTTTTTTTCTTTTTATTTTTACAGTACATGTTATACAGTTTATTCACTTATTGATTTCATTTTCTTTAAAAAAATCTAACCAGATTATAAATTATAAGTTTAAGTTATTAAAGTGTGGGTAATTTATGAGAAAATCATTCACAATTGCTGTATATTTTAAGAGAAAATTTGTTTAAGATTTAGATGTTACTACTCAATATAGAAGTCAGGATTAAACAATGAATTTTTTAGCGATAGTTTTACTATGTAAATCAAAAAAGAGTTCAAAATCAAATTTAGCACCATGAAAAAACGTAGAGCACAACGATGTTGAGTTATAACTTTTTTTTAATTAAGAACCATATTTTATTTAGCTTGGCTCTCCCAAAAAAATTCCTGCTCTGCCACCATTAATATATATAATTAAATGTAATAAACTAGTAATAAATATTTTCATTGATAAATAAAGTAAAAAAAAAATGTGAAAATACACTTTTAGTCCCTATATTTTGGATCAATTTTCGATTTGATCTCTAAATTGATTTCACTCCTAGGTCAATTCCTAATTGTAAAAAATCATTTTTATTTTGATCCCTGCCGTCAGCCCAATAACAGAATATGCATACTTGGCAAACAGAATGCACTGTTTACTGACATAGCTAATAAAATAATAAAAAAATTATATTTAGCATTTTTTAGATGCCACATTAGCATTTATATTAATAAAAAAAAGCCAACTCAAAATTTTTTTTTTAAAAAACCCTTAAATCTAATTTAAACTAAAATCATTTCTTAAAAAATCAAAAATCATTATCTTTTAATTCTTTTTGATTTTGTCACAAAGAGAAGGTTTCGCTCCTCGACAATGCGCTCCTCACTCTCCACCGCCGCTGAGACCTTCTCCATGAACTAGCTCCACCATCTCCTTGTACCGCTAGGCTTGCTCGGCAAGCTTCGCCATGTACACATTCTCTTCGTGAGCCGAGGGTGTCATCGTCATTGTTTTTGATTGGTGGTCTGATCTGTTCATGTGGGTTTCGGATTGCAGGATCGGTGGCTTGATGTGGCTTGATCGGTGGGTTTCTGATCTGTTCACTTATTGCTGTGTTTATTTTAAATTTCTAGGTTTGTCTTTTTTCATATGGATTTGATAATTTTTCTGGGTTTATGGGTTTGATTTGTTGGAGGTTTCGGTGGAGGATAGGGATTTTGTATGTATTTTAAGTATCAATTTATTAAATGTGAGTTATTTTAGTGTTTGGTTTGAAAGAAAATCTTCTTTTTCTAGGAAAAATTTTTGAGGTTGGTTGGGTTTGTTGTTATTGTGAGCCGAATTGGCTGGGTTTGTGGTGTTTGTTTCATAAGAAAATTCCTGGTTTTGGGTGGAAAGAAAATGTTGTGATGAAAATCTTAAGCATTGGTTTTTAGATGTGAATTTTTTCAGTGTTTGGTGAAATTTTCTGGCAAAGATGTTGAATGCCCAAGAATTTTTTGTTCTTGAGCTCTTGTGATTTGAGTTCATGTTCTTGAGCTCTTGTGTATTCACATTCAAATTTGAAACTATGTATTTTTATGTTTTTAAGTTTGTTTTTATGTTTTTATAATTTTTTTTCAAATTGATAAATTAATTCTTTTTTAAATTAGACGATGACATGGCATGTTGAGGTGGTTTTTTATTTTATTTTATTAGCCACATCAGCAAACAGTGCATTTCATTTGTCACATATGTATTTTCTGTTACTGGGTTAACGGCAGGGACCAAAATAAAAACGATTGTCTGAAATCATGAACTGACCTAGGAGTAAAATCAATTTACGGACCAAATCAAGAATCGGTCTAAAAAGTATGAACTAAAAGTACATTTTCACCTAAATAAAATTAATAAAATTTTTGTTTTAATAATAACTGGACCAACTGATATTATTTTATTTTATTTTATTTATCCAAACCATACTTACAATACACTGCCCCAACCAAAACCAAAATTTGTTTCGTATTCTAATTTTTTTTTCGCTTTTATTTTATTTATTCCACCCGTTTTTATCCCCGTTTCTATCTCTTTCTCTAGTTTTCCTTTCTTTATGCTGTCCACGCGTTTTATTTAGTGGGTCTTCTTTATGCTGCCCACACGTTTTATTTGGTGGGTCTTCCTTCTCAGACCTTTTTAGTCAAGTGAGACAGATATAATCAAGTCAAATGGGGTAAGATCCCCTCCCGTTTAAAATCCTCCATTTTTCTCCTGTTTTTATCTAGATGAGTGACATGTGGCAAACAACACATCCAAAGGTTAAAAAAAAAACCCACCTCAACTGTGAATTTTCTCTTTTGTTTTGGGTCTTTCTTTCTCTCTTTCTTTCCGTCTCTTCACACAAGTCTTTTGAACAACGCTTGCACCTCAAAAGGACCTTCACCACAAACCCATTTCAGTTTTTGTTTTTATTTTTGTTTTGATGAATACCCATTATATATTTTCCAAAACCAAACAAAACCCACAAGGTAAAACATAAAAATTAACATCAAACACTTCAAAATCAAAGAAAAACTAATAGCAAAATATCAAATGAGAAAGATCTGAACCCACGACACCAAGTTTTGGAATAAACAACTGGGTTCTCAGCCTCTTTCCTCTTCACGCTTTCTTCAAGGCAAGACCCAAAGGAGGAAGCCATGGCTTGTACCAAAAAAGGTCTGAGTTCTTGAGCTTTTTAAGTTGGTTCCAAGGCCATGAGAGTCATTAAAAGGAATAGAGCAAAAGTAGTTGGTGATGGCCTGAAGGGATTTCCTCATTTATTCTCTGCTTTTTCCCTTTTTCCCCAGCAAGTTATGATTTTTGTGCTTTTGATTCTCATACTGTGACGATGTTGGAGAGAGAGGGGCAAAAACTTAGAGAAACCAGCAGAGAGAGACGGAAAGAAATAGAGAAAGAAAGATCAGGAAACAAAGAGAAATTTCAAAGTTGAGGTGGGTGTTTTTTAACCTTTGGATGCGTTGCTTGCCACATGTCACTCATCTAGACAAAAAAAAAAAGAAGAAAAATGGAGGATTTTAAACGGGAGGGGATCTTACCCCAAGTCAAATAGAAAGTAGATACATACCTCCTTCACTCCTCTTTCTTTCTCTCCTTCTCTTTCTTCTCAGGTCTACTGGTATTATCGTGAAACCTGTGCTGGTAGCATTTGCATGTTACCTATTATTGGGTGGGGCAACAGGAATACCAGATCATCAACTCCATAATTAATGTACGTAGCCTGATCTCTTTGTTCTTTATACCAATTTTGTGCTTTTTCCTACACTTCCCCTTATTCTGTGTGTGTGTTGAAGTGTTGTTACTTGTCAATGATTAAAACCTTTGTCGGTGGTTCAGTTTCCATGCATTTTGGGCCAAATATTATAGTGTAAGATTATTTTGTTGCTAGTGCTGAAATTGGAATTAGTTACATAATTTAAAATATTACAATTCTTTTTACTTAAATAGTGTGAGGATCATTTCTTAAGTTACCTAGGTGCTGGGGTTCGTTGGTACGAGGCATGACTTAAACTTGAAAGTCTCAGGTTTAATCCACCGTATTCATGCGTGGATATTTCATGGAAAATAATCTGAATTAAACTAAATTACTCCCATATCAGACTTATCAGTTGAGCGGTTTAGGTTGTTTAGCGTATAATCTTATGTCGATATCATTATATTCAAATTTAAGACATACATGGTACCAAACCACTTGACCATAATTACGAGGATTAATTATTTATTGAGTAATCCTACATCGACAATATTTTCTCTTATTCATTTCTCCAATTATGATTTTTTCCATACTTCCTGCATGGACCACAATGCCAAGCCATGTAAACTCTCATACCTTCTATTCTATCTCTTTTTTTCTCCATTACATTACCGCAATCATCTACAATATGCACTAAAACAACACTAGGAAAGTTCATTTAAAGGTGACTAGTTAACAATTTATTTTATTATTGAAATTCACCTTATATGTATGGTTTCATTCAAAATGATTGATATTGTTGATGCTGCAAGTGATCAAATGGAAGCAAGCAAAGGTGTCTCACATAAGGAAGAAGAGCCAGCCAATTTGGTAACTTCTTTGAGAGAGAAGTTGGACAGTTTGTCCTCTTTATCCTCTCAGAGTTGTATCTACAGGATTCCTAAGCGACTACGCAAATGGAATAACGAAGCCTACACACCTCATATAGTCTCCATCGGCCCGCTGCACCATGGCAGTACAGACTTGCAAGCCATGGAAGAGCACAAACTTAGATATCTAAAGGACTTTCTTCTATATACCAAGGTGAGCTTGGAGGACTATGTCAAACTCTTGAGGGAGAGGGAAGCAAGAATTCGGAATTCTTATGAAGAAACTATCAAACTTGGCAGCGATAAGTTTTTGGAAATGATTCTAGTGGATGCAGCCTTTGTCATTGAGGTACTGTTTAAGTTCCATTACAACTTAATAAATGACTCTGACCGTATATTTAGTAAACCATGGCTGATAAGTGATATATGGTATGACATATTGTTGCTTGAAAATCAGCTTCCTTTCTTCATTTTGGAGGATTTTTTTGTCAAAGCCAGAATTACTGTGCCTCCTGAACAAGATGAGAGACTTTCCCTTATAAGGCTTACCCATAATGTCTTAAAAAATGTGGCATTCTTGGGGGAAATAGAACAACTTTGGACAAAATTATGTTCTTCTAAAATAGAACATTTTCTTCATTTTGTGCGAATTTGTCACATACCACAGGAACCCCCACCCAAAGGGAAACTCATAACCCCTAGTGCACCTAATGCAACACAGCTACATCAAGCAGGAGTCAGGTTTAAGGTGGGATCACCTGAAAACTTATTTGACATAAAATTCAAAAATGGGATATTGGAAATTTCAAATATTCGAATACATGATAAAACAGAGGCTTTTTTTCGAAACCTTATTGCCTTTGAGCAATGTCACATGAGAGTTGATTATATCAGTGACTATTTCATTGTCCTTGATCGCCTCATTGACACTCCCAATGATGTGGAATTACTTGTTCAGTGTGGAATTATTGAAAATTGGCTACCAAATAGCCAAATGGTAGTGACTCTCATTAACAGCCTTGTCTTTGGGACCGCTACCTCTACTGCAAATTTCTATTTTGCTAACCTTCTTGGAGAATTGAATGCATACTGCAGTGTCCCTTGGCACAAATGGAAGGCAACCTTGAATGAAGATTACTTCAGTACTCCATGGGCTGTCATTTCTGTTAGCGCAGCTACTGTTCTTCTCATACTCACTCTCATTCAAACAGTGTGTTCTGTTATCTCTCTGCAGGTTCTTTCAACCATAGAATAACAGGATTTTCATGTACAAGATAGTAATGGTCTGTGTTCTCAAGTAATCCAAATCGGTTTCTTTCAAAACCTAAACATAGCTTGTGAACTCTTTTAACACTTGTTGACATCACCTTCACTGCATTATTTTCATAAGTTACCATACAAATGGGGAAATTATAAAATGAAGTAGATCCTTCCAAGTTAGACAAAGCCACCGCCCTTGTAAGCTGGCCTAGTGTTGGAATATTTTTTTTTTAAAAATAATATATTTTTATTAAATAGTCTTTTTAAGTAGAAGTTGGCATATTAAGTTCATACTTTTTCACTTATATGCCTATTAACTTCTTATTTGACAGTTTCTCCCTTTAGTTGCTCAATTCAATGAGCATAAATATACTCAAACCGTTAGTAACAAAATTTCTTTCACACTTAGCCAGGTGTTTTTACACAGCTCATGTAATAAAGTCTGTCAAATGAAAAGGTTGTCCGCGAGTCTTTATATAAGTGGTGTAAACAACGAGCTAGATGGGAGATGAATTGTTTGATCTCTAAGCATTTTACACAGTATACACTTCGACAATCAACTTTCAGCTTTTATAGACATGTCACTATATTTTTTATTCACTGTTTTCTGAATAAAGAAAAGTACTATGGAGAGCTTCTTATCCTACAAGCGGTATAGGCTTGTAGGATAATCAGTAAAGTGGCTGGGTTGCTGAGGCGTGAACTATATCATTATCTTGAGACAATATACACAGTCTACGAGATTTTTAGTGTAGTTGATTAAAAACATTGTGTGTGCTATCCTGATGTGATTATATATATTCTTGTTATATATATAAATTTGATAAATTGGAGAAGTAGTTATATATTCTTGTTATATATATATATATATATATATATATATTGATTTGAGAAATACTTTTTGGGACTCACAAAATAAATGATGATAATTTTGATTCAAGTGAATTCTATTGAGAATTGAGACGGAAATTATTTTTTTGCCTAGGTGTATAAAATGTAGCCTTATGGAGAAAATGGCATTCCTATTGTTAAGTGAGAGCAATGGTGCCATATCAAGCAGGCATTCCTATTGTATAATAATAAAGATACAATGATACCCCTGTATAAATTGGACACTTTTATTTGCTCCAAAATTAAAATGAGTATGTGTAGGCATTCGTATTATACAATTGTTGTATAATAATGTCAAGTTTTACAAAAATATCAAGTCCCTTATTCTTGTAAAATTATGAACATTTCTTATTCCAAAAAGTGGTTCTTAGTAGTTAGGCCAAGATGGCCAAGGGCAAAGATCAATGATAAGTTCTTTGTTGCTCGATCCCTCTCTTTCTCTCTTTCTATCTCTCTATTGCTCGATATCTCTCTTAGGCCCACTTTTGATTGCTTATCTTTTATTTCTTTTTAGCTTCAATCCTGTATTCTAATTTTTAAACATTATTTAATAGTTATGAATTTACTGTATTATTTACTATTACTCTTAAATTGATATATGTTTAACATTATATAAAAAACAAATGCTTAACAATATATAGAAAAAAAATAAATAGAAATATATTTAATAATTTATACACACACACACATGTATCCCTGCTGTACCTATGCCGTACCTTTCAAAAATTGACGTGTCGATGTATCGTACTTGTGCCTGTAACATGTATCTCACTATATCCATGTCCTATTTTTCAAAAATTGATGTGTCGATGTATCGTACAGGTGCCTGTACCCATGCGGCCATAATCGTATCCGTGCTTCATAGGCCATTTGTTAAGTTATATGAGTTCCACTTGCATCTAAGTGATGCATGACATGAGCATTTAATACCAATATAGTTTCATGAAATTTGCATTAAACATAATATAAATTTCTTAAAATATAGCATTTCATCAACTTCATTCTAGAAACATGTTTCATAAATCATAAGCTTTACAGTTTGGTAGATTCTAATTAGCTTAACTGGTAAAGTCTCTGATGATTGAATAAGAGATTTGTGATTCAATCCCCACCTATTTCAAAAATTAATTGATGTCTTGGTTTGATGATAAAGAACATCATTATAAGCGGATGTCATAGGTTGAAACTCTCTTAAAAAAAATAAATAAATAAAAAATAAAAAAAATAAAAACTTTACCGTTTGTGCATCTTTGATGCAATAAAACTATGGGAGTTGGAATTTGGAGCAAAAAAACTTTCGGCCGAAGTTCATTCTGAAGAGCATCTTTTTACTCTTGTAGGTATGCATGATCTGTGCAGTACCGATTCTGTCTGAAGGTAAGATGTATAACTTGCAATTTAAACTTATGGATTAGCCGTTTGTGAAAAGACTGGCTTGCAATAGGGTAAGCACATTCAGCATATCAGGCTAATCCAATAGAAAAAACTAGGCCCAACTCATCCGAAATTCCAGCCTTAGCCAAGATCAAAGAATTGTCGAGTAGCAGCTGGATAAAAGTCAAATGTACAAGGTGATGTTCTTTATATTCCCGTTTAAATTTTAACCACGTGTCCAACTAATCGTACCAGCAAACACCCCTGCTTATTGTGTTCTTGTTGCAGCTAACCGATCTTTTTCAGATTGCCGGAAAAACACCACTGCTCTGGGGCACTTGGTTTTAAATCCAATCAGTGGCGGAGCCAGAAATTTGGGTCAGGGGGGGCAAAATTAAAAGTAAAAAATTAATCTAAAAAAATTAACCAATATTAATAACAAAATAAATAAACAACTAAATGCTAATATAATTGTCATATAGAATCTAACATAAACTTTAATTTGTCTTTTCACATCTAGTTTAATTTACTCAATTGCCCTCGACGATTTTTCATATTTTGAAACCACGGCATGATTTGTTTAAACTCACTAGTCTTAAATATATCTTTCCTATTTCATTTTGCCCGTAGGATTTTTTTTTTTTTTTTTTCATTATTAGGTGGATCTCATTCCCACTTAATTTCCTATTTCCTTATGGCAGTAAGATGAATCTTTCCTATTTTATTTTGCCATAGGATTTTTTTTTAATCATTATTAGGTGGGTTCCATTCTCACATAATTTCCTATTTCCTTATAGCAATAGGATGACGTTGTGTGATTCCTATTTCATTTTGCTGTAGAATCTTCTTCTTCTTCTTTTTTTCAGATCAGTATTAGGTGGGTCTCCCACATGATTTCCTATAGCAGTAAAATCTGCCTTTTGTGGACAACTATGCCTATTTCCTTCTTTTGTCAGGGAGAGCATTATTATATATGTACTATATTAACAATGAAAATTTTTGGAAGTTCAGGGGGGGCACCTGCCCCCCCTCGCCCCCCCCCTCCCTCCGCCCCTGAATCCAATTAAAACAAGAAGTATTTGATAGACAAGATAGATCCAGCAAATGATATCACTGGGCACATCACCATCTCGACAAATAATTTCAAAACTAGAGGATAGGATTTAGAGGTAATGTTCACCGGAACAAATCCAGGTTAGATTTGGACAAAGGCCAGCAAGGATTTGCTTGTATCTTTATTTTAAGCACATCATTCGTGGCTGGCCTCTTCTCCCATTCTTATGGTTTTGTAAAGAAAACTTATAGGCATACACCATTGACCTTGCCACCAGTTCACTTCAGGAGCCACCGCCGGTTGTAGCGGTGGCAGATCTGGTGGCGGTGGCAGATTTGAATCGGTCTTGGAGTTTGGGATTATTTAGATCGAGACAGATAGAGACTGATGGAGAGAGAGAAAAAGGGAGAGAAGGGAGAAGAGAAGTTGAGATAAGGCTAATGCACTACCGTTGGCAGCGATGAGTGGTGAACGGCAAAGCTCAGAGCTCTCAGCCATGGTCTTCAATAGATGAGAGGAGATCGAAAACAAGAGTTTTTTTTTTTGGGAAACGAAAACAAGAGAATTGTAGGTTTTTTTTTCCTTCTCTTTTTTTATGTTAAAGTGTTTTACACCGTTTGTGCTAATTTAACGAGTTAGACACGTAGTTAGAATTTGAGTGAGAATCTAAGAAACAGTACCTAAGGTAATTTAAGGTACTATACCTAAGTTTTGCCCAATAGACAAAAAAAAAAAAAAAAAAAAATGAAATAAGCTGAGAGCTTTCTTTGGTCTTGTGATAGATAGAATGAGCAGACGAGAAAATGAAATGGAATTGAGTTGGAATTTTGCAAACTTGGGCCGACTAAGAGGTTACTGCCTTAGGGGTAATGTGTCCAAAGTAAACTCTCACTAATTCGGGTGGTCTACATGTATTTGTACAATTGCCATTTACAATTATAACCATTACAATATATATCAAGCATAACAAATAAATAAATAAATATACATATATATATATAAAGATATTTTACCCAATAACCCCCCCCCACACACACACATGCGCGCGCGCGCGCGCACGCACACACACACACACATATATATATATATATATAAACATATGGATTATCAAAAATATATATATATATATATAAACATATGTTAAGGATAAGATCAACAACAAATCTAAAATACGAATTCGAGCTAGTTGTGATAAAAAAGAGTCTTTGAATTTTAAAATTCAAAAGAGTTATGCAGATAACAATCAAGCTAGTGATAAGAACAACTATCAAAGATAGACTTCTTTTCTATTTTATGGTAGACTTCTTTTGTATTTTAAACTTTTTCTATCTATAACTTTATCCTCTTGTAATTTGTAACTCAAACACGTATTATATATATGCAGCACAACCAACACTGTTTCAGCAAGGCTGGAAAATTCTATCATTGTCTTGCACTTATTTGTTTTTGCATTGTATCAGAGCCATAGGTGACATACATCTTTTTTTAATGGCTCCATCATCTTCTTCAGCCTCCACTGCCAAGACCAGCACTACCACTACCACTCCTCTCACTACCATTCATCACTTGATTACCATCAAGCTAGCTCGTGACAACTAATTCTTCAATTGCAAATTATTTTCACCAGTTTACTAATCTAGTTGACACTCTTGTTGCAATAGACCAACCATTGAATGATTTTGAACTTGTATCTTTCCTTTTGGTTGGACTTGGGTCTGACTACAACTCTTTTGTTACCTCTGTGACCACTTGCATTGATCATCTCTCCCTTAAGACTTGTATGGGCACTTACTAGCCCATGACTACTATGGATCTCACTCTTGCTGCAGCAAATTTTGCTAATCGAGGAAATTCCTCAAGAGGTGGCTATGGTGGTCGTCATACTTCTCCAGCACATCACTCTAGAGTTTTTGGTTATGCTTATTGGCCAAATTTGTGACCTTATAATGCTCATAAACTTCAGCCTCATTCTATCAAATGCGTTTTTCTTGGCTACAGTTTACATCATAGAGGGTACAAATGTTTACATGTTTCTACTGGCCATCTTTATGTTTCTCAGGATGTTTTCTTTAAGGAGTCAGTTTTTCCTTTTGCCACCATTGCTGAGCAACACCCTTTAGTCTCCTTCTCCACTCCAGGAACACAAAATCAAGCGGTACAGTCACTACCTCTCTCTCATAGGCCACACACAATGGACCTTTCCTCTACTCAGCTTGCTCCTCCACTTGATACATCACTTGACTCTCAACTGTCCCTACAGCCCACAGCCCAGCCCACACATGTTCACCCCTCTACATCTATTCTCCCTTCTTCTTCATAGATACAAACTTCTCACTTCTCACATCCAAACGCAGCTACTCAACCAACTCACCCCATAGCCACTCTATCCAAGAACAACATCACCAAACCAAAAACCTTCATTGATGGTACTATCCATTATCTGATCCCTCATGCTCTTCTTTCTGATGGTATTTGCTCCTCTGAACCCACTTGCTATAGTTCCTCTGTTAAAGATCCCAAGTGGCATAAAGCTATGAATATGGAATTCGATGCTTTGCTAAAACATCAGACATGGACTCTTTTTCCTTCTCGGGTTGCTTGCAATGTTATTAGTTGTAAATGGGTTTTTCAAATCAAGAATCATGACGACGGTTCAATTGAGAGATACAAAACTCGTCTCATCATGAAAGGTTTTCATTAACAACCTAGAGTTGATTTTGGCAAGACTTTCAATCATGCTGTTAAACCTACTACTGTAGGTATTGTTCTCTCCATTGCTATGTCTCTTGGTTGGATTATGCAACAAATTGATGTTCAAAATGCCTTTCTCCATGACCATTTATTTGAGGATGTATATATGTCCCAACCACTAGGATTCACCCACCCTCGATATCCACATCACGTTTGTATATTGACCAAAGCTCTTTATGGGTTAAAATGGGCACCATGAGCTTGGTTTTCACGGCTCACTGGTCATTTACTAGCCTTTGAGTTCAAAAGTTCTAAGTTTGGCTCATCCTTATTTATTTATTACCATCAGAGAGTGATTATTTTCTTTCTCATTTATATGGATGACATTATAATCACTGGTTCTAGTCCTTCAGCAATTTTTGTGCTTATTCAATTTTTGCAGATTGACTTTGCTATTGAGGAATTGGGTGATTTAAATTTCTTTCTTGGTGTTGAGGTTATAAAAAAAGCCTCTGGTATTTTACTCTCTCGGAAGTGTTATATTGTTGATCTTCTCCATTGAACTAATATGTTAGAAGCTAAACCTGTTAGCTCTCCCATGGCCACATCCACAAATCTTTTTGCCTTTGAGGGTGATCCCATTCAAGAGGTCACCTTGTCTAGAAGCACTGTTGGAGCCTTGCAATACTTAGCTCTTACATGTCTTGATATATCCTTTACAGTCAACAAGCTTGCTCAATTTACACACAACCCCAAAACTGAATATTGACCATCTGTCAAGCACCTTCTCCGCTATCTAAAATAGACCATTTGTTTTGGTCTTCAAATATATCAATCTCGCACTCATTCTCTTCAAGCTTTCTCGAATGCGGATTAGGCTGGCTATTGTATCGCTCTATTGGTGGTTTTTGCATTTTATTGGGTGTTAATCTAACTTCTTAGGGTTCTAAAAAGCAAACCACTATGGCTCGATCTTGTATAGAGGTTGAGTATAAGGCCCTTGCCAATGCTGTTGCTGAAGTCAAGTGGTTATGTTCTCTTTTATCTAAACTTAGTGCCTCTGTTTCTACCTATCCTGTTTTGTGGTGTGATAACATTAGGGCCACTTATCTTTCCTCCAATCCTATTTTCCATGCTTGCACGAAGCATATAGAAATTGATTTTCATTTTGTTTGGGATATGGTTGCTACCAAATCTGTTACCATTCGATTCCTCTCTAGTAAAGATCAATTGGCAGACATCTTCACCAAACCCTTATCTTCCTCCAGGTTTGCATTGGTCCGTTCCAAGCTCAATGTTGTCCCTATACAGTTGAGCTTGAGGGAGCGTGTTAAGGATAAGATCAGTAACAAATCCAAAATACGAATCCAAGATAGTTGTGATAAAGAGGAGTCTTTGAATGCCAAAATTCAAAAGAGTTGTGTAGATAACAATTAAGCTAGTGATAAAAACAACTGTCAAAGATAAACTTCTTTTATATTTCAAGATAGTCTTCTTTTCTATTTTAAATTCCTTCTATCTGTAACTATATCCTCTTGTAATTTGTAACTCAAACACATATTATATATATGCAGCACAACCAACACTGTTTCAGTAAGGCTGGCAAATTCAATCATTGTCTTGCACTTATTTGTTTTTACAACATATACGTTAAACAATCACATATGCACCTCAATTAAAGACATAACATTTAAATGAGCTCAATATACACTTATTGGGTATTAAAGGCTACTAACTTAATCTAAGGTCCTAATGTCATTGAAAAAATGCGTAATAACTGCATTAAGTATGTCATTATTATAACACCCCAAACCCATACTAAGGATTTAGATGCATAACCAGTCTTATAAATAATCAACAATGATATAATAGAATAGAGCGTAATTAAATATCCACAAATAAACTTCTAACTATCAAAATCTTTCCTATGAAATCCATTAAAACAAAACTTTAACAATAAAGTGTCCAAAGACAATTTGATAGAGTTTCACAAATGTCAAACTCACTATCCTAAGAAAATATGGTAAAATAGTGCATCAACTAACATAGCTCCAAAAGTAGTCTTCAATCTATGGTTCCAATGATCTACCACCAAAAGATATTCCATTGCTCTAATTTGAAAAGGTGGAGAAATGAGGGGTGAGCTAGAAGCCCAATAAGAGACTATATAACATGAGGATGTCTTTCAAAACAAATCATTAGTCTCATTGACAAAATATAATCTTTACAAAACATTTACAGATAGTTTTAACAGTAATACAATATATTTTATAAAACTGTCAAGAATAAAACATTTAACTATAACTCTGTAATCATTAGATAAAATAATAACCACTTTAGTTAGCCAAAATACATTAAACAGGTAGAAACAATTATATTATAGTAATAAACAAGTTTTCCACTTATAAAGGTCAATAATAATAAAACAGTAGTTCGATATGAAAAACATTAAACATTAGCCAGACAAGACATAAGCTACTAAACACTCGGTGGGTGATTCCCATATGGAACAATAACACTAACCTCAAAGAGGCAACACTGGTTCCAAAGAGCAAACGATAACACTGCACCATACCATAATAATACTACATCGGCCGAAAACCAACACTTAACCCTGTGTTGGCGAATGTTGCAAACTGTCTAGCTAACCATTTAAAACCATTCTTACTTTATTACAATATTGTCAATACCAATCATATTTCATATAACAAATACTTTCTCAAATATATAGTTTTCAATCATTCTTAACTTATACAGTTTCAAAACAATATACAAAAAATAATAAAATTCAAGTATGTGTATAAAACATTGACAATGGTATAAATTTTTGAAAACTTCACTTTTGCAAATATATATAAATATACACGTCTTGAAAGATGTCATGTTCTGAAGTCCACTTACCTCTAGTTGTTAAACCAAGCTTCACCTCAACTGTTTGAATCAATATCAACTAGAACCTAAATAAGGACAAGACGACTCAATAAGATTGGATACACTAAGGCAGCAATAAAAATATAAATTTCACTCTTAAAATTCGTATCTCACTACTTATTTTGAAACCATAGCTAATTTAGTACTCAATTGCTTTATCAAGTACTCCAAAATCAATACCTAGTAAACAATTCTAATGAGCCAAATATGTAGATCTCTATGTTATTTAATTCTCACAATATAAGTTGGCTTCCAAATAATCACATGCTTGTAGATCATATTAACCCAAAATAAATATATAGCATCCACAAAATCTCTAACCGTAGGACTTAGTATTCTATTGCATGTGTTGCCAAATATATTGGAACTCGAAACCATGCTATAGATTACCAGGTTCAATAAGTCAGTACCACAAGTGATAAGTTGCGTAAATCCCAAATAACAAATCCCCTAAAAGATTAAGTCATGAGTCTATATGTAAAAGTTCATGCAAGTCTAATATACTACACTAGCATTATAGATAATCCCATAGATCTTTGTGAGAGAGGCATACTTGAACACACGGATGCAGAAATTTTTTTTTTCTTCTGTAATCTTACAGTTTCTCTCTCCGTCATTCAGCAAGAAACCCTAACCCTAACTTACTTACACATTAAAACTGTTTCCACTTAGGCTGAAATTTAAAACCCACTAAAAACTTAAATAAACTTCCAAGACTTTATCTCCCACTAAAACTCATATTAAGGTTGTTTAGATAGGCTAAAAACTCTAAAGAATTCCAATAACACTTAAACTCCTAATCCAAATAGGAATTCTCTTATCATTTTCTTAACTGGTAAGGAGATCAAAAGTTAAATATGAATAATTCCAAAAAAAAACTCTCATGCTACATCTTTTATTTATTTATTTTCTTTGTAGTGACTATAATATAAAATAATATCACCTTCCAAATAAATTAAATAATTCATCAATTCCACTCTAGAAGCAATTAAATTCAATATAAGTGAGGTGGGTGTTACAATTATATGTTTATGTATTTCATTCTGAACACTTTTTGATAATCAAACAAATAGTTACAATAGTCTACAAAGGGGGTTTTGAACTCTAAATATCATAAACACACCAAGAGGTGCTAACAATTAAGTTACAAGATTCTTGGCAAAGATAGCTTGGCTTTGATCAATGACTCAAAGCCTCCATCAAATCAAGCTTGTGTATATTTTTAATTTTTTTTTTAGTTTCTTATAATATACAAATTTATTATCTATTAAATATATATATATATATATATATATATTGAGATTTTATATATATATATATATATATAAAGTAGATATCGAGATTGGGGGAGGTAAGATTTGGTATTGATAGCACTTCCTATACACAACTATTGCTTTAAAAAAAATCCTAATTTTAAAAAGTCAAGACCCTCTATTTGAAACTGTTAATGTTAGATATGTGCCCTTTAAATCCTATTGTATGATATTATGTTGTGATTAATAGAGTTGTTTTATTATTATCTAAAATAATTGTAACATGAATATTTAGACATTATCATATAGTCCATGAGATGCATAATATGTGATTTATGTGATTTAGTCATAGAAGACATAAATCACAAGTTCTTTGTTAACTTAGAATTTTAATTCGTAGTCAGTAATGAAATTGGGCATGGCATCTACGAAGACTATAACATATCAACTAACATGATTTGTTTTGATCATGAAAGTGGAGACTTCTAGTTAATATGTTAATATGTTTTAAGTATTAAGATATATTGAACTGGACTGCTGTGAGATTTATTAGTCTACCATCGATTGTCAGATAAATAATAAATCTCACGACTTCTATTTACATGAACTTTCAATCCTGAGAGAATAATGAATCTGATCATGAAGTATAGATTACTTTTATATATCAGGAGTGAGATCTAAAGTCACGATCAAAATCTCAGTATGTTTGACAACTACATTTAATGTTGAAGGAACATATATTCTCAAAATAAAATTCATAATCTCTTAACAGAGATATAAAGTATTCCCTTGAGATAAATATAATGAGTTTGGTTCTTTAGAGTGTTTAGCCTAACCAATTTAGTAAGAAGTTACTAAAGTATATATTTATGAAATTAGATTTTATAAATATATGATGAATAACTCAAAGGATTAAACCGAGTACTCAAGGATTAAACCGGGTACTCAAGAATTAAGATGTAGTAATCTTCAAAGTGGTAATCAACATTCATAAGTTTGTATTACTACGAATATTTTAATGAATAGGCTGAATGCATAATAAAGTATTGGGATATAATTTATTAATCAGGCTTAGAGTGCAATTATATTTATGTAGTAGTATTAAATATGATTAATAGTAATTTTGTGCTTGTCAAGAGTTGATAGAAAGTTCCAAAACCCATCGAAGCTAGTGTTTTTTTGTCTCTTTTAGTCCCACTCCAAGCCACATACAAAAGCCCAATTGAAATGACCCAAAAAGTTAGCCAAATTAGATAATTAGTTATATATAAGAAGAGAAATATACAAAATTTTGTAACAGATAAAAATAATGTGTATGTGAGTGTAAATTACTCTCTTATTCTCCCTTGAACACATACATATAAACTAATTGAGAGACTATACTTTTTAGGCATAAATGGAATTGGAGTGAAGATTAAAAATATTTCCAAATACTTTTAATATTTGATATTGAATTTCACAGCACCAAGGTATGTTCTCTTGTTCTTAAATTTTGAAATTTACATAGAACATGTTATCAATTGCAAATGAAGTAGATCCGTTAATTTTTCACTGCGTATGTTTTGTATGTGATACAAACTATGTTTTTCCTACATAAACTTCTTAATGTTTTCAATGAGAAATGAAAACAAAACCATCCTCCTTTAACTATGAAATAAAAATAAAATAAAAAATAAACCCTTTAAAAACAGCCTACAAACTGCAAAGTGCAATTACTTTAATAACAATATAAAATCCGACCGGATTAGGGAGCATTGGATTTATGGGATACGTATTTTAACTTGGATAAGCTTAGTATCATTGTAGTGTGCATGTGACTGCATGTGTTGTTGTTGGGATTTTACTAACTAAACAGTAGTAGTACACGGGATATTTTTATTAATCTTGATGTAATTTTTGTACCACATGAATAGTTGAATACTATGGCTTGTAGCAATTCCCCCCCCCCCCCCCCTCTCCCCTCTCCCCTCTCCCCTCTCCCCTTTTATAATATAAAATGAAATTTTTGGTGTAGACTCGTTAACTCCACTCCATGTGACAATAAGGCTAATATTACGTATATCATTTAGGCCTTGATAGAGCAATCGTTGTGCTTGTTAAAGTGTCACTGCTTGAATCACTTAACTTCTATACTAAGTATCATGTGAAATGATATGAGTACTTCTACCACCAAACCACATCCTTGCAGTAGTAGCAATTTGCATTTTTGTGCCAAAGTTTGTCTAACATTACCAAAAGAAATATGGTTCCATTCCTTCGAAAGCTCACCACACTATTGAACTTTCATAATAAGCTGTTACACAAGAAAACCAGAAAATTGTCCACCCCAAGCTAACTTCACAACCTTGTCACAATTCTCATCCTTAATCCACATTGCCTCAAAATGGAAAGTGCGGTTTTGATGATAGAAGCGAAGAAGAAAAATCTAAAATGTGAACTATCGTTATCAAGACTTAGAAACTTTAAAATCCAATCAATAGAGGCAACACCCTTATCCAATTGTTCCCAAAATCAAAGGACTATCAAAACAGTTATTGCACCAGGTAAATTGGTAACCAATAAAACTGAGATCCCTAAATCTACACCAATCCAGGGGCGGCTTAATGTATTTAGGGGCCTAAGGCGAAAACTGAAATTAAGGCCTTATATATATATATATATATATATATATATATATATTTTTTTTTTTAAATATGATTTTTAAAAAATTAAATATTACTTAAATTTTATTATCTTGTTTTAGATGCAAAATTACTACTAATTAACATGAACAATGTAGATTTTTTTTAAAATCTATACACAAAAAATTTGACGAAACTTTTCAAACTTGTTGATGTGACAGATTGATAATGGTAAGTAAAAAAATGATGTTAGTGATGAACTTAGATAAAAACTAGTAAAAGGTTATCAATTTAACTTGTGAAAAATGTTGTGATTTTTTTTTTGAATTGCTTTTTTTTTTAGAAGTACTACATTCATAATATTTTCATAACAAATCTTAGGTGTTCATTTGTTACTGGTTCTAATTTGAACTCATTACTGACATTAATTTTTTGTCATCAATAACACCCTGTAACAACCTGTCAATTATGATTTATTTTGAAAGTGTTGTGAAAAATATTGTGGACGAAATATTTTTTTTTATTTGACAAAAAAATTATTTTATTTATTGACTAATATTTGGATTTAATTATCACTATTATAATATGTTTTTTTAAAAATCCTATTAGTTAAAATTTAGGGGTTTTTTTCTACTTGGGGTCTTAGGCGGCCGCATCAGTTGCTTCACATATAGAGTCGGTATTGCACCAATCCATACTATGAACGTAACTAAACACTTGAATATATTTTAATTTTGCAGGAAATATTTTCTGTTGAAACAAACACAACTTTAATTCCATGTATGTATAAATTGTAACTTAAGAATTTATTTGATTTTTTTTTTTAAGATTGCTTTTTCTTTTATTTAGCTTACCAGAAAGAGGCTTAATAATTAATATTGTATGAAGTACACCATTATATGTTTACATATTTTATTACGAACACTTTATTTTAATTAAACAAACTATTTTGACTTTGAGCAATGATTCAAAAACTCCATTAAATCAAGCTAGTGTATATCTTGAAGCTTTCAGGTTTTTTATTTTATTTTTTATACAACTTTAAAAACTTCCCTATCAATTGTGCAAAAGTAGATAGTGAGATTGGGGAGGTAAGAACATTTTTTTCAGCAGCATATAATATGTTAGAGATATATTAGACATATTAGCCCAATGTAATAGGTCCTGGTCCAAGTCCAGTCTTACTTATACTAATAGTCTACGATTTAGTCGTTTATATATACTCATGTTAGGATTTATTGTAACACATGTTTTGTACTATACTCTTATACAATAAAGATGCAACCCTGAGAGATTCCTCTATGGAAGTAGGCCGACAAGGCTGAACCACGTAACCTTCGTGTTCTCAGTATTCCTATTTTATGCTTCTATTTTCGCATCCATTCTAGCATATATAACATGATATAACACATTGCGTTGCTAATAATATATTTAACATAATAGAAAAATGTGTAAAATTTATATATTTTTGTTAAAAATGATTCACATAAGTGAGTATAATTGTGTAAATTTACAAGTTCCCTACACTAATAAAGTAAATCAATTAAATTTACAATGACATTATTAATTTTGTATTTA
The DNA here is from genome assembly GCA_032878915.1 of Castanopsis chinensis. Lineage (NCBI taxonomy): Eukaryota > Viridiplantae > Streptophyta > Magnoliopsida > Fagales > Fagaceae > Castanopsis > Castanopsis chinensis. The sequence continues at coordinate 44,151,576 of JAVQMG010000132.1, forward strand.
GTCTTTTTTATTTTTTTTACATATATCGAGGATGAATAAAAATAGTAGATAATGGCTGTTGTGTGTGAAGAAAGAGAATTTTTTTTAAAGAATGTAAAATAAATAATCTGATATATGGTTTTTTGAAAAGTATGCATATGAAATAAAATAAAAAATTCTAATACTAAAATAAACAAAAATTTTTTACAAGAGTCGGTACAAATGTTCGAAGGTTTGATATCAGTATCGCTTCCAATACAACTATTAGTTAAGAAAAAATAAATTTAGAATGTTAAGAATCTTGTAAGTTGTACTTTAGTTGTGGATTCTAGTTAGTTCAATTGGTAAAGTTTCTGATAGTTGTATAAAAGATTTGATATTCAATCTCTGCGTAGACAAAAAACTGATTGCTGTCTACGGATAGGTTGAAACTTAAAAAAAAAAAAAAAAAAAAAAATTAAAACAGGGTGCAAAGGGACAAATATGTGAGTAACAATAAAATCCGACCGGATTAGGTTGCAGCGGAATAATAGGATACGTATTATTAAGTTGGATAAGTGACATGTGTGTGTTTGTTTAGTTGTTACTAAAGTAGTAGTATTTTTGTTTTTTTGAGAAATTAAAGTAGCAGTATTTTAGTATAGTAGTTAGTAGTAGATGTAGATGGGTGGTGTGGTGTGGGTGTTACTTTTTATATAAAAGGGCCAAAGACGGTAGTTTGAAACCCTTTCGATTTTCGTAGCTGCCGTCAGTTTATAGTTTGGGGCCATCTGCTCAAATTATCCTTAAAATCTTCGACGGCGGCGGAGCACCACCACCACCGTGTGTTTCTTCAATCTTCATCCTCCATGATCTGACTCTCTCACTCTCACTCTCACAGGTATAACTATACTTTTCCCCTCCACATCATCACCTTACCAAACTTCATCTTTCATTTCATGGATCCATTTCTGTATTAGGGTTTCTTCTAAGTTTTTGTCTTTTTTTCTGTTTTCTATGGATTTGAGTGTGGATCGGGTTCAGGCTTAAGCTAATTTGTAAAGGGTTTCTATGCTTTTTCAATTCAGCTTTTTTTTTTTTTGTTACTCAATTACTAGTTTTTGGGTGTGTTTTCTGTGTGATTGGATGAGTTCATTGAATTGTGTAAATTGTTTGTCACGTTATATGTATAATTCCTTATACTAGTAGAGAAGAGAGAACCCAAGATCAGCAATTGTGCTTGCTGCTACTTAGATTCACTTTCTCTCTCTTCAGCCTTTTAGGTTACTGCTACACCCACAACCATTTTTCACCTACATTTATTTCCATTTTTTGAGAAAGAAGAATTTTGGGAGAATATGATGGTCTTTCTCACAGGTTAGGCCTTGGCGTGCTCTCCACTGTCGCGGGTTTGAGTTTGGGAAGAGGGGGGGGGGGGAAGGAGCAAGTGTCCTTTTTCATGTGATCTTTTTGTTGGGGTAAGCGTATGAAATTGCTTTCCTAAATTAATATTCTGATCTCCATGCTTTTTTTTTTTTTTTTTACTTTGGGTTAGCCTCATGTGTTACCGAGTACTTGATAGTTAATAACCATCCACCAAACGAGTTTCTAGCTATTTTGGGAGATCTAGCACTTGATATCTACATGGTTAGTGAGCTCTAGTGTAGTGGTTTAACAAGATATACAACTTGATGCGCCCTTGTTCAAATCTGTTAGCTGTTTTTTTGTGGGGGGTTGGCAATCTGTTAGAATTTTATGGGATGAATTGAGTCTGCATTTTTTACCATCCACAAGAAGCTTCATGTCCCATTCAGATGAAATTATTGTGTGATTGGTCTGAGGTGGGCCTTGAATTTAGATGTTGCTTAGCCTTTGTTTGGTATAGCTTATTGGCCAGCTGGCCAAGGTGCATCTTTTTAAAGCTTCATTTCTTTCCCAAGGTTTTGATCTACCAAATTTCACTATTATCTTCCTTCATCCTTTTAGTCAATAAATCAGGTCTGTTGAGTAATTCATGTGTACAAGAGATTTCCCAATTACTTCAACCATGCAAATATTTTGTCTGGTACATGTACACCCTTGAGCACCCCACAGACCCCATTCATGTTTATAAATGAATGTATAGAGGTAGTATGGCCCTCTCATCAATCTTAGTAATAATTGATCAGACAATTATATCCTTTATGCTTAATTTAATCTTATGCTCTATACATTCTGTTGCTGTACTTTTGCAACTATTAGCATGTAACTGCACTGATCTCGTATGAGATCAGATTGACAGTTGGCCATCTATCCAGACCCAGAAGGCTCCTGAACTTTTTACTTCCAAAAGGCTGCTCTACTTTAAATACATGCTGACTTATAGTATTTGTCTTTTAATTTTGATCTTCTTATAATTTTCAAGTTACCGATAGTCATCTATGTCCATTTATGTAGCCATTTGGTCAATTTAACCTGGATGCTAGTAACTTCTTTGGCTCAGACTTTCTGATAGGGGATTTTCTTTGCTTTATGTTTTCTGCATCTATTTGATTGAATGTAATTTGACACTTTTCCTTTGTGTCTCACTTTATTTTTAGTTAACTGCTTACTTCCAGATCCACTGCCATGGAAGATTCGGTTGCTACACTTATTGACTCTACAACCACAAAGATACAACAGCTCCAGAAAGCATTTGCTGAACTTGAAAGTCACCGGGCCATAACCCTTAACCTGAAATGGAAAGAACTTGAAGAACATTTCCATGGGCTTGAGAAATCCCTGAAAAGGCGTTTTCATGAGTTAGAAGACCAGGAAAAGGAGTATGAGAGCAAAACACTTGAAGCCCGAGAATTGTTGGAGAAGCGGGAAGCAGCAGTTGTGGCCAAGGAACAAGCTTCACTGGAGAGGCTTCAAGAGAAGCGAGATGCTGCTATATTCGCCATTGCTAATGCCCGAGAGAAGCAACGGAAAGTATCATCTGAGGAGTCTGCTGTTGTCACTGATGAGGGCCAAGGTGGGGCACCTAGCATGGAAGAGAAACCACCAGATGCCATGGCCGCTGAAAGTAACTTAGAAGACATAAAAGTTTCTTCTGAAAGTGGAGAGGCAGAGGTGAAGTCTTATCCTCAGCTGGTTACACTTTGTGAAGATATGGACTCAAAAGGGCTTCACACCTTTATATCGGACAACCGTAAGAATCTTGCTGCCATAAGGGACGAAATCCCACTAGCACTAAAGGCTGCTGCTAACCCTGCTCTTTTGGTCTTGGACTCTTTGGAAGGGTTTTATCACTTGGAAGTGCCCAATCTGGATGGAAAGAAGGATTCTAACTTATTGGGTCTCCGTCGGACTTGTATCATGTTGATGGAATGTCTAAGTGTTCTGCTAACAAGCCCAGATCTAGTTTCTGTTCCTGATTTCATTTCAGAAGATATTAAGAAGCAGGCAAAGGCAATTGCTGAAGAATGGAAACCTAAGTTGGATGTTCTTGACATGGATGCTAGCAATGGGAACTCATTAGAGGCTCATGCATTTTTGCAACTTCTGGCTACTTTTGGTGTTGCCTCCGATTTTAATGAGGAAGAATTGTCTAGGCTAATACCAATGGTTTCACGACGTCGCCAAACAGCTGACCTGTGTCGTTCCCTTGGATTGGCTGCAAAAATGCCAGGTTTGTCTCATTTACATATCCTCAGATGAAAAGTTGTTCTATGACGTCTAGCAGATTTTTTACTATTTAAATATGCTGAGATCTATACCTCACCTGTGAGTCTGCAATAAACACAAAAAAAAAAAAGAAAAACTCTCCTTTTGCCTACAGTGTCTTTCCTATGTGTTGTCAGGGAAAATGCCAAGTCTTTCTTTTTACGCAAATTTTCATTCTGGATGAAACCCATTTCTTAAGCCTGACAAATATGACTCTATTAAATGAAATTTACTGGCCTTAAATCTAGTCTCCTTAACTGCCCAAAGAACTAAAAATCTTTTGGTTTCCAAATGCTTTTATTGGCCTATACTTTTTGTGTGTGTGTTTCCATGTACTGATCTGTACTCTGTTGTTTCTCAAACATTATTCTGATACGATAAAAACAATAAAGTAACTAGTTATTTAAAGTCCAGGACTTAGAACCTTTGGCATTTTCCTTCATTAATGTCATATCAGCTTATACAGTCCAAATGTCCAAATATGTGATTTTTTTTTGGGACCACCACCATGTCTTAAATAGCATCATGTTCTGAATGCTATTTTCTTTTTCTATTTTGAACTAATTGGAAGTTGTATCATTAATATGCTCATTCTTCCATGATACAACTTCGAATTTCTTGGCCTCTGCTTGGCCAATATAGTTAGGCTCTGACACGTTGGATGAACCAAAATATAGGTTGATAAGGTCAATTGCTTCTACTTTGTCAACCAATTTTGTATCAATTTTTATTTATTTATTGTTAATTGTGTTTTTCCTGGGTTCTACAGGTGTAATTGAGGTTTTGGTAATTAGTGGAAGGCAAATTGATGCTGTTAACTTGGCTTTTGCATTTGAACTGACTGATCAGTTCTCTCCTGTGCCTTTACTGAAATCCTACTTAAAGGAGGCTAGAAAATCATCTTCACCTGTAAAAGCTGGAAACACATCTCCTACAGCCCAGGTATTTTTGTCACTCGACACTATATTAAACAAATTTATTTTGAAACTTTTGTTTTGATAATTCTAACCTGTGAGCTGACTCACCGATATGGATTCTGGTGCTAGCTCCTGCAGAACAGTTATTAGTTATATTATTGAGCTTGCCAGTTGCAACTGAATAAAAGATGTATAGCTGACTTTTGCATTATGTTATAATTGGGTAGAAATAGTTGTGTGGTATAAACTTGTTTAAGATTTATGAGAGACACACTGATGCACTAGCACATTTAAGCATGTTTGAGGTGCTATCTGAACCAGACTGGTCTTGCTGGTTGGATTGGCTTTACAATACTTTCATGTGATTCAAGTGGTTGGATCAGTTGATTGCTAGATGTGTTCTTAAACATCAAATCTTATTCTGGCTTCCTTACTACTCAAAGACAAGCACCCTACATGTTTTGGATCCCCATCACCACCTATTTAATCTGATTGTGTGCTGCTTTTTAACTTCAATAGCATTTTTGATTTCAGGCTCTATCTGGCTGATTTGGTGGTGAATTAGTGACCAACTCCCTGAATGGGTTTTAAAATCTGTGTGACAAGTTTAGTTATTTTATGTTTGAATGTTTTCACAACTTGATTTCACTTCATTAATTGAGGGTAAACTGGCTTAGCATCGCTCTTAAAATTGCCAATGGAAATGAGGGCTTCAGTTCCAGCATTGAGGGTAAATTTTCTTTCTTTCTGTGTCAGTAACTTCTTCGGTTAGCCATGACTTTTCAAAATTGAGAGTAAACTATATTGCTTTCCGTGTCAGCAACTTCTTTGGTTCGGCACCACATTCCGTCTGGGTTACGCTTGAGTTGTTACCAGGCTTTCTTTCCCCTGGGCTGCCAAGTGTTTCTCAAACAGATTTACCATTTGTCCATGGTTCAACATTTGGCTGTTTGATTAGATGCCTGAACAGTGCTCTCTCTTAGTGTCTGTCTGTGCGTGTTTGTTGCATTTTTTTTCTTCTTAGGGATCCACAATCCACAGTATCATTCTGATGGACAATCTCATTAAAATGTGGGCTGTTGCTGATGTGCAATGGGGTTTGCCAATCTCTGAGTTTTCCTGTATGGTTGTGTTTTTACATGCCTAACAAATTTGCTCTTGTTTCAGAATGAGGTTAACGACCGAGAGTTGAGTGCTCTAAAGGCTGTGCTCAGGTGCATTGAAGAGCATAAACTTGAGGAGCAATATCCAGTGGACCCACTCCAAAAACGCGTCGTCCAGCTAGAAAAGGCTAAGGCAGATAAGAAGAGGGCAACTGAAGCTGCAAAGCCTCAACCAAAGAGACCCCGTGCTAACAGTGTAGGATATGGGCCTCGTGTCACTAACGTTGCTACTGACAAGACTTTCTACCCCCGAGTCGCTGATAGGTATCCTCAGTACGTGTATGATAGACCCTATGTTTACCCTGGACCTGCTGACAACCATTGCCCTCCCCTTATGGGTTCTGCTACTTACACCCTATCTCCTAGTCATGGCAACTACTTCGGAAATGGCTACCAGTACCAAGCCCCATATCTTCACTAGTTAGCAAAATGGCAAAAAGTGACTATGATCCTATCGTTTTAACTGTTAGTCTTAACCCTGCAGCTCTTTGTATGTTGTACTGTATGAATGAATTTAGTATTTAAAAAAAAAAGACCCTAAAAAAACTATAAAAAAAATTGTCTTGTTGATTTCGTTTTTTAGTTGTACAAGATATTTCAGTTCTCTAATATATGCACAATGTTTTCATTTTGTAAATATTTATTATTGTGTCCCATTTCGTATTTGTTTATTTACCGTATCATCTTTGACTTTGTTATCCATTCATTTGAGAACTGCCATACGATTACGAGCTGAGAAATTATAGAGATTAAAACATACAGAATAATGTGGGGGCAGACACTATGCCCCATATGCACGGGGGCTAGAGTTATTGATAATAAAGTGTGGACAGCATTCTGTATGATACTTTGTCAGAATCCTTAGGAAAAGTATATTCTTTCATATTTTATAATACTCTTACACCTCATCTCATGTGCTGAGATTTAAAAGAAGGGAGACAAAAATTCTTTTCCAGTTTCTAAAGCATCAATGAAGGGTTAGTTTGTTTTTGGTAATTCAGCTTATAGATTCATTGAAACAAAAGAAGTACGTAGGGAAAACCCCAAAAAGAAAAAACCTGAGAAGGGAAGGTACCAGCACAAGGATCCTCCCTGCTACAGCAAACAAATTACAAACCTATCTACAAAGCCAAAACAGGTAGCAAAGAGCACTTTGGAGACACTCACCATGCTCAGATCAGAATGCCACTAGGATCAGTCCCTCCAATTACAACGAATGGAAGCATTTAAAATTGACCTTTTGAACTTTGTTTGAAACCACAACCTAGCTGTGACATCCTTAATGATACTTCCCTTGAGTTGCTCTTCAGTCCAAACTTTGTCTACATGAACAATGACATTCCTTTGCAGCCAAATGTGGTAGATAGTTGCCCACCAAGCAAGTTTATAGGCTACGATTCTCAGCCCCTTCCCTTTTAACTCTCTAGCCCCCCAAGGCCCATGCAATCAAATCTTTGCACATAAACTGAGCATTTGAAACTAGACATTCTATCTCATATGGACAACTTCTTGTTTTTGGCTAGCCAACCAATAGACAATGCTTTGGGATGGTTAGATGCAACCAAAGTAGTTGCCATCAAAGAATAGTTGTAGCATAAGAGAACTTTCCAAATATAATAATTTGCCAAGGGTTGTGTTAACGGGAAAACGTGGGGAGGGGATATTTTTAAGGTTGCATCGCTGTTCTCTTGTATTATATGGCAAGACAAGCTTATGATCCTCATCTCGAATTTCCATATAGAAACCCCAGTGTTGGTGTCCCGATTGATTCAGGATCCTTTGCTCTCCACTATTTCTCTCAAAAGAAAAAGTTTCATATTTTTAAATCAGATTTTTTTTTTTTTTTCTCAATGTAAATTTAGGGCCATGATACACTTTACAAAGGCTACGTAACAGGGGCAATTTATCCTCTCCATGAACAGAGTCAGAGCTAACCCTTTATCAATTCATATGGCTTCTTAATCTAATCTAAGACTCTAAAATCCAAACAAACTGTGGCTTTTACGAGGATAAATCCACATCCAAGCTAGACAGGTTGAGGCTCAACCTTATCAGTGGACATAAAAATGACAAATCATAAATTAAGTAATAAATTTCCAACCAAGGACAAATTACTAATAACTAGCAAGAAAATAATCGAGTTAAAGGTTTGGACAAATAAAGTCGAAATAGTCACACTAGTAACATGGTTTGCACCCTTACATATGTTGCACCGTTGAGAGGTTCTGCTCAATTTATTTTGTTTTTATCTATAAATTCTCTCCATGATGGGATTGCAGATGCTCTCGAGCGTTTCCAGCTTGTCCGCATACTCTTCTGAATCCATGAGCTGGAGGCCATCTAACCACTCAATCACCTGTTCAATAGCATTTTTAATTTTTTTCTTACCTTTACGAGAAAGCTTGGCACCAATCTTCTCATCATTGATAGTATTCCTCATGTTGTAGGTATAGTTCTCCAAAGCATCCTTAGCCATGACCTTCTTCCTGTGTTCATCATCGTCGGCCTTGTATGTCACTGCATCCTGGACCATCCTGTCAATCTCTTCACTGGACAGTCTTGACTCATCATTAGTGATGGTGATATTCCTCATCACACCAGTGGTCATCTCCTTAGCAGTAACATTCAAGATACCATTAATGTCAATATTAAAGCGAACGTTCATTCTAGCGACACCCCTGGGTGCTGGAGGAATACCGGGAAGCATAAATTTTCCCAACAAGTTGTTATCACAAGTTCTTGCTCTTTCACCCTCATAAACAGAAAACAATATGGAAGTTTTGTTGTCAGAGCCAGTGGTGTAGTTCCTCTCCCACTCGGTGGGAGTGGTCGTATTCCTTGGAATCACAATACTCATCTCTGTTCCTTTAACACATACACCAAGGGATAGAGGGATGACATCTAAGAGCACGATGTCTTGAAGTTTCTCATTTTTCATACCAGTTAAGATTGCAGCTTGAACAGCTGCTCCATAAGCTACAGCCTCATCCGAGTTAATGCTCTTGCAAAGCTCCTTCCCATCAAAGAATTCTTGCAATAACTGCTGCACCTTGGGAATTCGGGAAGAACCACCCGAAAGAACAACAACATGGACGCAGCTCTTATCCATATTAGCATCAGTCAGGCACTTCTCCACAATAGCGATGCACTTCCTGAATAAATCCATATTGAGTTCTGCAAATTTGGCACGGGTAATAGTTGAAAAGAAATCAATACCATTATATAAAGAGTCTACTTCAATGGTAGTATCAATTGCAGAGGAAAGAATCCTCTTTGCTTTCTCACAAGCAGTTCTCAACCTCCTAAGAGCTTTGGAATTCCCACTAATGTCCACCTTGTGTTGCCTCTTAAATATTTCAACAAAGTGCTTTACCAATCGGTTATCAAAGTCTTCACCTCCAAGGTGAGTGTCTCCAGCAACGGCCTTCACTTGGAAGACACCCTTTTCAATGGTAAGTAGTGAGACATCTGCAGTACCACCACCCAAATCAAAAATAAGGACATTACTCTTGTCAATGCTATCTGCAATCTTGTCTAGACCATAAGCAATGGCTGCAGCAGTTGGTTCATTCATTATCCGCAGAACATTCAGGCCTGCAATGCCTCCAGCATCCTTTGTAGCCTTACGCTGGGAGTCACTGAAGTAGGCGGGGACAGTAACAACCGCATTCTTCACAGTTGTGCCCAGGTAGGCTTCGGCAATCTCACGCATCATTCTGAGGACCATAGATGAGATTTCCTCCGCAGAAAAGTTCTTCTCTTCGCCCTTATAGTTGACAACGATCATAGGCTTGTCATCAAGACCACAAATGACCTTAAAAGGCCAAAGCTTGATATCTTCCTGAACTAAGGGATCGCTGAATCTCCTACCAATCAATCGCTTCGCATCTACATGATAATACCATTTTAAGGAATTAGAAAATGATTTGACAACAATTAAGCATAAAGAGCAGAACATAAAATTTTCATTTCTTGTGAATTTAAGGAGCGAAAGAGAACATTTTCTAGTTCATATAGGCGGCCCTAAAAAATAGAAATAAGAAAAGAAAAAATTAACAATTAATTTGCAGCTTTAGCTAGTACTGTTTGACCCAATCACAATTTAATAAAAATAAAAATAAAAATCATTTTATTTGCAATTATTATTCAATGTCATGAGCTAAGAATGGATGTGATCATCCAAGCTATATTTAGGAGTAACCTTATTATTAATGGGAGTAGAACAAGAAGTGCTTTAGAATAACCAAAAAAAAAAAAAAACCCTTTGATCAAGATTACCGAATACAGAATTGATGGGGTTCCTGGCCACTTGGTTCTTGGCGGCATCACCAACCAAGCGCTGCGTAGGAGTGAAAGCAACGTAGGAGGGAGTGATCCTGTTACCCTGATCATTCACTATTATCTCTACTCTTTCATGTTGCCAAACTGCCACGCACGAGTACGTTGTTCCCAGGTCAATCCCAATCGCTGGACCTTCTCCTTGGTTCGACATCGTCGCCGGGAACGAGAAGCCCAAAGACTTTGGTAAACCGAAACTAAATAGTTACTTTGAAGGTCCTAAATACTTTGAGACTTTATTAAAGCACCAGTTACGACAGCACTTGCTGCTCTTTTGTTTTACTTTAAAAAATTATATTTTTCATTAGATAATACAAAACCACAAAATTTTGCACTAAATTTTTTTTTGAACATGATTGTATGCATAGGTAATAATATTTTCTTAATCTTAATAAACTTTTCTACGTGATTAGAATAACTACGTAAGATATGGATATATCCATATATCTTTTTAGAGCTATACAATATAAAGGTATAATCTAATCACTTTCTAAAAACTTTTAAAAGTTATGATAAAAACAATAATTTGGCTCTGAATTAGAAAACAATAATTAAATTCACAAAAAATATTGTGCTATGCTTTGGTTGAAATTTCTTCTTTAAACACTTATAATCGTGCACAATGAAAATTTTGTTATAAATTATTATTTTTTTACTATGCCTTTACCTTGTAACTTGTAAGTTTGATTAACATACTCATTTAGCTTAATTTCTAATGAAATCTATTTTTTTTTTTTTTAAATTAAGCACATGTTATCAAAGCTTTTATTAAAAATTATTATATTCCAAATTTCTTAAATCATTTTGTTAATTACAATTACTAACATATCCTAACAACTTGTGATATGCCATATTAGTCAAACCATTCAACACAATGTTTAAAGAAATATTGATCAACTGTTCACCAAAAAAAAAATTCTGTTTAATATAATTACACCTAATGTAGCTTAAATGTGTTTTAAAGTTGAGCACATTTCATTTGGATGAAGTATGTTTTGAACCGTTTCAAAATGTCTATTTCATACTTTGAAGATAATACAAAGTAATATACTTTTGCGGATGCATATATTCAATATATTTCTATTTCTGTCAGTCAAGTACAACATTCCCAACCCATTATATTACAAGAGCTTGACCAACTCCTGAGAAATGAAATGACTCAACTGCACACAACATAAAATAAAATTAAAAAAAAAAAAAAAAAAAAACTCCCAACAGATTAATGCAAGCAACATAAGACAATTAACTTGTTTAAACTTTAAATCCCAACTTATGTCTTCAAGGTTTACCCATGAATAAGAACTATGATATCTAGCCTTTACTTTATTGTCATTAAAAAAAAATTAATAATAAAACAAAAAATACCAAGCATAGATACAAAATATGTGGGAAATATTTATGTGGGTTTTAAAATAATTTTTGGGCTTGTGTGGGTATTTTTGTGAGTGGACTAAAGAAATTAGGGCTTGAAAATTTGTACCTCAACAATGGGTTAGGTTAGGGATTACGTGTTCTTTAGGCCTCATTTGGGAGGAGTGAATGGAATAGAATGAAAAGAACAATTTTAAAATATTCTTCCATTCCCTTGTTTGGGATTTTTAATGGAGGGAATGGAAAACCTATTTCATTGTTTGGAAGTTTAAGTAGGAGGGAACGGAATAGGTAGGAAGGAACACTCATTCCTTTCTATTCTCTTAAAACTTTAAATTTTCATTCCCCTTAAAATTGAGAGGAATGAGAGGGAATGAAATTAGATTTAATGATTTTTTACTAAAACTCTCAAAGTATCCCTATATATTCAATCATTTATTTTAAAATAGGGGTCTAATAGTAATATTGTCATAAAATAATTCCCTTCCATTCCCTTCATATTGCTCCCAAACAAGATTATTTACATTCCATTTATTTTCATTCATTTATTTCAAAACATCCAATCAAGGTTACTTAATTCCATTCAATTCAATTCTTTTATATTCCTTTCCCTTGCTTAAATACATTACATTCCATTTCATTCTTTTTTATTCCTTTATGATCATTCCATTCTATTCCCTTATGAACTCTCAAACGGAACCTTAGCGTTCAAATGAGATGGGTGGGGTTATTTTGATTTCTGGTCTTTTTTTTTTTTTTTTTTAATTTAGAAGTAAATAATAAATTAAAAATTAAGCCAAAACCACGTCATTTTGGTAAGTTGACGGCATCAACTAGCAGAATACTAATGGAGGATTCAATTAGGAGCAAATGAAACTTTTTTTTTGAGAATGAACTTAGAAACTTTTATTAACGAAAACGAATTACATCCGAATGTAAATTTGAAACAATATGAAAAGGTACATCTTCCATCCAAACTTGAAAATCTGGTATGCATATAGCATGTTTCGCCAGACTATGTGCTATACTATTGCCGTTTCTCTTTACATGAGAATACAACACTCTTTCAAAATGACTAGAATAAATTTTAACATCCTCCACCAGCAAACCCAAAGGGCATAGGTACTGCTCTTGTGATTTTAGAGCTTGAATCACTCCTAACGCGTCACCTTCGAGTATTACATTTTGGAACCCCAGCTCATGTGCGAACATCAAGGCTTTCCTAGCAGCCAGCACCTCCGTTTCTTCTGCCTTATACGCCTGAGTAATATGTTCTGAACAAGAGGCCAAAGCTGCACCATTACTATCTCTTATAACAACTCCAATACCTGCCTTATTTGAGTCTTCAGCTACTACTCCATCAAAATTCACTTTCACCAAACCAGCTGGCAGTGCATTCCATCTGTTACCTCCAATTCCGTGATTCCTTGACTGCAAAACTTCTGCAACGGTGCTGGCCCTAAACTGCTCCAACAATACAGCAGACTTGTGAGGAATTTGATGCAGCGGATCAGCACCCAAATTGAGCCTAGCTTTGTTCCTTTGGTTCCAAACCATCCAGCCCGTAAATGCTAACAGTTCTAAGGACTTTCCAGCTTCTATCATCCATGACAGCAACTCCCTTATACTTGTAAATTCAGTGTCGCACCTAAATCCCCATTTTTCTTGATCAGCCCATACTACATCTAACTCCGGACATGACCACACAGCATGCATTGAGTCTTCTACTTCCATTTTACACCTCTCACAGATTGGGCCTTCCAAAATCTTTCTATGCATCAATGCTTTTTTGGTTGGAAGTACATCACGACATGCTCTCCAAAGGAAATTTTTAATCTTTGGTGGAGCTTGCATGTGCCATAATTCCTTCCAAACCTTCTTATGACAGATTGGGGGAGTTTGGAAATTTAATTGCAACTCCTCATCTTCTTTGAGGAACCTATAACCGGATTTGCAAGTGTAAGTTCCTGAGGTAGAGTAAGGCCAATACAAAGTGTCTTCTGCTACATGTTGACTTAGGGGAATTTTCTTGATCGACTTAGCATTCTCTTCCACAAATAAACCATCCACCATCTCTTCATTCCATTTTCGTGTGCTTGGGTCAATAAGTGTATCTACCGTATGATTTTCAAAACTCTCCAAAGGACAAGACGGCAGGTACGTTAGGTGTTTTCTTGGCAGCCACTGATGCTGCCAAATGTTTATTTTCTCTCCATTTCCTACCCTCCATATTGCCCCTCTTAGAATGATGTCTCTTCCCCTAAGGATACTTTTCCAAGCATAAGAACCCATCCTTGAGTCAGCAGCCTCCAAGATGGATGAATTTGGAAAGAAACGAGCTTTAAAAACTTTATAAAACAGTGAGGTTTTATCATGCAAAAGCCTCCATGCTTGCTTTGCTAAGAGTGAATCATTAAACATAGCAAGATCACGAAATCCCATACCTCCAATAGTCTTGGACTTTGACATCTCTTCATATTTAATCCAATGAATTTTTCTACGTTCACCCCTTTGGCCCCACCAAAATCTTTTTATTAGAGAATCGATTTCATTGCACAAACTCACCGGCAATTTGAAACATATCATAGTGTAAGTGGGGATGGCTTGTATGACTGCTTTAACTAGCACCTCCCTTCCAGCTTGTGAAAGTAATTTTGCTTCCCACCCTTGAAGTTTCCGCCAAACCTTCTCCTTAATGTAGTTAAAACTTTCTTTTTTCCCTTTCCCAACTAAGGAGGGCACCCCAAGGTATTTATCATAGTGCAATATTTCTGGAACACCTAGAGCCGCCATAATACCATGCTTCACCTTCTCCAGAATAGACTTGCTAAAAAACAATGATGTTTTACTCCTATTCATTTTTTGACTCGAAGCTTCCTCATACATTCTAAGTATCATAGGAGCAAATGAAACTTAAAGGACTGAAATGACAAAATTCATACTTAGAAAATTGAAAAGAAAAATTATGAAACTTAGAGAGTAAATTTTGCATTTTGACCCTTTTTTTTTTTATACTACACATAATATATTACTCAAGCACAACATTCATTGCTTAAAATTTAAATAAAAAAATTATTAAAGAAAAAAAAAAAAACCAACAGTCTTTGCTCAACATCTCTCTCTGCATCAGCTCTGTTTCTCGAGGACTCGCAGCCATTCACCGATCATCAGTATCACCAAACAGCATCTCGTTGTCTTCAGTTTGTGGAAACAAAGCAACTCAATACAAGAGAAAACAGCAACCAACACAGCACAACTCTCACTCTCTGTATTTACGCATACACAACCTCATCACTTTACAACAAACACGAAACGCATACCCGATATATAATTTCACGCACTGCAGTACCTGAAACCAAACTCTCCAAATTCTCACCCTGGCCCACCTCCCACCAAATTGAGTTGGGTTGGGTCAATTTTAGCCAACCTGTCTCTCAATAACCCAGTTCCCACTGAAACTCTCTCAAACTTAAAACCCAATCCCTTGGGCACAGATCTGTTCAAATTGGGCCCCTATCTAACTAAGCCCATATTTGAGGCCGACAAAAACAAATATCCAAAATAAAAACCCTACCAGCCATTAATGGATAAAGATCGACGTCGTTTGTCTACGTTAAATAATAAAGAACGACGTCGTCTCTTTCTTGGACTGTTGATAGTTGAGTCGGTGAACAAGTTTCATTAGGAATTCCGAATACCAAAAGGAAACAATTGTTGGGTATTTATAAGATTACACTGTGAAGAGAAAAATATGTGATGGGGCTTGTCATCATGTGTTGGGCTCCAAGGCCTTTTATGCAAACCTGATCGCGGCCCATTTGGGTTACTGTGCCCTTTGCTTGATCCACACGACTAGGTCCAGAGGATAGGGTACCCCTACGTATCAAAAAAGGCTCACTAGGTCTATGCAACTATAAATACTCCAGAACCCTCACAAACCAAGGTACGCACAATCAGTTAAACTCTAGCGCTCTTGACTTATTAACGAGGTTCCTAACTTGACCTTCGGAGGGTTCTGGGCCGGCACCACACCGGTGCCCTTTTCAGGTCCTCTCTTGTTATTTCGCAGGTCCTTATCCCCCACCGTATTAGACTGTGCAGCTCACTGGTGAACTTCGGCATCATCAATTGGCCCCGTCTGTGGGAATCACTAGGACGATCAAACGTTGTCCTACACCTAAGACAAAGGGTTGCATGGTATTCACGAGGTCGATGGCAACAACTAACAACCTAGGCGACGAATCTCGCCCAACCGCACTAGAAAGACAAGTCCAAACGCTAGCAGCAGCGGTCGAACGCTTGACCAAACGGAATTATGACTTGGAGGAACAGTTTCGTCGGAAGGATGGACACCCCGGAGGGCAAGAGGAAGGAACAAGCGTGGAAAGGAGGGATGACGAGGCCCTAGAGGGAAGCAACGCACCAAGCAGACAGGAAAGGCGGGATGCCGACCCCTTCTGAAATCTTACCACCCCACGTCGCCGCAGAAATGCAGGAGATGCGGGAACAAATGGCCGTGATGATGAACGCCCTCAAAGGACGGGTATCTAGAGACCTTGACGACCTGGTCCAGCGAACCAATTCACCCTTCACGGCCTGCGTCACTTCATGCCCTCTACCCCCAAAGTTCCGAATGCCTCAGGTGGAGTGCTACGACGGAACCAAGGACCCCTTGGACCACTTGGAGTCCTTCAAGACCATAATGCACCTACAAGGAGTGCCAGACGAGATTATGTGTAGGGCTTTCCCCACCACGTTGAAGGGATCCGCGAGGGTTTGGTACAGCAGGCTAACGCCTAACTCAATTAGTACTTTTAAAGGGTTAGGCGCCTAGTTTGTGTCGCACTTTATAGGGGGCCACCGGTATAAGAAGTCCACAGCATGCTTGATGATTATCAGACAGAGGGAAGACGAGACACTGAGATCCTACATAACACGGTTCAACAAAGAGGCTCTCTCGATAGACGAAGCGGACGATAAGATTCAAGTGGCGGCCTTTACCAACGGGCTGCGGAAGGGCAAGTCCTTTTCTCTTTATATAAGAACGACCTGAGAACTATGTCCGGGTACTTTACAGGGCGACGAAGTACATGAACGCAGAAGATGCACTGATAGCGAGAGACGATAAGCCAAAGAAAAGGGAGAGGCAGGAGGAAACGCGGTCAGAGGGAGGACAGAAGAAGCCTAGGACTGATGGAAGATGAGAGGATAGACGCCAGAAGCCGCCCATGGGGAGATTTGCCAGCTTCACCCTTCTAACGGCCCCGATCGACTAGGTATTAATGCAAATAAAAGACGAGGAAGCCTTAACGTACCCCAGAAAGTTGAAGGGGGATCCCAACAAAAGATCGAGAAGCAAGTACTGTCGCTTCCATCGTGACCATGGCCATGATACATCTGAGTGCTATGACTTGAAGTAACAGATTGAGGCGCTCATCAGGCAAGGGAAGCAACAGAGGTTTGTCAGTAAGGAAGGAACGAATCCATCACAGGGCCAGCCCCACCCACGAGGGAACGAGCGCCCAAGACCACCCATTGGGGACATAAGGATGATCGTGGGGGGTACCCTCGGACCGTCCAAAAGGGCTCGCAGAGCCTACCTACGGATGGTGCAGAACGTGCAGACGACGGGCGTGACCCCGTAGTTCACGCGGGTAGAAGTACCAACCTTTGGTTTTTTCGACGAGGATGCCCAACGCCTTCACCATCCACACGACGATGCCCTCGTGGTCAGCATACGAGCTGGGGAGTACAACGTACATCGGGTACTCATTGATAACGGAAGTTCAGCAGACATTCTTTATTACCCTGCGTTCCAACAGATGGGAATGGATAAAGATCATCTCGTCCCAACTAATTACCCCCTCATCGAATTCGGGGGGACAAGAGTCTATCCCCTTGGGACCGTCACATTATCCGTAACGATGGGAGATTACCCACAGCAAATCACCAAGGACGTGGTCTTCTTGGTGGTAGATTGTTCATCCGCCTACAACGCGATCCTTGGGCGACCTACCCTCAACGCGTGGAAAGCCGCGACATCGACTTACCACTTAATGGTTAAATTCCCCACCGAATATGGAGTCGGAGAGCTCCGCAGGAATCAGGCTGCGGCAAGAGAATGCTATGCCGCCATGACAGAGATGGACGATCACTTGCAAGCACTAAACGTTGAGGGGCAGCGAGTCACAGCTGAAGCAGTTGAAGAACTGGAAGAAGTAGTACTTGATGACACAAGGCCTGAACGGACCACGAGGATCAGCATAATGACCGGCCCCTCGTCGCGGCAAAGCCTAACCACCTTCTTGAAGGAGAATCGGGACGTATTCGCCTGGAGTCATGAGGACACGCCGGGGATCGATCCGAAGGTCATAGTACACAAGCTGAGTGTATCGCCATCATTCCCTCCAATCCGACAGAAGAAACGAGTATTTGCTCCAGAAAGAGACCGGGCTATCGCCGAAGAAGTCCAAAAATTGAAGGAAGCAGGTTTTATACGAGAGGTACACTATCCAGACTGGCTTGCAAATGTGGTTATGGTCAAGAAGGCGAATGGGCAGTGGCGGATGTGCGTTGATTGCACGGATCTAAACAAGGCCTGCCCGAAGGATAGTTATCCTCTGCCGCGTATTGACACGCTAGTGGATTCGACTGCAAGACATGAACTATTAAGTTTCATGGACGCCTTCTCCGGCTACAATCAGATCAAGCTGGACGAAAAAGATCAAGAGAAAACGTCGTTCGTCACCAGCCAAGGGCTCTTTTGCTACATAGTGATGCCCTTCGGACTCAAGAACGTCGGGGCCACGTACCAGAGATTAATGAACAAGATGTTCGCACATCAGATCAGAAGGAATGTGCAAGTCTATGTGGACGACATGCTGGTAAAGAGCGCTCGCGAATGTAACCATCTGAACGACCTGCAAGAAACTTTTAACACCCTTTGGTCCTACAACATGAAGCTGAACCCCAGCAAATGTGCTTTCGGGGTTTGTGGTATCTCAACGGGGCATCGAGGTCAACCCAGAAAAGGTGAAGGAAATTGTGGACTTGGCCCCCCCGAAGACGCTGAAGGAGGTCCAAAGCTTAAACAGCAAAATAGCGACCTTGAACAGGTTTGTTTCAAGGGCAACGGACAAGTGCCTACCATTCTTTCGCACGCTGAAGAAATCGTTTGAATGGATGGACGACTGCCAGAAAGCTTTCGAAGACCTGAAAACATACCTCTCCTCCCCTCCACTACTTAGCCCATCCAAGCAGGGTGAAGAACTGTTATTATACATTGCCGTCTCTCCGGCGGCTGTCAGTGCAGCCCTTATTCGAGAAGAAGACAAGATTCAGCAGCCCGTCTACTTTACAAGCAAAGCGCTCAGAGGGGCAGAAGTGAGATACCCCCCGATGGAGAAATTGGCCTTCGCATTGGTGACCGCGGCTCGAAAGCTAAAACCGTACTTTCAAGCACATGTAATAAACTTGTTGACCGACCAGCCCCTAAGAAGAGCTATGAGTAGTCCAGAAGCCGCGGGACGAATGGCACTGTGGACGATCGAGCTAAGTGAGTACGACATTCGGTATAAACCTCGAAACGCGGTGAAGGGACAAATCCTGGCGGACTTCATTGCAGAATTCACCGACACAACAGACCAGGGGACGAGTGAGCTCCCCGTGTGGAGGGTTCAAACGGACGGATCCTCCAACAAGCACGCAGGAGGAGTCGGTGTGGTGATCCACACGCTAGAAGGGGATCAGATCAAGTGCATGATCCGCTTGTGCTTTTCAGCCACAAACAATGAAGCAGAATACGAAGCCGTAATAGCAGGGCTATACATCGCCGCTGCAGCTGGAGCGGAGAGAGTGGATGTCTACTCCGACTCCCAAGTCATCACGAGCCAGATTAATGGCAATTACGAGTGCAGGAGTGAGAGAATGAAGAAGTACCTCACTGAGGTGAGGAATCGGATGAGCAACCTCCAGGTCAGGTTAATTCAAGTGCCAAGGGAAGAAAACCAAGAAGCTGACCAGCTCGCCAAAGCAGCTTCCGCCGAGCCAATGATTGTCCTCGACCAAGTACTATCCTTCGCCCAAACGTCACCGATAGTCGACGGTATGAATCTGCAGGAGGTAAACGATGAGCAGTGTTGGATCACTCCGATAGCTGCATACTTGAAGGATGGCCTATTACCAGACAGTAAGGAGGATGCGAGGAAATTAAGAGTCAAGGCATCCCGATTCGTCATGATGAAAGGTGTGCTGTACAAAAGGGGTTTCTCTCGACCCTATTTGAGATGCCTTGCCCCCGAAGAGGCGGACTATGTCATGAGGGAAGTCCACGAGGGAATCTGCGGGAATCACTCGGGATCAAGGTCCTTAATGCACAAGCTTCTCAAGGCGGGATACTACTGGCCAACGATGCAGAAGGATGCCAACACGTACGTCAGATCTTGTGATAAGTGCCAACGCTTCAGCAACCTCATCAGGCAACCTACAGAGGAGCTTACACCCATAACAGCCCCATGGCCGTTCGCATAATGGGGACTCGACATCATGGGCCCCTTCCCGATAGCGGCAAAGCAGCTAAAGTTCCTAGTGGTCAGCATCAACTACTTCACTAAGTGGGTGGAGGCTGAGGCTTTGGCAACCATCACAGAGAAAAACGTCCGGAGCTTTGTATGGAGAAATATCATTTGCAGGTACGGCATACCACGAGTCTTGGTGTCGGATAATGGCAAGCAATTCGACAACGAGGCGTTCAGGGATTTCTGTTCCCAGCTGGGAATAAAGAACCACTACTCGTCACCCGCACACCCACAAGCCAACGGACAGGTTGAAGTTACAAACCGATCCTTGCTCAAAATCATCAAAACTCGGCTTGAGGGGGCAAAGGGTATATGGCCGGACGAACTACCGAGTGTCTTGTGGGCGTGTAGAACAACGGTAAGAACACCGACTGGAGAGACGCCATTCCGCTTGGCATGTGGAGCTGAGGCTGTCATACCAGCTGAAGTAGGTCTTACAAGCTACAGAGTTGGAAACCACAACGAACACAAAAACGACGAAGCCATGCGACTACAGCTTGATCTAGTGGACGAAGTAAGAGCGGTTGCAGAACAAAGAATAGCACGGTACCAGGATCTAATGGCGAAGCACTACAATTCTAGAGTTCGTCACAGAAACTTTCAAGTCGGAGATCTGGTCCTAAAGAAAGTGCTCGGCGCTATGAAGGATCCCACCCAAAGGAAGCTTGGACCAAACTAGGAAGGACCATACAAGGTCACAGCATGGCACAGGAAGGGAACGTACTACCTAGAGACCCTAAATGGAAAGAAGCTAAGCCACCCCTGGAATGCAGAGCACCTAAAGAAGTATTATCAGTAGAAGAGAACAATGACCAACATTGTATCTTTTTGTGAAAATTGTAGTTCTTGTTTCTTATAGTACTTCCATATCGCCTAAAGGCTACTCTTCATGTTTTTGATCAAAGCTCTACATACCCATCGCAATAGTTGAAGTTTTGGAACGTCTTAACACTTGCACGACATCTAAATCCAAAATGCGTAATCTACTCAATCCACAAAGTGGACGGGCCCTCTGAAAGATGGACATAATCCACAAAGGCCACAAAAGTGGACAAACCATTTAAGAAATGGATATAAAGTACCAAATCCACGAAGTGGACGGACCGTTTAATAAATGGGTCTAAACCACTAAGTCCACAAAGTGGACGAACCATTCAAGAAATGGATATAAAGTACAAAGTCCACGAAGTGGACGAACCATTTAAGAAATGGATATAAAGTACCAAGTCCACAAAGTGGACGGACCGTTTAATAAATGGGTATAAACCACTAAGTCCACAAAGTGGACGAACCATTTAAGAAATGGATATAAAGTACAAAGTCCAAAAAAGTGGACGGACCATTTACGAAATGGACATAATCCACTAAGTCCACAAAGTGGATGGACCGTTTAAGAAATGGGTCTAAACCACTAAGTCCACAAAGTGGATGAACCATTTAAGAAATGGATATAAAGTACCAAGTCCACGAAGTGGACGGACCGTTTAATAAATGGGTCTAAACCACTAAGTCCACAAAGTGGACGAACCATTTAAGAAATGGATATAAAGTACAAAGTCCACGAAGTGGACGGGCCGTTTAAGAAATGGATATAATCCACTATGGCCAAAAAGGTGGGCGGACCATTTAAGAAATGTAAATAATCAACGAAGTCCACAAAGTGGACGGACCATTTAAGAAATGGATATAATCTACAAAGTCCACGAAGTGGACGGGCCGTTTAAGTAATGGAAATGACCATCTAAGTCCACAAAGTGGACGAACCATTCAAGAGATGGAAACAATTACAAAGTCCACCAAGTGGACGGGCAATCCAAAAAATGTAATCTACTAATGCCTACAAAGTGGACGAACCGTCCGAGGTATTGCCTTAATTGCGATGTCCGCAAAGCGGATGGACCCTCGTAGAGATGGAAATAATTGGTAGTCTACAAGGCGGGCGATCCGTCTAAAGGATGGAAGTAAATCCAAAGTCCACACAGTTGACGGGCAATCTAAGGTGGTTAATTCCCCCGTCCATAATGTGGACGGATCATACTTGCAGTACATGCGGTGGACGGATAGTTATTCAAAACATACGCAAAACGGTGAAAAGCACTTAAAGCATTCATGAAAAACATGCGACGAATAAATATTGACCTCAAATAAATTGTTTATAACAATACACATGACGGTTTTAAATTTACATAACCAATTGTTCCTAAAATTACAACCTTTTTCCAAATACACCAAAAATGAAACTTATTTAACTTGGGGGGCATCAGCTGGGGCACCGGCACCGTCGGGCTCGAGAGGACGGGCATCGTCATGGTTGTTTTAAGGAGCTCCGTCTTCATCGGGCACCTCACCAAAAAGATCGGCGATTTCCCCGGACTCGACGGTGTGAGTGGGGGTTTGACCTCCAGCATCGATGTTGATGTGTCCGACGCTAAGGCCGGGATACGATGTCTTCACTTGACGGAGACAGTCTTCGAATCCGTCAGCAAAGGAAGTACCAAGTTCCTTCAGCAATGCTTCGGAATCTCGGTACTCCTGGACGGCCTCAGCCTTGGCTCGACGGATGCTGTCGTCCTTAGCTTTCAACGCCTCCCTCAAGGCCTCCACCTCTTTCTCCAACGCCTCACGAGCCTGCTCGGACGTTTTTAGCTTCTGCTCCTGACGGAGCCTCCAGAGTTTTAGCTCGTCCAGCTCCTCCCCCGTCGCCCTAGCCTTGGCACGTGCACGCTCCAAGGATTTCTCACGAGCCAGGCAACGGTCCATTAGCCCCTTTGCCATTAGCACCGTCTGCATCGAACAAACGGAAGTTAGCACAGAAGCACATGACCCGTCAAAACAAGTAAGTGGACGAACATGTTACCTGGGTCAGGCTAAACAGAGCCGTCTCCCCCATTGCCTCCCTCGCATGGTTGGCGAGGTCCTCGTAGTCCTCCTCTTTAATGATGGAAGTGACTTGAGAGAGGGCGTACTGCGAGTCCTCCCTAAGCAGGACAGGAGCAGTTTTCTCTAGAGTGGGGTTGGGGTTGGTCATGAGACCTTTGCCTTTGCCAACACCAAGCCCCGACGGAGCCTTGGTGGTATCATGGGTGGTCGGCAGACCGACCGTCGCCAGCCTCTGCCTTTTTGATGGGCGGTCCGTCTTCTCGGGCCCCTTTTTCGCAGACGGAGTGAGGGTCTTAGGGGGGAGATCACCCCCATTCTTCTTCTTGTTGGCAGCTGGCTGCTTGATAAGGGCTCGTCTCTTGGCGTCGTCCATTTCTGCAACAAGCGAACGGTGAGTACATACGACGGACAAATCACACATTCAAAAGGGGACGGACTTACGCTTGCGTATTCCCTCGTCATATTTTATGGCCGCAGTTGAGGGTTCGGGACCGTCACAGTACCAATGGATGGTGTTTAATGTGACGAGCTTAGCCCAAGTCCTCTTTGACAGTTGAGTTTTCTGGAAAATGGACTCAAGAAAGACGAACTGCTCGACGGTAACGTCTGGACGGCGGCGAGCTGCAAAGATAGACGGTTAGATTAAAACAACCAACACAATTAGCATAAGACGGACACAGATAGAGACGCATTCCAGACGGAGACACTATGCCCCATGTCCTATTGACGAGTGTGAAGTCTGGGTCGTCAGGACGACCCATCCATTCGTCCCCTTGTAGGAAAAAGTACTTACTCTTCTAGTTCCGGTTGGAGTCTGGGGTCTCGGACACTAATCTAAGCAACGAGCTTCTTGCCACGAAGCTGTACATTCCCTTTGACTTAGCAATTTTGTCCGGACGGTAACAGTTGAAGAACTCCTCCATTGTTAACCGCCTTGTACCATTGGACATGACGCCATACAGGACTTCTACACTTAAGAACACCCTCCAGGCGTTCGGGGAGATCTGGGTGACGGACACGCCCAGATATTGGAGAAGTTGACGGTGTAGGGCGCTTAGAAGGAAGCGAAGGCCGGCCTTGAGCATTTGCTCGTACACGCCGACATCCTTTAGCCCCTCGTGATAGCACCGTTCGTTCTTAAAGGGTAGACGGATGGGAATTGTATTTGGGATCTGGTATTTTTCCCTCAGTGAATTGAAGTGTTGCAGACTGATAGAGGACGTGAAGTAGTTCACCGTCCACTCTGGAAGTAGGATGAATTCCCTTAGACCGTCCTTGCCAATCACGGATCGAACGGAAAGGTCTACAACTTCTACTCCCTCACTCGAGTCATATTCCGACCCGTCTTCTCCTTGCCCTTCTTCTTCCGTGAAGGAAGGAGAGCTGGATGACGGTTCTCTATCCTCGACGGAGGTGCCCTGGTCTCCCTGACCTGACGGGCCCACCTCCTCATAGCCTGCTCCCTCACGGACAAAAGATTGACCGCTGGAAGCTTCACTAGACATCGGACACCTACAAAGGACGGGGAGGGAAACCTAAGACTCTGTATCTACACTGACGACGGACTAACCTTCAAAAAGAAAAGGGGGGGTGCAAGGAGTAAAGAGTAGACTTACAAGTAGATAGATGACGGTAGAAAGTTGAAGTGAGGACTGAACGGTAGATCTACGTGACGATGATCGCAAAGGTGACGGATGTGCTTTGACCAGCAAAAATTTCTCCAAAATGCGAAAATGACTGGAGCATGGGATGAATATATAGGGGCAGCGGCGCGACTAACGAAGAGACGCCTCGATTCTAGTCAGCTGTCAATCGAGGTCCACCACGTGTCCTCGAGCATTTATACCTATTCCAACCTGGCAGTTTACCCGCGGTAAGATCATGACGGATGTACGAGGACAGATCAACGTATCCCGTTGATCCGTCAGGCATATCGACGGGCTAAGATGATCGAAGCAACGTATTCCATGGACCCGTCATGTGGGGTGACGGATTCATGGAATGGGGGGCAGCTGAAGAGAAAAATATGTGATGGGGCTTGTCATCATGTGTTGGGCTCTAAGGCCTTTTATGCAAACCTGGTCGCGGCCCATTTGGTTTACTGTGCCCTTTGCTTGATCCACACGCCTAGGTCCAGAGGATAGGGTACCCCTACGTATCAAAAAAGGCTCACTAGGTCTATGCAACTATAAATACTCCAGAACCCTCACAAACCAAGGTACGCACAATCAGTTAAACTCTAGCGCTCTTGACTTATTAACGAGGTTCCTAACTTGACCTTCGAAGGGTTCTGGGCCAGCACCACACCGGTGCCCTTTTCAGGTCCTCTCTTATTATTTCGCAGGTCCTTATCCCCCACCGTATTAGACCGTGCAGCTCACTGGTGAACTTCGGCATCATCACACTGCATTGAATAAATTTTACATTATTTTTTACAGAGCAGATTTATGCTTATTTTTCCTTCAAAACCCACTCTGATCTGTGTATTAATTTCAACTTCAACAACTACAACCCATGACTATATTTGCTTATCTCCTGGGCTGTTTCAAGAAGAAGAAGAAGGTGCACCATCATACCCATAATAACGTAGCACTAGAACTAGAACAACGACAAAATATGTACGCCTTTTACAAACACATTGAGAACCAGAATCTACTCAACACTAACTTCTTGAGTTTCCAACCTCATGTTACTAAGTATCTAAGAAACTTTATGCAACGACAACTTCAAGAATTTTTTTCAGTGTGTTTCTTAAGAAGCATAAATTATACAATCTAATAAAAAGATAAATTCATATATTGACGACAACAACAATAAAAAAAACACGCAAATACATAAAGTTTACTAATATATTCTAAGAGCTTTCATAAATTAATTTGTTTAACATAATTTAATTTGTTTGTCTTTTATAATGTATTGGTTAATTAAATTATTAATTGTTGTTGTTTATTTGCTTCATTATTAATTATTGTTGTTTACCACACACCCCACTGTGTCACACTCCATATGCATTATCCATGACTCAACCTACTGCCTAGTACCTAACATAATTTAATTTTTTGTCTTTTATAATGTATTGGTCAGTTAACCTTTACTGCCTCTGCATGCCTTTACTGCCTCTACTTGTCCACTTTCTCAATTCAAATATCCCACCCCACAACCCCATGGCCCCCGTCCACCCCTCACTCAATAGACAAGAGTCATAAGAGCCAATCAACATTCCGCAAAACATTAAACATATAAAACATTCACAACACACAAAATTCTAAATACACAAAACGACAAACTCACAAACCAATAAAGTCAAAATATCAAATAAAGTTATAAAATAAAGGTAATTGGACATAGAGAAATAAAGAAACAGAGAGAAGTAAAGAACTGAAATACCTTGAGGCCTAAGGGGGCGACGCTGCGGTGGCACATCGAGGCGAGGATAGAGGACTCAAGGTGATGAGGCCAAGCCAAGCAATCTCTGATCCGATCTCCGATCTCGCTGTCAAGGCGACAAGGCCAAGCGACTCGTTGTTGCTCAAGTTTGAGGCCCAATGTGCACTGTTGCTCGCGATAGAGGCTTGATGTGCTCTGTTGCTCGAGTTTGAGGAGGCGCAGTCGCGCCGATATGCTTGGAGCTTGGTCGTTGATAAGTTTTTTTTTTTTGGTTTTAGGTTAGAATTTCTAATTTCAGTTTTACTTTACCATTTGATGATTTTGATCAATCGGTGGATGCATATTGGGTTTTGGTTGGGTTTTTTTTTTTTTTTTTTTTTAAGAATTCGTTTGGGTTGGCTCGGTTGGGTATTTAGTTAATAAAAATTTAACTAAAATTTTTTTGAGAATCTGTTTGGGTTAATTTTGTTTAGGATTGATGTTGGGCTTTTTTTTCCCTAAGTTGGGCTTGCTATGTTACAATTATTATTATTATTATTATTTTTTCAGATTTTAGTTCAAAAATTTTTTTTGGGCTTTTTCTTTTTGCTTAAAAGTAGAAAAAATAATGGAGCAAAATATAATTTTATTGGCATAAAAAAAATTGAGTGTTCCCAAAATTTTTTTAAAAGGTAGACAAATAAAAAAATTTAAATTATTATATAAAAATTTTTTCACCCTAGCCTTAACGTGGCGCTGCCATTGACTCTATGGTTGATTGGTTGACGTCCCTCCATTTTTCTCTCCGTCTTACAAAATCCACTCTCTTTCTCGCCATCAATGTCTTTGATCATTTCCTCTTAGTTGAGCCTGTGTTGTCTAAACATGACTTGAAAAAATCCTTTCCGAACCCCTACTAATTGTTATTAATGAGAAGTTTTTTTTTCCTATACTATGGTTGTAAGTCTATTGTTGTGTTTTGGAATTAGGAGAAGCAAAGTTTCAGCAAAGAGAAACTTCATGGCAAAGCTTTAAACAAAGAGGTTGGGTTATTCACCTCATTGATTTGACTTCTCTTTACTTAATTGATTCTTCATTAGAAACATTATAAGATGTCAATTGATTTACAAAACTCTTGGCATAATCTCATTCAAAATAATTTTTTTATAAGTTGGAAATTTGCAGACATTTGCGTAATCTATACTATTATTTAAGGGGCTTCCCCCATTTGAATTCCTTATTTTTTTTGTTCAAAAATGTTTCTATACTTCTATGTTTAAGTAGAGACAAAACTAAAGCACAATCTAATAAAAATAAAACTCTAACTCTCACTAAAATATTGCCTAAAAAATAGTGTTGGCGAACCAAAAATCAAACCATCTCCAGTTTATCCATCGTGTTGTCCAGGTCCACAAGGGTCATCCACCTGATATATTAAATATTCAAAATCATAATAGAGATTTAACCTGAGAGTGCCTCCGAAGGAGGTTGTCCAAATGCAAGAAAGTCGTCCAGCAAGAGGTCACCGAGACGACCTCTCAGCACTTAGAAACTTTTATTGTAAGTCTCTATTCAAAGGCTTATAACTCGAACCATGTTCTACTATTCTAAAGTGGGAGCAAAATCCTTATTTATCACTCTAACTTCCCACTAAGTTCTTAACTTCCAATAGCAATTGTAGAAGTTAAGTCTGAACTTTCTAACTTTCACCCATGTTGAGGAAGTTACTAAACAAGTAAGCACTCCAAAACTCACTATAAAATGACTCATCCATGTCAAATCAATGTAAGTTTTCACCATTTGTAAAGTTAGAATTCCTAAGTTCAAGAGAAGAAAACTAACTTAAGTATTGGAAGGTTCTTGGCCGTTTCACCTCGGTTACCTTTGATCTTGTGTTTCTTTCTTTTCAGACCTTCCTAGCAACTTTAAGCCCATTGAAGCACGAAGTATTTAGCCTACTGATTTTCTGTGTATCATCAAATAGGGCTATAATAAATTAGATTTTCAAAATAAAAATTATATATATAAAATAAATACACAGTTTTTTTTTTTGGCTACAAAATAAGACTACTAAGACTCATAACACTCTTGGTTGTATTAGTAGTTTTAAATACATAATATTAATAAGAAAACGTGTAAATTTCAAATTGGAATGAATGAAAAACTATGATACTAAAAAAAAAAAAAAACTCATCGCACACACGAATCGCGTGTGATGAGACCAGTAATCTAATAATCAATAAGTATTATCTATTTTAATAAGATATTTTTATATAAAAAAAATTATTTAGTGGGAATATTTTATATATATATATAGATATATATATATATATAAATATTTTTAGTGTGGATTCTATAACTTTTTTTAAAGGTCCATTGATAACTTTATCCTCAAATAATTGACTAGTTAAAATTTTTGACATTTTTCTAAATAATTTATCTTTTGTTAAAAAAATAAAAATGGTGTGTTTTGACTGTCAAAGGTTTTCAACTTTTTCTTTTATAGTTTGACATTCTCTCATTTAATTACCAATGAACTAGAATTATATCAACTAAACAATTAATTAATTACTTAAATATATATATATATTGTAGGAGCACAAATCAAACTAATCCAAGTTTGGACAGTGAACCAGCTCAATGAGCACTCAACAATGAATTTGTAGAGAGTGGGTGTTTAATCTAGGTTTTTGAGATGATAGATAATACAAAAGTTTGATTCGGCTTTTTATTCATGCACTACACTAGTATGAGCATGTAACCTGAAGTTGAATACATTGATACTGAGAACGATAGTTTTTTGTTTCTCTTACCAATTCTTCCTCTCCCTTCTTCAATTATCTTCCTTTCCTTTTATAGGCCTCCCCTTTTCTTCCCAGGTGCAATCCAGGTGTTTCCTTTTTAGATACTTGTCCCATCACCCCTTTTGGCTCAGGTCTCTGGTGGTGAAGATAAGGTTGAAACCTAACGTTCAGGCGTCACTTCTTCATTAATGCGGCCAGAGAAGCAGGTGTAGAGCATTAAATGCGGTGATGGCAGCTTTTCCTTTGGCCACAGTTAATTCTTTCCCTTTATTCTTTATTCTCATTTTCTTAACTCCAGCATCAAAAAGAAAAAACTTTCATCATGGGCGTTATCCAACTATAAGAACATTCACATGGTCCTCGGCGACACCTTGCCGAGGACTGGTTTGTCCTCGGACGTTATGTCTCTTAGTGTCTGGACATGCATGATACTTCTTTCTCTCTCGTGATCTTGTAGGTCGGACTGATTATGTCCTCGGATCATCTCAAGATGTAGTGTTGGGCTTCTTTTATTGTGAGGGCCTTTGGGCCGGCCAGATACGCGATTTGGGCCCATGGGTACCACAATAGCCCCTCGAAATCCTTATTTCTATTCTATTGGAGAGGGATGAGGGTTTTGATATACGCGCACGCAAGGCGATATGCTTCTGACGCTTCGATCTCCTGGACGCGCTTCAATTAAATATTGGCGGCGCCATGTTCCTTGTTTCCAACCGCATGATGCTCATCTAACGGATAGGCGCCTTTTGATGAGGCAGGCGGGAGACTTCCCGCTTTACGTTTTTCCATGAAATAAATATCGGCACTTTAAAGATCTTCTGTTCATTTCAGACTTCGCGCATTGAACCTAACCTTTTCTGTAACCTGCACGCGTCTTCATACCCCTTATCTCTAAGCCGAGGTGACGTAATTGTTTAAAAGTAAGTTCTTCAACCTTCTGCTTTCATTATTGTTTTTTACTCTTTCGATTGTCCCCTTTCTTTGGTCCTCGGCTGTTTAAATCTTCCCATTTCGTTATAGTGTTTACCCCCTAGTTTTAGGAAATGGGTAGGTTCGCATCCCTGGTGGATACCCCTGAAAAAATAGAAGCCTTTAAAGCCAAATACGAGATCCCATCCGGAGTGTCCGTTAGGTATTGTGGGACGGGGGAGTGGCTCACTAAGAGAGAGACCGGCGAGGTGGTGATTCCTATGATAGCGTTTATAGAGGGAGGGATGAGAATCCCTATGATGCCTATTACCATGAACTATCTTAGGACTGCTAGGTTGTCCCCTACACAGTGCGCTCCCAATATGTTTAGGATCTTGGGTGCGGTAGACGTTCTGAACAAAAGGTTAGGGTTAGGTCTCACTCACCATGAAGTGAATTGGGTATATACCCTTCACCATTTGAGAGGGCATACCTACTATTTGAAATCTAGGCACCCAGAAGTCAGATTGATCCAATGCCTTCCCCACTCCAACAAGGGTTTGGACAAGGACTTCCTTATATTGTCCGGGGAGTGGCATGACGGTCTCCACTGTCCGACGACGGAAGGGGAGCCTGGTGAGTCCTCGCGTAGCGTCATACTTGATCAATGATAAATGCGGTGTTTCTTTTGTTGATGGTCTTTTTTTCTTAATTTGTTTGTACTAACCCGTTTTTTGGACGTATGCGCAGATCGTCGTGCGCTTGCACCCCGTGCCAATCTCGTCAACTTTGATCGTCTCGATAAGATCTTGAAGGCTGAAGTGTTTGTGCACTCAGACGGTCAACTTCGTGCCGCCCACCGCATCCTCGGATACACACCCATATCCTACGCCTTTCAAGAAACCAAGTGTGTCATCAAGGAGAAAGATCCGAGGCTTCCGAGGATAAGTGTAGCAGTCGAGGGCTTTTTGTTACCGCCTGGCGCTCCAGTTCCTCAAGGCGTTTTGATTACTGAGCCTGTCAGAGTTGTTCCGAGAGCTTCTGATTTGGCTACGCCCTCGGCCCGGCCTGGATTTGGCGAAGGTTCTACCTCTCAGCTACTCGCCGAGGTAGAAGAGGAAGAAGTAGAAGAAGAAGAAAACGAGAAAGTAGTTGAGCTCTCGGATTCCGAGGAAGAGCTCGAAGCTTTAGATCCGCTTTTTCCGCCCAGGCATCCCTCTCCCGTTGCCAGATCTCCTACTTTTACATCCTCGGACGACGACGACCAACCTTTGGTGAGGATGGGAATCCATCGTAGACCCAAGCCCAGCTTGAAGGATGTGCTAGAAGGGCAAACTGGAGCACAAGGTCCTTCAAAAGTGCCTCCGGAGAAGGCCAAGGATAGGGGTGTCGACAAGCTTCCGCCCGTGAGGGTTATTCTACCGCCTTCCCCTAGAACTCAACATCCAGATCCGGCTGACCATAAAAGGAAAAGAGACCAGCAGAAGGGAAAAGAGATAGCCGAGGGGGGGAAAGACGTCCCTGGTAGGGAGATGGAGCAAGAGAGGGGAAATAAACATGCTCGTCATGTCCACCCGAGGACGGAGAGACGAAATGATCCTCCTGTAGCCTTCCATGCGCCTATTTGGGCCCCTCAGATGCAAGTAGATGACCAGGCGATT
Source organism: Castanopsis chinensis (assembly GCA_032878915.1). NCBI lineage: Eukaryota > Viridiplantae > Streptophyta > Magnoliopsida > Fagales > Fagaceae > Castanopsis > Castanopsis chinensis. The sequence continues at coordinate 44,183,206 of JAVQMG010000132.1, forward strand.
ACCGCCGATGCATCCATCAGGGGATCCGACGAGGGCACGGCTGCCTGCATCGCCGATGCATTGGAGCAGGCACTGCTATTGCCTGAGGACATGGGAGAGCTGCGCAGAATGAGAGATCATAATGTCTTCATGACTCTCAAAAAGGAGCTAGCCATGGTAAGGATTCAAATTGGCCAATTTTTGGCACTTATGTTTTTCTTTATGCTTCTTCTTTCTCTACCCTCTCTTCTTTTTCTTTATGTAGTATGTACTTTACTAACAATGCTTGTACGTAGGCTGTCCAATCTGCCCATAGGGCAGAGGAGATCGCTGCCAGCTCCTACAGAGCACTAAGGGATGAGGTGGTTAAGTTGGACCACACTAAAAAGATAATGGAGCTTAAAGAGAAGAGGCTCCAAGAGGTGACTGCCAGCCTGACCAAGGCGGCAAGTGAGCGGTCAGGTCTGGAGGCCGAGCTGAGGAGTACCACCCGACAGGCCGAGGATCAGAGGCTAGAACTCAAACGAGCTAATGAAGACCTCGCCTCGGCCAGATCACTGGCAGAAGGCCTCGCTAAGGACCTCACAGCATCTGAGGAGGCAAAGGAGGAAGCACTCAAGGCCACGGAAGAGGCTCTCGCCAAGGCACAGGCAGCCGAGGCAATGGTTGACGAGGCTGAGCAGAGCGGGTATGACATGGGCGTGGCCGAAACCACAGAAACGTTCAAAGCCCAAGTGCCGGAGGTCTGTAGGGACTACTGCCTCCAGGTGTGGAAGGAAGCTCTTTCCCAAGCCGGGGTTGATGCTTCCTCCCCTCTATGGAAGGAGGAGAACGCCTACATTCCTCCCGCAATTCGCGTGGCTGCCTCTAGCTCAGCCAAGGATGATTCCCACCCTTCCTCGGCTGGGATTCAAGCAGACGAGGATGCTGTCGAGAATACTGCTCCTACTGCTCCTCCTGCCCCAAGGAGGCTACCCCCAACCTCGAGATTGGTGGGACTGTAGAGCCCAAAGAGAAAGCTGGCGAGTCCTCGGCCTTGGTGGTTTCTCCTGCTGACCCAAAGGACCAGACCCAACCCGAACCATAATCACCCGTGGCTTGGCTGCTTGCTCTTTTTCTCTTTTCTCCTTCGTTGCTTTTGGCCTTGTATTTTTATTTCTTAGTCCCAGTTTTTACTTTATTTCCCTTGTACTTTGACAGTTCAGTTATAAATGTATTGACAAATCTTTCAGTTAATGAAAACGGGTTCCCAATTTAAATTGCTGTTTTATATTACGTTTGGTGTTGATATCTTGTTTCCTTGCTATGCATGTACTATTGCTATACTATCGGCTTGTCTTTATAGCATGTACTTATACCTCTTTGCCCTTAAGCAAGGAAATTTTAGCCAACTTACATATGTGCAAATGCTTTAAGTAATGACTGTTACCTTTTGCTTATGCTTAAGGACAAGCGACACACTAAAAAAGGAAATATACTAACGGGGAATCTGTGTGCTTGGAACTCGCTTAAAAGTTACTTCCATGATAACATATTGAAAAGTGAACTTAACCACATATTTGCATTTGGACTAACAGTACTTTAAGCTTTGGGCTTAGTACTTAACATCAGTTTAAGACCCGTTCGCTTAATGACTCCACTGCTGTTTCCATATCAAGGGGAAAGATCCGAGGTAACCTCATTTCTCTATTCTAAATTAAGATAGAGGATCTGTTGATCCGACATAACCTCAATAAGAATTGAAATAAGGTAGAGGATACGAGGACCTGACCTAACCTCGATTAAACTTGGACTAAGGTAGAGGATCTGAGGACCCGGCGTAACCTTAGTTTTCTTGTTTTTAAATTAAGATAGAGGATCTGATAACCCGGCGTCACCTTAATTAAATTTGGACTAAGGTAGAGGATCCGAGGACCCGGCGTAACCTTAGTTTTCTTGCTTTTAAATTAAGATAGAGGATCTGATGACCCGGCGTAACCTTAATTAAATTTGGACTAAGGTAGAGGATCCGAGGACCCGGCGTAACCTTAGTTTTCTTGCTTTTAAATTAAGATAGAGGATCTGATAACCCGGCGTAACCTTAATTAAATTTGGACTAAGGTAGAGGATCCGAGGACCCGGCGTAACCTTAGTTTTCTTGCTTTTAAATTAAGATAGAGGATCTGATGACCCGGCGTAACCTTAATTAAATTTGGACTAAGGTAGAGGATCCGAGGACCCGGCGTAACCTTAGTTTTCTTGCTTTTAAATTAAGATAGAGGATCTGATAACCCGGCGTAACCTTAATTAAATTTGGACTAAGGTAGAGGATCCGAGGACCCGGCGTAACCTTAGTTTTCTTGCTTTTAAATTAAGATAGAGGATCTGATGACCCGGCGTAACCTTAATTAAATTTGGACTAAGGTAGAGGATCCGAGGACCCGGCGTAACCTTAGTTTTCTTGCTTTTAAATTAAGATAGAGGATCTGATAACCCGGCGTAACCTTAATTAAATTTGGACTAAGGTAGAGGATCCGAGGACCCGACGTAACCTTAGTTTTCTTGCTTTTAAATTAAGATAGAGGATCTGATGACCCGGCGTAACCTTAATTTTCTTGCTTTTAAATTAAGATAGAGGATCTGATGACCCGGCGTAACCTTAATTTTTTTGCTTTTAAATTAAGATAGAGGATCTGATGACCCGGAGTAACCTTAATTTTTTTGCTTTTAAATTAAGATAGAGGATCTGATGACCCGGCGTAACCTTAATTTTTTTGGACTAAGGTAGAGGATCCGAGGACCCGGCGTAACCTTAGGCACGACAGAATTAATGGCGCAAAAATGATAAGAGTAGAATGACAAAAGTACTTTTCCTTAATAATAATATCGTCTCAAATTACTTACATTCCAGGGATGGGGTACAGCTTTTTCATCTAAGTCGGTCAAGTAGTAAGCTCCTATACCAGCTATTGCCGTGATGCGATATGGTCCTTCCCAATTAGGTCCAAGCTTTCCCCATGCTGGATTTTTGGTGTTCCCCACTACTTTCCTCAGCACCAAGTCCCCGAGAAGAAGAGGTCTTGACTTTACACTGGAATCATATCCCTGCTTCAGTTTTTGTTGGTAGTAAGCTAAGTGAATCATGGCAACCTCCCTCCTTTCTTCAATTAGGTCGAGGCCTTTTTCTAGCAGTCTGTCATTGCTTTCCGGAGTGAAGGAGCTTGTCCTCATCGTTGGAAAACCAGTCTCCAAAGGAATAACAGCCTCGGCGCCATAAGTCATCGAGAATGGCGTCTCTCCCGTTGATCGGCGGGGGGTGGTCCGGTACGTCCACAGAACGTGGGGCAGCTCCTCCACCCACCTCCCTTAGCGTCCTCCAACCTCTTCTTCAGTCCATTCACTATAACTTTGTTAATAGCTTCGGCTTGCCCATTCCCTTGCGGATAAGCCGGAGTGGAGTATCTATTGATTATGCCGAGGCCACAACAATATCGTCTGAACGCCTTGCTGTCAAACTGCAAACCATTATCGGAGATGAGGGTATGAGGGATACCGAATCGAGTGACGATATTCTTCCATACAAATTTCTTCACATCAACATCCCTGATATTCGCCAGGGGCTCGGCCTCTACCCACTTAGTAAAATAATCAGTACCGACAACCAAATATCTTCGGTTCCCAGGCGCCTTTGGGAAAGGACCCACAATGTCTAGACCCCATTGTGCAAAAGGCCAGGGACTCGTCAGAGGATTAAGCACACCCCCGGGCTGGTGGATGTTTGGCGCGAATCTTTGACATTGGTCGCACTTCTGCACATAACTTTGAGCTTCTCGCTGCATGTTCGGCCACCAATACCCCTGTGTTAGGGCCCTATGAGCCAAAGATCTTCCTCCTGTATGGCTTCCACAGATTCCTTCATGTAACTCTTCCAAAAGTAGCTCTGTCGCTTCAGGGTGCACGCATAACAGGTACGGGCCGGAGAAAGATCGTCTATAGAGCTTATGATCCCCGGCCAACCAAAATCGGGAGGCCTTTCTTCGTATCTTGTTTGCTTCGATTTTATCCTCGGGTATGACATCATCTTTTAAGAAGGACATAATGGGGTCCATCCAGCTAGGCCCCACTCTAATCTGGTGCACATGGATAACGCTTCCCATTATTTTCGAGGGTTTAGGTAAGTCTTCAACCAAGACAATCCGAGGTAGTCCCTGTGCTGATGATGTGGCAAGAGTTGCTAGGGAATCAGCATGCGTGTTGCCGCTTCTAAGGACATGGGACAAAGTAAAGGATTCGAACTTGCGTTGTGTAGTTTTGACTTGATTCAAATAATCCTGCATCCTCGGATCTCTGGCCTCTACCTTTCCATCTACTTGACCCACAACTAGCTGAGAGTCCGAGAACATTTGCACGATTTTTCCCCCAACTTGTGGACCATATCCATTCCTTTCAGCAAGGCTTCGTACTCGGCCTCATTGTTAGTAGCCGAGAATCCCAGTCTTAAGGACTTTTCCAGTGTAAGACCTTCTGGGGTCGTAATTACCACCCCCACTCCGGATCCTCTTTGATTAGCAGCCCCATCAACATAGACAGTCCACACCGCGAGACCTTTACATGCAACCATGCCAACTGATTTTTCATCAATGTCCTTGTTGATTACACTATCTTCTATTATGGGTTCAGCAAATTCCGCAACGAGATCAGCCAACACCTGACCCTTTATTGCTGTGCGGGGCATGTATTTAATATCAAAAGAGCCCAAGATGGTTCCCCATTTTGCAATCCTGCTGGTATAATCTGCACTCCGGAGTATAGCCCTTAGTGAAAGCTGGGTCAAAATAACCACCGTATGGGACTGGAAGTAATGGGGGAGCTTACGTGTGCCATGCACCACGGCAAGGATTGCCTTCTCTAATGGTGGGTAACGTACCTTGGCCTCATGCAGAGACTTGCTCACATAGTAAACTGGCTTTTGTATGTCCCCGTCAACCCTTATTAGCACCAGACTAACGGCGTGAGTTGCCACCGCGATATATGCGAATAGGACCTCGTCGGCCTCAGGCCGAGACATGATAGGAGGGTGGGCAAGATATTCTTTAAGCTGCTGGAAGGCAACAGCACACTCTTCTGTCCATTCAAACTCCTTCCATTTGTTTAATAGTTGGAAGAACGGTCTACACCGATCAGCAGATCTTGAGATAAACCGGTTGAGAGCAGCCGTCATCCCAGTTAACCTCTGCACTTCCTTCGGATTCCGAGGCGGCTGTAAGTTGTTGATGGCCTTGACCTGAGCGGGGTTGACCTCAATCCCTCTATGCGTCACCATGTAACCCAAAAATTTGCCAGACCCTACACCAAAGGAACATTTGGATGCGTTGAGGCGTAACTTGTGCTTCCTCAGCGTTTGAAAGGTGTCGTCGAGGTCGGGTATGTGAGCCGAGATAGTCTTACTTTTAACTACCATGTCATCTACGTACACCTCAATCGTTTTTCCCAGTTGTGGTTCGAACATTCGCGTCATCATTCTTTGATAGGTAGCCCCAGCATTCTTCAAGCCGAAGGGCATCACCTTATAGTGGTAGTTCCCTATGGGTGTGACAAAGGCTGTCTTTTCCTGGTCTGCTGGAGCTAAGGGTATTTGATGATAACCTTGGAAAGCATCCAGAAAGCTCATCCGAGGATGCCCTACAGTAGCGTCCACCAACTGATCTATGCGGGGCATTGGGAATGAATCTTTTGGGCAAGCCTTATTCAAGTCTGTAAAGTCCACGCATACCCTCCATTTTCCATTCTTCTTTTTTACCACTACCGTATGGGCTAACCACTCTGGATAAAACACTTCCTTAATGGCCCCTGCTTTCTTGAGTTTTGCCACCTCTTCTTTAACGGCCTCGGCGTGCTCTTTAGATGAACGCCGAGGTGATTGCCTTCGTGGCACAGCAGCCGGGTTAACATTGAGGTGGTGACAAATAAACTCCGGATTGACTCCTGGTGCTTCATAAGCATCCCATGCAAACACATCGACGTTTCGCTTCAAAAATGTGACCAGATCTTCTTTCTCTCGTAGGGGTAATTGACTTCCCACTTGGAAAAATCTCTCTGCATCATCTGCGATAACCACTTTCTCCAAATCTTCACAGCCTGGTCCTTCAGTCTCGGCTTCACTTGGCTCGGCCGAGGACACTAACTGCTACAAATCCTTCTCGGCTGGGGTTTGTGACTCTTGCCTCGCCTGATGTGTAATAGCTGCTGTTATACATTGTCTCGCCATGGACTGGCTGCCCAGTATTTCCTCAACCCCATCCTCATACGGGAATTTCAGCTTGACGTGCAGAGTTGATGACACGGCACCTAAGGCATGCAGCCATGGTCTGGCCATTATGGCTGTGTAAGGGGAATAAGCATCTACTACGATGAAATCCACGTCCACTACCACTGGTCCTGACTGTACAGGTAATCTAATTAGCCCCTTTGGAATAACAGCCTTCCCTTCAAAGCTTATTAATGGGGAGTCATAAGCCATGAGATCTTCGAACCTCAAATTGAGACCTTTAAACAAATCTGGGTACATGATGTCAGCCCCACTCCCTTGGTCAACCATCACTCTCTTCACATCGTAACCCCCTATCCTCAACGTAATGACCAGCGCATCGTCGTGCGGTTGAATAGTGCCAATCTTGTCTTCGTCGGAAAATCCCAGTATAGGCAGAGGATTCCTCTTGATCCTCTTCGACTCGGAATTGAGGTCCTCGGCGGTGGGACGTAGTACTGACATTATTCTGGTAGGGCAAGACCCCGTCCGACCTGGCGCCGCAAGGATGACATTGATTGTGCCCAACGGAGGTCTTACATTGTTACTGCCTTGGTTCATGGAGCCAGATTGGGTACCTGGTTCATCAGGTCGATTCACAAATTGTCTTAGTTTCCCTTCTTTGACCAGCTGATCCAAGTAATTCCACAAGTTCCTGCAGTTCTCTGTGGTGTGGCCTTTATCCTGATGGTAATTACAGTAGAGGTTCTGGTTACGCTTTGTAGGGTCTCCGATCATCTTACTGGGCCATCTAAAATAAGGTTCTCGGCAGATCCTTTCCAACACCTGCTGTACCGGCTCACGAAATACGGCATTCACTGTCTGGGGCGGGGCCGACCTAGTCTGGCTAGTGAAATCTCTCCTCGGCCACTTGCTACCGTGTCTCTCCGTCTTGAAATCCCTACTCTCCTGGGGGATACTTTTTATCTTTCCTTTACTCTGCTGTTGATCCTCCTCAACCCTCTTATACTCATCGATACGGTCCATGAGCCGACGAACAGTTTTTACCGGCTTCTTGGTCAAAGACTTCCTTAAATCATGCTCAACTGGGAGACCAACCTTAAAGGTGTTGACCGCCACCTCATCGAAATCACCATCTATTTCGTTAAACGCTTCCCAGTATCTGTCCGAGTAGGTTTTCAACGTCTCGCGCTCTCCCATGGACATGGACAATAACGAGTCTAGAGGCCGAGGTACTCTACTGCACGTAACAAAGCGGGACCCGAATGCCATCGTAAGTTCCATGTATGAATCAATGGAGTTCACCTTTAAGCCGTTGAACCATCTCATTGCAACGGGCCCTAGACTTGAGGGAAAGACTTTACACATCAAGGTCTCGTTCTGAGAATAAACCGCCATGCGTTGATTGAAATGGCTTACGTGCTCCACCGGGTCTGTTTTGCCATTATAAATGGTGAAGTTTGGCTGCGTGAACCGACGGGGTAGTTTTCCCCTTTCAATACGATGTGTGAAGGGTGATTTGGAGAGCTGGAGCAATGCCTTTCCCATGGCATCGCTACCCGAGCCCCTGTGACTCGTCCCTCTACTTCTTCTGTGGCGAACACTTTCTTCTTGGTATGAGAAAGTTTCTGTGGGGGGGGTTCTTGACCTCGGCCTATAGCCACTGAACCAGCTCAATGAGCACTCAACAATGAATTTGTAGAGAGTGGGTGTTTAATCTAGGTTTTTGAGATGATAGATAATACAAAAGTTTGATTCGGCTTTTTATTCATGCACTACACTAGTATGAGCATGTAACCTGAAGTTGAATACATTGATACTGAGAACGATAGTTTTTTGTTTCTCTTACCAATTCTTCCTCTCCCTTCTTCAATTATCTTCCTTTCCTTTTATAGGCCTCCCCTTTTCTTCCCAGGTGCAATCCAGGTGTTTCCTTTTTAGATACTTGTCCCATCACCCCTTTTGGCTCAGGTCTCTGGTGGTGAAGATAAGGTTGAAACCTAACGTTCAGGCGTCACTTCTTCATTAATGCGGCCAGAGAAGCAGGTGTAGAGCATTAAATGCGGTGATGGCAGCTTTTCCTTTGGCCACAGTTAATTCTTTCCCTTTATTCTTTATTCTCATTTTCTTAACTCCAGCATCAAAAAGAAAAAACCTTCATCATGGGCGTTATCCAACTATAAGAACATTCACATGGTCCTCGGCGACGCCTTGCCGAGGACTGGTTTGTCCTCGGACGTTATGTCTCTTAGTGTCTGGACATGCATGATACTTCTTTCTCTCTCGTGATCTTGTAGGTCGGACTGATTATGTCCTCGGATCATCTCAAGATGTAGTGTTGGGCTTCTTTTATTGTGAGGGCCTTTGGGCCGGCCAGATACGCGATTTGGGCCCATGGGTACCACATATATATATATATATTTTTTTTTTTGGAAAAAGCTGTACCTTCTAATGTAACCTGTTAAAAATAATCACATCTCTAATAATTCAGAATTTTTTCCCCCAAAAAAGAAATAAAAATTCAGAATTCTAACGATAGAAGGGCCGACGAGGAAAGGAGTCTAGAAGATTCTGATTTAAAAGTAAATAAATAAATAAATAAATAAAAGCTGTACTAATTAATGGATAAAGAATGCCGTTGTTTGCTCTGTTGTTAAAATACAATAAAAAAAAAAAAATAATAAAAAACCCTCTTCTTTTGAGATAGAACCAGAAACAGAGAGCAACAAAAGGTTACATTGTTCACCGCCTAATAATAGGAATTCGAAATTCCTATTTCCTAATCACACTTGGATTTTGTTCACCGCCTCATCTTTCTTGCGTTTTACTCTCAGAAGTAGCCGTTGAGGCGGTGATCACAATCCGAGTGTGATTAGGATTTCCGAATTCCGAATAGCGAAAGGAAAAACAATTGTTGGGTATTTATAAGATTGCAATGCTTTGCATAATGACTACATTTTTTTTTTTGAAATTCCAGTTTCCACAGCGTCTCCTTCACCCATCTGATTTACGCTACATCTTCTTCTTCCTTCAAAACCCTTTCTTACTCTCTCTGATCTGTGACCCTCATTCATGGCTATTATTGCTAAACTCCTGGGTTGTTTTAAGAACAAGGTGCACCATCATACCGACAACAACAACGTAGCACTAGATCAAGAACAAGAAGAAAGTATGTTCGCCTTTTATAGACGCATTGAGACCCAGAATCGACTCAGCACTGACTTCTTGAGTTTCCAACCTCATGTTACTGAGTACCTAAGAGGCTCTATGGTTGATTGGTTGACGTCCCTCCATTTTTCTCTTGATCTTTTGCAACCGACTCTCTTTCTCGCCGTCAATATCGTCGATCGTTGGTGAAGAACCCCTCCTTCTTGGTGGGAATAGCAGTATTTTCTTGGAATCAAAACAGACATCTCTGTTCCGCGAACTGATACACCAAGGGAGAGGGGTGACATCCAAGAGAACGATGGCTTGAAGTTTCTCATTTCTCATACCAGTTAAGATTGACAAACTAAAGCACGATGCTGCATATTTTATTTTCACAAAATGGTACATGACAAACTGTCATTGGAGTCACAGTTGCTTTTATTAACAACTTACATCAATTACTACTGGATATTCAGGTGGAGTTGTATAGGAAAACGTGGGAAGGGGATATTTTTAAGGTTGCATCGCTGTTCTCTTGTATTATATGGCAAGACAAGCTTATGATCCTCATCTCGAATTTCCATATAGAAACCCCAGTGTTGGTGTCCCGATTGATTCAGGATCCTTTGCTCTCCACTATTTCTCTCAAAAGAAAAAGTTCCATATTTTTAAATCAGATTTTTTTTTTTTTTTTCTCAATGTAAATTCAGGGCCATGATACACTTTACAAAGGCTACGTAACAGGGGCAATTTATCCTCTCCATGAACAGAGTCAGAGCTAACCCTTTATCAATTCATATGGCTTCTTAATCTAATCTAAGACTCTAAAATCCAAACAAACTGTGGCTTTTACGAGGATAAATCCACATCCAAGCTAGACAGGTTGAGGCTCAACCTTATCAGTGGACATAAAAATAACAAATCATAAATTAAGTAATAAATTTCCAACCAAGGACAAATTACTAATAACTAGCAAGAAAATAATCGAGTTAAAGGTTTGGACAAAGAAAGTCGAAATAGTCACACTAGTAACATGGTTTGCACCCTTACATATGTTGCACCGTTGAGAGGTTCTGCTCAATTTATTTTGTTTTTATCTATAAATTCTCTCCATGATGGGATTGCAGATGCTCTCGAGCGTTTCCAGCTTGTCCGCATACTCTTCTGAATCCATGAGCTGGAGGCCATCTAACCACTCAATCACCTGTTCAATAGCATTTTTAATTTTTTTCTTACCTTTACGAGAAAGCTTGGCACCAATCTTCTCATCATTGATAGTATTCCTCATGTTGTAGGTATAGTTCTCCAAAGCATCCTTAGCCTTGACCTTCTTCCTGTGTTCATCATCGTCGGCCTTGTATGTCACTGCATCCTGGACCATCCTGCCAATCTCTTCACTGGACAGTCTTGACTCATCATTAGTGATGGTGATATTCCTCATCACACCAGTGGTCATCTCCTTAGCAGAAACATTCAAGATACCATTAATGTCAATATTAAAGCGAACGTTCATTCTAGCGACACCCCTGGGTGCTGGAGGAATACCGGGAAGCATAAATTTTCCCAACAAGTTGTTATCACAAGTTCTTGCTCTTTCACCCTCATAAACAGAAAACAGTATGGAAGTTTGGTTGTCAGAGCCAGTGGTGTAGTTCCTCTCCCACTCGGTGGGAGTGGTCGTATTCCTTGGAATCACAATACTCATCTCTGTTCCTTTAACACATACACCAAGGGATAGAGGGGTGACATCTAAGAGCACGATGTCTTGAAGTTTCTCATTTTTCGTACCAGTTAAGATTGCAGCTTGAACAGCTGCTCCATAAGCTACAGCCTCATCCGGGTTAATGCTCTTGCAAAGCTCCTTCCCATCAAAGAACTCTTGCAATAACTGCTGCACCTTGGGAATTCGGGAAGAACCACCCGAAAGAACAACAACATGGACGCAGCTCTTATCCATATTAGCATCAGTCAGGCACTTCTCCACAATAGCGATGCACTTCCCGAATAAATCCATATTGAGTACTGCAAATTTGGCACGGGTAATAGTTGAAAAGAAATCAATACCATTATATAAAGAGTCTACTTCAATGGTAGTATCAATTGCAGAGGAAAGAATCCTCTTTGCTTTCTCACAAGCAGTTCTCAACCTCCTAAGAGCTTTGGAATTCCCACTAATGTCCACCTTGTGTTGCCTCTTAAATATTTCAACAAAGTGCTTTACCAATCGGTTATCAAAGTCTTCACCTCCAAGGTGAGTGTCTCCAGCAACGGCCTTCACTTGGAAGACACCCTTTTCAATGGTAAGTAGTGAGACATCTGCAGTACCACCACCCAAATCAAAAATAAGGACATTACTCTTGTCAATGCTATCTGCAATCTTGTCTAGACCATAAGCAATGGCTGCAGCAGTTGGTTCATTCATTATCCGCAGAACATTCAGGCCTGCAATGCCTCCAGCATCCTTTGTAGCCTTACGCTGGGAGTCACTGAAGTAGGCGGGGACAGTAACAACCGCATTCTTCACAGTTGTACCCAGGTAGGCTTCGGCAATCTCACGCATCATTCTGAGGACCATAGATGAGATTTCCTCCGCAGAAAAGTTCTTCTCTTCGCCCTTATAGTTGACAACGATCATAGGCTTGTCATCAAGACCACAAATGACCTTAAAAGGCCAAAGCTTGATATCTTCCTGAACTAAGGGATCGCTGAATCTCCTACCAATCAATCGCTTCGCATCTACATGATAATACCTTTTAAGGAATTAAAAAATGATTTGACAACAATAAAGCATAAAGAGCAGAAAATAAAATTTTCATTTCTTGTGAATTTAAGGAACGAAAGAGAACATTTTCTAGTTCATATAGGCGGCCCTAAAAAATAGAAATAAGAAAAGAAAAAATTAACAATTAATTTGCAGCTTTAGCTAGTACTGTTTGACCCAATCACAATTTAATAAAAATAAAAATAAAAATCATTTTATTTGCAATTTTTATTCAATGTCATGAGCTAAGAATGGATGTGATCATCCAAGCTATATTTAGGAGTAACCTTATTATTAATGGGAGTAGAACAAGAAGTGCTTTAGAATAACCAAAAAAAAAAAAACCCTTTGATCAAGATTACCGAATACAGAATTGAATGGGTTCCTGGCCACTTGGTTCTTGGCGGCATCACCAACCAAGCGCTGCGTAGGAGTGAAAGCAACGTAGGAGGGAGTGATCCTGTTACCCTGATCATTCACTATTATCTCTACTCTTTCATGTTGCCAAACTGCCACGCACGAGTACGTTGTTCCCAGGTCAATCCCAATCGCTGGACCTTCTCCTTGGTTCGACATTGTCGCCGGGAACGAGAAGCCCAAAGACTTTGGTAAACCGAAACTAAATAGTCACTTCAGTTTTTATGAGGCTATGAAGCACACCTTTTTTTTTTTTTTTGATAGGGCTATGAGGCACTTTTGGAGCCGAAAGGTTAATGTCCTAGTACTTTTTAGACTTTAGTAAAGCACTGGTTAGCCAGTTAGGGCAGCATGTACTGCTCTTTTATTTTACTTTGAAGGTCCTAAATACTTTGAGACTTTAGTAAAGCACCAGTTACGACAGCACTTGCTGCTCTTTTGTTTTGCTTTTAAAAATTATATTTTTCATTAGATAATACAAAACCACAAAATTTTGCACTAAATTTTTTTTTTGAACATGATTGTATGCATAGGTAATAATATTTTCTTAATCTTAATAAACTTTTCTACGTGATTAGAATAACTACGTAAGATATGGATATATCCATATATCTTTTTAGAGCTATACAATGTAAAGGTATAATCTAATCACTCTCGAAAAACTTTTAAAAGTTATGATAAAAACAATAATTTGGCTCTGAATTAGAAAACAATAATTAAATTCACAAAAAATATTGTGCTATGCTTTGGTTGAAATTTCTTCTTCAAACACTTATAATCGTGCACAATGAAAAATTTTGTTATAAATTATTATTTTTTTACTATGCCTTTACCTTGTAACTTGTAAGTTTGATTAACATACTCATTTAGCTTAATTTCTAATGAAATCTTTTTTTTTTTTAAATTAAGCACATGTTATCAAAGCTTTTATTAAAAATTATTATATTCCAAATTTCTTAAATCATTTTGTTAATTACAATTACTAACATATCCTAACAACTTGTGATATGCCATATTAGTCAAACCATTCAACACAATGTTTAAAGAAATATTGATCAACTGTTCACCAAAAAAAAAATTCTGTTTAATATAATTACACCTAATGTAGCTTAAATGTGTTTTAAAGTTGAGCACATTTCATTTGGATGAAGTATGTTTTGAACCGTTTCAAAATGTCTATTTCATACTTTGAAGATAATACAAAGTAATATACTTTTGCGGATGCATATATTCAATATATTTCTATTTCTGTCAGTCATGTACAACATTCCCAACCCATTATATTACAAGAGCTTCACCAACTCCTGAGAAATGAAATGACTCAACTGCACACAACATAAAATAAAATTAAAAAAAAAAAAAAAAACTCCCAACAGATTAATGCAAGCAACATAAGACAATTAACTTGTTTAAACTTTAAATCCCAACTTATGTCTTCAAGGTTTACCCATGAATAAGAACTATGATATCTAGCCTTTACTTTATTGTCATTAAAAAAAAATTAATAATAAAACAAAAAATACCAAGCATAGATACAAAATATGTGGGAAATATTTATGTGGGTTTTAAAATAATTTTTGGGCTTGTGTGGGTATTTTTGTGAGTGGACTAAAGAAATTAGGGCTTGAAAATTTGAACCTCAACAATGGGTTAGGTTAGGGATTACGTGTTCTTTAGGCCTCGTTTGGGAGGAGTAAATGGAATAGAATGAAAAGAACAATTTTAAAATATTCTTCCCTTCCCTTGTTTGGGATTTTTAATGGAGGGAATGGAAAAACCTATTTCATTGTTTGGAAGTTTAAGTAGGAGGGAACAGAATAGGTTGGAGGGAACACTCGTTCCTTTCTATTCTCTTAAAACTTTAAATTTTCATTCCCCTTAAAATTGAGAGGAATGAGAGGGAATGAAATTAGATTTAATGATTTTTTACTAAAACTCTGAAAGTATCCCTATATATTCAACCATTTATTTTAAAATAGGGGTCTAATAGTAATATTGTCATAAAATAATTCCCTTCCATTCCCTTCATATTGCTCCCAAACAAGATTATTTACATCCCATTTATTTTCATTCATTTATTTCAAAACATCCAATCAAGGTTACTTAATTGCATTCAATTCAATTCTTTTCTATTCCTTTCCCTTGCTTAAATACATTACATTCCATTTCATTCTTTTTTATTCCTTTATGATCATTCCATTCTATTCCCTTATGAACTCTCAAACAGAACCTTAGCGTTCAAATGAGATGGGTGGGGTTATTTTGATTTCTGGTCTTCTTTTTTTTTTTTTTTTTAATTTAGAAGTAAATAATAAATTAAAAATTAAGCCAAAACCACGTCATTTTGGTAAGTTGACGGCATCAACTAGCAGAATACTAATGGAGGATTCAATTAGGAGCAAATGAAACTTTTTTTTTGAGAATGAACTTAGAAACTTTTATTAATGAAAACGAATTACATCCGAATGTAAATTTGAAACAATATGAAAAGGTACATCTTCCATCCAAACTTGAAAATCTGGTATGCATATAGCATGTTTTGCCAGACTATGTGCTATACTATTGCCGTTTCTCTTTACATGAGAATACAACACTCTTTCAAAATGACTAGAATAAATTTTAACATCCTCCACCAGCAAACCCAAAGGGCATAGGTACTGCTCTTGTGATTTTAGAGCTTGAATCACTCCTAACACGTCACCTTCGAGTATTACATTTTGGAACCCCAGCTCATGTGCGAACATCAAGGCTTTCCTAGCAGCCAGCACCTCCGTTTCTTCTGCCTTATACGCCTGAGTAATATGTTCTGAACAAGAGGCCAAAGCTGCACCATTACTATCTCTTATAACAACTCCAATACCTGCCTTATTTGAGTCTTCAGCTACTACTCCATCAAAATTCACTTTCACCAAACCAGCTGGCAGTGCATTCCATCTGTTACCTCCAATTCCGTGATTCCTTGACTGCAAAACTACTGCAACGGTGCTGGCCCTAAACTGCTCCAACAATACAGCAGACTTGTGAGGAATTTGATGCAGCGGATCAGCACCCAAATTGAGCCTAGCTTTGTTCCTTTGGTTCCAAACCATCCAGCCTGTAAATGCTAATAGTTCTAAGGACTTTCTAGCTTCTATCATCCATGACAGCAACTCCCTTATACTTGTAAATTCAATGTCGCACCTAAATCCCCATTTTTCTTGATCAGCCCATACTACATCCAACTCCGGACATGACCACACAGCATGCATTGAGTCTTCTACTTCCATTTTACACCTCTCACAGATTGGGTCTTCCAAAATCTTTCTATGCATCAATGCTTTTTTGGTTGGAAGTACATCACGACATGCTCTCCAAAGGGAATTTTTAATCTTTGGTGGAGCTTGCATGTGCCATAATTCCTTCCAAACCTTCTTATGACAGATTGGGGGAGTTTGGAAATTTAATTGCAACCCCTCATCTTCTTTGAGGAACCTATAATCGGATTTGCAAGTGTAAGTTCCTGAGGTAGAGTAAGGCCAATACAAAGTGTCTTCTGCTACATGTTGACTTAGGGGAATTTTCTTGATCGACTTAGCATTCTCTTCCACAAATAAACCATCCACCATCTCTTCATTCCATTTTCGTGTGCTTGGGTCAATAAGTGTATCTACCGTATGATTTTCAAAACTCTCCAAAGGACAAGACGGCAGGTACATTAGGTGTTTTCTTGGCAACCACTGATGCTGCCAAATGTTTATTTTCTCTCCATTTCCTACCCTCCATATTGCCCCTCTTAGAATGATGTCTCTTCCCTTAAGGATACTTTTCCAAGCATAAGAACCCATCCTTGAGTCAGCAGCCTCCAAGATGGATGAATTTGGAAAGAAACGAGCTTTAAAAACTTTATAAAACAGTGAGGTTTTATCATGCAAAAGCCTCCATGCTTGCTTTGCTAAGAGTGAATCATTAAACATAGCAAGATCACGACATCCCATACCTCCAATAGTCTTGGACTTTGACATTTCTTCATATTTAATCCAATGAATTTTTCTACGTTCACCCCTTTGGCCCCACCAAAATCTTTTTATTAGAGAATCGATTTCATTGCACAAACTCACCAGCAATTTGAAACATATCATAGTGTAAGTGGGGATGGCTTGTATGACTGCTTTAACTAGCACCTCCCTTCCGGCTTGTGAAAGTAATTTTGTTTCCCACCCTTGAAGTTTCCACCAAACCTTCTCCTTAATGTAGTTAAAACTTTCTTTTTTCCCTTTCCCAACTAAGGAGGGCATCCCAAGGTATTTATCATAGTGCAATATTTCTGGAACACCTAGAGCCGCCATAATACCATGCTTCACCTTCTCCAGAATAGACTTACTAAAGAACAATGATGTTTTACTCCTATTCATTTTTTGACTCGAAGCTTCCTCATACATTCTAAGTATCATAGGAGCAAATGAAACTTAAAGGACTGAAATGACAAAATTCATACTTAGAAAACTGAAAAGAAAAATTATGAAACTTAGAGAGTAAATTTTGTATTTTGACCTTTTTTTTTATACTACACATAATACATTACTCAAGCACAACATTCATTGCTTAAAACTTAAATAAAAAAATTATTTAAAAAAAAAAAAAAAAAACCAACAGTCTTTGCTCAACATCTCTCTCTGCATCAGCTCTGTTTCTCGAGGACTCGCAGCCATTCACCGATCATCAGTATCACCAAACAGCATCTCGTTGTCTTCAGTTTGTGGAAACAAAGCAACTCAATACAAGAGAAAACAGCAACCAACACAGCACAACTCTCACTCTCCGTATTTACGCATACACAACCTCATCACTTTACAACAAACACGAAACACAAACCCGATCTATAATTTCACGCACTGCAGTACCCGAAACCAAACTCTCCAAATTCTCACCCTGGCCCACCTCCCACAAAATTGAGTTGGGTTGGGTCAATTTTAGCCAACCTGTCTCTCAATAACCCAGGTCCCACTGAAACTTTCTCAAACTTAAAACCCAATCCCTTGGGCACAGATCTGTTCAAATTGGGCCCCTGTCTAACTAAGCCCATATTTGAGGCCGACTAAAACAAATATCCAAAATAAAAACCCTACCAGCCATTAATGGATAAAGATCGACGTCGTTTGTCTACGTTAAATAATAAAGAACGACGTCGTCTCTTTCTTGGATTGTTGATAGTTGAGTCGGTGAACAAGTTTCATTAGGAATTCCGAATACCAAAAGGAAACAATTGTTGGGTATTTATAAGATTACACTGCATTGAATAAATTTTACATTATTTTTTACAGAGCAGATTTACGCTTATTTTTCCTTCAAAACCCACTCTGATCTGTGTATTAATTTCAACTTCAACACCTACAACCCATGACTATATTTGCTTATCTCCTGGGCTGTTTCAAGAAGAAGAAGAAGGTGCACCATCATACCCATAATAACGTAGCACTAGACCTAGAACAACGACAAAATATGTACGCCTTTTACAAACACATTGAGAACCAGAATCTACTCAACACTAACTTCTTGAGTTTCCAACCTCATGTTACTAAGTATCTAAGAAACTTTATGCAACGACGACTTCAAGAATTTTTTTCAGTGTGTTTCTTAAGAAGGATAAATTATACAATCTAATAAAAAGATAAATTCATATATTGACGACAACAACAATAAAAAAAACACGCAAATACATAAAGTTTACAAATATATTCTAAGAGCTTTCTTAAATTAATTTGCTTAACATAATTTAATTTGTTTGTCTTTTATAATGTATTGGTTAATTAAATTATTAATTGTTATTGTTTAGTTGCTTCATTATTAATTATTGTTGTTTACCACACACCCCACTGTGTCACACCCCATGTGCATTATCCATGACTCAACCTACTGCCTAGTACTTAACATAATTTAATTTTTTGTCTTTTATAATGTATTGGTTAGTTAACCTTTACTGCCTCTGCATGCCTTTACTGCCTCTACTTGTTCACTTTCTCAATTCAAATATCCCACCCCACAACCCCATGGCCCCCATCCACCCCCCACTCAATAGACAAGAGTCATAAGAGCCAATCAACATTCCGCAAAACATTAAACATATAAAACATTCACAACACACAAAATTCACAATACACAAAACAACAAATTCACAAACCAATAAAGTCAAAATATCAAATAAAGTTATAAAATAAAGGTAATTGGACATAAAGAAATAAAGAAACATAGAGAAGTAAAGAACTGAAATACCTTGAGGCCTAAGGGGCGACGCTGCGGCGGCACGTCGAGGCAAGGATAGAGGACTCAAGGTGATGAGGCCAAGCCAAGCAATCTCTGACCCGATCTCCGATCTCGCTGTCAAGGCGACAAGGCCAAGCGACTCGTTGTTGCTCGAGTTTGAGGCCCAATGTGCACTGTTGCTCGCGATTGAGGCT
Source organism: Castanopsis chinensis (assembly GCA_032878915.1). Classification (NCBI taxonomy): domain Eukaryota; kingdom Viridiplantae; phylum Streptophyta; class Magnoliopsida; order Fagales; family Fagaceae; genus Castanopsis; species Castanopsis chinensis. The sequence continues at coordinate 44,202,191 of JAVQMG010000132.1, forward strand.
TGATGTGCTCAGTTGCTCGAGTTTGAGGCGGTTCAAGCAGAGGCGCAGTCGTGCCGATATGCTTGGAGCTTGGTCGTTGATAAGTTTTTTTTTTGGTTTTAGGTTAGAATTTCTAATTTCAGTTTTACTTTACCATTTGATGATTTTGATCAATCGGTGGATGCATATTGGGTTTTGGTTGGGTTTTTTTTTTTTATTTTTTTTTTAAGAATTCGTTTGGGTTGGCTCGGTTGGGTATTTAGTTAATAAAAATTTAACTAAAAATTTTTTGAGAATTTGTTTGGGTTAATTTTGTTTAGGATTGATGTTGGGCTTTTTTTCCCTAAGTTGGGCTTGCTATGTTACAATTAATTTTTTTTTTTTTCCAATTTTAGTTCAAAACTTTTTTTTGGGCTTTTTCTTTTTGCTTAAAAGTAGAAAAAATAATGGAGCAAAATATAATTTTATTGGCATAAAAAAAATTGAGTGTTCCCAAATTTTTTTTAAAAGGTAGACAAATAAAAAAATTTAAATTATTATATAAAATTTTTTTCACCCTAGCCTTAACGTGGCGCTACTATTGACTCTATGGTTGATTGGTTGACGTCCCTCCATTTTTCTCTCCGTCTTACAAAATCAACTCTCTTTCTCGCCATCAATGTCTTTGATCGTTTCCTCTTAGTTGAGCCTGTGTTGTCTAAACATGACTTTAAAAAATCCCTTCCGAACCCCTACTAATTGTTATTAATGAGAAGTTTTTTTTTCCCCTATACTATGGTTGTAAGTCTATTGTTGTGTTTTGGAATTAGGAGAAGCAAAGTTTCAGCAAATAGAAACTTCATGGCAAAGCTTTAAACAAAGAGGTTGGGTTATTCACCTCATTGATTTGACTTCTCTTTACTTAATTGATTTTTCATTAGAAACATTATAAGATGTCAATTGATTTACAAAACTCTTGGCATAATCTCATTCAAAATAATTTTTTTATGAGTTGGAAATTTGCAGACATTTGCGTAATCTATACTATTATTTAAGGGGCTTCCCCCATTTGGATTTCTTATTTTTTTTGTTAAAAAATGTTTCTATACTTCTATGTTTAAGTAGAGACAAAACTAATAAAACTTTAACTCTCACTAAAATATTGCCTAAAAAATAGTGTTGGCGAACCAAAAATCGAACCATCTCCAGTTCGTCCATCGTGTCATCCAGGTCCACAAGGGTCGTCCACCTGATATATTAAATATTCAAAATCATAATAGAGATTTAACCTAAGAGTGCCTCCGAAGGAGGTTGTCCAAATGCAAGAAAGTCGTCCAGCATGAGGTCACCTAGACGACCTCTCAACACTTAGAAACTTTTATTGTAAGTCTCTATTCAAAGGTTTATAACTCGAACCATGTTCTACAATTCTAAAGTGGGAGCAAAATCCTTATTTATCACTCTAACTTCCCACTAAGTTTTTAACTTCCAATAGCAATTGTAGAAATTAAGTCTGAACTTTCTAACTTCCACCCATGTTGAGGAAGTTACTAAACAAGTAAGCACTCCAAAACTCATTATAAAATGACTCATCCATGTCAAATCAAGGTAAGTTTTCACCATTTGTAAAGTTGGAATTCGTAAGTTCAAGAGAAGAAAACTAACTTAAGTATTGGAAGGTTCTTGGCCATTTCACCTCGGTTACTTTTGATCTTGTGTTTCTTTCTTTTCAGACCTTCCTAGCAACTTTAAGCCCATTGAAGCACGAAGTATTTAGTCTACTGATTTTCTGTGTATCATCAAATAGGGTTATAATAAATTAGATTTTCAAAATAAAAATTATATATATAAAATAAATACACAGTTTTTTTTTGCTACAAAATAAGACCACTAAGACTCATGACATTCTTGGTTGTATTAGTAGTTTTAAATACATAATATTAATAAGAAAACGTGTAAATCTCAAATTGGAATGAATGAAAAACTATGACACTAAAAAAAAAAAAAAAAAGAAACTCATCGCACACTTGAATCGTGTGTGATGAGACTAATAATCAATAAGTATTATCTATTTTAATAAGATATTTTTATATAAAAAAATTATTTAGTGGGAATATTTTATATATATATATATATATAAATATTTTTAGTGTGGATTCTATAACTTTTTTTAAAGGTCCATTGATAACTTTATCCTCAAATAATTGACTATTTAAAATTTTTGACATTTTTCTAAATAATTTATCTTTTGTTAAAAAAATAAAAATGGTGTGTTTTGACTGTCAAAGTTTTTCAACTTTTTCTTTTATAGTTTGACATTCTCTCATTTACTTACCAATGAACTAGAATTATATCAACTAAACAATTAATTAATTACTTTTATATATATATATATATATATATATATATTTTTTTTTTGTTGGAAAAAGCTGTACCTTCTAATGTAACCTGTTAAAAATAATCACATCTCTAATAATTCAGAATTTTTTCCCCAAAAAAAGAAATAAAAATTCAGAATTCTAACGATAAAAGGGCCGACGAGGAAAGGAGTCTAGAAGATTCTGATTTAAAAATAAATAAATAAATAAATAAAAGCTGTACTAATTAATGGATAGAGAATGCCGTTGTTTGCTCTGTCGTTAAAAAAAAAAAAAAAAAACCTTTTCTTTTGAGATAAAACCAGAAACAGAGAGCAACAAAAGGTTACATTGTTCACCGCCTAATAATAGGAATTCGAAATTCCTATTTCCTAATCACACTTGGATTTTGTTCACCGCCTCATCTTTCTTGCGTTTTACTCTCAGAAGTAGCCGTTGAGGCGGTGATCACAATCCGAGTGTGATTAGGATTTCCGAATTCCGAATAGCGAAAGGAAAAACAATTGTTGGGTATTTATAAGATTGCAATGCTTTGCATAATGACTACATTTTTTTTTTTGAAATTCCAGTTTCCACAGAGTCTCCTTCACCCATCTGATTTACGCTACATCTTCTTCTTCCTTCAAAACCCTTTCTTACTCTCTCTGATCTGTGACCCTCATTCATGGCTATTATTGCTAAACTCCTGGGTTGTTTTAAGAACAAGGTGCACCATCATACCGACAACAACAACGTAGCACTAGATCAAGAACAAGAAGAAAGTATGTTCGCCTTTTACAAACGCATTGAGACCCAGAATCGACTCAGCACTGACTTCTTGAGTTTCCAACCTCATGTTACTGAGTTCCTAAGAGGCTCTATGGTTGATTGGTTGACGTCCCTCCATTTTTCTCTTGATCTTTTGCAACCGACTCTCTTTCTCGCCGTCAATATCGTCGATCGTTTCCTCTCTGTAGAGGTTGTGTCGTCTGAACATGACTTGAAACAGGTGGCTATTGTTGCATTAGTGATTGCCTGTAAATTTGAGGAGAACTGGTCTCCTTCTGCTCTTACTTTAATGGAGGAAGATGAGGATGGTTATGGTAGTACTTATTACAGTCAACAGCAGATTAATGCCGTCGAAAAAAACATTCTTCAAAAATTGGGGTGGAAGTTATTGGTTCCTACCGTCCATTCCTTTTTGGTTGAAATTTTCGAATCTTGTGGGTACTGTGATCAAGAGTTCAAGGACATGGCATTCTTTTTTGGTGAACTGGCACTCAACGATTACGATGCTACTGTCAATTACTTACCATCCACACTTGCTGTCTCTGCCATTTATGCTGCAATGTGCGTGCTAAAGAAAAGCAATGGTTCCAAGCAGATATTTCTTAACACCAATCAATCTTATTCTAAAGGAGAAGTCACCATCTGTGCTCGAAAGCTTCAGCGGTTGGCGAGTGTGGCAACCACTGGGAAACTGATGAGAACCCTTGCTGAGAAGTATTCTGATCAAATTTTGATACTTGCATCCCAAAAGTAGTAACACTAGTTTCTATGTTTTCTGTTTTTCTTGTTTCTTGTAAATTCTAGTGCTTTTTTTTTTAATTAATAGAATCTAGTATTATTTCAGTGGTTTCAATATGTAATTTGGACACAATGATATCACCAAAAAGGTGATAATATCATTTTTTTTTTTTTTTTTGATAACATAATGTCACCTTGACAACACTATGAGTGATAACATGGACTAATTTCAATAATAAAAATGTCACCTTGATGAAAGTGCATTTTAGAGTTTGGCATAAGATTTCATATATCACCCAAAAAAAAAGGAAAAAAAAGAAAAAGAAAAAGAAGTTTGGAATAAGAATGCATTCAACTTTTGGTTTTACCCCTTTATTGTTTATTCTTAGAAGGGGTTAAGTGATAATGTGGCCATTTGATACTCAAATTGAAATAATCGCACACTCAATTTCATAATTTGTTAACTTGTGCAATTGTGAGTAATCGATATTTTCAGTCCACTACTGACTTATGCGACCCACCACTTTTTGTCGATCACTCACAATCGCACAAGTTAATAAGTTGTGAAGTAAAATATTGGAATGATTGTGCTTGTAATATTGTTGTCCACCAAAAGTGCACTAGTCTAACTAAGGTACCGCAAAGAATGTTACAAACTATAAGAACACCTGCCTTGGTATGAATCCAAAGGCAAGGGATGTGATGTTGTGATGAGGTCTGGGGAGTGAGTGAGGGTGATAATTGTAGCAAGAGAGAAAAGGCACAACTATATCAAAATGAAAAGCAAGAAGGGCAAAAGACTCAACGATAAAAGAACTACAGGATTTCTCAATGGGCTTTCCCTTCTCTACCCTCCTTTTACCTCTTTTTCTCTTTTATCACCTAGAATTCTAAATTGAAAACTATGTTTTATTTTTAGCCAATCAAGACATGAATGCAAACTCAAAGAGACAAATGCAATTCAATTTTGTATCAAAAGCTCTTTTTGTCAAAATAACGATATATTTCGGTATCAATTAATCTAATATACTATTACGAGATTTTATATATATATATATATACTTAAATATAATAATAATTATTTCATTATTTTTATTGGCGTATAAAACAAACCATTTTAATAATATATTATACATCTTTACCAAATAAACTTTCAAAAGACTAATTGTTCTTTTTAGTAATTAATATTATAGACTAATTAATACAGTTTTGTTTCTATTTTTTTTTATACCACACATAATACATTACTCAAGCACAACATTCATTGCTTAATTTTTTTTTCTTTTTTAAAGATGTCAAAAAAATACAACAGTCTTTGCTCAACATCTCTCTGTTTCTCAAGGACTCGCAGACAGCATCTTGTTATTGAAACAGAGGAAACAAATCAGCTCAATTATACTAATACAAGAGGAAACAACAACCAACACGCACAACTCAAATTCTCTGACTTCACTCTCCGAATTTACACAGACACAACCTCGTCATGCTACAACAAACAAACACAAAACACATACCCAATCAAATCCGAAACCAAACCCTCCAAAGGCCCACCTCCCATAAAATAGAGTTGGGTTAGGTCAGTTATATCCAACCCATGTCTCTCTATAACCCAGGTTCAACTGAAACTCTCTCAAACTTAAACTAAATCCCTTGGGCCCAAATCTCTTCAAATTGGGCCAATGTCTAACTAAGCCCATAATTGAGCCCAACTCATACAAATATCCAAAATAAAAACCCCCTACTACGTTAAATAATAAAGAACGACGTCGTCTCTTTCTTGGATTGTTGATAGTTAAGTCGGTGAACGAGTTTCAATAGGAATTCCGAATACCAAAAGGAAACAATTGTTGGGTATTTATAAGTTTACATTGCATTGAATAAATTTTACATTATTATTAATATTTTTTAAAATCTGCTTGAGATTACAGAGCAGATTTACGCTTAACCCATGACTATTTTTGCTAATCTCCTGGGCTGTTTCAAGAAGAAGAAGGTGCACCATCATGCTCACAACAACGTAGCACTAGAACAAGAACAACGTCAAAATATGTACGCCTTTTACAAACACATCGAGAACCAGAATCAACTCAACACTAACTTCTTGATTTTCCAACCTCATGTTACTGAGTACCTAAGAGACTCTATGGTTGATTGGTTGACGTCCCTCCATTTTTCTCTCCATCTTACGCAACCGACTCTCTTTCTCGCCGTCAATATCTTCGATCGTTTCCTCTCCTTTGAGCTTGTGTTGTCTGAACATGACTTGGACATGGTGGCCATTGTTGCATTAGTCATCGCCTCTAAGTTTGAGGAGAGACGGTTCCCTTCTGCTCTTACTTTAATGGAGGATGGGGTCGGTAGTAATTACAGTCAACAACAGATTATTGCCATGGAAAAAAATATTCTTCAAAAATTGGGGTGCAAGTTATTAGTTCCAATCATCCATTCCTTTTTGGTTGAAATTTTAGATTCTTGTGGGTATTTTGATCGAGAATTCAAGAATATGGCATTCTTTTTTGGGGAAGTGGCCCTTAACGATTACCATGCTACTATCAGTTACTCTCCATCCACTCTTGCTGTTTCTGCCATTTATGCTGCAATGTGCGTGCTAAAGAAAGGACATGGTTCTAGGAGGAGATTTCTTAGCACCAATCAATCTCATTCGAAAGGAGAAGTCATCGTCTGTGCTGAAATGCTTCAACGGCTGGCGAATATGGCACCTAATGGGAAACTAATGAGAACGGTTTCTATAAAGTATTCTGATGAAGTTTTGCTGGTGCATTCCAAAAATATGGTTTCTATGTTTTCTGTTTTCTGTTTTTTTCTTTTTTCTTTTATCTTCTTTTTGTTTCTTGTAAATTTTAGTGCTTATTTATTTATTTATTAATAAAATCTAGTATTATTTTAGTGGTTTCAATAGGTACTTTGGATCCAATTATATCACAAAATGGTGATAATTTAATTTTTTTTGATAACATAACATCACCTTGAACACACTGTGAGTGATAATATGGACTAATTTCATTTACATTTTTAAAAGGGGAAAAAACAAATGATTTCATTTCATTGCTATGTCCAAATTCCCCAAAAAAGTTATTCAATTTCTCAAAATGTAAATGTCATGCAAAAGCATATCCAAGCTTTCTTACCAATTGCAGGGCAGGAACATTTGTAGGCTCCCCTGAAATCTGGGCATTCTCATTAGTTGGTTGTTTCCCAGCCAATTGTTGATCTTGGTTTGAACTTATATAGCTTGAATCATCCTTTCTCCGCATCTTTGATTTCAAGGACTTGGATCTCGAGTCCAGCGAGTGACTGAGAGGACAATGAACATCATGTGCATCTAGATTTTCAGTGTGAGACCACAAATTGGGCAATGACTCTACCAGCTGCCCAACTTCGTTACCAGAAACGTTGTGACTTCTAGTTATTATAATGGGGCTTGATGTTACCTTTGATTTTTCTATCTCAATATCAGTCAATAGATTCTCTTGAACAAACTTTTCAGATGAATATGACTCAAGTTCATATATAGGTAGAGGTCTAGAATATTTTCCCCCTGAAATGAAACAAAAATTTGACCAAAGAAGTGGATAGGCTAGTACAATATAATTCGGGTTGATAAACTACAACGATGGTTTATATGTTGGCAACAGAATATTCAAAGATGTGTGCATGGGTTTATTGACCAAAGACTTGTTTGGATTTAAAATAGCATAAGGATAAGCAATGATTTGATATATTTTGACAGTCACGTTTCTTTTACAAAAATACCACGACACATAAATGAGGCAGACTAGTACAAGGAGGCAGACTAATACAAGGCGAATTTAGTAATCTAGTATTTCATTCCCCTAACCCAAATGTTGCACAGTCAATTGTGAAACAGTGATCACTAGTTAAAACATCTCCTTTCTCCTTCCCGTAGTGCCAAAAACCTCACCTATAAAGCAAAAAGGTAGCTACTTTCCATGCTTTAATATCGAAGTCTTCTCAAGCATTCCGCAATTAAGCTGGATTTTGCAGCTACTATACACTTTTGTTTATCTTTAAGTGCTTGAAAATTTTTATCATGTTCATCAAGAGCATTGTCTGCTTTCTTTTTAACATGAAGACCGTAGTAAGCATGCGCAAGTCTCTTCAAATGGTCGAAAGCAAATCGGATTTTAAATTTTGCAGATTGTAAGATCTTCAAGCTTGTCCACCAATTGAGAAGCAAATCTTCTGTTATATCCACAACTTATATCCACAACTTATGGTGTTTATCATGCTATATACACACTCACATAACATGTAAAATACATACATTTTCACCATTGGCCTTAACATAGATGTGACACTAATATATATTCCCGTGCTTGGAAAGCAACTGCTTAAGGATAGGGGCCAACCTCAAAGGAACCATGTAATCTACAACATTGGCAACCTCTTCTTTAGGAGCCCACTTAGAGCTAATCTCGATAATCTTCTGTACACTATTAAATGGTTCAGGTTTCTCTACACCATGATCAAGAATCTTCAAAAATCGTGTATAAACCTTGTCAGATAATAGGAAAGCTTCATGGACACTGTCTTCTTCATCATGGTCATCCTCTTAATTAATAACTTGTTTCCTTTCTTAAGCCCTCAAAACACTAATCAATTGCTCAATATCATCTTTACTCCAAGATTCCAAAATATCAAATAAAGTCAAAGCTTTCTTGACTTGTTCTTTTTTTTTTTTTTTGGCACCATATTCTTTTTGTGTTTTTACAATTCAACTTACTAGAATGTCCAAGAGTACTCCTCAATTCTACGTCTCCACACTCTCCCTTTAGCGATGATATTACCTAGGAACCAACTAGAGATTGAGTCAAGAGTACAAACCAATAGTATAATGTTCAACAGAGGAAGAATGCAAAACTATTGAAACACCCCCTCCCCCCAAACCAAGGAGCTCAAACAAGGAACATCAAAAGCAATTACAATTCAAATTTTCTATTGATTGTTGCTTGTACCTATGTTTTGAGCCTTATTTAAATATATCATATTGATTAGCAGAGATTTTAGTTCTCTTATGTTCTCGAGATAATTTTAATAAAAGATACATGTACACGTAGTATATGCTGCTGCATAATAGAAGTCTCTAGATTAACAGATAACGGGATTATACAAGGAGAAAATAGTCATATATTTTGTTATAAAAAAAATCATTTAACTTCATGACCCTTTTTTATTGGCCATATCTTAACTTCGCAAATGACTAACAAGGAGAGAGATCGGAAATAATCCCTTTATAAAAAAGTTGCGCCCAGCCTACTTTATCATTCTTCTTTCTTTTTAGAGGGTCCATTTTGAATCCATGACTATGGAAGTACCCAGTAATTTTAAAAGATAAAGGAGTAATGTTCAGTGCATGTGGGCACCAAAGTCCAGCCCATACCTTTCAGTGCTCATTTAATTAGTTTATGATGTACAAGAATCTTATTTTAAATGGGAGACTTAATGCGACTGGCAAAGAATCCAAATTCGAATAAGATTAGGAATAAGAGGAGGTTGGCTTGCTTATAGAAGCAAAAAATGGTTGTTGCATAAGGTGTGCCAGAAAAAGAAGACATCCAAGAGAGAGAAGGAGAGAGTTGTTCCTAGAGAAGAAAATAGAGAGGAGAGAGCAATGTATTGCTGCATTTGAGATAAATAATTAGTGCGTGTGAGAGTAAATAAAAGAATGTGATTTTCTTTAGTCTTGAGACATACACTAAAGCATTTAGATTTGCTAATAATGAATTGATCCGGTGTTTGTTCCATGGTTTTTCCTTTCAAGGAGAAAATGTTTTTCATGTAAATATTTGTATTATTGTGTGTGATTGGTTGATTACTATTTTAAATTGATAATATATGTGATAACATTATTTGGGTACCAACAATTAATGCCTAAACAAACATTAATTTAACCGGAGTAAAAAAAAATACACACACAAAAGAAGGAATGCAAATGGTGGTGGTCATTGTAGTCGTGGAAGAAACCCCTTCTGAAGATTGAAGGTACTCACTTTCTTATCATCATCTTTTTCGTTTGTATCTAAAAAGTTTCTTGTCTTTGCTCTTATTGGTGACTCAACTCAATGTGAACTTTATTGTTTGTCATATTATATTATATAATGTATGTACAGTATATGTACCTTAAAAACTTGGATGGCTACTGAGAAAATATGGGTAGAGAAATTTCTAAAATGGAATTTATTTTCTAGGCCCTTTGTGAAAACAAAAACCATGATGTGATATGAGCCTGGCAATAAAATTTAGCTTTCTGAGTTCAGTTTAGCTTGCTATGAATTAGAATAACATCAAACTAAAAGAAAAAGTCCCCTCTTCATTGGTCTCCTTAACAACCAAAGAGTGCATTGGTTACTCTGTTCTAAGTCAAATTAAACTTGGTCAAAAGAAAAGGTTCTTACGGGATATTAATAATTTATGCTAACGACTGAGTATTTAGTTTCATTTTTGAGAACTGAATATGTAAAGTTGTGATTTTCAACTATATTATGTTGGCTTTAATTCCATGCCAAATTTGATTATAACTTATTCAATCATTTTCTTTATTTGTACGTGGATTTATTTGCAAGGGATGAGTGTGATAAATCAGTGAAGAATCAAGTTTCAAATGATGAATCAGTGCATTTTGCACCTAGCTTGCAAGTAGCTTGCGAGAAGCAACCCGCAAAAAGGCCACGTGTGGAGCACATGACTGGAAGATGAAGAGTCGTGCTAGATTGTCAATTTCACGAATGTTTCATGAGAAGGGCCAACTAGCGAAGTACTTACAGAAGTTTCTGTTTGGCAAAAAATTGTGTTGTATTACCAAAATCTTTACTCACACTATATATACCCTCATTACTCACGAATTGTAAGGAGTGATTTTCAAAGAGAAAACCTTTACCACACCCATCTAAATGTTAGGGATTGTTATACCCACAATCATCTACACATTTCCATGTGGTTTTCTTTAATTGGTACCTCTCTATTTCTAGATCTTTGAGAAGTTATTAGTCCAAACACTTACCACACCTATCTGAATGTCAAGTGCGTTTTTGGTGTTGTTGGGAAGTATTGGAAGGAGTCATTCATTGGTTGATGCAATCGGGCTGAATTGCGGTATCTAGAAAGCTAGAGAAGTCTGTTGGTAGTAGGAGCTTGGAGGGCTCAAGTACATGGGATAGACTAGGTTTGGAGGATCGAATGGACTGAGATAAATTGAAATGGACTGAAATGGATTGAAATAGACTGAATAGAAGTGGATTGGAGTGGACCCAATGGGACCAAAATGGATCGAGTGGACTGAAATAGACTGAAGTTGATCGAATCGGACCAATACTGTGATATAGCTTTTAGATATTATATAGATTTGTCCTAACTACATTATAGTATTTAGCAACAATCAATATTGTGATACAGCTTTTAGATATCAAGACTTTTATGGAGTAAAATCTGTACTAACTACAATATTACTAAAAATCATTAGGAATTTGTTTATTATATTGTTGATGCGAAACTAACTGATCGTGTCACTTTGTAAATTTTTTAGTTAGTAAGTGATATCATTTATATGTTTTCTTTTTACTATTAAAAACTTAAACGAAAACATTTATAAAATGCATCATTAATATTTGGATTAAAAAATTAAATTAACTCATATAGTTATTTACTAATTACTACCATAAACCTGAGGTTACTAAACTCATTAAAGCCAACTAAATTTTAGCTTCACCTTCACCTAGTATTTATCTCACCATAGAAAGACCACAAGTCACGATGTTCTAGAATATGACCCAAACCATCTAAATACAAATGATAGTTAATGCAAATATAAATTTTAAAATTGAAAACTTTTTACTAAAAATACTATAGATAAAGTTAAAAACTAACTGAAATAGTAAAGTAATATCCATAAATAGTACAAAAAATGTGCAATAGGATCCATGCCAAACATACCCTTAAGCTTAATTTTTTTTCACATATTACACAGAACACATTTGAAAATATTTTATTTCAAACAATTGTATTAGTTAGTAAGGTTTTGAAACTATTTAGCAATCGAACAAATCGAGTCTACTAGACTTAATTTTGCTCTTTAAAATTTTAGTTGGAAATCGAGTGTTTCACACTTGAGTATGAGTGAAATACTCGAGTTCCATAGTAGAATTTCAAAGAGCAAAACTGAGTTTAAGAAACTCGATTTGTTAAATTGTTAAATAGTTTTCAAATCTTGCTAATTAACGATATTGTTTGAAGGATTTAGTTATTTAGAAAAAAAAATCCTAATAAACTAACTAGGTATTTCGGCATATATATATATAGGGTCCTGCTAACGAATGCCCTTAGGGCACTGGTTAACAATCCATTTTAGGAAAGTTTTTACATCACTTTTATGGGAAATGAAAAAAACTGTCAAAACATTTATATATATATATATATATATATATATATATATATATATATATATATATAGGACGCATTCTTTCAAATTTTTGAAAAAGACAAAGGCGAAGTGTGTGAATTGGCGCCAAAGGCAAAAATGAGAATAGCAGAGATTTCTTCATCGCCATCACCTTCAGCTCAACACCAACAAGACTCCCAACTCCTTCTGTCTCAAATCGAATCTTCAATCAAACAATTAGAGCATTTCTCTTCAACTCTCAACGACACTAACACTAACACCAACACCATCTCCTCCAATCTCCGTCAATCCCTCACTCAGCTGAGTCAACTCGGTCCCTTCTCCTCCGAGTTCAACCTCCATCTATGGAAACTCAGTTACCGTCTCTGGAACTCCTGCGTCGACCTCTCCAACCTCAACTCCAAACTCCGCTCCTCCTCTTCTGCTTCTGCTTCTTTGTCTCTCGACCTCGCCAAGCTCCGCCACATCGCCGCTGATTTGCTCTCCCTCGCCGGCAACGTCGCCGGCGTTCCTTCTCCGTCCATCAAGTCCGCTTCGTTCTACTACAAAACCGGCCTCATCTGGCATGACCTTCGCTGCTTCGACCTCGCTTCCTCTTGCTTCGAGAAAGCCACCGATCTTCTCTCTAACTCCAACACCGCCGCCGCCATCTCCGTCGACGATGCAGCGAAACTTCTCCTCGATGTCAATCTCGCCAGATCTCGTACCGCCTGGGAACTCTCGGACCGAAACCTCGCTGTCGCTTTGCTCAGCCGGTCTAAGACCTTGCTTCTGTGCTCCGATAACTACGGTTCTCTCGCTAACCAGTACTTAGCCTTCGGAAAATCTCTGCTATCGAAGAAGAATGAGACTGAATCTCTCTCCGAAGCTCTCAAATTGATGAAGGAAGCGTTGGATCTGTGCGAGGAAGTCGGAGACGGAAATCTGAGAGAATTGAGATGGAAAACGCTGCGGTTCATCTCAGCCGTCCATTTACAGAAAGAAGAGTACGAGAGCGTGATCAAGTGCGTTAGGGTTCTAAGACAGAGTGAAGACGAGAAAAGCCAGCATCCGAGTCTTCCAGTAATGGCGGTGAAAGCCTGGTTAGGGTTAAGAAGGTTCGGTGAAGCAGAGAAGGAGCTCAGGGGCATGGTGGTAAATACTGGAATTCCGGAGGGCGTTTGGTTGTCCGCGGTGGAAGCCTATTTCGATGCAGCGGGAGGGTCAGCCGGGGCCGAGACGGCCAAGGGGCTGTTCTTGGGGCTAATGGGGCGGTGCCATGTTAGCGCGGGGGCGGCGGTGAGAGTGGCTCACAGGGTGGTTGGGGATGGTGTTGAGAGTGAGGGGTCTAAAGTGAGGGCTAAAGTGGTGGCAGAGCTGGTCTCGGATGACAGAGTTGTGGCGCTATTTGCGGGCGAGGCGGTAGCTAAGGAGAGGATGGCAATGCACGCTGTACTTTGGAATTGGTAATCACTGAACTGAACTCCAAATCTTTTGTGTTACATGATGATTAAATTGTCAATTTCAATTCCATATTGATTTCATCACAGCTATTAAGTTAAAGCTGTGTTTAGTGTTTTATTATTAGCATTTGGATTCTCGTAACAAAGTCCATCTATATTTGAAAATTTGAATGTGGGACTGGTTTATCAAAATCAGTGCTAATCCCTCCATGGAGGATCAAACTTTATGTTGGGATTTTATTGGCTTCTTCTGATTTCTTGTCTCCTTCGCTGCATGAAAAAACATCTCCCCCTGAATCAAATTTCTAATTACTGCTAACGTAACGAACTACTTTTCGACTATAGAAGTTGATTCATTAGTATTTGTTGATGTGATGGAGTAATGGTTTGCTACAAAATGTTAGTACAAAGTATAACATTGTTACATGGATTGATTCTACAAGGGCTCTGATTTAAGAAATGGAATGCCATATCAAAGCATTTTTAATTCTGATTGTTGTGTTTGACATCTAAACGAGCCAAAATACTTGGAACTAATAAAATCTTAGTCATTTTGTTCCTATTTGTTCCCTCTGCAACTCTTTTTCTATTCCTGAGTAAGTTTAAACCAGGATCAGATGATTAGTAGCCCCTAAAAGGGTCTCCTAAAATAAAATGAATTCCTGGGGTACTGTTCTATATGTCTGTCAGGCTGTCAGCTTTGGCCATTGCATGCATCATATGGGTAGTGTTCTATATGTTTGAGAACACTTCCAAACTTTGGTAGATAGAGTTAGTCTGTTTGGATCTTCATTAGGTCATTGCTAGGTAATTTAATAATGTATCTTCTGGTGTAGGATATTAGGGATTGTTGCTGCTCATTTCTTCTCTCTGAACAGCTCTAATTACTCAGTGAATGAAGGTTTTCTTTTTAATTATATATATATATATACATATATTATTTTTTAAGTGAATTTGTATTACACAGAGAAAATTAGTGCAAAAGCATAAGGGCATATCATACCCAGCAAAAAGCTATAACCAGGCCTGGGCAGTAAAAGAGCACTAGCATTGACACCAACCTGTGGCAAGGAAGAATATTCTAATCACAGCTTTCCAATACAACTTTAAACTGTTACAAAACTACATAGTTCTTGAGAAGATGGACTCAGACAGTTGACCTCTGAAACCAGCAATTCTGTTGATTCTTATCCACTCTCTTCAGCATACTCAACTTACTGCTGAACCACATAAACATGTTCCCACTAATGTTGAAAGATTCGAACATTGTGTTCCCTGCAAATGCAGTAAAGAACAGCAGCAAACATGATCTTAACCACTAACTTTGGGGAATTCTTACCTTTCTAAGAACTGATCATCAACATAACCCATTCCTGCCAGTCTCTCTCTCCATGGTAAATTGCATTTATAACACAAAAAAGTGAGGTTTCTCCACAGCAAGGGTGAATTTTAAACCACATGGGATCTGCTTATTTCTTTTTTCATTCTCAAATGGTCAATTAATAAGTTAAGTTTGAAAAAAACATTGGTATTAAGGCACCTCTGAGGGATCCAGATGTGAGGGCCTTAAGAGGATGATTTTGTTGAGGAGATATGGTCTATGGAGATAGGTCACTCAACAACAGATTTATTGGACCTTTTTTCACCTCCTTGATTGGTGCCTTTTCTTGGATTCCTAGGTATTCTATAGGAGTTTTTCTATATAAAAAAGGGTATTCTATGGGAGTTTTAAAGTGGGACTTTCATTTGCTCATTGGAGTCTAGTCCTTTGTGTGTGTGTGTTGGTGTAACCTGAAAACGAATCTTACGCATGTTTACTTCCATTGCTTGGAAGTAATACACATGACATTTTTCTAGCTTCAACTTTGTATCCTGAATATTTCTATGAAGTCATTGAAGCCATTTTTGTGACATGCTAGCAGCTAGTAGTTATGTAAATGATCATGTGGCAACAAGGCTGCTGACACATGGCAGCCAAGCAAGGTTTCATATCGTTAAAATATTGGTTAAATGACTAAATTCACTAATTCCTAACAGCTTAAGGACATCAGTAATTTATCATAGTGTTTGGGTAGGTGGTCTTGGGTTTGAACCTTGTCTCCATTCTGCCTCCCACTTAAAATGTTAAAATTCTCATGTGTTGGGCCCATGGTAATTTATCACATGTTGCATTTGAAACAACACAGTGATGCCCTATGCCTCATAAGAAAATATGATATTAATTGAAAGCACTCCTCTCCAATCCAAGTGCATTTATTTCAGCCGTTTTCTGTCATTGTTACAGCGCTGCTGACTTCTTTCGATCAAAAGATTATGGGACAAGTGCAGAGATGTTTGAAAAATCAATGCTTTATATTCCATATGATATTGAGAGTAAAATTCTCCGAGCTAAGGGCTTTAGAGTTTTGTGTCTCTGTCACCTTGGTCTATCTCAGCTTGATCGAGCTCTAGAGTATATCAATGAGGCTGAAAAGGTATTTTAAGTTATAACTATAAGTTGGGATTCTGGCCTCCCAAGATAGTTAAGATCTTTTAACGCTTAGAACTGTATAAATGTGACTAATATTTTAAATTTTAATGCTTTTCTATGTCTGTAGCTGGAGCCCAACATAGCCTGTGCTTTTCTTAAGGTGCTCTCTCTCTCTCTCCCACACACAGACTTGCATGTGTTCATACAAGCACAGACAAGTTGTTGTCATATGTTGGACTAGCAAAACACTGCCACTGTTAGTCTGTTAGCTTCAGTGCTAAGCTTGATAACAAATGCACCCTTCCCTGATTTCCCCAAGATTATCTAATAACATATGAGCAAACTTCATATTTTGTTTATTGTAGTTCAAGATTTACCTGCAAAGGAACGACCATGATGGTGCTATTAGTCAAATCCGAGCAATGACAACCTGCCTCGATTTTACAACAGACTTTATCTCCCTCTCAGCTCATGAAGCTGTCGCTTGCCGTGCTCTTCCTGTTGCTGTGGCTGCTCTATCGAATCTACTAAATTTCTATACCCCAGGAAAATCAATGCCTACAACAGAAATTGTAGTGCTACGTACCTTGGTGACAATCCTTACTCAACAGCCTGGCAATGAGCTGGAAGTTGTGAAATTTATAAAACGTGCTCATAATCGAGCATCTGAACTTGGTTCAGATCTCTTCTTTGGAAAAGGGGAGATTGGAAGACGGGAACGAAATTGGTTTGCTGTAACTTCATGGAATTTAGGGACAAGAACTGGAAAGGAGGGTAACTACGAACTATGTGCTGAATTTTTTAGATTAGCTTCAGAAATATACTGTGCTCCGATTGATGGGCAAGCAGAAGAAAACAATGCTATGGTTTGCAAGTCTTTAATACTGACCGTATCTTCCATGATAGCTTCAGAGAAACAAAGGAAGGCTGCATTGTCAGAAAGTGAAGTGAATGAAGCTGTAAAACTGCTAGATAAAGCAGGGAAGGTATGGATTATTAGTTATTTGTTTGACTCAGAAGCACTTGATGCCTCAAAATCTTGCTCTCAGTGTTGATATATAATATTAATAATAAATTGTATCCATCATAATCCACTTGGAATGATACATGCCTACAATTTATGCTCTAATATTCCCTAACTCCCTCTTAATGGCATTCTTTCATGGAAGCAGATACTGAAGTCAATCTCAACTGGGACTCGACTAAATGATGATCAAATTACCACCCTTGAGCCTGATCTCTTCTTCATATACACCTTCAGTGCCTATGATATAAAAGGAAGGCTAAATGATTTAGCATCACAGCAACTCCTGGTGAAAAGTTTTGCCAGTTCAAAAGCTTGCAATTCCAAGCACCTCCTTCAGATAGGCCTTACTGCCTCACAGGCTCCACAGTCCAATCATGAAGTAGCTACCTTTGCTTTAAATGAGTGCCTCTCATCCCTCCTTTCTTCTCCATCTCCAGATTTCCAAAATGTGGCTCTTATTCTGCGGAAGCTTATTGCAGTAGCAAGTATTCATAAGGGTGATACAGACGATGATGCTGTGTACGGCATGTGCAAGCAAGCTTACCAAATAATGGTGGGGTTGAAGGAAGGAGAGTATCCTACTGAAGAGGGAAAATGGCTTGCCATGACAGCATGGAATCGGGCAGCACTGCCAGTGCGATTGGGGCAGATTGAAATGGCCAAGAAATGGATGAATATTGGCATGGAGCTTGCTAAGCGCATTCCAGGAATGGAGACTTACAAGGCATGCATGGAAGATTTTGTTGATTGCTTTCAAAAGAAATGTAATGTGCAGAATAATGGTAAAAACAGGCCTCAGCTAGTGGAATGATGTATACATCTATTGTACAGGAAATTAATGGTACATCTTCGTTGTACAGATGAACTTTTAGGTGCATATAAAATTTACTCCACATAATTCAATTTAGGTCTTTTTAGGCTAGTAGGATTGGCCTTTCCACTTTGTGTATCGGCTCTTTTATTTGTGACTAGAAATTGCATGTAAAGAACAATGGTGAAATAGAATTTCGGACCCTTAAGATGATTATCATTGGTCTTTTATTTTATATTCACCCTTTCTTTAGTAGAAATACCAAAACAATTTCTTATTAGAAAATTTTGGAGTAGCAAGGCATCTTCTAAATAAAAGTAACAGTCTAGGATGTTTACTTAAATTTTTATTTACCACGCTTCTTTCAATTTCTGAAAAAGAAATCTATTTGTACTTTCAGTCTTGGGAATTTTTATTTTCTTCAGCTCAAAAGTTTGTGGATTTAAAAATTTAAATCCTATTATTAGTGTGTTTTTTTTTTGGAGAAACTAGTGTGTTTTTAAATCCTAGTATTAGTGCCATAGTGCGTTTTTAAAATGAAGGAATATGTAAGTTGCAAGGACAAATAGCAAGGTGAAAAAGTTTCTTTCTTCTTGGACCAAAAATAATAATAATAATAATAATAATAATAATAATAATAATAATAATAATAAGAGAAAAGTAAAGAAAAAAAGAAAAAGAAAAGGAAAAGGAAAAGGAAAAGGAAAGAAAAGACCAACGGAAAACGAGAGAAGCCAATCACATAAACTGGTAAACTGCCACCCTTGCGGCCTTTATCCTCTCTCTCTGTCCAAATGTTCCTCATGGAATCTCTTTCCATGGTCGTCTCATCTTGTCCACTCAAAACCCAGAAACCATGCAGCTCTAAGCCCATTTCCACTTGCCATTTTTTAGATTCTCATAAACCCCATTTCCCCACCAACAAAACCCCTCTCCAAAACCATCCTCTGCTTCTCCAAACCTCTCATTTGGCTCCCCTGTTTCAAAATCTAACAAAATCCCAACTCTCTCTCACTCTAATCAACCTCCTCACTCCTCTTCCTTGCTTTGCTTCTGAACCTGTTGTCTCTGACAAAATTAACCTGGAGTCGGTGTTACTTGCGATTGATGATTTTTTCAACAGGAACCCATTTTTTGTTGCTGGGTGTACTTTCATTTGGCTGATTGTTATACCCCTAACTGACGAGTTTTTCTTAAGAAAATACAGGTTCATTTCTGCCATTGATGCATTTAGGAAACTCAGGGACGACCCCAATGTTCAGCTCTTGGATATTAGGGACAATAAGACTGTGAAGTATTTGAGGTCTCCAAATTTGAAGATACTGAACAAGGGTGTGGTCCAAGTTCAATATTCTGAGGGAGATGAAGATGGGTTTGTGAAGAAGGTCTTGCAAAGTTTTGGGGATGTGTCAAGTACTGTGGTCTGTGTCCTGGACAAGTAAGTGTCAAAATTTTATATTCAAAGTAAGTCGTATCCTTTGAGAAACAAGATGTTTGGATTTTTTGGGAAGATAACAACCAATTGAGGCCTTAATATAACATATAGATACACTGGTGAACCCAAAAGCTTGAGACTATAGCTTTGGGCCAGTTTTGTTATATTATTTCAACTTCTTCACTTTTTTGTTTGTTTGTTGTCTTGGTTATTGTTGTAGTTGCCTAGTATATTTGCAGTGTGCATTAAATTTACACTAAGAAAAGGAAATAATTCTGTTGCATGTTGTCATATTAATTCGCTATTTTTCTCCTACAGGATAGAACTTAAACATTGAAATAGAGTACAAAAAATGGGCTTTGGAGTTGGTAAAAAAAAAGCCCTCCCCCCTTCTCTCTTGTGGCTCAATTGTTCAATTCTAAATGATGAAAATGCATCATTCTTCTTAATAAGCTTGCAATTTATAAAGAGTAGGGAAATAACTTGTCAGAGATTGCTCATTTGGCTTATTTTCTGTTTCCCTTAACTCAACCGAATTTGTTATAAACTTGAATATCTTTCCCAAATTTGTTTGTTCTAAGTATTGTTGTAGAGGTTAAAGATGAATTCAGTTCAGTACAACTGTTTCTTTTCCTTTCTTTATTGGTAATATCGTTATTCTGTAGCTAATTTAACTGTCAGTCGAATACTTCCTATTGAAATTTATGCTGTTTTCATGACTTGTGAAAAGAACGTTTTAGTTAGTTGACCACTAGTTAGCTGTAAAAATTGTTGTCTGTCTTAGTATTTCAGTTTTCTTTCTTGACAAATAAATGCTCTGTAAAGCATATGTCTACGGTGTAAAGATTACATCGAGCTCCAGACTTTCTGATTTCAACTTCCCTTGTTTACACCAAAATATTCTTAATTTCATCAGTAGTTTCTCTTTTTGTAAGGTAGTTTTGATGGCAATTCCATGAAAGTGGCTGAGTTATTGTTCAAGAATGGTTTCAAAGAGGCCTACGCAATCAGAGGTGGGGTCAGAGGTGACAAAGGGTGGTTGGTATGCCTCTTTCATTCTTTTCTCTCTATGTCAACCAGTTTTCCCCTATAGCATGGATATTAGTTTCTTTTCATTCATACATTTGTTGTAAATGGTCCACATTTGGTTGTGTCAAGATCTGTGTAACTAATCCTAATTATAAATGACTTTTAGTCCTGATTAGCTAAAAATTATTAAGTAATGGTAGGTTGGTTATATATGAAGAGACTGTAACTTCTAGGTTAGTTGTGTTCATCTACATCATATGCATGTGGGCTACGATGCAACAGAAGAATTTGCATGTGCGGAGTGCTGACACCCTCTTGACTAGGGGTGTTTCGGTTCGGTTTCGGTCGGTTTTTTTTGACCTGGCCAACCGAAACCGAAATTTTCGGTTGCCGAAGTTGTCAACCGAAACCGACCGAACTAGTTGATACACCGTCGGTTCCGGTTAGTTTCGGTTTCGTCGGTTTTCGGTCGGTGTTCGGTTTCAGATTCACAGCCACAAAAAAAAAAAAAAAAAAAACACAACTCAACATCAATAAGAACCACCGCCACAACCAAGAGCTTCCTCCACCACCCAAAATACAACTCAAAAAAAATACAACCAAATACCCTTCCAAAAACCTCCACAAAAAAAAAAAAACTCACCGCCGGCCCACTGCAACCACAAACTTCGCTGGCCCAAAACTCAACCAACCACCGCCACAACCACGACACCACCACCGGCCCAAAATCCCAACCCACCCGATCAATCAATGCCTCAAAACCCACACATCGAAACCCATCCGAAATACCCACGACCCGATTAAAAGATCTGAAGGTCAGCGGCGAGGTCGACGGCGAGGGCTGTGGAGGCTGGCGGCGAGGTGAGGCGGCGAGAGATCTTGAGCAGGGATGAGAGAGAAGAGATAGAGTGACCGAGAGAGAAGAAATGAGAGACCTAGCGGCGAGGTGAGGTCGGCGGCTAGGGCTATGGAGGTTGGCGGCGAGGTGAGGCGGCGAGAGATCTTGAGCAAAGATGAGAGATCTTGAGCCTTGGGCATGGAGGACTGAGAGGGAAGTGAGAGCGACTGAACGAGAGAGAGGTAGAAGAGAGAAAAAATTGAAAGAGAAAGTGAGAGAAGGGGCGGCTGAAGAAAATAAAAGGGAATAGCTAAGAGGGGTATTTTCGTCTTTACACAATCTAGGGTTTTAAAAAATCAAATAGCTAAAAAAAGAAGCACCGCGCGAAGGATCGAACCTTGGATCAGGTATGTAAACCACAGGTAACCTACCACTTAGCCACTAATCTGATATGTTTTAAAATTACATAAATATATATATATATATATATATATATTTCGGTCGGTTCGGTTCGGTTTCGGGGTAAAAAATCCAACACCGAGACCGAAACCGAAAATTTCGGTTTTTTAAAAATGAAACCGAAACCGAACCGCACCGAAACCAAACCGAAATTTTGGCATCGGTTCGGTCGGTTTCGGCCGGTTTTTTCGGTTCGTCGGTTTTTTGCACACCCCTACTCTTGACACTTGTTGAGGAAGAATAGATTTAGGGAAATCTGTCTACATCCTTGTGGGCTTAGGATTTGGAGAATTTGTGGATTTAGGGTTTAGAATTTTAGAAGAAAGAGCTAGGTTTTGAAAAGTTAAAAATTAGGTAGCTATATGGTAGGTAAAATATGAGAGATTTTAGGGTTTGGTAGTGGAAGGGAAAAGGTTCTATTTGGGGTTGCAAAGAAGAAAGTAACACTTGTTGCTCAAGGATTGTGAACAGTCCTGTGAAAAATGATGTGAACATTCCCATGAATAGTATCCACAAAAGAAAACAAAGCAGATCAAGAAGCATTCTAGGCACACAAGCCTTCCAAAAACCAATATGCTCAATTTTTCTATTAATCGACTCTGAATTATTTGAGTACAGAAGTACAATTATATAGTCTCTAGATCTTAACTCTCATGAGAAGACTAGAATTCCCTTTTGACTAGTACACAAGCTCCTAAATGAATTGGTCTAAAGCCTACACATAGAACCCATAAACTACATAACTCACATATACGTTAAATAAAAGTCCAGACCTACAAATATAATTATTACTGACCTACTTAACTACCAAGTATATTGCTTGGCTTTGCCTTAGGCTTCCAAAGAGGATGCTTCATATCTAACCATGTTATAGATGCATCATTACTTTGTATACCTAAATTGCAGTTGTAAGTTGTAACACTTCCAAGTTCCAACTCAAAAATTTCAATCCATGCAGAAAAAACATTTCGTTAGGAAACTTGATTTTTTTTTTTTACCTATCAAAAAAAAAAAAAAAAAAAATTCAAGTTTCCTAATGAAATGTTTTCTCTGCATGGATTTCAAAGCCACTTCAAGACCCTACAATAACCGTATGCAAGATTTGTGAAGCTACTATAACTTAAGGAATTGTTGACTAGCTGAGAAGCATGGACACGGTGATTCAAGAAGATAGGCTCTACATGGGGATTTTATTTGGAAAGAATAGAAAAAACAAAACAAATGGATAGGACTTAGGGTTTTGCTTGAAGTCAACATCAAGTAAATAAAACATATAAATGGATAAAACCTTTGTATTGGCAGCTAGGGTTGCTTGGAATTAGCAGCAAGCATGATAGAAACCCAAGAGTCAGCTCCTAGGTTTGCTTGGAATTAGCACCAAGCACTGGAAGTAAACCTCCACCCCAGTTTTTTAAAATCCACAATCGACTGCATACAATACTGCATTTTGGGGCCTTTAAATGCACCCTAAATTACATCATAGAAGGAAAGGAAATAAATTTCTAACCCAATAAGGAAAGGAAATAACTTGTAAACTATTACATTAAATGCAATATAAAAAGAGACTAAAATCCTAAAAATCTTAGCATCCATGCATCACCACCAATAGGAAGATAACATGTGCATTGCACATGTCAAGGACAAATGTCATCTTCCTATTGGTGGTTGGAGCCAAACTTTGTCCTATTTTATTTATTTATAGGCATATGTTTATTTTAAGTTATAAATAACAACTATCAAAATCTTTAAAAATATATCTAAAATCAAAGGAAAACTCTTTTCCTCCCAACACACTAAGGACACGCGTGCAAGAGTGTCCCCAACATGTTTGATGCGGTCATGCTGAGGAATTTTAAGTTCCTGTTTGTCAAGAATATGTACATAATTTGAACTGGTTGAATGAATAGTTCAAGACCCAGGTTGATCAAAGGGATGTGCAAGTCAGCTTAACTCGAGGAATCCTTGTAAGCCATGTACATGGGTCAAGAAATTTAGGGAAATTATAACTAGAACTGGTTTATAAAGTAGAGAACCTAGGTCAATGTTTTATGACTACTACAGTAGTTGGGAGTATCTATAAATGAGTTACTTACAGATACAGCCTTAAACACTGAAAAACAGAGCTCTGAAGAATTGACAAACCGGGACTGGTTTTACACTTTTATCCTCACTCTCACACAACTGCATATTCAGAACAATTATTTATTTACACTTTACATTATACAAGCAAATGTATAAACATATTCCTCTAGGATACTTCACATATTTAGGTACAGGTTTTACCAGTTACTTGATGTACTCTGAAAGTTGTGTTAAATTCCATGTAAGGCCTATCCTTAGCAATGAATTGAAGGAGAAAAGAGCTCAATAATAAATAAAGTCGTCTTAATCTTTTTTTTCCTTCTCTGGATTAGGTTCTGTGTCTTGCACATGAAGGTTTTATCTATCACAGTATCACTTGATAAAATATAATTAGCCAGTCCATAAAGCATGCTATTTCCTTTTCTGTTTTGTTATTGTCTTTTGTATGCCTCTGTATTTGTAATGGAATTTAAGAATTGAGCCCAAAAATGCCATCTTTAATGTGAGCCTTGTATATTTTGTCATAGTCCCATTATTAATACTATTTATCGCTTCTCTCAAAGGAAAAGGAAATTTGTTAACTTTTGCTAGATCTTAGGAAAAGTGCATCTTTGGCACTTTCTTTGGTAATATCATTGAAATTTTGCTCAATTAACTCTGATTTGTCTTTTCTTTTATTAGAATTTACTTTTGATGTTTGGTAAAGTTGTTAATTTATTTAGGAATTGAGTTTTTGTAGGCAATACAGGATTCTCTTTTGCCTCCTTCAGTGCATATCTATCCCAAGAAGAAAGTTAAAACTTCTCAACAACTTAGGATGAATGGAGTTATTCAGCAAACCAAAGATGAAAATGGTTCTGCCTCTTCTGCTAATATCCCTATAGAAGAAAAATGGATAAATGATGGTCATCTGAACAAGTCAACAGAATCCCAATAGTAATATATGTCCTTCTTCACTCTCTCTCGGTTGCATTTTTGTGTAATATGTTTTATATTAACTCTATAAGTTTATTATAGAGCTATTGATAATTGTAAATGCAAGCTTGAACCTTTCATGTCTAAATACTACCGCTTTCCATGGTGTGCAGCTGAATGTAAATTTTAGCACAAGACATTTTTCAAAGTCGTGCTGCCAATGGCAAAGGAAAAAATATGGGTTAGGTGTGGTTTTGCATACTTTGCAATCTTTCACATAACTCACAAAAAATTGAATTATGGTAACATTTTATTTTTTTAGTCACAAAGTCAAAGATGATAAGTTTTAAGATTATCCACTCTATTATGGTAATCTTTCTTTTTGGGTGAATCATTAGAGTGATTATTATTGACAAACTTAAATACATGTGAATAAGAAACATGATTTGTTGTTCAGTAGTGTTTGCTTTCCAAGCGTTGTTAACCAAAATTAAAAAAAAAAAAAAAGAATAAGAAATATGAATAAGTATATGCCTAACCACCACGCACCTTTGGTGCGGTGGTTACTTTACAAGTGTAAGTGTTTGTGGGGTGTGGAGGGTAAGAGCCGGAGTTCAAGTTTTTAAGAGGGAGCTTCACATACGTATACACTTAGATTAGGTTAGAGTAGAATTTATATCTTGTATATAAAAAAAAAATATATATTCCTAATTTTGCAAATTTATGAAGTATTGCAAAATGTGTCTATGCGAAAGTTATTAATAAACAAAATTTCATATTTAAAAAATAATAATAATAGTAACATCATAATTGTTTCCCAAAGATCATTTTCAAATCATAAAGATAATAATTTATAATTTTCCTAAATAATTAACTTGCCTCAATGGGTTTAGATGTCATAATATATATGCTACTATTTATCAATGGAAAGTCATCAATTCATGAAAATCATCAATAAATGTTACGTTATAAGATTCTTACTATACTATCAGTAGATAAGTGAAGAGACTGCGTGATTCACAACCATTCATGAATGTTAAGTTATGAGATTCTTACTAGATGCCTAGAGGGACTATTGAAATTAAGGGCCGTCAATATTTTCACATTGTAGAAAGTCAACTCTAAAATTGTAGATGAAGTAGACAAGTAGTTTCCTGGACAAATGATTATCTATTTACATGGTTTAAATGGGTACATTTATTCAGAAAAAATATATGGGTGTGTGAGTTGGATGCTCGAGCTTGGAAGGGAGGAAGAGAGCATACAGTGACAGTTGGCTTCCATTAGGTTTAGGTCAAAGAATAACAAGGAATTCATTTAATACAATAATATAACAGTATATCCTTATCTTTTTCTGATTTATAAAATCTTCTAGGCATTGGAGTTTCTGTCTATGAGGGAGTCTTCAAGCTTGTAACTTTTTTTTTTTTTTTTTTGGATAATTCGATAGTTGGAGAGTAGAAGAATTGACTATTGAATACCTTTGTTGGAGACACCAGATATACTCATTGAGCTACAAGGCATTTGACAGCTTGTATATTATTTTGTATTTTGCAAATATAATACTGTGGTCACCCAAGGAACATAGTGGATGATAAAAACTGTACATCATAACATATCAAATATATATAACCCACAGAAACAACATGGCAACCATGTAATAAAATGAAAGTAAGTGCTTTCAATTAGAGAAATTGGCAGGAACCTAGAGAAGTTGAAAAACAATGGATACCATACATTTGTGTATGACAAACCAAGTAAAAAATTGTATGCTAGATTGCATCTCACAATAAGCCTATATCCATCAACTAGTGCAACATATACGCACTTCACCCGTACAGGAATCAATAGGTATAGGTCATCCAAAGAAAATATTCAATCTTCAAATGTTTTCTTACTTTTTCTTTTCGTTTATGAAGACAATAGGATAAAAGATATGCCAGAGTCCTGAAAAGTGAACTCCATAAACCATTGTCCAAACATACTAATGCCACGGAAAATGAAACCAGTTATGATTTGGAATAATTGTTGACTTCTTAAATACATCTCCCATTAGCACTTGGAGAAGGCATAGAATGATATGCTCCTATGTGGCCGTCCTCAAATTGCATTTTCTGAATAAATGGTTGCTGGTTTTGTTGTAGTTGAAGATGATCGGGCATTGCCTGCAGATTATTCTGTATTTGAGATTGATATTGCTGCAGATTCTGTGCAAATTGACCAGGTTGTTCCTGCTGCTCATGTTGTACTTGATAGGAAGATTGCCCATTTTTCTGTTGAGGATGATACTGGGGTTGTTGGCCCTGGTTTGGAATCTGAATTGGGAGCTGAGAAAATTGAGGTGTTGCTAATGGAACATCCATTGCATGAAGGCTATTATCAGAAGATGCAATGAAGTTGATCATTGTCCCACCATTGGCAATAACTTGGTTCTTCAATAGATTCAAAATTTCGTTCTCCCTTTTCATTTCATCATTCAATACTGTATAAAAAACACAAAGATTTTACTATATGCACAGTAGATGACATACCAAAAATATTGCTTGCATCATAGTTAACAAATGCTTTTTCAAATTTTTGACATAATGAGTCAACTCCACCAGATTGCAGCTACTATAGAAAATTGGATTTTGTTAAACAATATGACATTTCTAGCCAAGTAGTAGGAGCTATTTTCTATAATGGCACAACATTGAAATGAGGTATAGTTTTTCTTTAAGAAATATTTGTTTGCAAATGTGTGTGTCTAATAGATAATCATAGACCAATCCTTGTATCCTACTTTGGATTGAGATCCAATGCAATAGTTAGGGCTATTGCATCATGCAATTACCACGCCCACGTGAGATGTAAAATTTGACAAGGTAAAAATAAAAAAGTTAAAAAATATTTACCCAATCAACTTTTACATCTCACATGGGGTGGTAA
This sequence comes from Castanopsis chinensis, assembly GCA_032878915.1. NCBI lineage: Eukaryota > Viridiplantae > Streptophyta > Magnoliopsida > Fagales > Fagaceae > Castanopsis > Castanopsis chinensis. Next base: position 44,229,906 of record JAVQMG010000132.1, read on the forward strand.
TTGCATGGTGCAATAGCTAGGCTATTAGATCGGATCCAAATTTGCCTACTTCTGTCCAATCCTTTGGTTCAAGTTTGTGAGCAAATGAAACTATATATTAACAAACAATGTTTAATAAAAATGTTTTAACACATTATCAAACACACATCAAATCATGTATTAAACTAGAACATAGTGAACCTGACCTAACTAATTGGTTTATGCTAAAGTATTTGGACCTTGGTCAAGCTTGGCAAAGAACAGGTCATCCTAAGATTCCTAACCTAAAGTTGGTCTAGGATGGTTTTAGCAATCAAGCAAAAAGAATGAGATCGAACCTGTGAAGGTCAAGATAAGTGCATTAAATAATAATCAATCCATTATAAATGATAAATAGAGGAAATTTGTATCTTGGTTGTTTTTATTTACAACTTCCAGTATAATTTCATTATAAATAGTACTATTACAGCTACTTCATCATAAAACTTCATAAAATTAATTGATACTTATAAATTGGTCTTTGGTTCAAGTTCTCCCTATCCTATTCTATACAAAAGGATCTTTGAAGTATTGATTAATCAAAACGGAGCTATTATGTAGACAATTAGAAGGAAAAAGTAAGAACAGGTAAGGATGGCAATGGGGCGGAGCTGGACCAAATCATGGATGCTTTGCCCCTCCCTGCCCCACACTTATTACAAAAATATAAAATTATACCAAAAATTACAATTAAATTGATCACACGAAATCAAACTATCTTTCATTAAGCAAGTCAATAATATAAACCAAAGTATTTAACAAGACCATAAAAAAGTTTTAATATCTTAGCATTTTACTTAATAATACAAGTTACTAAGAATCCTAGGGGAATTTTTTAAATATAAATAAAATAAAGGGTTTATATATATATAAATATATATATATATATATATATATATATGGCACAATGGGCCAGGGTCCTTGTCTCACTCTAGGGTGTAGGGCCAAAATCTAATCCCTTCTCTGCCCCCACCACCTTTATATAGTGGGGAAAATCCACGTAGACAAGTGGGTCAGGTTAGAGTGGGGCAAAGCAATATTGCCATTCTTATTCCCTACACAGGAGGCCTATTTATTGCAAATATATTGCTATATAGAAAGCAACCAATAAACTAGATGAATGGTAAAAATTTCTTAAAATAACTTTGCCCTTGTTATATCATTTTCACAAATCTGCAATCATTATTTAGGAAAAAAAAAAACTATTTGTCAGGAATTATAGTTAAGCACCACCGCACACCCTTGATACGATGGTTGCTTCACAGGTATAAGTGTTTATGGGGTGTGGGGGGCAAGGGCCATGGTTTAAATCTCCAGAAGGGAGCTTCACACACATATACACTTAGATTAGGCTAGAGTAAAAATTCTATCTTTGTATAAAAAAAAATATATATATATATATATATATATATATATATATATATATATAGTTAAGCTATTTAATGGATGATCTAATATGGTCCCCCACAATTTTAGAAAGGAAAAATAACAGAAAGGTATCTGGGCATTCATTAATTACATTTTTTAAAATTTACTACAAATTAGAATCCTTTATTCTCTCAAAAAATCCTTTAAAATTCTTTTCCTTGAAGCCTTAATTTTTACAAACTTACTATAAACGTGTCCTTGCAATTGATAAGAGAAACCAAATTATAAATGAGACATGATTTAATTTCTTTGTAGTTGATAAAAGAAACAACACAAGAAATGAAACTAGGTTAAGAAAGAATCAGCAATAGGCATAACAATATCTCTCTTTCCCTGCTGCATGTTTAGTAATTGCTTCTAATGATAAGAATTCACTAAAATGAAGAGAAAAGGTTATAATGTGATTTAGGTGAGTCCGAAAATGTATGCGAGTTCTCTAGTACCATTCTTGTAAGAGGTAGTTTAATTAGAAAGACAAGATGCTTCCTGAATCTCTTTCTTCTTTCACAATGTTGAAAATTTTTGATAATGCTAATTTTTCTGTCAGTATCATCTATACCATTTCTTTTCTTTTTATCTCTCTTTACAATATTCAGCTTACAGTAACAAGCTATAAACCTATAATTAATTATATGTCATAATTTGTATATTTACGATTGTACATTTATGGAAAATAATAATTCAGCTCATTCTACTCCAAAGAAGATTAAAACCCCAAAGTTGTTCATCAAAAAACAAAAAAATAAAAAATAAAAAACCAAAGTTGAGTATAAATTTTATTGGTCTCATTTAGCTCAATATTTTCCAATTAGTTTTACCTCATCAACAGTTTCAAAGCCCATGGTGGAAGGAAATATCTACGCAATGTGAATAATGGATGATGTCCAATCAGTTAGTGTGAAAAATGCAATATATGCAGAAACTATGCTAGAGAAATAGTTTCCACATTATTATATTTTAATCAAATATAAAAAATAAAAATAAATTTTACATATAGCAAGTTCCATATGATTTGGATAAATTCAATCGTACCGATCAAAAAATCACTAACACAACTGGTTTTAAAGTGCAAGCTCCTTATATGACAATTAGGTCCTACTTGACAAAAGAAGAAAGTATTGTCTCCTAAAAGATAGGGCTGTTTGGTAATGTATTTTGAACAACAGTTTTCAGTGTTTAAACAATATTATACGTATTTTCACACACTTTTTCCCACACGTATTTTCAAAAAATACAAATAATGTTACTAGAACAACATTATCAAATGGTCCCTTGAATACTAAAAGAGAAAAGACAATCTGAAAAACACAATATACAAGAACATGTGTATTTCCCCTGCGTGTGTTCACACACACACAAACACAGAAGATATTAAAAAAAAAAAAATTAGTAATAATAAAAAAAATTAGTAATAAGAAAAAATGATAATTATATTTTAATGATATTTGTTTAGGTTCAATTCATTTGTCACCATGTAGTTCAAAATGTTGCACTTTAGCCACCTGATCGAATATAGTTCTACAATAAAATTAACTGAAAATAATTAATTAAAAATCAAATGTTATAAACCACATTCTTTGAAAGTAAACTCTGAGAACAAAGAAACGACCTCATGACAATATGTATACATTACATCTTTGAACCAGAAACAAATAAAATTAAACTTCAGGTGAGAAAGTATAATTAAAGGTTGAAGTGTTACAAAGTAAACTGGAAGAAAAGCACCAAAACTGCAAAGAAGTGAAAGAAATCCTTACAATCTTGCAAGCGCATTAGCTGCTCCATGTTGTCTAGACTTTCTTTCAGTCTATTGCTTTCAGCCTTCAGGCAATAGTTTTCTCTCTGCTTATTAATGTATTGAACAACATAAAACTTCACAAATTGCTTTTGAGAAATAAGACAAATAAGAAAATAAGCTGCTTCTATCGTAAAAGAAAAAAGAATGCTCGTCAATAACATATATGGGTAAACCAAAGTGTAAAAAAGAATGTTATCTTTTTACTTTGATAATAAATTCCTCGTTTGCTAAATTGTTATGATGCCAGTCATGCTAATTACCTGATTTATGTTAGATTTGACTGATAATGCATCCCTTTCTGATAGCAAGCATTGTAACCTATGTTCAAGCATACAAATATAAAGCTTCTTCTTCTCCTTCGCTCTCACAGCTGACAATCTGTTTGTTACAATTCTATCACAGATTCAATCAAACATATAAGCATGTCAGTTGTGTTTAGAAAAGGATAACATGTAGAATAAAAGATTAGCAACATTCTGGTTAGTTTGAGAGAACTAAATATGGATTTGGCTAGATAACATCACCTAAAAAACCATTTAATAATGACAAGCAACCCTGGTATTGAAAACAACATGTTCAAGACATTTGCCTCTATGGATATCCTTTTCACTTAGCCTTTAATCCCATTTAAAAAGGTATTGACTCTATGGATCCTTTTCACTTAATTAGTTATGGTGGGATACATATGCATATATCTAAAGAAATTACATATATGCACATGATTAACATACAATATCTGATCAAGGGATTAAACCAGAAAAACCACAAGACCTATTCAAAGCAATTATCAACTAAGAACTTTAACTATAAAGGGAAAGTTTGATCATTGTAATATTGACAAAAATTATCACAGTTTTAAAATTATTAAAATCATCAAAGTGAAGCTTTTCTCAAAATTTAGAATAGTTAGATCATTTAGTAAATCCTTCCACTCCTAATGCACAAATAGGCACCTCTCTAAGTATTGCAAAAAGTGTCCCATAAAATTTTCATTATTATAGTATTAATCGTCCTTCCATACAAATTTAAGAATTCAAAAGTAAACCAGGATATTTGTGAGCTTGATAGTGTATGTTTGCAAAACACAATCTTTTGGCTGCATCGTTATGGGAAATTTTTTTGAATTGCACATGACCACAATATTGAAATATAATACTTGTCCATGTAGAAAATGGAAAACAATGTCAGAGTTCGTAAATGTTTCCAATAAAAATCCCAAAAAAGCACCAAATACGCTTCCCATCTTCTGAATAATTTGAATATTCAATTTTGAGAGACAGGAGTGATGCAGTCTCTAACAGTATTAAGGGAAAACCAACACTTTCTTATCCTCGAAGATATATTTAGCTAGAACTGCCTACAAGGTGTTTCCTAAAGATCATAAATATTAGCAAGTCCATAAACTCCAATGGTTTAATTACACATATTTAGTAATATAACATCTTTTATACTTGACTAGGCTTTAAGATTTCACCGTTGAACTTGCTTTCTAAATAAGTATATTCCTGTTGACAAGTTTTTTTTAATTTTTTTTTTTTTTTTTTTATACTTCTACGGCCATGCTTAGATTTTCCCTGGGGAGCTTGTGAAAGACATCAGAATTAATAGAAACATGGGTTATAAAGCTAAAAAAACATATTAGGAATTCACGGGAGTGGATGAAAATTTATGACATTTGATCGATTGATGTTCTTCATTCACATAAAGTCATTATATATTTCCCATCTATTCAATCAACATAATGACAGCAATCATATATGTTAACTTCAACGATTACCGTTAAATTAATAAATAACTAATCATACTTAATTAAAAGGATATCTATCTTAATTACTAACTACTACACAATAAATTTCAGGATACATTTTCAAACAATGGACAAAGAAGATTAGAAGCACTCACGAAGAAGAAAATAATCAAAAGTGTGCCAAAATTTTCAATCATACATGTAAATCAGCTAACACAAATTAATGGAGGCAGATTAACCAATAATTGATAGCAGCATAAGGAATAAATGTCTTGATACATTTTCAGACAATGGACAAAGAAGATTTGAAGCACGTACGAAGAAGAAGAAAATCGCGCCAAAATTTTCAATCATATATGTAAATCAGCTAACACAAATTATTGGAGACAGATTAACCAATAATAGATAGCAGCATAAGGAAAAGAGATTATAATTCCCAAAAGATAGTCTACATATATTTCTATACCTCTTTGCTCGCTTTGGATCATGTTGGGCTATCTCTGCAAGTGCTGCAGCAGACAAGCATCTCCGTACAATTGGTTGGGGTGCATCATCAGTGGATCCTGCTGGTGCTGGTAATGACACAATTGTTTCTGGTGGAGCTTGCTCTTGGGGCACAGGATCAGTAGATGGATCCACAGGATTTGATGGTGCTGGTACAACAGAAGAAGTTTCAAAAGCAGGCGAATCAATCAAACCTATATTCATGCTGATGAATTTTGAAAAGAAATTCTCTTCGGCCTCCTCCATTTCATCCAAAATAGAAGTTCCATCCACCAAGCCTAAACCCAAGTCTGAGCCTAAGCCTGAGCCTGAACCTTCATGTTTGTCATAAAAGCTAGTATTGTTTGAAAAAAGTAGGTTTTCATCATCAGGAAATTGAGGCTGATAACCATGCATAAAAAACATGTCTTCATCTTCCAACAGCATAGGATTCTTCCCTTTATCCATGATGTGGTCTATAAAAAAAAAAAAAAAGTAATGTAAACCCTAAATGACACAACAAATAATTGATTGAAAGAACTGCAGACAATAGAATATCTTATTATTCTTTAATTAAACAAGAGGATAATCAAAGCCAACCGTGTTAAGTACACTTTAATTAGAATAAAAAGATAGAAAAACCCATCAAGAATATTGATAATTATCATATGAGTTTCAGAATGAAAAAATCAGAAAAATTAAGTGATCAGAACCTACGTTGACGGCAGAGAAAAAGGCATCTAAACACTGAGATATGATATCTACAAAGGAAAAAGAAAAAGCATTAAGCACAACAGAATGTAACCTCAAATGAGAGAGAGATAAATACCCAGAAGAGAGACCTAATTGAGGAGGCTTCTGCAAGTAGAGCTTTAGTGCACGTCTCCTTTATATGGAAGCTGGTGAACTGGAATAGAACTTCCATATTTGAGTAGAAAATGCCCAGAAAAAATTGACAGACATGGCAACAAACTCATATTTATTACTGGAGTGGGTAGGTTGGACTGGAAGACACGGAAATGGTGCATTTTGTATCGAACTTGATGGAACTATCAACCATAGTATTAGACTATGTGAGTTTGCTCGACTGTTCGTCTTTGCCACCAGTTTTTTTTTTTTTTCCTAAATATATGTTGTTGATATTTGCGCAGTTTTCGCAACTTGCGCACACAACTCCCTCACATAACTTCATAGGTGTCGAGCCACTACTGTTAATGCCAACAAACAATTACAATGTACAATGAATGTCTCACACTCTCGTAGTAGGTTTCATTAATATTATAGTGGGGATCTAGGGGTTACATTGCTTCCAAACTATTGATTTATTTTTCCTAAATGTGAACTTTTTTGTTTTAAGAAAAGTGAGTAAAATTAAAATTGAGTTTTCAAAGATGATTTCTCTTGACAAAATTATAATTAATTTTAAGAGTAATACTATAGACACTATGTACAATGAATGTCTCACACTCTCGTCGTAGTAGGTTTCATTAATATTAAGGTGGGGATCTAGGGGTTACATTGCTTCCAAACTATTGATTTATTTTTCCTAAATGTGATTTTTTTTTTTTTTTCAGAAAAGTGAGTAAAATTAAAATTGAGTTTTCAAAGATGATTTCTCTTGACAATATTATAATTAATTTTAAGAGTAATACTATAGACACAAACTATTTTACAACATTTTTTACAAAATGTTGATATGACCAACCTCTTATTGGTTTCCTTCTAGTCCCACTATTAATATCACTTTTTCATTTATCAATAATCACTCTCCACATCAGCAGTTTGTAATTTTTTTTATAAAATAGTTTGTATCTTTAGCATTATTCTAATTCTAATATTAATAATTATTTTGCTTGTAATTTTTTTTAATAATGTTAGGAATATTAAAAAAATTTGCTATCACGGAATTGAAGGCTAGAAATCAAGCAAACAATAATCACAACTGGAAATTTAAATTTATGGGTGAGGTTGGGTATGCATGATCCAGGTTAATATATGTACACAAACTCCTTAAAATATGTACTCATGGGGCCTTTTATAAGAGAAATCTCAAGTGCAAGACCTTCTTCTAACAAAGAGGAATCAGTCTAGCTTTGGGTTCATATGAGGAAATTCCCATAAATGGATTTACCAAACTTTTTCAGCACATGCTTGATAACCTGTGCATGCAGGCTGGAACTTGGGTATGTAGATTACCAATCCGTGTGTGTGGAACTAGGGTTCCAAAGGGTTTTTGTAGGTTTGAAAAATATTGAGTTCTCTATCATCTTGCTTGACCGAGACTTATAGGCAATGGGTCTTTGAGTATCATCATTAGGAAACGGAGACTTAAGTCATAACAGATATAAAATAAGGTGTCTACAATGTCTAATTAATTCTATTATTAGCTTAGGGTTAAAAGGGTCGGAGAATTAAGTATTTACAAACCATTATAGTAGGTTCAAGAATTCATGATTTTGTACGTAGGGAATGTGTAAAGCATTCTATAACATCTATTTATTAACAATTACCATATTTAATTATCCATCAATCTTAATAGTTTATAAGATATTTTATTGATAACATAATAAATAAAGTATTGGAATATTCACATATGAGTGGTGTGGTTAGTTAATTTTTGAAATCCCACGTGGGATGCTAATGCCAGGAGAGAGTAGTAAATTTAACAAAATTGGGCCCAAACTCATTAGCATAACTTTTGGCTCAATAAACCTCTCAATTGAAGTCTTCCTAAGGTGTTATCTTCCTAACAAGTGGTATTAGAGCCAATGATCAAGATCAAGTGTTTGTTAGTGGATCATACCAAGTAGAGCATGGAAGACTCCCATGCGAACTCCACCCATGGTTTGAGTAGGGTTTAGTATTTTGTTAATGTTATATCAATATTTTTTATTGGTCTAATATATTCAAATCGTACCTTTATATTACACTTCTTTTTTTTTGTTCTTAACACGCATATATAGTGCGCTTTAGACATACTAGCCGATATCCACCATGATCTGTATGCACACTATTTGTTCATTTTCAAAATTTTAATAAGAAAATATTTTTATAGTTCATGTATAATACTCATTATGTGTAATAAATTTAAGAAATTAATTTTGATTATATATTATACGTCAATAAAATTAGTTACAAAAATGTCAATTGTTGGTCAAATATTACATTGCATCTTTATATTCACAATTCTTGCAAAATATTAAGATGATTAGAGATAAAAAAAACGGTTTTATCTAAAAATAGTTAATTAAATAAAAAATGAAATTCATTTAATACAAAATTTGATATAACTTTAGCTATAGTGGTCTAAGGTTTTGCTAAGTGAAGCATTTCTTGAGAAAGCATGAAAATTTTCTTCATTTAATCTTCCACCCCATTACAATCAATAATTGCATATATGTTAATGTATTAATTGTCATGTATTAATAGGAGAAATGCATTGAATTTCACGTATTAATTGGTGCATTACTTATTTATGTAGAGGAATTTATACCACAATTATTAGATCATACTAGACATTAACCCAATGCTCTATCAGTCGAACTACAAGGTTAAATAAAAAATTAAATAGATATAAAAATAAGTTTGAAAAATCATAAAATAAATATGAAAAATGAAAAAGTAAGCATGGCTAAGTTACTAATCAAAACTAAGTCTAAAAAACAAGCCATATAATATAATTTAAACAAAAAGTTTCATAAGTCACATCACTAGAAAACATAAAAATAAAATAAAAGAAAGTTATAGAATTGTAGCTAAGTCTTTGCTAAATAAAATTTTATTACATTACTAGTCTTAAAATTATTTGGAAGAAAAGTATACATCAAACTACAAAATCATGTTCTATGCATATTACATATCTCACTAGCTGCTCTTAGTACCATTGATTACAATATGAGCCTAAATATAAAACTATGTCTTTATTGCATAGTCCAGCATCAACCTCATTATAAAATCCTTAGGTTTCATTATGCTCCAAATTAATTTTTTGTTTTTTAAAAGGGCATTGCAATGGACCTGAAAAAGTAATCTTGTTCAAATTTACAAAAGAAGTAGGGTGAAATCAACCACTCGAAGTTGCATCGGTTGCCAAAAGCCCTTTGGGTTTTAATGAGTTTTGTTAGTTCAAGTGCATGCACTAGTTCACTAGATTAGTAGATTATTGGTCAAACCAAGTAGACCGGTCCAAGTTTCATAAGTCATAACTATGATTTGTACGGTTTTTTTTTTTTTTAATATAAAAAAAGTTATATAAGAATACTTATTATCAAAACCAAATAAAAATTCAATTGATTTTGAATATGACATTCATCCTCAAGTTTATTTTCTTTGACAACAACTGACCCTTTTTTTTTTTTTAACTATTAAAAAGAAGAAACAAATTTTATAGGACATGCAAACATATACATACATACATACATGCCTACATACATACATACATACATACATACATACATAGATATATATATATATATATATATAACGCTTTTTTTCAAAAGATGTATAACAAATAATTGTATGTTCAAATTAGTTGAATTAATTAAATATATATGAATACAAAGGAGTAATATGTTTATACTTTTAATTGTAATAATCTTAATAGGCTATATTTTCTAAATCCTTTTAATTACATGTAATATGTGTGTGTATATATGTATATATAGTAGTCTAATTAAAATTTTCCTATGTAATTAAATTGAGTATTAATATAGTAAATGTTTTTATTTTCTTGTATTAATCTATATATATATAATAATAGGTAAAGCAGAGAGAAAATTTAATTAAGTTTTAAATTGGAATTTAATTAGAGTCTAATTTTACGCTATGTGTCTCATTTAATTTAAATTAGAGAATTTTGTGTCAAGTGAGTTAATTTAGTGTAAAAATAGAATTTCAATTAGAGTCTAATTTTGCACCACGTGTCCCATCTAATCTAAATTTTTAAATTTTTGTACCAAATTAGTCAATTTAGTGTAGAAAACGATGAGTCCAATATAATAAACCACAAAAAATATAATCATATAACTAAAAAAATTCAAATTTATAAGTCATTTATGCATATATGAATAGGTAAATTTGAGAGAAAATTGAATTAGAATTTGAAATCATAATCCAATTTTGCGCCATATGTCTAAATTTATGTGGGAGCTACACCATAATTATCCACTTAAGCTTGTGCCATATGTCTACTTAAGTTTTTTTAATCTTTGTGTTAAGTGAGTTAATGAATGCAAAATACTAATAATCTAATATTAATAAACTATAAAATTAAAAAAAAAATCACATATACTCAATAAAAATCACCACATGTTTCTCAAAAAATAAATAAAATAGAAATCACCATATAACAAAAATTACCACACGTTCTATTTTATTAAAAATTTAAAAATTATCATAAGTAGTATTAAATTTAGATAAGAATTTTAATACGTGACTAATTACGTTTACTTTAAAAAAATAATTTGACTAATTATCTATATTTTATGATAAAAATTGTGTTTAATTTTAAATGTATCTATATGTATGCATGAATACATGTGTTACATGCTTTAAAAAAAAAAATTAATTTGACTAATTATTTATATTTTTATAATAAAAATTTTGTTTAATTTTAAATGCATTCATGCGTTTACATGGAGTTATATGCTAGTTATTTATAGATGGTACGTGCACTAATTATTTATGTAGAATTAATTTTAATAATTACTTTTATAAGATTTATACGTAACATATAATTGATTTGGTATATAATATTCTTGCTGAAATTAAATTGCTTTGATAACAATTTAAACAAAGTTTAGAAAAAATAAAAGCAAATATAATTACATAAAATCAAGAATATAAAAGATAATTATACTCTTAGTGGAAATAATTAAATATTTGTCAATTTAGTCATGCAATTGATTCATATATTCTTAATTTTATCTCTTTCTAATAACATGTAATGAAATATAAGTAGAATTGATTTCTCAAATATTATAACTTTTATTTTCGAAATGTATCAAAATAATCTTTGAGGTTAAGTGAATAAAAGTTGACGTGATTGATGATATGATAATAACTAAATGGGCTTTTATGTGGACGGCAATGTGGCCTAAAAAAAAAAAAATAATAATCTTTATTCTGAAATATTTTTCTCATTTTGTCCGAAATCCAATTCTCCTATTCCTTAATTAGGCTCTGTTTCATTGATTCTGAAACTCAACCTAGCTTGTTCATAACTACATTATTTTAATGAAAATCTATTCTAAACCTTACAAGCTTTCCTAAAAAAAAATTATATCTCACACTTTCGAAGGTGCACTTAAAATTTTCAGCACAATCTGTAATTTGGTTTGAGTCCTATCAAGACCAATATGAGTTTGCATTATAAAAGCAAGCATTGTGTGAGATTAAAAAAAAAAAAGAAAATGGGAGAGATATCAAAGGTCTAGAGGGTGCTACTGTCTAATATCAGTTTGGTGCTGTCTGTGGGAATGACAATTTAATACTTCGGTTTGAAAGTGTAGTTCCATTCAATCCTAAGGTCCAAATGGAGTCCAACATGCCACAAGATTATGCTACACTAGCGCTACAAATCCAAATACTCATAGCTAGCGTGGAGGAGCTCACCAGGCAGAACAAGGAGATGAGATTGCACTTAAAACAGGAGGAGAATCGTTCACCCACAAGGACTAGGATTAACCGGGATGATGTTGGAGATAGCCATAGAAGAGACAACCACCGACAACCAAACACTTCTGACGAAGCAAATTCGGACCTCCTCAGAGAAATGGATGAGCTAAGGAATGCAATGAGGGAAAAGACAGATTGGAACCTGGATGGGATGGTCAGAAGGACGGACTCGCCCTTCACCACGAAAGTCCTAGAGTGGCCTATGCCCCCAAAATTTCATCTTCCACAGCTTGAGTCATTCGATGGTTTGAAAGATCCACTAGACCATATTACTACCTTCAAGACGACTTTGAGTATATAGCAACCTCCAAATGAGATATTGTGCCGCTCCTTTCCTACCACCCTTAAGGGAGCAACGCGAGTGTGGTTTAGTAAGCTAGCAACATTGTACATTGATAACCTCGAACAACTGGGCAACTCTTTTGTGTGCCATTTCGTTAGTGGACAATGGCCGAAGAGGCTTGTAGACCATCTACTCACCATTAGGCAAGGGGAAAAGGAGACCCTAAGATCATATGTGAAGCATTTCACTAGAGAAGTCCTAGAAGTTAATGAAATAGACGACAAGGTACAATTAACCACCTTCAAAGCTGGGCTGAAATCCAGAAAGTTTGTGGTCGCTTTAGCTAAAAGTCCCCCGTAGACGATGGTAGAAATGTTGTTGAAAGCTCAGAAGTACATGAACTTTGAAGGTGCCCTAGCCGCAATAGGGGAGGAGGATAAGCCCAAAGAAAAAGAGGGCAAAACAAAAGACTGGAGGGGACATAAGAGAGAAAGGGGAGATCATTAGAGTTTGGATGGGAACAAATGAAGGGACGATAAAACGTCTTGGACGGTAAAATTTACCCCTTTGGTTATGCCCGTTGATAAAATTTTGATGTAGATTAAGGATGATCATTACCTCAAATAGCCGAAGCTGTTGCACTCATCACTCAATGTGCATGACAAGAGAAAATATTGCCGCTTCCACAAGGACTACAGCCACTACACTTAAGATTGTACGGACCTGAAGGAATAGATAAAGAAACTCATTCAGAAGGGGAAGTTATAGAAGTTTGTGAAGAAGGGAGAATCTAGCAGTCCTAAAAATGATAACAAGGAGAAGCACAAAATTGTTCCCAAGGACAAGGACAATATGTTCAATAGTCCACAAAGTGCGATTGGAGAGATAAAGACAATCACAGAAGGACCATCCACAGGTGGATCCTTTAAATCCCTCAAGAAGTCATAGAAAAGACAAGTAAATAGTTTCCACAAGATACCACCCCTAAAGCATTGAAGAAAAACAGAGAGGGGCATCCTATTTTCGGAAGAAGATTATAGAGGTGTAAAACAACTGCATGACGATCCATTGGTTATCATGCTTATAATAGAAGGATTAAACACTAGGCACATTCTCATAGATAATGGCAGCTCTGCAGATATTATCTACCTTTCTGCTTTCCAGCAGCTAAAGGTAGATCCCAAAAGGTTACAACCCTTTGAATCCCCCCTCGTCAGTTTTAGCAGAGACCGAGTATATGATAAAGATCAATTGATATTTAATTTCTCTTTACTTTTACTCTAGTAGTTCTTCGAGGGAACTAGGCCTCCAATAGTATCTCAAAGAGAACTAATCACTGTGTTATTCTTCAATGCATTCCATATTACAATCAGTTTAGTCTTATACTCTACTCTCTAACTAACAGAGTACAACTACTGCTTAACTACTAACAGAGTACAACACATTACAGCTTATTCACTCAACTAACCAAGTTCAAGCTTCTAATACATGTCTTAACCAACTAACTAATTTTGTAACTAACTCTGTACCAGTATTCACTACATAAGAATATTGTACCAGAGCCTTAATAGTATACCCCAAAAGTATAGTAGCATTGACGGTCATAATGGGGTCTTACCTCCAAAAATTAACCCGTCAGCTTGACTTCTTGGTGGTAGATTTCCCATCCTCGTACAATGTGATTATTAGAAGGCCCACGCTCAATCACTGGAAGGCAACAACATCCATATATTGCCTGAAGGTGAAATTCCCAACGGAGTATGGCGTAGGTGAGGTAAAAGGAGATCAAGTGCTGGTCAGGGAATGCTACCAAGCAACGTTAGCTGTAAAGGAGAACCATACATGGATGATTGAGGAGAAGGAGAAGGAGAAAGTAGAAGCCTTGGAAATTGTGGAACAGGTAGACAGAGAACCAACAAAGACCACGAAGATAGGGACGAACTTGAGCGATCAGGTGAAGAGAAGGCTAGTCCAATTTCTTAAAAGCAACTTGGATATTTTTGCATGGAGTCATGAGGACATGCCAAGCATAACAACCGAAGTCATCCAACACCGTCTAAATGTTGACCTTAAGAGGAAGCCCGTCCAGCAAAGACGACGAGTCTTTGCCCTTGAATGAAACAAAGCCATCATAGACTAGGTAAACAAGTTATTGGCAACCAATTTTATCTGAGAAGTCTACTATCCGGATTGGCTGGCTAACATCGTCCTAGTAAAGAAACCAAATCGGAAATGGAGAATGTGTGTAGACTTCATATACCTGAATAAGGCCTGTACAAAAGATAGCTTCCCTTTGTCAAGAATAAATTAGCTTGTGGACTCCATGGCACGACACAGGCTCCTCACATTCATGGACACATTCTCAAGATACAACCAAATTAAGATGTCAAAAGAAGACCAAGAGAAGACAGTCTTCATCACAAGCCAATGGCTCTACTACTATAAGGTAATGCCTTTTGGACTGAAGAATGCAAAAGTGACTTACCAGAGGTTAGTCAACAAAATGTTTGATAAACAGATTGGCAGAACCATGGAGGTATACGTGGATGATATGCTCCTCAAGAGTAAGGAGGAAGACACACACCTGGACAACCTCAAGGAGACCTTCATGTCCCTCAGGAAATACTAGATGAGGTTGAATCCTAGTAAATGCGTCTTCAGGGTTGCATTAAGAAAGTTCTCGAGGTTCGTGATGTCCCAGCAAGGGATAGAAGCTAACCTAGAAAAAGTGTGGACTATATCAGAGATGACATCGTCGAGAATGGTGAAGGAAGTCCAAAAGTTAACTGGAAGGATCGCAACCCACAACAAGTTTGTCTTTAAAGTGACAAACAAATGCCTACCTTTCTTTAAAACCCTAAAGCAAGCTTTTACTTGGACAGAGGAGTGCGAAAAAGCCTTCCAAGAATTGAAACGCTATTTGAGTAACCCTCTACTCCTAAGCCCTTCAAAGGAAGGGGAAAACCTATTTTTGTACTTAGTAGTGTCAGCTACCGCCGTGAGTGTAGCTTTGATTCTAGAAGAGAATAAAGTGCAGCTCCTAGTTTATTATGTTGGACAAGCTTTTCAAGGAGTTAAGGCGAAGTATCCACGGATTGAGAAAATCGCCTTTGCCCTAATCGTCGCCTCCCACAAACTACATCCCTACTTCCAAGCAAACCCTATTTTGGTAATGATTGACTAGCCAATAAGGAAATCAATGAACAAGCCCGAAGCTGTAGGAAGAATGGTGCAATGGGTATTTGAGCTCAGCCAGTTCGACATTGAGTACCGCCCCAAGACAGCGATTAAGGCACAGGCATTAGCAAACTTCGTCGCCGAGTTCACAGTTCCAAATGAAAAGATCCAAGATGAATCAGGGAAAGGACAATCCATATCGACGGGTCATTAATCCGAAAAAGAAAGGGAGTGGGGGTCATCATTAGCACTCCAAAAGGAGACGTCCTCAGGTACGGAGTACAACTTCAATTCCTCACCACCAACAATAAAGCAAAAAGCGAGGCCATATTGACGGGGCTCAGGATAGGGAGAGATTTAGGTGCTAGGCACGTACTCCTTCAAAGCGATTCTAAATTGGTGATAGGGCAAATAAAGGGAGAATATGAAGCAAAGGAGGACAGGATGCAAAAATACCTCAGTCTGACGAACCACCTAAATCAAGAGTTTGATCGGGTAGATTTCACACAGGCCCCTAATGAGCCAGAACTTAGATGCAGACAAAGTAGCAAGGCAAGCATCATTTGAAGAAGGAACAATGCCACCAGATTTGAAAATAGAAGTGCAAAAGCATCCTAGCATTGAAGAATTCCACACTTTTGCGATTCAGAACCAAAACAGTTGGAAGACTCTGATTCTCTCTTTCCTCCAAGATGGACAACTTCCAGCAGGCATTAACAAGGCCAAGAAGGTTAGAAAGAGAGTGGCTAGGTTACGGTCTTGAACGACACCTTGTAAAAAAGAGGGTTTTCCATGCCCTATCTAAAGTGTGCCGAAGAAGATGAAGCTAAGTATATCCTAGAGGAAGTCCATGAAGGAATATGCGGAGACCACACGAGCCCGATATTTCTAGTAAGCAAGATCATTAGAACACGTTACTTCTAGCCCACCATGTAGAAAGATGCAAGAGAGTTCGTTGGACAATGTGACAAGTGCTAAAGGTTCGGGAATGTCTAGCGTGTCCTAGGAGAGAAGATGACGACCATAAATTCCCCATGGCCATTCGCTTAATGGGCGATAGACATCGTGGGCCCATTACCTCAAGGTAAAAGACAAGTAAAGTTCTTATTGATTGCAATTGAATAGTTTACGAAATGGATTGAAGTGAAAGCACTACCAACTATCACGGAGGCAAAGATCTAGAGCTTTGTATGGAGAAACATAATTTTTAGTTTCGAAATACCAAGGATGATAATATCAAACAATGGATGCCAGTTCGATAGTCAAGTCTTCAAGAAAAGGTGCATGGCCGGAGGAACTGCCCAACGTCTTGTGGGCATACAGAACCATTGTGAGGACCCCGACAAGAGAAATGCCGTTCAAACTCACCTACGACATTGAAGTAGTAATGCCAGTCGGAGTAGGAGTCACTAGCATGAGAAGAGAAGTTTTCCACGAAGATAGTAACGAAGATCAATTGAAGGTTAACCTGGACTGTTTGGACGAAGTGAGCGAGGAAGCATTTCAGAAGATGGCAAAGTATTAGCAGAAAATGACCAAGTACTACAACAAGAGAGTTAAGCTTAGAAGACTTAACATAGGAGACCTTGTCCTACGTAGAGTCACACCAGGAACGAAGGATTCAACACAGGGAAAGCTCAGACCAACCTGGGAAGGACCCTTCAAAGTCATCCACTATTCAAGACAAGGAAGCTACCATTTGGAGTCAATGGACAAGAAAAGATTACCGCGACCATGGAACATCGAGCAATTGAAAAAATATTATCAGTAGACATAAGGTATTGCTGTGACCATGAAAATAAACACCTTTTTTTGAAATAAAAGTACTATTCAGTGAATATTCACCAAATTGTACACGAATATAAACTAAGTGATAATTCCTTAAGTGGATGTAAATCACCCCAAAAAATGGCTAAGTGATAAAATTCCCTAGACGAATGTACATTACTAACGAAGCCAAGTGATAAGATTTCTTAAGTGGATGTAAATCACCCCAAAAAATGGCTAAGTGATAAAATTCCCTAGACGAATGTACATTACTAACGAAGCCAAGTGATAAGATTTCTTAAGTGGATGTAAATCACCCAAAAAAATGGTTAAGTAATAAAATTCCCTAGACGGATGTACATCACTGACAAAGCCACGTAATAAGATCCCTTAAATGGATGTAAATCACCCCTAAAAAATGACTGAGTGATAAAATTCCTAACAAGGATACAAATCACATGAAAATGACTAAGTCATAAAACCTTGACAAAGTCAAGTTCCTCCGCAAACATAGATCACCAAGAAAAAAGAAAGCAAGAGCAACCATCGAAGATAAGGTAAACGAACAACGTCATAAATATATAGTCATCAAAAGCATCAATTCAGAGTTAATATTTAAAGCCCAAAAACACACTAGGCAAGAAGATTGTTTCAAAGTTAATATTTGAAGCCCAAAAACACACTGGGCACCACCAAAAAAGAAAAAAAGAAAACATAAAAAGAATGATTTACATGGGAATACTTAAACAGTACCCTCGTCACCACCACCACCAGCGTCGACAAGAGCGTCCTTAGGTTCACGATCAGTGCCCTGCAGAGCATTCTCTTCAAGAGTAGCAGTAGCAACTTGGGCGATCTCATCAGCCTCCATCTCCTTGTCTACTTCCTCGAAATCCAAATCCTCCAAATTGACACCCGAGGAATGCTTCAGCATGTATCACCTGAGGAGGTCAAAGTCCTTGTAATACCAGCTGAAGAGGACGGTGTTGTCTTCTTCAGTCTGTTGGAAAGCCTAGACGGCCTTAGCATCCACTAACTTGACCTTTTGGTTCGCGGCTTGGAGTTGTTCGTTCTTTTGCAGTGTTAGCTGCTTCTTAACTCTAAGCTTGTCAGCCAACGTCATGGCCTTCTCCTTAGCTGTGTTGGCTTCTTCCATGGCGGTAATGAGGTCCCTCCTCAACTTTGCAGCCTTGGCCTCCAAAGGCTCCACTTTGGATGTCACCACCACGACCTTCTCCTCTTGGACAAGGTACTCAGTAGATATGTGGATTGCCTCTCCTAGAGCCTAAAAGTCATAAGGAAGGGAGGGTTATAAAATTACAAAAACCATTCCAAACTGTAAATGAAACAAAAGGAAACTTACCTGGACGAGCTTAGGGATATGGTGGTTCACAAGCTCATAGGAAGAGACGACAGCAAGCGCCTTAAGATTGTCGGTAGTAATAGTGGAATGGGCCTTTACCAGAGTAATCCCAGCATCATCCCAAACATTGGACGCCTAGGAGCCCATTTTCTCCTTTCCCTTCGCCATGGTCCTTTGTCTCTTTGGATGAGGAGTGATCTCCTCTAGGGAAGTCGTGGGAGAGGCCGTCCTTGTGGCTTCAGGGACGGAAATAGCCAAGGAGACCGAGACCCCTTCTCAACGAACCGAACCACTTTCTTCCCTAGGCTCGAAAGGGGCTCATTCTTCTTAGCATACATCTCCTAATGGAACTTGGTTGTCATTTCTAAGCAAAAAAAAAAAAAAAAAAAAAAAAGAAGGTGTAAAAAAAAAAATCACTTTTTTCTTCGATCTCGATAGCACATAGGACGAAGGAGGAAGGCTCCGAACCTAAGAAGTGACGAGCCAAAGTTCGGGGATCAACAAGGTTGTAGAAGTCATCGATCATCTTTGTGTACTTAATGGCCGTTTGGACCCGCTCCTTATATTTGCTTTTAAGCTTGGGGCACTCCTTAACTATGAACACACGCAACAAACAAAGGTTAGTGATGAATCAAGTTTGAGAAGAAAACTATCAAAAAGCAAGTGGGGGATGATGCACCTAAGTTCAAGAACCTCCATTGACGAAGCAATCTAGGAATCTCACCCTAGAAGTTGTCAGAAAGTGTCTCCCATCCATCTCCAAACATGAAGAAGTATTTGGACTTCCAATACTAGAAGGATGAAGGAAGATCCGTAATAATCCTTGCCTTCTTGACTGAGGACACTAGCTCATAGTACCCGTACTCTTTGGACTCCTTCAGACGATACAGGTGAACGAACTCGTCCAACCTAATCATGTCACCTTCAGTGATGACCATCCAAATCTCCATACAGCTAATCATTATCCTCCACGAGTTTGGCATAAGTTTCCCAGGAGAGATGTTGAAATGGTTCAAGAGTTCCATGATGAATAAATGGATGGGAAACCTAATACGACACTGGAAATCAGCCTTGTAAAAGCACACTTCTCTAGGAGAGAAATGATAGGATTTCTCCTTCTCTCTAGGAAGACGAACCCTAACTTCCTTGGGGAATTAGAATCTGTCCCTAAACCTAAAAAGGGTGTCAGTGTCTAGTGCGCACTCTTCCTTAAGGGAATGAAAGGGCCTAATCTCCCTCTGTCCCAATGACAAAGTGCCTGATGCAGTAGTATCTCCTCCCACCCCGATGAGGTCATCACTAGACGACAACCCTATCTCAAGCTCACTAGACCTCACCTTAGATGCTACCTCCCTTTCACCCATCATTTCCTTAAACCAATTCAAGGATCGGTGTAGCAAAGGATGCAAATCAGCCAATACAATACCTAAATTGCTATCCCTAAATACGAAATCCTCAATTGGGGGGCACTAGGTGCTAAAAGAACCAAAAGATGCCCCTAAATGGGTGAAGAGAAACGAAACGGAGGGACAGAGTTGCGTAACCTCAGTGCTCTCAACCATGGAACTAAAAAAAGGAAAAAAAGGGGGAAATTTCTATCCTTAAACGGAAAAGAAAAGGCAGGTAATTTTCACTATAAAAAAGGAGAAGAAAAAGAATCCATACCTCAGAAAATTGAACTTAGAGGAAAAAGTTGGTGGAACTCAAGGAAGCTCGAGGAGGAAAAATGCAGAGCAACAATGGCACAAGAGAGGGAAAAAGTGAAGAAGAAAAAGAAAAACGAAGTGGCTTAAAAAGCTAAACTCGAAAAATTGAAAAACAATAGGAAACCTAAAAGTCCCTCCAACAAAGCGCTGGCATCCACCACTAAGAGTGCACCACGTGGCCACGACACATACGGCGCCACCACTCTGCTTTAAATGTGGACACAACCAAAATGCCAAAAGCCACATCCAAGTAAAACGACCTTTCGTATTCTTGAGATTGTCATCACATGTAAGGACGATCTTAGAATAAGGGAGCAATTGATGGATCCAGTAACTACCCTTGTCCAAGGAAGCCAGCTTGGACGAAGATAGAGTGTCACGAAAGCTACCATTTAATGCCCCAACGGTTACACATCAATGAGAAGACCGTTGGGGCCCTAATAAAGGCCAAATTAAAGACCTGAGATGTTACCAAAGCTCTCCTTAAACCACCATTTAAGAGAGCAACGACTACTAAAGAAAGTCGATATATATAGACCTAGAGAATCCAAGAGAAGGGACAAACATTCTACTCATCTTAAACTCCTACTATTGAGTTCTCTATCTTTCTCGAGCCATATTCATTGACTTTATCATTGGAGACTCTATGGCTGGCACCACACCGGTGATTACCCTGAGAGAATCCTATTCTTCTTTTTTTCTAAAACTTGCAGGAACTTGGACAAGCTCGCGTTGATCCATCTGGACGAACCTACTCACTGACGATTTCCGCATCATCAATTTCTCTGGTAGATTCCTCTGAGTTCTTAGGATTTAGGATGGTGTATTCATGCAAGTAATTTACTTGTAAGTTGTTACTCTATTAATCCTGATTATATTCAAGTTCTTTCAATTTGACTCAAATTCTTAGTTGTTAGCCTGTTAGATCTTTTGTTCCTTATCATCGATCATATTTCATGTTCAAGCTGTTTACTGTAGTTTCGATAAGTCCTATTTGCGTTGTGACTTAGCATGACTTTAATTAGTTTACTTAGCCTATCGATACCCTATAACTTAGAATTGCAATAAGAAAGTAGCTCTTGGTACTTGATTGTAATAAGAACTTAGCCTGTTGATTTCCATCTTCAATAATTACATCAATTTGAAAAAAAAAAAAAAAAAAAAAAAAAATCCTCTTAGTTAAGGCGTCATTGAACTACATTCCTTTCGAGAATTGAATTCAAATCCCCAAATCAACATCTTTAGCAAACATATCGAAACACCAGCACCCATATTGATTAGGCAAAATTAAAATCATCTCAAGCAAACACAATCAGTTACGTAGATTAATCTATACTTCAAAAGTTCTCTTAATTGAGACATTACCAAACCACATTCATTTTAGAAAAAAAATCAAATTCCCAAATCAACATCTTAAGCAAACAAATCTAAGTTTGCAAAAGTCATCTATACACCTACAATCATATCAATCAGGCAAAATTAAAATCATTTCAAACAAACACAATCAGTCGCATAGTTCCAATCTATCCTTTATTTTTCTTAAACAAATACATATAGTGTGATTGATAGTAGAGGCCAATACACATAATCGCATTGCAGTTTCTTATATAAACCCAGATACAGTGAAAAGGTACAGAGAAGGACAAAACAAGCTGCAGAGCACTCTGTAGTTGCGGGAAAGAGACCATACTGGCTACAGAACGGTTGGAAAGGAATCATTTAGTGTTGAGAGAGAAGTAGAGGGAAATTACAGGTGCACGACTCTTGAGTCCTTGAATGAGACAATGAAATGTTTACATGAGCACGTATGTAGTTGTTGGGTCAGAGTTGGACCGATAGCAAAGGCAGAAATCACAGGAATTGCAGTAGTATTTTGGTTTTACGGGAGTATAAGGATATGTAGTGCAATTAAAGATCTAATTAAGAAATATAAAATGGGAATACAAAAGGAAGAGAGCCAAATTATCATAGCCATCGAAGTAAACCTTGTTTTTGCCCCATAGACTGCTATTATGCCGCTCCAAAAGGCCAAGGTCATGCTTAGAAAGGAAACGAAAGTTAAAAGATAAGTAAGTTGTCTTGGGTATGAGGCACGGGTACCCGAAAGATATGCAGCTAGGCAGTGAATTATAGTGGAGGAAGATGAGACACCAAAAGCCAGCAAATCAAATAGCATAAATTTTTTGAAGTTTCCGTTTTCTCTTAAAAATGCTATTCCTTTGTCTTTGTATCCTCCAGACGGGTTGATGGCTGCTGTGAAGCTGAGACTTGCAATGATTATGGATATAACTAAAAAGACGCGAGACAATTTCTCATAATATTTACGTATAATTTCCTCTACCCTGACCTCTCCAGCCACTTGCCTTTCTTTTTCTCGTCCGTCAACCATCCGATCCGAACAGAGTAGAGCGAAGCCTCTATTCAACTTCAACTTTGACATGATCCTAACCTGTAAGTGTTCACGAGGGGAAACGCGACTGGCTAAATTCATTAAAATAGCAAATTTCCATCATCGAAAATGCAAGGTCTATGTATATTCTTACATGACAGACGACTCAATGTTGAAGATTTAATTTCATATTAGCTTAATTGGATGATTACTCTACTGATTTTATTTAGCAAATGAAGAATATTGCATATACACACACACACTAGCCTTTGAGCACGCGCTCAAGCGATTCTTCTATTTTTTGGATAAGGGTTAATTTAGAGCATTTATTATAATTTCGGATTGCTACATTTTTCAATTAAAAAAAAAAAAAAATTAGGGATGTGATGAAAAATTATTTCACCGCACATAATACTCATCACCGCTAGGTTTTTTTTTTTTTTTTTTTTTTTTTTTTTTTTTTTTTTGATTGAAAAATGTAGTAATCTCAAATTATAATAAATGCTCTAATACTCACCACCCTTTACTCTCACGCGTGCTTAAAGGCTAGTATTTTATAAGTTACGTAACATTTTCTATGGAGTAGTAAATTAATAAGATTTTTGTTAAATTAAATGCTCCTAAAAAGATCCTAAAATTTAGTAACTACCCATCCATGTTTTTTTTTTTTTTTTTTTTTGCCTTTTTGGTGTTGTTGATTTTCTCTTTTTCAAATTTTATGTATGGTAGTTATCATTTTTTGTCTAATCCTAAAATGTAGTTTTTTAATCCTAAAATTTAGCCATTTACTACACATCCATAACATAAGTAAATAAAAGCTTAAATTGAAAATTTTATGGCAATAGATACACGTTAATTGTATAAAACCACAATTGTATTTTGAGATTTTTTTTAAATAAAGTATTAAATGGTGCTTTAACCTTAACAAAAGGCTAATACAATTGGGAATTAATGATTAGAAGTATCTAGGAAAAAAATTGTATAAAAACTTCATGATTGTTTGTTGAGAAGGAAAAAATAATATTACTATAAAGTATTATTAAAGATGGTTTAACAAAAAGCCAATAGGAATAATAATGAACTTTTATTTTAATTCCTCATGTTGTTCTTCTAAATTTTTTATTGAACAAAAGTACACTAAATGTAGTTTTAGATCATAGCAGTAGGAACATCATCCAAATCCCAATCCTAAATTTAGTTTACTAAAGTTATGACTTAAATCCTCACGTATAAGTTCATAGCAATAGGAACAGCATTGTGCTCACGTGCGTAAAACACTCAATTTTTTGTCTAATCCTAACATGTAGTTTTTTAATCCTAAAATTTAGCCATTGAGGAATTAAAATAAAATTATTATTTATCATTTTTTGTCTAGTCCTAATGTTAATGTGTATAGTGTTATGGGCTTTAGGCTCAACTAGATTACTTGTATAGCACACATTCTTGTACTATACCTTTACTTGTACAGTACTCCTATGCCTCCTATATAAAGGCACACATATATTCTTTAGTTGAGAAATACAATACAATTATTCAGTATTTCTAACATGGTATCAGAGCCACTACTCTGACCATTTTTTTGCAGTCCTGTCTTTATTGGTGTTACTCAATTTTCAACATCGCTTCCGCCATCACAACAGCCGCCGCAATCTTTCGCTGTAGAACCTCCGATGTCTTCCAGTCGTTGTCCTTGGATTCCGGACCTGTAGCCGCCATCGTCGAGGAGTCTCGCACCACACAGACCACTGCACTCACTGTCTTCGCCGTGCATCTTGCTCTGATAAGTATTTTTCAGGTACCACAGTGATCGTCTCACACCAATCTACTCAATCGCAGAAACCTCGAAGTCATTTGAGCTTGCACGTGCCCCCACGCGCCGCTTAAAGATCCTGCACTAAAGCTCACGCGCCCATGCGCTGCCACACGCCGACAACTTTCTTCACGCGTTGCCACACACTACACGCGCCAGTTTGCACTTGCTGACGTCAGCCCTAGGTGACGTCATCACTGCCACATCATCATCCATCCGTGCTGCTGACATCACCCACCACATCATCGTTGACCTGCATTGACCTGATGTTGACTTTGACTGAAGGTTGACTTTGATTGTTGACTTTTCTCCTGGGTTGACTTTTTTTGCAGTCCAGGTGCTCTTTACTCAGTTTTTCGTGTAGATTCAATTTTTGCAGTCCGTTTTTGCATATTTTTCTTCTAAATGAAGAATAAGGACAAGTCTTCTTCTTGTTGCAATAATCGTTGCCGACAATCTAGCAAACATTTTTGCAATTTTTGCAAACGTTTTGGCCACAATATTGAGACTTGCTATCATCGCAACAAATTAGCTGTTTCAATTTCTGCTGCTATTGTTGCTAACACTGAGAGTATCCAACCAATGGCTCCCATCTCTGCACAGTCTAAGTCTTCAGGTCGCACTTTCACCATGTCCATGGATGACCTTAAAAACATCATCGCCAATGTCACTCGTATGGTTGGTAATGCATCTTATTCCTCTTCTCTCTCAGCTTTATCTGGTTTGTCCCCTTCCTCTTGGCTTATGGATTCTGTTTGTTGCAATCACATGACACCACACTCGTCCTTATTTTTTGAACTTAAACCTGCACCACACCCTCTTAATATTCGCACAGCAAATAGTTCCACAATGTCTGGTCATAATATAGGTTCCGTTTCGACCTCCAACCTCTCAGTTCTTGGGGTCTTTAATGTTCCTGACCTTTCTTAAAATTTGTTTTCTATGGGACAATTAGCTGAGTTGAGTTATCGCATTATATTTGATTACTCTGGGTGTATTGTGCGGGATCCAAGGACGGGATTGGAGCTTGGGACCGGTTCCAGAGTTGGGTGTATGTTTCTTATGGACAACTTTCGTCTTCCACTTGTTGCTCCTGTTTCTATTGCCGTAGCTGCTGCAATTTCTTCAATTCCTTCCCTTGCACTTTGGTATGGTATGCTCGACTTGGTCACACGTCTTCTTCTCGAGTACAACAATTGGCTTCTAGAGGTTTGTTAGGTTCAGTGCCTGCAGAAAATTTTGATTGTGTTTCATGTCAGTTAGGAAAACAACCAGTTTTGCCTTTCAATACTAGTGAATCAATATCCACTGATATCTTTGACCTTATTCATTCTAATGTTTGGGAACCTTCTTCTGTCTCTAGTATTAGTGGATCTCGATATTTTGTTATCTTTGTTGATGATTACTCTCACTATAGCTGGATTTTTAATATGAAACATCATTCTGAATTATTGCAAATATATTCTCATTTTGCAAAAATGGTTGAAACCCAATTTTCCAAACGTATTAAAATTTTTCGATCTGATAATGCTCTTGAGTGCACTCAATATGCTTTCCAAGCTATTTTGTACTCCTATGACATTGTTCATCAACTAACTTGTCCAGGTACCTCTCACCAAAATGGTAGAGCCGAACAAAAACTTTGTCATATTCTTGACACTGTTCGTGCTCTCCTTCTCTCTGCCAAAGTTCCTGCTCCTTTTTGGGGCGAAGCTGCTCTTCATGTTGTTCTTGCTATTAATCGCATTCCCAGTCCTGTCATCTAAAATCAAACTCCATATGAGTGCCTTTTTGGGTCACCTCCATACTATCACCACCTTTGCTTCTTCGGTTCTATTTGTTTTGTTCTTCTTTAGCCACATGAGCATAACAAACTTGAGCCTAGGTCAAGGCTTTGTTGTTTTCTTGGCTTTGTTGTTTTCTTGGCTATGGTGAAACTCAAAAGGGGTGTCAGTGTTATGATCCTGTTTCTCATCGTCTTCATATCTCCCGCAATGTTGTCTTTTGGGAACACTGCCTCTTTGTCGAGCTCTCTTACATTCGTGCTTCTCCGTCTTTCTCTTCTATCTTAGATCTATTTCCAGATGAGGAACATGTTCCTTCTGTAGGTGCTCCTGACCCTTCTGTAGGTGCTCCTGATCCTCCTGTAGCTGCTCCTGATTCTCCTGTAGACTTTTCTGTCCAACCACCAGATATCCTTGATCCCTTTCCTAGTTCCCCCTTTAATGAACAGGTGGAAGATGAACCGATCGAAGACGAGCTACCCAACCCTGAGCTTGGGTCCCCTGCTCTTGCTCCGCCTGAAGATCTTGCACAAGACATTCCACCTCGTCACTTAACTCGGGTAAGATCCATTCTTGCACATTTACTTGACTATCATTGTTACACTGCCCTTGCTACACTGCATGAGCCTCACACCTATCGTGAGGCTTCCACTGACCCTTTATGGCAGATTGAAATGAAAGAGGAAATTGATGTATTATCTAAAAACCATACTTGGGACTTGGTCACTCCCCCCCCTAGGAAATCTGTGATTGGTTGTAAGTGGATCTACAAGATTAAGATTCGCTCTGGTTGGTCCATTGAGCGCTACAAAGCTCGTCTTGTTGCAAAAGGTTTTACACAGGAGTATGAGATTGATTATGAAGAGACCTTTGCTCCGGTTGCTCGTATCTCATCTATTCGTGCCCTCTTAGCTGTTGCTGCTCCCAGTAAATGGTACATTTTTCAGATGGATGTCAAAAATGCATTCCTTAATGGAGATTTAAGTGAAGAAGTTTATATGCAACCTCCTCCTGGTCTCTCTGTTGAAGCAAACAAGGTTTGTCACATTCGGCGTGCACTTTATGGCCTTAAACAAGCTCCACGAGCTTGGTTTGTGAAATTCAGCTCTACTATCTCTCGTTTGGGTTATATGGCTAGTCATTATGATTCTACCTTATTTTTTCGTCACTAACAAAGACACTATTTTACTTCTCCTGTATGTGGATGATATGATCATAACTGGTGATGACCTTAGTGGCATTAAAAAACTCAAGAATTTTCTCAGTTAGCAGTTTGAGATGAAAGATCTCGGACATCTCAGCTATTTCTTGGGTCTTGAAATCACTCATTCTACAGATGGACTTTACATTACTTAAGCCAAGTATGCCTCTAAACTCTTGTCTTGAGCTGGACTTACTGATAGCAAGACTGTTGACACTCCAGTTGAACTTAATTCGCATCTGACTCCCTTAGGAGGGAAACCATTGTCTACTCCCTCTCTTTACAGACGCTTAGTTGGCAGGCTAGTTTATCTCACTGTTACTCATCCAGACATTTCCTATGTTGTTCACTAGGTGAGCCAATATCTGTTTGCTCCACGATTGACTCACTATGCTGCTGTTCTGTGCATTCTCCAGTACCTAAAGGGCATCTCTTCCATGGTCTTTTCTACTCTGCTCAATCTCCTCTTGTTCTCCGTGCATTTTCTGATGCTGATTGGGCAGGAGATCCCACTGATCGCAAGTCCACCATTGGTTTTTGCTTTCTTCTTAGTTCTTCTCTGATTTCCTGGCGAAGTAAGAAACAAACTCATGTGGCCTGCTCTACTACTGAAGCAAAATATCGTGCCCTTGCTAATACCACATCTGAGCTTCTTTGGCTACGATGGCTTCTCAAAGGCTTAGGTGTGTCTACATCCTCTGCTAATCCTCTTTATTGTGACAACAAAAGTGCCATTCATATTGCTCACAATGATATCTTCCATGAACAGACTAAACACATTGAGATCGATTGTCATTTTGTCCGTTATCATCTTGTCCATGGTGCTTTCAAGCTAATCTCAGTCTCCTCTACAGATCAACTTGCAAATATCTTCACCAAGTCACATCCTAAGGGACGCCTTCGTACTTTGGTTGACAAGCTCAAGTTAGTCTCACATCCACCTTGAGTTTGAGGGGGGCTGTTAACGTGTATAGTGTTATAAGCTTTAGGCCCAACTAAATTACTTGTATAGCATACATTCTTGTACTACACATTTACTTGTACTGCACTTCTATGCCTCCTATATAAAGGCACAGATGTATATTCTTTAGTTGAGAAATACAATACAATTATTTAGTATTTTTAACACCTAAAATGTAGTTTTTTAATTATAAAATTTAGCCATTTACTATACAACCATAACATAAGTAAATAAAAGCTTAAATTTAAGATTTTATAGTAAGAGATACACGTTTATTTTTGGTGGTGTTGTTCTTTTAAAAAAAAAATTAATAAAATTTATCAATTTTTGTTTAATCCAAAAATTTAGTTTTTTTATCCTAAAAGTTAGCCATTTACCTCACATCCATAACAAAAGTTAAAAAGAGTTTAAATTTCAAATATATCAACAACCTTTAAAACTAAGAAAAAGGTATGTAACATTTTTTTTAAGTCGTACATTTTATCCAAACAAAGGTACCCCTATTTTGAGAAAAAAAAAAAAACATAAAACTACCTGGCCACCTTTTTTTTATTATTTTAAATTCACGTTTTCCTCTTCTTCTTTTTTTTTTTTTCTTTCTTTTAAATCTCTTCCATATTTTAGAAAAAAAAAAAAAAAGACTCCTACTATAAAACCACTACTTAACTTCTCCATCCATATCCTTATATTTAGGCACTAACATATCTGATTTTGAAAGAAAATAAAAGGCTAAATTTTAGGGAAATTTAAAAGATTAAGGTGGGGAATTGGTGTGACCCTATCCTTATTTAAAAGTTTATCAAAAACAGAAAAACTACACGTTAAAAAAAATTTCATGTTCTATCCATGTACTATTTAAAGAAAAATCCCACTTTCTATCCCATGTTTAAAAACAACCCGACCACCATTTTTTTTTTTTTTTACAAATTCACATTTTTCCTCTTCTTCTTTTTTTCTTTTAAATCTCTTCCATATTTTGGAAAAAAAGACTCCTACTATAAAACCACTACTATAACTTCTCCATCCATATCCTTATGTTTAGGCACTAGCATATCTGATTTTGAAAGAAAATAAAAGGCTAAATTTTAGGGAAATTTAAAAGATTAAGGTGGGGAATTGGTGTGACCCTATCTTAATTTAAAATTTTATCAAAAAAGAAAGAAAGAAAAACTACACGTTTAAAAAAATCCCATGAACTATCCATGTACTATATAAAAAAATCCCATTTTTTATCCCACATTTAAAAACTACCCGACCACCATTTTTTTTTAAATTCACGTTTTCCTCTTTTTTTTTTCTTTGTCTTTTAAATCTCTTCCATATTTTGGAAAAAAAAGACTCCTACTATAAAACCATTATTATAACTTGTCCATCCATATCCTTATATTTAGACACAAACATATCTGATTTTGAAAGAAAATAAAAGGCTAAATTTTAGGGAAATTTAAAAGATTAAAGTGGGGAATTGGTGTGACCCTATCTTTATCCTTATTTAAAAGTTTATAAAAAAAGAAAAAGAAAAACTACACATTTAAAAAAAATCCCATATTCTATCCGTGTACTATTTAAAAAAATCTCACTTTCTATCCCACATTTAAAAACTACCCAACCACCTTTTTTTTTTTTTTTTTTTTCAAATGCAAAGTTTAAAAACTACATGTACTGTTTTAATCCTAAAAGCTAGCCACTTACTACACATCCATAGCAGAAGTGAAAAAGAGTTTAAATTTCAAACATATTTATTTTACGGTAAAATGATCAATAATCGTTAGCCACTTACTACACATCCATAAAAAAAGTTAAAAAGAGTTTAAATTTCAAAGATATCAATTACCTTAGAATTGAGAAAATGTACGTAACATTTTTTTATGGAGTAGTAAATTAATAATTATAAAAAAAAAATGTAAATTGAAGAGGTTTCTGCCATTTTTTCTCTTCTACCATTTTTTCTCCTATAAATCACTCCAATTTGGAGAGGTTTCTTTTTGATAGCACAAGAAGAAAATGCATAGGTCCCACCAAAATCCCTCCTATTTTTCATCATTACCAAACAACGCTACAAATTATTTTCTTTTGTATTCTCTCTTCTATTTTTCATCCTCCCACTTTTCACCCCAACCAAACAAACCCTTAGTGTTAGTTTTGTTATTAGCAATGAGCATGAAGAATTTATGGGGCAATGTGTTCATTGGAAGCGATTGGATTAGATGCAAAGGATGCCGAAGCACTAGCGGCTCTAGGCTTTTGAATTTTTATAAAGCACTAATTGCCAGTTTAAATGGAGAAGGAGGGAAGGGGAGTAGGGGAGAGTTAGCCAAAAATTAGCCCAATTTCCAGCCAACTCCCCTCTACTCCACCTCTTTTGTTCTCCATCAAAACAGGGCATAATATCCAAAGAAATTGATATGGCTGAAAATGGACATTTGTACAAGTTAACAGCAAGGAGAGTGGCTAATCTTTTCCGCGTTGTGTCCTTCTCATACCAAGAAATTATTAGGTGTACTAAGAGGACTCTTGGAGTGTCTTCCTAATTAATGAGATGATGCCACTTATATGCAAATGTGACTCAGTTTCCTAATCAGCATAAGATATATTAAAAAAAAAAAAAAAAACACAAATCACCAAGTGATGTTATATTTGTATAAGTGATAAAGTTTTAATGGTTGGGACTTAAACGAACCCTGGAAGACCACTTCTACAATTCCTACAGTTCTCGATAGACCAAGTAATTTCTCAGACCGATAAGTAAAAAAAGGGTCTCTCAGTATATAGCTATTTAATCTAGACTAGTAGATAGCTAAGTATTCTAGACTAGTAGATGGCCAACAGGTTCGGCTAGAAGTTGTGCCAAGTATTCTAGACTAGTAGACCGGGGCTTTCGCTTATGGTACAACCCTTGGCCCACAGTAGTTTTTTTTTTTTTTTTTTTTTTTTTTTTTTTTTTTTTAATTTTTATAAAGAGCCCATAGTAGCTCAAACAAGGGAAAGCTGGAAAGGTAAGAGAACAAAATATTAAAACACTCCTCATTAATAATTGCATGCATATAATGACATACTCAACGGGATTCAAATCCTCTAGATTTCTTAGGATACTCTACCAAATAGATTTTCTTAAATCTTAACAATTCTTTAATAATTTAATGGTCTAAATTTTGCCATGTCAGCATTCTATTAACAATAATCATAATTATTTTGTTTGTAACATTATTGTATTATTTTAAGAGTATTGTTAGTGGAATCCTGACATGCCAAAATCTAGACTCTTAAATCATAAAAGAATAGTTATGATTTAAGGAAATCTATTGATAGAGTACCCTAAGAAATTTAGAGGATTTGAATCTTACTCAACGTAGTTCTTTTTTTTTTTTTTTTTTTTTGAGAACGAACTCAATGTTGTATTAAATTTTGCGTATATTTTTTTATAATAAAGTGAATAGCAACAATCTTTTAATAAAAGGTTTTTTTATTAATTTACAACGTATATAAAAAAAATTAGTCAATAATCATCAATCTAACAAATACCTCGCTTATTTCTCAAAAAAAAAAAAAAAAAAAAGGATTCCCCCCTTTGGGTTTCATCATTTTGCATACTAAAATATTCTCTTACAAATTCTTAAACCCAAATTCTTCAAATAATCTTAAATATTATTTAGGAAAGGAAAATATAGATGTGTTGAGTTTAAAACTACCCATCTTTCTCTTCTTTATTTTTGATACCATCGCTTCCTGGTAGTGCATGCTTTAAAAGTTTAATAAGAAGCATGGTACTGAACGTATGCTAAGAGCATTGGACTACAAATTTCCAAAAAGGCAAGAACTGGGCGGTGTAAATGGGCAGTGGCCCTTCCATAAGTTACAAAGTTTGGCATTTGGCTTCTCATGCAGCCGTTTTCGGATGTTAATAATGATGAAGAAATTTTGGATGGATTTTTTTTTTTCAAACTACCAAAAACATTGCTATTTGTGACGAAACTTTTTCGACGACTACAAAAAGCCGTCGGAAAAACTAGCTTTTCTGACGGCAAGTCTCTTTCGTCGACAATTACTCGTCAAATATTAAAACATTTGTGACGGCAAAATGAGTTTGTCGAAAATGCCTATTATTTTTGTTGAAAATATGATTTATTTTGGAGGGAAGTGTTCCTGCCTTACTTTTTACGACGGCATAAAAATGTTCATCACTAATAAAATTTTATTTACGATGACCAAAAAAAAACCGTCAGAATTACTAACACTTGTTATGGCTTTTGTGTATCGAAAATACAAAATATAGTTTTTTTATGGTGTTATTATTTGTGACAAAAATTCTTCCATCATAAATATAAAAGAGAGTATTATTTACGACGACTGAATAAAAACTATCGGAAGTAACACTTGTGACAGCTTTTGTGCGTCGAAAATACAAAACATATATATTTTTATGGTGTTATTATTTGTGACAAACATTCTTCCATCGTAAATATAAAAGAGGGTATTATTTACAACGACTGAAGAAAAACTGTCAGAATTATTAACACTTTTGATGGCTTTTGTGTGTCAAAAATACAAAATATATATTTTTTATGGTGTTATTATTTGTGACAAACATTCTTCCATCGTAAATATAAAAGAGGGTATTAGTGACAGCCATGAAGCCATCAAAAATGGTAAAATATTTTGGAGGGAAAATGCCCTCCTTACTTTCACATTTGTGACGACATTGATCCATTGCAATTAATTTTTTTTTTTTTTTTCTAATTGAGTTTGTATTTGCGATGAACATGATGACTGTCGTAAATAGTAAATTTTCTTTAAAAGAAAGAATGTATTAGTGATAGAATTGGATCCCTCCCATTAAATAATATTTGCGATGGACCTAAGCGGTCAACAATGGTAATTTTTAAGGTTTTTTTTGGTTATTGGTCAGTATTTTAAGGTTTTTTTGGTTTTCATGCTTTTATCACTTTCTCGTTTTAAAATGGCAACGTCAAAGGTCATATGTAAATCAATTAGGGTCATTTTCTAGGTTTTTGGTTGTATTTTGTAAGTAATTTTCTTGATTCTTAGTAATATTTATGTAACATACAACTTTCTTGGAAGAGTAGTGGATATTTTTAGTGATTGTAGTTTCATGACAGGTAGATACAATGACACATGTCCATCTTGTGCCAAAGTTAGATTTAAAATTTGACCATTAGATTGAAAGTGTGGGAAAAAATATTGGTTTTGATGAATTTTGAGCTCAATCAAACGGTTGGATTAGGAGAACGAAATCAATCAAAATGTCTTGGTGTGTTGGTACAACAACACATGACCATAATGCTTTAGATTCAAATCCAAAATTCGACCGTTGGATTTGAAGAATGTGATGAGATATTAGTGTTGGCAAAGTATGACAACAATTGGATGATCAGATTGTGAGAAATGAGTAGTCAAAGTTAGCAAAACTTGGTCAATATTTGGTCAAACATGGTCAACCATCAAGGTTGGGTCTATGACCACTTGATAGGATCAAATTAGGTTGAATAGGGAGGTTTTGAGTGGGTTTTGGGTATTGGTTTGTATTTTAGGGTTTTCTTGACTTCTATGCTTTTTTATAAAATTTTCTTTACTAAAGTTTAACAATGAATAGTACATACAATACTGAAAATTTTAGAATAATAATGCAAAGTTTATCAAGCATCAAAATACTTGCAATGACAATTCTTTCCACAACTCAGTTGATTTTTTTTTTTTTTTTAAAAGCATACTAAATATTTTAAAATAATCTTTAATTAAAAATTGAAATCAATGAATTTTAATTATAAAATAAGATAATTTTGGAAATTTGTGGGTGGGGAAGTTCATAACATTTTTAATATTAATTTAACAAAATTTCATTAATGGGGTGTCAAGTGGAAAATGTTTTTCCCTTTAAATGGGGTAGTTTTGCCAAATAAAATAAACAAAGTTTTTTTTTTTTTTTTTAATATTGAGGTTATATTTCCGTAAAAGAAATCCACCTACACAATATTGAGAATATATTTCCCTGACTTTTTATTAAAGAACACGTGCTATAAAAAAAATTGCAAGAAGTGAAATTTCATTGTGTTGCTATCTTTTATTAATAATAATAATTAAAAAAAAAGTGATATTTCAAAGTGACCAAAAAAAAAGTAACGTGGATGTCATAAACAAAAAACATAATTTTATAAATAAAACACAAAAAAGAAGTCACATTGCAGTAAAATAAACCTAGCCCCACATCATTGTTGTTTAAAAATACACACACAATATCATTTTAACACTAAAAAAAAAAAATGAAAAGACAAAACCCTACCTCCTGGTTCCCTCCCTCTCCCTCTCACTAAAAAAAACGGCCCCCTTTTTCTTTTTTTGATCCCACGCCACCCTTTCCCTCTTACTAAAATACTAAAGAATAATGCTAGAGATACAAACTATTTTACAAAAAAATTTACAAACTGTTGATGTGGTGAGTGATTATTGGTAAATGAAAAAGTGATATTAATGGTGGGCCTAGATGAAAGCCAATAAAA
This sequence comes from Castanopsis chinensis, assembly GCA_032878915.1. Lineage (NCBI taxonomy): Eukaryota > Viridiplantae > Streptophyta > Magnoliopsida > Fagales > Fagaceae > Castanopsis > Castanopsis chinensis. The sequence goes on from JAVQMG010000132.1 coordinate 44,265,011, forward strand.
TATTGGCTACATCAGCAGTTTGTAAAAATATTGTAAAAGAGTTTGTGGCTGTAGCATTACTCAATACTAAATACTGACACTCTATTTCACTAAAGAAAAAAAAAAGAAGAAAAAAAGCTCTCACCTCTATACTCTATAGCCCACATATTTTTCAATATCCCTCCACCGTTCACTTGCTCTTACTCTTTCTCCCAATCACAATCAAACCCAAAAGGTTAGTTTTCTTAAATCCTTATATTTTGATTTATTTTGTTAATGTAGTGTATTAGTAAATGGATTTGTGGGGTTATTTCCTTTATCTAAATTTTGGGTTTGGTTTAGATATATCTCTTTCATAATATGTAATCTCGTATTGTAGGCAAAGTTCTTGATAGTTTGGTACTAGTAAATAGTGTAATGTTTGTGTGTATTGATAGCCCTAGCCACTTTGTTGATTAATCTTAATTATATGCAAGCACCTACTACACATATTTTTTTTCCAAAATAATCAATATAAATTTTTTTTCTATTTTATTTAGGTTATTGAAATAAGTGATAAATTTGGTCATTATAGTTTTTAGTTAATTGCTATTCTTGGTGCATATATAATTTTATGTGACTTGTTGTGGTGATGGATATATTGTTAAAAGTGATGGGGATGTACTATTAATGTAATTATTGGTGGCAGATGTATTCTTGGAAGTTCTTATTCACAGGAGAACTACAAGGTTATTGTTATTAGTAAGGATTTATGATAGAGGCAATGTTTATGCCGGTAGTAAGGGTTTATTTTTTATGTTTTCTCATTTATCGTGGTGATTGTGTTAATGTTTTTAAATGAATATATTTTAGTTATTTCAAAATTATTTACTGTAAATATAAAAATTTATGTAGTTATAATTTTTTTTTAATTCAGTTTAATTTAAAATATTACAAAACAATGTTAGGGAGGCGATCATAGTGTGAATAATGACAAAAAATGACTTTGAGAAGGAAGGTGACTTTCAGATAAAAGAAACCGGCTCAGATGATGATTGATCTTCCAATCCTTATGCTTTCAAGTTTCGTGAAGGATATAATTAATATAGCTTTCATGTATTATTGAACATCATACTATTTTGTAGACCTTTTGATATTTTCAATGTTATTGCATTATTCACTTATTAGTTTTGAATAATTATGGATTTGTACTTGTTATTCGAATGGTGAATTTTTTATTAGATGTATGTTTGTAATTTATATATAATTTTATTTACTTTCATGTAATTCATGTGTTTCTTTTTGGACAAAATTGTTTTGTAGCAATTAAAGTACTATAAACGACCTTTTTATTTTTATTTTTACGATATAGCTATTTTGTTGCAAATAATGCATTAGTGACGTGGTAACTAATTTTTAATAATGTTCAAAGCTCGTCGAGAAAAAGTAAATGGTCACTAAGATGTTGTATTTTTGACAAAAAGTTAAGTATTTACGATGGCTTTTAGTTGTCGAAAAAAATAGATTAACGATGGCTATAGTTCGTCACAAACTGTATTTGGTCGTTCAACTTCATCGTTTGAAATTGTATTTTTGACGGCAAATCAAGTATTTATGACGGCTTTTAGTCATAAAAAAAAAAAAATACATTAACGATGGCCGTAGTTCGTCGCAAAATATATTTGGTCGTCCAACTTCCTCATATGAAGAGGTATTTTCGATGGAAAATATCAAGTGCTTACGACGGCTTTTCACAGTCGAAAATGAGTGTTAACGACGGCCTTGTCGTTAATATAGTATTACCGACAAGGCTTTTGCCGACGGAAGTCGACGGCCTTTGTCGGCACTACTAATTTGAGACGGCTTTTTGTGTTGTTGCGACGAACTCTAGCCATCGCTAATAGCAATCTTTTTTGTAGTGAAAATAACACCAAAATTCAAACAATTTCATTAGTTAGCACGTTTTTAAAATTATTTAGCAAACTAACATCTCGAGTGTGAGGAACTCGATTTTGGTGTGCTAAATCTTGCATTATAGAGTCGAGTTTTATGAGTGGAAATTGAGCATTACAGTCTTGAGTTCCATAAAACTAGAAGAAAGAAACCAAAACTACATGAAGAAAGAAAACAACCCAAAAGGAAGAAACCCAGAAACCTAGACCAAATGAAGAAGCAACACGAAGAAGGCAAATAGACTAGAGAGATCAAACGAAGAAGGAACAAACATGAAGAAACCCAGACCAAACTAAGAAGGAACAAACCCATGAACCTAGATCTCCCTAACCTAAATTGTTCGGCTCAAACTATACCCAGGCAACGACAACGAAGGTTTTAGAAGGTGGCGGCGGCAGCGACAAAGCTCCAGGCGAAAGTTTTCCTCTAATTCCTTCATTTTCTTCTCTGACTCTTTGGGTTTGATTATGTTTCGTTGAGTCTGGGTTTTTGGTTCAATGACATCTCAGGGAAATCAAGTATTGAAGACTCAAGTTTCATGGAACTCGAGTTCATCACACTCGATTTAGAGCAACAAAATCGAGTTTCTTGCACTCGAGATGTTAGTCTGTTAAATTGTTTTGAAAACGTGATAACTAACGAAATTGTTTAAGATTCAGTGTTATTTTGAAAAAAAAAAAAAAAAAATCAAAGTTTGGATCTTGATGGAGATGGGCGGTGGCCCTTTGGTAGTTTTTTTGAGTAACTCATCCTTGATATGTTTGATCCAGGTAAGTGACTTTTATCCCTTCTTTCTTTTTGTTTTGGGGCGGGGGGTTGGTTGACAAGATGTAGATCTTCCGCATCAGGGTCATTATGCTTCTTATTCTTGTTATTTCTTTTCATTAAATGACAGTTTGGGAGGTTCGCTTGGTAGGGTCATGGCCTTGAGAGAAATTTTAAATCATCAAGGTGAATATTGAAAACCGTTTTTGGACGGTTATCACACTTTACCCATGATATATAAATGATTCTAACTCTCATTTTCAATGTCTTCTTCTTTCAAAACTTAGTAAGAAACACTAAAAATCCTCTTGGCCTTCTCCAAAATTGCCGTATTTAGAACGTAATAAATTTGGTTGTATCCTGGGAATAAATTTGTAGTAACATTTTAGCAACTCTTGTGTGGGTGCATATATTGTCTAAGGGTAACATTTCCTTGTGGTCCAAATTGTCAAATGTTTTGTTTGATTATTAAATCACTTTATTTTTTATATTATAATTTTTGGTAGTGAAAATTTGATGTGTTGTCCCCATTTATTTTTAATGTGAGAAGTGTTACTTTCCCATTAGCAAAGCTAAAGTGACAAAAACCGTGGCAATGAAATGAAAAAAAAAAAGTTTAGAAATACTTGCAAGTTCTATAGTTTTATGAAAGACGTACAAGCGTTTCAAGTTTCTTTTGCATCAATATTTCTTGAGAGTTTGTACGTAACTCGAATGTACGAGTGTTGTAGGAGATTCTATAGATTTTACAAATTTCACAGTATTTTGGACTGAATTTGTTCGACTTGTAATGAAAACATTTGTGAATATTGAAAATAGTGTACGAATGGTTATAACTCTTTACCCATGATATATAAATGATTCTAACTCTCACTTTCAATGCCTTCTTCTTTCAAAAGTTTCTTAGAAACACCAAAAATCCTCTGGAACTTCACCAAAATTGCTATCTTTAGTACCTAATTCACTTGGTTGTATCCTGGAGATAAATTTCAAGTAACCTTTTAGCAACTCTTGTATGGTGCGTACATTGTCTAAGGACGGCATTTCAATGTGGCTCCAAATTAACAAATGTTTTGTTTGATTATTTAATCACTATTTTTTCTTTCAATTATATTTTTCAGTACAGAAAATGTGATGTTTAGTACCAATTTTTTTTTTTTTTATTGGTGAAAAGTGTTAATTCCTCTTTATTAGAGGTAGAGACATAGAGTGACAAAAAATGTGCAAACAAATGAAAAGAAAAGTTTAGAGAATCTTGGATGTATGTGGGGTGCATATAAAACATACAAGATTATCAAGTTTAATTTCATCTAAATTAATTGAGAGTTTGTACGAAACTCGAACATACGAGTATTTTTAGAATTTACGAATATTACAATTTTTGGGCCAAATGTTGTACAACTTGTAATAAAAACGATTGTGAATATTGGAAACTATTTTTGGGCTGTTATAAGACATTACCATGATATATAAATGATTGTAACTCTCACTTTCACTATCTTCTTCTTTCAAAACTTTCTAAGAAATACTAAAACTACTCTGAGCCTTCTCCGAAATTTATATTTTTAGATCCTAATAAACTTAGTTGTATTCTGAGGATAAATTTGTAGTAACTTTTTATCAACTTTTGCATGGGTGCATATATTGTTGAAGGATACAATTTCGTTGTGGCTCTAAATTTTTTTTAAAAAACATTTATTGTTGAATCACTATATATTTTTTTTCATTATACTTTGTGGAAGTGAAGAGGTGATGTCTAATCCATATTTTTTTTTTAATATGAGAATTGTTAATTCCTCTTTAGTAGAGCTAAAGTGACAAAAGCTGTGGCAATGAAATGAAAAAAAAAAAAAGAAAAAGAAGAAGAAGAGAATCTCTTATGTACGATAGATGTATGTAAGAAGCACGTGAATTTCAAGTTTCTTTAATATCAAAATTTCTTGAGAGTTTGTTCGAAACTCGAACGTACGAGAGGTGCACAAGATTATGCAAAATTTTAAAATTTGATAGTTTTTGGGACATAATTTATTTCACTTGAAATGGAAGTTTGTGAATATAGAAAACAGTTTTTCAACGGTTATAACTCTTTACACTTGGTATATAAATGATTCTAAATCTCACTTTCAATGTCTTATTCTTTAAAAACTTTCATAGAAACACTAAAAATCCTCTGGGACTTCACTAAAATTCCTATTTCTAGAATCTAATAAACTTGGTTGTATCCTTGGGATAAATTTGTAGCAACTTTTTAGCAACTCTTGTGTCGGTCCATACATTGTCTAAGGAAAGCATTTTATTCTGGCTCCAAATTTTCTAATGTTTTTTATTTTTATTTTATTGAATTACTATATTTTTTTAATTATATTTTTTAGTAAAGAAAACATGATGTTTAGTCCCAAATTTTTTTTTTTAATGAAAAATGCTTTAATTCCACTTTCGTAGAGGTAGAGTGACCAAAAAAAAAAAAGTGGCAAACAAATGAAAAAAATAAAGTTTAGAGAATCTTGGATGTAAGAAAGTTGAATATTAGACGTACGTGATTATCAAGTTCATTTTCATCAAAATTAATTGAATGTTTGTACGAAACTCGAACGAATGAGTGTTGTACGCGATCATGCAGAATTTACGAATTTGACAGCTTTTGGACCAAAGGTTGTACAACTTGAAATAAAAACGTCTGTGAATATTGGAAACAATTTTTGGGCAGTTATAAGACTTTACCCTTGATATATAAATGATTGTAACTCTCGCTTTCAATGCCCTCTTCTTTCAAAACTTTCTTAGAAACACTAAAAATCCTCTGGGCGTTCTCCCAAATAGCTATTTTTAGAATCTAATAAACTTGGTTGTATCCAAGGGATAAATTTGTAGTAAGCTTTTAACAACTCTTCTATGGGTGCATATATTGTCAATGGAAAGCATTTCATTGTGGCTACAAATTATCAAATGTTTTTTTTTTTAATTATTGAATCACTATATATTTTTTTAATTATATTTTTCAGTACAAAAAAAGTGATGTTTAGACCCTATTTTTTTTTAATATGAAAAGTGTTAATTCCTCTTTAGTAAAGGTAGAGTGACAAAAAAATGTGGAAAACAAATGAAAAAACCAAAGTTTTGAGAATCTTGGACATATGAGTGTTGTACACGATTATGCAGAATTTACGAATTTGACAGTTTTTGGGCCAAAAGTGGTACAACTTGAAATGAAAACGATTGTGAATATCAGAAACCATTTTTAGGCTGTTACATGACTTTACCCATGATATATGAATGATTGTGACTCTTTCTTTCAATATCTTCTTCTTTCAAACTTTCTAAGAAACACTAAAACTCCTTTGGATCTTCTCCAAAATTGCTAGTTTTAAAACGTAATAAATTTGGTAGTATCCTGAGGATAAATTTATAGTAACCTCTTATCAACTCTTGTGTGGGTGCATATATTGTCTAAGGATAGCATTTCGTTGTGGCTCCAAATTATATAATGTTTTTTTTTAATTATTGAATCGCTATAATTTTTTTCATTATATTTTTCAGTTGTGAAGACAAGATGTCTATTCCTTTTTCTTTTTCTTTTTTTTAAATGTGAGAAGTGTAAATTCCTATTTGGTAGAGCTAAAGTGACAAAAACTGTGGCAAAGAAATGAAAAAAAAAAAAAAATTAGACAATCACTTACGTACGAAATATGTAGGCAAAAATTGGAAATTAACATTAATTTTTAAACAATATAATTAGTAGGCATTGTTACAAAACTATATTTTTTTACTAACATCTCAAATCTAAGAGACTTAATTTTGGGCCTAAAAATCGAGTCTTTAAGGGTCGATTTTCATGGTCTGATCCGTCTAATGTGACACTTTTTCCACGTGGCGTCTTCTTGGAAATCGAGTCTTTAAGACTCGATTTATATCTTATATAACTTTCTTATTTTCCTTCTTCTTCTTTTTTTTCCTGTTCTTCGTGTCTTTCTCCTTACTACCTGTCCATCTCCTTCTTTCTTCCTCCAATCTGCACAAGCCCAACTACTGACCCACGCCGCCACGCGACCCACGCCGCACGCGACCCACATGGTGACCCATGTCGCGACCTAAGCCGCACGTCTAGGTCGCGTGACCTAGACCGCCGCGTGACCCGGGCAGACGTGGATCTGGGCTTGCTCGGCGGAGGTTTCGGCGGTGTGGGTTAGATCGGCGTGGGTTTCGGCGATGTGGGTTACATTGGTGAGGGTTTGATTTGTGATTTGTGGGTTTGATTTGTGATTTGTGGCTATGAGTTTGTTTTGTGGTGTTCTGTGAGTTTGTTTTGTGGTGTTTTGTGGGTTTGTTTTGTGGTGGCTGTGGGTTTGTTGGTGGTGTTGTATTGGCGGTGGCTGTGCTGCGTTGGTGGTGCTGTGCTGGTGCTGGATTGTGTTTTTTTTTTTTTTTTTTTTTTTGTTCAGCTACTAGGGTTTGTGGTTGTGGCTGGTGGGCCGACGGTGAAGGTGCTGTGTGTGTGTGTGTGTGTGTTTTTTTTTTTTTTTTTGTTCAGCTACTAGGGTTTGTGGTTATGGCTAGTGGGTTGACGGTGAAGGTGTTGTGGTTTTTTTTTTTTTTTTTTGGGAATGGCTTGTACATGAGAGACAGACTTGAATTTTTTTTGGCTTATAAATCGAGTCTTAGAGACTCGATTTCCAGGTGGACACCACGTGGAAAAATTGCCACATCAAACGTGAGCAGACCATGAAAATCGACCATCAAAAACTCGATTTTTAGGCTCAAAATCGACCCTCTTAGACTCAAGATGTTAGTAAAAAATATAATTTTGTAACAGTGCTTACTAATTATATTGTTTAGAAAACACTGTTAATTTCCAATTTTGGCCAAATATGTATGTAAGATGTACAAGAATTTCAAGTTTCTTTTGAATCCAAATTTCTTGAGAGTCTATATGAAACTCAAACGTATGAGTGTTGCACAAGATTATGCAAAATTTACGAATTTAATAGTTTTGGGGACAAAATTTGTTCCACTTGAAATGCAACTTTGCGAATATTGAAAACAATTTTTCGAAGGTTATAACTCTTTGCCCATTCCGTATTGTACTCTAACTAGCTTTGTCTTGGATCTTTTGTTGCTGCTTAGTTTTTGAAAGAATCGGGGTGTTTATAAAAAATTTCAAAAAAAAACAAAACTCATTGCCCGTGGTATATTAATGATTCTAACTCTCACTTTCAATGCCTTCTTCTTTCAAAACTTTCTTAGAAAGACTAAAAATCCTCTGGGACTTCACCAAAATTTCTATTTTGAGAACCTAATTAACTTGGTTGTATCCTAGGGATAAATTTGTAGTAACTTTTTGGCTACTCTTGTGTGGGTGCATACATTGTCTAAGGAAAGCATTTCATTGAGGCTCCAAGTTATAAAATGTTTTTTTATATATTATTGAATCACTATATTTTTTTAATTATATTTTTCAGTATAGAAATTGTGATGTTTTGTCCCAATTTTTTTAATGTGAAAAACATTAATTCCACTTTAGTAGAGGTAGAGTGACAAAAAATGTGGCAAACAAAAGAAAAAACAAAGTTTACAGAATCTTGGACATACGAGAGTTTTATATAAGATGTAGGAGATTATCAAGTTCATTTTCATCAAAATTAATTTAGCATTCATACGAAACCTGAACGTACAAATTTTGTACAAGAATATGCAAAATTTTTGAATTTGACAGTTTTTGGGCCCAAAAGTTGTACAAATTGAAATGAAAATGATTGTGAATGTTGGAAACAATTCTTGGACAATTATAAGACTTTACCCATGATATAGAAATGATTGTAACTCTCACTTTCAATATCTTCTTCTTTCAAAACTTTTTAAGAAACACTAAAAATCCTTTGAGCCTTCTCCCGAATTGCCATATTTAGAATGTAATTAACTTTGTTGTATCCTAGGGATAAATTTGTTGTAACATTTTAGCAACTCTTGTGTGGGTGCATATACTGTCTAAGTATAGCATTTTCTTGTTGCTCCAATTTGTCAAATGTTTAGTTTGATTATTAAATCGCTTTATTTTTTATAGTATATTTTTTGGTAGTGAAAATTTGATGTGTAGTCCCTATTTCTTTTTAATGTGAGAAGTGTTACTTCCCCTTTAGTAGAGCTAACGGGACAAAAACTGTGGCAATGAAATGAAAAGAAAAAAAAAAAAGTTTAGAAATACTTGTATGTGCTATAGGTGTATGAAAGACGTACGAACATTTCAAGTTTCTTTTACATCAATATTTTCCAAGAGTTTGTACGAAACTTGAATGTACGAGCGTTGTAGGAGATTCTGTAGAATTTACAAATTTCATAGTATTTTGGACTAAATTTGTTCCACTTGAATTGACAACGTTTGTGAATATTGAAAACAGTGTATTGATGGTTATAACTCTTTACCCATGATATATAAATGATTCTAACTATCACTTTAAATGCCTTCTTCTTTCAAAACTTTCTTAGAAACACTAAAAATCCTTTGGAATTTCACCAAAATTGCTATCTTTAGTACCTAATAAACTTGGTTGTATCCTAGGGATAAATTTCAAGTAACCTTTTAGCAACTCTTGTGTGGGTGCATACATTGTCTAAGGAAGGCATTTCAATGTCGCTCCAAATTATCAAATGTTTTGTTCGATTATTTAATCACGATATTTTTTCAATTATATTTTTCAATACAAAAAACGTGATGTTTAGTCCCAATTTATTTTAGTGGTGAAAAGTGTTAATTCCTCTTTATTAGAGGTAGAGACGTAAAGTGACAAAAAATGTGCAAACAAATTAAAAAAACAAAGTTTAGAGAATCTTGGACGTACGAGGGGTGTATATAAAATGTACAAGATTATCAAGTTTAATTTCATCAATACATTGAAACAAATGGAACGTAAGTCATGTAAATATAATAAATATGATATTTTAGCATATGCAGTAATTAACTCATGTAAATCTAATATTTTCTCAACTACATATATAATGAATTGGTAACTTTATGACATTCTGTAATGCGTGAACTATATGAAATGTGTTATAAAAAATTTGGTTAAGAATAGAAAATTATGACAATGAATTAAAAAAAAAAAAAAAAGTCTCATCACATGCACAATTATTATTCAAAGATAAGACATGTTGTTGTCCGTTAATAAAAAAAATGACGGATAATTCAGCAAATAATTGTTGTATATGGAACAGCTTATGAAGATTTTATTATAAAAAAGAGATGATTTCGGCAAGAAAAATAACGAGAAATTAAGTAAATAGATAGAAAGACAATTGGAACTTAACGAGGAAATATTACATTATGAAAGCATACCTCAGTTATACTTCTTGTCATATTGTTTTTGTAGCACTAGCAGATAGCAGTCAAAGGCGAGATAGGAGTACCGGACCAAGATGCGATTTGTGGGAAAAGAAAAAGAAAGAAAATGATACAGAGATTATATAGACTTTTATGTATGAAGTGAAAAGATTAATCTAAATGTAAGATAATCAAACAAATCATTTGATTACTTTTCTTCTTTTTTTTTTGTAAAATAAAAAAAAAAAAAAAGTAATAGCAATATGATCATATTCTCGAAAATTTTAAAATTTTCTATTTGTGATTTGAGTATTTATTTATATTATATATGTTGTATAATATTCTATTCTTGAATTAATTAAAAGCAATAATGTTTATTCTTTCTATATCTTATATTTCATTTCCAGCCATGGTGGGTTGATTGCAAAAGACCTAAAATTATATGGATTTCCAAAAGAATTATTCTGCACTTACAAATAATAATAAAAAACAACGTATAACATTCGGTACATTGTCTTGGAGATACTGCGACAATAAAATTCGATGTATATATATAGTCCTTGATTACATTAGTAGAATTAAAAGTTTTTTTTTTTTTTTTTTTTTTTTTTTTTTTTAAGTTTTGATTTTGAAGTATAATAAAAATTAATATATTAATTTTAAAAGAACTTTAAAGAGCTTTGGGTGGAATGGGGTGCAATTGCACACCCCCCTCCCCCTCCCCCTCCCCCACCCCTACCTGGCTTTGCCCATCGTACCATATGATACTAATAATTATGGTTAATCATAGGTGAATAGCAAAAATAAATGAACTTAATATTAGATTATCTTACTAATTAATTTGAAGTTTCGATCTCATGTTGTTTTAAAAAAATTTAAGAATTTTATTCAAGTATCATAAATGGGATTCCAATAAATTTGTGTTCCTAATCTAACTGGATTTTCCATACAACTTCCTGCCTAAAACTAATTTCCTAACAAAAAACAATAAGAAAAAAAGTCTTAATAAAATATTAGTTCTTAGATCTTAAAATTACTTGACGCTTACTAAATGACAGTTCTTTGATTAGTTGTAATGCACAAATTGAACATCTAGAATTTAGTTTAAGTTCATTTTCAATTTATAGTCTAACTAGTTACATGTCTTTGATTCTTTGTGAATGACGGTTGCATTGAATTTGAATTTATCCAAAGAATTGTTGAAAAAAATCTCAAATTCTAAATTAAATCGGATGCCATTATTTGTTGCTAAATACCCAGTTGGAATAAATTCTCATGTAGAGGCCATAACATTGCATTTAGATATTGGGTCAAATGATGTTCGTATGATAGGTGTGTATGGCCCTGGTGGAGTGGGTAAAACAATCATCACAAAAGCTATTTATAACAGAATTTTTGATCATTTTGAAGGAAGCAGCTTTCTAGAAAATGTTAAAGACAACTCAGGGGCAATTAATGGCATAATCCAACTACAAGAGACACTTCTATTTGAGATCTTAGGGGATGGACAATTAAAGGTGGGAAGTGAATCAAAAGGAACCAGTGTGATAAAGAACAGACTTCGCAATAAAAGAATTCTTGTAATCCTTGATGATGTGGATAAATTGGACCAAATAGAAAGATTGATTGGAGGATGTGATTGGTTTGCTTTGGGAAGTTGAATTATTATAACAACGAGAAACAAAAATTTATTATGTTCTTTAAGAATAGGTCATTCAACCTATGAGATTAAAGAGTTAGACGATCATGAAGCTCTTGAACTATTTAGTATGCATGCTTTCCAAGGAAACAAACTTGAGGAAGATTATTTAGAACTTACTGATCAAGTTATATGTTATGCCAAGGGCCTTCCATTAGCTCTATCAATAATTGGTGTTGATTTGTGTGGAAGAAATGAAATGCAATGGAAAAGTGCATTAGATAAGTATAAAAAAATTCCTAACAAAGATATTTAAAAAATACTCCAAATAAGTTATCAAAGATTGGATGAAACTGAACAAGATATTTTCCTTGATATTGCATGTTTCTTCACAGGGCATACAAGGATTATGTTGTAGATATACTAAATGCTTGCAATCTATACCCAATTATTGGTATTCAAAAACTTACTGATAAGTGTTTCGTAACTATTGGTTGATCTAACAAATTATGGATGCATGACTTGCTACAACAAATGGGCAGAGAAATTGTTAGACAAGAATCGCTACAGCTGCCTGAAAAACGTAGCAGACTATGGTGTTATGAGGATGTTGTTGAAGTGCTAATGGAAAATACAGTGTAACTTCTAGTTTCATTCTCCTTTACCATTTTCTTCATGAAGTAAATATAATGACCATTTTTTTCCTATTATTTATTTATTTATTTATTTGTTATGGAAGAAATTCATGTCCAATAATGTGGATAAGATTTAGTAATTATTCTATTTTTTATGAAATCTTTTGAATGATGTGATTTATGTTATTTTTTGTCCAATTAGGGATCAAAAAACATTCGAGGCATGATGATATGCTCACCTGAACCAGAAGAGATGCAATTAGAAGCTAAATTTCTTGAGAAGATGAAAAATCTCAAATTCCTTATGGTTGATAATATAGATATTTGTGGAGGTATTAAATATCTTCCCAATGGATTAAGGTTGCTTGATTGGCCTGGATTTCCTCTATCTTCTTTGCCATCCAATTTTCGAGCTCAAAACCTTATTGCACTCAACATGCCACAAAGTCAGGTTATATTGGACAAGTTTCTCGAGGTATGATCAATTTTATTTATTCATATACTATTAATTCATTAAAATTTATGTTAAAGTTTGTCAAAACTAAATTTTTTTTTTCCAATAAAAGATACGGTTCAAATGCTTGACATATATGAATTTTCACTCATGTCATTATATTAGAAAATTATCCAACTTCAAAAAAACCACCCCAAACATAAAGGAATTGAATCTCCGTGGATGTAAAAATTTAATGGAGGTTCATGAGTCCATTGGACAACTTGATAAGCTTGAAAAGTGGGACCTCACAGGTTGCATTGAACTTCAAATCATTTCAAGTTGTCTCACAATAAAATCTCTCAAACATTTAAGTCTTTATCGATGCACAAAGGTTGAGAAGTTCCCCAATATGCCACAAGAAATGGAAGGTTTAAAGTATTTAAATCTATGTGGGACAGATATTAAAATGTTGCCTCCATCATTTGCAAATCTCATACAACGACGAAGATATCCAGCAGGAAGAGAATAAGGATCAATATGACATGGCCTCGGTGTTCTTAGATTGGCTTAGAACAAACAAAGAGACTGTCCCTGCTGAAGATTTGAGGAGTGTGAAGATCAAGAAGTCCACCATAGAGTGTGCGGCAAAGCACTTAGGTGGTGGAAAAGAAGCCATGAAACAGTTGTTGAAACGTGTACTGGAATGGGTTCAGACTAACCATCTTCAGAAAAGGCGCTTCAAAGACTTACCACCAACACATTTTCCCAACCAATACCAAGACCCTTTCCAAAACCCTAATAATTCTGTCACACCTGAATCAAACCCAAACCCAAACCCAAATCCTTGTTTCACCAACTAGTCCACATGGATCCCAGCTTAGCCGCCTTATGTTCCTAAGCCAACTGCTCCTCCGACGGCTTATCCTTCAATGGTTGGGTATATGGGTGCTGATCCGTACACAAATGGAGCTAGTTCTAATATCAGTGTCAATAACAGTCAGGTTTACACAGCTCCAGCTGCAGCTCCACCAGAGTATCACATGGTGGACTCCTCACAGTCATGGCCATCCTCACAGTTCACTATGTCAGCGTCTCATTACAACACATTTCCAGACAATAATACTATTCACCAACCTCCGCAAGCTTTTGTTGGGTATGGAAATCAATACCCATATCATCAATATTTTCAAGGGCACGGCGAGAGTACTCTGGCGAGGTTAGGTTCTTCAGCCACTAAAGAAGCGAGGAAGAAGAGGATGGTGAGGCAAAGGCGGTTCTTGTCACACCATAGACACCATCACAATCAACATAACCAGCAAAATCAATGCAACCAGAACACAGATCCGCATGCAAGTGCAAGGCTTGGGAATGACAATTGCACCACGGCCACTGCAGCTCAGACCAATCCGGCCAACTGGGTGTACTGGGCCTCTGCTGGTGGTGGTGGTGCACCTTCAGCATCTCTGGCGATGCCAGCAGAGGCACCACCTGGACATCAAGCAGATCAGGCTACCATGCAAGCCCAGAATTTGCAAGGAAGAGTCGCATCAGATAGACGACCAGTGAGTGTTTTTTTAGCTGGTGAAACATAAATTGTAACACACAAAATGTGATAAAAGATTTTTATTTAATTGAATATAGTTGAATGATTTTTTAGTTCTCTCAATAATGAATGGTGCATGTGTTGTGTTGTGGGTTTATTTGATTGATTATAGGGATGGAAACCTGAGAAGAACTTGAGGTTTCTTCTGCAGAAAGTGTTGAAGCAGAGCGATGTTGGTAATCTTGGAAGAATTGTGTTGCCAAAGGTGCGAACATAATTTAAATCTTTCTATCTAATCTATCAATGTTGTTAGAGATATATTAGCTCATTATTATAAGTCCAACCCTAATTCTATTTTGTGTGCAAGCCAAGTCTCCTACTTGTATTAAAAGTCTATTAGTCCAGGGTTTAGTCTACTATATATACGCATGTTATGGTTCATTGTAATATAGGATTTATACTACACTCTAATATATTATTGATGTAGCCCTTTAAGGTTTCCTCCATTGATGTAGGCCGTTAGACTGAACCACGTAACTCTTGTATGTTATTGTATTCTATATTTTATGCTTTCGCTTCTACATCCATACTATCATATTCAACATGGTGTATCAATGCTAATATTTAACATGGTATCAGAGCCACTTTCCTATGGCCATGGTTTTCTGTTCTTACAGTGTATTAAGAGCAATCTTTATTTTCCTCGGTATTTCTTTACTGCATTCATCTTCTTTGGCTTCCCACTATTGCTGTCAAATCTTTCAAGTATAGTCATGCCATCGATAAAAGTCGCATCAACACTGCAAGACCATTGTCTTTCTCAAACCACCGTCACAGAGCCAAACTTCATCCAAGGGATCTTCTCAACCTTATCAAATCTCAAGATTTCATTAAGCTTCCATTTTGAATTTGAGAGGGGATGTCAGAGATATATTAGCCCATTAGTATAAGCTCAAGCCTAATTCTATATTGTGTATAAACTAAGTCTTCTACTTATACTAGAAGTCTATTAGTTCAGGGTTTAGTCTACTATATATACACATGTTATGGTTGATTGTAACATAGAATTTGTACTACACTCTAATATATTTATTTGGTATGTCTCCTTCCTCTTGGTTTATGGATTCTGCTTGTTGCAATCACTTGACACCTCACTCGTCCTTATTTTCTGAACTTAAACCTGCACCACACCCTCTTAATATTCACACAACAAATAGTTCCACAAAGTTTGGTCATAATATAGGTTCCGTTTTGACCTCCAACCTCTCAGTTCCTAGAGTCTTTAATGTTCCTGACCTTTCTTACAATTTGTTTTCTATGAGACAATTAGCTGAGTTAGGTTACTGCATTATATTTTATTATTCTGGGTGTATTGCATAGGATCTAAGAACGAGACAAGGGCTTGGGACCGGTCCTAGAGTTGGGCGTATGTTTCCCGTGGATAACCTTCGTCTTCCACTTGTTGCTCTTGTTTCTATTGCCTAGCTGCTGCAATTTTTTATATTCCTTCCCTTGAACTTTGGCATGCTCGACTTGGTCACGCATCTTTTTCTCGAGTACAACAATTGGCTTCTAGAGGTTTGTTAAATTCAGTGTCTACAGAAAATTTTGATTGTGTTTCATGTCAGTTAGGAAAAGAACCAGCTTTGCCTTTCAATGCTAGTGAATCAATATCAACTGATATCTTTGACCTTATTCATTCTGACGTTTAGAGACCTTCCACTGTCTCTAGTATTGGTGGATCTCGATATTTTATTGTCTTTGTTAATGATTACTCTCGCTATAGCTAGATTTTTAATATGAAACATCGTTCTGAATTATTGCAAGTATATTCTAATCTTGCAAAAATAGTTGAAACTCAATTTTCCAAACGTATCAAAATTTTTTGATCTGATGATGCTCTTGAGTACACTTAATATGCTTTTCAAGCTCTTTTGCATTCCTATGGCACTGTTCATTAACTAACTTGTCTAAGTATCTCTTAGCAAAATGGTAAAGCCGAACGAAAATTTCGTCATATTCTTGACACTATTCGTGCTCTCCTTCTCTCTGCCAAAGTTCCTGCTCCTTTTTGGGGCGAAGCTACTCTTCATACTGTTCATGCTATTAATTGCATTCCCAGTCCTATCATTCAAAATCAAACTCCATATGAGTGCCTTTTTGAGTCACCTTTAGACTATCACCACTTTCGCTCCTTCGGTTCTGCTTGTTTTATTCTTCTTCAGCCACATGAGCATAACAAACTTGAGCCTAAGTCAAGGCTTTATTGTTTTCTTGGCTATGGCAAAAATCAAAAGGGGTATCGATGTTATGATCCTGTTTCTCATCGTTTTTGTATCTCTCGCAATGTTGTCTATTAGGAACATTACCTCTTTGTCGAGCTCTCTCACTTCTGTGCTTCTCTATCTTCCTCTTCTGTCTTAGATCTATTTCCAAATGAGGCACATATTCCTTCTGTAACTGCTCCTAACCCTCCTGTAGCTGCTTCTAATCCTCCTGGAGCTGCTCTCGATTCTCCTATAGACTTCTCTGTCCAACCACCAGATATCCTTAATCCCTTTCCTAGTTCCCCCTTTAATGAATAGGTGGAAGACGAACAGCTCATCCCCTGCTCCTACCCCGCCTGAAGATCTTGTACACAAAATAGAATTAGTCTGTGGTTTTTAGATCCATAATTGTAATTAGGGGGTAACGTTCCAATACTAGTGTAGTGTATGCTTTTTAGTGTATGCATACGTTATTTATGTTGGGGTGACCTTTCACTTCATCCAATTCACATTGTACTACACTTGTCCATGGTTGCTGTTATTATTATTCTTACTTTGTAAGGATGGATGGACATTGTTGTAGTTTATGTTGTTAATTTAATTATCCCACAACAATATGATTCAATTTTTCACCGTTTAAAGAAGTTAATTCTACCATGATTTATTTTTAAATTTTTTTTTTTCGAGAGCTTCAACTTATGGTGTCTGTCCACGATAGCTCTTTTATTATTAGATCAAAACGCTAGTCGGTTGGTGTATGCTAATTGGAACTCACTGATGATATATTTAATGAATGATACAAGAGATATATTTTAATGAGTGATACAAGGGATATTACAAATATGACATTTCCAAATTAAGGTGTCACAATTTACAAAAAATAATAATTATAATAATTATTTATTATGTTTTTGAAATCTTCTAATCACATTTATTACCACACACAAGTAGATTGTAAATTTTGATTAATTAATTTATAAAATGTGTAATAGCCATTTGGTATTGTTCCAGTCCGAGAGACACGATTGTACTTTTCCAAGGAGGAGTTTATGAAGCCAAATGTTTTACTTTGAATTGTCTAACCCACTAACAAAGTCAGGAATTTATTTTGGGCTTAAATTGAAATATCATAATTAATATTTTTTATTTTTCTTTTTTTTATGTATTACATATTTTTTTATTGAATGTACTGTATAAAAGGAAAAAAAAAAAAAAAAACGAAAACTTTCCATTAAAAATCTCTAGTTAACTTTATTTTAGAGCTAAAGTTTTTAGCAATTTTCGTACTTAGAGAACCTAAGAAGATCAAGTTTCCGTACTAGAATGCAAATGTGTTTATGTTTTAATTATCATATTTTCTTTTTGAAGAATGTAGCTAGGGGCATTCACCAAACCGCATAAACCGCACAAACCGCAAAAACCGCACCAAAACCGCCCACAAAATGACATAACCGCACCGCACCGCAAGTAATTTTACACCGCACCACACCGCATGGTGCGGTGCGGTTTGCGGTTTTATAATAAGAAAACCGCACAAACCGCACCGCACCGTCTCTATATATTAATATTTTTTAATTATTCTTAATATTAAATATATTATTAATAGTTTAATAACCCTAGTTAAAAAAAAGTTTGACAATCCTAGCAAGTGTTGATTAGGAAAGCCACCCCAAAATAAAGAAAAACTAGCTTAATAGTTTAAAACTTGGACTAAAACAAAGGAAAAAAATTAGTTTTGGACTGAGTAGAAAAAGCCCAAATTTTGAAAAATATATCAATTTCAAATCATTCAAATCGCATCTTATACACCGCACCGCATATGTGACCGCAAAAATGAGGTGCGGTGCGGTTATGGTTTTGGCTAAACTTTAAACCGCACCGCACCGCACCGCACATGTGACCGCAAAAATAAAGTGCGGTGCAGTTATAGTTTTAGTTAAACCGCACCGCAAAGTGCGGTGCTAAAAATGGCCCAAAACCGCACCGCACCGCACCGCGAACACCCCTAAATGTAGCTATAATTATTAATTTGGACATAATTAATGTCTTACTAAAAGAAATTAACTTGGAACGTGTTTTGAAAATATAACGAAACATCCATATCAAATTTTGTATTACAAAAAATTGAAATATAAATAATTGATTGATAATATAACTGTGGGGGGGGTGAAGGTGTCAAAAACACCATGTGGGCCTAAAACTTAGTCCGAGGACAGGGATTTCGCAAATGGGGGCCTAAAAGGCCCACCAATCAGGCCACCAGTCGGATGGATGCGGGTCCGAGGAGAAGGTCTCCTCCGACCGAGGGGCCAGTGGCCGAAGAACGTAGCACGACATCCAAGGGAGAATCCCTGAAGCTCGGCGAGTCATCCCACGCGTTGATAGGATGCCGAGGAGGGGGACAAGAGGGACATGCCCTACATAAAGCTGCTGCCACCGTATTAAAGGCCCTTGACCTACCTGCCTAGCCGCATTAAGGGAGAAACGACTTTTGAGGGGACGGTGGACAGTCTTGCAGGCATTGGGGAGCATTTTCAGGGAAAGGACAGATGGGAACAAGGGATGGGAAGTATAAATAGAGGAGGAGGAACCACGAAAAGGGGATCCGGATTTTCTCCAAGGAAAGAAGAAGACTCTTTCTCACGACCACAAAGATAACAAGAGAAAGGCCTGGACATAGGTTCTCGGCCCACGTCCGAGGAGAGGCAGAGGCGTTCCCCCAACACCTAGCACGCCAGCGCCGGATTTAACCCTTACCCCATAGTTCTCCAGAGCCCTAAGAGGTCTAGGCTTTAAGCCCATTCTCTATAAATTCTATTGTGTAGGCCACTTAGGCCGGTCCGGTCACGTATTTGGGCTTGAGGCCTACTTTGTGTCCTTACAATAACTATTGATTTTTAGTCTTTTGAAAATTTTTATACTTGAAGGATAAGAAGAAAATGAAATCCAAATCCAATTGTGGGTTTGTCAAAATTCACTTCTAATAAAAAAAATATAAAAAGATATTGAGTGAGGTTATAGCTAAACTTTGTCCTAGAGATTATATATATCTTGTCTTAGAATAAAATGAGATCAATTAAAATATCTAGTAGGCGGGAGATTAAAATTTTGGTAAAAGGAGATCAATTAAAATATCTAGTAGCAAGAAGATTAAAATTTTGGTAAAAAGAAATAGAATAGTTAGGAAGAAACTTATATTAAAAAAAAAAACATTAATTTTAATAAATCAAATATGAATGAGCGTTAATGATTATATATTTTTTCTTGAACAAAAGGAAATTAATTAAAATATCTAATGGCAAGGGGATTAAAATTTTGGGAAAGAGTAATAGAGAAATTAAGTAAGTTATATATTGTTATTATAACCAGGGCTGGCTGGATGTTAGAAGAAATCGATGCGGTCGCCTAAGGTCTTAAGTAAAAAAAAAGCCTCCCAAATTTATACCAATAAGTAAAATAATATATTTTTATCAAATGAACACCAAACAAAAAAAGAGAGAGAAATACTACATCCGCAACATTTTCACAGCACTTTTACAACAAATTCTAAATAGGAAGTTGTTATAACTTGTTATTGATGGCAAAAAAATAATTATAGTGGTGGGTTCAAATAGAAAACAAGAAGCAACTTAATACCTAAGATTTGTTGTGAAAAATATTGTAAATGTTGCACTTCTCAAAAAAAAAAAAAAAAAAAAAAGAGCAATACACAAAAAAGTTCACAACTTTTTTCACAATAGTTGAGTTAGCAAACTTTTACTAGTCCACTATTAACTTCACTCTATTACTTACTACTATTAATCTGCCATATCAATAAATGTGAAAGTTTTGTTAAATTTTTTGTATCTATAAACTTTCTTAAAAAAATTCTATGTGATTTATGTTAATTAATAGTAATTTTACATTTAAAACAAGATAATCAGTTTTCGCTTTAGGCCTCCAAATACATCAAGCCACCCTGATTATAAATTAATATGGAAAAATAGTATCATGTTATGAAAGATGTGTGGCGGGGTTTGTCATTTGTCGCAACTAGCAAAAACGAAGTGTCAAATAAAAAAGAAAATATCTCATCATCGCAGTGTAAAAGAAAAGTGTTAATTTCTTTGACTTTTTAGATGAGTCACAAAAGAACAAAGACACTATTATTTATTTATTTATATTTTTCTTTTTTTATAGGAAACTGTAAAATTTTATTAAGAAAATCACGGAAAACAAAATACATTAGGGAGAAGAACTTACTCTAATAAGTAAGGATTCTCTTCCATCCAAGAGAACAAAGACACTATTGTGAGTTAAGAGTTGGATTGGAACAAGATTGTGAGTTAATAGACCATTATAAAAGGAAATAATTTGTCACTATAATAATTTATAAAATATATATTATTTAAATAAATAAAAAAATTCAAACCTCGGACATGGCCCTCCTTACCATTCAATCCTAACATGACATCACAATTTATTCAAATACTATTACACTAGCGTCTCTAGGGTGTTTTAAGTATATTTGTATTATGGTGTTTGTCAAAGTTTAGGTCAGTCCTCTTGTACCTGTAGCTGTGAGATTAAAATCAAGATTGGCCCTGGTAAAAAAAGTCTACATTAATTTATACCTTCTAAAATATCATTGTGTTCCGTCAAAACTTAGCAAATAGAAAAATAGTTGCAAAATGGCAATACACTTTTTTTTTTTTTTGCTTTCTGATAACAGCTAAATGCACACACAATCACGCAGCGCCTTCACTAATATACCATATTAATTAAGTCAATGCCATTAGAAAATTAAGCCCAAAGCATCATACAATACAATTAAAAACCCAAACTCGTCGTGCGAAAGAGGAGCCACCAGTTTGATGGTACCTGTGATCTTTTATTTGATGGACATTGCAACCTGGAAAGTTATCTCTCTTTGGTTTTGCAATTTATTATTATTATCATTATTATTTCCTCGTAGTTTGCAATTTTGCATTTGGAAGTTATTTGGATTTGCATATAATCAACTAAAGTATCAAAATATCAATGTTTTGGATGCAAGCAATGGAAGGGAATGACTTGATCTTTAAGGCCTTTTAATCCATGAACTGGAAATCCCATGCAAAATTGTTAAGAATCAGTGAGATAGTCCCAATTCCAAATTTATATATATATTCACTTTTTTATTAGCAATAATGAATTGGGGCTATCTCACAACTCGCCTATTCTTAAACTTTTGAATTGGGTCCAAAGCATAATAACCATGCAAATTATGGGAATGAAATGTCCAAGATCCAAATTGAAATGATAATATGTAGCTAAAAGTGGACATGTTATCATTTCAACGGGTTCGGTACAACTGGACACTGGACTCAAGCATTATCCTTTGTTGAAATATTAAAAGATGTTAATTGAGCCATAAGTCTCTTCGTAAAAGGGAATTTCAAGTGTACAATTAGTGCAGGTGTAGTATTGCCAAACCCTTTCACTTTATTTATTTATTGTTAAGAAACAAACACACGCCTGACGCTCCACACAAAGGAGAGAAAATGAGGTTATTATTATATTATATATAGTTTTGGTCTTTTTTTTCTTTTTCTTTTCTTTTCCTTTGTTAGCTTGGATGTAACATGTTCCACCAAACTTAGACTCAGTTGTTTTTGTTGAGTTTTCAGCTCCCTAATTCTATAAAAAATATCTGTTTTCTCAACCAAAAAAAAAAAAAAAAATTGCAAATCACATTACTGAAGTGTGGGGTCATTTTAATTTTTCCCTCTAACATTTCAAATTTTGATTTATTCTCCTAGTCAGAAGGTCGTTTTGATAATGTATTCATTATTTAATGCCACATATGATTGTCATATGTGAAAGATAGCCCATGAAAACACACCTTGTCTCTTAAGTGTGCCACATCAATTAAATAACCTAAAAAAACTATAAAATGAAAAAATAAAAACAATTATTTAATTCCAAAAATAATGTAAACTAATAAATTAAAATAATATCCTAAAGTCTCTCTCTACAATTTTTCTAGAAAATTAAGACCAAACAATATTGCCCAATCTCAAATCCTTATCGCCTAGTGTTTCCTCTTCGATTCATATAGTAAGCGCTCAAATCAATGCCAAAAACTCAAGGTTCACAATCTTTGCTTCGTCTCAGCTGGATTTAAGGTCTCCACTTTGTCTTGCTTAGGTTCCAATTCCCATGGTTTTGCTCGACTTTAAGTTGCAGGCGAGTTTCAAAGCCTTTGATGATCACATTCAAGTCAATCTTGTCTTCCTTCTATTTGGAGCAAATCATTTTGTGTTAAATATGTCCCAAGGGCTAGAAAAAAAGATTTAATCGATCTGTCAACCTCCGAAGATTTATCATTGAAGCCTAGAAAAAAGATTTATCATCGAAGTCTAGAGCTAAGTGTCAAGCTAAGTGTCCAATTTGGGTCTCAATAAAAATTTGAAGCCTTAAGCGCAGTAAAGTTGGGAGAAGTTTAGGGTTTTGGTGAGTGTGGAAGCACCAAATCCAAGCAAAGTAATAGAGTTTTTATGTGATTTTTAAATTTTAGAGTATTTATTTTTAATTTAAAGATTTTAAAATTTATTTGTGATGGAGTGATGGTGGTTGATGGGATTGAGTGTGAACAATAGTTTAGATGTCCAGCAGTGGTGTAGATCGAGCAACGGTGGCTATTGTGACTAGTGACATCGTGGGTGGAAGTGGTCGGTGCTTGCCAAGGTTGATGGTAGTGGTGTTTGGCTTCTTAATTTGTTGTGGGTAATTAAAATAAGAAAAGACATAATGAGAGGATTTAGTTAAATAAAGAGATATACGGATGAAGCTAGGCTAATTTTAATTTATGATCGCTTGAAGTTTAAGCATAGATTTATTGCACCTAGGAGAAAAAAATCAAGAGGTTTGGTGATGTACTGGAAAGAGGAGTTTGACTTAACAATAGAGATTTCTTCAAAGAACCATATTGATGCTACAATTTGCAAAATCAAGGAAGGGGAGAGGAGATTCACAAGTTTTTACAGAGAACCAGATACACAACTTAGACATGAAGCTTGGGCGCATTTGACAAATTTGAGAACCCAAAGTCATGCACCTTGGTTATGTGCGGGAGATTTTAATGAAGTTACAAAGCAATCAGAGAAGTTGGGTGGAAGAACTAGACCTCATAATCAAATGCAAGCATTTAGAGTGTTAGGACATATGTGGTTCAAGTGGTTTCAAACATATGTCATTATTTTATGTAATAGGCTTCTCCTTTGACAAAACACACTTTACTTGTAATTGGGTAGATTTAAAATGTGTTTAACGCTTCAAGAAACTGTGTTTCAAGATCAAGTGTTGAAGTCATTAAATCTGTCCATGAAACAAGCTAGAAAGTGCAAGTTACTAAAGCTCGACACCTAGTCTCGACACATGCATCTATCGAGCTTTAGAAATTGTTTCAGCACCGAGGCTCGACAGCTTCTCGACAGATTCTCGACACCTCTATCTGTTGAGATTTATGGAAAACAAATTCTCAATTCTGTTTTGATTCCAATCCGTGAATGTGTCTTTGGGACTTCTTTTCTCCTAACCCTAAACATATAAAAGGATTGTTTTAAGGGCCATCAAGATGATGCAAGTTGCACAAGCATTAAGAAATCATTTTTCATGCAATTTATGACCTAAGATGAAGTTCATGCCCTAGTTCATCTCTCTTGTGAAGAAGTTGCTGTGTAATGTGCACCGTAGGGTTTTGTAACCAAGCATCTTCTTGATTTTCATCGTGTGGATGAATTGAAGAACTTTGCAGCCAACAACAACTCTCTCTCTAGTTGGTGAATTGAAGTCGCGTACTGAAATCCACACAATTGGTTAGTCACATACTTGGGAGCCGTGTATTAAAAGGAGAAACTGTCACTACAGAACAAGTCCAATTGGGTATTGGGGTAAGGGTTCAACTGTAGGTTGGTAAGGTACTGTGATTCTTTTACTTGTAACCGCTTGTTATGATAATAGTGGAGTTTCGGGAGTGGTGACCTTAAATCACCCGGTAGGGTTTTTGCCGTGAAGTTTTCTCCATTCGTAAATAAATCACCATGCTAATTTTATTTCCGCTGCATACTTTAGATTATTGGTAATTTGTTTGTGTTACCACACAATTTGCATGTTAACTTGATTAATTGAAAAACTTGGCTAATTAATCAACTTAATTAATCACAAGGGATCAACGTATTTGTGGCCTATCAAGCGGTATAAGAGCAGGCACACTCTGATTAGGGTTTTGATCCTTGTGTGTAATCCATTGACCCCTGTTGTCATGGATAGAAGTCAGTCACTTATTATACCTCCATTGTTTGATGGTACTAACTATGCATACTGGAAAGTACGCATGAGAGCTTTCTTGCAGTCACTAGATGAGAAGGTGTGGCAAGCTGTGGAGATAGGTTGGACCAAGCCTACAGAAGCGCTGGCTAATTGGGATGTTGCCAAGATCAAGACGGCTAATTTCAACAGCAGAGCATTGAATGCCCTATTCAATGTGGTCACCAATGAGGAGTTCAAGAAAATTTCCTCCACGGAAACTGCTAAGGAAGCATGGACCATTCTTCAGACAACCTATGAGGGAACCAAGGCTGTCAAAGATTCGAAACTACAGAGGCTCACTACAAGCTTCGAAGAGATCAAGATAGAAGATGATGAGTCATTTGATGAGTTCTATGCAAAGCTCAAGGACATAGTAAACTCAGCTTTCAATCTTATGGAAACCATTCCTGAACCCAAGATAGTTAGAAATGTGCTCAGATATTTGCTCGAGAGATTCTATGCCAAGATCATGACGATAGAGGAATTGAAGGATATTGACAAGATTCCTCTGACTGAACTAGTTGGAAATTTGCAAACCTACGAGCTTGGGTTGACTAGAATGGGCAAGTTAAGTAAAGGCAAGAGCATGGCACTAAAGGCCAAGAGCAGTGATACATATGAGTCTTCAGATAATGAAGATTCTAAGATGAAGTCCTACATTACCAGGCAATTCAAGAAATTCATGAAGAATGCCAATGGAAAAGACTTCAACAAGGATCGTAAGCAATCCAGTTTTTCTCAGTTCAAGAGCCCAGATAAAGGGAAGAAGGATACCAGGGATAGCGGTCAGTATGAAACAAGAGTGTCCAACGTATCTCAAGAGCATTGGGAAAAGCAAGGCACTTACTGCTACCTTAAGCGACACGGAGCCTAAAGATGATTCTGACAATGAAGATGACGGAATCTTGAATGCCTTCACTGCCACTTTTAATCCTACTGAAGGGATTACTAAAGAAGTAGATGAAGAAAAGGAATTGGTGGATGCTAAGTTTGAAACTATGGATGATCAAGATGATATCCATACTGCCTATGAGAAACTGTACAAGATTTCTGAGAAGCATGAGAAACTCTATAGGCTGGCCCCCAAGAAGTTCAGTAATGTGGAACTTGACCGTAAGGAGCTTTCCATAAAGGTCGATGAAGCAAATCAGACCATTGGGGCACTGAGGTTCGAGAACAATTTCTTGGATGAGAAGACCAAGAAGTTTGAAGCAGATCTGTTTCAAGTTAGAGCACAATTGGAGAGGACATCAAGTGCAAAGCTGGATGAGATGCTCAGGGTTCAGAAATCTGCTTCGGATCGTACAGGATTAGGGTATGCATTCTTTCTCTCTAATACTCCTTCTGCTAGTACTGCTGTTTTTGTTCCTCTTGCTAATAACATTAAAATTGAGGATAATAATGTTAAAACTAAATTAGCAAGTGAGAACTTAGACAATGGTAAGTCCATCCTAGGAGCACCCCCTAAGCTTGAGAAGAGGGAAACTAGAAACCCTAGGACTAAGAAGGCTATCTCTCAAAAGCCTAAACAGAAGAAGCAGCATCTCTGTTATTATTGTGGTGTTGCCGATCATACTTGACCAAATTGCTACAAGTGGTTAGCCACTCAA
This sequence comes from Castanopsis chinensis, assembly GCA_032878915.1. Lineage (NCBI taxonomy): Eukaryota > Viridiplantae > Streptophyta > Magnoliopsida > Fagales > Fagaceae > Castanopsis > Castanopsis chinensis. The sequence continues at coordinate 44,291,460 of JAVQMG010000132.1, forward strand.
CAAAGCAATGGCATGATAGCATCTGAGAACTAGAATCAGCTTCAGACCTCTCTTGCTCCTCTTGGAGATATTCTCAAAGCCCTCATGTTCCTTTCGAACTTGAACGGTTTAAATTCTTCCTCCTCATCACCGGTTCAAGGGTTGGCCAAAAGGAAAGGTTCTTCCAAGGTATGGAAGGAAAATGGTTTTAAGTGATTTTGTTCACTTCTTCTCTCTCTCCTCGTTTTATTATTTTTGCATTACTTGTGTATTGCTTTACTGTTTTAAGTCAGTCTAGTTTTATGCATTGTTTTGCCTTCTTTAACATGTTTTTGTTTGTGTGTTTTCAGTTTTGTGTTTTATTTTTTGCTTTTTTGATAAAAATTAAAAAAAAATTGAAAAATACAAAAACGGTGTGTGTTTGTGTATATTGGTTCTTGTGAACCTTAAAATGGCCATTGAAACAGAGTTTTCTAAACTTTGTATCTCTTGTAACTTAGATGAGCATTCTTATGCACAACTAAGCAAGTGAGCTTTGTAGCTTTTTGTTTGTCATGAGTAAGGTTAAGTGATCTCTTGTACTTAACACTCGTATAACTCTTTTTGACGAGTATTTCTAGAAAATCCTAAGAAAAAGACATAAATAACCATCTCACCACTGTTACCCGCCAATCATGATATGACATCTGTATGCTTTAGCATAACAAAAGTGCAATGTCAATGTTATCTGTATGCTTCGGCATAACAAAAGTGCAATGTCAAAAGCTTAACATAATTGGATATGTTTTTTCTTTCTCTTATATGCCCATGCATGATAGGCTTAATAAAAGAAAATATGCAAAGAAAATAAAAAGTAAAATGAACAAAATGCTTTAAAATATGATTGTAAGCATGTTTTCTAGGAGATGTGGGAGTTATAGGATGTACCTCGAAGGTGATAGTCCCCATCAAACAGTTATGATTATGTGTGAGTTAAAGTGACTTTCTCATATCTCAAATCGTCATAATTTTGAGACACTTATGCAATCTTGCAATGTTTTTCACACACAACACGCAATATTCTTTGCTATTCTTGATACATGTGCAGATACAATGTGATTTGGTCATCACAAGGTTTACATATGTTAATGTATGCTCACTAAATTGTCTTTACTCATTTTTGAAATATAAAATTGGTTAGACTTGTTTAGTGTGTGTGTGTGTGTGTGTGTGTGTGTGTGTGTGTGTGTTTTGGGATCCATGTGCTGAAACTTAGTGTTGAGAGTTGATTTTGAGAGCTTAATGTGTTTCTTGGATCATTGGTTGAGTTACATGCGTGATTGCATTTATGTTTGTGTTTTTATTCTCTTGAAAAACTATTTTTTAAAGCAAGCTCGACACCTCCTCGATACCTCCTCGACACCTAGTTGTCTGTTGAACTTCTCAGGTTTTTCTTATCGTAGTCTCGACACCTTCTCGACACCTGGTGGATCAATCGAGAAACTTTCTGTCTGCTCGATAGCTTCTCAATAGCTTGTGGATCGATCGAGATTCTTTTGTGTTTGATCTTCCTTTCTCAACACCTGTTCTCGATAGCTGTATCTGTCGAAGTACCTTTTCTCGACACATAGCTTGATAGCTTTTTTCGACACCTCTCGATACCTTCATCTGTCGAGAATTACTGAAGATCTATCTATTGGTTTCTCGCGATTCTGTCTCTCATTTCACTCGATCTCTCTCTTGATACATTTGCTGTTCTCACTCCCAAAACCTCTCTCACTCACTCCAAACCCCTTCCTAAGGATTCCTTGAGCTTTACTCAAGATCTTCCTCACTTGGTAAGCTTCAATCCTCTCATTCTTCATGCATTTCATGTTTTAAAACCTAAGTTTTGGTGTTTTTCAAAATTGATGAGTGTTTAATGAAATTTTTGGATTGGTTTTATAGATTTGATCTTTAAAACTACATGCATTACATCACATTAGCATTCTAACAATATTTTCATGCATTTAGATGTGTGTTCTCTGCTTGTGTACTGGTAGGATTGGATTGAGTTGAGCCCATGATGCTTTTTATGTTGCATGTCACATGCTCATGCATTTCTCATGCATACGTTCTTTCTTTTCAATATACTTGTCATATATTGAACTGTTTGGGACTTTTCTATGTGTTTCTTTCCTTCTCTTTCTCTTTATGTTTGCGTTAGTAGTGTCTATGGCACCTAAGCAAAAACTCATTCCATCCCAGAACCATCTGCGTTCTCGGGGCTCTTCATCTTCTGATTCTACTCCTATGTCTGTCCGGTTCTGTGATGAGAAAGCCCAACAGGACTTCTCGGAGAACTTTTCTAAACGAGGTGTTCATTCGGAACGCCAAGTTGTCTTGGCAGACTTTGCCGACACTGACCTACCCGATGTCATTCACAATTGGGGTTGGGAGTCACTATGTGACGTCCCAGTCACTTGTCCTACCGTGTTGATACAGGAGTTTTACTCCAACATCCACAAGATTGATTCTTCAGTACCTCTCTTTCATTCTCGCATTCGAGGTACGCGTTTCGCTGTCACTCTAGAGCTGGTCTCCGAGGTTCTTCATGTTCCGAGGGTTGATCACCCTGATTACCCCGGATGTAAGCGTCTATGGACTGTGTCTAAAGATGAGATGATCTCTGCATTCTGTGAGCGCCCCTTTGACTGGGGAGATCATCAGTACACACCATGCAGGCCTTTTGCTAAAGGTCCTCATTTCCTTAATATGGTGATGACATTTGTTTTGCACCCACTCTCTCACTACAACTCTATCACAGAGCCTTGTGCTCGATTTTTGTTGTCTCTTTTAGAGCATCTTACTATAGACTTTCCTTCACATTTCATCTTCTCTATCATAGATGTCTATAGAAATATAGCTACCCGTGATAAGCTCATTTTCCCTTTCGCTATCACGAGGATTCTTTGCCGTTTTTCCATCCCCTTTCCATTGTCCGACCCTTTTCATGTCATGTCTGCAATAGACGTCGCTACCATAAAACGTAGTGAAGCATAGTTCAGGTCGAGACAGTCAGATTTTGCACTCCTTCCTCCCGTCTAGATCCATCCAGATCTGCTCAAGCCACATCTGCTCCCTCCTCTTCCTCGAGCGATGTGACACTTAGAGACATCATGGCGTAGCTTCAGCGCATGGATGCTCGCCTCGATACACTTTCTACGGAGTTGTATCAGGTGAATATTCGTGTTGGTCACATTGCTAGGCGATAGGTGATCTTGGGCGGCTTTGCTTCTGAGGCTTCTCCTCCGCCTCCTCATGTAGCTTCTGAGACTGAGGATGATGACGGTGATGACGATGATGCTTTAGAAGAGGATAATGGAGATGCAAGCTCTTCTGATGAGATGTCTACTTGACACTCTATCTTTTGTCACTCATGACAAAAAGGGGGAGTAGTTTTGGGTTATGAGAGTAGTCATTCTTATGGGGAGAGCTTGTATAGGACATTTTGATAGGGGGAGTGTTGATATGAGGGATGTAGTGAGGATTACATGTATTTCTTTTCTTTTCTATCCTTTTAGAGATACATTGTTCATGTATTGACATACATTGTGCTTACTTTTTGATATATACTTCTTGATATATATATATATATATATATATTGATGTATGTTTCTTTCACCTACCTTTTCATGTGTTGTTTCTTTTCTGTCTTTATACACATGATTCTTTATTTGTATGCAATCTATTATTTCTACTTCACACAAAGATGCCTTGATGTGTTTTGTTTAAAAGTGTTTCAAAAATACAGGTTGTCAAAGTCTACTTGCCATAAACTCTCTTCTTGCAAAGTTTTTCAAGAGTTTGTGTTATGGTAGATTTTATTGTATTCAACAAGTGAATATGAGTTGAGTGATTTATGACTTCTCTCATATGTTCATTTGTTTGTTATAGTTTTTTCATGGATTGCCAAAAGGGGAGATTGTTAGACATATATGGTTCAAGTGGTTTCAAACATAAGTCATTATTTTATGTAATTGTCTTATCCTTTGACAAAACGCACTTTACTCGTAATTAGGTAGATTTAGGATGTGTTTAACGCTTTAAGAAACTGTGTTTCAAGATCAAGTGTTGAAGTCATCAAGTCTATCCAAGAAACAAGCTGGAAAGTGCAAGTTACTAAAGCTCGACACCTAGTCTCGACACCTAGTTTCGACACATGCATCTATCGAGCTTTAGAAGCTATTTCAGTCCCGAGGCTCGATAGCTTCTCGACAGATCCTCAACACCTCTATCTGTCAAGATTTATGGAAAATAGATTCTCAATTCTGTTTTGATTCTAATCTGTGAATGTGTCTTTAGGACTTCTTTTTTCCTAACCCTAGACATATAAAAAGATTATTTTAAGGGCCGTCAAGATGATGCAAGTTGCACAAGTATTGAGAAATCATTGTTCATGCAATTTGTGACCTAAGACAAAGTTCATGCCCTAGTTCATCTCTCTGTGAAGAAGTTGCTGTATAATGTGCACCGTAGGGTTTTGTAACCAAGCATCTTCTTGATCTTCATCGTGTGGATGAATTGAAGAACTTTGCAGCCAACAACAACTCTCTCTCTAGTTGGTGAATTGAAGTCGCGTACTGGGATCTGCGCAATTGGTTAATCACGTACTTGGGAGCCGTGCATCAAAAGGAGAAACTGTCACTACAGAATAAGTCCAATTGGGTATCAGGGTAAAGGTTCAACTGTAAGTTGGTAAGGTACTGAGATTCGTTTACTTGTAACCGCTTGTTGTGATAATAGTGAATTTTTGGGAGTGGTGACCTTAAATCACCCAGTGGGGTTTTTGCCGTCAAGTTTTTCCCATTCGTAAACAAATCACATTGTCAATTTTATTTCCGCTGCATACTTTAGATTATTGGTGATTTGTTTGTGCTACCACGCAATTTGCATGTTAACTTGATTAATTGAAAAACTTGACTAATTAATCAACTTAATTAATCACAAGGAGTCAACACATTTGTGGCCTATCATAGAGACATCTTGAATGAATGTGGATTTATGGATCTTCGTTTTGTGGGATCAAAGTTCACTTAGCATAAGCATTTTGATACTTACACAGTATGGGAGAGATTGGATAGGGCGGTGGCAACCAATGAGTGGTTTTCTTTGCTTTCAAATACATAAGTTCATCATTTAGATGTAACTACTTCTGACCATAAGCCACTGTTAATTACTCCAGATGGGATGGAATGCAAGCAACAAAGGCCATTTCGGTTTGAGCAGATATGGGTGAGTGAACTGGGGTGTGGGGCAACAATTGAAGTGATATGGCAACAAGCAGGTGCTGATTCGAGGGGTGAGAAAGTGATAAAAAAAAATTGACAATTGTGGGAGAAGATTGACCAAATGGAGCAAGACATGTTTCCAAAATGTAAAAAGAAAGCTGGAACAAAATAGAAAAAAACTTGATTTTCATTTGACAAAGAAAAAAATTTTCCTAGAAACTTATTATCTAAGAAAATTTTGTAATGGTTTACATGTGACTTGATTTTCATTTTTGCGTTGTTTTTTTATTATAAAACTGCGAATTGCACTGCATGTGGCGCGATTATGTCATTTTACGAGTAATTTTGGTACAATTTTTTCAATTGGTGTAGTTTAGTGAACGCCCTAGCAGTAAGATTAAAAGCAAAAAATTTCTCTTGAAGACTATAGCAATAAACCGAGATAGGGCTTTAACATTATCATTACAATTCCATACTTTAAGTATTGGTCAAAGAAATTTTTTCAAACGTAGCCAAAAGCAGGTTTTACCATTTCCAAAAATGGTTGGACATTGACACTTGGTTGTATAAGATAAGAGGGCCGAGAGTACATTAACAGATTAATAGATGATACTGTGGACTGAGGACCAGTCCTGTATCAGTTGAGAAAAAAATTGAGTGGCATTTTACTCCCTTGCCTCAATTCATTCCTTTTCTTCTTCAAATATTCATCAAAGTTGGATCTCATATAGAACATACGTGTATTAATAATTATCTTCTAATTTTGGGAGTACTGACATAGTGACAATGCACTCCTAAATACTAACCTTTTTAATTCTTATACCCATAATGAACTTTATAAGCAACGATAAACGGAATTAATCCGCTTCATCTATACCTTGTGGGGATGATCTAGGATAACCTTATGACTTGTCTACCCTTTTGTTTTGTGTTATTATTGGTCAGAAACTTATTGTCTAAGAAAATTTTGTAATGGTTTACAGGTGACTTGATTTTCAATTTTGCGTTGTTTTTTTATTATAAAATAGCAAATTGCAGGGCATGTGGCGTGATTATGTCATTTTACAAGCAATTTTGGAACAATTTTTTCAATTGGTGTAGTTTAGTGAACGCCCTTATAGCAAGAGTAAAAGCAGAAAATTTCTCTTGAAGACTATAGCAATAAACCGAGATAAGGATTTAACATTATCATTACAATTCCATACTTTAATTATTGGTCAAAGAAATTTTTTCAAACGTCGCCAAAAGCAAGTTTTACCATTTCCAAAAAGGGTTGGACATTGAGACTTGGTTGTATAAGATAAGAGTGTCGAGAGTACATTAACAGATTATTAGATGATGCCGTGGACTGAGGACCAGTCTTGTATCAGTTGAGATAAAAAATAATGTGGCATTTTACTCCCTTGCTTCAATTCATTCTCTTTCTTCTTCAAATATTCGTCAAAGTTGGATCTCATATAGAACATACGTGTATTAATAATTATCTTCTAATTTTGGGTGTACTGACACAATGACAATGCACTCCTAAATACTAACCTTTCTACTTCTATACCCATAATGAACTTTATAAGCAATGATAAACGGAATTAATCTGCTTCCTCTATACCTTGTGGGGGTGATCTAGGATAACTTTATGACTTGTCTACCCTTGTTTTTTGTATTATTATTGGTTAGAAACTTATTATCTAAGAAAATTTTGTAATGGTTTGCATGTGACTCGATTTTCATTTTTGTGTTGTTTTTTTATTATAAAACCGCAAATTGCACTGCATGTGGCGCGATTATGTCATTTTACGAGCAATTTTGGTACAATTTTTTCAATTGGTGTTGTTTAGTGAACGCCCTAGCAGTAAGAATAACAGCAAAAAATTTCTCTTGAAGACTATAGCAATAAACCGAGATAAGGCTTTAACATTATCATTACAATTCCATACTTTGATTATTGGTCAAAGAAATTTTTTCAAACGTAGCCAAAAGCAGGTTTTACCATTTCCAAAAATGGTTGGACATTGAGACTAGGTTGTATAAGATAAGAGTGCCGAGAGTACATTAATAGATTAATAGATGATACCGTGGACTGAGGACCAGTCTTGAATCAGTTGAGAAAAAAAATACAGTGGCATTTTACCCCCTTGCTTCAATTCATTCCTTATCTTCTTGAAATATTCATCAAATTTGGATCTCATATAGAACATACATGTATTAATAATTATCTTCTAATTTTGGGTGGACTGACACAGTGACAATGCACTCCTAAATACTAACCTTTTTACATCTTATACCTATAAAGAACTTTATCAGCAATGATAAACGGAATTAATCCGCTTCATCTATACCTTGTGGGGGTGATCTAGGATAACCTTATGACTTGTCTACCCTTTTGTTTTGTATTATTATTGGTTAGAAACTTATTGTCTAAGAAAATTTTGTAACAGTTTACATGTGACTTGATTTTCATTTTTGCGTTGTTTTTTTATTACAAAACTGCAAATTGCACTGCATGTGGCGCGATTATGTCATTTCACGAGCAATTTTGGAAAAAAATTTTCAATTGGGGTAGTTTAGTGAACGCCATAGCAGTAAGAGCAAAAGCAAAAAATTTCTCTTGAAGACTATAGCAATAAACCGAGATAAGGCTTTACCATTATCATTACAATTCCATACTTTAATTATTGGTCAAAGAAATTTTTTCCAACGTAGCCAAAAGCGGGTTTTACCATTTCCAAAAATGGTTGGACATTGAGACCTGGTTGTATAAGATAAGAGTGCCGAGAGTACATTAACAGATTAATAGATGGTACTGTGGACCGAGGACCAGTCTTGTATCAATTGAGAAAAAAAATATGGTGGCATTTTACTCCCTCGCTTCAATTCATTCTTTTTCTTCTTGAAATATTCATCAAAGTTGGATCTCATACAGAGCATACGTGTATTAATAATTATCTTCTAATTTTGGGTGTACTGACACAGTGACAATGCACTCCTAAATACTAAACTTTTTACTTCTTATACCCATAATGAACTTTATCCGCAATGATAAATGGAATTAATCCGCTTCATCTATACCTTATGGGGGTGATCTAGGATAACCTTATGACTTGTCTACCCTTTTGTTTTGTATTATTATTGGTTAGAAACTTATTGTCTAAGAAAATTTTGTAATGGTTTACATGTGACTTGATTTTCATTTTTGTGTTGTTTTTTTATCATAAAACCACAAATTGCAGGGCATGTGGCGCGATTATGTCATTTTCCGTGCAATTTTGGTACAATTTTTTCAATTGGTGTAGTTTAGTGAACGCCCTAATAGTAAGAGCAAAAGCAAAAAATTTCTCTTGAAGACTATAGCAATAAAACAAGATAAGGCTTTAACATTATCATTAGAATTCCATAATTTAATTATTGGTCTAAGAAATTTCTTCAAACGTAGCCAGAAGTAGGTTTAACCATTTCCAAAAAAGGTTGGATATTGAGACTTGGTTGTATAAGATAAGAGTGCCGAGAGTACATTAACAGATTAATAGATGATACCGTGGACTGAGGACCAGTCTTGTATCAGTTGAGATAAAAAATACAGTGGCATTTTACTTGCTTGCTTCAATTCATTCCTTTTCCTCTTGAAATATTCATCAAAGTTGGATCTCATATAGAACATACGTGTATTAATAATTATCTTCTAATTTTCGGTTTACTGACACAGTCACAATGCACTCCTAAATACTAACCTTTTTTCTTGCTATACCCATAATGACCTTTATAAGCAATGATAAACGGAATTAATCCGCTTCATCTACACCTTGTGGGGGTGATCTAGGATAACTTTATGACTTGTCTACCCTTTTGTTTTGTATTATTATTGGTTAGAAACTTATTGTCTAAGAAAATTTTGTAATGGTTTACATGTGACTTCATTTTCATTTTTGTGTTGTTTTTTTATTATAAAACCGCAAATTGCACTGCATGTGGCGCGATTATGTCATTTTACGAGGAATTTTGGAACAATTTTTTCAATTGGTGTACTTTAGTGAACGCCCTAGCAGTAAGAGTAAAAGCAAAAAATTTCTCTTGAAGACTATAGCAATAAACCGAGATAAGGCTTTACCATTATCATTACAATTCCATACTTTAATTATTGGTCAAAGAAACTTTTTCCCACGTAGCCAAAAGCGGGTTTTACCATTTCCAAAAGTGGTTGGACATTGAGGCTTGGTTGTATAAGATAAGAGTGCCGAGAGTACATTAAGATATTAATAGATGGTACGGTGGACTGAGGACCAGTCTTGTATCAGTTGAGATAAAAAATACAGGGGCATTTTACTCCCTTGCTTCAATTCATTCTTTTTCTTCTTGAAATATTCATCAATGTTGGATCTCATATAGAACATACGTGTATTAATAATTATCTTCTAATTTTGGGTGTACTGACACAGTGACAATGCACTCCTAAATACTAACCTTTTTACTTCTTATACCCATAATGAACTTTATAAGCAATGATAAACGGAATTAATCCGCTTCATCTATACCTTGTGGGGGTGATCTAGGATAACTTTATGACTTGTCTACCCCATTGTATTGTATTATTATTGGTTAAAACTTGTCATCTAAGAAAATTTTGTAATGGTTTGCATGTGACTCGATTTTCATTTTTGTGTTGTTTTTTTATTATAAAACCGCAAATTGCACTGCATGTGGCGCGATTATGTCATTTTACGCGCAATTTTGGTACAATTTTTTCAATTGGTGTAGTTTAGTGAACGCCCTAGCAGTAAGATTAAATGCAAAAAATTTCTCTTGAAGACTATAGCAATAAAACGAGATAAGGCTTTAACATTATCATTACAATTCCATACTTTAATTATTGGTCAAAGAAATTTTTTCAAACGTAACCAAAAGCAGGTTTTACCATTTCCAAAAATGGTTGGACATTGAGACTTGGTTGTATAAGATAAGAATGCCGAGAGTATATTAGTAGATTAATAGATGATATCGTGGACTGAGGACCAGTCTTGAATCAGTTGAGAAAAAAAATACAATGGCAATTTACTCCCTTGCTTCAATTCACTCCTTTTCTTCTTGAAATATTCATCAAAGTTGGATCTCATATAGAACATACGTGTATTAATAATTATCTTCTAATTTTCGGTGTACTGACACAGTGACAATGCACTCCTAAATACTAACCTTTTTACTTCTTATACCCATAATGAACTTGATAAGCAATCATAAACAGAATTAATCTGCTTCATCTATACCTTGTGGGGGTGATCTAGGATAACCATATGACTTGTCTACCCTTTTGTTTTGTATTATTATTGGTTAGAAACTTATTGTCTAAGAAAATTTTGTAATGGTTTACATGTAACTTGATTTTCAATTTTGTGTTGTATTTTTATTATAAAACCGCAAATTGCAGGGCATGTGGCGCGATTATGTCATTTTGCGAGCAATTTTGGAATAATTTTTTCAATTGGTGTAGTTTAGTGAACGCCCTTATAGTAAGAGAAAATGCAAAAAATTTCTCTTGAAGACTATAGCAATAAACCGAGATAAGGCTTTAACATTATCATTACAATTCCATACTTTAATTATTGGTCAAAGAAATTTTTTCAAACGTAGCCAAAAACAGCTTTTACCATTTCCAAAAATGATTGGACATTGAGAGTCGGTAGTATAAGATAAGGGTGCCGAGAGTACATTAACAGATTAATATATGATTCCGCGGACTGAGGCCCAGTCTTGTATCTGTTGAGATAAAAAATACAGTGGCATTTTACTCCCTTGCTTCAATTCATTCCTTTTCTTCCTGAAATATTCATCAATGTTGGATCTCATATAGAACATACGTGTATTAATAATTATCTTCTAATTTTGGGTGTACAGACACAGTGACAATGCACTCCTAAATTCTGACCTTTTTACTTGTTGTACCCATAATGAACTTTATAAGCAATGATAAACGGAATTAATCCGCATCCTCTATACCTTGTGGGGGTGATCTAGGGTAACTTTATGACTTGTCTACCCTTTTGTTTTGTATTATTATTGGCTAGAAACTTATTGTCTAAGAAAATTTTGTAATGGTTTACATGTGACTTGATTTTCATTTTTGTGTTGTTTTTTTTATTATAAAACCGCAAATTGCACTGCTTGTGGCGCGATTATGTAATTTCACGAGCAATTTTGGAACAATTTTTTCAATTGGTGTAGTTTAGTGAACACCCTAGCAGTAAGAGTAAAAGCAAAAAATATCTCTTGAAGACAATAGCAATAAACCAAGATAAGGCTTTACCATTATCATTAGAATTCCATACTTTAATTATTGGTCAAGGAAATTTTCTCCAACGTAGCCAAAAGCGGGTTTTGCCATTTCCAAAAATGGTTGGACATTGAGACTTGGTAGTATAAGATAAGAGTGTCGAGAGTACACTAACAGATTAATAGATGATATCGTGGACTGTGGACCAGTCTTGTATCAGTTGAGATAATAAATACAGTGGCATTTTACTCCCTTGCTTCAATTCATTCTTTTTCTTCTTCAAATATTCATCAAAGTTGGATCTCATATAGAACATACGTGTATTAACAATTATCTTCTAATTTTGGGTGTACTTACACAGTGGCAATGCACTCCTAAATTCTAACCTTTTCACTTCTTATACCCATAATTGACTTTATAAGCAATGATAAACGGAATTAATCTGCTTCGTCTATACCTTGTGGGGGTGATCTAGGATAACTTTATGACTTGTCTGCCCTTTTGTATTGTATTATTATTGGCTAGAAACTTATTGTCTAAGAAAATTTTGTAATGGTTTACATGTGACTTGATTTTTATTTTTGTGTTGTTTTTTTATAATAAAACCGCAAATTGCACTGCATGTGGCGCGATTATGTAATTTTACGAGCAATTTTGGAACAATTTTTCCAATTGGTGTAGTTTAGTGAACGCCCTTGCAACAAGAGTAAAAGCAAAAAATTTCTCTTGAAGACTATAGCAATAAACCGAGATAAGGCTTTACCATTATCATTACAATTCAATACTTTAATTGTTGGTCAAAGAATTTTTTTCAAACGTAGCCAAAAGCGGGTTTTACCATTTCCAAAAATGGTTGGACATTGAGACTTGGTTGTACAAGATAAGACTGCCGAGAGTACATTAACAGATTAATAGATGATACCGTGGACAGATGACCAGTCTTGTATCAGTTGAGATAAGAAATACAGTGGCATTTTACTCCCTTTCTTCAATTCATTCCTTTTCTTCTTGAAATATTCATCAAAGTTGGATCTCATATAGAACATACGTGTATTAATAATTATCTTCTAATTTTGGGTGTACTGACACAATGGCAATGCACACCTAAATACTAACCTTTTTACTTCTATACCAAAAATGAACTTTATAAGCAATGATAAACGGAATTAATCCTATTCCTCTATACCTTGTGGGGGTGATCTAGGATAACTTTATGACTTGTCTACCCTTTTGTTTTGTATTATTATTGGTTAGAAACTTGTTATCTAAGAAAATTTTGTAATGGTTTGCATTTGACTCGATTTTCATTTTTGTGATGTTTTTTTATTATAAAACCGCAAATTGCACTGCATGTCGCGCGATGTTGTCATTTTACGAGCAATTTTGGTACAATTTTTTCAATTGGTGTAGTTTAGTGAACGCCCAAATAGGAAAAGTAAAAGCAAAAAATTTCTCCTGAAAACTATAGCAATAAACCGAGATAGGGCTTTAACATTATCATTACAATTCCATACTTTAATTATTGGTCAAAGAAATTTTTTGAAACGTAGCCAAAAACAGCTTTTACCATTTCCAAAAATGGTTGGACATTGTGACTCGGTAGTATAAGATAAGAGTGCCGAGAGTACACTAACAGATTAATAGATGATATCGTGGACTGAGGACCAGTCTTGTATCAGTTGAGATAAAAAATACAGTGGCATTTTACTCCCTTTCTTCAATTCATTCTTTTTCTTCTTCAAATATTCATCAAAGTTGGATCTCATATAGAACATACGTGTATTAATAATTATCTTCTAATTTTGGGTGTACTGACACAATGGCAATGCACACCTAAATACTAACCTTTTTACTTCTATACCCAGAATGAACTTTATAAGCAATGATAAACGGAATTAATCCGCATCCTCTATACCTTGTGGGGGTGATCTAGGGTCACTTTATGACTTGTCTACCCTTTTGTTTTGTATTATTATTGGTTAGAAACTTATTTTCTAAGAAAATTTTGTAATGGTTTACATGTGACTTGATTTTCATTTTTGTGTTGTTTTTTTATTATAAAACTGCAAATTGCACTGCATGTGGCGCGATTATGTAATTTCACGAGCAATTTTGGAACAATTTTTTCAATTGGTGTAGTTTAGTGAACACCCTAGCAGTAAGAGTAAAAGCAAAAAATTTCTCTTGAAGACTATAGCAATAAACCGAGATAAGGCTTTACCATTATCATTACAATTCCATACTTTAATTGTTGGTCGAAGAAATTTTTTCAAACGTAGCCAAATGCGGGTTTTACCATTTTCAAAAGTGGTTGGACATTGAGACTTGGTTGTATAAGATAATAGTGCCGAGAGTACATTAACAGATTAATAGATGATACCGTGGACTGAGGACCCTTCTTCTATCAGTTGAGATAAAAAATACAGTGGTATTTTACTCCCTTGCTTCAATTCATTCCTTTTCTTCATGAAATATTCATCAAAGTTGGATCTCATATAGAACATACGTGTATTAATAATTATCTTCTAATTTTGGGTGTACTGACACAGTGACAATGCACTCCTAAATACTAACCTTTTTACTTCTTATACCCATTATGAACTTTATAAGCAATGATAAACGGAATTAATCCGCATCCTCTATACCTTTTGGGGGTGATCTGGGGTCACTTTATGACTTGTCTACCCTTTTGTTTTGTATTATTATTGGTTAGAAACTTATTGTCTAAGAAAATTTTGTAATGGTTTACATGTGACTTGATTTTCATTTTTGTGTTGTTTTTTTATTATAAAACCGCAAATTGCACTGCATGTGGCGCGATTATGTAATTTCAAGAGCAATTCTGGAACAATTTTTTCAATTGGTGTAGTTTAGTGAACACCCTAGCAGTAAGAGTAAAAGCAGAAAATATCTCTTGAAGACAATAGCAATAAACCGAGATAAGGCTTTACCATTATCATTAGAATTCCATACTTTAATTATTGGTCAAGGAAATTTTCTCCAACGTAGCCAAAAGCGGGTTTTGCCATTTCCAAAAATGGTTGGACATTGAGACTTGGTTGTATAAGATAAGAGTGTCGAGAGTACACTAACAGATTAATAGATGATATCGTGGTCTGAGGAACAGTCTTGTATCAGTTGAGATAATAAATACAGTGGCATTTTACTCCCTTGCTTCAATTCATTCTTTTTCTTCTTCAAATATTCATCAAAGTTGGATCTCATATAGAAAATACGTGTATTAATAATTATCTTCTAATTTTGGGTGTACTGACACAGTGGCAATGCACTCCTAAATTCTAACCTTTTTACTTCTTATACCCATAATTGACTTTATAAGCAATGATAAACGGAATTAATCTGCTTCGTCTGTACCTTGTGGGGGTGATCTAGGATAACTTTATGACTTCTCTGCCCTTTTGTATTGTATTATTATTGGCTAGAAACTTATTGTCTAAGAAAATTTTGTAATGGTTTACATGTGACTTGATTTTTATTTTTGTGTTGTTTTTTTATAATAAAACCGCAAATTGCACTGCATGTGGCGCGATTATGTAATTTTACGAGCAATTTTGGAACAATTTTTCCAATTGGTGTAGTTTAGTGAACGCCCTTGCAATAAGAGTAAAAGCAAAAAATTTCTCTTGAAGACTATAGCAATAAACCGAGATAAGGCTTTACCATTATCATTACAATTCCATACTTTAATTGTTGGTCGAAGAAATTTTTTCAAACGTAGCCAAAAGCGGGTTTTACCATTTCCAAAAATGGTTGGACATTGACACTTGGTTGTATAAGATAAGACTGCCAAGAGTACATTAACAGATTAATAGATGATACCGTGGACAGATGACCAGTCTTGTATCAGTTGAGATAAAAAATACAGTGGCATTTTACTCCCTTGCTTCGATTCATTCCTTTTCTTCTTGAAATATTCATCAAAGTTGGATCTCATATAGAACATACGTGTATTAATAATTATCTTCTAATTTTGGGTGTACTGACACAATGGCAATGCACACCTAAATACTAACCTTTTTACTTCTATACCCAGAATGAACTTTATAAGCAATGATAAACGGAATTAATCCTATTCCTCTATACCTTGTGGGGGTGATCTAGGATAACTTTATGACTTGTCTACCCTTTTGTTTTGTATTATTATTGGTTAGAAACTTGTTATCTAAGAAAATTTTGTAATGGTTTGCATGTGACTCGATTTTCATTTTTGTGTTGTTTTTTTATTATAAAACAGCAAATTGCACTGCATGTCGCGCGATGATGTCATTTTACGAGCAATTTTGGTACAATTTTTTCAATTGGTGTAGTTTAGTGAACACCCAAATAGGAAGAGTAAAAGCAAAAAATTTCTTCTGAAAACTATAGCAATAAACCGAGATAGGGCTTTAACATTATCATTACAATTCCATACTTTAATTATTGGTCAAAGAAATTTTTTCAAACGTAGCCAAAAACAGCTTTTACCATTTCCAAAAATGGTTGGACATTGTGACTCGGTAGTATAAGATAAGAGTGCCGAGAGTACACTAACAGATTAATAGATGATACCGTGGACTGAGGACCAGTCTTGTATCAGTTGGGATAAAAAATACAGTGGCATTTTACTCCCTTTCTTCAATTCATTCTTTTTCTTCTTCTAATATTCATCAAAGTTGGATCTCATATAGAACATACGTGTATTAATAATTATCTTCTAATTTTCGGTGTACTGACACAGTGACAATGCACTCCTAAATACTAACCTTTTTACTTCTTATACCCATAATGAACTTTATAAGCAATGATAAACGGAATTAATCTGCTTCGTCTGTACCTTGTGGGGGTGATCTAGGATAACTTTATGACTTGTCTGCCCTTTTGTATTGTATTATTATTGGCTAGAAACTTATTGTCTAAGAAAATTTTGTAATGGTTTACATGTGACTTGATTTTTATTTTTGTGTTGTTTTTTTATAATAAAACCGCAAATTGCACTGCATGTGGCGCGATTATGTAATTTTACGAGCAATTTTGGAACAATTTTTCCAATTGGTGTAGTTTAGTGAACGCCCTTGCAATAAGAGTAAAAGCAAAAAATTTCTCTTGAAGACTATAGCAATAAACCGAGATAAGGCTTTACCATTATCATTACAATTCCATACTTTAATTGTTGGTCGAAGAAATTTTTTCAAACGTAGCCAAAAGCGGGTTTTACCATTTCCAAAAATGGTTGGACATTGAGACTTGGTTGTACAAGATAAGACTGCCGAGAGTACATTAACAGATTAATAGATGATACCGTGGACAGATGACCAGTCTTGTATCAGTTGAGATAAAAAATACAGTGGCATTTTACTCCCTTGCTTCGATTCATTCCTTTTCTTCTTGAAATATTCATCAAAGTTGGATCTCATATAGAACATACGTGTATTAATAATTATCTTCTAATTTTGGGTGTACTGACACAATGGCAATGCACACCTAAATACTAACCTTTTTACTTCTATACCCAGAATGAACTTTATAAGCAATGATAAACGGAATTAATCCTATTCCTCTATACCTTGTGGGGGTGATCTAGGATAACTTTATGACTTGTCTACCCTTTTGTTTTGTATTATTATTGGTTAGAAACTTGTTATCTAAGAAAATTTTGTAATGGTTTGCATGTGACTCGATTTTCATTTTTGTGTTGTTTTTTTATTATAAAACAGCAAATTGCACTGCATGTCGCGCGATGATGTCATTTTACGAGCAATTTTGGTACAATTTTTTCAATTGGTGTAGTTTAGTGAACACCCAAATAGGAAGAGTAAAAGCAAAAAATTTCTCCTGAAAACTATAGCAATAAACCGAGATAGGGCTTTAACATTATCATTACAATTCCATACTTTAATTATTGGTCAAAGAAATTTTTTCAAACGTAGCCAAAAACAGCTTTTACCATTTCCAAAAATGGTTGGACATTGTGACTCGGTAGTGTAAGATAAGAGTGCCGAGAGTACACTAACAGATTAATAGATGATACCGTGGACTGAGGACCAGTCTTGTATCAGTTGAGATAAAAAATACAGTGGCATTTTACTCCCTTTCTTCAATTCATTCTTTTTCTTCTTCAAATATTCATCAAAGTTGGATCTCATATAGAACATACGTGTATTAATAATTATCTCCTAATTTTCGGTGTACTGACACAGTGACAATGCACTCCTAAATACTAACCTTTTTACTTCTTATACCCATAATGAACTTTATAAGCAATGATAAACGGATATAATCCGCATCCTCTATACCTTTTGGGGGTGACCTGGGGTCACTTTATGACTTGTCTACCCTTTTGTTTTGTATTATTATTGGTTAGAAACTTATTGTCTAAGAAAATTTTGTAATGGTTTACATGTGACTTGATTTTCATTTTTGTGTTGTTTTTTTATTATAAAACCGCAAATTGCACTGCATGTGGCGCGATTATGTAATTTCTCGAGCAATTTTGGAACAATTTTTTCAATTGGTGTAGTTTAGTGAACACCCTAGCAGTAAGAGAAAAAGCAAAAAATTTCTCTTGAAGACTATAGCAATAAACCGAGATAGGCTTTACCATTATCATTACAATTCCATACTTTAATTATTGGTCAAAGAAATTTTTTCCAACGTAGCCAAAAGCGGGTTTTACCATTTCCAAAAATGGTTGGACATTGAGACTTGGTTGTATAAGATAAGAGTGTCGAGAGTACATTAACAGATTAATAGATGATATCGTGGACTGAGGACCAATCTTGTATCAGTTGAGACAAAAAATACAGTGGCATTTTACTCCCTTGCTTCAATTCAATCCTTTTCTTCTTCAAATATTCATCAAAGTTGGATCTCATATAGAACATACGTGTATTAATAATTATCTTCTAATTTTGGGTGTACTGACACAGTGACAATGCACTCCTAAATACTAACCATTTTACTTCTTATACCCATAATGAACTTTATAAGCAATGATAAACGGAATTAATCTGCTTCATCTATACCTTGTGGGGGTGATCTAGGATAACTTTATGACTTGTCTTCCCTTTTGTTTTGTATTATTATTGGTTAGAAACTTATTGTCTAAGAAAATTTTGTAATGGTTTACATGTGACTTGATTTTTATTTTTGTGTTGTTTTTTTATAATAAAACCGCAAATTGCACTGCATGTGGCGCGATTATGTAATTTTACGAGCAATTTTGGAACAATTTTTCCAATTGGTGTAGTTTAGTGAACGCCCTTGCAATAAGAGTAAAAGCAAAAAATTTCTCTTGAAGACTATAGCAATAAACCGAGATAAGGCTTTACCATTATCATTACAATTCCATACTTTAATTGTTGGTCGAAGAAATTTTTTCAAACGTAGCCAAAAGCGGGTTTTACCATTTCCAAAAATGGTTGGACATTGACACTTGGTTGTATAAGATAAGACTGCCAAGAGTACATTAACAGATTAATAGATGATTCCGTGGACAGATGACCAGTCTTGTATCAGTTGAGATAAAAAATACAGTGGCATTTTACTCCCTTGCTTCAACTCATTCCTTTTCTTCTTGAAATATTCATCAAAGTTGGATCTCATATAGAACATACGTGTATTAATAATTATCTTCTAATTTTGGGTGTACTGACACAATGGCAATGCACACCTAAATACTAACCTTTTTACTTCTATACCCAGAATGAACTTTATAAGCAATGATAAACGGAATTAATCCTATTCCTCTATACCTTGTGGGGGTGATCTAGGATAACTTTATGACTTGTCTACCCTTTTGTTTTGTATTATTATTGGTTAGAAACTTGTTATCTAAGAAAATTTTGTAATGGTTTGCATGTGACTCGATTTTCATTTTTGTGTTGTTTTTTTATTATAAAACAGCAAATTGCACTGCATGTGGCGCGATTATGTCATTTTACGAGCAATTTTGGTACAATTTTTTCAATTGGTGTAGTTTGGTGAACACCCAAATAGGAAGAGTAAAAGCAAAAAATTTCTCCTGAAGACTATAGCAATAAACCGAGATAAGGCTTTAACATTATCATTACAATTCCATACTTTAATTATTGGTCAAAGAAATTTTTTCAAACGTAGCCAAAAACAGGTTTTACCATTTCCAAAAATGGTTGGACATTGACACCTGGTTGTATAAGATAAGAGTGCCGAGAGTACATTAACAGATTAATAGATGATACCGTGGACTGAGGACCAGTCTTGTATCAGTTGAGATAAAAAATACAGTGGCATTTTACTCCCTTGCTTCAATTCATTCTTTTTCTTCTTCAAATATTCATCAAAGTTGGATCTCATATAGAACATACGTGTATTAATAATTATCTTCTAATTTTGGGTGTACTGACACAGTGACAATGCACTCCTAAATACTAACCTTTTTACTTCTTATACCTGTAATGAACTTTATAAGTAATGATAAACGAAATTAATCTGTTTCGTCTATACCTTGTGGGGGGGATCTAGGATAACTTTACGACTTGTCTACCCTTTTGTTTTTTATTATTATTGGTTAGAAACTTATTGTCTTAGAAAATTTTGTAATGGTTTACATGTGACTTGATTTTCATTTTTGTGTTGTTTTTTTATTATAAAACTGCAAATTGCACTGCATGTGGCGCGATTATGTCATTTCACGAGCAATTTTGGAACAATTTTTTAAATTGGTGTAGTTTAGTGAACGCCCTAGCAGTAAGAGTAAAAGCAAAAAATTTCTCTTGAAGACTATAGCAATAAACCGATATAAGGCTTTACCATTATCATTACAATTTCATACTTTAATTATTGGTCAAAGAAATTTTTTCAAACGTAGCCAAAAGCGGGTTTTACCATTTGCAAAAATGGTTGGACATTGAGACCAGTGCCGGGAGTACATTAACAGATTAATGGATGATACCGTGGACTGAGGACCAGTCTTGTATCAGTTGTAACAAAAAATACAGTGCCACTTTACTCCCTTGCTTCAATTCATTCCTTTTCTTCTTGAAATATTCATCAAAGTTGGATCTCATATAGAACATACGTGTATTAATAATTATCTTCTAATTTTGGGTGTACTGACACAATGACAATGCACTCCTAAATACTAACCTTTTTACTTCTATACCCATAATGAACTTTATAAGAAATGATAAACGGAATTAATCCTATTCCTCTATACCTTGTGGGGGTGATCTAGGATAACTTTATGACTTGTCTACACATTTGTTTTGTATTATTATTGGTTAGAAACTTGTTATCTAAGAAAATTTTGTAATGGTTTGCATGTGACTCGATTTTCATTTTTGTGTTGTTTTTTTATTATAAAACCGCAAATTGCACTGCATGTGGCGCGATTATGTCATTTTACGACCAATTTTGGTACAATTTTTTCAATTGGTGTAGTTTGGTGAACGCCCTAATAGGAAGAGTAAAAGCAAAAAATTTCTCCTGAAGACTATAGCAATAAACCGAGATAAGGCTTTAACATTATCATTACAATTCCATACTTTAATTATTGGTCAAAGAAATTTTTTCAAACGTAGCCAAAAGCAGGTTTTACCATTTCCAAAAA
Source organism: Castanopsis chinensis (assembly GCA_032878915.1). Taxonomy (NCBI): domain Eukaryota; kingdom Viridiplantae; phylum Streptophyta; class Magnoliopsida; order Fagales; family Fagaceae; genus Castanopsis; species Castanopsis chinensis. The sequence continues at coordinate 44,312,533 of JAVQMG010000132.1, forward strand.
TGGTTGGACATTGAGACTCGGTAGTATAAGATAAGAGTGCCGAGAGTACATTAACAGATTAATAGATGATACCGTGGACTGAGGACCAGTCTTGTATCAGTTGAGATAAAAAATACAGTGGCATTTTACTCCCTTGCTTCAATTCATTCCTTTTCTTCTTGAAATATTCATCAAAGTTGGATCTCATATAGAACATACGTGTATTAATAATTATCTTCTAATTTTGGGTGTACTGACACAGTGACAATGCACTCCTAAATACTAACCTTTTTACTTCTTATACCCATAATGAACTTTATAAGCAATGATAAACGGAATTAATCCGCTTCATCTATACCTTGTGGGGGTGATCTAGGATAACTTTATGACTTGTCTACCCCTTTGTTTTGTATTATTATTGGTTAGAAACTTATTGTCTAAGAAAATTTTGTAATGGTTTACATGTGACTTGATTTTCATTTTTGTGTTGTTTTTTTATTATAAAACCGCAAATTGCACTGCATGTGGCGCGATTATGTCATTTTACGAGCAATTTTGGTACAATTTTTTCAATTGGTGTAGTTTAGTGAACGCCCTAACAGTAAGAGTAAAAGCAAAAAATTTCTCTTGAAGACTATAGCAATAAACCGAGATAAGGCTTTAACATTATCATTACAATTCCATACTCTAATTATTGGTCAAAGAAATTTTTTCAAACGTAGCCAAAAGCGGGTTTTACCATTTCCAAAAATGGTTGGACATTGAGACTTGGTTGTATAAGATAAGAGTGCCGAGAGTACATTAACAGATTAATATATGATTCCGTGGACTGAGGCCCAGTCTTGTATCAGTTGAGATAAAATATACAGTGGCATTTTACTCCCTTGCTTCAATTCATTCCTTTTCTTCTTGAAATATTCATCAAAGTTGGATCTCGTATAGAACATACGTGTATTAATAATTATCTTCTAATTTTGGGTGTACTGACACAATGAAAATGCACACCGAAATACTAACCTTTTTACTTCTATACCCAAAATGAACTTTATAAGCAATGATAAACGGAATTAATCCTATTCCTCTATACCTTGTGGGGGTGATCTAGGATAACTTTATGACTTGTCTACACTTTTGTTTTCTATTATTATTGGTTAGAAACTTGTTATCTGAGAAAATTTTGTAATGGTTTGCATGTGACTCGATTTTCATTTTTGAGTTGTTTTTTTGTTATAAAACCGCAAATTGCACTGCATGTGGCGCGATTATGTCATTTTACGACCAATTTTGGTACAATTTTTTCAATTGGTGTAGTTTAGTGAACGCCCTAATAGGAAGAGTAAAAGCAAAAAATTTCTCCTGAAGACCATAGCAATAAACCGAGATAAGGCTTTAACATTATCATTACAATTCCATACTTTAATTATTGGTCAAAGAAATTTTTTCAAACGTAGCCAAAAGCAGGTTTTACCATTTCCAAAAATGGTTGGACATTGAGACTCGGTAGTATAAGATAAGAGTGCCGAGAGTACATTAACAGATTAATATATGATTCCGTGGACTGAGGCCCAGTCTTGTATCAGTTGAGAGAAAATATACAGTGGCATTTTACTCCCTTGCTTCAATTCATTCCTTTTCTTCTTGAAATATTCATCAATGTTGGATCTCATATAGAACATACGTGTATTAATAATTATCTTCTAATTTTGGGTGTACTGACACAATGACAATGCACTCCTAAATACTAACCTTTCTACTTCTATACCCATAATGAACTTTATAAGAAATGATAAACGGAATTAATCCGCTTCCTCCATACCTTCTGGGGGTGATCTAGGATAACTTTATGACTTGTCTACCCTTTTGTTTTGTATTATTGTTGGTTAGAAACTTATTATCTAAGAAAATTTTGTAATGGTTTGCATGTGATTCGATTTTCATTTTTGTGTTGTTTTTTTATTATAAAACCGCAAATTCCACTGCATGTGGCGCGATTATGTCGTTTTACGAGCAATTTTGGTACAATTTTTTCAATTGGTGTTGTTTAGTGAACGCCCTAGCAGTAAGAGTAAAAGCAAAAAATTTCTCTTGAAGACTATAGCAATAAACCGAGATAAGGCTTTAACATTATCATTACAATTCCATACTTTAATTATTGGTCAAAGAAATTTTTTCAAACGTAGCCAAAAGCAGGTTTTACCATTTCCAAAAATGGTTGGACATTGAGACTTGGATGTATAAGATAAGAGTGCCGAGAGTATATTAACAGATTAATAGATGATACCGTGGACTGAGGACCAGTCTTGTATCAGTTGAGATAAAAAATACAGTGGAATTTTACTCCCTTGCTTCAATTCATTCTTTTTCTTCTTGAAATATTCATCAAAGTTGGATCTCATATAGAACATACGTGTATTAATAATTATCTTCTAATTTTGGGTGTACTGACACAGTGACAATGCACACCTAAATACTAACCTTTTTACTTCTATACCCAAAATGAACTTTATAAGCAATGATAAACGGAATTAATCCTATTCCTCTATACCTTGTGGGGGTGATCTAGGATAACTTTATGACTTGTCTACACATTTGTTTTGTATTATTATTGGTTAGAAACTTGTTATCTGAGAAAATTTTGTAATGGTTTGCATGTGACTCGATTTTCATTTTTGTGTTGTTTTTTTATTATAAAACCGCAAATTGCACTGCATGTGGCGCGATTATGTCATTTTACGAGCAATTTTGGTACAATTTTTTCAATTGGTGTAGTTTAGTGAACGCCCTAATAGGAAGAGTAAAAGCATAAAATTTCTCCAGAAGACCATAGCAATAAACCGAGATAAGGCTTTAACATTATCATTACAATTCCATACTTTAATTATTGGTCAAAGAAATTTTTTCAAACGTAGCCAAAAGCAGGTTTTACCATTTCCAAAAATGGTTGGACATTGAGACTCGGTAGTATAAGATAAGAGTGCCGAGAGTACATTAACAGATTAATATATGATTCCGTGGACTGAGGCCCAGTCTTGTATCAGTTGAGATAAAATATACAGTGGCATTTTACTCCCTTGCTTCAATTCATTCCTTTTCTTCTTGAAATATTCATCAAAGTTGGATCTCGTATAGAACATACGTGTATTAATAATTATCTTCTAATTTTGGGTGTACTGACACACTGACAAGGCACTGCTAAATACTAACCCTTTTACTTCTTATACCCATAATGAACGTTATAAGCAATGATAAATGGAATTAATTCGCTTCCTCTATGCCTTGTGGGGGTGATCTAGGATAACTTTATGACTTGTCTACCCTTTTGTTTTGTATTATTATTGGTTAGAAACATATTGTCTAAGAGAATTTTGTAATGGTATACATGTGACTTGATTTTCATTTTTGTGTCGTTTTTTTATTATAAAACCGCAAATTGCATGGCATGTAGCGCGATTATAACATTTTACGAGCAATTTTGGTACAATTTTTTCAATTGGTGCAGTTTAGTGAACGCCCTAATAGTAAGAGTAAAAGCAAAAAATTTCTCTTGAAGACTATAGCAATAAACCGAGATAAGGCTTTAACATTATCATTACAATTCCATACTTTAATTATTGGTCAAAGAAATTTTTTCAAACGTAGCCAAAAGCAGGTTTTACCATTTCCAAAAATGGTTGGACATTGAGACTCGGTAGTATAAGATAAGAGTGCCGAGAGTACATTAACAGATTAATATATGATTCCGTGGACTGAGGCCCAGTCTTGTATCAGTTGAGATAAAATATACAGTGGCATTTTACTCCCTTGCTTCAATTCATTCCTTTTCTTCTTGAAATATTCATCAAAGTTGGATCTCGTATAGAACATACGTGTATTAATAATTATCTTCTAATTTTGGGTGTACTGACACAATGACAATGCACACCTAAATACTAACCTTTTTACTTCTATACCCAAAATGAACTTTATAAGCAATGATAAACGGAATTAATCCTATTCCTCTATACCTTGTGGGGGTGATCTAGGATAACTTTATGACTTGTCTACACATTTGTTTTGTATTATTATTGGTTAGAAACTTGTTATCTGAGAAAATTTTGTAATGGTTTGCATGTGACTCGATTTTCATTTTTGTGTTGTTTTTTTATTATAAAACCGCAAATTGCACTGCATGTGGCGCGATTATGTCATTTTACGAGCAATTTTGGTACAATTTTTTCAATTGGTGTAGTTTAGTGAACGCCCTAATAGGAAGAGTAAAAGCATAAAATTTCTCCTGAAGACGGTAGCAATAAACCGAGATAAGGCTTTAACATTATCATTACAATTCCATACTTTAATTATTGGTCAAAGAAATTTTTTCAAACGTAGCCAAAAGCAGGTTTTACCATTTCCAAAAATGGTTGGACATTGAGACTCGGTAGTATAAGATAAGAGTGCCGAGAGTACATTAACAGATTAATATATGATACCGTGGACTGAGGACCAGTCTTGTATCAGTTGAGATAAAAAATACAGTGGCATTTTACTCCCTTCTTCAATTCATTCTTTTTCTTCTTGAAATATTCATCAAAGTTGGATCTCATATAAAACATACGTGTATTAATAATTATCTTCTAATTTTCGGTGTACTGACACAGTGACAATGCACTCCTAAATACTAACCTTTTTACTTCTTATACCCATAACGAACTTTATAAGCAATGATAAACGGAATTAATCCTGCTTCGTCTATACCTTGTGGGGGTGATCTAGGATAACTTTATGACTTGTCTGCCCTTTTGTATTGTATTATTATTGGCTAGAAACTTATTGTCTAAGAAAATTTTGTAATGGTTTACATGTGACTTGATTTTTATTTTTGTGTTGTATTTTTATAATAAAACCGTAAATTGCACTGCATGTGGCGCGATTATGTAATTTTACGAGCAATTTTGGAACAATTTTTCAAATTGGTGTAGTTTAGTGAACGCCCTTGCAATAAGAGTAAAAGCAAAAAATTTCTCTTGAAGACTATAGCAATAAACCGAGATAAGGCTTTGCCATTATCATTACAATTCCATACTTTAATTGTTGGTCGATGAAATTTTTTCAAACGTAGCCAAAAGCGGGTTTTACCATTTCCAAAAATGGTTGGAAATTGACACTTGGTTGTATAAGATAAGACTGCCAAGAGTACATTAACAGATTAATAGATGATACCGGGGACAGATGACCAGTCTTGTATCAGTTGTGATAAAAAATACAGTGGCATTTTACTCCCTTGCTTCAATTCATTCCTTTTCTTCTTGAAATATTCATCAAAGTTGGATCTCATATAGAACATACGTGTATTAATAATTATCTTCTAATTTTGGGTGTACTGACACAATGGCAATGCACACCTAAATACTAACCTTTTTACTTCTATACCCAGAATGAACTTTATAAGCAATGATAAACGGAATTAATCCGCATCCTCTATACCTTGTGGGGGTGATCTAGGGTCACTTTATGACTTGTCTACCCTTTTGTTTTGTATTATTATTGGTTAGAAACTTATTGTCTAAGAAAATTTTGTAATGGTTTACATGTGACTTGATTTTCATTTTTGTGTTGTTTTTTTATTATAAAACCGCAAATTGCACTGCATGTGGCGCGATTATGTCATTTCACGAGCAATTTTGGAACAATTTTTTCAATTGGTGTAGTTTAGTGAACGCCCTAGCAGTAAGATTAAAAGCAAAAAATTTCTCTTGAAGACTATAGCAATAAACCGAGATAAGGCTTTAACATTATCATTACAATTCCATACTTTAATTATTGGTCAAAGAAATTTTTTCCAACGTAGCCAAAAGCGGGTTTTACCATTTCCAAAAATGGTTGGACATTGAGACTTGGTTGTATAAGATAAGAGTGTCGAGAGTACATTAACAGATTAAGAGATGATACCGTGGACTGAGGACCAGTCTTGTATCAGTTGAGATAAAAAATACAGTGGCATTTTACACCCTTGCTTCAATTCATTCTTTTTCTTCTTCAAATATTCATCAAAGTTGGATCTCATATAGAACATACGTGTATTAATTGTCTTCGAATTTTGGGTGTATTGACACAGTGACAATGCACTCCTAAATACTAACCTTTTTACTTCTTATACCCATAATGAACTTTATAAGCAATGATAAACGGAATTAATCCGCTTCATCTATACCTTGTTGGAGTGATCGTGGACAACTTTATGACTTGTCTACCCTTTTGTTTTGTATTATTATTGGTTAGAAACTTGTTATCTAAGAAAATTTTGTAATGGTTTGCAAGTGACTCGATTTTCATTTTTGTGTTGTTTTTTTATTATAAAACCGCAAATTGCACTGCATGTTGCGCGATTATGTCATTTTACGGCCAATTTTGGTACAATTTTTTCTATTGGTGTAGTTTAGTTAACGCCCTAGCAGTAAGATTGAAAGCAAAAAATTTCTCTTGAAGACTATAGCAATAAACCGAGATAAGGCTTTAACATTATCATTACAATTCCATACTTTGATTATTGGTCAAAGAAATTTTTTCAAACATAGCCAAAAGCAGGTTTTACCATTTCCAAAAATGGTTGGACATTGAGACCTGGTTGTATAAGATAAGAGTGCCGATAGTACATTAACAGATTAATAGATGATACCGTGGACTGTGGACCAGTCTTGTATCAGTTGTGATAAAAAATACAGTGGCATTTTACTCCCTTGCTTCAATTCATTCCTTTTCTTCTTGAAATGTTCATCAAAGTTGGATCTCATATAGAACATACGTGTATTAATAATTATCTTCTAATTTTGGGTGTACTGACACAGTGACAACCCACTCCTAAATACTAACCTTTTTACTTCTTATACCCATAATGAACTTTATAAGCAATGATAAACGGAATTAATCCGCTTGCTCTATACCTTGTGGGGGTGATCTAGGGTAACTTTATGACTTGTCTACCCTTTTGTTTTGTATTATTATTGGTTAGAAACTTATTGTCTAAGAAAATTTTTTAATGGTTTACATGTGACTGGATTTTCATTTTTGTGTTGTTTTTTTATTACAAAATAGCAAATTGCACTGCATGTGGCGCGATTATGTCATTTCACGAGCAATTTTGGAACAATTTTTTCAATTGGTGTAGTTTAGTGAACGCCCTAGCACTAAGAGTAAAAGCAAAAAATTTCTCTTGAAGACTATAGCAATAAGCCGAGATAAGGCTTAACCATTATCATTACAATTCCATACTTTAATTGTTCGTCGAAGAAATTTTTTCCAACGTAGCCAAAAGCGGGTTTTACCATTTCCAAAAAATGTTGGACATTGAGACCGGGTTGTATAAGATAAGAGTGCCGAGAGTACATTAACAGATTAATAGATGGTACTGTGGACTGAGGACCAGTCTTGTATCAATTGAGATAAAAAATACAGTGGCATTTTACTCTCTTGCTTCAATTCATTCTTTTTCTTCTTGAAATATTCATCAAAGTTGGATCTCATATAGAACATACGTGTATTAATAATTATCTTCTAATTTTGGGTGTACTGACACACTGACAATGCACTCCTAAATACTAACCTTTTTACTTCTTATACCCATAATGAACTTTATCAGCAATGATAAACGGAATTAATACGATTCATCTATACCTTGTGGGGGTGATCTGGGATAACCTTATGACTTGTCTACCCTTTGGTTTTGTATTATTGTTGGTTAGAAACTTATTGTCTAAGAAAATTTTGTAATGGCTTACATGTGACTTGATTTTCATTTTTGTGTTGTTTTTTTATTATAAAACCTCAAATTACAGGGCATGTGGCGCGATTATGTCATTCTACGAGGAATTTTGGAACAATTATTTCAATTGTTGTAGTTTAGTGAACGTCCTTGCTGTAGGAGTAAAAGCAAAAAATTTCTCTTGAAGACTATAGCAATAAACCGAGATAAGGCTTTAACATTATCATTACAATTCCATACTTTAATTATTGGTCAAAGAAATTTTTTCAAACGTAGCCAAAAGCAGGTTTTGCCATTTCCAAAAATGGTTGGACATTGAGACTTGGTTGTATAAGATAAGATTGCCGAGAGTATATTAATAGATTAATAGATGATACCATGGACTGAGGACCAGTCTTGTATCAGTTGAGAAAAAAAATATTGTGGCATTTTACTCCCTTGCTTCAATTCATTCCTTTTCTTCTTGAAATGTTCATCGAAGTTGGATCTCATATAGAACATATGTGTATTAATAATTATCTTCTAATTTTGGGTGTACTGACACAGTGACAATGCACTCCTAAATACTAACCTTTTTACTTCTTATACCCATAATGAACTTTATCAGCAATGATAAACGGAATTAATCCGCTTCATCTATACCTTGTGGGGGTGATCTAGGATAACCTTATGACTTGTCTACCCTTTTGTTTTGTATTATTATTGGTTAGAAACTTATTGTCTAAGAAAATTTTGTAATGGTTTAGATGTGACTTGATTTTCATTTTTGTGTTGTTTTTTTATTGTAAAACCCCAAATTGCAGGGCATGTGGCGCGATTATGTCATTTTACGAGCAATTTTGGTACAATTTTTTCAGTTGGTGTAGTTTAGTGAACACCCTAATAGTAAGAGTAAAAGCAAAAAATTTCTCTTGAAGACTATAGCAATAAACCGAGATAAGGTTTTAACATTATCATTACAATTCCATACTTTAATTATTGGTCAAAGAAATTTTTTCAAATGTCGCCAAAAGCAGGTTTTACCATTTCCAAAAATGGTTGGACATTGAGACTTGGTTGTATAAGATAAGAGTGCCGAGAGTATATTAATAGATTAATAGATGATACCGTGGACTGAGGACCTGTCTTGTATCAGTTGGGATAAAAAATACAGTGGCATTTTACTCCCTTGCTTCAATTCATTCTTTTTCTTCTTGAAATATTCATCAAAGTTGGATCTCATATAGAACATACGTGTATTAATAATTATCTTCTAATTTTGGGTGTACTGACACAGTGACAATGCACTCCTAAATACTAACCTTTTTACTTCTTATACCCATAATGAACTTTGTGAGCAATGATAAACGGAATTAATCCGCTTCATCTATACCTTGTGGGGGTGATCTAGGATAACTTTATGACTTGTCTACCCTTTTGTTTTGTATTATTATTGGTTAGAAACTTGTTATCTAAGAAAATTTTGTAATGGTTTGCATGTGACTCGATTTTCATTTTTGGGTTTTTTTTTTTATTATAAAACCGCAAATTGCACTGCATGTGGCGCGATTATGTCATTTTACAACCAATTTTGGTACAATTTTTTCAATTGGTGTAGTTTAGTGAACGCCCTAGCAATAAGAGTAAAAGCGAAAAATTTCTCTTCAAGACTATAGCAATAGACCGAGGTAAGGTTTTAACATTATCAATACAATTCCATACTTTAATTATTGGTCAAAGAAATTTTTTCAAACGTAGCCAAAAGCAAGTTTTACCATTTCCAAAAATGGTTGGACATTGGGACTTGGTTGTATAAGATAAGAGTGCCGAGAGTACATTAACAGATTAATAGATGATACTGTGGACTGAGGATCAGTCTTGTATCAGTTGAGATAAAAAATATAGTGGCATTTTACTCCCTTGCTTCAATTCATTCCTTTTCTTATTGAAATATTCATCAAAGTTGGATCTCATATAGAACATACGTGTATTAATAATTATCTTCTAATTTTGGGTGTACTGACACAGTGACAATGCACTCCTAAATACTGACATTTTTACTTCTCATACCGATAATGAACTATATAAGCAATGATAAACGGAATTAATCTGCTTCGTCTATACCTTGCGGGGGTGATCTAGGATAACTTTATGACTTGTCTGCCCTTTTGTATTGTATTATTATTGGTTAGAAACTTCTTGTCTAAGAAAATTTTGCAATGGTTTACATGTGACTTGATTTTCATTTTTGGGTTGTTTTTTTATTATAAAACCGCAAATTGCACTGCATGTGGCGCGATTATGTCATTTTACGTGCAATTTTGGTACAATTTTTTCAATTGGTGTAGTTTAGTGAACGCCCTAGCAGTAAGAGTAAAAGCAAAAAGTTTCTCTTGAAGACTACAGCAATAAACCGAGATAAGGCTTTAACATTATCATTACAATTCCATACGTTAATTATTGGTCAAAGAAATTTTTTCAAACGTAGCCAGAAGCAGGTTTTAAAGGCTGAAAGTTTTTTTTTTTCTTTTTGAGAATCAAGAGAAAAACTTCATTCAAACTTAACGGACACTATTGTCCACCAGTACAAGTTGTTGTACATTATAGGGTATGGCCTCATACCAAACCTGACTGTGTGAGTACTTGGCTAGCTTTGCCAAGTACTGAAAGTTGAAACCATTTAAAATTTGTATGGCTATATAGTTACTTTCCATATATTATAACTTACAATATTTTGATTCAATAAATATATAATTATTACATTACCATTTACAATCCATATATTTGCATGATTCATCGCCATGTATAAAATTCTCTCTCCCTATGTTCGGCCATAGAGAGAGAGAGAGAGAGAGAGAGAGAGAGAGAGAGAGAGAGAGAGAGAGAGAGAGAGAGAGAGAGAGAGAGAGAGAGAGAATTTTAATTCATTTTTTTACTTCTCAATTCTCACTATATAATTTAATTTGTCTGATCAACTTTCTTAATCTTTCCTTTTTAAATGGTTATTAACTTATTAATATTATAAGTAGAAATGTGTTTATTTTCAAGACAATTTTAAATTACTATTATTTACATTACATTTCAATTTCAATATTTGTTATTGATGTTATTATTTAATTTATCTATTTATTACTTTGACATGTTTATTCTCCACAAATTTCCCTAATTTACCAAAGGTAATGTAAAATGCTACTGTTACTCACCTTTCATTTCAACTTTGGTAATAATAAAGTCAGATTTAACTTAATTTGAAAATTCAAGTTATATTGACTAATATGATGCATATTTATTATAGTGATGTGTCTAAGTATTCCATATATAAAACGTTATTAATTTTTAAAGCTTGAATTATACATGATTGAAAATAATATATTACATAAAGACCTAGAGTGTAAAAATATACTTAAGTGATTATGTTAATATAATATAATATAATGAGGATAATATTTTTTTTCTCTTATGTAATTATGCCCTTTAAAAAATAATTCTATATTTGCTGTTGATGATATATTCCATTTTTATTTATTTTATTGAATGAGTTTGTAGTCTTAAGTTACAACCAATTTTGTAGCTAAACTACAAAGTTTATCTATAAAATTAGTTGTAACTTTAGGCTACAAATTTATTTAATATCTTTTTATTGGAGGTGAATTTTGACAAATCCACTATTGGATTACATCTTCTTCTTATATCTTCTATGCTTACAAAATTTCAATATATATTTTTTTTTTCACAAGATAGAATTCTACTCTAGAATAATCTAAGTGTACATGTGTGTAAAGCTTCCTCTTGGAGACTTGAACCCCAGCCCTTGGCCCCCACACCCCATAAGCACTTATACTTGTGAAGTAATCATCGCACCAAGGGTGTGCGGTGGTAAGAAAATTAAAGATCAACAGTTATGTCATCAATAAGTTTTTTAAGTTGTAAGTTTTTGTAATTTAAAATTATGCCCAAAATATAAGCATATAGATCATATAGTAAATAATATTCGATTGACACAAAATTTAACATGTATATTAAGAGTGTAAAGATCATGCAATTCAACAATTAGATTTCAAAATATGTTGTAATATTTATTTTATTGAGTGAGTTTATAGCCTTAAGTTACAACCAATTTTGTAACTAAATTTTGTCCTATTTTCAATTGTTAATTCTAATTGTATTGAATGAACCATGATATTATTTTGCTCATTTATTTCCTTAAATATTTCTTGTGTTTAGTATTTAATGCAATTTCTTTCTTAATTGACTTGAATGATCCTTTTAAAAAATTTCCAATTATTTTCATAATTAACTTTGGACCAATATGATGTATGTTGTATTGAAATATGGAAAAAAAAAATCATAAAATAAAAAAAGTTATTATTATCACTACACGTTCATTATATTGAATAAGTATTCAATAGGATTGTAACTATAAAAGGGGCTATTAAATTAATTATTCCTAATAGGAAGCAAAAAAAAATGGAAAGGGTGCCCATAAAAAAAAAAAAAAAAAAATGGAAGGGTGTTACCGAAGAGTGAATGATCCTTTTAAAAAAGTTCCAATTATTTTCATAACCTTGGACAAATTTTATGTCTGTTGTATCGAAATATGGAAAAAAATCATAAAATAAAAAGGTTATTATTATCACTACACGTTCATTATATTAAATAAGTATTCAATAGGATTGTAACTATAAAAGGGGCTATTAAATTAATTATTCCTAATAGGAAGCAAAAAAACTGGAAAGGGTGTTTCCGAAGAGTTGAGGCTAGTCATTTAAGCTACATAACTGGGCATTTAATTAGTAGCTAATTGTTATTTGTGAATACTTAATTTGAGGGCATATCAATTTAATTGGTTTCGATTAGAATACAACTGAGGCGTGCATTACACACTTACAATAGTCTGTAGGGAATACATGAGCAGTACATGCTCTAGGCTTTAGTTGGTGAAATTGTCACAACTTGCCTGCGTGGCAAGTTATGATTGGTGAATTTATGAATCCACCACTTTTACTTCACTATTTACAACTCATTATGTGAGAAAATTGTGGCAAACTTTGTGGTCCAAGCTTTACTTTTTGAACAAAGGTGTTGATCCTTAGAAATTATTCATTACTATACCAAAAAATTATTTTATCCCATTCTCACTTTTGAGTATCTCACATGCATGTTCCAATTTTTATATTTTTTATTTATATTATTTGTGTTCATAACTTCATATCAAATGAGCACCCATGCACCCTAAGTTGCAATTACATAACTTGTAAAATTACGTTGAAAAGACTTTCAAATCACAATTTTGATAAATTCTTCTTTGTTCTTTGTTCATAAGTCATTTAAAAAATTCTATGACAAAAATTTATTCCACACTTTGCTAAGTACTCTAAGTACTCTATTATGTGTGGTTGATTGTAAGTAGTGGTGGTCCTTGTGAAAGTGATCTCATTATTTTTAATCCTTTTTTTTTTTTTTGTTTTTTTTTTTTTTTTTTGAGAAACTTTTTAACTCATTCTTATTAAGGTAGTATGCAATTACACAAATTTTGACCGAATACCTATTATGTGTGTTTAATTGTGAGGGGTGAGGAAAATGTGGTCTATGTGAAAGTGATAGGTAATTGGTCAAAAGTTGTGTAATTACATACTACCCCAAAAAGAATGAGTTAAAAAAAATTTAAAAAAAAAAGAAAAAAAAAAGAATGAGTTAACATTAATGAGATCACCCTATGGTAGATTCTCTATTTTGCCCTTGGTCTTCCTCCACCATAAATATGACAATTACTTCTCATAAACTTGGACCATCACTTTTCTTATTTTCCCTCCATCTTCATTAGTGTATTCTCTCCTAGTCTCTTTCCTTTCCGTTCCCATCTTCTTTTTTCCTTGTACTTCATTTGAAAATTTAATATGGCCACTTCCTCTCAAACCCCACTTGGTTCTCAAAACCTTCCTACCATTAACCTTTTGGACCCTAGGTCAATTGTGTCAAATGAAATTGTTGAGGCATGTGTTGAATTAGGGTTCTTTAAGGTTATTAACCATGGCATCTCTTATGAAATTATTGAAAAAGTTAAGGAAGAAGGTTTCAATTTCTTTGGTAAAAAAATGTCTAAAAAAACACTAGTTGGCCAAGCTAGCTCAACTAATCCTCTTAGCTATGGCTACAAGAATATAGGTTCCCGTGGAGATATGGGAGAGCTTGAGTATCTTTTACTTAGTGCTTATCCTTCCTACATTGCTGAAAAATCCATTGCCATCTCTAATGACTCTTCGCAATTCAGGTGTTTAAATACTGTGTTTTGCACTAATTGTAATATATATGCATGGGAAGTTGGCAAATGATTATATGGTGTAGAATAATTTTGTTGGTTCTTATATTTTTTTAATTTGTTGGCTCTTATATTTATATTTTGTAAAAACTCTCTTTTCTATTTTTTGTTACACGTTAAATTATTACTCAAAAATCTAGTCTAGTTATAATAATTTTATTTTCTATGGACCGACCATGTTCACAAAAACAATAATAGACGTTTTTGAATTTGTATAAATGAATGCATAGAGTCCTAAGTCTTAAGTGTAAAAAATCAAGAAAGAATGGTCCTAAATGTGAAGCATGTCTTTATGATTTCAAGAGGACATCTTAAAGAATGGTCCTAATTCCTAAATGATATGCATGTCTTCTAATTCCCAAATGGACAAAACTTAGTTACAGTACTTTAGGTGTTAGTTGTTAGATTCCCCTCTTAAAATTCAATCACATGGCTATTTAATTAAAAAAATATACTTTCATCCTCTGAAAAAAAATTCACATAGTAGAATCTTAAAAAGAGAACCTAAAGAACAGTACTTAGGTACTATACCTAAGTCTCACCCTTTCCAAATACATAACGATATATATGTATTTTTTTTATAGTTAAAAGTAAGTTTTTTTATTCAATATTTCCTGATCCCACTCAATTTTTTGATGATTCTGATCCCCCTCAATGACTCACTTTCCCGTTACATTTAATATTATGTAATTGTGTTTGCGCACTAAAATAATGTTTCTATGCTAACATACATATATATATATATATATATATATATATATATGATGTCTTTTCTTTTCTTTTTTTGGATTAAAGATAGAAATTTATATGATGTTTTATTCTTATGACAAAACAGTTCTGCAATAAATGAATACATCGAAGCAGTAAATGCTTTGACGTGTAAGCTTTTGGTTCTAATAGCAGAGGGGCTAAATATCCAAGATACATCAGATTTCAGCAGGCTGATCATGGATGAAGATAGTGACTCACTCATCAGGTTCAATTATTATTCACCTACTTCTAACAATGCTGAGATTGATTTGGAGAGCATACTGACCCTCAGCTTCTGAGCCTTCTTACATCAAACGATGTGGATGGCTTCCAAATTTCTGTTCAAAATGATGAGTGGATCCCTGTCCCAGCTGACCCCAATGCCTTTTGGGTTAATTTGGGTGACATGTTACAGGTTGCTCTCTAAGTCATATATAAATTTGATAGTGCAATTTAATTTTCTTCTACTAGTTCTAACCAATAAAATTGTGCACCAATATTAATATGTTCTTGTAATTTCATTTGTGAAGGTTTTGACAAATGGAAGATTTTCCAGTGTCCGTCATAGGGCACTAACAAATTCATCTGAGCCTAGATTGTCAGTGATTTATTTTGGAGCTCCCTCCTTGCTAGCATCAATTTCTGCACCTCCATAAATGCTTTCGAATATTGGGTACTCTCCCTATAGGACCTTCACTTGGGCTGAATTCAAGGATAACTTTTACCGTGGACGCCTCGCAGAAGGACGTCTTAATTATTTCAAGAATAAGTGAATATTTGGGCTAAGATGGTCTTGACTCTTGGGATCATCACATATCATTTCCATTATGCTCTATAATAAAGTTTTATTTGAATTTCAGAGACACCATCCTAGTCTTTATATGAGTACCGTATGATTGGGGATCCATAGTGAGTCCTTAATTCACATTCGAATTACTCAATCCTAGCCTGTGTATTTCTATGAATTATGCATTTACCTTCCTTTATGGTTTTACCACGAATCCAATTCTAAAATATTGTAAGATTTTATTTGGTTATATATGTTTGTATAACTCTTCTTATTGTGGAATTTTGTTTTTACCTTCTTAGTCATCTTCTTCTTCTATAATTTAATCTATAATTTACAATTTAAGATTAAAGACATCTTGGTGGTTTAAAAATACCTACATAAAACATTGTCTATAAAATAAGACCAAATTCAGTCTGCTAACCAACCACGATTGTCCACTTATTCAACTACAAAATCCTTTTTTTTTTTTTTTTTTTTCCTTTCTTTTGAGGCTGGGTGAACATCAGGTCCACTTTTATATATGGGATTGAGACAAATTCCCAATAGTGCAAAAAAGTGGTGGCTGACAAAAAAAAAAAAAAAAAAAAAAAAAAAAAAAAAGAAGTTGCTGGAGAAGAAATGAATGGTTGTTCTGGGTTTCTAAATGCATGGCATGCTAATTCAAAGAAAAAATAAATAAATAAATAAATAAAAGAAAGAGTAGCCTAGAATGGCTGTCTAACCAAAACCATCATGGTCCCATGTGAAGTTAAGTGGTATTGGGCCCACGTGCATTCTTACAGACTTAATAACAAGCCACTAATCTAACAGGATATGGCAAAAGAAGAAAAAAAATCAAGAAAGAATTGACAGAGTTCAAGACTAATGCTATGTTTGAAAGTACGAAGGGAGAGAAGAGTAGAGGGGAGGAAAGAGTAGTAAGGAAGAGAGTAGAGGTGAATGGTTATCCTTCATTTTATTTAAATGTTTTTAAATTTAAGTAAAGAAAAAGAGAATAATTAATCTTTTCATAGTTTGTAATTTTGTTAATATGCTAAGGATAAATTTGGTGATTCATTTGGTCAAGTATTTCTACTCCCTACTCTCTCTCCAAATCTCTACAGTTTAGGAGAATTAAAAATGTGGAATTAGAAGTAGTTATAACTCCTCAAAACCCCTCCTCCTCTTCCCTTAAAAAACATCCAAACTAGGAAATTTAACTTACTTCCCCCCCCCCCCCCCACTCCCTATCCATCCAAACAAGCTATAAAGTATCCAAATTAAATTTCAAGACTCGCTCATTCACCAAAATCAAAGATTGCATATGAGAACAAGTGTCAAATAGGCATTTGTAGAGAGTGAAAATTCCAACTAATCATAAATTGCCATGACATACCATCAAGTCCACATAGTACGTTCAAAGTAGCCAATTACAAGATGTTTACTTAGTGATTTTTATTGTTACTATTTAGAGACTAATGGAAATATTAAGTGTCACTAAATAAAAATTATAAAGAGTACCCAAGAGTCAATCACACTGCGATGTGTGTTATATTTTATTTTAAACTAGTGTGTAGTCCCGTGCATATGAACGAGTACAAATAAAAATCACAATTATACAGTTCAAATTATACATTTTTTTTAGAAGAAATTCAAATTATACTCGATATTAGTTTAAACTTTTTTTAAAACTATAAATTTCTCAAATATGTACTAGTTTCTCATTATATATATATATATATATATATACACATATGTATGTATGTATGATTTAAAATTTAATTAAATTTTGACTTTTTGGTTTTTGAACCCAATAATTTACTCACCATAAAAATTAAAAACTTAGATAGACATGTGGTGGAAAATTAGACTTCAATTAAAATCCAATTTAGAATTTAATTGGTTTTGGACTTTTAGGTTTTTATACTCAATAATTCACTTGGCACAAAATTAAAAATTAAAAAGGACACATGATGCAAAATTGAGAATCTAATTAAAATCTAATTAGGTTTTCTCTGAACTTTGGATATATATATATATATATACTCGCGTGTAACTCGTGCTTGCGCATGGAAACATTGAATAGTAGTGAAAACAAAATTTGATTGCTATTACTAATGTTAATATTTTTATACTAAGCTTGTCCACATTTTATTGTGAAGATTGACGGATACAACTACTAATGAGACATAATCTCACATTTGCAATATAAGACGTAATCTCATAGACGAGGATACAAGGCAGTGGGATTAGGGAAAGGTGTTTGCTACTTTTGCATAGAGTATATGCGAACAAATATTGGCAACGCTGCTGAACAATATAAACTCTAGGGATGTGCTGGTGTGGAAGGAGAATAGAGCCAAGAAATTCTCAATGTGCACCACGTACCCAGGGCTTGCCCTAGGCTTAGGCCAATTAGGCCATTGCCTAGGGCCCCCTTACTAGAGAAGGCCCCAAAATTTGGGGGCAAATTTTTTTATTATTTTTATTTTTCATATATAAATACTTTTGGGAAATATTAAAACATTTTAGTTTACATTTTTTTCACTATTAAGAAAGCTCAAAGAATTAAGTAATGCTAGAAATAAAGATAAGACAAACTTAACAGTCTGTTTGCATACCACTTATTGCTGAAAATTGAACACACCGTAGCAAAATAATTTTTAAATGTGTAAGTAGTACCATGAGACCCAGTTTTAAAGTTGATTTTGCCAAATTCTATACTTGCGGGTCCCGTGAACAGTGCACGGGACCCACTGTTTAAAACGCAAACGCAGATGAGTTTGGAGTTCAATTGTATCGAAACTCACACTAAATGAATAGATCTTACAAATAGACATGTTACTAATCGCAAGTAATTCAAATAGAAAAATGTTAAAAATACTATAAATTTTACTATATAACTTTTATTTATTTAATTATTTTTATACAAGATAAAATTTTACTTTAACATAATCTAAGTATTTATGTGTGCGAAATTTTACTCTAGAGACTTAAATCTCGGCCATTGACCCCACACCTCACAAGAACTTATACTTGTGGAGTGAACACTGTACTAAGAGTGCGTGGTGGTCTCCATAACTTTTATTATTTGATGCAACAATGAATATGATTGGTGAATTTCAACATACTATTAAATGCATTTTTGAATGAATATTTATGATTGGTGATATATCTTTGTAATTCTCATGTTGCAAATTTTATATTATTTATAGTATTTTTGTAAGCCTCAAGTCATTGATCACATTCATTACAACATTAGTTCGTAGTAAAATTTGTTATAACTTTAATATTTTCTAAAAAAAAAAAATCATATTAAAAGGTAAAAAAAATGAATTTAAAAAAATTATTATATAAAATGCTAGTTAAATATTATTTAAATGATAATATAAAGACTCTATTTAAAGATTTCGTCTTAGGCCTCCGAAACGCTTGGGCCAACCCTGCGCATACCGTATCACTATCCACTTGAAAAACCCCAGTTACGCGGAGCACTCCTCGGCTCAACGCCATGGACCAACCTGGGGGAAGATTTGGCATCAAAACGTGTCTCCAATGGTACGAACTTTTTTATGGAGGGTTTGCCCTAACTGTCTACCGACTAAAGAGAAGCTATTTAAGAAACATGTAAGAGTGGAAGCCAAATGCAAAATTTGCCGTCAGAAACCTGAAACAGCCAGCCACGTGATCTGGGAGTGTGCCTTTGCGAGGAATGTGTAGAGTTTGTCCAACGGAAGAACCCAAAAGTGCAAAAATGAAGCCATAGACTTTTTCCTGCTATTTGAAAAAATGAGGGGAAAACTGGACCAGCTAGAGCTGGAAAGGTGGGCAACAATGGCTTGGGCAATATGGAACGCAAGGAACAGATTTTACTTTGAGCATGTACAAGTTCATCCTCGGATTATTATTGATTGAACAAATGAATTCTTGGACGAGTACCAAAGTTTAATGTCAGCTAACGTTTAATGGGAAGCCAGTTTAAATTCTTTAAAGTGATGTAGGGACAGCACAGGCCCACAAGCCTTTTGCATGGGAATTGGCTTTCCTGGGAGCATTGCTGCATGTAGCTAGTGCTTCCCCCATGTCATTTGCTAGTTCAGATTGACTTTTTCTTGTAATACTTGGTCTTTTACTCAGTTGAATAAAATATTATCGTCTTAGCTCAAAATAATAATAATAATAATAAAATAACAATATTAGTATGCAATGAATGAATTATTGTCAGCAAACATCTATAATTTGCTAGCTTGAGACTAGAACTTTACTATCTCATTAAAAGCCGAATATCCATAGTAACATGAATAAATGAATTAGTATCAACAATTCGAAGGCAATCAATATTAATTAATTTTTCCTACAATCTCTCTTTTAAGTTTTATTTTCCCCCTTTTTAAAAAAAAAATATATATATATATATATATATATTTTCCCCCATTGTTTGGAGGGGGAGAGGGGAGATGTAATTTAAATAATAATAAAAATGTCTCGATCTTTTTATTTGACAAAAATTCTTTTTACTCAAATAAAGTTGTGCTTTTTACACATTATAACGCCTTCCCATCTATCAAACTACCCCATGATCTACTATTCCTAAGCTTTAATGTTCTTTAATTTTTCATGTTGAGATAATAATTTTAATGATAATCGTGATAGTCACAATATGTGAATGATATTATAATTTATCAAAACTAATTATTAAATATGGATCTATACAAACTTTAAGAGCATCTCATATTATGTTCAATCACAAATATTTAATAATAAAATCTGTGAATTACCAAATCCAAAAAAAATAATAATCTTTGAATTACAAAGGGATGCCCACGGGTCTAAAAATGTTACAAATAAGTAAGCACATCTCCTGTTTAATCAATTGACCTCTTGTTTTTCCAACATATTATCATTTAAATAGTTCCAAAAGATCTGTATTTTATAGCCTGCATTTGAATGTAAAGTATTATAGAAAATTTTCTATGAACAAAAAAGGAGAAAACACCTTAAGGTGCAAAATTTTAATTACTTTCAAGTAAATGTACTGAACATCTAAAACAAACTCTAGTGCAAACATTTAAACAAAACTTTGATATTGCAATAATTTCTAGTGCAAAAGCTCAAAGAAAAAGGGAAATAAATTCTACAATTGATTTTTAATAAATCCAAATTTTAGTGACAAAGCTGATGAACCATAGAAGCCAAATATCTACTGCTTCCAAAATAAACTCTATTTTTTTTTTTTTTTTATATATAGCATTTATGAAGTAAATCATCATATGTTGTAATGATGTTTATCATATGTGGTTCAAAACACCCAAAGGCACCCGCCCAAAGTAGGTTAGTTGCAAATTAAAGCCTTTCATACTGGGCTAGTGAAGTTTTTTAAGCCTTGGGTTTATAAACAAAATATAGGCTATATTTCTATAGATGTTGAGTAAGCACTGCATTCTTTTCACCCTTCAATTTCCAATGACAAGCTGTGTTGTTTTTTGAATTTAAAAATGTCAACTTTGTCATGCCAACACTTATGCGAACCAAGCTCATCCAAGTAAAGAAACTTCAAATTGTTAGCTACCTATGGACAGAGTTAGGACAAGTGGACTTAAGCAGACTAATATAAACCACCAATGCAAATGAAACAATTGGTAACTTATGCAAATGAATCAATAGGAAGTCTGAATTTGAAGCACAAATCTATCAATAATAACTTCGAAACCAACCCAAAAACTCAATCCACAACGTAGTAAATAACAATGGGAATCAATCTATACATGCAAATATTAATAGATATATAAGAGATTAGAAATATAGTAATATACCTAACACCAGCATCACCAACACAACCAATTGTCATACCAGTAGCGAGCCTTGCAAAATCACAAGCAAGGCCAAAAGATATACGTGCATAATCATCAAAAATGCACTTTTACTTGGCCTTTGGGTTAAAATATGTACAAATGATAACATCAATAGCGAGGCTATAAATAGTAAATAACAACACTCCAGCCATAACCTGAACAATGACTTTCATCTCCAACTCAAGCCTCATCACACCCATCAATGCCATTCCCAACCTACATACTCACCAAAGATTAAAAAACTAAATTAAAAATTCCAAAATAATAAGAAGCTACTTATTTTTATTTCTCCCCAAATTTATAATTTTGTGGTACAATTTTAAGAATGAGAATCTATAACACATAATGAGGAAATTAGTAGAGGAAAAAAAAAAAAAAAAAGAAAGTAACTAAACTAATTTATGAAATTTACAAATGAAAATTTTCTTTGAGCCCAAATAGAAATTCTCCATATGAATAATATCCTTTGCTCTTCTGCACACCTACACTAAAATTAGAAATAAGAAGCAATTGATGACAAAAATGTCGGTTCAAGGATTTCTTCGAATACTTTGAAAGGAATTGAAAAACCCAAAGGAAAAAATTGACCTGAAAGCAAAAAATTGATGACTAAAAATTTGAGAGAGAGTGAAGAGAAGGTACCTGTGAGGAGATTGTCGGAAACTTGCGTACAACCTGTTTGTTATTCTCCTTTTTTTCCGTTTGCTTTACTCCATCTCAGTTTTTTCCACCATCTTCACTTTCTCTTAGTGATTGAGTTTGATTGGACTTTGGGGTAGAAGCTTTGGATCTTGAAGTTCCAAAAGCTAAGGTTTTTTAGGGATTATGGGAGCAAAGATGTGGATTATGAACGTAGAGGACACTAATGATTTTTTTTTTTTACTGCTCATCGGTTTTTTTCTTTTTTTTTTTTCTTTTTTTGGAATAAGAGGTTCATTGATTATGTACACTTTGATTTTAGCTGTCTATTAACTCAATTGGCATACTACTCATTGGTTTTTTTTTTTTTTTTTCTTTTTTTAAATTAGAGGTTCATTGATTTTGGACTTTTTGAATTTAGCAGCCTATTAACTCAATTGGCATAAAAAAAAATTAAAAAATTAAATGGAACACGTGGCATAAAACACATGACACAAAATTGGAACTCTAAAATAATTTAGGATGAATATTTATGATGTGCTCCCACATTTGAGTCTAAAATTAAGAAATAAAACTCTTTAAGAATAAGTAATTTAGGACACATGGCATAAAATTGAAACTCTAATTTGAAATTCTAATTTGAGTTTCTCTCAGTTTTACCTATTATTATTATTATTATTATATATAAATATATAGACTAGCTTGTACCCCGTGCAAATGCACGGGATTTTTATTTATAAAATTTTATAATTTTGTTGTTGTCTTTTTATAGCATCTCAAAAGTATTTTTCTTTTTTTATATAACATCATCAAAAGTAAATCAAATCATACTTCGTCATAGTAACATATATTAACACACTTTAAATAAGGGGGAAAAGTTAAACTAACAGTAGTGGAAAAACAAATACCTTTCTTCATAACATCATAAAAATTTAGATTCAAAGCTCAAAATAACATTTATAATCCTAAAATAAACCAAAAGTCAAATACTTTCAACTTTTGGTTTTTAAAGGTTGGTGGTAGGCATGGCAAACGATCGGGTTGGGTTCAGTTTGGGTTGGGTTAATCGGGTTGCAGGTCAAATGGGTTGTGGGTTAAAAACGGGTCATTTTAAGCAGGTTATAAAACAAGTCTAGTCTGGTTGGGTTCGGTCAGGTTGGCCAGTATTTTTCACATGATTTTTTTTAAGAAAGCAACATGTATTTTCCATTTGAAAAGTTGCGCAACAAATTACTTGATATAAAATACATTACTTTGAATTTCCTGCTCATATAAAGATAAAGCTCAGCTAAACAAATTAATAATTGTTAAATAATTTTAAAATTATACAAATCCCAACATTGCTAACCAAAACAAAATAGCACAAATGATAAGTAAAACAAATACACAAGTTTCATTTCTACATAATATCAACATCCCAAAGCATAAAACTAAATTACAAATGCCTTATTAGATAACTAATTTGACAAGGAATAAAAGCATATAAGAAATTTATAATTTTGAAAACTATTTTTTTAATCTATTATCAATTGTGGTTGACACTTTATTTTAATTTGAGAATATATATTAAAGTTTGATTGTTTACTTATTTATATACGGTTTATTTTATGAATATCATGTCATTGTTAAGCAACATGCACTCTAGGAAATATCATAATTTATTTTGAAAAGCTGTTTATTTTAGACATGAATTGTTAAAAAATAGGCACAAGCATTCATAATTTATGATAATTTCATTGATACTTTGGCTTTAGTCATTTCACTCACACTTATAAATGTTTCTCATACATATCTATAATTTTAAATATATTTTTTTTAACTCTACTATAACTAGATTATCTTGACATGTACTTTGTTATTTGATATCTAAAAATATTTACTCATTACAAAATGCCTCAACGATTCATATTTCAATTCATTTGTATGCATTTATGTAAAGGTCTCAATTGTTTTCTTAAAGCTCATAACAAACAATTAAACCAATATTGTCTTAATTTTATTATAGTTTTTTTTTTACCCAAAAAAAAAAAAAAAACAGTTTTAAAAAATGGTTCAGATCATGGGATGGGTCACGAGTCAGGTTAGGTTGGCTTGACCCCTTTGACAACTTAATCAATTAATTAGCCAAGTGAAATTAATTAGATTCAATGACATGCAATAAGCACGATAGCACAAACAAATCACCAACTAAGTTAAATGCAGCGGAAAAAAATAATTTGATATAGGTGATTTGTTTACGAATGGGGAAAATCACCGAGGCAAAACCTCACTAGGTCAATTTAAGGTCAACACTCCCAAGAATCCACTTTTATCAAAACAAGCGGTTACAAGTAAAATGAGTCATAGTACCTAATACCAATCTACAGTTGAACCCCTACCCTAATATCCAATTGGACTTGTAATGTAGAGGCAATCTCTCCTTTCAATGCACAAATCCCAGTACGTGACTAACCAATGATGCACAAATCCAAGTACGTGACTAACACACTAACTTGAGGAAGATGTTGGCTGCAAAATTCTTCAGTTCATCCAACAATGAAGATCAAGAAGTTCCTTAGTTACAAAACCCTTGGCGCAAAGACGCAGCTGCTTCTACAAGGAATATGATGAACTAAGGCAAATTCTGTCTCCGGTCACAATTTGCATGCATAATCAATTTGCATTGAGTTGCATCACTTTGCATCACCTTTTACGGCTCTTAAAATAAACCTTATATATGTCTAGAATTGTGAGAAAAGAAACTCTACACAAATACACATGGATATGCGTGAAACCAAATTTGGAAATTTGAATTTCGTAATTCTCGACAGATACAGCTTCTATCGAGCTTCATCATTAAACGTCGATAAATATGGATCTGTCGGGCTATTTATTGAGCTTTAATGAACAACACTTGTTCACTTGTTTCTTGGATAGATTTGCATGGCTTCAATACTAAACTTGATCTCTTGTTCCTTGAAGTACTAAACCCATCCTAGATTTACCCAATTACAAGTAAAATGCATTTTATTAAAGGATTAGCCAGTTTACATAACATATGTCTCTAACAATATCCACATATGTCCTAACGATATTGTTCCATGTTTTGAATTGTCTATATTGTTATTACTACGAGAAAGTCAAATTGCTACTCAAATTTGAAACTTGGTGTCTTCCTCATATCACGGTTTTTGTTAATATATTTGCAATTTATATTAATTTTGAGTGTGTGTATATATATAACTATTGAGAGTTTTGCTAAAATTGGATATCTCTTTTAAACTTCTTCTTTCTTTCTTTTTTGTATTGAGTTCCAATTTGTTTTAAATTTAAAAGTTAAAAAAAGGAATTCTGCTTTTTGTTTTTTTGTCTTTTTTGTCTACTTTTTCTTGTCTTGATTGAGCTTCGAATCTTGGACTTTAACAATATATTTCTATATAACCCACTTACCATACTAGAAAATTGATTTTTGATCCCTATTTTATACGACTTAAGCAACTAAAATCCAAAAGATTACAGTTCCAAGAGCTATGTTATGGTTTTTGTTGATAAAAATTGTTTAGTAATACTAATTTCAGTTATCCTTAATGTAACACAATCCTATTATACACAGAAGCTTCTGTGAGGTCCTGCATGGTGTGATCTTGTTTGTTAGTGACTTAACTCAGAATCTATTGGTAACTTATGGAACTCTTAAATTGGATGCTCAATGGGATAGAGAGATGTGACCACCATTTGTCCCGTATGAGAAAAAAAAAAAAAAAAAATCCCATTTGAATTGCTCCTATCTCTAAATTACTCACTTAAATTGGTTTGTACAAAATTATAGTGACCAAATTAGTCTACCGGGTAGACCTATATATAGTAGAAGAAGGGAGGGTAGAAGGCTTCCAATATAATAATTATAATAATTGGTAACATAACTTGGAATTCCACAAGTAACCTAATTTAGAAAAGATTGTGGAAATTCGGTCAAAGAAAAAAGAAAAGTGTGAGGAACTGGAAATTCAGTCAAAGAAAAAAAAAAAAAAAAAGGTGTGTGTACAACAACAAAAAAAAACAAAGAGAGGGGTAATGTCGTGGTGGGATCCATTATGGTCAAGCCCGTAAATGTATTAGTGTCCTTCTCACTTGCATCAGTTTTACGCAACGTTTTACCAAAAAATAAAAAATAAAAGTCTATGCAACGTCGGCTCTCACCATTTATCCGGACAATCTCTTCAATATTTGTACTTCAGTTAGCCAAAAATACGAGAGGAGAATGCTAGGGACAGGAATAAATGAACAATTTTTTGCCGCAACTTGCCATTTGGCAAGTTATGAGTGATAGAGGAATACCCACCACTTTTCTTCTACCATTCACAACTCATCATATGATATGTTGTGCCAAAAATTGTACATTTATTTGTGTCACTAACATTATTCAAAACGAAAATGATTTACATTATAAAGTTCCATGATACTTACCTTTTGGTCAACAAAAGAAAAAGGATAGTGTCATAGCGTCCACTATTGACTCTTTTTATTGACAAAGAGGACAATACTACATTCTCAACTTTTGTCACAACTTATAATATGACGAGTTATGAGTAGTAAAAGAATACCCACTACTTTTCTTCTACCAATGACAACTCATCATGTAATAAATTGTGCCAAAAGTTGTACATTTATTTGTGCCACTACCACCATTCAAAACGAAAATGATTTGTATTATAAAGCCATGATACTTACCTTTTGGTCAAAAAAAGAAAAAGGAAAGTACCATAACATCCACTATTGACTCTTTTTATTGACAGATGACAATACTACATTTTCAACTTCTGTTATAATTACCAGTAGCAAGTTGTGAGTCGCAAATAAAAAGTTGTGAACATTCTTATGATCCAATTCCTACCATTTTTCTTCCACAGGTTAATTATTTTGGAACTACAACCAAAAGAGAAAAGGTCCACAAACGGCCCATCTTCAGAATGGGCTTATTAAGTAAGGCAACATGTGGGTCCAAAAATGACCGAAGGCCTTCGTTTTAAAAGAAAAATCAAGGAGGATTGTTGACACCATGTTAGAAAACTCAAGGCTTTCAAGTTATGACCACAACATTAACCTTTTAAATTTAGATACTTGCTTCCCTATGAAGCTCTTGCACTATGGTCCATTATGGTAATTACTCTAAAATTAGGTTAAACTCAATTTGCAATGCTTTTAGTCATATGGCACTATGAAATTTTGATTTCAAAAAACTACAAATTTTTAATGCACTTAGATTTGGGAGTGAAAACATAAATCTAATCTAGAACATGAGCAATCTTTTTAAAGAAAATTCGGTTACCTTTGATATGACCAGGAATTTATCTTCTTCCTTTTTTTTTTTTTTTTTAGAGAACCTGGAATTTATCTTGATCATAAGGTCATAGTTTTACACGGTAAAGGTTAGACTTAATTTGTTAAAAAAGATGGAGAGATGTAGGATACAATCCAAACAACGATTATAAATAAATATATAAATAAACAGGCCAGTCGTGTCAACCTATTTATCAAATTTTATAAATAAATAAAAAAAGAAATTATGAAAAAAAAAACAAATAAATATATTTAATAAAAAATTCAAAACTAACGAATAACTGGACGCATCACAAATAATCAATTACAATATGTCAAAGAAAATAAACCTCAACAAATAATAAATTTATATACGTAGGGTTTGAAGGTATATTGGTAAAATGTTATTTAATTAAACAAGTCAAACGCGTTCTATGAGTTAAACACTAACCCAACCCTTTATAAAACGGGTTAGTCATGTCAACTCGAATATAATACAAACTCATTAAACTTCAACTCATAACCTGCTAATTTCGTGTCGTATCATGTTAGAAGCACTTAGGAACACTTTTAATCTTCACTCCAATTCCACTTTACGCCCAAGATGTGTGGTCTATCAATCAGTTTCCAAAGGGAGAATGAAAGTATGTCTCGCACTCTCTCTTTTTCTTTTCTTTTTTTCTCTACGATTCTTTTCTTTCAAAAAAAAAAATTTTGTATGTTTCTCCCTTTATAACTAATTGATTATCTAATTGAGGCGGCCTATTGGGCCTTTCCAATTGGGCTTTAGTATGTGGCTTGGAGTGAGACCAAAAGGGACCAATAAGACACTAGTTTCAATGGGCCTTGGGCTTTTCCGTCAACTCTTGACAAGTCCAAAGTTACCATTAATTATATTTAATACCACTATATAAATATAATTGCACTCTAGGTATTATTAATAAATTATATCCCAAAACTTTATTATACAGGCAACCTCTTCATAAAATATTCATAGTAATACAAAGTCATGAATATAAACTGTCACTTTGAAAATTTCTACATCTTAATCCTTGAGTACCCGGTTTAATCCTTTAAAGTTATTCATCATATATTTATAAAATCTAATTTCATAAATATATATACTTTAGTAATTTCTTACCAAAGTGGTTGGACCCAACTTTCTGAATAACCAAACCTATTAAACTTATCTCAAGGGAATATTTTATATCTCCGTTAAGAGATTACGAATTCCATCTTGAGAATATATGTTTCATCAACACTAAATGTGGCTGCCCAACATACTAAGGTTTTGACCGTTACTTTAGATCTCACTCCTGATATACCAAAGCAACCTACACATCATGATCATGTCTATTATTCTCTCAAGATTAAGAGTTCATGCAAATAAAAGTCAAGAAATTTATTATTCATTTGACAATCGTTAGGAAAATAATAAATCTCACAGTGGTCCAGTTCAATATGTCTTAACTCTTAAAACATATCAACATATCAACTAGAAGTCTCCACTTCCATGATCAAGACAAATCATCTTAGTTGATACGTTATAGTCTTCGCAGATGAAATGTCCAATTTCATCATCGACTACGAACTACAAATTCTGAGTTTACAAAGAACTTGTGATTTATATCTTCTGTGACTTTTCACATAAATCACATACTATGCATCTCATGAACTATATGATAATATCCAAATATTCATGTTGCCATTATTTTAGATAAAAATAAACAAATTTATTAAACACAACATTAAGTCATACATAATGTCATACATAGCATAATACAATAGGATTTAAGGGCACATATCCTAATAAATAAAAGTCAAAATAATGGTAGAGGTTGAGAACTTGACATAATCACATAATTTAATTTCAACTTTTTCCTCACTTCAGTTACTTGTAAGTAGCATCAGAAAACTACAATAAGACCAAATTTACATAATATTAAAAATTCAATTTAGATGGACAGCAGAAATACTAAACCCGCACTTTGTATGATCCCAAAAAAAAAAAAAAAAACAATACAAATAGACTAAAAAATGAACAATTTGCAACCCCTGTTGAATTTCTTTCCTAAATGAGGATGAGAAAAGCAATAGAGGTTTTATTGAGGGGGGAAA
This sequence comes from Castanopsis chinensis, assembly GCA_032878915.1. Taxonomy (NCBI): domain Eukaryota; kingdom Viridiplantae; phylum Streptophyta; class Magnoliopsida; order Fagales; family Fagaceae; genus Castanopsis; species Castanopsis chinensis. The sequence continues at coordinate 44,341,974 of JAVQMG010000132.1, forward strand.
AAAAAGGATAAAGCATAGAAAGTGGAGAGAGAAAGAAGAGACACAAAGATATATATTTAGACAGCTTCAACCTATGATGTCCACTCGCGATAATAGCTCTTACATGTAAAAAAAATGGACCTATAGTGGCGTTTGTGAAATGCAACTATAAGTCTAAAAAACACCACTATAGGCCCATTTGGGTTATAGTAGCATTTGCTATAGTGGCGTTTACAAATGCCACTATTTTTGGTGTGGGGATGAACTCCAGATCTTTTATTCAAAAATCAGAAACTTTACCAGTTAAGCTAACTAAAACCCACAGCACAAAAAAAATTTAATAAACAGAGAGATAATGAGGATGCTATTAATTAAGTATGCATTTTAATGATGTAAAGAATGATGATGTTTTCTTTTTTACCATTAGATCTTTTGGAAATCTAAGGCTTAAAAAATGTGTAACTTTTGTGGAGTTACACCAGATATAACTTGAACATATATATATATATAAATTTTTTTTTTCTTTTTGGTTTTCAACATTTTGCGTACTAAAATACCCTTTCACAAATTCTTAAATTCTCAATATATCCCTATCTTTTAATTAAATAATTTTAACTTAAAAAATACAAACTGGTTAAAATAGTAATTTACTGTTCCTAAGTTTTAGATTTTTTCCTTTATCTTCTCCAATTGGCCTAAAGCTTAGAATACTATCTCTATCTCATTTTTAACGTTACCTTTACTATTTCTTTAAAAATAAAAATACTCTCAATTATTTATAGAGATTAAATTCTATAAAGATGGGATGTAAAACCCATGTTTTACACCATCTAACAAGTGATTGTCGCATCAACATTTTATTTAAAATTCAATATATCCTATCATACATAATAATATCTCAATAAATTCCCAATTTGATAGGATTTATATACGGGTATTAAAATTAATTGGGTATAATTATGTTTATTCTTAAATATGTGATAAAATGATGTGATATGTTAGGATTAGAGAGGTAAAATATGGGTTTTACATCGCGTCTTTATAGAATTTGATCTCTTGTTTATATATCATTTTTAAACATTATACCACTAAATAAAAATAAATAAATAAATAAATAAGTATTAATGCACGCGCATTTAGTACGCAATTGTGTATGGCTTTGTAAACTTTGATGCTTCTTTGATTTAAATGAAATTTGAGTCCAGTTTCATTAAAAAAAATAATAAATAAATAATAATAATAATACACGTGCATCTAGTATATATATATATATATTACCAAATTACAGTCAAACTGTTGTTGAACGTGGTCAAACTTGAAAAAAGTGTTTCACCTATTATTTTGAAGGCCTCCGAAGGAATTTTCATTGATTATTTTCATTTATTAAATGCACCTTTTTTTTTCTTTTATCTTTTTAGTTCGATCATTACAACAATAATCAATTCTGGGTCCTTGAGATAAATCTCTCATTAGAATGTCAACGACAATGATAGTATATATTGATGCTTGTGAATGCAAGATGAAGTAGTTGACCGATAGATTACAGATGAGATTTTGTTGATGAAGCGTCAAAATGCAAATAGAGGGGCTTAATTATTATTATTATTATTATTATTATTATTATTGTTAGTGACGGGTCTGACAGATCCTAAAAAATCACAATCCATTGCTCAAAATAATCTCCAACATCAGATCTTCCCAGAAAAAGAAAAAAAGAAAACAAGTAAAAAAAAAAAAAAGAATAGAAGACTATGGAAGAAAGGCTACAAATCTACTTTTGCTTCTTCTTTATTTGTTGAAACATTGTGGAAGGGGACTGCTGTTTGTTTGAAAACTATGGAAGAAATAATAGAGGTAGAGAGAGGCGGAGTTTGCATCTGCTTCTGCTTCTGCTTCTTCTTCTTCTTTATTTGTTGAAAATTTGTGGAAGGAGATTGCTCTTTGTTCGAAAACTGTGGAAGAAATAACAGAGGTAGAGAGAGGCAGAGGCTGTACGGAAAGCTAAAAGAATAGAAGACAAAAGTGCATAGGGTTTGAAGTCTGATCATGTGGTGTGGCTTGAGGAAACGTGTAACTTTGATCATGATGCTTAGGAAATGTGAGTAGGGTTGGGTTTCTCATGAGATCTCATGAGACAAGTTTTTTTTCTTCTCTTTTTATCCAGCACAGCACAGGCAACTTTCTTTTTTTTTTGGGTTCCTCAAAAAAAAAGTTTATTTTTTTTTAGTTATATTTTTTAAAACTTTTTTTGTTATATATATTTTTATTTTTCAGATATATTTTTTTAAAATCTTTTAAATAACAAGAAAAAATCTAACAAATATCATATTTATCGTAAATTAAGATATATTTAAATCTCTATAAGTACTAATTTAGTTAATATTACAAAAATTTAAGCATTTATTTTAATTATTTTGCATTTAATATTATTAATTTAATACAATTTAATTAAGAGAAAATAGTATTTACAAATGACCCAACTTTTTCTTATAAATTTTTATGTAATTTTTCAATTTTTACTAATTTAATATATTTATTTATATTTTAATTAATAATGACATCATCATGGTTAGACCTCTGTCCAACCTCAAAAACCTTGAACCTCTTCCTTTTACGGTTCATTGAACGGTCTGGGTTTCAAAACCTTGATTGTTAATAGTCGCTAACCCGTACGATACACGGGAAAGATATTGAAAATAGATTTAATCTTTCTTTTATTCTATTATATGTCATGTATATATAAGTGTGTTTAGGTCTATTGATAAAGAGCAATCATTTTGTAGCGTACTCCATAAATTAACATTATACTAAAATTAAAAAAATTAAAAAATTAAAAGAAGAAAAGAGATATAACAACATTTTCAGTTGTAAATCTATAGTTTGATAATATTTTAAACTTTTTTTTAATGATATAATGTGTTTGGGACCAAGTGTGTGTGTAAAACATCGTATACCTATAATCATAAAAGCAAGCATTTCTTGTAGCAAAATGTGAAAAATAACCAACAATTTTTTTGGGGGGGCAAAAAGTTGTTGGGGAATGAGTCGTGGGCAACCTTCTAATCATTGTGGATTTGAAAAACCTTTTCACTTCTTGGCTTATGTTTGCTCCATTGCCTTTCTCTTCTTATCTAATAACCCTTCTTCTCTAATAACCCAGATAGCAAGCCCAAAAAAAAAAAAAAAAAAAAAAAAAAAAAAAAAAAAAAAAAAAAAAAAAAAACAGAATATGAATCTAAAACTCATAAAAGGAAAGGAACATAACCTAGAAACTGAAAATTCCTAATAAAAATTCAGGAAGAATTTGAACTTCTAGGTTTTTCCTTGATTTCAACGAAATCCCTTAATTTATAGCAAATTTAATTCAATTTCATATTGCTACTATGCCAAACACCTTTTTTGATGTGTTCTTAGAAGTGTAACATCCTATAAAAGGCTCTTGCCTAGTTGACATTTGGCCACTAAAGCAAATAGCCCTAAAAAAATCAGCAACTACTTCACACTCTTAGCTTTAGTATTCTTGGAACCAAATGGTTGCTAATCATCAAATCTTGTATAGCAAATTGTTGCAAACCCTGAATACTTTTATTCTTCTTATTACAATTTCCACAATTACTACAATAGGCCATTATAAAGAAAATATATATATATATATATATATATAGCAACAGTAACTACAAAAGCTAACATAGTGATGTTTAAGGGAGCATTTCAATAAGTTGAATGCAAATTAGACTAAACTCTTTATAATCACTGCTATAACTATGCATGTCCTCCCATTCCTTCTTGCAAGCCAATAGTAGTTGCAAGATTTACCACGATTGCTCAATGCCATAAGAGCATCCCACTAATGGTCATAACTCAAGCATCCTTCTTCTATATTCAATCTCATGTGTGTCAAAAAATTTTAAGAATGAAATTTGTCAGTTGGTGGTTTCAAGTAAAAGTCACATTTTGCACCAAATCTAAGCAGCCTAACTTACTAACTTGATGAAAGAAAAACCAAAACCTCAGCTGAAATTTTTTTACTGCAAAGAGGCAATTACTTTTAGCTGAAAAAAGAAAAATAGAAAAAAGAAAATGCAAGTCTAAAACTCTTCCCAAACCTATAAAAAGAGAATTTTTAAAAAAAGAATGAAAGAAAATGCATATAAAAGTATCATTCAAGGTAAAATATATATTAGTGTGCAAAAGAACTATAAACATCCAAGAAAATTAAAAATTAACAATATCCACACACAAAAAAAAAAAAAAGGCTTCATGTGAGGATTATGCTTAATTATGCTATGAAAAGTTGAACATATGAAAAGCAATGAATTTAATTTTATATATTGGACACTATTATGCTTTTAAAATCTCATAATAAACTAAGAATATCTACAAAATCTATATAACATTATAGCTTATATTGGTTAGTTTCAAACACCCTCTTCTTGAATTATCAAATTATTAAAAAAAAAAAATTAACCCTCTTCTTCACTTTTTACTCAAACTTGTTTTCATGGCTCATATTTGAACAATCGCAGTAGAAAATTTTCTATTAATAGTAAAATTTGTGTATACACAAATTACAATTTCATGTAAAGCGTACATACACATGCTCTATACATCACAAACCCTTTACATATGTGGGTTAGATTTAAAACAAACTACATATATTCCAAGTCTGATAAGCCAACTCAATGGTAGAAAAATGTTCTTTATAAAATTAGATAGTAACATATTTTACAAAAGGAGGCAATTCTTTGTAACTCTATCTTGCTACTCATATTCTGCAATATACATCAAAGTGATTTATCTATCTAGGTACAATGGGCAATAGCATTGGCTGTTCTTAAGCATAATTCAATACAGACAAATGAGATAGAAAAGAAAAAAAAAAGTAACATAACAAATACAAGAAGTATCATTGTTCCAGCCCTCCAAAACTCCATAAACAAAACCCTTTTCTAGCCCAAACATACAAAAAGTTCCCTCCTTTCCCACAAATCCAAGAGGGCTGAGACCACAAACAACTCCCCACAGCAATCAAAGAAACCTCTCAAAGAAACCCAAAGAAAGCATGACCAAAAACATATAAAGCTTCCTCCTTTTTCTTATTGAACCAAAAATCCCAACAAAGGCAATTCCTTTTCCCATTCACTCTCAAAAACCAATAGAACAAAACAGCAAGAACAATACAACAAAGAAAGCAGCAAAGCATGGGAGCAAAAGTAAAAAAGGAAATATGAACAAAAAGCAGGGCAAAGAAAAGAAAAGAGAACGAAGCAGAGATGAATCAATAACATTTCCCCACTTCGTTCTTACTTTCTTTTGTTTCTTCTCTATATTCAGCTATTGATGATTTAGGAACTAATTTATGTGGGAAAACAAATCATGCCATTTGAACACTATTTAGGAATTCTATCAAACTCTTGTGAGAAGCCAATAACAAATCCGGAAAAGACTTCCAGTTTGAATTATTTCAAACTTAGCTTTATTTGCCTCCATCTAAATCAACCTTTCTAACAAAAACTTAGCAGTCTCAATTTCAAAACAGAAACGAATACTTATCCCAATGAAGAAAAACTTGGAAACAACTAGAGCTTCAGTTTCATAGGAGTATATTGTTCTCAACAAAAAATATTTTGCCAAAAAAAAATGGAATCCAAAATATTTTGGAGTTTATGTGATTTGTGATTGGTTGAAACCAAAAAAATATGAGCCATACGATAGCATTTCCAACTACCATAGTGATTTGTTTTGTGGAAGGTACTTATTATTACACCAAGCCCAACCTCTAAATCCTACCCTTATGTTCAATTATAAACTACAACTAATCCTAATTGGCTTTTATGTTTAGAATTATAGGCAAAACTAAATCAATTAGGCTCCAAAAATAAATATATAAATTCTAATATAAAGTTAAAATTCTATAAAACAAACATGAATTCTAATATCAAACTACAAATAAATTATATAACATGCAACAAAGAAACCCAAAAAAAGAAAAAAAAAAACTATAGTAGCTAAATATACAAATAAAATAGTAATTAAAAGACATTGACACACAGAAATTAATATCTAAAACTAAAGAAGCATACCTTGCTCAAAAACTTTTTTATTTTGATAAGATCAAACCTGGCTCAGAAAAACTTAAATTAAAAGAACACAATTTAAATTGATTAGTAAACCCAATGGCCAAATAAAGAAAACAGGTAAGAGGGAAAATCCTAGAATTATATTAAAAACATCACTAACCATTTTAAACAACATCTTTGCTAAAGAATGCATACTATGACGCATCTCCAAACCTACAATTTTAAAAAAACAACCTCCATATATAAGAAAGACATTTAATGAAATTAATTATTCCCAATGAGAAAAATACACACACAGCCTTGCAAGCTTATATACATATAGGGCAAGACAATAGCTAATCATAGCCTCACTCTCAAGCCATTTTTGAATTTAAACATGTTCCAATTTTCTCTATCAAAATTAAAAATATTTTGCTAAAATCCACATCATAAAACACAAGTAAGTCATTCTATCCACTATAGTGACAATTTGTGAATGTAGTATTATACAAAATATGAATGGTTTCGATTCATGGGCAACTAAACAAGCCTATGAGATGTGCCTAGTGAGGGAAACATGCAAAGAAGAATCCATTATTAGGTCTAATGTTATTTGCCTTAGTCAAATAGTTTGATAGTCAATAGATTCATAATTTCTCTACAACTAAAAGTAATGGCTTATAGGTATTTATTATGACCAACTCTAGAACGTGACAAAGACTAATTTTACAACAAAAGGCTTGCATTTCTTCTCAACATCAAAACAAATGTTATTGTTTCAAATTTGTTGTTAATTAATATAACACCATGGTATCATCCAAACTCATTCAAGCCCCTAACAGGTGGATTTCACACCAGTTAGGAGAAGTGTTCATTTGGTGAATGGTTTATATGTAGGCTCTATAAAGTTAGAGGAAGCACTAAACATCATATACCTGTATTCATAAAAAGCAAGGACTTCACATTGCATGAAAATACCAGAATTGTTTTTTTCAAGAGAAATATGATATGCACTAATACCTTCTTTTCCTTCTTTTTGCTCTGGTCAATAGTAGCCATGGTAGTAATGTCCCAGAGCCCAGCTACCGACCCGAGGCGCCAATCGGGAAAGTCATAAAGGGACGTCAAACGTAATTCTAGAAGACCACAACAACAAAAATCCAAGTCTTGGTAGTTCAAGTGAAATTTTATTAGAGTAGTCCCACTAAGATGGCAAGGAAACTTACTTTTAAGAGAGTTGCTTTCGCCTCTGCTTAGATTTGGTGCAAAATGTGACTTTTACTTGAAACCACCAACTGACAAATTTCATTCTTAAAATTTTTTGACACACATGAGATTGAATATAGAAGAAGGATGCTTGAGTTATGACTATCAGTGGAATACTCTTATGGCATTGAGCAATCATGGTAACTCTTGCAACTACTATTGGCTTGCAAGAAGGAATGGGAGGACATGCATTGTTATAGCAATGATTATAAAGAGTTTAGTTTGAATTGCATTTTGCTTATTGAAATGCTCCCTTAAACATCACTATGTTAGCTTTTGTAGTTACTATTGCTATATAATATTTTTCCTTTATAATGGCCTATTGTAGTAATTGTGGAAATTGTAATAGGATGAATAAAAGTATTCGGGGTTTGCAACAATTTTCTATACAAGATTTGATGATTAGCAAGCATTTGGTTCCAAGAATTCTAAAGCTAAGAGTGTGAAGTAGTTGCTGATTTTTTTAGGGCTATTTGCTTTTGTGCCAAAATGTCAATTGGGCAAGAGCCTTTTATGGGATGTTACACTTCTAAGTACACATCAAAAAAGGTGTTTGGCGTAGTAGCAATATAAAATTGAATTAGATTTGTTGTAATTTAAGGGATTTCGTTGAAATCAAGGAAAAAACCTAGGAGTTCAAATTCTTCTTGAATTTTTATTAGGAATTTTCAGTTTCTAGGCTCTATTCCTTTTCTTTTAGGAGTTTCAGATTCTCATATATATATATATATATATATATATATATATATATATATATATTTGGCTTGCTATCTGGGTTATTAGAGGAGAAGGGTTATTAGATAAGAAGAGAAAGGCAGTGGAGCAAACACAAGCCAAAAAGTGAAAAGGTTTTTCAAATCCACAATAATTAGAAGGTTGCCCACGACTCATTCCCCAATAGGTTTTTGCCCCCCAAAAAAATTGTTGGTTATTTTTCACATTTTGCTATGAGAAATGCTTGCTTTTATGATTATAGGTATATGATGTTTTGCACACACACTTGGTCCCAAACACATTATATCATTAAAAAAAGTTTAAAATATTATAAAACTATAGATTTACAACTGAAAATGTTGTTATATCTCTTTTCTTCTTTTTATTTTTTAATTTTTAATTTTTTAATTTCAGTATAATGTTAATTTATGGAGTATGCTACACAATGATTGCTCTCTATCAATAGACCTAGACACACTTATATATACATGACATATAATAGAATAAAAGAAAGATTAAGTCTATTTTTCAATATCTTTCCCGTGCATTGTACGGGTTAGCAACTAATAACAATAATAATAATAACATTAACAACAATAATAATAATAATAATTAAGCCCCTCTATTTGCATTTTGACACTTCTTCAACAAAATCTCATCCGTAATCTATCGGTCAACTACTTCATCGTCCATTCACAAGCATCAATATATACTATCATTGTCGTTGACATTCGAATGAGAGATTTATCTCAAGGACCCAGAATTGATTATTGTTGTAATGATCGATCTAAAAAGATAAAAGGAAAAAAAAAAGGGGGGGGCATTTAATAAATGAAAATAATCAACGAAAATTCCGTCGGAGGCCTTCAAAATGATAGGTGAAACACATTTTTCAAGTTTGACCACGTTCAACAACACTTTGACTGATTTTTTTTTTTTTTTTTTTTTTTTTTTTTGGAATAGGGGAAGGGGAAATGACTCAATGCTTAGCGGAATGAAATAAGGACTTAAACTTACACGCCAACTCCAAAACTGCATACGACAGTTAGAGTCGCGGAGCTAATTACGAATCCCTCTCCTAACACAGACCTAAGCGATATGGGCCTAGACTCGACTATGAACCGATTTTTTTTTTTTTTTTTTTGGAATAGGGGATGGGGAAATGACTCAATACTTAGCGGAATGGAATAAGGATTTAAACTTACATGCCAATTCAAAAACTACATGCGGCAATTAGAGTTGCGAAGCGAGTTATAAATCCCTCTCCTAACACTGACCTAAGCAATGTGAGATTAGACCTGAGTATGAAACGATTCTTTTTTTGATTTGGAATATTGGAAGGGAAAATGACTCAATACTTAGCGAAATGGAATAAGGACTTAAACTTACATGCCAACTCCAAAACTGCATGCGGCAGTTAGAGTCGTGGAGCGAGTTATAAATCCCTCTCAGTGGCCAAGAGTCTTGAACAACTTTAGCAACTGAAAATATGCAATTGTGGATTGAAGGAAATCGTTGCTATGGAAGAAGGATTGGAAACAGTGACTAAGTTTGTGTTCCCACGACTGTAATCTCTAAGTCTTTTTTCGTTACCTGAACTCAAGTGTTTCTATCCAAGAAAACACACTTCAAAATGGCCATCACGAAATTCTTTGTACATATCTAAATGCAACAAAGTAAAGATTTTTGCATGAAATGAATTAAGCTTCTCAGATAAAAATGAGTTGGGCCATCATGTTCCAATTCAGCAAGCCCTTTTTATGATCGAAAAGGTATGGACATATACTTGTTTATTCGTTAATATGTATATACGCATATAACACTTAGTGTAATTATCCAAAAATTAAAACTAATACTGTAACAATTTGTTAATCAATAGGTCTAGGTACACCAATAATTCCACCAAAATGTTTGAATATTTTCTTTTTTTTGCTAAACCGCGTTAAAATGTTTGAATTGTATTGCTTTTATACTTGATGGACATTGTTCGGTTGACATTTTTTTTTTTTTAACTGTTAAAATGATTTCCATTAAATGCTTCATATAAATCTAAATGGGATAAAATTTATGTACAGGACATTAAATGCTGTTCTTTAGGTTCCTCACCTTAGATTCTATGATTGTCTACTTAACTTAAAAAATATACTTCCATCTATGAGAAAAAAGTCACATGGAAGAATCTTAAGAAATGAATCTAAAAAATAGTACCTAAGTACAGTACCTAAATCTTGCTCATCTAAATAAAGCTCTGTATATTAAAAATGATTTTTATATTTATTCTTTTTGGGGGTGCTTTTGAACTAGTCCATTTATTTTTATTATCATTATTTTTTCAATTTCTTTTGGTTACGTGCCGTTAATTTTTCCTACATTAAATATGCTTCCCGCCTACCCCACCCCCTTAAATGTGCACCACCAAGTCCTTGGTCCAATCATTTTTTTTAAAATTTCGGTTACATGTTACACTGGATCCATATCCCATGCAATACCTTAGGTATTGCACGGTGTGCAATAGCTCTATTTTCAGCCATAGGCGTAATCTAATGGCTTAAAACATTGACACCTCACCAAAAAACAAAAATACTACTTTACCCTTAAAAAATTTGAGCCCACCCATTTAGCCCGCCCACTATTTTGGTAAGTCTGAGTAAACCCACTAAAATCAAATTTTTTTGGCTCTCTCCCCTGCGTTTGAGGTAGCTCTCTGCCTCTCCTTCAACCAATTCTCTTCCTCTCCTTCAATCCAGTCACAGCAGCCCGGTACCAGTCCACACAAGGCCAAGCCTCTCTCTTTGCCATCATTGTTGCTTTGATGAACCAATTCTTTGAACCTCCATAGCTTCGAGAACCTAGTAGAGTTACTCTTCTTCCAAAGCTCCGGCGAAGCTTCAAGCTCCTCCGATGCCGACGCCAACGAAGAAGACCCATCTCGCTCTTCAACAAAAAAACTTCCTCCCTCTTTCTCGTGTGTGAAGCTGTCCCTTTTATTGAATTGTTAAAAAAAAAATGAAGAAGAAAAGGTCTTTGTGGGATTTTGGATGTTGGGTTTCTTTTGCTGTTATTTCTTCAAAATGTGTTTTTAGTTGGCTAAAGGTTGAATTTTTATTTTGTGCTTGTTTTATGCCTTTCATGAAAAATCTGACTCGTAAACAGTGGCCAAAAGGCACCATATACATGAAAATGGGAAAAGGGTACTGTGGACACCATTGATGAATTAGACCTTGCTGCAAAGAAAGAGCGTTCTGGTGTAAATCATTGTTGTGATGTCCGGCTGTGTTCTTCTCAACTGGAGGTTATACAGGCAACATTTATCATGAATTCAATGATGGGATTCTGCCTTTGTTCATTACTTCCCAACGTTTATCATCTTCAATCACAGTAATTTGTAATTGTTTCACAATGGTTTAATCTGTTGTCCTTGTGTATGTCCCACTCTTTATCATTGAGTTTGTTGATAAGTAGGAAATAAAAAATAGGAAGAATTCTTTGTAAAGATTAGTGAAATTTGTACATCCAGCAGCAAAATGAGCTTTCTAGTAAATAATAAAACAAAACAGTTTTTGGTCTTTCTTGTACAATTTTGGAATACTTTAATGTTTTGAAACATGTGTTTACCCAATTTCTATTTCTTCATAGATGTAATATATTTCCTTAATTTGATAATGTAAGAGTTTGTTATATTATGAATTTTGTTGGTGGTGGACTTCCTTGAGCTTTCAGGTTCTACTTTATTCATGTTGTTTGTTTCAATGAAGCAATGGACAAAACCCAAAACAAAAAGGCCTTATAGCTTAGCTAAATTAGCTTCACAATATAAATTTGTAGTTTCAATGTTTCAAGAAAGCCAAAATAGCTGCACCTTGATTTTGATCCCAACTAAAATAGATTAGTCATGTAGCAATAAAGAAACTTGATAAGTTGGAATACCTTATCTAGCAGTAAAGAAACTTGATAAATGATAATAAGACCAAAAAAAATTTCCTATCATGCATTACTTTAATGGTAATAATAACTACTGATCACCACCATCACATCCATTTACAACTAATCCAATCGCCTTTAAGGACTTGACACTTTTATGAGAATAGCTAAAACATAAAAATTAGATTAAGCAGAGATTCGTTTTCTTCACAGTGAGTAGCTTGAAAGTCACATGCTTGAGCTATTTGTATCAAGCCTTTTTGCCACACTGAACTCCAAGCCATAATTAAGCTAAAACTACCCAAATACTCACAAGTTGATCTGATCATGATGATGAAATTGTACCCAAATATTGCCCATGAATTTAGCTACTAGAGAGCATGTCTTTAGTAAAAAAGAAAGAACTTTATTTTTTCTGTGCAAGAAGTAGTGCTGCAAGTTTGCTTACACTTTGGAAACAAACAAGAGAGTCCAAAAAATCAACCAATATCTAATAAGCTATGATAAATCCTAAAGGCCCCATATCTGCTAACTGCTAAGGAGTATAACCAAATCATGAGTAGAGCTAACCTTGAAGCACTTTGACACCTATTCTCACCATTGTTTCAAATGAAGCTTAATTTGATCAAATTCAACCAACTATTCTTCTCAAATTTAGCCAATGGCCTTTTGGCCACTGTTTACAAATCAGATTTTTCATGAAAGATATAAAACAAGCACAAAATAAAAATTCGACCTTTAGCCAACTAAAAACACATTTTGAAGAAATAACAGTAAAAGAAACCCAACATCCAAAATCCCACAAAGACCTTTTCTTTTCATTTTTTTTTTTTAACAATTCAATAAAAGGGACAGCTTCACACACGAGAAAGAGGGAGGAAGTTTTTTTGTTGAAGAGCGAGATGGGTCTTCTTCGTCGGCGTCGGCATCTGAGGAGCTTGAAGCTTCGCCGGAGCTTTGGAAGAAGAGTAACTCTACTAGGTTCTCGAAGCTATGGAGGTTCAGAGAATTGGTTCATCAAAGCAACAATGATGACAAAGAGAGAGAGGCTTGGCCTTGTGTGGACTGGTACTGGGCTGCTGTGACTGGATTGAAGGAGAGGAAGAGAATGGGTTGAAGGTGAGACAGAGAGCAACCTCAAACGCAAGGGAGAGAGACAAAAAAATTTGATTTTAGTGGGTTTACTCAGACTTAGCAAAACAGTGGGCAGGCTCAAATTTTTTAAGACTAAAGTAGTATTTTTGTTTTTTGGTGAGGTGTCCATGTTTTAAGCCATTAGATTACATCTATGGCTGAAAATAGAGCTATTGCACACCATGCAATACCCTAGGTATTGCACGGGATATGGATCCACATTACACACCCAATTTTTACAGCTATCCTAACATGCAGTACAATAAAAACCCTTCCTTCAGGTTCTTAAAAAAAAAAAAAAAAGAAGAAGAAGGGAAGACTTCCTCCATTAAAAATGACTTCTTTCTTTCGTTTTTATTTTTTATTTGGTTAAAGTGCACCAACCCTCCTAAAATGGCTCTCCATCATTTTTTTTTTTTTTTTTGAATATACCATAATTTTTGTTGTTATTGTAAAATTATTGTAAAAATATTATCGAAGTAATATTTATTTTATTATTATTTTGTTCATATGAGGTTGAAAGCTTACTAAGGGTTAGGTAGGGATACAATATAAAGGGAGACAAAATTAGTATAGGGGAAATCATGCATTTCAATCATGTGAGTTAAGGTTAATTAACTCATACCAGTTGAACTATTTCCAACTCATTGCATTAGAGACTATTGTTTAGGGTAGATGTTCTACTAGTACTAATATAATCAATTGTTAAACAATATCCCAAATAATTTTATAAAAATTTGTGACCGCTTAATCATTTCTCATTATGTGAATTAAAGCTAGTTCATACAATATATAGAATGTTTGACCTAAATGATTTGCCCTAAATTCACGAGATCTTGAAAAGCAAATCAGGCAATTCAATTGATTCTCAAAAATAAAATTAAACAATTCAATTGTTTTTGTTTTCATTTTTTTGGTTAATTATCTGAATTTCGAGAGTACAGCAATCACATTTTGTAAAGAATTGAACTTGAAGAAACTAACCTCTGTACTCTCACAGAATTTCTCTTCAATTAAAGGGTGGTTTGTTTCTTTTTTCCAAAATGCTTTAATTAGTTTGCTCCATGTTGTACTAGCCACGTGGTTTTTTAGAATACAATTTAATTTTAACCTTTCCCGTGTCTGTCTCTATTTCTTATTCCCAACATATGTCTTCTTTTTCTCATTATTTGGGAATGTAAACGCTATGTTATTGACTCAGTCAATAAATATGTGAGAACTGTAGGTTGCATTTCCTAACTTGGAGGATATTCGCATCACTTTCATGGATAACCTGAAGATGTTGTGGCATAATCATTAACTCGTACCAGATTCCTTTTGCAAACTAAAAAAGTTGCTTGTTAATAGATGTAAAAATCTAATTAACATTTTTCCGCCTAATATGTTGAGAAGACTCCAGAATCTTGAAGAATTGGAGATACGGAGTTGCAATTCTGTAGAAGAGGCATTTGAAATTAGAGGGGCAAATGTTGATAAAATTTGTGATACCGTATCCACTCAGTTGAGAGTCCTGAGGTTATCCAATCTTCCGAAGCTTAAGCATGTATGGAGTTTGGATCTCCAAGCAATTTTGACATTTCAAAATCTACAAATTGTTGAAGTTTCTAATTGTAAAATTCTGAAAAGTCTTTTTGTCAAGAGTCTTGAACAACTTGAGAGTCTAACAATACACAATTGTGGGGAAATTTTTGCCCTGGAAGAAGGAGTGGAAACAACAATTAAGTTTGTGTTCCCACGAATAACCTCTCTATATCTTGAATCAATGCCTGAATTCAAGCGTTTTTATCCAGGAAAACACACTTTAGAGTTGTCTACGTTGAAAAGGTTGAGGATAAAGAATTGCGACAAAGTGAAGATTATTGCTTTGAATGAGTTAAGCTTTCAAGAAAGAGATGAGTTGGGGCATCATGTTAAGATTTAGCAGCCCCTCTTTCCAATTGAAAAGGTATGGATTTGTACTTGTCTCTTTGTTAACGTGTATATGACACTAGCTAGTGTAATTACCATAAAATAATCAGAAAACTAAATTTAACAACAATTTTTTTATACTAAAATGACTAGTGGGACTACATGTAAATAGTTCGATTAGGTTATCTATAAACTTAAAAAAAAAAAAAAAAGAGTAGTAGGATTAGGAGCCCAGTTAATTTCCAGCTGTATCGTAGCTGTGTTGAAGCTATACGAACTAACAATTAAATGTTCTATATATAAAATTAGATACATTCGTTAGGTTCATGACTACCTTAACGATATTTTTTAGATTTCTTTTTTTGGAAAATGAAGGACAAAATTGAGATATCCAACTGACTAAAACCTTATATGAAATCATCTTCTTTAAAACTAATTAGGGTATCATTTTTGTATTTGATAACTTCTATAGAGAAGCCTTTCATTTTTCTAGTCAATAGATAATTTTCAAATTAATTATGGTTGGCAGGTCGGATTCCATATTATTGTTTAATTTTCTAAACTTTTATTTGAGTTTGGTTCTAAAATAATTTCAAAATTTTGGGTTTGACTAATATGTTTTGCTGATCTCGTGATAGTTTCAAATTTTTTGCTTCAGTTTATTAAAAAAGTCGTTGTCGCATATGAATTAGGGGACAATTTTGATGGGTATCTCGACCCATTCTAACCATAATTTTGCATATGATTTGTCACATGTTGGGTTTAGACCACTATCAGATATGATTATTAATCACATTCAAGGCCAAGTTGATTATTAGATTTATTATGAATAGCCTTTAAAAATAAGATAAACATCAATAGCATGCATAGAGGGGAAAACTTTGGAGTACTTGACCTTATCAATCCTAAGGTGAACAGGTCCGCTATTAAATAAACTAGCCGCAAACCTGCGCGTTGCACATGATAATTATTTTCATGATGGCTTTATTAAATTTTTTTTTATACAATTTAAAATAAGTTAATAAAGAGTAATGTATTTTGTAATTATATTTTTATTTATTATAAGAATAATCATAAATGTAATATAGGAATAATCATAAATCATAAATTTTAATTTTTGTCGTACTAAAATGAAAAAAATATAATTTTTCTTAGAAATTCAAAAGGCAAGTTAATGAAAATATTTATTTTTTAATAAAATTTATTTATAACATTTTGTGAATCATTAAAAAGAATATAAAATTTGGAAATTATTCTTTTAGTTTTAAACAAACTTTCTCAAATTTATTTTTTCTACCTACAATCCAAAATACTGATAAAAGTAACTAAAAAATTAATAAAACTTAACTATGATTAACTAGACCAATTAGGAAATCAATTTGTTGTTTATAATCTACTAAGGTTATTTTCTTTGTAGAAATTGTAATTTCGTCCACCCAAAACATATTATCAAATAAACAATTATTAGCAAAATCTAATAATTAAATTTCTATATATGCATTTTTATAATAATAATAATAATAATAATAATAATAATAATAATAATAATAATAATAATAATAATAATAATAATAAAAGTAAAATTGTGAAAGATAAAATTTGTCTCTCATCCAATAATTTTTGTTTAGCCAACCTTTGCTTTTCTCTAAATAAATGACATTATAAAGTACTTCTAATACAATTATTAAGAGTACTTTGTCCACCACAAAGGATTAAAAAATAAACAAAAATGATTAAAGTATCATAGGATAACATCTAAATTGAGCATTATAAAAATCATGCTATCAAATTACAATAACTACCAAATTAAATTATCTAAATCATGCTATGTAGTAGAATAATATTATATATTTATATGCTACATTTAATCATTTATAATGCAATAGGATAACATTTAACAATAAAAGAGAGAGAAAAAAAAAACAACAAATAAAAAAAAAAAAAACAAAACTGAGTCACATTAACCTAAAGTAGATTAAAGAATATAAAAAATTATCAACCTAAAGCGAAGATGCAAGAAAAAAAAATCCACCCAAAATTGTGTGTGCGTGTGTGAGAGAGAGAGAGAGAGAACATTTTTTTTTTTTTTTTTGTAAGAGAAAAGTATGCATAGAATGAAAAAGATAGTATCAAATTTATAGGAAGATGGTGTAAATCAGAAGAGACAAAAATAGAGAAAGATGAAGGGAAAAATGAATAATGATATTAATGTAGAGGATAGTGGAGAAATGAAAAGGTAAGGAAGGGAGAAAGGTTGGAGAAGTGTAAACATGAAATAAAAAAAATATTAAAAATAATTATAAGAAAATGGAAAAAAAAAAAATAATGACATGGACGCTGATGTGGCTCAACGTGAGCAAAGCAACATTAAACGCTACGCTCTAACTTTTAGTAATATATAGATGTTTATAAACTGGATAACTCTATTCTTTCTAAACTTAACTATAGATATCAAACTAAGTTCTAAGATCCATAAACATCTTTGATAGCAATTTGCTGCAATGTGAACCTCTAATCCTTCAATGCAATATTCCCTTGAAGATTAGATTCAGCACCTTTGATGACTGATTTGTAGCAACTTCAAATTCATCAATTTTGATTGTATGAGAATAAACACTAGTAGTGACTTTGGAAGTAGTAGGCACTAGTGGCGGCTCTAGTATTTTTTTTCTATAGGGTTCAGTAAAAAAATGAATCTTGAGTAGGAGAAGAATCTTGTGGTCTACATGGTTTCCTTATTACAAATTTGTTCATAGTACTAGCAAGATTATAAAAGATAAACTATAGTTTTATTTGGTATATTGTTTCTTAATATAATGAACATATTAATTATAGAAGGAAGTTGGAAGGGGGGAGTAAGAGCCGGATTCAAGTCTCTAGAAAGAAGCTTAACACACATATATACTCGGATTAAACTAGAATATGATTTCAATCTTAGATTAAAAGTATAAAAATACAATAAATAAATTAATTATTGTTGTTAAGTGAATTTTAATTATTATTGCTTATAATATTTTCA
Source organism: Castanopsis chinensis (assembly GCA_032878915.1). Lineage (NCBI taxonomy): Eukaryota > Viridiplantae > Streptophyta > Magnoliopsida > Fagales > Fagaceae > Castanopsis > Castanopsis chinensis. The sequence goes on from JAVQMG010000132.1 coordinate 44,359,974, forward strand.
TCTATTAGTTTTGTACGAACACAAGTTGCACTAGACCCCAGTAGTACAAAGGGAACCAACCCAAAGGGCCCAAAACAATGAATTTATAGAGAGTGGGCTTAGAATCTAGGTCTATAAACATTGAGTAACATGAACTTTAAGCCAGATCACAAGACGCATTCATATCACATTTACGTAACTGAAAGCCCTTTGTATATAAATGCCAAGGACAATAACTCAGTATTACTTACAACTCTCTGTTGTATGTGTTGCGTGCTCCTCCCTCCCTTTTCTCTACCATTCGCCTTTTATATTACCCTCTTCCTTTTCCTCTTTCTTCCATGTGTGGATCAGAGGCTTCATCTAGATACTTGTCTCATCACTTTTTTTCCAAAGTCCTTAGCGGTAGTCATAAGGCTGAATTCTAATACTCAGGCGTCATTTCCCCATTAATGCAGCTAGAGAAGTAGTTGCAGAGTCTTCAATGCGGTGGTGACAGTTTTACCTTAGATATTGCATACCCTCTATCCTTATCTTTTACCTTCCCTTCCTATGCCTTTGCGCTCAAGATCTTTAGTAATGATGCCTTTGAACCACCAAATCACCCTTCTCCTCCTCGGCCACTGGTAGCCGAGAACATTCCCATCCTCGGACGTCATGCCTTATAACGTTTTGGCCAGACATGACCTCTTCCGCTTTTTATGTTGTTTCGGGGGCGAGCCTTTTTATGTCCTCGGATCAATTACACTATTGGGTTGAGTTTTCAACCTTGCAAGCACTCTTGGGCTGGCCCAACATACATTCTGGGCCCATTGACCCTACAAGTTTATATGTTTACTCTTTACAATTCTTTTAATTAACAAACTCAATTTTGACAACTATTGGTCTTTGTAATTATATTAAGAAAACTTTTGTTGTGTTAACTTTTGCTTTTGTCTTCACTCAATCACTCCCTTGTCCTATGCCTCTTGTCTAATATTTTAATATTTATTTTTTAGAATCACACATTGTCTAATTGTTTAATTGTCTTTTAGTATTAACATTCGCTAATCACTGATGAATTGAGTAGCCCATGCCTCAGTGCCCATTAAACAAACAACAAATTAAAAATACATTCAAAATTAGCTATTCCATTCACGAATTTAGTTAGAAGTATAAATTAATTGTAACTTTAATTTGCAAGAATAGATTGTTAATAGGATCATATTCAAACTAATTTTAGTTAGACTTAAAAAGATTTAAGGTCAAAGACTTGAGAAGTGTTATGTTCACAATATTTTCACAGTAAATTCTAGATGGTAAGTTGTTACAATTCTAATTTTAATCCACCACCAAATTATTATTTTGCCCACTCTTGTAACAGCCATTAACAACCTGTTACTTAGGATTTATTATGAAAATGCTATGTACATATTATTCCTCTAAGGACTCAGAGTGTTCAAAATTTTATTTAAGAAGGTCAAACAAAACAAAAATTAAAAAAATAAATAAAATAAAAATTTCTTCGCCAGCTCTTGGAGTTCATTTGAACACCTTGGACTAAAGCTAATGCCACCCCTAGTAGGCACAAAATCTTTTAGATCTCAAATGAGTAGCTCCAAAGTTCCTAAAAATGTTTCTTACGGTTTTCTTTATATATTGGGTAAAATAGATTTGAAACCCTAATCACTTGATGGGCTGCTAGGATAAAAATCCATTTTAGTGAAAACGCATTTCGATTAATCAAAACTATAAGTTTTTGATCAGTCGAAATGAATCAAATTTTCATTCTTGCACACTGAGAGCACCTGTCTTAACATACCTATAAACTCTAAAGACTATAACAAGACAAATTTTGATTCACATGTTTGCTCATAAGAACTAAGATATTTAAATCCTAACATCATATTTTGTTGGTTATTTTTGTATTTGGCTTACAATTTTTCTAGTAGGTTCCAACTACTTCAACTGATAAAGTCTGCTAAAAAAAAAAAGAAAAAAGGAATCTAGGATAAAATTCCACATACACAAAAAACCACTAGGTGTCTTGACCTAATAATAAGGAACTATAATAATGCAATCAATACTATAAATTGAATTCTATCATATTTAAAAATTAAAAAAAAAAAAGGTAAAAAATTCAACTTTTAAACACACCTTTAAAACCACAAGGGGCAAACTCTAGTTGAATTGAATCTTTCTTACTTTTTATATTTCCTTTAAAAAACAACACCTTGTGCATATTTGTACTCAAACTTTTTTGCATGAGTGATCTTCTTTGAAACTAATGGTCCATTTGGATTGAGGGAGATGGAGAGAGAGTAAAGTAGAGAAGAGTAGATTAAGCACAAAATTAGCTTATTTTTAGCCAACTCTACTCTACTTCCCTCCACTCCCCTTCCTTCCCCCCTCTATCCAAACAGGCCATAAATCCCTCAAGTTGCATACTATGCCTCTCTCATGTACAGATTAGTAGTTCATTTGTGAGGTTTACTCCAGTGTGAGATGGTGTTATATGCTTATTACACAAGATAATCAATCATGACATATTAGTATCTAATGTTAGAAAATCATATATAATATTAGTGTCTAATGTTAGAAAATCATATATAAGCAATCGCCCCACGACCTCCCCAAAATCATACATAATATTATCTGATGTTAAATTGCCCCTAATAACACATACATAAAGCCCCTTTACTCGAAGACAGAAACAACTGCCATCATACTAGTTTTTGTCTTTTCATAGTGGGCCCACTCCTATTTGGTTAGAGTATTAGTGTTTTTTGTTTTCAAAACATTGTGAAAACAGTCATTAAAAAAGTAAATTCAAAATTTGTTTTTCAATTCTCATAATACTAAAAAGTGTGTTTGTCACCATCTTTTCAGGTTAGTTTTTTAAGTACTGAAAACACAAAGCTTGTGTTGGGAACTATAACTCAATTTTTTAGAATAAAGTGAACTTTTTCCGACAAAGAGTCATGAAGAGAGAGAAATCTCGCAATACCCAAATGGATTTTAGGTAAGAGTGGTTTTAGTGCCACAACTTGCCAACGTGGCGAGTTTTGGTTTTGGTGGAGGCGTGTTGAAAAAACAGATTACCCATCTGTTTTTTCAACACGCCTAAACCAAAACCACCCTGTAGAGAGGGAAAATTCTCGGCCTATCACAAGCTGACACGTCATGCCACCAAATCCACAAAGTATGGCTAATTACAAAGTATCATATACTGCTACTAGAAATTTGCCAAATTCCATTAAGGTAAGAACGTGAAAAGCATGCAAAATGCTAATCACATGTAGGCGTGTGTAAGCGATGATGCAAGCGAGTCGGCTCGTGTAAGCGATGATCCAAGCAATCCAGCACGTGTAAGCGATGACACAAGCAGATCAATCAAGCTGTGACATGTGTCACCAATCAGACTCCGCCATGTGTCTCTCACCTACCACCAAACTCCTATAAATAGAAGCTTTCCTATGGCATTTGGAAACACCAAGACATCTGAGGAAAACCGGGAAGAGATCTTGAGTTCAGAAATTCAGAAGCTTTGCTGGAATCAAGCCCTGAAGCCTTCAGGAACTTCAAGAACTTCATCTTCGAATACGAAGAACATTCGAAGGGAAATCATCCTCCTATATCTCGAAGGTCACTAGAATCAAGCTCAAAAGCCTCCAGAAACCTCATAAACCACAAATCAGCAAAGCTCTACGGATTCAAGCCTCCAAAGCCCCAAAGAACTTCCACCACAAACCTTCGAATATGAAGAATATTCAAAGCTAAATCATCCAATCTACTTGTCTAGATCTCAGAGGTCACTGGAATCAAGCTCAAAAGCCTCAAGAAACCTTAACAAACCACAAATCAGTGCAACTCTAAGGATTCAAGCCTCTAAAGCCCCGAAGAACTTCCACCACAAACTTTCGAAGACAAAGAACATACGAAGAACACGAAGAACAAAGAATTTCTAATAAGCTCATAGCCAGAAATTCATTGTAATTCCATTTCAAAGGTCTTCGATCCATCTTTCAACCAAATTGAAGGATATCTTGTGTTCGAATCAAAATCATACCACAAATCTTTCAAGGAGATCAAATCAGGGGATTACTCTTTGTAATCACAGAGAATTGTACTACACATTCATCAATACAAATTTGCATTTGTGAAACTATTTTACTTGTTTGATTTATTTCAAATCGAGAAATTTAGTCTTTAACAAATTCTGGCACGCCCGGTAAGACATCTCTGCCTCTCATCTCTTTCTCCTCCAAAAGAAAAGAAATTCGATTTGTTACCAATCTCAATGGCCTCTAGCAAGAATATTCAAGCTTCAACAATAGCTACTTCAATTAGACTTGGTATGACTACCACCAACAACTGCATTGGTGCAATCAATTGTAGCCAACCTAAAGCTCATGATCAACTTCAATCTCAATCAACCAAGGAATCCAAGTTCCAGACAATCATCTCCTTAGACCCTCTTACAAGAAACAAGGTCATCAACAAGGACATCTCCACCTTGGAACACCTCAAGTATGGGGGCAAATCCCCTTCTTCCTTCACAAGAAGTTGGTCACATGATTTCTCTCCCATCAAAGGGAACCCAAAAAATGAGATTTCACGTGCTCACTCCAATTCACTTCCTTCTCCGTCATCTTAGGAAGTTGTGCCAGTCATGATGACTAACACCTCTACTATGGAAGAAAAGATGGCTGAAATGGAGCAAAGGGTCATCCTTCTCACAAAAGCACTTGAAGATAAGGACCTCCAAATTGCAACTCTAATGAATAAACTTAAAATGCAAGATCTTGGTGAATCAAGCCATGATCCTAAGTTCTCATTTGGCTTCACTTCTACAAAAAGTGACACAGGGAAAGAAAATCAAGACATTCCTCAATGGGAACAATCTACTTCGGTTGCTTCGTTATCAGTTCAACGATTACAAGACATGATAACAAATACCATCCGAGCACAATATGGAGGTTCTTCTACAAGTTCTCTCACATATTTGAAACCCTACACAAAGCGCATCGACAACATGAGAATGCCAAATAGGTATCAACCCCCCAAGTTCTTGCAGTTTGACGGCAATGGAAATCCTAAGTAACACGTTTCTCACTTTGTAGAAATTTGTGAGAATGCAGGAACTCAAGGAGACCTCTTTGTAAAGCAGTTTGTCCATTCACTCAAGGGAAATGCCTTTGATTGGTATACAGACTTAGAACCCGAGTCAATCGATAGTTGGGAACAACTTGAAAGAGGGTTTCTTGACCGATTCTATAACACGTGTCGCACGGTAAGCATGATGGAGCTTACCAATACTAAGGAATGGAAAGACAAGCCCGTTGTTGACTATATCAATCGATGGCGTTCTTTGAGTTTGGATTGCAAGGATAGACTTTCTGAAATTTCTGCTGTAGAGATGTGCATCCAAGGCATGCATTGGGGACTTCTTTACATCCTTCAAGGGCTAAAGCCTCGAACATTTGAAGAGTTAGCAACTCGTGCGCATGACATGGAGCTGAGCATTGCTAGCCATGGGAATTCAAACCCTCACACACCTGAAGTAAGGAGGAATGACAAGAATGCAAAAGGCAATCTCAAAGACCCAGTGGTTGTTAACACTGCCGTAGTTAAGGTTCCAAGAAGAGGAGCAAAGGCAAATGAAAAACAGCTTAAAGGATGGAAAAAGAACGAAGTGCATCATCTGACCTTTAAGGAACGTGAGCAAAAAGCATATCCGTTCCCCGATGAAGATGTGCCAAACATCATAGAACAACTATTGCAATTGAAGCTAATTGAATTGCCAGAATGCAAACAACCAGAAGACGTGGGGAAAGTTGATAACCCTAATTACTGCAAATATCATCGCATCATTGACCACCCAATCCAAAAATGTTTCGTCTTCAAAAAACAAATCATGAACCTTGCCAAAGAAAACAAGATTGATCTAGACTTTGATGAAGTTGTCAAGTCAAACCATGTGACTGTTGCTTGTGATGTACTTCCAACTCTCAGGTAGGGGGCAAACACCAACAAGGATTACAAACTGGTTGATAATGATGGTGTAAGGATCGGCCCTATCAATGGAAGTTCCTCAAACACTTCTATGCTTGAAAACCAAGGACCGCTCCTTGGTAAGAGCTTAAACTACCCACTGCAGCGCTACAAGGGTACATGATGTCTTCCTATTACCTTTGAAAGTGTACAAATAAAGAAAAATTGATCCCCATCTATGTCACCATTTATGAGTAGGGCGTAGTGGCTAGATGTCATTGTCGCCCTTGAGTCCGGGGTCTCGGGTTCGATTAGTGGTGATACCCACTATTGCGCAATTGGTACCCATGGAATGCGATGGGGTGTAGGGCGAGGATTACACACGTGAGCCCTCTTTTTTTGTACAAAATCATTAAAAAAGAAAAAATCATCAAGAAAAAAAATCATCAAAATAGTAGTAGTAATAATAATAATAATAATAATAATAATAATAATAATAATAATAATAATAATAATAAAAAATAAATAAATAAATAAATAAATCTGTTGAACTACGTAATGACTTGATCCCTCTCCGGGGTACGTAAGCAACTTAGTACTTTTCACTAAGTTCAATCATATGAAAAAAAGAAGGATTGCCAGTCTAGCTTGAAGAGTTTTCCAACAATCATCAATATGCCTTTAAGGTCCCTTTGGTTGGCAAGGCATTGCTTGAATACAATCAACTGCTCAATAGGATGATCAAAGATCGTTGTACTCAAAGATGAAGACTAAATGAAGTTTGCATGGCATTCCCCATCTTCTATGGACATTCTCCCACGTTTTGCATCACTTATCTCCTGGGGGCATCTTCTTATACCTTGCAAGTCTAAGTTACATCATCTCTCTTCTAGGTTGCGCTACTTCATAGCTCTAAAATTTGAACCACATCACCTCCCTTCTGAGTGGTGTCACTTCACATCAGGTCTCTGAAATTTGGATGACGTCAACTTCCTCCAGAATGATAGTAGACCACATAGTTGAAGTCGGTGTTGCATCATCTCTCCTTTATGGGCATGTTTTGACATCTTTAAAGTCTTGGTGGCATTCTTCTCACATCTTCAAGATTTTGTTGGCACCTCTTTGAATCCTCAAAGTCTTGATGGGAGCTTCTTGAAACTTCAAGATTTTGTTAGCATTTCCTTGCATCTTCAAAGTCTTGATAAAGACTCCTTGCATCTTCAACGTCTTGTTGGTATCTCTGAAATCTTGATGTCTGGCAACAGTGCTAGGCGGCCTCAATGTCTGAGCTATATTGCCTCTAGAAACTGGGGTTGTTGTAGCTTTATTATAAAGGTCAATATTGGTGCAACTTTAATTCGAGTGCGGTGCGAATGAAGTGTTGACATGGCTTCATGGCAAGGATGAATGTTGGCACGGTTTCGATGCAAATGAAGTGTTACGTAGTTTCATGGCAAAGATGAATGTTGGCACGGCTTCAATACAAATGAAGTGTTGTCGTGGCTTCATGGCAATGGTAAATATCGGCGTGGCTTCAATGCAAATAAAATGTCGAGGTAGCTTTATGGCAAAAGAAGAGTGCTAGTGCATCTTCATTACAAAGGCAAATGGTGGTGCAACTTTATAGCAAATGCAAGTGTCGGCGCCGCTTCATGAAAAAGATAAGTGGTGACATGATTTCGATGCAAAGAAAAAAAAAGTAGATGCCACTTCATTGTAAAAGCAAGTATTAATATGGCTTTAGTACAAGGACAAATGCTGTCGTGATTTCATGACAAAGACTCTTGATGTAGCTACGTTGCAAAGATTCTTGAGATGGCTGCGTTGCAAATACAAGTGTTGGTGTGACTTAATTGCCGATACTAGAGCTAGTACGACTTCAAAGACGAGTTGCCTAGCTGAATAGCCTTATGGAAACGTTGTTGCAGAGATGAATATCATTAAAAGATTGTTGATGCAAGAAAAGAATGTAACAACATCAAGGCATACGTCACTGCAAGAATGTTGCTGTCAATAAATACAAAACCACCAAATGAAGGCAAACACTTTTATGAGAACGTCAACGTAAAGTTTGTTGTCAAAATCCAAAAACCAAGGAAACTGTGCTACAAAACAAAACAAGCAACAAAAAAAATTTTGTCAGGAAAAAGATCTCATAGCATGAACTAAAAAAAAAAAAAAAAAAAAAAAAAAAAAAAAAAAAAAACTTGAAAGCAAGAGAAGAAGGCTGAAGTTGAGCATGTGATGAAGGCAATAGCATGCCTTTATATAGAAAAATTATGAGATAACAGACAAGAGAAATGTGAAAAAAATTGGAGCTCAAATTCAGATTTTGCACATTCACGGCCCTCAAAGTCAAAGAAGACTGCACCAAATTTTGAAATTCAGCCACGGATGGCTCACTGTCAGAGCAACCAGCGCCAAAATAGACCAAGAATACCTGCGACTTTCTTACCCAAATTTGTGAAAATCCAGACCTTATTTCAAAAAATTGACACCACAGAAATCTTCTACGGCCCTCGATTTACAAAGCCCAGAAAGATCATCAACAATGGAGTGACCATGCGCCGCCACAAGATTCGCGATGACCAACGGCTTAGTGCTTCACTTCTGTGCAAATCTGCTCACAAATTCAAAAAACAGAAACCACCACTCAGTCCGGCGGCCCCAGATCTACAAAACCTGAAAATTTCAAGCCCAAATAATGATCCACGCGCCGCCACGCGCCACTAGAAGCTCCAACGAACACGCGCCTCCATGTGCCTCCCTTAGCTTCCACGCACTCCCACGCGCCTCCATCAAACAGACACACCTTACACGCCTCACGTGCCTCACGCGCCTCACGCGCGCAGTTCCAGCTCTATGACGTCATGGGTGACATCATCCTCTGCGGACCGATTTGACCCGAACCGACCCGGTTTGAACCGTTCGTCTTAACCCAGATCAGAACCGCATGCACAACAAAAAAAAAAAAAAAAAAGAATTAAAAAAGAAAAAGAAAAGGAGCTTTGACCAAGTTGGACCTTTGACTTTGACCAAAAATTCAAAATTTTCAAAACGGACATGTCCCACTCAATTTTTCGAGTACATTTCGATTTTGGGGTCCGTTTCTTCATTCGAAGCTCAAAAATTGTGCAAACAGTCCAATTTTTAGAAAGTTGACTATTGCACAAATCTTGACCAAAAGTCAAAAATTTCAAGACGGACCTGTCCCACTCAGTTTTTCGAGTACATTCCAATTTTGGGATCAGTTTCTTCATTCGAGACTTGAAAATTGTGCAAACAACCCAATTTTCAGAAAGTTGACTATTGCGCAAATCTTGACCCAAAGTCAAAAATTTCAAGACGGACCTATCCCACTCAATTTTTCGCGTAGATTTTGATTTTGGGATCTGTTTCTTCATCTGGAACTCGAAAATTGCATAACGATCCAGTTTCTAGAAAATTGACTTTTGCATAAATTTTGACCAAAAGTCAAAATTTTTAAAAATGACATGTCTTGCCCAATTTTTCGCGTACGTTTCAATTTTTGGGTCTATTTACTAGTTTGAGAATCCAAAATTGCCCAAGATGTGCGATTCTACAGTTGTTGGTTTTGATGTGAACTTTGACCAAAAATCAAGATAATTGAGCAAAGCTTGTCCTACTCAGATTTTCACAAGACTCTATTTTTGAAATTAGTTTATTTGTTTGAACTTGGAAACCACTAATCTGACTCACTCTCCAAGGTACGAGGAGTATCCAAAACTTAAGCTCCTAAAATCAAAATTGGAAATTCATCCACTCAGTTTGGCTTTCCTCAGGGTTATCCTCCAGACTTCATCAAGGCTCCCCTTTCAGAGAACAAATGAACTCTCGCAAGTATGTCTTAAACTTGAAATTACATTGGGTCACTATTTCAACCTACCATTTTCGTTCGATGCCTACCAATCTCCAATCTACCATTCTCATTCGGCGCTTACCGTTCTAATCCGCCATTCTCACCAAAAATTCCCATCCGTCGTTCTCAACTACCCAACTACCGTTCTTCATCTCTTCGCTATAAATAGAAGGGCCAGATTCATCAAAAACTGAACAAGAAAAAAAAACACTGAATCACGAAATGAAGATTTGCTTCTTTCAAATTTTCAAATCCTCTTTCTCACAGCCATTTCTCACTATGGCCTCATCATTCTCAATGCCTAGCAACCAAAACCGCTTCATAATCAGTTTGAAATAAACCTTCTCATGGTCCAGTAGAAACCCTCCTCACAACATCATCATTGTTTTAGGGTCCAAACAAATTTTGTTTCCTCACTTAATGACCACATTTGTCCATAAAGTTATTCATAACAAGGTCTGCATTGTGGTTCCATGCTTCCTTGGACTTGGCTGGCCAAGAAATCTAAGTCCAACAGAGACACCTGTTCCTAAGATCAAGGCTCTTGTAGCTTCTCTTCAACTGTTTGCTCTCCCATCAGAAGCAGTGATTTGGAGCAAACAGCAACTTGGCAAGTTTCTAAAACCAGAATCACAAGTTAGTTCCACCTTTCATTTTGTTGTGCTTTCCCAACAAGTCGCATTAGGTGAAGGTGGTAAAAGGTATTGAGGCATCCTACAAATTGTCTCCCATCCAACACTTGCGATGACCTCCGAGGTACCAGCTCATCAGAAATCAGCCTTTGGTGCTGGTAAATGGTCGCCAAAGCCTTATTCCATGTTCCCACCAACGTGTGGCCCAAAGGTCATCATTGCTGGTACCTCAAAACACACTTTCTGGAATTACTCCAACTTAAAACCAACTTGAAGAATTTCAGAAGATATACTTCTGAAATTACTTCAACTTAATGTCCGTCAGCATGGTCCCGTCACACATGCACATTCAACGACTTGCTGTTGGACCGCATTCAGCATGCAGTCAGTCCTGCATCCAGCATGCAGTCAATCCCGCATCCCAAGGTGTACTTCCCAAAAACATCTACAGTAGAGGGATCCCAATGTACAGGGCCAGCGCCATGGTGTCTGTGTTTCACCCATCCACTTTGCTTCGTCTCCATCTTCTGCATCATCACCACCACCAGACCCAAAATCCATTCTGAAATTACCTCAACTTAACCCAAGTGATATCATAACACATGCACATTCAATCACTTTCCCACATGATCTCTCCGTGATCCAAAGTATATCCTTCGGATATAACTTCACCAGAAGTTCTTAAAAATAGGAGGCTATCTCCACAACTCTGCATGCTGTACCCAGCCAACATCCTCACTTCTTCTCCATCTTTAACACCCTGTGATTACCGCCAACGATCCAAAATACTCCTCTGAAATTACTTCAACTTAATCTTTGTCAATATGATTCAATCATGCAAGTACATCCAACTTCTTGCAAATAACTTTCAACTTCACCAACCCACTTTAAGTACCATGAAACACTCTTTTGAATTACTTCGACTTAGCCTCTGTTGAGAAGGCTCAGTCATGCAAGTACATTCAAATACTCGCAGACCTCTTTTTGGTCTCATCAAAGCCTTTCATGTAGGTGGATCTACTCTTCTAAAATTACTTCACCCTACTAAAAGCTCCACCACCTTCAACCACTACATTTGAAAAGTCAAGTACCAGATTCATTCTTTTCGAGACTCATTCCCTCACCATACTCTGAAGCTGTGTACGTGAACGAGTCTCGAGGGGGCATTTGTAGAGAGGGAAAATTCCCGGCCTATCACAAGCTGACACGTCATGCCACCAAGTCCACAAAGTATGGCTAATTACAAAGCATCATATACTGCTACTAGAAATTTGCCAAATTCCATTAAGGTAAGAACATGAAAAGCATGCAAAATGCTAATCACATGTAGGCGCGTGTAAGCGATGATGCAAGCGAGTCGGCCCGTGTAAGCGATGACCCAAGCAATTTGGCGCGTTGATGACACAAGCAGACCAATCAAGCTGTGACATGTGTCACCAATCAGACTCCGCCATGTGTCGCTCACCTACCACCAAACTCCTATAAATAGAAGCCTTCCTAAGGCATTTGGAGACACCAAGACATCTGAGGAAGAACCGGGAAGAGATCTTGAGTTTAGAAATTCAGAAGTTCTTCTAGAATCAAGCCCTGAAGCCTCTAGGAACTTCAAGAACTTCAACTTCGAATACGAAGAACATTCGAAGGGAAATCATCCAAATCATCCTCCTATATCTCGAAGGTCACTGGAATCAAACTCAAAAGCCTCCAGAAGCCTCATAAACCACAAATCAGCGAAGCTCTACGGATTCAAGCCTTCAAAGCCCCGAAGAACTTCCACCACAAACCTTCGAATACGAAGAACATTCGAAGCTAAATCATCCAAACTACTTGTCTAAATCTCAAAGGTCACTGGAATCAAGCTCAAAAGCCTCAAGAAACCTCAAGAAACCACAAATCAGTGAAGCTCTAAGGATTCATGCCTTTAAATTCAAGCCTCTAAAGCCCCAAAGAACTTCCACCACAAACTTTCGAAGATGAAGAACACACGAAGAACACGAAGAACGCGAAAAACAAAGAATTTCTAATAAGCTCATAGCTAGAAATTCATTGTAATGCCATTTCAAAGGTCTTCGATCCATCCTTCAACCAAATTGAAGGATATCTTGTGTTCGAATCAAAATCATACCACAAATCTTTCAAGGAGATCGAATCAGGAGATCACTCTTTGTAATCATAGAGAATTGTACCACGCATTCATCAATACAAATTCGCATTTGTGAAACTATTTTACTTGTTTGATTTATTTCAAACCGAGAAATTTAGTCTTCCACACACCCCTTTTATCTTAATGAAATCACTTTCTACCTAATTAGATTTTAGGTAATCTCTAAGAGACCAATGAGACACTGCCACCTCACCACCTAATCTCTTTTTTTTTCAGAGAGGTTCTATGTTGACAACATTTTTATAATAAATTATATGCAGTAAGTTTTTGTCAGTTAAAATTTTAACTCATTTTAAAACTAATCATATCAAAATCCTAAACCCCATTCTTCTACAAGCCCATCATGCAGCATGTTGAAGTGTTTCCACATGTTCAAGCATAAAAGACAGAACATCCTTAACCCTGCGACATTCGCACTGAACTCATCAAGTCAAACGATGACTCTAGAGATACGCCGACATAGACTTTGCTTGTCGATGGACTCGCTGACAATCATAATATCATAGAGATTTGTATGACAATAGCATATCATAGTATTGTGTACCTATTTTGTTATTCATACCCATTATTATTCTTTCAATTTAATTATACTTGCAATTTTGTCATTTAATCCTTCCTCAATTGAGTTGATATCCTAACTTCGCCACTGGTTAGATACATTCGATCCCAAGTTGAAACAGTTGGGAATATTATCCTAAACTTGCTTAGAGAACACTAACTTTTCCTTTCTTTTGTTCAATGCTTTGATCTTTCCCAAGATACATTGCCTAACTTTGAAGAATTGAAATTAAATTGGGATGATACCATAAATCAGACATATGATCGATTAAAAGCACGGTTCTCTTGCAAACTAAAAGTCCTCGGGCTGTACAGCAAAGATAGGTCAGCAGCATTCCCTTGGGTATTTGTTCAAGGATTGTACAATCTTAAGGAGCTTGACATCTCTAATTTTTTCTTGGAAGAAATTTGTCCATGTGGCATTGTCAATAACGAAGAACAATATGCTAAGATGTTCGAACGTTTGACAACTTTACATCTATCTAAAATGCCCAAGTTGATGCATTTGTGGAAGGAAAACTCTCAACAAGGTAGGGGCATTCAAAATATGGAGTCTCTACATGTATCATATTGCGGCAGATTAAAAAATTTAGTACCATCCTCAATGTGTTTCCGAAATTTATACACTCTGGAATTATGCCAATGTCATGGGTTGATTTGTTTAGCAACTTCCTCAACCGTCAAAAGTTTGGTCCAAGTCAAAAAATTGAGATTATTTGGATGCAAAAGAATGAGAGAAATAGTCACAAACGAGGGAGAAGGTGAAGCAGGAGATGAGATTTGTTTCAATCAATTGAAATTTTTGTCACTTTATGATTTACCCACTCTAAGAAGCTTCTTCCACTAGGGTAATCGCACCATAAAATTCTCATCACTGGAATATCTGTATGTGGTTAGATGCCCGGAATTGAAGATCTTCTCTAATGGAGTCCTAAGCATGCAAAAGCTAGAGAATGTTTACCTGGACGAAAACTATTGGTCGGCATACCAAAGAGGTCTGTTCCCGGTGGAAGATGTGAATACCTTCATAAAAAGATGTTGGGAGAAAAACAATGATCCATGCTTAAGACAACTATTCACTCAGAAGGTATGTTGACTATGTTCTCACGTTTTTATTTTATGTAATTCTTAAAAGCATTTTTGTTGGAGTTTAATACAAGGAAAGTGACTTGATGCGGACCCAATGGTCACATATCCTAAATTCCACGGTAACATAACGTTAATATTATATAATATTTACAACACTTGCAATTGTTTAATATACTTTTTCACTACTGGTCGTTAAAGGGTGCAATGCACTGAAACGTGAATTCAACTAGTTTTAAATTAGTTTATTTAATATTGAGTTAGTTTATACATTGAAACAAAAGTGAATTCAACTAGTTTTAAATTAAGAGATAAAAGAAAAAGTTATTGACAAACGCACGAGCCACTTTGGCAATCATTTTTAGAAGGCTTTTGGTGGAATAATTTGCTTCCATTGTCATGTATTATGCTTTTGGCTTCTTGGCAAGTTTAATCCAAATAAATAAGGTATAAATTTATTTTTCATCTATTTATCTACAGACATGCACATATGGTATACATTTTTTTTCTTTATTTTATAAGTGTGGGAGTTTTGTTCTCATTTATTACCATCTAGCTTACATAAATTAAAATAAAAAGTGGGTTCCAGTTAGCTCAACTTAGGGGTGTTTCGGTTCGGTTTCGGTCGGTTTTTTTTTAACTGGCCAACCGAAACCGAAATTTTCGGTTTCCAAATTTGTCAACCGAAACCGACCGAAATAGTTGAAACACCGTTGGTTTCGGTTTGTTTCAGTTTCGGTCGGTGTTGTCGGTGTTCGGTTTCAGCGAACGTCACACAATTTCACAGTCACAAAAAGAAAAAAAAACTCAACATCACATTTTTTTCAATAAGAAAATAACAGCTCAACATCAGATTCACAAAAACTTGCATTGATTCAGTATTAAACAAAATACAAAATACAAAAAAGAGAGAGTTATCAAGAAATTAAAAAGAGACTCCGAAGGTCACCGTGAGAAAGAAAAGATCAAGCCGCGTGGGGAGGCCGGCGTGTGAAGGCCAGCATGTGGAGGCGGCAGCAGCGGCGTGAGGCGTAAAGGTGATGAAGGAGATGGAGGCTGGAGGCGTGAGGGACATGAGGGAGATGGAGCCTGGAGGAATGAGGCGTGAGGGAGATGGAGGCGTGATGCTTGAGGGAGATGGAGGATGGAGGCGTGAGGGAGATGGAGGATGGTGGCGTGAGGGAGATGAGGATAAGGGAGATGGCAGCTGGAAATTAAAAGGGTAAGATGGAGGAGATGGAGGCGTGAGGGAGATGAGGGAGATGGAGATGGTGGCTGGAAAGAAAAGAGGGAGATGGAGGCATGAGAGAAATGAGGGAGATGGAGATGGCGGCTGGAAAGACAAGAGGGAGATGAGGGAGACGGAGATTGCGGCTGGAAAGAAAAGAGGGAGGCGTGAGGGAGAACTTATGAAATGAGAGCTAGGGTTTTTAGTTTAAATGGTTTTAAAAAATCAAAAAAATAAAAAACGCAGGGGCGAGGGCTCGAACAAGGGAAGGCTGAGTCCTTAAAGGCACAGACTACCACCAAGCTGCAAACTCTAATGTGACTTAATGTTACATAAAATATATATATATATATATATATATATATATATATATATAAATATAATATACATATATCCTTATATAAAATATATATCGGTTCGGTTCGGTCAGTTCGGTGCATTAAAATTTGCCACCGACAACCGAACCGAAATTTTCGGTTTTATTGTATAAAAAACCGAAACCGAACCGAACCGAAACCAAACAGAAAATTTTGCATCGGTTCGGTCGGTTTGAAGCGGTTTTTTCGGTTCGTCGGTTTTTTGCACACCCCTAGCTCAACTAGTAAAGTCTCTGATGGTTGTATAAGAGATCTGGGTTCAATCCACGCCTATACCAAAAACTGATTGGTGTTTTGGTCTGATAATAAAGAGCAATCATCAGGAGTGGACGCCATAGGTTGAAACTCTCTAAAAAAAATAAAAAATAAATAAAAAATTCTTTTTTATATACGAACTCATTTTTCTTCTACGGTGATGAAGTGCTCATTTCTCCTATATATAATAGCAAAATGATAAGAATTTTTTTACACAAGCATATCTCACTAGTTTACATTGATATAGAAACACTAATTTAAACTTTCTTTCTTTTTTTGTTGGGGGGGGGGGGGGGGGGGTTGGGTTTGACAAAAAAAATATCTTCTTATCATTGTTTTTGAGGAATTTGGTTAGAAAAGACTTGATATTTGTTCTTGTGCCTGTTGGATCTTCTGACTTAGGTATCAATTGCATTTATTATTGTATATAAGAATGAGATTGTTGATTAGATCATGATCTAGTGTCATCTTGTTTTGGGATTAATTTTCTCTTTCATCTCTTTATTTATTTTTGGATTAGTTTTCGTTTGGGGCATTAGTTTGAACCTCTTTTATTGTAGACCAATGCAAGCACAAGTGAGGCCGGAGAGGAAAATGATGTTGATGACTTGGAAGATGATTCAATGTAAGATTCAAGTAAGGGGAGACAAGAAAATGCTGGTGATAGCTTTGGAGGATGACTCATTAAGATTCAAGTGAAAATGGAGAGAAAAATACTAAAAATGACTTCGAGAATGACTCAAAGGAAGATTGATCTTTTAATTTATTAATGATTGATTTCTAGAACAATATAACTTTTATTGTTGAACAAGTGATGTAGTGGTTTTTGTTTTTGGTTGTGATGTTAAAGTTGTAGACATTAATGGATGGATCAAAAAGTTTGTCTTAATGCATTGGTGTGTTACGGATAAGGATGAGACTCATAGACTTGTAGTAGCTTTGTCATGGGGCTTTGGAGCTAAGACAAGGGTATTATATAGTCCAAGAAATCATATGAATTTTTATTAGTGAAACTGTAGTCAAATTGAAGGATTGTTTTTATCAAGTAGTGAATTTTGTACTCATTCTTGCTCATTTCTAAGAGGTGAAAACCATATAGCAGGATCCCTAGCTCATATCTAAGGAGTTAAAAACAAATATTCAGCATTAAAAAAAAAAAAAAAAAAAAAAAAAAAAAAACGGGAGTGAAAAACACATACTAGCTTACCATTTAGTTTGGGTTGGTGAGGTTCTAAGTTATCTTACATTTGCTTTGCTAATGATCTTGCTTAGTATGTTTATATTTATTTATTTTAAATGAAGTTACTGGGGGTCATACCATAAACATTGAGACACATCAAAAGTTGATCAAGGTGCTGTTAGGCCAAAAAAAACAAGTGTGAGAATTGAGATTAAGCTGTTAGGATGTGAATTTAATCATTGGTCTCAGTGAAACCCATGTTAAAAAATGGTTAAGTAGTACAAGTAGAGGCCACCCCGTTCAATTAAGTTGGTTTTAATGCCTAACACTATTCCAAGTTTGTACCCTGTCTTCTTATTACTTAAATAAGTGGTCTTTACACTCTTAATGAAGATGAAAATAGCAAAATTTCTAAGAACGTAATGTTTTTAATGACAGAAGAGTGCCAAATTTGAATACAATGTAACAAGGCCTTTGGTAGGCATGTCGCTACTCAATGGTGATACAACACAAATAGTGAAACACTTACCTGCAACACATTTTTCCTTTTACTAACAACCTAGCTATATATTAAATATGTGTTTAATATTTGTACTTACACAATGCAATGAGACCTTCTATAAAAATAGGCAAACCCAGATCCCTATTTATAGGCCCCTCAGCTCCGAAATTTATCTCTCAGTGGAGTGGTCCTCTCAGAAACATGTGGGCTCATGTATGGACTAGGTGGGGTAACAGGCCCCCCTAATTTAAATAAAAAAAAAATATTAGTATATTCATAGGTACTAATTTTAACAATTTTATTCAATAAAATTAAACTTTGCCCTCCTTTAACAATGCCATCAATTCTTTTAAGGGTAATGTTATATCTGCAAACTTTTTTACAACATTTTTACGAACTATTGAGTTAGCAAATTTTTATTAGTCGGCACACTTGCATCACTTTTTACTTACCAATAACTTCTCACTACATTAGCAATTTGTAAAAAAATTGTAATTTTATCATTTTTTACCTTTTAAAAGCTATAAAAATTAATATGTTAAATCTAAAAGAAAAAACATACAAGCCCAAAAAAATTAGGCCAACAAAAAAATTACCAATAATTAAGTTAAAAAAATTAAGCCCAATCAACATATTTTACTCAAAAAAAAACAACTTGGCCCAAGTTTTAAACAAAAATCCTTAATGGTAAAGCAGTAGAGTCATCGGCCAGAGACATTGCACACGGAGAGCAGCAAAACCACTCCTTAACTTCAAGTCCTAACTCTATGTCCCTATATGGGCTTACACCATAAGCACGACACTTTCCTTAAGAATAAGTGCAACCAAATCCCTATTTAGTCCCTCCCTTAAGCCATTAGTTCTTCACTGTTTTTATGTTCTGATTCATTGATATGGTATTTATTCTTGTAATATTTTTTGAAACTAATCTGTGAAGATGTAGAGATGCTATTGCAACCATATTGCCTTGAATTAATTAATAAAACCCCGAAACTTATTCTAGCATTTTTTTCCAGTAAATACAATTTCTTAGCTTGTTCATAACTGCATTGTTTTTTAATGAAAATATATTTCTAAACCTTACAAGCTTTCCTCAAAAAAATTCATATCTCACACTTTTGAAGGTGCACTTAAAATTTTCAGCACAATCTGTAATTTGGTTTGAGTCGGATCAAGACCAATATGAGTTTGTGTTATATACACTATTTTAAAAACTGGTCCAAACCGGTTCAATCGAAAAAAAACTGGTTCAGTCTGGTCCAGTCAAAAGGCTCAAAACAGGTCAAAACCTGAGAAAAACGGTCAAAAACCGAAAATTTTGAAAAAACTGGTTTGATGCCCGGTTCGGTTTTTAAAACCATGGTTATATATAAAAGCAAGCATTTTGTGAGATTAAAGAAAAAGAAAATGGGAGAGAAATCAAAGGTCGAGAGGGTGGTGCCGCTAGTGCGGTTAGTTTATTAATTATTCTCATAGTATTGGTCGAGTGGTTGTTTCTTGTTAGTGTAGTGCTACTCACAATAAAGAAGAAAACCAATGAGGCAGCTCTGGTGCCACTGTCAAATCTCCTCTATTGGTTCTTCACCCTTTTTGTCTTCCTCACTTTTGGGGTGTTGTTTAACATTTGCTGTTATTCATGTTGCAGTGTGTTGATGACCATTTTGAGACCCAATAGCAAGAAGAAACCCAACAATATGGGCAAGGAAGAGTTAGTGGATGGTTAAAAGAACCATTAAGCTTGGATGGCAAGAGCAGTGGTTCGTAAGCCCATAAAATACATAAATGGACCTTGAGAGACGCAAATGAGCTTAAAGGAGCCAAAAAAGAGAAGTAGAAAACTCATGGGCATTGTGTGACGTAGCAAAGTAAGAATGGGCCACGGCAAACCCGAAGTAATGAAGTAAGAAAGTAAGGGGCTGATGAGAAGCACATGAGCCCCAAGGATAAGGAATAAGGTAATTGGGCCAGGAAGGCCTAAGAAAGTTGGTAAGAGCCCATGGGTATGCAGAATTAGAAAACGGGCTAAGGATGCCCAAGGAAAGCAAATGGGCTAAGGATGCTTAAGAAGAAAGAAATGGGACAAGAGAGCCCACAAGTAATGAAAAGGGTCAAGAAAAGCCCAAAATAGCATCAGTATAAAACCAATGACTGCATTGAGCATTGGGAGAAGAATAAACAGCAGGCCCAAATAGGGCCAGTAGACACGAGTCAAAAAACACCACGATAGGGACAACAAAGTAGTATGGCAAAAAATGGTAGCAAGACTACGAAAGAAGCAAAAGAGTAGGCCAAGGGAGGAAAAAGCCCACCATCAAGCAAGGCCTAGTCCCTGAGGGGAGCAGGTCATAAAGAATGGGAAGTTAGAATATAGATCACACCATAAGAGGTCAAGGATGAGTGGCAGAATGCACAGATGAGCCTCCAAATCATGACAAACGCATGAGAAGCGGACAAATTTTGGACAGAAGCAGAGCACACGCAAAGCCTAAACACCACCAGCCTGTACCCAGCCAATAAAGGAGTGGTGGGTCATGGGTCAGAGGTAAAAGAAGGTATGGTCTGGCGGTGGGGAGAGGGAAGAGCCTATTCTGGGGTTCCTGCTCAGGTTCTTTTAGGAGAAATATCTTGCTGGGATGACATACCACCCAAAAGAAACAAAAGTGAGTTGGAACCACTAGGTGCATGCTAAGAGGGATAGGAAGAGAGAACACCTACACTGTGGCAGATAAAAATGTCAAACACCACTAGCCTGTACCCAGCCAATAAAGGAGTGGTGGGTCATGGGTCAGAGGTAAGAGAAGGTATGGTCTGGCGGTAGAGAGAGGGAAGAGCCTATTCTGGGGGTTCCTGCTTAGGTTCTTTTAGGAGAAATATCCTGCTAGAATGACATACCACCCAAAAGAAATAAGAGTGAGTTGGAACCAATAGGTGTATGCCAAGAGGGATAGGAAGAGAGAATACCCACACCGTGGTAGATAAGAATGTCATGGTAAGTAAGCAAACAAAATAATCTTCTTTATTTAGTGGTGGGGAGTGGCACAGCCAGCACATGTAAGTGGTAGTGACTAGACAGCTGACAAAACAGAGGTGGTCGGCAAGGACATTCAGACCAGACAAAAATAGTTAAAGGCTAAAATGGTAAAAGTCAGTTACGATAGACAATATATAAAGGACTCTTGCTATGCACAGTAGGGAGGACGGTAATAGCAACCATAGGAGAGAATCACAACATTGTTAGATGAGTTATTACTGAGAAAAGGAAAAGAGGAGAAAAAGAAATTAGAAATAAGGAAAAATAGAGAAAATAAAGAGTATAAAATAGCAGGTATGCACCAATAGGCTAATCCCTTTTCTCCCTTTAAAGGCCTACCCTCTGTAAGGAGAAAAGAGAATTCATTTTAGGCACAAGCCATTTAGGTCTATTCCCTCAAAGTTGGTAATTTTCACTGCAGGATCATTCTGTGAAGTTACCCACGTTGAGGAAGTGGTTTTTCTCCTTGGCCTCCCCTCGTAGCACAGTTAAACATGGCAAACTGATCTTTCATTCTTCAATATTTCTCACTTATTATCATCTCGTCTCTATAACCTCACTCAAAAAATGTGTTTTCTTTCTCTATTCTGACTAAGGATTTTTTGTTGCTTGTCTTGCCTTAACAGTAACTCATTTCTTCCCTTATTATTTTATCATATATGTTTGTCGTGGCTCCTTTGTAGCAACTGTGTCTACTGTGAGCATGTGACTAAAGTTTCAGCAAATGAAGCATATTGTTTGTGCACAAGCCGGTTCAGGATGGGTCACAATTAAACCGGTCCCAACTCTCCTATCCAGAACACTTGGGCCACGATACGACAGTAGATAGTCCAGCCCAAAAATTACAAAAAATGGCCCACTACACAGTGATTGCTATTTGCTAGTTTGTAGTGGTTAGAGATTTACCGGTTTTTAGTAAGGGATAATGTTTTTTTTTTTAATAACCAAAGAACAATTACGGGCAAATGGAAGTCTAGAAACATAAAAAAATAATTTATTGTTATTATTAGTAAAAGAACTAAAACTAAAAAGTTATGCACTAAACTTGCACATTTGAAAGGTTAAGAACTAGTTTGACATAGGACAAAAATTAGGTACTAAAGTAGTAATTAACCCCTAAAATTTATAGTGAGATCTAATGATCATCAGATGCATCATAATGCCAAAATTATCAGTTGGATCACTTGTCCAATCAAGAGCTTTAGACGATCTTGTAGGACTTGCAAGATAAAGAGAGTTGATCGAAGAGACCACCGAATTGTGCACGGTGGGGGAGCCTCCAATGCTTAAGTTAATATCAGTCCATATCTTTCGTATATAGATAATGTTTTGTAGTAGTTTTTGACATACCTTAGCTAGTGAGACAAATTGTCCTTTTTATAGGTGACTTAGGTAGCTGTTATACATAAATTAAGGTGATAATTACCTTGATTGTAACATTCTTTGTCTTGATGAGATTTTATGAACTTTGATGGTCATTATTGACTGTGTTGAGCGATTATCTTTGATGACCTACTAATGATGCAAGTTCGTCCATGAATATGGACGACCTTAATGATTTTTCTAGACTCATCAGTTGCCCCCCATTCCCAAGTCTAATTTGCTTTATAATAGTCAGGCTTAGGAAATATTCTTGACATGTTTAGATTTAGACTTTTTTATCTTCAACTACTTTCTTCTTCAGGAATGTTAGTATTTCTATGACAACCTCTTAGTACCTGCCTTTCGAAGGTCTTTTTGGTCGTTCGAGGAATCATAACTTGAAAATGAGCTAATTTCTTTGGACGACTTGTGTGAGGTTTTAGTGTTCTCTTTGAATCCCTTCATCATTCTTATGTAGCTTGAAGAATTTTGATATTTGGATGATGTTATTCTTCCAAGATTTATATTCTTGTGTGAAGAATTTTTATCATCCATTGATTGCACAATTGTATTATATCATTTAAATTTTAATGCTAAGGTGTTTATATTACCTTGGATGCGCTATAAAGAAAAGGAGGCTGACGAAGTTGCTCAGGCTATGATGATCATTTTCCATTAATTGCTATGCGAACTTTTTGTTTTTTGTTTGACCATTGCCATATTGTCTACCTCTCTTAGCCTCATCAAAGTGATCCATATCCTTTTAGGAGTTGTACCACTCAACTTTTCTTTCAGGTGATTTACATCCTTTAAGAAATTTCATCACTTAGCCATTTTTCAGTAATTTACATCCATTTAAGGAATTTTATCACTCGACTTCATCAGTGATTTACATTCATTTAAGGAATTTTATCACTTGGCTTCGTCAGTGATTTACATCCATTTAAGAAATTTTGTCACATACTCATTTTTAGATGATTTACATCCATTTAAGAAATTTTGTCACTTAGCCATTTTTAGGTGATTTACATCCATTTAAGGAATTTTATCACTTGGCTTTGTCAATGATTTACATCAATTTAAGGAATTTTATCAATTAGCCATTTTTAGGTGATTTACATCCATTTAAGGAATTTTATCACTTAGTCATTTTTAGGTGATTTACATTCATTTAAGGAATTTTATCACTTGGCTTTGTCAATGATTTACATCTATTTAAGAAATTTTATCATTTAGCCATTTTTAAGTGATTTACATCCATATAAGGAATTTTATCACTTGTTTATCACTTGGCTTTGTCAGTGATTTATATCCATTTAAAGAATTTTATCACTTAACCATTTTTACCCTTAGATTAGGGAATCTTATCATTGGCCTCATCATGTGATTTACATCCCTTAAATTAGGGAATCTTATCACTGACCTCGGTCATGTGATTTACATCCCACAGATTAGGGAATCTTATCACTGGCCTCAATAATACTTGCTGCATTTTGTTAGAAATAATAATATCCAAGTAGGTAAATTGCATGTTGTAATATAATATATATCTTTTGATGAAGTGCATTCTATATGAATCATAGAGAAGTATTCTATGATATATTAAAATTGAAGCTATTTGACTATATACTTCTTTAAACTGATCTTTGTTTGGTGCTTGCACTGTATATAATTTTTAAAGCAATTTAAAAAGATTTTGGTGAGTTAGTGGAGATAGCGGAAATTTATTTGAGGCTTAAACTCATGTCTATACCATGAACACGATCATCTAGCATTTTAAGTCTAGGAGACTTAATAAAACTTCTCAAATTCATGACGATGAAACATATGCTACTAATAATATAGTCATATTGATTGTGATAATTGTAACAATTTTATTGTAATATTTTCAACACGTTCCATATATGCATACTTGTAATAATCATTCAAGCTTGATATGCACTTAATTCTAATACGATAATATTTGGCATGGCTAATTAAAAAGAAATAAATAAATGAGTTATCTCAACAAGAGACCTTAAATCACGATACTATTGTGTACATATCTCGATATTTTCATTGTTGTAATCTTCTCGACAAATTTTAATATCTCTTTTTTGTTAAGCTTAACATGCTATTTCATGTTTGAGGTTTAGATCTTTTTTGCATCATTCTTTTGTAGGTGACTAGACCACATTATTGCCCCTGTTCAAACATGAAAGTGCAATTCTTGTTGTTGGATGATGACCAAAAGAATGTACTGTCATGGTTTGTACCTGTATTTTTGTTCCTTTGGGCTTAATCTTAGTCTCAAATGAAATCTTCATAAAATTTCATGTCTAATTCATTAGAAAAAAATTTAGAAACTTATAGACCAATGCCTATGAATATGTATGGATAGAAATGAGGTAGTATGCACACGATAGAACATTATGTATAAATTTAGGCGTAAATGCACTTTTGGTCCCTACGTTTTGCACTTTTTTTCATTTTGGTCCCTACATTTTATTTTTACTACTTTTAGTCCATAAACCAATTAACGCGTGATATTTAAGTCCTTACCATCAGCCAACTAACGGGAAAAGTTGAGGTGGCAGACGGAACACCTATTAGCTGATGTGGCACTGATGTGGCAATTAAAATATTATTAAAAAATATTATTTGGCATTTTTATATGTCATGTTAGCATTTTAATTTTTTATAAAAAGCCCTGTTAGACAATTTAAACCAAAAAAGAAAATAAATTAAAAAAATAAAGAACACAAAATTCACATGAATTACGCTTTAAAGTATCTTGATCAAGAATACCAACACCAACCCAGACTTAAGATCTCAAAATTAAAAACCAAAAATCACGAATAACTCAAAAAATAAGAACACAAAATAAAAAATAAGATCCACATCAGAATAAACATGAACAGGGAATTAAATAAGAACAAGATCAATATTCCAACCTCAAAACAATCTTTCCCGAACTATTAACAGGGATCTAAGCATATAGAACAACACATGAACCCCCTAACAAAAGCAACAAAATATCAAACCCCAATAGAGCTAAGATTTTAAAGCAGAAGCACATACCTTTTTTCTTGGTTCAGTCCAAGCAACAAAACCCAAATATGGTAAGCTCAAAAGACAAATTTGAAATCACCCACTAGATTCTTCTACTCCACATAACCTAGAAAAATTAAAAAAATAAATAAACATTAAGAGACAGAGAAAAAGAAAAAGAAAAAGAAAAAATGAAATGGGAACAATTACGCCTTGACTTGTGCAACAAAGCAATAGAAGAAAAGTCCAACGGGATCTCTCTCTCTCTCTCTAGAAGAAGGATTGAGTTACGTTGAGATTAACATGAACATGCTCAATATAACTACAATGACCCTGGGAACTGTAATTGGCAATGAGCTGAGCAAGAATATTGATATGGAGAGACCTATCTCAATATGAACGAAATACTACAAACCGAGGCGCCTTAGAAGCTTCTCGTGGCTCAAAAAGTCTAGAGTTTTAGAGGGCAAAAAGGGAATCAGGTTGAGGATTTCGATTAGGATTTTGAATTTCTTTGGGGACTTTTCAAGAGTGATTCGGCACTTGTGGGTGTTCTTCTTGTTTCGCTTTAGGGCTCAGCGAGAGAAGACGTGGAAGTGAGAGTCGGAGGTGGTGGTTTTGGGAGAGAAGAGTGAGATTGGTTTAGGATCGTTGTTTTGGATTGTTAGGGTTTGATCATCGGATGGGTTTTGGGTCTTCAATTTGAAGGGTTAGGGTTTGTAGGGATTGGGGATCATGAGATAGTGGGTTTTGTGGATCTGATGTTTAATTTTGTGTTCTTATTTTCTGAGTTATTTGGGATTTTTGGTTTTTAATTTTGAGTTCTTAAATCTAGGTTGATGTTCTTGTTCAAGATACTTTTAGATCTTAATTCATGTGAATTTTTTTTTTTTTTATATAAAATCTTGAGAATATAAAATTTCAACCAAATTACATATATTATCAATGTCGAATGATTTAGACGCATTACTAGGATTTGAAATTGAGTTAAAAATTAGGGGTTCCATACTTCCACTATTTACTTACAAAACTTACTACCTATTTATTTCATTCTATTGCAATTGTATATCAACCCTAAAACCTCTTCTTTTTTTTTTTTTTCTTCTTCTTTCTGGGAATGATTACTAGATTATTTGATCAATGCTTTCTTTTGGGGGGGGGGGGGGTCAAATCCTATTTTTTTCATATAACCTATAAATATTTGTAAAATATACCTATATTGTAAAATAGAAAATAAAATGTCAGCGTCTGTTTATAGTAAAGGTCAACGTCGCCACTGTTTATAATAAAGGTCAGTGTAAAATAAATTTGACATGGCAATATGGTCATGATGGGAAAAATCTCAACTAGATCAACCCCAACAGGTGATATTTAGGTCACCACAATATAAATAATCCATTAACAAAGATTGAGATTACAAGTACAAGTAATGTTACCTAATTTTAAAGTAACTACCCACAATAGAACCTACTAACCTACTATTAATTCCTAGCTCCAACCCAATTGGACTACTCTTCTTAGCAAACTTCTTCGATATGCATGAACCTCCAATCCATGGTTGACTTCTCCAAATCAATTCTTGATTAATGCAGTTTAACTTTTCTGCTCCTTCACTCACCTCAAAAAAAGTTAAATATTTTTCAAGAATATAAAATATGATATGTTCTTATATTAGTGGAAATAATTAAATATTTTTCAATTAACTCAAGAAATTGGTTCATAATATTCTTAATTTTATCTCTTTTTATTGACATATAATATAATTAAAGTCGACTCCTCAAATATTATAAGCCCAACATTTGTCGAATGTGTCATGATAGTCTCTAACGCTTTAAATGTGTCATTTTAGCCTCTACATATATATTGGTATTGCCAATGTAGTTCTTATCATTAAGTGGTGGATAATAAGAGTTAACGTAACTAATGATGATAATCATTTTTTTTTGGGCCCAAATGGACTTTTACGTGGAAGCCCATAAGGCCTTAAAAAATTAAAAATTTCCATTCTGAAATACTTTACTCAGCGTGGCCCAAATCCAACTCTATTTCTTAATTAGGCTCATTGATTCTGAAACTCAACCAGCCTGTTCATAACTACGTT
Organism: Castanopsis chinensis; assembly: GCA_032878915.1. Taxonomy (NCBI): domain Eukaryota; kingdom Viridiplantae; phylum Streptophyta; class Magnoliopsida; order Fagales; family Fagaceae; genus Castanopsis; species Castanopsis chinensis. The sequence goes on from JAVQMG010000132.1 coordinate 44,387,312, forward strand.
TGTTGTTTTAAACGAAAATCTATTTCTAAAACCTTACAGCTTTTCTCAACAAAACTCAAATCCTTTTTTTTTTTTTTTGTTGTGTTTGTGCTCGCGCGCGCGCGCGTGTTAATTGTGGCACTTCCGAAGTGCCACTCAAAATATTTCGCACATTCCGTAATTTAGTCTGAGTCGGATGAAGACCAATGTAAGTTTGTCTCATAAAATTTATAAAAGTAAGCATTGAGTGAGATCAACGAAAAAGAAAATGAGAGAGAAATGAAGGTCGAGAGAGTGGTGCAGTTAGTTTATTGTTCCGATAGTATTGGCGGTGGTTGGTGCAGTGCAGTGCTATACTCACAATAGAGAAGAAAACAAAGCACTCCAATGAGTTATGAGGCAGCTCCGGTGCCACTGTCAAATCTCTTCTCTATTTTAGTTGTTCACTTCTCCCGTTCTCCGCCCTTTTCGTCTTCCTCACCTTTTGGATATTGCTCAATATTTACTACTGGGTATGTTGCTGTGATTGCTAGTGTTTTCTGAATTAGGGATTTTTTTATTTTTTATTTTTTGGGTTTCTACTTTCTAGCAAGCACAATGGGGTATATTGAACTCGGTTCTCAAACTCAAACTTTATTGTTTTAGAAATGTAGGTGAAAATATTTTCACAACAAATTAAAGTGGCAAATTATTATCAATGGTTGAAAATGTGATATTAACAATGAACTAAGATTGTAACAAATAACAATCTATCACTTGAAATTTATTGTAAAACTGTTATAAATGTAGTATTAATTTACCTTTAATTTAAAAAAAAAATTAATTATGGTCAAGTGGTAGTCAATGGGGGGAAATCTAATGGAATAAAAAAAAAATCATTTTCTCTTACCATTGTTAACCATGTCAGCTTTTTTCATCACTATTAACTAGTTATTGAAAGTTCTTGTTTAGACACCTGGTTTTTAAAGATTTTAATCCAGATTAACGAAACGAAGCGATTAACAAAATCAAATTAATTAAATTGCAATATATAACCACTTTTACAAAACTTCCAGCTATGCAATGTACATGTACTTGAGTGTCGAGCTCCTACTAGCAACAAACCACATTAGTTGTTTCTCTTCTTGGTCTCCAAATGCAAGTCGAGTACGCCAAACACAAGTCCAGTCTCTCAAATACTCCAAGGCCTCTTGAAGGTTTCTAATGTATTTGTGGTTTTCCAACAATATTCCAAATCACTTAAGGCTGCGCCCAATATTTTGGTGAAGTTCTCCTCTCAAAGATGGTCAATGGGAGAGGAAAAACAAGAACTTCCCTTTAAAAGGTACACGGGCCTCCTACCTTCGTTTTGGATCGATTAAGATTTTATTTTCGTGCATATAAGGGTTATAAATCAAAGGTTGGATGGCTGCACTCAAATTTTAAAACTAATATGAATTTCTCTGTGGCTCTATTCTTGTCTGCATGCTTGACAACCCGATTGACCAAACTTCATCTTCAGTTGACCCAATTCTTTAGAATCAACAACTTCAACTTTCAGCTCGTTTCTTCTTGAAAACCCAAACAACCATAACTCAATTGACTTACATGAAAAACAATTTGCAATTGTAGGGAATTTCCACGAATTCCTAAACATGTGAGAAACAAAATATTGAGAAAAACACACGCCAAAGAAAAATAATCACACACACAAGACAGTATTTACGTGGTTCGGCAATTTGCCTACGTCCCCGGAGTTGCAGAGATTTCACTATTATCAGGAAAAATACAAATTTCGACTATAGGTATTTTTTTCTCTCACCAAACTGACAACACCGAAACCCTAAATAAAAAAACAATGTTTCCTACAACAAACCGGATTCACAATGGACTAAGCCTCAGAAAATCTTCCATTAAAAACCACACAACATTATTTCGAATCGGGTCGGGTCGTCCACCGGATCAAACATAAACTAGGCTCCACAAAGCCCAATAGCAATTACCACAAAAATTTTAACACACAATCTACATACATTAGGCTATACCAACCAATTGATTGAGGTACTTAAAAAAATTATATCTCAATTAACATTTCTTTTCAAAAGAGTCATTCAAAATGAAAACATTACATCAAGTGAGATACATCAAAGAATTTTTTTTTTTTCAAGGATAAACGGCAGACATTGATAAAGAAAAGTTAAGGTTAAAGTCAAAGATACAGGTAGTTTTTGGACTTGCCAGCCAATCTTTGTTCGAAATTCTTCTAGCCACACAACTAAAGCCGGACATGATTTACGCATTTGATGTCAGCATTTTTTTTTTTTTTTTTTTCATGTCAGCATTATTTGCGCATGTGATGCCAGCATACACATCCGTTTTATATATATATATATATATATATATATATATATATATAGATTTTGTTAATGTACACTCTAAGGACACATAATAATTTTCATTTTTGAAAAAAAATTTTTAGGGCACACAATAATTTTCATTTTTGAAAAAAAAAATTTTGAAAACTAAAAAAGTATTGATATTTTTTTCAATTTCTAAGAAAATGTTTTTAAAAATAAACAGCTTAACGTGTGTCCTACATATACACACACAACTAATTGATTTGGTAGCCTAAGACAAGGTCGATAGTTGGTTGATCCTAAAGCCACCTTCTTGGATTATTAACTCATAACGATTTGACACTAAGAACAAGGGATTTATATTAGTTTATTTTCTCGTGTACCACATGCATCAAATAAGTAATTATAATCAATGTTCAATTATTTGACACTATATGCAATTTTAAACTCTCTCATGTGATCAACTTGGTTTCCTCATGTGATGCCTCCATTGGAGTAACTCGAATTTGTGTTATATATATGCACCAGATCGAGTTATTGATTTGGTAGGCTAAAGCCAGTATTTTATTGCACCTTACTACAATTCGAAAATTTTATTAGGTATTTTAAGAGTACAGTTACGTGATATCCCATTTTTTGTTTTCATATTTACTGTAAACTCTATCAATCATGCATTTAATTACTTCCAGGCAACTCCTAATAAATTCTCACAAAATTGGAAACCCTCAGAAATATTTTGCTTGATCGAGAAGCGAAACCGGTCCACCTCACAGCGGGTGTCACATTTATTTTTACAGTTGGTTTTTTCTTTAATTAATAGTCATTTCTGCTTTCTCTCACCATTTCTGCACCACTTCTTTTCCTTGTTCTTTTGCAATTCATCTGAGTTTTTTATTTTTTGGGCCCTCCACGTGAATAATGCAATCTTCCTACCCCACCTGCACTATTACTATTGATGCATTCATATCATGAAAGCATAGCACGCAGAGTTTCTAGCTGTGTATGTAACATTAATTGTTCCAATTTTATTGGATGCCCACACAGGGACAGAGTGACCTTCCAATTCTTATTATAAAATGTTTATTGTACACACTCTTAAAAATCGTGTAAAAATACGGTCTCAATTTATGTACATACTACGTACACACTTGTGTGTAATAAATAGTGCTTGTCCAATTTGTGATTTCTCTACTCATAACTACAAAAACCAAATAGTGTTCTTTAAAGGAAATCCCAAAGATTCCATGGATTTGAATTCCTCTCTTTCTTCTAACACCATTCCTGTCGTCTCAACTTTGACTAAGCCCACTGAGGATGCCAAATCTTCTCCTACTTCTTGTTCTTCTGAGGTGCGCAAGCCCATTAGCTACTGGCCAGGAGTGTACCATTCACCAGTGACAGACGCATTGTGGAACGAGAGGGTGAGCATCAATGAGAGGCTATTTGACATACCAGACGATGCCCCTCCTCCTACTGAATTGCCCACAAGAACTCCCTCAGAGAGTCGCACCACCATTGTCTATGCTTTCTCCTCCGACGCCACCTTGAGAGAGCAGTATAAGGATCCATGGAATGAGTTCAGAATTGGAAAGTTGCTCGAAGACCTTGATGCCTTGGCTTGCACCGTTACTTTCAAGGTCTTTCTCTCTCTCACTCTCTCAACATTTTACCACTTGTTTGTTTACTGGAATTTAAAACTTTGTTAGTATACTGCTTCAAATTTACTTCTCTGTAATGAGAATATGGGATGTTGTAGGGTTAAAGTGGTAATCCAGTAATGATAACATCTTTGTGGTCACCCAAAAAAGACAAGGCTGTTGCTGTCACATTTTAAGTTAAAAGCTGGAAACCTCTAATGAATTGAATAATGTGTCATATATGTAGCTGTCAAGGTCCGTACTTCTCGTAATAGTTTACCACATGTTTACCGAAATTGTACAGTTCGGTAATTCTTGAAATTTACTCTCTCATGTGTGGCGGATCATTTGATTTATAAAAGCTGATGTTTGTAATCAACTTTTCGTTTAGTAAAGTAATTTTAATAATATTGTTTATATTTTTTGAAAATTTATGTAGGTAGAAAAGTATGTAAAAATCTGTGTAATATTGTTTAAAAACTAAACACATGTGTTTAAACTCCTATATCAAACAGCCCCAATGATTTCCTTCAATGATTTATTTGTTTCGTTTGGTGTGGGATTAGCATTGTTCTGATGATGATATCACGACAAGGCCTCTCATGCTGGTCACAGCTTCTGTGGACAGGATCGTGCTGAAAAAACCGATTAGTGTTGACAAAGATCTCAAAATAAGTGGTTCTATCACATGGGTTGGCCGCTCTTCAATTGAGATTCAAATGGAAGTCATAACTGAAGGTAATGTAATATGGAAAATGAATAGATCTATTAATTTTTAAATGGACTTTTTTGAGATTAAATATTACTAAAATAAAATTAGGTAATATTCTATATTAAAATAATTTTTTAATTTAAAATCCATTATTCTTACTTTTAAATTACTAATTCACTTAATGAAGATTGATCAGTTGCATATTTATTAATCCATAATTTTCTTTTGGAAAATGGTAAAATTGTTACAAATTTTATTTTCTTTGTGTATTTGAATTATTTTTTATAATTGATAGTACATTAATTGGTAAGATCTATGTTTTTGGGGCTTTCTTAAAAAGGGAGGAAAAAAAATGCACAACTTACATACTTGGCTGTAAGGGCACAAATCAAGCTTTGTGTTGAATCAAACATCCGGACCAAGCCTATGAGCCCTAAACAATGAATTTATAGAGAGTAGGATTCTAATCTAGGGGTTTGGGCGGTAGATAACATAAAGGTTCGGTTCAATCACAAAATATATGCGTACTTATCAAACGTGGACGAAATATTATTTCGTATATTACTGCCGAGGACAAATGTTTGAGTTTTCTTACAAGTTCTCTCTCTCTCTCTCTGTTTCTCTGATTTTTTCTCTTCCCCCTCTCTGTCTCCTTCCTTCGCCTTTTATAGGCCTCTCTTCTTTTTCCTTTCTTCCACATGTAGTCTGGACCTTCTTCTCTTTTGGATACTTGTCCCATCATCCCTTTTTACTAAGGTCTCTGGTGGTGAAGATAAGGTTCAAACCCAACGTTCAGGCGTTACTTCTTCATTAATGCGGCCAGAGAAGCAGGTGTAGAGTTTTAAATGCGGTGACAACAGCTTTTTTCTGGATATTCTCCTACCCCTCCCCTTTATTCTTTATCCCTGTTTCCTTAATTCCAGCATCAAAGGCCTCCATCAGGGGCTCTGTTGGACTGCTGGATCATTCACATCGTCCTCGGCAAGTGTTGCCGAGGACTATGTTGTCCTCGGACGTCACATTTCTTGGTGTTTTGGTCATGCATGACACCTCTCTTTATCACGTGACTTTGTAGGTTGGACTAATTACGTCCTTGGACCATTTCAAGATGTGGGGTTGGGCTTCTTTCATTGTGAGAGCTTTTGGGCCGGCCCACTGTGTGTAATTCGGGCCCATTGGTACTACATTGGCAAAAAACAAAAACACGCACTTTCCCCTTTTATGTATGGGTTAGTTTACAATTCTCATCACCCTAAACTATAAAATCAAATAGTAATGTTTAAGAAAAAAAATACCGCTACTCTGTTACAGAATCTTTTTATTCATGGAATATTTCAAAATGAAATTATTAAAGTACTCTTGAGGGGGCAAATGCAAAAGATCCAATATTGAGACAAAATTAATTCAAAAAACGTTTATTAATAGAAGAAAAAATTACTTAATTTATTAAAATAAATATTTTATTAACATAAATATATATATATATATATATATAATGTAAATGTCAGTTATAATTTTTTTGTGCTTGGTTTCAATTTTTTTTTTTTTTTTAAACCTAGTAGAGTTAGTATAATCATTGTTACACTTAATAGTTCCTCACAAATTAAGTTGACTATAATTATATATATATATATATATATATATAATAAAATAATAATTTGAAATAATCAATAAATATATAACTATTAATATATGAAATTAAAAGATTAAGATAAATATAAGATATTCCAAAAAATCATATTCCAAAAAATCATTTGAATACTTAAAAATTAAAATTAAAAAATAAATTAACTTAGAAGTTTTAGCAATATAATCATATACTCAAAAAAATTTAAATGCTCTATGTAAGCCTTGATTTTTCCAAGATGTTATATGATATTGTTATTTTGAATTAACTAAAAAGTATCAATGTTTGTTTTTTCGATCATAGATTTCATTTCTAACTATTAAAGGATTTGTTGCTCATAAATAACCTTAAAAAGTCAATAACTTTGTAAAAATAAATTTGAAAAAAAAAATGTAAAATTGAGCACATTGATTAGGAGATAATAGTATAATTTATCATGTTAAGATTTTTTCCCCCTCCTTCACTACATTAGAGAAGTTACAAGTTAATTTTTAATGTTTAATAATAATAAAAAGTTTTAAGTTTGCAATTGTGAAATTTTGAATTTGAAATATTAATAAAATTCTACACATTCATTACAATTCACTCCTTAACTATTGGGTCATTTGCAACTTCCCCCTTAACTATTCAGTATTTTCATTTCTCCCTCAAGTGTATATTATTAATTTCCTCATGGAATATTCTTTGAATAAAAAGATTCCGTTATTAGTTACTAAAGTCCTGTATTTGCTCATTTTCAATTAATAGTTAAAGGGAAACATTGCTTAATTTTATAATTTAGGAAGAGAATTGAAGATAAAGGGAGGAAATACTTTTTTTTTCCCTACATATTTTTAGGAAAAAATTACACTTTAATTTTTACCCTAAATTATACTTAAAATAACACTTTGCTCCTTGAACTATCAAAATGCACGATTGATTGCCCAAATCAAAAACTTTTTATATTTAACCCCTTTCTGTCTATTTTGCAATAAATTAAATGAAAATTATAGACACGTGCATCACACATGACATGTGAAGAGCTAAACCCTAATACCTTAAAGTAAAAGACCAAATTACCGATCACTCCCTCTCAGTCCTCCATCTCTATTTGTTTACGGAAAAAATTAAAGGACAGAAAGATAATCTATTAGAAAATCTTCAAAAGATACAAATAAACAATATGCTTTCACTTAAAATCTATTCATATAGAGCAATATATGGATTCAACCACAAACACAGCACGGCTACTTACACCATGAAATCAAAGCAATCACACACAAAAACTATTACAAAGCTTATTGAGTTTGTTGGTTGCTTCAAGAGAACCAAAACCTCCTAATTGATAAATAGACTATTTCGATGAGTCTAGACTCCAAAGTAAATACTCACTCAATAATAATATTTTTCAGCATACTTTCTTAATCAACATAAGCCATATAAATAGATGGTTTTATAAGATAAAGCTAACATTTAAATTCAAAAGAAACTTAATCTTTATCAACTACAAATAGATAAGATTTATTCAAATACTAAGCTCAATCTATCTTGTCATTATCTAACTAGCCTTTAAGCGCGCGCAAGAGACTCTTCTATTTTTTTAGGGTAAAAGTTAATAATTTGCATCTATTATAATTTAAAAATATATGTTTTTTATTTTTCAAACAAATAAAAAATAATAAACTTTAGAGATAAGTAGTAACTTTAATTTCTTTTTTGAATATGAAGGAGTAAAAAAGAAATTTTTAAAAAAAGCTAAATTTTAAGGAATAAAAAGATAAACGTGAAGGGAAAAAATCCTAAATTTTAGGAATTCTCTTTTTAAATTGAAAATAAAATATGTTATTTGAAATTTATGACCTTATTTTTCACAGAAGTTACTTTTTATTAATGAGAGTATTTTTTAACTATATAAAAAACTAGTTCCAACTTCAAAGAGAGGATCCTCTTATAAATAGTATAGATAAACTTTAGATATAAGTAATAATTGTAATTTTTTTTAAATGAGAGGTAATAAAAAAGGAGTAAGAAGAGCAAAATTTTAAGAAATAAAAAAATGGACGTTAAGGGGAAAAAATCCTAAATTTTATGAATTCTCTTTTTGAATTTAAAATGAAATTTATTATTTAACATTTATGACCCAACTCCTAATAATGAAAATAAATTCTTAAATAATAAAAGAGAGATACTACGTCCACAACATTTTCACAACAAATTACAGGTGGTTAGTTGTTATTAGTTCAAATTTGAATCTAACACTGAGAATACTTTTTTGCCCTAACAATAACAATCAGTAACAATTTGCCACTTAAAATTTATTGTAAAAATATTATAGACATATTATTTTCCATAATAAAATTAAAGAAAAACTCACGTAACAGAAACTAACACAAGTCCAACCCATAATTCGTACTCCCAAACATCCTTTCAGATTTTCAATACGTACAGAATACATTTCACGCCCAATATTCTAAAAGCAAAAGCAAACTCAAATACATTCCACTGTTTACCACATACATAACGTGGCCTAACGCCTAGCACCAGGAAAGAAACCAAAATTTTAATTTGGGGCCTTACTGTGATGTACTTATTTTGTTAAAATTGAAATTTTTTTGCTAAATATATATATTAGTTGAAATAGTACAGTAAGACTCATAAATAATGTCAAAAAGTACAATAGGACTATAAATAGTATCAAAAATAAGCTGAATAGTAAAATAAATTGGTAAAAAAATAAACTAGCAAAATAGACACTTAGCGAGCCCCAATGGCATGAACCATAAAAAATTTTAAATTCAAGAATGAAAAATATGCTAAAATTGAAGTCTATATACTAAATAAAAAATATTTTAAAAAAAACATTATTCATTAGATAAAGAAATGGTGTAGAGAGGCTATTGAGGAGATAACAAGGCTGTTTGGCAGTAGTTTTGTTGTTTAAAATGATGTGAAAACTATAATTTAAAATATATTATAAAAATACGTGTTTAAAGTACTCATAATACGAAAAATATATTTGATATTATGTTTTAAATAACATATTTTAAAATATGAAATATAAGCTTTTAAATCTTAACGTCTTCAGATAGGACTAGAACTTCTATTTTGAATTTGAATGTTAGAAAGTTATGGTCAGCAAGGAAAATCAAAATAAAAAGTATTAAGATACCTAAAATTCATATTTTTACCAGAAAAACTAAGGCTCCTAAATGTAGGGTACAATAAGTGATTTTTTTAATTTAAAAAATATGAGAAAAATGACACTATTCCACTTAAATTATACCCTAAAATTACACATTATCCCATGAACTATTGAAACACACAATCAACACCTAAATTGAAAACGTTGTAATACTTAGAGCAATTGATTCAAGCCGTACAAATTTTTTGTCTATTTTGTAAGAAAAACTTACTTTTTTTTTTTACACACCCAATTTTGCATTTATGCACAATTTTACATTCACTAATATAGGTATTTTTTGAATTAAAAAGTGTAAAATAGATTATTTTTTGTATTTTGCAAGATTTTAGTCCCCTTAGATGCAAAACATGCACACTTGATATTCACATGACATCCACTGTTTTAAAGCCCATTACACCTACTTAGACTTCACGTGACACGCTGACACCCACTGACTTGGAGCCCACTAGGTAGACCAACCGAAATGCGCCTCTCTTTTTAGGCTTAAACATTAGCTGGTAAGAAGTTTAAAGAACAGTTTTTAGCATTTAAACGTTCAAAGTTGTGAGCCTAAAAAGAAAGTTGTGTTTGATATGAGTTTTATATTAAGAGTGCTTTTAGTTATAGTTCTCAATTTAGGGTGTTTAAAATATATATTTTTAAAATTCAGCATACCAACTTTTAGTTTTCAAGTAACTTTGCTTAGTGATTTTTTTTCTAATGAGTTAAAAAATTGTGGAACTCATTGACTAGACCAAACTCTTATATATATATATATATATATATAAATATATATATATATATATATAATATTTCTTTTGCTCTTATGGGCCCACCACTTTGTAATTTTTTCTTTCTTTTTTTCTCTCCTTAAATAAAATAGGATGCTATTTTCATTACTTTTTTTAAAAAACAAATACACATACCAAACACACAATTACTAATGTTTATGTTATTGTACTCATATGATTAAGTGGGTTGATTAGAGACTTTCATTAATAGAATATGAGTCTTTTGAGTATTGAGGTACATTGATCTTAATGTATTTTTTTCTCTCTCTTTCAACTTCTTCTTCTTCTTCTTTGGCGCATAGTCAGTCACTGTTCAAGGTCTTGTATACGCATTTTGTTCATGCTATTATTCAGAACCTATGGACAAATTAACCAAATCCTTTTGCAATTAATCAAATTCTTCCCTTCCCTACCAAAACTGTGACTATTCTTTGAATGCTACCCTTCTTTCTAAAACCCTAAACCATATAGAAATTGTCAGTTTCTCCTAACTCTAAACAACATCTTCACTGCATATTTTCTTTTTTCTTTTTGTTTTGACAGTATTCACTACATATTTTCAGATATGATGAGCACTGATAATACTTTTCACCAGCTTTTTTATCTTTGGTTCAACTACATGATTTGAATCATCACAATTTGCTCCATTAACATAGCTAGTCTTAGTGATCTATCATAAAACTTCAATCCATTTATCTTTAATATGTCAACAATAAGAACACTAGAGCAGCATATTCTCCCTAAACTGACCTATCCCAATATTTTATCAAAAGTGATCACTTCAAGGTATAAAAAGGTCATTGATCTTGATTGTCTTCTTATTTTTACTGTTTTTTTTCTTCAAATAAATGCCATTCCATTTTATCGATCAGTTTTGTTCTATTAGGTTTGCAGACCCTTCATTATATATTCTTTGACATAGTTTGGCATTCTGAGTCTGAAACTATGAAATTCATAGGTTGATTACTTTTGTACACTTCTCCTTAACCAGCATCATGACCTATGCAAACAATATAATCCAAGAATGAAGGATGAAAATGAGGAGTAAAACAATTCTAATCTTCAGAATAAGGATGGTACTTGCAACTGATGTCCATCCTATTTATACAATAGTGGAGTGATCTTACCTAGGGCTTAGTGGAGGAAAAAAAAAATTAATGTAGTTGACCCCAAATTATTCGGGGAGTAAGGCTGGCCTAAGTTGAGTAGTTATAAAATCACTTTACATTTCCTCAATCATTTACAAGAAATTATGCTTTCCTTGTATGTTTTACTAATCTTGGAATTCTACTCCTCCTCATATGCACACTAACTTAACTGCTAAGAAACCATGCATAAAGCATGAATCCTTCTTAGAACAAATGAGAACATTAATCTGCCCGGACAATGGTAGACCTATTTGCACAAGGTTGACCATCATCTGCTCTACTACATGTTTGTTAGGTGAGGGCCCTGAAGATTCAGACTCGGTAGCTCTGACTGCCAACTTCATCTTTGTGGCTCGAGACTACAAGACTAGCAAAGCTGCTCAAGTGAACCGGCTCACACCAGAAACTGAACAGGAAAAGTTCCTTTATGATGGAGCTGAAGCAAGAGATAAAGCGAGAAGAATGAAGAGGGGAGAAGATAAAAAGCTAAGTGATAAATCGGAGGTGAATAGATTAGAAGCTTTGTTGTCTGAAGGCAGGATTTTCTGTGACATGCCAGCCTTGGCCGACAGAGACAGCATTCTTCTGAGGGATACTCAACTCGAAAATGCTTTGATATGCCATCCACAACAGAGAAATCTCCATGGACGAATCTTTGGAGGGTTTCTGATGCACAGAGCATTTGAATTGGCTTTTTCAACGGCTTATGCCTTTGCTGGAATAGTTCCTTCATTTCTGGAAGTTGATCATGTTGATTTCTTTAAACCTGTAAGTACCATCATCCTTTCTTTTAAGATAGCATTTCTCCCCCTTTCTGATATCATTTGTGTGGTTTAGTTTTGGATGCTTATCCTAATAGTCAGGACATATACAAGAGAAGCCCCACAAAAAATTAAAATACTAACTCCTGAAATGGAGAGTGTAAAGAAAGCCTATGAAAGATGAACATGTAGTATATATCAAGAAGCCATTTAATTAAAAAGTGAGAATAAGAACAGAATCTTCATATGAGAGGGAATTTTGCTGGGTGCGGCTAATGCTCTCAAATCAAACACATTATGGCACACAAGGGAGTAGCATTCCAAATACACTTCTTTCTTATCTACGACAACTCCCTTTCCAGCAAGTGTACAACTCAGCCACTGTCCTTAGAATCAACCATTACTAGATAAAGATAGAATGGGGTAAAGGAGTACATATGGCCAACCCCATTAGATGATGAGGAGCCTAGTCCAAATTAATTAGTATTAAGGCTTGAGTTAAGTGCTTCTTGTATTTGCAAATAAATGAGACCACTTTTTATTTTAAGAACCAAAATTTGTTATATATCAATCATATTAGGGGATTTAGATTGTACTCAAGAACCCTCCCTGGAAGATTGGTCCTACCTTGCCCAAATTGTATTAGCACTACCATGCTTTGACTACCATTTTGGCATTCGGCCTACATGTGACATGAATAACTTTGTACATATCTGGAGAAAATTTATTATATATGTTTGTCGAACAGGTGGATGTTGGAGATTTCCTACGTTTCAAATCATGTGTTCTTTACACAGAACATGACAATCCTGATCAGCCTCTAATCTATGTTGAAGTTGTTGCTCACGTTACGAGGCCTGAAATGAGGTCTAGTGTGGTAAGTCCTAGCAAACTCCGCTTTCAAAGAACAAAAAATTTTATTTGTACCTATATAGGATGATATTATGTCTCTTATAGTACCTTAAAAAGAGTAATTGTAGAAGGCTTATAATATCCTTTTCTGCACTATCCACATGAATTTGAGCTTCAGTTCTTAATGGCTGTCTAAAAATTTCCCTTTATTAATTGCATATATTTTGTCTGTTCCCGTATAATTTGAAACAGGTGTCAAATACTTTCTATTTTACTTTCACTGTTCGTCCTGAGGCAAAAGCCACAAAGAATGGATTTAGGCTCAGGAACGTTGTTCCAGCAACAGAGGAAGAAGCTCGCCGTGTTCTAGAGCGCATGGATGCTGAGGCCCTGCAGAGATCACAGAGCATTTAAACGTACAACAAACCATTCAAGGCAACTAGTAGTAACTATGCCAATTCTGGTTGAAAGTTTGTAAGACTCTAATTATATTAAAGAAAGATCAGAAACGAAAGTAAGATGGAGGCTTTTTATTGTAAACCAGTGCCAAGTACTTTGTGTAACAAGGCTGTGTGTAACATGTGGAATATATCTTCCACTATGTTTGTATGTGCTTTGAGCAAGGTCCGTCGGTAAGTGTTTATCTGTTTTGTATTGTTGTAATGGCATGGTGCCCTGCTGTGTTTGCAGTAGGGCAGTATGCTGTGTTTTGAAGTCTTTCTTCTAGTGTTGATGTTGTTGTAGTGTCCTGTTCTGTTTGAAAATCGTTCTTCAAGTGTGTTTTTATTAATAAAATTACTTATTTATCAACAACAAAAAAACACTTCTAGGTATATACATAAATATTTTTTTCCCTTTTGATATAGAAAATGAGAGGTATGTAAGTTTATTACTCCAGTAATATTCTATGAGGTCATTAGACCCGCCCCATTCCAGCAGGCAAAATTCACTCTCAAAATAATAGAAAGATGCAAATAAGCCGAAGAAACTTACCTCCAAGGTGGAGGAAACAAGGAAAATAACAAGAAAGGGATTAGATCTAGAGAGGCTATATCAGGAGACACTACCTTCATTTGTGCTTGACTACTTCCATATTTTCTATGAGTTACAGGTACATTCAGTTGAATTTCCTTCCCCATATATCCTAAGGAACTACTATATCGACAATGTCACAATTAAATTGCACTATTTTCTCCACTATGCTATCTTAGAATGCAACATGACATCATCTGCATCTACCTTGGTTGAGTTACCACTATTCACAGCCAGATCTGAAGCTGCCACATCAATCAATCTTTCGTGTTTTATCAACAAGCTACCATTGCTCATCTTCTTCAGGCTTCATTGCACCTTCCTAAATTTTGCCAGAACTGCTACTACTGTCTCTCCCTTATTGCCTTTTGAAGTAGCATGCCCCAAAACTATGTATTTTGTGCACAAATATGATTCTGATTCATAGTTCACCCTAAGAGTGACCCACTCTGATCTCAAAACACCTTCCTTAAGAAGTTGTTGAGCATCCATTTCCCTTGTCCTCCCCAAATGACAAGAATACAACACTTGGAATATATTCTTGCTTGCAGCCCCCAAATCGCAACGTTCAGTCTTCTCCTCTTTGTTGCACTTGATTACTACTTGATTAGTATCTAAGACAATATGCTTTCCTTTCTTACTAAACACCATGTTCCAGTCATGGTCACCATTTTATGCTTGCTCAAATTCCTTTTTCTTAAGAGGTTGCGCCATCCTACCATTCATAGCCATTGAACACTTTGGCAATAGTGTATCCAAAATATTACACCACACACAACCAAGCAAATTGACTCTTTGTTTCAGTTAAATGATCAGCATAAAGGGATAATTTTCTTATTGAGCCACCTGCTCCCTCACAGTATGCGGGCCCCACATGCAATGAGAGATCCATTGCTTCCAGAGGCTCCATGAAATTACTACCTCCAGCAAAGAGTGGCTTCCCAACTGCACTGCCCACTTAACTACACCTACCAGGCTGCCACTAAGCCAATACTCTCCTTTTTTCTCTTTCTTTTTTCAGTGAGAAACCACTAGTCCTATAACAATATTAAAACAATAATTATCTTATACATAAAGTATATATAACATTTCTCTCACAGTATGTGAGTCCCACGCTTATATGGGACTCACATATTATGAGTAGGATGATGCATATACTGGATGCATGAGATGCCTTGTCATTCTCAAAGGGCAAAATTAGAAAATTTAATCCACAATAGGATTTTGCTCAACCATCTTTAGTCAAGGACATGCCAGCATCATAGGAGATTATAATCACATGCGAGCCAAGATGTTCTTGAGGGGTGATAGATATTTGATTCAGCAGTGCTATGTTGTACTTCCAGAGCAGCCTTGTTTTAGGTACAAAAGCAAAAGCTACACTTTAATTATTTTATCCAGCATTAATAGCTATGAAAAACTTACCTTTCCTGTGGACTAAATTGACTAGAATTTTCCATCTAAAAAAGAAAAAGAACAGACTTACTCTGAAAGATACCTCAGACTAAAGTCTGAAAGAAATAAGTAACTCTATGTGCAATGAATATCATTAGTTGGCCTCATAAACTACCTTAAAAAGGACTACGACAGGGAATGCAACTAGGCTCAGATTTTGATGTTGAAGTCTTTATATGAAAACACTAGTCAGAAATAGAAATCAAGCGGTACCCAGTATAAGGGCAAAATGAGCTTTTGCCCTTATTTTTTAATGTATCCAGCAAATTATTCTTGTTTTGAAATTATTTAGCATCATGTCCCTTTTTTGAAACTCAATTTTCTAAATATCGAGTTTCCTTATAACTCGATTTTCTAGTTTCCAAGTTTTAGGTAAGTTTTTGCCACGCCGGTCGAGTAGACATGGCTTTTTCCTATAAAAAAATTACTTGATGGAACTCAAATCTATTCTAGTAAAATCAAGTTCCCCATAATTTATTTTCAAATCTGAACTCGATATTCATAAGACCGAGTTCTTCACAATTTTGAAAAAAAAAAAAAAAGGCAAAAACACTATTTTGATCCCTACATTTTAAAGTCACAATCAATTTAGTCCCTATATTTTGGTAGCAATCAATTTAGTCCTTAATATTTTCAAATTGCAATCAATTTGGCTAGTAACTCACTAACCGTTGTGCACGGTTGGCATACTTAAAGCTTAAATGGCTACTAAAATAATAATTTATCAATTTAAAGAAATTAAAAAAAATTAAAAGAAAAAACATGAATTCAAATCTGTTGTTGAACATGAACCTAGTCATAACCCAAAAAAATCAAACCCAAATCAAATCGACAAATCTCATCTCTTTAATTCAAGTTAGAAGCTAAAGTCTAAAAGAAGAAGAAGGCGAAGAAAGAATAGACGAAGATGAAGAACAAGGTGATCTTACAACTTCTCAAAACCTCCGACTCCAAACTCTTTAGCTAAAATCTATTTCTTTTTCTTTTTTTTTTTTTTTATAACCATGGTAATGTATTAAAGAAAACTAAGGAGGTACAGCATATTCAGGGCAAAGCTTGTTATGAAATGCACCACAAATGTCCAAGTTCAAAAACTCTAAGATGTCCACTGGCAGAGCATCAAACAAAACAAAGTTCCTAGCTTGCTTTGCGCCTATCTTAGCAAGGCAGTCAGCACAGCTATTAGCTTCATGGTAGCAGTGGCTGATCCGAACTTGAGCAAGTTGAGAATTCATGAGCCTACAGTCATCAACAAGTGGAAAAGCAACTCTATTAGAATATAATGGGTTAGCCAGCAGCTCTACTATAGCTTCAGCATCCATTTCTATTTCAACAGAGAGCAAATTAAGATTTTTGCACAAACTGAGCCCGTCTCTAAGGGCCCACAACTCTTGGCTAAGAAGCTGGTAGTCATGCCAATGTTCCTGGAAAACCCCGCAACCCATTCTCCTTAATCATTCCTGATGATGCCCCTTCCGCCTGCTAGACCCGATTGTCCACTAGAAGAGCCATCAGTATTCAATCGGACCCAACAAGGTTGAGGTTTCTCCCAACGAACTTGAACCACTTTCCTATTGCTCATGCTTTTGGGGTTGAGCACGTAGTATTGAAACCCAGCTGCACTGAAGGCTATATCCTTGTGCACATTAAGTTGACTGGGATGATTCTTAAACACCACACTATTTCTATTTCTACCCGCTCATACTCTCTCCTCGTGTTGAAAATTCGAAATTGTTACTCTCTCCCACAAACCAAAACATTAAAAAAAAAAAAAAAAAAAAACTTAAAAGGTGTTAAATCCAAACTCTTCAAGCACAAGGTCTTTTATATTTTGCTAATAATAATGCAAAAACAAGGGGATTCAATAAAAAATTTCGAATACTTGTTTGTGAGTTTTTAAGTTTATGCAATTTGAATTCGTATGGATGGTTGAGATGTAGGAAAAACATAGTTTGTATAGCATACAAAACATACGTAGCGAAAAGTTAACGGATCTGTTTCATTCGCAATTGATAACATGTACTATGTAAATTTCAGAATTTAAGACAAGAGAGCATACCTTGGTGCGATGAAATTCAAAACCAAAGATTAGAAGTAATTGAGAACACTTTTAATTTTCACTCCAATTTCACTTATACCCAAGAAATGTGGTCTCTCAATCAATTTATATGTACGTGTTCAAGGGAGAATAAGAGAGTGGCTTACACTCACATACACACCATTTTCATGCATCACAAAATTCTGTATGTTTTTCTTCTTATATATAACTGATTATCTAATTAGGTTAACCTTTTGAATCATTCCAATTGGGTTTTAGTATGTGGCTTGAAAGAGGACCAAAACGGACAAATAAAACACTAGCCCCAATGGGGTTTTGGGCTTTTCTATCAACTCTTAACAAATCCAAAATTATCATTAATTATATTTAATACCACTATATAAATATAATTGCACTCTAAGCCTTATTAATAAATTATATCCCAAGACTTTATTATGCATTCAACTCCTTCATTAAAATATTCATAGTAATACAAAGCCATGACTGTTGTCTGCCACTTTGAAGGTTACTAAATCTTAGTGTATGTTTGGATTGAAATAAAAAGTAAAAAAGCTAGCACTTGGCATTTTAAATGTGGGTCTCGTGCACTATTCACAAGACCCGCAAGTACAGAAAAATGCAAAAATTATGTTAAAATTGGGTCTCATGACACTATTTACATATTTAAAAATTATTTTTCTACAATATTTTTAGTTTTCAATTTTCAGCAATAAGCAGTGTCCCAACAAACCCTTAATTCTTGAGTACCCAGTTTAATCCTTTAAGTTATTCATCATATATTTATGAAATCCAATTTCATAAATATATACTTTAGTAACTTCTTACTAAAGTGGTTAGGCCTAACACTCTGAATGACCAAACTCATTAAACTTATCTTAAGGGAATATTTTATATCTCCGTTAAGAGATTATGAATTTCATCTTAAGAATATATATTCTTTCAACATTGAGAGTTTATGTAAATAGAAGTCGTAAGATTTATTATTTATTTGATAGTCGTTAATAGAATAATAAATCTCACAGCGACCCAGTTCAATATGTCTTAACACTTAAAACATATCAACATATCAACTAGAAGTCTCCACTTCTATGATCAAGAAAAATCATCTTAGTTGATATGTTATAGTCTTTGCAAATGAAATGTTTAATTTCATCACTAACTACAAACTGAAATTCTGAGTTTACAAAGAACATGTGGTTTATATCTTTTGTGACTAAATCATATACTATGCGTCTCATGGATTATATAATAATATGATAATGTCCAAATATTCATGTTACCATTAGTTTAGATAATAATAAAACAACTTTATTAATCACAACATAATATCATACATAGTATCATACAATAGGATTTAAATGGCACATATCCTAACATGAGATCCATTAGTTCATGTGTTTGATAATTTAAACCCAATATTTTAAATTTAAATAGTAACGTGTTGGGCCTTTTTGTTTTACTTTTTTAAGGCCTGAAATAATATTAATGTGGTTGGTTGGTGGTGCAGAATGATATATACCACAACCCAGCATTTAGGTCGCAATTCCATGCAATTCGAACCAAATTAACCCACAAACCTTCATCTTGATCTTCATCTTCATCTACTCCTTCGCCTTCTTTTTAGGCTTCCGTTTTCAACATGGATTGAAGCGCTGAGATTCATAGATTTAATTTTTCTGGGCTTTGTGTTCATGTTCAAGAGCAAATATAAATTCACGTTTTTCCTTTTAATTTCTTTAAATTGATAAATAATTTTGTTTACTTATATGCTAATGTGTCATTTTATATTATTATTTTAGTTTCCACCTAGGCTTTAAGTATGCCAACCATACACACCCTTGGCCACGTAGGTATTTTCTGTTAGTGAGTTAACGATAAAGACCAAATTGAGTGCAAGTTGAAAATATTAAGGACCAAATTAATTGCTACCAAAATGTAGAAACCAAATTGACTGTGACTCTAAAATGTAAAGACCAAAATGGTGTTTTTGCCAAAAAAAAAAACAAAAAATCTATGTGTAACGCAATATTACGAATACCGAGTTACGCCGAAATTTTTTGTCAAGTCTATAACTCAAATTAAATAGTATGGAGTTATGTTGGATTTTTTTTTAAAAGTGAACTCGATTTTAAGAAAAAGAAGTTTCATTAAAGTTATATCCAAAATAGATAGTTTAGTATCAATGTTTCTGTATCCTTCACTTCAGTTCACAGCTCTTCAGCTATACATCCTTGGATTCGATGTTTCCAATCTAGTGATCATCTCTCTATCATCTAAGGTACAAAACCCATATCATAATTTGATGCACAAAGAAAAAATTTTGACATAGGTGAGGAATAGTTTTAGATATTGCAAAGGTTTAATTATCAGCCAAAATGTATTTTCATATTAGGAAAGTATTTTCATTTTATATGATGTATTGTTTGTGCTTCGATATTTGGTTGAATGAGTGTTAAGTGAGTACATTGGAGGAATATTGGTTGTTTGGTGTTGCAAAATTGAAGTACAAAAAATGAAATTTTACATTCTACAAGAAGCAATGAACTAAATCTTATATGGTTGAGATTTTTGTAAATTGTTATTAAGAGTTTAGGAGGGATCTTAGCAAAATGAAGGAACTTATTTTGCTAGTGATTCTTGTTATTTTCCCCTTTAAGGGACACCACATTTTTTTTTTTTTTGGAAAAGGAAATGGGAAAATGAAAACGTTTTCCCCCCCTAATCAAAACAAAAACTAGTTGATTTTGATAATATTATGATGAATTGGTGTAATATAATGATAAATTTGAGGGATGCCAATTTATTTAGGCACTGTTGATTTAATTTATTATTGTTGGTAATACTAGAAGGTTTTTATTAACAAATGGCCTCCTAACGGCAAGAAAAATGGTCATAGTGAACTCAATTTCCCTATGAAAAAGTATGTAGTTCTTGGTTTTTTTTTTTTTTTTTTTTTATAATATGCGTCCATAGGTTGTGAGACTCGCATATCAAACTTAAATGCATTGCATGGGACAGATTCAGGAGATACATTAACTTTTTCCTAACACCAAATGTTGAAAATAAGAAAGAAACAAAAATTTAAAAAAAAAAGTAAAATAAAATTTGCATTATGTAACCGAAGGTGTATGTAGTAAGAACAAGTTCTTATTTTGCAAAAGTTGAACATACATAGTGAGAGTTTGGATACAGCTTTTTCCAAGTTTACGTTTCACGTTTTGCCTTTTTTTTTTTTTTTTTTTTTTTTCGGTTCTGCCGCAGGGGACAAGGAGGGCAGAGTTACTGTGCGCGCACTGTGCGGCACTGTGCGCGCACTGTGCGCGTACTGTGCGGCACTGTGCGCGCACTGTTCACGTACTTTTTTAGCAATTTTTTATTAAAAATGGGTCCCGCGGTACTATTTACACATTAAAAAATTATTTTACTACAGTGTTTTCAGTTTCAGTTTTCAGTTCAGCAAAAATAAGCTCTATCCAAACGGACCCATAATCACCATTGTTAGACATTAAAAATAATTTCTAGACATTAACAACAACGTCTAATCTTAGCTTTGTAGGTAGAAATTAACAACAACATCTAATCATGTATTAATTGGTGCATTGCTTATTTAATTGTCAATTGAACTGCAAGGTTAAATAAAAAATTAAATAGATATAAAAATAAATTTGAAAAATCATAAATAAATATGAAAATGAAAAAATAGGTATGACTAAATTACTAATCAAAACTAAGTCTAAAAAACAAGTCATATAATATAATTCAAACAAGCCATATAACTTACATCACTAGAAAACATAAAATAAAAGGATGTCATAGAATTGTAGCTAAGTCTTTGCTAAATAAAATTTTATTACATTACACGTCTTAAAATTAATGGAAGAAAAGAATATATCAAACTACAAAGTCGTATTCTATGCATATTTCATATCTCACTAGTTGCTCTAATACCATAGATTACAATATGAGATAAATATAAAACTATATTTTTATTGATCAATCCAGTATCAACCTCATTAGAAAATCATTTGTTTTCATTATGCTCCAATTTTTTTTTTTTAATAAACAAGATAGAATTTTTACTCTACTCTAATCTAAGTGCATATGTGTGTGAAGTTCTCTCTTGGAGACTGGGACCCCGGCCCTTACCCCCCATACCCCACAAGCACTTATACATGTGGAGTGACCATTGCAGTACAATGGTAATCTTTTTTTATTCTTTAAAAGGCATCGCAATGGACCTAGAAAAGTAATCTTGTTCAAATGTACAAAAGTACTTGGGTGAAAACAACTGGTCCAAGTTGCATGGGTTGCCGAAAGCCCGTTGGGTTTTAATGAATTTTGTTAGTTAAAGTACATATACTTGTTCACTGGATTAATAGATTATTAGTCAGACTAGTTAGGCCGGCCCAAGTTTCATAACTATAAAAATTGAATTTGAATATGACATTCATCCCCAAGTTTAATTACTCTGATAACAATTGTTTTTTTTTTAACTATTAAAAGGAAGAAACCAATTTAATAGGACATGCAATAAAAAAAATATAAAATACACTTTTTTTTAAGATGTATAACAGATAATTGTATGTACAAATTAGTTGAATTAATTATTTACACACACACACACATATATATATATGAATTAATGAATACAAAGGAGTAATATGTTTATGCTTTTAGTTGTAATAATTAGGGTTGTAAATGAACTATACCGTTCATGAACAACTCAGGTTCGGCTCAATAAAAATGTCATTTATGTTTTTTTGTATATAAAAAATTCAAGCTTGAGCCGTAGTTTTAGAGTTTTAGGCTTGTTTAGTAAACAAGCCAAACTCAAGCAAAAAAATTTGTTCATAAATAAGCTCGTGAGTTATAAGGCTTGATACAAAACAATTCATGCATAGAATCATTTAATTGTATATGTGTTTGCTAAATGAATTCATTACATATATCTTAATAATGACATGGCCAATATGGGATTACCACTTATTACCTTAATTTTTTCCTTCCCCCTAAACTAACCAAGCACAGTTTAGACTTTAGTTACATTTAAAAAAATAAAAAAATTAAGTGGACCACGTATGACATTTTTTCATTAACCATCTAATGCAAAGTTATAAAACATGTTAGTCTTTTCTCATTCATGATAGTTACAAACAAGCCTTTTTTCTAGTTCTTTGCTATCTAACGTAAATGTAAAAATTGAATTTTAAATAATTGTGGAATTGTAGACAAGGAAGGATGAATGAATGGATTTAATTATGTAAAATTTAAATTTGAATAATGGTTCATCATAAGTGTGACTAGAAGTATAAGAAAATGAGTATACTATTTTTTTTTACTTGATTTTGGAGATTTAAGCATTTAATAATATAATTTTCTTAAATCTCAAGCTTGAAAGCTTGACATGAGCTTAAGTTTGAGCTTGATATTAAGCTCAAGCTTGGTTTCACTAATTAATCAAGCCAAGCCAAGCCCAGCCCAAATTTTTTGGCTTTCCCACAAGCTCAAGCCCAAGCTCAAACATTATTTTAGGCTTATCACAAGCTTGAGCCAAGCTTTAGCTTTTAATTTTTACTGGCAGGTCAAGCTTGAACATGTACTACTCGACAAAGCTCGGCTTGTTTACAACCCTAGTAATAATCTTAAAAAACTATATTTTCTAAATCCTTATAATTACATGTAATATGTGTGTGTGTGTGTGTGTGTGTGTATTTTTTTTTTGAGGACGAGGATCCCAAATCCAATTTAAATGGACAACCAAGATTATTTTTGAGGATACACCTTGAACCTCGAGGACGAGCATTAGCTGTATGAGGCATATGAAGTTAAAACATCATAAAGGAAAGAAAGCAAACTCGGCACAGAATATGAGATATATGAAGAAAGAAAGGTGTAGAAGCCATCCCCTCTGCATTAAATACAAGACAACCACTTCCCTGTCCGCATTAATGAGGAAATAACCATGAACAGTGGTGGCACAGCTAAGAGTGCAAGGTAAAAGCTTATTAGTATGTTTCGAATGAGACAGAAGTTCTAGGAATGCAATCTTAATTAGCCCTCCAAGTGTAGGATTAGGATGATTGGTGTTTAAGTATATAAGAAAGATTAGGATCCATATATTGGGGGGAGGGGGAAAAAGAGAGGAGAAGGAGGACTTTGTACCTAAGAACGGAAATATTTGTATAAGTGAGAAAGAAACACACATATATATATATATGAAATAGACATTCTTCAGGCCAGATCGAGGAGCCTTTTTTCTTATAATTTGTTGCCCTAGTAATTTCATTTGCTTCTTATCTCATTGTGATTAACTTTAACTTATTTAGTGGTCAATATCGAACCTATTTTTTAACAAATATATTGTGAAGGGCTTATCGGGCCATTATCTGAGTCATTTTTGGGCCATGGGTCAAATTGTGCCCTTACATATACTATATGTGTGTGTGTGTGTGTGTAATAATCTAATTAAATTTGTGCTACGTAATTAAATTGAGTATAATATGGTAAAATGTGTTTATTTTCTTGTATTAATTATTTATAAATAGTGCACTAATTATTTATGTAAAATTAATTTTAATAATTATTTTCATTAGATTTATATATAACATATTATTGATTTGGAATCTAATATTCTTGCTGAAATTAAATTGCTTAGGTAACAATTTAAACGAAGTATAGAAATAATAAAATCAAGAATATAAAATATAATTATACTCTTATATTAGTGAGAATAATTAAATATTTGTCGATTCATTCAAGCAATATTCCTATATTCTTAATTTTATCTCTTTCTAATAGCATGTAATGAAAAATAATTAAAATTGGTTTCTCAAATATTATAACCTTTTATTCACCGAATGTGTCAAAATAGTCTCTGTGGTTCGGTGAGTAAAAGTTGGCATGATTGATGATATTATAATAAACAAATTAACTTTTACGTCGATGGAATGTGGCCTCAAAAAATAATAATAATAATCTCCATTTTGAAATATTTTTCTCAGTTTGGCCCAAATCCAACTCTCCTATTCCTTAATTAGGCTTTGTTTCATTGATTCTGAAACTCAATCTAGCTTGTTCATAACTACATTTTTTTAAATGAAAGCCTATTTCTAAACCTTACAAGCTTTCCTCAACAAAATTCATATCTCACACTTCCGAAGGTGCACACAATCTGTAATTTGGTTTGAGTCGTATCAAGACGAATATGAGTTTGTATTATAAAAGCAAGCATTGTTTGAGATCAAAGAAAAAGAAAATGAGAGAGAAATCAAAGGTCTAGAGGGTGCCACTGCGTCAAACATCGTCTCTATGGTTCTCCACCCTTTTTGTTTTCTTCACTTTTTGTGTGTTGCTCAATGTTCAATATTTGCTGTCGTTCATGTTGCAGTGATTGCCATTTGCTAGTGTTTCCGGAGTTGTCAGAGATTTACAAGGCTTTTACTTTTTAGCAAGGTATAATGTTTTTTTTTTTAACCAAAAAACAATAATGGGCACGTGGAATATGTCCAGTGACATAAAAAATTATTTATTATTATTATTTTTTAGTTATGCCAGCCTTTTCCATCCATTATTAAAAACATGAATCATTTCAACTCAATATCAAAAAGTTATGAACTAAACTAGCATATTTAAAATGTTAGGAACCAGTTTAACACATAGGACAAATATTAGGTACAAAACTAGTAATTAACCCCTAAAATATATAGATCTATAATCATGAGAGAAGGGTGCATCACTTCCAAACTATTGATATATTTTTCATGAATTTGATTTTTCTTTTTTAAAAAATAGTAAAATGAAATTTGAGTTTCCAAAGATAGTTTCACTTGACATATTTTAATTGTGTTTAATTGTAATAAAAATATTAATTAAAACAAAAGCCAATGAGCCTGCAATTGGGAAATCCATCCAAGAGCTAAGCCCCACAACAGAGCGATATATATATGCTTCACAATTCCAAAAAGAAGGACCAACTTGTTAGATTCTAAAAGTTTAAAAAAATTGGCAAATCATGAGCACAAACTTGTCTAGATATAGAACTTAGAGTCTATTCGTATTATTAGATAATGCTTAAGGTGATTCAAGTCAAGATTCAAGAACAAGCAAGTTGTAGAAAGAACAATTCAAAATTTGCCTAGTTCGATCGATTGAAGAACATGCTCGATCGACCGAGAGTCATATCTGCAAAATTTTAATTAAGGCTCAAATAGCAGTTCAAGCCTATTAAGGATTAGGGTTTCAAAGCTACTTCTTCTAGTATATAAAGGAAACTATAAGCACGTTTTTAATAGAATTTTCAAAGAGTGAAAAATGTGCCTCCTTTGTAGATCTAAGGTTTTTAATAGCTCTCTAAGGTTTTTGTTTATGTTGTGTGTTGAATCTCTTGTGAAATCTAAAGGTGTTTACCTTCATACACACTTAGGGTTATTAACATCAAGATTTATGCCAAGAACTTGCTGATCGTTTCAGTTGCTACATAAAGAACATTCAAGAAGATCAAGATTCACAAGTAGGAGAACTTGTGGTTGTTGCAGATCAAGGAAAGAAGTAGTTTGTGGACTCAGAATTATCATGGGGTCATGGTAATAAGTTTTCTACTCGAGGTAGTAATAGAATGTTAGTGGTCTAAGTTCTATTGTACAAACTTCAATTCTTTCATAGTGGATTTGCTTTTTATCTTGAGGATAGTTAGGTTAAATTCTCCCCAAGTTTTTTACCGATTTGGTTTTCCTAGGTCATCAAATCTTTGTGTTCTTTATATATTCCACTGCTTTACATGATATGATTTACTTGTGTTAAACTAAATTTGAATAAGTTACCTAAGTTAATCACTTGGCTAACTAGGTTAATTAGCTTGTGTTTTAAAGGGTCTAAAAACTGAACACAACCAAACAAGTAAAAGTAATCCAAGTAAGCAATGCTTGAGAAATCAAGGTGGTCCATCCAAGGATCCAAAGAAAACCCATGAAATATCTTCTTGATTTTGGAATGGTGAAATTGTTGATAGAGAGATTAACCCCCTGCTATTGTACATTTCCCTTGTAGATTCCTCTTAATTAGTTCCTAGGATTTAGGAAGGTGTATTCATGCAAGTAGTTTTCTTGTAAGTTGTTACTCTATTAATCCTGATTATATTCGATTTCTTTCAATTTGATTCAAGTTCTTAGTTGTTAGCCTGTAAGATCCTTAATTTGTTCAAGCTGTTTACCATAGTATTGATAATTGATTAGTCTTGCTAGCATATAACTCATGCAAATGTATGAATACATTTAAAATTAAACACAATTTTTATTATAAAAATATAAATAATTAGTCAAATTATTAAAAAAAAATGGCACGTAATACATGCATACGTACAAAAACATTTAAAATTAAACATAATTTTTATCATAAAAATATAAATAATTAGTCAAATTATTTTTCTTAAAAGTAAACGTAATTAGTCACATATTAAAATTCTTACCTAAATTTAATACTACTTATGATTATTTTTTTCTAATTTTTAATAAGATAAAACATGTGGAGATATTTGTTATGCAGTGATTTTTATTGAATATATGTGATTGATTTTTGTAAAAAAAAAAAAAATTATAGTTCATTAATATTAAATTCTTAGTATTTTGTATTCATTAAGTCATTTGGCACAAAGATTTAAAAACTTAAGTGAATAATTATAATGTGATCCTCACATAAATTTAAACACGTGATACAAAATTATATTCTAGTTTTAATTTCTAATTGAATTTTCTCTAAATTCTACCTATTAATATACATGTACATATAGATTTACCCTGTGACTTAGCATTTAGTTTACTTAGCTTATTGATACTCTCTTTTTTTTTTTTTTTTTTTTTATTTTATTTTATTGGGAAACAGCTTATTGATACTCTATAACTTAGAATTGCAACAAGAAATTAGCTCTTGATTGTAATAAGAATTTAGCCTGTTGATTTCCATCAATAACTGTTACTAGCATCATCTTCAATAATTACATCAATTTGAAAAGAAAAAAAAAATCCTCTTAATTAAGGCGTCATTGAACTACATTCCTTTTGAGAATTGAATTCAAATCCCCAAATCAACATCTTTCGCAAACAAATCGAAGCATCATCGATACACCAGCACTCATATTGATTAGCCAAAATTAAAATCATCTCAAACACACAATCAGTTACATAGATTCCAAATCTATCCTTCAAAAGTTCTCTTAATTGAGACATCATCAAACCATATTCATTTTAGAAGCGAAGTCAAATCCCCAAATCAACATCTTAAGCAAACAAATCGAAGTTTGACAAAAGTCATCTATACACCTGCAATCATATCGATCAGGCAAAATTAAAATCATTTCAAACAAACACAATCAGTCGCTTGGATTCCAATCTATCCTTTATTTTTCTTATACAAATACATATAGAGTGTGATTGATAGTAGAGGCCAATGCCCTGACCTCGCTCTGCAGTCTCTTGCCTTTCCCTTTCTTGTCCTTCAACCATCCGATCTAAACTCAGTTGAGTGGAGATAGATTAGAAAATGTGACTGACTAAATTCCTTAAAATTGCAAATTTCTATCTTCGAACATGCTGGTCTATATATGTCCCTCAAGCTTGAGATATATTTATAGTGAGAGTTTGGATACAGCTTTTTCAGCCGTTTACGTTTCACGTTTGGCCTCTTTTTTTTTTTTTTTTTTTTTTTTTTTTTTTTTTTTTTTTTTTTTCGGTTCTGCCGCGGGGGACAGGGAGGGCAGGAGTTACTGTGCTGCACTGTGCGCGCACTGTTCACATACTTTTTTAGCAATTTTTTATTAAAAATGGGTCCCGCGGTACTATTTACACATTAAAAAATTATTTTGCTATAGTGTTTTCAGTTTCAGTTTTCAGTTCAGCAAAAATAAGCTCTATCCAAACGGACCCATAATATTCTTACATGACAAACGACTCAAAGTTAAAGATTTTATTTCATATGAGCTTAATTTGATGCATACTCTAGTGATTTTATTTAGCAAATGAAGTAGAGTGTGTGTGTGTGTGTCTATATATATATATATATATATATATATATATATATATATATTTGTTTTTAATTCATTATGTTTCAAAACTTAAAAGATAACCCATTTTAAAAGTTTAAAAAAAAAAAAAAAGATGAGTACATTTAAAACATGAAAGTAGATGTTAAAAAATTGGTTGTAAAAATGTGGATGTAAGAATATCATTGTCATTTCTATATATTATATTATTATTGATGCATAGTATGAGTTGGGATATTAATCAATCTCACAGACTTACGCTTAATAAATTTATTTATTTATTTATAATTTGATGGTTACGACTGTAGCAGAAAGCACTAGAAGATGCCAACCCATTGAATTATACAAAGCTCTTGGCCAAATTTTGTTTAATAAAGAGCTAAATTGAACACAATTATTACTTGAACCAAATTGAACTCTTAGACCTGTTTAGTTGGAGTGATTATTGGAGGTATGGAAAATTTGGGAGAGAAAAGTAGGAAGAGAATGGGAGTGGAGGGTGTTTGGTTAAATAGGGAAGAAAATGGTGGGGCCTAAGTGTTTTTTTCTTGGTCCCACCAATAATCAATCTCTCCAAATTGAGGAGAAAATATGAGTGATTTTGCTTGAGCATTCTCATTTACTTTTTTTTACCCTCAATTGTAACATTATCTCTCTTTTTTTCTTTTCTTTTTCATATTTTTTTCCTTATTATTTTATTTGTTTCATGCTACCAGTCCTAGCTATGTTATGTTATGTTTTTTTTTCATTGACTTTGTTCATTTCCTGCTTTTTTTTCTTTCTTTTTTTCCTGCCTGTTAGTGTCAAATTTACACCCTTTTTTTTTTTTTTTTTTTACAAAATTTGGTTAAAAACTTAGTTATATAGTTAAGGGTGGCAAAATTTGACACAATTCGCGAACTCAACAGGACTAATCTATTTATAAACAAGTCATGAGTTGATGCTAAACAGGTACAGATTATATTTAGGTTAATACAGTTAACCCCGTTTAATAAATGGGTCGTATTTTTGTTTAACATGTGAACTCATCTGACCTATTTAACCCATTTAGCTTATAAGGGTATTAGCTTTTATTATTATCGCTTAATTTTTTTTTTTTTTTTTTTTTTTTTGTTGTAACCCAAACATTTGTCCAATGTGTTAAAATGGTTCTAACGTTTTAAATATGTTATTTTTAATAAAAATAATTATTCTTTTATGCCAAATGGACTTTTACGTGGAAGCCCATGTGGCCTAAAAAAAATCTCCATTCTGAAATATTTTTCTCAGTTCGGTCCAAATCCAACTCTCCGATTTCTTAATTAGGCTTTGTTTCATTGATTCTGAAACCCAACCAGCCTGTTCATAACTACTTTTTTTTTTTTTTTTTTCTTTAAATGAAATCTATTTCTGAACCTTACAGGCTTCTTTTTTTCAATGTGGCACTTGCAAAGTGCCACTTAAAATGTTTTGCACAACCTATAATTTTGTCTAAGACGAATGAAGACCAATAATCCAATACTAGCATGATACTCACGCAAACACATGGATGAATTTAAAATTAAACACAATTTTTATTATAAAAATATAAATAATTAATTAAATTATTAAAAAAATAGCATATAATACATGCATACCTATAGATATATTTAAAATTAAACACAATTTTTATCATAAAAATATAAACAATTAGTTAAATTATTATTTTTTTAAGTAAACGTAATTAGTCACATATTAAAATTCTTATCTAAATTTAATATTGCTTATGATCATTTTTTTCTAATTTTTAATAAAAGAGAATGTATGATAATCTTTATTATATGGTGATTTTTATTGAGTATTTATGAATGGTTTTTTTTTTTAAAAAAAATTTATAGTTCATTAATATTAGACTCTTAGTATTTTGCACCCATTAACTCGCCACAAAAATTAAAAAGCTTAAGTAGACACTTGACACAAATTTAAATGGATAATTATAGTGTGGTTTCCACATAAATTTAGATACATTACACAAAATTGGATTTTAATTTCAAATTCTAATTAAACCTTCTCTCAACTTTACTTATTATTATATATAGAATAATTTGTGTTATAAAATTTATAAAAGTAAGCATTGAGTAAGATCATAGAAAAAGAAAATGAGAGAAATAAAGGTCGGGAGAGTGGTGCAGTTAGTTTATTGTTCTGATAGTATTGGTGGTGGTTGTTGGTGCAGTGCTACTCACAATAAAGAAGAAAACGAAGCACTCCAATGAGGCAGCTCTGGTGCCACTGTCAAATGTCTCAAATCTCTTCTCTATTAGTTGTTCACTTCTCCTTCCTTTTCGTCTTCCTCACTTTTTAAATGTTGCTCAATATTTTCTATTGGTCATGTTGCTGTGATTGCTAGTGTTTTCTTAGTTGTTAGGGATTTGTTTTTGGGTTTCTAGGAAGGGATAATGGTGTCTATTGAACTGGGTTATTAAACTCAAACCTTTTTTTTTTTTTTTTTTTTTTTTTTGTTTAGAAATGATACGACGACAATATTTTCACAATAAATTGTGAGTGGTAGATTATTATCAATGGCTGAAAAGGTGAAATTAGTAGTGGACCAAGATTGTAACAAATAACCTTCTATAACTTAATTAGAATTTATTGTGAAACTGCTGTAAATGTAGCATTCTTCTGCTTTAAAAAAAAAAAAATTGGTCACGCGGTAGTGCTTGTGGAAATCTAATGAAATATAATTAAAAAATAATTTTCTGTTATCATTGTTAACCATGTCAGCTTTTTCCTTCACTATTAACTAGTTGTTGAAAGTTCATGCTTAAACGCCTGGTACAGCTTCTTGCAAATTTTAACCCAAATTAACTTAACAAAGGGATTAACTAAATCCAAATTAAATTGCAATAAATAAAGACTTACAAAACTTTCAGTTATGCAATATACATGTACTTGTGCGTCCAGCTCCTGCTAGCAACAAATTGCATTAGTCGTTTCTCTTTATGGTCTGCAAACGCAAGTCGAGTACGCCAAACACAAGTCCAATCTCTCAAATACTTCAAGGCCTCTTGAAGATTTCTAATGTCTATGTGGTCTTCCAACAATCCAAATCACTCAAGGCTACATACGCTCAATATTTTGGTGAAGCTCTCCTCTCGAAGACGGCCAATGGGAGAGGGTAAAGGTATGAAAGAATACAAAAACTTCTCTTTAAAAGGTACACTAGCCTCCTACCTTCGTTATTGACAGGCCACAAACACGTTGACCCCTTGTGATAAATTAAATTGATTAATTAGCCAAGTTATTAATTAATCAAGTTAACATGCAAAATCACGTGGCAGCACAAACAAATCACCAAAACTAAGTTATGCAGCGGAAAATAAATGACATGGTGATTTGTTTACGAATGGAGAAAACCTGACGGCAAAAACCCCACCGGGTGATTTAAGGTCACCACTTCCGAAACCCCACTATTATCACAACAAGCGGTTACAAGCAAGGAATCCCAAGTACCTTACCAACCTACAGTTGAACCCTTACCCCAATACCCAATTGAACTTATTCTGTAGTGACAGTTTCTCTTTTTAATGCACGGCTCCTAAGTACGTGACTAACCAGATGCACGGATCCTAGTACGCGACTTCAATTCACCAACTAGAAAGAGAGTTGTTAGCTGCAAAGTTCTTCAGATCATCTGCACGATGAAGATCAAGAAGATGCTCGGTCACAAAACCCTACGGTGCACATTACACAACTATCTTCTTCACAAGAGATGAACTAGGGCACGAACTTTGTCTTTGATCACAAATTGCATGAACAAGGATTGCTCAATACTTGTGCAACTTGCATCTTGTTTGACGGCCCTTAAAACAATCCTTTTATATGTCTAGGGTTAGGAGAAAAGAAGTCCCAAAGACACATTCATGGATTGGACTTAAAACAGAACTGAAAATCTGTTTTCTTTAATTCTCGACAGATAGAGGTGTCGAGCATCTGTCGAGAAGCTGTCGAGGCTTAGGGTAAAACAGCTTCTTAAAGCTCGATAGATGTAGGTGTCGAGTTAGGTGTCGAGCTTTAGTAACTTGCACTTCCTTGCTTGTTTCTTGGACAGACTTGATGACTTCAACACTGAATCTTGAAATACTGTTTCTTGAAGTGTTAAACACATCCTAAATCTACCCAATTATAAGTAAATTACGTTTTGTCTAAGGATAAGCTAATTACATAAAATAGCGACATATGTCAACAATACTTGAACTACATATGTCCTAACAGTTATGGATCAATTGGGGTTTTATTTTTGTGCATATGAGGGTTATAAATCAAAGGTTGGATGGCTGCACTCAAATTTCAAAACTAATATGAACCTCTTTTGGGCAAGAATGGAGTAGTGGGCTGGAGTGAATTACTCTGTGACTCTATTCTTGTCTGCTTGCTTAACAACTTGATTAATCAAACTTCATCTTCAGTTGACCCAATTTTTTAGAATCAACAACTTCAACTTTCAGCTCGTTTCTTCTTGAAAACCCAAACAACCATAAATTAATTGACTTACATGAAAAACATTTTGCAATTACCATAAAAATTTTGACATGCAATTTGACTATACTTAAATGATCCGAACAATTATTTTTAATAACCAAGAGCACTCTACTTTTCTTTTCTTTTTTTATTCGATAGTGTGGGGGAATAGAGATTTGAACTTTGAATGCTCCAATAGATACATCAAGCGATGCCAACCAATTGATTGAGGTACCCAGGAAAAATTGTATCTCCATTGACATTTCATGCTGTTTTCAAGAGAGATATTCAAAGTTAAAACATACATCAAGTGAGATACATCATCATTGCTAAACAAAAGTTAAAGATACGGGTAGTTTTTGGACTTGCCACCCAATCTTTGTTTGAAATTCTTCTAGCCACACAACTAAACCCAGACATGATTTACGCAATTGATGTCAGCATTCGAGCTACTTGATTTGCCATGTGATGTCACCATTCACATTGGCTGAATAATAATGTATATTATGTATATATCAATTTTATACATGTATAAAATTGATATATACATAATATACATTATTATACACACTAAATTGATCTGGTAGCCTAAGATAAGGTCGATAGTAGGTTGATCCTAAAGCCACCTTCATTGGATTTTTAACAATGATAACGATTTGACACTAAGAACAAGGGATTTATATATTCTGTTAGGACATATGTGATTCATATTAGGGATATATGTCAACATTTTATATAATTGGCTAATCATTTGACAAAACGCACTTTACTTATAATTGAGTAGATCTAGGATGGGTTTAATGCTTTAAGAAATAAGATTTCAAGTTCAAGTGTTAAAGCCATGCAAGTCTATCCAAGAATTAAGCGAAGAAGTGTTGGTCATTAAAGCTCAACATCTAGTATCAATCGAGGTTTAAAAAGCTGTTTCAACCAGAGGCTCGTCAGCTACTCAATAGATAGGGTATCTGTTGAAATTTATGAAAAACAGATTTTCAGTTTTGATTTTCATCCAATCCGTAAATGTATGTTTGGGCTTTCTTTTCTCTTTCTTTTCTCGCAACCCTAAACATATATAATGATTATTTTAAGAGCCGTCACAAGCAGTACAGTTGCATAAGAGCACAAAAGAGCACAATTGCATATGTGTGAAGAAGAGTGCCTAGAAACCTAGTTTGCCCTATTTCATCTTGAAGAATCTGCTGTGTTTGTACACCGTAGGATTTTGTGACCAAGCAACTTCGTGATCTTCCTCGTGTGATAAACTGAAAAACTTTACAGCTAATATCCTTCCCAAGTTGGTGATAAAGTTGCGTAATGGGATCCACGCATCTATTGGTTAGTTATGTACTAGGAGCCATGTAATACAAGAAGAGATTGTCACTACAGAACAAGTCCAATTGGGTATTGGGGTAAGAGTTCAACTGTAGGTTGGTATAAGGCTAGGATTCCTTTACTTGTAACCGCTTGTTTTGATAATAGTGAATTCTGGGGAGTGATGACCTTAAAATCACCCGGTAAGGTTTTTGCCTCGGAGGTTTTCCTCGTTCGTAAACAAATCAGCGTGTCAAATTTTATTTCAGTTACATTTAGTTATTTGGTGATTTATTTGTTCTACCACGCTCATTACATATAATTGAACCTAATTAATTCACGTGGCTAATGAATTAGTTGATTCATCACAAAAGGTCAATACATTCTTGGCCTATCAAGTGATATCAGAGCAGGCACACTCTAGTTAGGGTTTAATCTTTGCTGTGTGATCCATTGACCCCTGTGTGTCATGGATAGAGGATAGTCACTCATTGTACCTCCTTTATTTGATGGCACTAACTATGTATACTAGAAAGTATGCATGAGAGTTTTCTTGCAGCCTTTAGATGAGAAAGTGTGGTAAGCTATGGAGATAGGCTCGACCAAGCCCAAGGAAGAGCCGGCCGATTAGGATGATGCTAAGATCGAGGCGGCAAATTTCAATAGTAGAGCATTGAATGCTTTATTCAGTACGGTCACGAATAAGAAGTTCAAGAAGATATCCTCCACTGAAACTGCAAAGGAAGCATTGATCATTCTCCAAACAACCTATGAAGGAACTAAGGCTATCAAGGATTCGAAGTCTCAAAGGCTCGTTACTAGCTTCGAAGAAATCAAGATGGAGGAGGATGAGTTATTTGATGAGTTCTATGCCAAGTTTAAGAACATAATAAACTCAGCTTTTAATCTTGGTAAAACCATTCTTGAACCCAAGATTGTGAAAAAGGTGTTCAGATCTCTGCCCAAGAGATTTCATGCCTAGATCACCACTATAGAGGAATCAAATGATATTGACAAGATTCCTTTGACAGAGTTGGTTGGTAATTTGCAGACTTATGAATTATGTTTGATGAGGATTGGTAAGTCAGGTAAGGGCAAGAGCATGGCATTGAAGGCCAAAAGCAGTGACACAGATGAGTCTTCAGACAATGAGGATTCTAAAATTAAGTCCCACATCACCAGGCAATTCAAGAAGTTCATGAAGAATGTCAATGCAAAGGGCTTCAACAAGGACCATAGGCAATCAAGTTCTTCTTAGTTTAAGAGCTAAGACAAAGGAAAGAAGGATGCTAGGGATGACAATCAATACATTATTCCCTCAGGACACAAGTGTTTCAGATGTCAAGGATCTGGTCTCATGAAACAAGAGTGCTCTACTTATCTCAAGTCAATCGGGAAGAGTAAGGCACTTACTGCTACCTTAAGCGACACCGAACCTGAGGATAATTCCAAAAATGAGGATGATAGAATCCTAAATGCCTTCACCACCACTATCAATCCTACTGATGGGATTGTAGAAGATATGGATAAAGAAGAGGACTTGATAGAATCAAATTTTAAGAAGATGGATGAGCAAGATGACATCCACACAGCTTATGTAAAGTTATAAAAGGTCTTGGAAAAGCATGAGAAGCTGAATAGGTTAGCCACCAAGAAGCTCAATGATGTGGAGCTTAAACGAGAACAAATCTCCACAAAATTTGATGAAGCCAATTAGACTATTAGAGCACTGAGATTTGAGAACAATTTTTTAGCTAAGAAGACCAAGAAGCTTGAGGCAGAACTGTTCCAAGATAGAGCTCAGTTGGAGAGGAACTCAAGTGTAAAGCTTGATGAGATGCTCAGTATATAGAAATTAGATGCTCAGTATATAGAAATCTGCCTCCGATCAAACCAGTTTAGGGTATGATTTCTCTTCTCCTAATATTGCTTCTTCTAGTACTACTATTTTTGTTTCTCCTGCTAATAAGATTGAATCTAAGAATAATGATGCTAAAACTGAGATAGTTAGTGAGAACATAAACAAGAGTAAATCTATCTTAGGAGCACCCCTTAAGCTTGCTAAGAAAAAAAACAAAAGCCCTAAGGCTAAGAAGAGTAATGTTCAAAAGTCTAAAGAGAAGAAGCAGTATATTTGTCATCATTGTGGAGCAGCCAAACACACTCGACCTAATTGCTATAAGTGACAAGCCACTCAACTGAGCAACAGCATGGTCTCATCTGGAAACTTGAGTCAATTTCCATCCTCTCTTGCTTCTCTAGGAGATCTTCTTAAGGCCCTCATATTTTTTTCAAACTTGAACGATTACAATTCTTCCCCCTCATCGCCGGTTCAATGATTCGCTAAAAGGAAAGATACTTCTAAGATGTGGAAGGAAAAGGACTCCAAGTAATTTAGTCACTTTTTTTTTCCTCTCTCCCCTTCTTGTTTTTGTTTTTGTTTTTGCATTACTTGCATGTTTGGCTTCCTTATTTTGAGTCAGTTTAGTTTTTATGCATTGCTTTGTTTAACATGTTTTTGTTTGTTTGTTTGTTTTTTTAGTTTTGTTTTATTTGTTTTCATTCATAAAAATAAAAAATAAAAATTGAAAAATCAGAAAAATACAAAAACAGTGTATATTTGTGTACATTGGTACTTGTGTACCTTAAATGGCCAATAAAATAAAATTTCCTAAATTTTGTATCTCTTGTACCTTAGTTAAACATCTCTATACACAACTAAGCAAGTGAGTTTTGTGGCTCTTATTTATGATAAGTAAGATTAAGTTGTCTCTTGTACTTAACACTCGTATCACTCTTTTTGGCGAAAAAAACTAAAAAATTCTAAGAGAAAGACATAAATAACCATTTTACCACTGTTACCCACCAATCATAAAATGACATCGGTATGCTTCAGCATAGCAAAAGTGCAATGTTAAAAAGCTTAACATAATTGTGTATTTCTTTTCTCTTTCTTTTATGCTCATGCATGATATGCTTAATAAAAGAAGAATATGCAAAGAAAAATTAAAGCAAAAGAAATAAAAATGCTTTATATATGATTGCAATCATGTATTCTAGGAGATGTGGGAGTTATAGGATATACCTCAAAGGTGATAGTCCCCATCAAGCAGTTATGATCGTGTGTGAGTTAAATTGATTTACTCATATCTCAAATCGTCATAACATAGAGACACTTATGTAATCTTACAATATTTTTCACACACAACACGTAATATTCTTTGCTACTTTTAATACATGTGTAGGAGCAATGTGATTTGGCCATTACAAGGTTTGCATACGTTAATGTATGCTCACTAAACTGTCTTAACTTGTTTTTGAAAAATAAAATTGGTTAGACCTGTTTAGTGTGTGTGTGTGTGTGTGTGTGTGTGTGTGTTTTGGATCTATGTGCTTACATTTTTCTTGATTGAGATATAATTTTGAGAGCTTAAAATATTGGTTGGATCCTTGGTTGAGTTGCATGTTTAATTGTATTCATGTCTGTGTTTTTCTCTTCTTTGAAAATTGTTTTTAAGTAATCTCGATAGCTCCTCAACACCTTTCGACAGTTAGGCTATCTATCGAGCTTTTCAGCTTCTTTTTATCGTAATCTTGATAGTTCCTCGATCCATCGAGAAAGTTTATGTCTCCTCGATAGATGCTCGATAGCTCCTTAATGCATCGAGCTCCTTTTGCTATGCACACCTCTAGATAGCTGCTCGATAGCTGTATCTCTTCAAGCCTTTAAAGCTCAACACCTCTTGATACCTCTCGATCTATCGAGAATTATGAGATTTTATATATAGGGTCCGCACGATTCCAGCTTCATTTCCCCCAATCCTTTCTAACCTCTCACCTTCCCAAACACCTCTCTCTCACTCTAAACTTCATTCTCAAGAGTTTTTCGGCCTAGATCAAGTATTTCTTCATTGGCAAGGGTCCTAAATCCTTCATTCTTCATCCATTTCAAGCATTTGACCTACCTTTTTGGGGTTTTTGAAACATTTTGGGGTTTTTCAAAATTGATGAAGTTTTTGTGAAATTTTCGGGATGGGGCTTCCTTAAATGATTTTAAATCATTATGCATTGCATCATATTTACATTATAACAATGTTTCATGCATTTTAGATATGTGTTTATTTTGCTGCAATGTTGTGTGCTAGTAGGTTTGGATTGGGCTAAGCCCATGATATTTTTACTATTGTATATCACATGCTCATGCATTTTCATGCATACGTACCTTCATTTATCTTTATATTGATAATGACTGTGTTGGTGCTTTTTTGCGTCTCTCTCTGTCTCTCTCTCTCTCTCTCTCTCTCTCTCTCTCTCTCTCTCTCTCTCTCTCTCTCGGTTAGTTGCTCTATGGCACCTAAATGAAAATCTACTCCATCTTAGACCCCTCTTCATTCCAAGGCTTCCTCCTCTTCTGATTCTACCCCTTCCCATATTAGGTTTCGTGATGATAAAGCCCAACAGGACTTTTCGAAGAATTTATAGATGTGAAACATTTTTATAAAGCATTTTTATTTCGGTTAAACTAACTTTATAACAACAAGACTTTTGGTACTTTTGGGATGTTTCATGCATTTTAGATGCGTGTTAAACTAACTACCCCGCTTGTGATCTTCCCAAGATTGTGTCTAAAGACGAGCTTATGTCTTCTTTATGTGAGCGTCCCTCTAATTGGGGTGATCGTCAATACACTCCTTACTCGGCCTTTGCTAAAGGTCCGAGATTCATTAACATAGTGATGATTTTTGTTTTACATCCATTGTCTCACTATAACTCTATTACAAAGCCCCGTGCTCGATTTTTGCTTTCCCTTTTAGAGCATCTCACTATAGACTTCCCCTTTTATTTCATTCTTTCCCTCATAGATGTATATAAGGATACGACAACCAGTGATAAGCTCACCTTCTGTTCAGCTATCATGAGGATTATACGCCACTTTTCTGTCTCCTTTCTCATTTCCGACCACTTCTCAATTATGTGTGCCATAGACGCCGCTATTGTTAAACAGAGCAAGGCGCAGCTACAATCGAGACGGCCTGAGACAGCGATTCCTCCAACTTCTACCGCTCCATCCACCTCCGCTCCTTCTTCTTGCACAGGTGGGGTGACTCTCGAGGACATCATGGCACAGCTTATGCGCATAGATGCTCACCTTAACACTCTCAGTGATGAGTTGTGTCAGATGAACGCCCATGTTGGTCGTATAGCATGACAGCAGGCTGTCATGGGTGGTTTTGTTGCTTCCTCTCCATCTCCACCGGCTTTTGAGGATAAGGACGATGATGGTGATGCTGATGCTGATGCTACTGATGCTGAGGATGATGGTGCTAGCTCTTCCAGTGATGATGAGATGTCTACTTGATGTACTTACCGTTTGTCACTCGTGAAAAAAAGGGGGAGTAGTTTTGATATAAGAATAGTCATACTCATAGGGGGAGATTTGGTATAGGAGATTTTTGTTAAGGGAAGTGTCCATATTTTGAGGGATGTAGTTGGGACTTTTGTATCTTTTTCTTTTCTTTTTCTTCTAGATATATTGTTTACATACCTTAGGTCTTGTGACCACTTTAGGATAGTAAACCTTGTACTTATTGATGATATATATACAACAAGGTTGTTATTACAATTCTTTCACCTATCTCTTCATGTGTTGTTTCTTTTCTCTCTTTATGCACATAATTCTTATATATTGTATGCAATCTTTTATTTCTATTTCACACTAAGATGCCTTGATGAATTTTGTTTAAAGTGTTTCAAAAATACAGATTGTCAAAGTCTTCTTACCATGAACTCTCTTCTTGCAAAATTTTTTAAAAGTTTGTGTTATGATAGATTTTATTGTACTTTACAAGTGAATATGAGTTGAGTGATTTATGACTTCTCTCATATGTTCATTTGTTTGTTGTGATTTTGTTACGGATTGCCAAAGGGAGAAATTGTTAGAACATATATGATTCATGTTAGAAACATACATCAACATTTTATGTAATTGGCTAATTCTTTGACAAAACACATTTTACTTGTAATTGAGTATATCTAGGATGTGATTAATGCTTCAAGAAACAATGTTTGAAGTTCAAGTGTTAAAGCCATGCAAGTCTATCCAAGAATCAAGTGAAGAAATGCTAGTCTTTAAAGCTCAACAGCTAGCTCGACAACTAGTTTCAATCAAGGTTTAAAAAGCTGTTCCAGCCCGAGACTCGGTAGCTGCTCAATAGATAGGGTATTTGTCGAGATTTATGAAAAAAAGATTTTTAGTTTTGATTTTCATCCAACCTGTGAATATATGTTTAAGCTTTCTTTTCTTACAACCCTAAACAGATATAAAGATTATTTTAAGAGCCGTCACAAGCAACAGTTGCATAAGAACACAAAAGAGCACAATTGCACAAGTGTGAAGAAGAGTGACTAGAAACCTAGTTTGCCCTAGTTCATCTTGAAGAAGCTGTTGTATTTGTACACCGTAGGATTTTGTGACCAAGCAACTTCGTGATCTTTATCGTGTAATGAACAAAAGAACTTTGCAGCCAACAAAGTGATAAAGTTTGTGATAAAGTCGCGTATTAAGATCCGTGCATCTATTGGCTAGTCACATACTGGGAGTCGTGCAATACAAGGAGAGATTATCACTACAGAACAAGTCTAATTAGGTATTGGGGTAAGGGTTCAACTGTAAGTTAGTATAAGGTATTAGGATTCCTTTACTTGTAACTGCTTATTTTGATAATAGTGAA
This sequence comes from Castanopsis chinensis, assembly GCA_032878915.1. Taxonomy (NCBI): domain Eukaryota; kingdom Viridiplantae; phylum Streptophyta; class Magnoliopsida; order Fagales; family Fagaceae; genus Castanopsis; species Castanopsis chinensis. Next base: position 44,428,417 of record JAVQMG010000132.1, read on the forward strand.
GTCTCGTGAATGGTGACCTTAAAATCACCCGGTAGGGTTTTTGCCTCGGACGTTTTCCCCATTCGTAAACAAATCACCATGTCAAATTTAATTTCAGCTGCATTTAGTTATTTGGTGATTTGCTTGTGCTACCACGCTCATTGCATGTAATTTAACGTAATTAATTCACTTGACTAATTAATTGGTTAATTCATTATAAGGGGTCAATACATTCTTAGCCTATCATATTCTAGTTTATTTTCTCGTGTAGCACATGCATTAAATAAGTAATTATAATCATGTTGAATTATTTGACACTACGCAATTTTAAACTCATGTGATCAACTTGATTTCCTCATGTGATGCCACCATTGGAGCAACTCGAATTTGTATTTTATATGCACACCAGATCGAGTTATTGATTTGGTAGAGTTGCATGATATTCCGTTTTTCGTTTTATTCTCTCATATTTATGGTAGACTCTATGCATTTAGTTACTTTCAGACAGTTCCTAACAAGTACTCATAGAATTGGAAACCCAGACCCTCATAAACATTTTTGCTTGAGTGAGAAGCCAGAGTCTAAAACCGGCCCACCTCACATAGCGTGTCACTTTATTTCTACAGTGGGTTTCTCTTTAATCAATGGTCATTTCTGTTTTCTCTCCCCATTTCTGCACCACTTACTATCTTTTTTTTTTTTTTCTTTTTCTTTTTTTTAATTCGGTTGAGATTTCATTTTTGTGTTGGACCCTCCACGTGAATAATGCATTCTTCCTACCCCACCTGCACTATTACTATTGATGCATCCATATCATGATTCATGAAGGCATCGCACGCAGCAGAATATCTACTTGTGTAGTAACATTGTTCCAATCCTCACAGTGACAGATCTGTGACCTATCTGATTCTTATTACGACAATTTTTGTTGCACACAATCTTAAAAATCGTGTAAAAAACTAAAAATACGGTACACACTTGTGTAATAAATAGTGCTTATCCTCACCATATATGCTTGCCTTCAGCATCAAATCCCATTTATGACTTCTCAACTCATAACTACAAAAACCGAGTAGTATTCTTCGAAGGAAATCCCAAAAATTTCAGGGATTTGAATTCCTCTATTTCTTCTAACACCATTCCTGTTGTCTCAACTTTGACTATGCCCACTGAGGATGCCAAATCTTCTCCAACTTCTTCTTCTGAGGTGCACAAGCCCATTAGCTATTGGCCAGGAGTGTACCATTCACCAGTGACAGATGCGTTGTGGGACGAGAGGATGAGCATCAATGAGGCTATTTGACATACCAGACGATGCACATCCTCCTACTGAATTGCTCACAAGAACTCCCTCAGAGAGTCGCACCACCATTGTCTATGCTTTCTCCTCCTACCCCACCTTGAGAGAGCAGTATTAGGATCCATGGAATGAGTTCAGAATTGGAAAGTTGCTCGAAGACCTTGATGCCTTGGCTGGCGCCATCACTTTCAAGCTCTCTCTCTCTCTCTCTCAAATTTACTACTCTCAAATGAAATGTTGTTGGGTTCAAGATAATCCAGTAGTGATAACATTTTTGTGGTGACTTAAAAAACAAAGCTGTTGCTATATTGTATGTTAAAAGCTGGAAACATGTCAGGGTAAGTACTTCCCTTAATATTTTACCACATGTGTGCATAATTGATCATATGCTTGTTAAAAGCTGGAAAAATGTAATCAATTTTTACATTCGTTTGAAAACAGCTTATTTAACTGAAACTAAAAACTAATTTTTGCTAAAAATATGGTAAAATAAACTAAACAGTACATTGGAACCTATAAATAGTATCTTAGTGACTTGTTTGTTTGTTTGTTTGGTGTGGGATTAATTAGCATTGTTCAGATGATGATATCACAGCAAGGCCTCTCATGCTAGTCACAGCTTCTGTGGACAGGATCGTGCTGAAGAAGCCAATAAGTGTTGACAAAGATCTCAAAATAAGTGGTTCTATCATATGGGTTGGCCGCTCCTCAATTGAGATTCAAATGGAAGTCATAACTCAAGGTAATGTAATATGGAAAATGAATAGAATACAGTTTGAGTCTTTGAGATCTACAGCTATAATTTTTAAATACACCTTCTTTTGTTTAAATATTACTTAAATAAAATTTGGTTAATATTCTATATTAAATTTTTTTTAATTTAAAATCCATCATTCTAAGTTTTAAAATTTCTAATTTACTTAATGATGATTGAGCTGCGTATATATTAATCCATAATTTTCTTTGGGAAAATCATAAAACCGTTACAAATTTTATTTTCGTTTTGTATTTGAATTATTTTTTATAATTGATGACATATTAATTTGTAAGATTTATATAATATAATTTATAGTATCTCTCACATCAATATATTTTTTGGGCTTTTCTTAAAAGTGGAGGAAAAAAATGTACAAATTACATATTTGGGAAAAAAAACACTTTCTCCCTTTTATTTATGGGTTAGTTCACAATAATCATCCTAAACTACGAAATCAAAAATTAATGTTTTGAAAATGAGTAAATACCCCTACTTTGTTACAGAATCTTTTGATTCATGGAATATTTCACAATAAAATTATTAAAGTACTTTTGAGATGGAAAATGCAAATGACCCAACGTTGAGACAAAATTAACTAAAAAAAAAATTATATTAATAGAAGAAAAAATTACTTAATTTATTAAAGTAAATATTTGGTTAACATATATATATATAAGTAAAATAATAATTGAAAATAATCAATAAATAATTAATCATTAATATATGAAAATATAAGATAAAGATAAATATAAGATATTCCAAAAAATCGTTTGAATACTTAAAAAGTAAAATGAAAAAATAAATTAACTTGGAAGTATTAGCTAATCATATTTACGAAAATTTTAGAATGTTCTATGTAGGCCTTGATTTTATTTCAAATATGTTATATTAAATTGTTATTTTGAATTAACTAAAAAATATTAATGTTTGTTTTTCCTATCTTAGATTTATTTCTAACTATCAAAGGATTTTTTTTTAATTATAAATAACCTTAAAAATTCTATAACATTGTAATAAAAAATTGGAAAAAATATATATATATGTAAAATTGAGCACATTAATTAGGAGATAATACTATAATATATCATAAGATTTTGTTTTTTTCCTTCTTCAGTATACTAGAGAAGTTGAAAGTTAATTTTTTTTTATTTAAAAAAAAACATTTAGGCTTGAAATTTTTAATATTTCAAATTTGAAATATTAATATAATTTGACACGTTCATTATGATTCACTCCTTAACTAGTAGGTCATTTGCACTTTTCCCCCCTTAACTTCTGTGTTATTTGCAATTCTCTGTTAAGCATATTTAGTACTTTCCCTATGAAATATTCTATGAATCAAAAAAGATTTCGTCATGTGTTACTAGAGTTGGGTGGGTGGGGGGGGGGGGTATTTGCTCATTTTCAATAGTTAAATGGGAGCATTGCATGATTTTAGAATTTAGGGAGAGAAATAAAGATAAAGGAGGAAAATGTGTTTTTTTACCTTACATATTTTTAAAAACTTTGTTATACTTAACCCTTTTCTATTCATTTTGCTATTAAATTAAAAGAAAATTATAGACATGTGAATCACATGTGATGGTTGAAGAGCTAAACCCTAGTACCTAAAAGTAAAAGACCAATTACCTATCCATCTCTCCCAATCCTCCATCTATTTGTTTACCGAAAATATCATATACTATATAATAAAAGTTGAGCTTAGAAGCCGTGATTCCGCCAAATGGCTTCATCAAATTGCAGACATTTTTTTCAAATTAAAAAAAATAGATATAATTTTTTTTGTTCTTATTTTCTACTCCTATAATTTCTAAGTTGATAAAAAATATTAATTTGATTACAATCTAAATTCTTAAGTTAATTATTTTTTTATTAAAATTTTTAAGTTAATAAAAAATATAAAATTTGATTACAATTCAAAATCTTCAGCTAATCCTTATTTATTTTATTTATTTAAATTATATTACTACACGTAGATATAATTTGAAGGGGAAAAACATGGATTGTATTAAAAAAGTTTATAAAAGGCTTTTAGTTTGGATACAACTTAAATTTGTTAAAATTTAAATGATAAATTTTTACATAATTATACTATTTTTAAATTTTATCCCTTAATTTGAATAAAATTTAAATGATAAAATTTTACATAAATTATATTACTGTTAAATTTTATATTTTCCTCAAATTCACTATTTCTTTTATGGATAGCCATAAATTCACTTCACTTACACATACTCAACATTCATGGGTGAAGAGAACTATGGTTTTTTTTTTTTTTTTTTTAAATAATCTCTGTTGGTACTTGGTAGATATATATTATCCATTAACGGACCCTTTTTTTTTTTTTTTTTTAGAAAACATTAACCCTACTTGATATGTTTTCTTGTTTTTCTTATTATTATTATTATTATTATTATTATTATTATTATTATTATTATTATTATTATTATTATTATGTGCTCAATAACTATTTAGATAAGCATTATACAATCTGACCATATCTATGATTTTGTAGCTAACACGAAAATGAGTTATTTTTAGAAAAAATTGTTGCAATTTGGTAAAGCCATTTTACATAAGTAACTACTTTTAGTGTTTAAATAAAACACTTAAATTCTTTGGATTTCCTCTTAACACAATGTGACTTTTTTTTTTCTTCGGATTTTCTGTTCACACACTACTTTTTTTATGATTTACTTCAGCTTTACACTTCCATAAATTAGACTAACATTAGACTTTTTGTTCATATCAACTTCAATGTAAAGTGTATATATATCAAATAATTCTTAATGAATACTTACCATACGCTTTTTTTTTCTCTATTCTTCTACCTACAACCTTGCAGGTATGTCTTCGTTCACTCTTTTTTTTTTTTTTTTCCCATTAAATTGAATAGGTTTTGTGTATTTTTTGTCTTTTGTTTAACCTAATTTTAAGTTTTTCCAATTTATATGATTATAGTTTGAAAATCAATCATTAAATATGCTTAGACATGATTTTTTAATATTTTGTGATTTTTGACATGGGTTCCAATGGTAATATGTTGCTTCCTTTGTCTCAATTTTGATTTAGAGAACAATATTCTTTTTAGCTTATTACTAATCATGTCTTGATAATTTGACGATAAATTTTTCATAACAATTTGATTTTTATTGATCATTAAATTTTCTAATAAATAACAATGATAAACAAGAGCAAGAATACATATAGTGTACAAAGAGATACTCAACAATCTCACAAAGATACAAAATTCTCATTAGAGAACAATTGGTATGTTACAAAATTAATAATAATTTTCTTATTTAGATGTTATCATTTTATGTTTGATAGTTATTATACCAATACAATTTATTTATTTTGTTATTATAATAATTATTTATTTCTTTATTGTTTATTAGATAAAATATATATTTTATAAGTTTTGATGGGGAGCTAAAACTCAAACCATCTCTAGTTTGTCCTTAAGAGTCGTCTAGAGCCAAAGGTCAGCCCAACATAAGAAGATCATCCATGAACATAAGGGTTGTCCATCAGGAAAGCGCCTGGACGACCCTCCAACACTTAGGAAATTTCCAGAGATGGATTTATCTACAAAAGCTTGTAATTCGGACTACATGCTACTATTTTGAAACATGAGCAAAATCCTTGTTCATCTCTATAAATTCCTACTAAGTACTTAACTTCCAATGGTAGTTGTAGAAGACAAGATTGAATATTCTAACTTCTATAGCAGTTATGGAAGTTAAATCTGAACTTTCTAATTTTCACAAATATTGGGAAAGTTACTTAACAAGTAACCACTTCAAAACTCACTATATAAAGACTCATTCACATGAAATGAAAGTAAGTTTCAACTATTCCTAAAGTTGAAATTCTTGAGTTCTAGAGAGAAAAACTAACTTAAGCATCGGAGGGTTCTTGGTCGGTTCACCCCAATCACCTTTAATCTCATGTCTTTTTCTTTTTAGACTTTCCAAGCAACCACTAGCCCATTGAAACTCGGAGCATTCATCCTACTGATTTTCTATGCATCATCAGTTGACAAAAGACTGCATGGTTCGGACAAGATCAATGACCACTAGTCCAAGCTATCAGGATAGTGGGAACGCTTCCAGTCATCCGAACCGCAATCGTCAATCAGCACTTGTTATGCAACTGCCTTCCATACAATAAGTGCAATCCATGGCAACCGCCACGGCAAAATTAACCCGTCAGAACCAAGAGTTGACTAGTGAGATTAATCTAAGGAGACAACGCCATGAAAGATGTGTGGAAGGGAAAACCCAGAGTCAAGAAGTTAGAGAAGGAGAAAATGCTGAGTATGAGAACCAGTCAAGAGGTACCACTTCACAAAGGTTGCCACACTTGGAAAGGGGGATGGGTCAAATAAGGAAGGCCATGGATGAGATAAGGGAGAATATGAGAAGGAAGAATTTCGTAGATGATTTAGTTCATCAAATTGATTCTTCTTTCATGGCTTCCATTAACAGTCATCCTCTAAATACTAAGTTCAAGATGCTTTCCCTGGACTCATATGATGGAACGTGCAACCTGTGTGAACATATCGCTACCTTCAAGACTACAATGCATCTTCAAGGGGTTCTAGACAAGATTATGTGTAGGGCCTTCCCTACCATCCTTTATGGGCCAGCATGAGTGTGGTTCGGCAAGATACCTCCAAACACTGTGGGTTCTTTCGAAGAATTAAGTAAGTTATTTGTCAACAACTTTATCGAAAGGCAAAGGCATAAGCGCTCCTCGTCTAGCCTGTCGACCATAGAGCAAGGGGAAAATGAAAGCTTACGGTCTTTCATTACTCTCTTTAACAGGGAAGTCCTAGTGGTAGATAAGATGGACGACAAGTTGTTATTGGCAATCTTCCACAATGGAGTTAGTTCCGATTTGTTCATTCACAAACTCTATAATCAAGAGCCATAAATCATGGCTGAACTTGTCCATTTAGCCCAAATCTTCATGAATGTAGAGGATGCAATCATTGCTAAGAAAAAGAGAAGAGTCAAAAAAATGGAAATAGATCTCCCTTGCCATTCTAAATAGAGTCCTCGTCCAAAGAAGGTTCAAACGGGAGAGAAGAAAGATCGAGAAAATAGGAAGGCAAGTTTGTCTTCAGCAAGGAGTCAACACTATACATCGTTGAACACTCCACTTAAACAAGTACTTATGCAAATCAAGGATGACCCATCCTTGAAGTAACCTAAAAAAATGAAGGAAGATCCCAACAAGCGCAATGGGAACAAGTTTTGCTGCTTCCACCGAGATCATGGGCATGACATAGACGAGTTTTTTTGACTCAAAGTAATAGATAAAGAATCTAATCAAGCAAGAAAAATTAAGAAACTTTCTTGCATGAGATCATAGGGACGAGAAGTTGAAGGGAAAAGTAGAAGAGTCGTCAAGGCCCCCACTTGGAGAAATAAGAGTTATTATAGGAGGGACCTTAGCAGAGCAATCTTCCAAGTCAAGGAAGACGTACTTGAAGGTAGTACAAAACATCCAACTCTCTAAACGACCCCCAAGGACGAGGGGGGCAGATGAGCAAGCCATTACATTCAAGGACGAGGACGTTGAAAAGGTTCACTGCCCACATGACAATGCAATCGTCATCACTTTACTCATTGCTGATTATATGACTAGAAAGGTGTTGGTAGACAATGGGAGTTCAGCAGACATCTTATATTACCCTACCTCCAACAATTGAGACTTGGACAAGATCAACTTCATCTAGTGAATTCGCCCTTGGTAGGATTTGGGGGGATGAAAGTGTAACCCGTGGGTACCATTATATTACCTGTGGTGGTATGAGCATATCCACAACAGACAACCAAGGAAGTAAATTTCCTCATTGTAGACTATTCATCTTCGTACAGCGCCATCATTAGAAGACCGAGTTTAAATAGCTAGAAGGTAGTAACATCCACCTACCACCTATCAGTCAAATTCCCAACAAATTTTGAAGTAAGGCAAGTGCAAGGAGATCAATTAGCCACTAGAGAATGCTACCTAGCCATGTTGGCTATAGACGAGCATGTGCAAACGATGAATATAAAGGAGAAAAAGGTTACCGTGAAGCCCACTGAATTGCTGAAAGACGTTCCTTTGGACGAGAATAACCTTGAAAGGTATACAAGGGTTAAAGCAAGCATGGAGAAGAAGACGAAGCAAGACCTTGTCCAATTCTTAAAGAGGAGCATTGATGTGTTCACGTGGAGTCATAAGGACATGCCAGGTATTGACCCAAGTGTCATTACCCATCGTCTAAACGTGTATCCTTCGTCCAAGCTCATATGTCAAAAGAAAAAAGTTTTTGCTCCTAAACGAGATATTGCCATTAAAGAAGAAGTTCAGAAGTTGACTATAGCAAGATTTATTCGGGAAGTTTATTACCCGAACTGGTTGGCTAATATGGTGATGGTCAAGAAGGCTAAGGGCAAATGGAAGATGTGCATGGATTTCACCAATTTGAACAAGGCTTACCCCAAAGATAGCTATCCATAGCTATCAGAGGCTAAATGCTCCGGGCTTCAATGGGCTTGGGGTTGCTTGGAAGGCCTGAAAAGAAAAAGACACAAGATCAAAGGTAACTAGAGTAAACCGGCCAAGAACTCTCTAATGCTTAAGTTAGTTTTTCTCTCTAGAACTTAAGAATTCCAACTTTAGAAATAGTGGGAACTTACTTTCATTTAATATGGATGAGTCCTTATATAGTGAGCTTGGGAGTGGTTACTTGTTTAGTAACTTCCCTAATATTTGTGGAAGTTAGAAGGTTCAGACTTAACATCCAAAACTGTTATAGAAGTTAGAATATTCAATCTTATTTTCTATAACTACCATTGGAAGTTAAGTACTTAGTAGGAAGTTATAACGATGAACAAGGATATTGCTCATGTTTCAAAATAGTAGCACGTGGTCCAAATTACAAGTTTTTGTAAATAAATCTATCTCTAGAAATTTCCTAAGTGTTAGCGGGTCGTCTAGGCACTTTCGTGATGGTCGACCCTTGTGTCCATGGACGACCTTCTTATGTTGGTCTAACCTTTGGCTTTGGACAACTCTTATGGACAAACTGGAGATGGTTTGATTTTTAGTTCCCCATCAGTTGCCCCCTTGTCTAAGGGTCATTTAGAGTACTATTGAATTTACTGTTGACTTTTGACACGTGCCATTATTTCAGTGGTTAAATGTTGTGCCACATGTCATCATTACCTTGGTCGAATTTGACTGTTCCAGATTATGTCACATGTCATAATCTCGTTGTTTGAACAGTCACGTCAATTTAGCTTTTTGAGACAATGCCTCGTGGCATCCTCTAGTTAGTCGCGCCGTTTCAGATGCCAAATTCCACTACCTATAAATAGTAGAATTCCTCTCCTACTCTTTCACATTTCCTAAATTTTCTCCTTTGACATTTGTCGTCCAACACCTCGTCTAGAAGTCTTTCCACATCTTTAAACCTTCTTTGTCTAGAGCCAGGTATTCTCTTCATCCTCGTCTTTAGGTTTCAAGTTTCTTCAAGATGTCTAAGATTGTTATTTCTTCGTCTAGTAACAATGTTGATGAGGAGATAGACGAATATCATGATAGTATTAGTAACAGTACTAGTATTGTTACTAGTACTAATGGAGGTAGTAGTAATAGTAGTAGTAGAGGGAATACCATGGACAAGCAATACACGTCCGGAGTTCCTGGGGTTCCTTTGGAGGTTCTTCAAGAGCAACTTAGGACGAGAGCAGCTTATGGGTCGCGAGTTGGCACCCTGATGAGTGTTCCTCCGTCCACTCATTTAGATGAGGTAGAGACCATGTATAGTTGTGCTGTAGGCATCCATTTCAAGACAGATGAAAAAAGACTTACTTCCTTGGGGAGTTGGTATCAATTTCTAGATGACCTTAACCCTAGGTTAGCCATCCAAAGGGAATGGTGTTGTGACCCTCTTCTTGGAATAGGTGTTTATGAAGCTTACCTTCTAGGGGAACTTAGGTTACCTCTCAATGTCTTCGCTAGGGAGTTACTTACTAGGTTAGGTTTAGGAGTATATCAATTTAATCCTAATGCATGAAAGCTGGTCATCTCTATGCAAGTTTTATGGAGGGAAGTGTTTAAAAGGGATCATCCTCTCACTATGGACGAGTTCCTCTATTGCTACAAGCCCTCAGAGATTAGTCAGTCCCTTGGTTTTTACTAGTTCATAGCCAAGGGCAAAGACTGTAAATTAATAAAGTCCCTTTTAACGTCTGATAGAAACTGGAAGACGAGTTTTTCTTCATCTCTAGTTTTTAGGCTTGACACCCTGTTGAGGTTGGCAGAGATCCATTTGCCCCCTATACTAGAAAGATAGGGAACCTTCGTTCAGAAGGTATGTTTCTTTCCTATTCAATATTTTTTCTTTCTTTATAATCATCTAACCCAATTATGTTAAGCATATCATGCATGGGCATATAAGAGAGGAAAAAGAAATACCCAATTATGTTAAGCTCTTGATATTGCACTTTTGCTATGCCGAAGCATACAGATGTCCTTACATGATTGGCGGGCAACAGTGGTGAGATGGTTATTCATGCATTTTTCTTAGGATTTTCTAGTTCTTTCAGTCACAAAGAATGATATGAATGTTAAGTACAAGAGATTACTTAATCTTACTCATCACAAACACGTGCCACAAAGCTCACTTGCTTAGTTATTCATAGAGATGTTCATCTAAGCTACAAGAGAAACAAAGTTCAGAATTCAAGGTACACAAGTGCCAATGTACACAAACACACTAATTTTGTATTTTTCTGATTTTTCAATTTTTTTAATTTTTTTTTATGAAAAACAAAATAAAGCAAGGCTAAAAACACACAAACAAAAGCATGTTAAACCAAGCAATGCATAAAAACTAGACTGACCCAAAATAAAAAAGCAAAACACTCAAGTAATGCATACACATAAAAAGAAGGAGAGAGAAAGAAAAATGACTAAATCACTTAGAGTCTTTTTCCTTCCATACCTTGGAGGAACCTTTCCTTTTAGAAAACCCTTGAACCGGCGATGAGGGAAAAAAATTGCAACCGTTCAAGTTCGAAAAGAATATGAGGGCTTTGAAGATATCTCCAAGAGGAGCAAGAGATGATGAAAACTAATTATGGTTTCTTGAAGAGATCATACTATTGCTCTGTTGGGTGGCTAGCCACTTATAGCAATTAGGTCGAGTATGTCCAGCTACTCCACAATAATGACAGAGATGCTACTTTTTCTGTTTAGACTTTTGAACATTACTCTTCTTAGCCCTAAGGTTTTTAGTTTCTTTCTTAGCAAGCTCAAGGGGTGCTCCTAAAATAGATTTACCCTTGTCTATGTTTTCACTAGCTAACACAGTTTTGATATCATTATTTTCATATTCAACATTATTAGTAAGAGAAACAAAAACAGTTGTACTAGAAGAAGTAATATTAGGAGAGGAAAAGTTATACCCTAAACGAGTTTGATCAAAAACAGATTTCTAAAGGCTGAGCATCTCATCAAGTTTTACATTCGAAGGCCTCTCCAACTGAGCTCTAACTTGAAATAGCTCTGTTTCAAGGTTCTTGGTCTTCTTAGCCAAGAAATTGTTCTCAAATCTCAGTACTCCAATAATCTGATTGGCTTCATCAAATTTTGTGGAGATTTCTTCTTATTCGAGCTCCACATCACTGAGTTTCTTGGTGGCCAACCTATACAACTTCTCATGCTTTTAGGAAACCTTGTATAGCTTTGCATAGGCTATGTGGATGTCATCTTATTCATCCATCTTCTCAAACTTTGACTCCACCAAGTCCTCTTCTTCATCCACATCTTCTACAACCCCCTTAGTAAGATTGACGTGGTGATGAAGGCATTTAGGATTCCTTCATCCTCATTTTCATAATCATCCTCAAGTTTGGTGTCACTCAATGTAACAGCAAGTGCCTTACTTTTCCCAATGGTCTTGAGATATATGGGGCACTCTTGTTTCATGTGTCCAAAGCCTTGACACCCGAAACACTTAGGTCCTAAGGGAACAATGTATTGACTGCCATCCCTAGTATCCTTCTTCCTTTTATCTTGGCTCTTAGATTGAGAAGAACTAAATTACCTACGATCCTTGTCAAAGCCCTTCGCATTGGAATTCTTCATGAACTTCTTGAATTGCCTAGTAATATAGGACTTCATTTTAGAATCTTCATCGTCTGAAGACTCATCTGTGTCACTACTCTTAGCCTTCAGTGCCATGCTCTTACCCTTACTTGATTTTTCAATCCTTGTTAAACCCAACTCATAGGTCTGCAGATTGCCAACTAGCTCTGTCAAAGGAATTTTGTCGATGTCCTTTGATTCTTTAATAAAGGTGATCCTCGCGTAAAATCCCTCAGATAGAGATCTGAGTACCTTTCTCACAATCTTAGGTTAAGGAATGGTTTCCCCAAGATTAAAAGCTGAATTCACTATGTCCTTGAGCTTGGCATAGAACTCATCAAATGACTCATCCTCCTCTGTTTAAATCTCTTCAAAGCTTATAATGAGCCTCTGAAGTTTCGAGTCCATGATAGTCTTGGTTCTTTTATAAGTTATTTGGAGGATGGTCCATACTTCCTTAGCAGTTTCTGTGAATGATATCTTCTTGAACTCCTCATTCATGACAACGCTTTAGTGCCCTGCTGTTGAAATTTGCTGCCTTGATCTTAGCTTCATCCTAATCAGCTAGCGCTTCCTTTAGCTTGGTTCAGCCTATCTCCACAGCTTGCCACACTTTCTCATCTAAAAACTGCAAGAAAGTTCTCATACGTACTTTCCAGTATGCATAGTTAGTACCATCAAATAACGGAGATATAATGAGTGACTATCCTCTATCCATTACAAATAGGAGTCAATGGATTACACAGCAAAGATCAAAACCTAATCAGAGTGTGCTTACTCTGATACCACTTGATAGGCCAAGAATGTATTGACCTCTTGTGATGAATTAATTGATTAATTAACCGAATTGATTAATTAATTAGATTAACATACAATATATGTGGCAGTACAAACAAATCATAAACTAAAATAAAATGTAATGAAAAATAAAATTAACACGGTGATTTGTTTACGAATAAGGAAAACTTCCAAGGCAAAAACCCCATCGAGTGATTTCAAGGTCACTGCTCCCGAGAATTCACTATTATCATAACAAACGGTTACAAGTAAAGGAATCTTAGTACGTTATACCAACCTACAGTTAAACCTTTATCCCATTAATCAATTGAACTTGTTCTGTAGTGACAATATTTTCTTTTAATGCACGGCTCCCAGTACGTAACTAACCAATAAATGTGCGGATCCTAGTACGCAACTTAATCACCAACTTGAGAGGGATGTTGGCTGCAAAGTTCTTCAGTTCTTCAGCTCTTTACATGATGAAAATCACGAAACTCCTTGTTCACAAAACCCTACGGTATACAAATACAGCAACTTCTTCAAGAGAAAGATGAACTAGGGCATATGTCTCTGGTTCACAATATGCTTGTGAAGAACTTTTGCATTGATGTGCATCAGCTATGACAACCCTTAAAACAATCCTTATATATGTTTAGAGTTGTGAAAAAAGAAAGCTCAAACATCTATTCACGAATTGGATGAAAATCAAAACTGGAAAACTGACTTTCTTAAATCTCAATAGATACCCTATCTGTCTAGCAGCTATCGAGCTTCAGACTTAAATAGCTTATTAAGCCTCAATAAATACTAGCTATCGAGATTTAAAATCCAGCACTTCATCACTTGATTCTTGGACAAATTTGCATGACTTTAATACTCGAAGCATTAAACATATCCTAAATCTACTCAAATACAGGTAAAGTGCATTTTGTCAAAGGATTAGCCAATTCTGTATTGACATATGTTCCTAACATGAATCACATATGTCCTAACAAAGAGAAAGAAGATTTGTTTTTTAAAAAATCTCCAGAAAATACAAATAAATAATTTTCTTTCACTTACAATCTATATATGTAGAGCCATACTTGGATTCAACCACAAACACAACACGGCTACTTACAACATAAAATCATGGCAATCACACTCACAAAAACTTAATTACACAAGTCCATTTCATACTTTCAAACATCCTTTCAGATTTTCAAATTTTCATACATGTAGAATACATTTCACAAAAAAAAAAAAAAAAAAAAAAAACCTCTAAATCCAAAAGAAAACTCATAAATACATTCCTCTATTTACCACATACATATCGATACAATATATGGCCTAGACATTGATATTGCGGAAGCAAGAAAAAAGCGCACGCACAATACTCTTTTAGATGGAACAGAATCTTAATCGATAGTTTCCGATCATGAACCTTGAATCCACAAGAGGTCCCTTGACTTTTGAATAAGTTATTAATAATAATCAGTATTGCCTTCAGAGGCTACAATGCTTTTAAATGATTAAAAAAAAAAAAGCTATAGTAACTAAATGACTAGAAAAATCTTTAAAAGCCTAATTTGACTAAACAACATTAAAAACATCTAAAAATAAGGAAATAATAACTCTAAACCTAAAATAACAAAAATTACATAAAACTATCAAAATTAATATATTATAAAGATTAAATAGTAGATTCTATCATACATCAAACAACTTGCATGAGGGACAAAACAAGAGATTTAGTCTAGGGGATGCAAGCCACGAGACATGAGCCCAAAAATAATTTTATAATTTAATTTAAGAATAAAAAATATGCTAAATAGAGAAATGATAGAGAGGCAATATCAATTCTCAATAGTCGCCACTGTTGGTGGCGGTGACAAGTGATGGTGGCTGGTGGTGAGGAGTTTGCAAGCTTAGGTAGAGAGAGCTGATGTTTTACTTAAGACCGAAAGGAGGGGCATTTCGGTCGTTTTTGGTAAGCCTAGTGGGCTCTAAGGCAGTGGGTGTCGAGTGAATATCATTTTAGGTAAGCCTGGTGGGCTCTAGTGCATGGGCTTTATACGCATACTGATCATGCCAATGCTATTATATATTCGGAAACTGTGGACAAATTAAATCTGAATTTTTTTCACCTCTTTTGCAATTAATTAAAATTTTAATTAATATATTGTGACTATTCTTTGATTTAATTTATAATTTTAAATATATTATAATTTTTAATTGAACTCTAGCCCTACCAAAACTGTGACTATTCTTTGAACTCTAACCCTTCTTTCTAAAGCTCTAAAGCATGAACTATCAATTTCTCGTAACTCTAAGCCCATCACAAGCACATGTACACTATGTCTCGGCCTGTCCTACATCACTTACTCTTCAATGTCCTTCAGGAGTCAGGACCTTAATTAGTCTTTAATTTGATGTCGAGATGACGATAACCTTCAGTGACACAACATCTTCACTTGGGCCTTCACTACATATTTATTCAGATATGATGAGTGCTGCTTTAATACTTTAGCCCAGTTTGCTTAATTTACTTACATGATTTGAATCATCAATATTGCTGGAAGCACCTAAAATTTACTCTATTAAAACAAAGCTAGTCATAGTGATCTATCACAAGACTTTTATCCATTTACCTTTAATATGTCAACAATAAGTACACCAAAGCAGTAAAGCACATTCTTTCTAAACTGACCTATTTCGATATTACAAGGTATAACTAGGTCTTTGGTGATTGTATTCATCTTTTTAATTTTCTTTCAAATAAAATTCCCATTTTATTTGTTTTGTTCTATTAGGTTTGCTCCCTTCTTTCTATAAGCATTGACATAGTTTGGCATTCTGAGTCTAAAATTATGAAATTCATAGGTTGATTACTTTTATATACTTCTCCTGTTTCTCAAAAAAAAAAAGAAAAAATATACTTCTCCTTAGCGAGCATCATGACCTATGCAAAAAATATAATCCAAGAATGAAGGATGAAAATGGAGTAAATAATTCCAATCTACAGAATAAGGATGGTACTCACAACTGATGTCTATCCAATCAATCATTCATCAATATATATATATATATATATATATATATATATATATATATATATATATAAAAGCAGAGACCTCATGCGAGAGAGTATGAGGTTCTGTCATGTGACGCACTCTATGAAAAGAATTGAAATACATTTAATTATTGACTTTTTGTTTTATTTAGTTCAATGTTTTAAGACTTTTTTAATTAAAAAATAAATATTATTTGTATCATTTAATTTAATGTTTCAAGACTTTTCATCCCTCACATATACACATATACACACAAAACACTTTGCATTTAATTTCAATATTTTCACCTCTTGCACTTCTACCCCTTTATATATACCTATCCATAGCCCTTCAAGCCATCTCATGTCAGATATACAAACAAAAAAATGATGTCATTTACGTTTAATTTTTTGGCAACACCTGCCTAGCTCTAACATTGTTATTTAAACTAATCCTACCCCATTTGAGTTGGCTACAACCAAGGAAGGAGGGCTTGCATTTTATATTAAGTGATAACAACGATTATGATTTTGATGTTAAGGTAGGATGTTGTGAATTTGTGGGTTTTATAAATGATGTAATTAACCATGGGTGTTTGGAATGTGTACTTTGTGTTAGAATTAAGGAGAAAAAGAAAGACACATTCTATATCAACTTTTATTCTATAATTTTTAGACAAAGTATTTTTTTTTCCCCTCATCACTTCAATTGAATAATTCTAATGGATATGTATATGCAATTTATATTATTGTTTTTTATGATGAACTCATTACTAATAAATTTCTAGAACAATTATGCTTTAATACATATACGACATTATCTAAAACCATCTTACATAAAACATTGCGATATTATCCGGCTATCGCATAGATAACTTACTAGTTTATACAAAAGAGGAGTGATCTTACCGAGGGCTTAGTGGCAAAAAAACATTCATGCAATTGACCCCAATTATTTGTGATCAAGGATGGCCTAAGTTGAGTTATAAAATCTCTTTTTAATTTCCTCAATCATTTACAAGAAATTATGCTTTCCTTGTATGTTTTAATAATCTTGGGATTCAACTCCTCCTTATATGCATACTAACTTAAATCCTAAGAAACCATGCATAAATCATGAATTCTTCTTCAAACAAATGAGAACATTATTCAGCCTAGACAATTGTAGACCTATTTGCACAAAGTTGACCTTCATCTGAAGCAGGAAAAGTTCCTTTATGATGGAGCTGAAGCAAGAGATAAAGTGAGAAGAATGAAGAGGGGAGAAGATAAAAAGCAAAGTGATAAATCGGAGGTGAATAGATTAGAAGCTTTGTTGTCTGAAGGCAGGATTTTCTGTGACATGCCAGCCTTGGCCGACAGAGACAGCA
This sequence comes from Castanopsis chinensis, assembly GCA_032878915.1. Lineage (NCBI taxonomy): Eukaryota > Viridiplantae > Streptophyta > Magnoliopsida > Fagales > Fagaceae > Castanopsis > Castanopsis chinensis. Next base: position 44,445,786 of record JAVQMG010000132.1, read on the forward strand.
TTCTTCTAAGAGACACTCAACTTGAAAATGCTTTGATATGCCATCCACAACAGAGAAACCTCCATTGACGAATCTTTGGAGGGATTTTGATGCACAGAGCATTTGAATTGGCTTTTTCAACGGCTTATGCCTTTGCTGGAATAGTTCCTTCCTTTCTGGAAGTTGATTATGTTGATTTCTATAAACTTGTAAGTAACATCATCCTTTCTTTTAAGACAGCATTTCTCCCCCTTTCTGATATCATTTGTGCGGTTTAGTTTTGGATGCTTATCCTGATAGTCAGGACATATACAAGAGAAGCCCCACAAAAAAATAAAATACCTACTTCTGAAATGGAGAGTGTAAAGAAAGCCTACAAAAGATGAACATGTAGTATATATCAAGAAGCCATTTACTTAAAAAGTGATAATGAGAACAGAATCTTCATATGAGAGGGAATTTTGTTTGGGTGCAGCTAATGCTCTCAAATCAAACACATCATGGCACACAAGGGAGTAGCATTCCAAATACACTTCTTTCTTATCTACGACAACACCCTTTCCAGCAAGTGCACAACTCAGTCACTGTCCTTAGATTCAACCATTACTAGATAAAGATAAGAATGGGGGGAAGGAGTACATATGGCCAACCCCATTTAGATGATGAGGAGCCTAGTCCAAATTAATTAGTGTTAAGGCTTGAGTTAAGTGCTTCTTGTATTTGCAAATAAATGAGGCCACTTTTTATTTTAAGAACCAAAATTTGTTATATATCAATCATATTAGGGGATTTAGATTGCACTCAAGAACCCTCCCTGGAAGATTGGTTCTACCTTGCCCAAAATGTATTAGCACTACCATGCTTTGACTACCATTTTGGCATTCGGCCTACATGTGACTTGAATAACTTTGTACATATCTGGAGAAAATTTATTATATGTGTTTGTCAAACAGGTGGATGTTGGAGATTTCCTACGTTTCAAATCATGTGTTCATTACACAGAACGTGACAATCTTGATCAGCCTCTAATCTATGTTGAAGTTGTTGCTCACGTTACAAGGCCTGAAATGAGGTCTAGTGTGGTAAGTCCTAGCAAACTCCGCTTTCAAAGAACAAAAAATTTTATTTGTACTTATATAGGATGATATTATGTCTCTCATATTACCTTAAAAAGAGTAACTGTAGAAGGCTTATAATATCCTTTTCTGCACTATCCACATGAATTTGAGCTTCAGTTCATAATGGCTATCTAAAAATTTCCCTTTATTGATTGCATATCTTTTGCTGTTCCTGTATAATTTGAAACAGCTGTCAAATACTTTCTATTTTACTTTCACTGTTCGTCCTGGGGCAAGAGCCACAAAGAATGGATTTAGGCTCAGGAACGTTGTTCCAGCAACAGAGGAAAAAGCTCGCCATGTTCTAGAGCGCATGGATGCTGAGGACCTGCAGAGATCACTGAGCATTTAAACGTACAACAAATTTTTCAAGGCAACTAGTAGTAAATATGCCAATTATGGTTGAAAGTTTGTGAGACTCTAATTATATTAAAGAAACATCAGAAACGAAAGTAAGATGGAGGGCTTTTTATTGTAAACCAGTGCCAAGTACTTTGTGTAAGAAGGCTCTGTGTAATAGGTGGAATATATCTTCCACTATGTTTGTATGTGCTTTGAGCAAGGTCCGTCGGTAAGTGTTTATCTGTTTTGTATTGTTGTAATGGCATGGTGCCCTGCTGTGTTTGCAGTAGGGCAGTATGCTGTGTTTTGAAGTCTTTCTTCTAGTATTGATGTTGTTGTAGTGTCCTGTTCTATTGGAAGATTGTTCTTCAAGTTTGTTTTTATTAATAAAATTACTTATTTATCAACAACAACAACAACAACCAAAAAAAAGAAAACTTGTAGGTATTTATATATTTTTCCCCTTTTAATATATGCAAAATGAGAGGTATGTAAGTTTATTACTCCAGTAATATTTTATGAGGTCATTAGACCCGCCCCATTCCAGCAGGAAAAATTCATTCTCAAAATAATAGAAAGATGCAAATAAGCCGAAGAAACTTACCTCCAAGGTGGTGGAAAAGGAAACAAGAAGAATAACGAGAGAGGGATTAGATCTGGAGAGGCTATATCAGGAGACACTACTTTCATTTGTGCTTAACTACTTCCATATTTTCTGAGTTACAGGAACATTCAGTTGAATTTCCTTCCCCGTATATCCTAAGGAACTACTATATCAACAATGTCACAATTAAATTGCACTATTTCCTCTACTATGCTATCTTAGAGTGGAACATGACATCATCTGCATCTGCCTTGGTTGAGTTGCCACTATTCTCAACCAAACCTGAAGCTGCCACGTCAATCAATCTTTTGTGTTTTATCAACAAACTACCATTGCTCGTCTTCTTCAGGCTTCATTGCACCTTCTTGAATTCTGCTAGAACTGCTACTACTGTCTCTCTCTTATTGCCTTTTGAAGTAGCATGCCCCAAAACTATGTATTTTGTGCACAAATATGATTTTGATTCGTAGTGCACCCTAAGACTGACCCACTCATCATTCTCACACTTCGAGTCAAAGGAATGATTTATTTCCCTCCTCTAATCTCAACACGCCTTCCCTAAAGTTATTGAGCATCCTTTTCCCTTGCCCTCCCCAAATGACAAGAATACAACACTTGGAAGTATGTCAACCATACACACCATTGGCCACATAGGCATTTTCCAATATTAAGTTAACAGCAGAGACCAAATTGAGTACAAGTTGAAAATATTAGAGACCAAATTGATTGTAACCAAAATATAGGGACCAAATTAACTGTGACTCCAAAATGGTATTTTTGCAAAAACAAAATTGATGTGTAACTCAATATTATGAATACCAAGTTACACTGAAATTTTTTGTTGGGTCTATAACTCAAATTTAATAGTATCGAGTTATGTTGGAATTTTTAAAAAAGTGAACTCAATTTTAAGAAAATAGAGTTTCATTGAAGCTATATCCAAATAAGATAGTTCAAAATTAGTTTTTCTGTACCCTTCACTTTAGTTCACAGCTCCTTGGCTATACATCCCTGGATTCAGTGTGATCTAGTGATCATCTCTCTATCATCTCAGGTACAAAACCCATATCATAATTTGATGCACAAAGAAAATTTTCTAACGTAGGTGAGGAATAGTTTTAGATATTGCAAAGGTTTATCAACCAAAATGTATTTTCATATTAGGAAAATATTTTCATTTGATATGATGTATTGTTTGTGCTTCGGTATTTGGTTGAATGAGTGTTATTTGAGTACATTGGACGAATATTGGTTGTTTGGTGTTGCAAATTTGAAGTACAAAAAATGAAAATTTTACAATCTGCAAGAAGCAATGAATTAAATCTTATTTGGCTGAGATTTTTGTAAATTGTTATTAAGAGTTTAGGAGGGATCTTAGCGAAATGACGGAACTTATTTTGCTAGTGATTCTTCTTATTTTCCCCTTTAAGGTACACATTTTTTTTGGAAAAGGAAATGGGAGAATGAAAATGTTCCCCCCCCCCCCAATCCAAACAAAAACTAGTTGATTTTGACAATATTATGGTAAATTTTGGGGACTCCAATTTATTTAGGTACTGTTGATTTAATTTATTATTGTTGATAACACTAGAAGGCTTTTATTAACAAATGCCTCCTAAAGGCAAGAAAAATGGTCATAGTGAACTCAATTTCACTATGAAAAGTATGCAATTCTTGGTTTTTTTTTTTTTTAATATATAGTGAGACTCGCATATCAGACTTAAATGCATTGCATGAGACAAATTCAGGAGATACATTAACGTTTTCCTAACACCAAATGTTGAAAGTAAGAAAGAAACAAAAAATAAAATTTTAAAAAAAATTTAAAATTTGCATTATGTAACTAAAGGTGTATGTAGTAAGCACAAGTTCTTATTTTGCAAAAGTTGAATGTACATAATCACCATTGTTAGGCATTAAAAACAAAGTCTAGACATTTACAACAATGTCTAATCTCTGTAGGTAGAAATTAACAACAATGTCTAATCATGTATTAATTGGTGCATTACTTATTTAATCGTCGGATAACCTACAAGGTTAAATAAAAAATTAAATAGATATAAAAATAAATTTGAAAAATCATAAATAAATATGAAAAATGAAAAAATAGGTATGACTAAATTACTAATCAAAACTAAGTCTAAAAAAAAAACCATATAATATAATTCAAACAAGCCATATAACTCACATCACTAGAAAACTTAAATTAAAAGGATGTCATAAAATTGTAGCAAAGTCTTTGCTAAATAAAATTTTATTACATTACACGTCCTAAAATTATTGGAAGAAAAGAATATATCAAACTACAAAATCATATTTTATGCCTATTTCATATCTCACTAGTTGCCCTAATCCCATGTATTACAATATGAGCTAAAATATAAAACTATATCTTTATTGATCAGTCCAATATCAACCTCATTATAAAACTAGGTTCCACGACATTATTCACATATTTAAAAATTATTTTACTACAGTATTTTTAGTTTTTAATTTTCAGCAATAAGCGATATCGAAATAGACTCTTTGTGTGTTGTGCAATGCTCGATATTTGTTGTTGTTCATGTTGCAGTGATTGCCATTTGCTAGTGTTTTCGGAGTTGTTAGAGATTTTCAAGGTTTTTGCTTTTTAGCAAGGGATAATGTATTTTTACTTTTTAACCAAAAAACAACTATGGGTACGTGGAAGTCCAATGACATAAAAAATTATTTATTGTTATTGTTTTTAACTGTGTCAGCCTTTTTCATCCACCATTAAAAACATTAATTGTTTCAACTCAATGCCAAAAAGTTATGGACTAAAGTAACATATTTAAAATGTTAGGAACCACTTTAACACATAAGACAAACATTAGGTACTAAAGTAGTAATTAACCCCTAAAATATATAGATCTATATTCATGAGAGGAGGGTGCATCACTTCCAAACTATTGATATATTTTTCATGAATGTGATTTTCTTTTTAAAAAAATAGTAAAATGAAATTTGAGTTTCCAAAGATAGTTTCACTTGAAAAATTTTAATCATGTTTAATTGTAATAAAAATATTAATTAAAACAAAAGCCAATGAGCCTGCAACTGGGAAATCCATCCAAGAGCTAAGAGCATCGGCAGCCCATAATCCTATCCAATTCTATTTTACCATCTTAAAAATTTACTTTATCAATTATACAATACTATTTTACAATACTTCAACATCCCAACTTTTATTTTACAATACAACACATTAAAATAATATTTCTACACAATAAAATAATATATTCTAAAACTCAAATAAAAACAAAAACCCAAAATCCAAAACAACTCTGCAACCACCTGCTACCACCACCACCACGAAGAACATACCCAAACGGTTGTTTTCTTGAAACCCCAGCCACAAACTCATGGCCATCAAAGCCCAGAAACCCATAGAGAAACCAAAATCAAATCAAAATCAAATCAAACCAATAGCAATAGCAACCCCCAACTCCTGCAACCACAGCAACCCACAAATTACACACAAAAATCTATGAAATATAAAAGGAAAAAAACCGTAAGAAACTAATAAAAAAATAAAAATTTACATTTGATCAAGCTACTTGCTGACTTCCTCCACCTCTTCCAGATCAGTAAGCAACTGGTGCGCAATCTCACCATACAACAAGGTCAATAGCTCTGCTCATCACCGCCGAAGGTCGGTTCTCTGGCCTCCGATAGTGCAGTTCTTGGACTCAGTTCAATGCGGTGCATCGGTAGATCGACGTCCACAACCACAGATTGATACCCACAACCACAGATCGACATCGTCAAATCCAAAAAAAGCAGGTCAACAATCATACATCCAAATATCTACACCCACAAATTGAAACCCAATAACCCACAAAGATCAAAACACTAAAAACTAAGCTGAGAGTTGAAGCATATGAATGTTGGGTATCGAAGATCTGAGTTTGAGGAGAGAGAAGAGATCAATGGCGGCGGTAGTTAGGGTTTGGTGAGAAAAGGGATTGGTTCGGTTTTGCTTTGGTTTCTGTATTTTGTCTCCAACGACTTCATAATGATCTGAAAAAGTCCATAGTGATCTAAAGTGTATCGTTGGGAGGAGAAAAGAAAATTAAAGGAATTATTTAATAAGTTTTTTAGTAGAAAAATTAAAGTAGAGACTTGGTCAGGTGGCTTGCGGTGGCCTTGAAGGTGGCTTGCAATGGTGCCTGTGACAGTGGGTCCGACCATGGTGGCTTGGTAATGGCGTTCATGTCCACCATGATTTTGGGTATGAGGAGGAGAGAACAAACAAGAGAGAAGAAGACAAGAGAGAAAGGGAAAAGAAAGAATGAGAAAGGAAGAGAGAGAAGAATCAGCAGAAATATAATAATAATTTTTTACTATACAATCTTGCTACAGTACGATCCTAGAAATAGGATGGTACTGTAGTAGTATTGCAAAATTTTTTACAATGGACACATTTGGCAAGTTGGACTAGAGCAACAATTTAAGTCTGAAATGGTAAAATATATCAAGATATACAATATACCATTTGGGCTATGGATGCTCTTAAGCCCCATGACAGAGCAATATATATATGCTTCTCAATTCCAAAAAGAAGGACCAACCGAACAAGTAAAAGTAATCCAAGTACGCTATGCTTGAGAAATCAAGGTGGTCCATCCAAGGATCCAAAGAAAACCCATGAAATATCTTCTTGATTTTGGAATGGTGAAATTGTTGATACAGAGATTAACCTCCTGCTATTGTACATTTCCCTTGCAGGTTCCTCTTAATTAGTTCCTAGGATTTAGGAAGGTGTATTCATGCAAGTAGTTTACTTGTAAGTTGTTACTCTATTAATCCTAATTATATTCGAGTTATTTCAATTTGACTCGAGTTCTTAGTTGTTAGCTTGTAAGGTCCTTTGTTCCTAATCATCTTTCATGTTCAAGCTGTTTACCATAGTATTGATAATCGATTAGTCTTACTAGCATATAACCCATGCAAATACATAGATACATTTAAAATTAAACACAATTTTTATTATAAAAATATAAATAATTAGTCAAATTATTTTAAAAAAAAATAGCATGTAACACATGCATACGTATGAAACATTTAAAATTAAACATAATTTTTATCATAAAATATAAATAATTAGTCAAATTATTTTTCTTAAAAGTAAACGTAATTAGTCACATATTAAATTCTTACCTAAATTTAATACTACTTATGATTATTTTTTTCTAATTTTTAATAAGATAAAACATATGGTGATATTTTTTATGCAGTGATTTTTATTTAGTATATGTGATTAGGTTTTGTAAAAAAAAAATTATGGTTCATTAATATTAAATTTTTAATATTTTGTATTCATTAAGTCATTTGGCACAAATATTTAAAAACTTAAGCGGATAATTATGATGTGATGTCTACATAAATTTAGACACATGACACAAAATTAAATTCTAATTGAACTTTCTCTAAATTCTATCTATTAATATATATACATATAGATTTACGCTGTAACTTAGCATGACTTCTTCTTTTTTTTTTTTTTTTTTTTTTTTTTTTTTTTTTGAGAAACACACATGCAGTGACTTAGCATGACTTTAGCTTATTGATACCTTTTTTTTTTTTTTTTTTTTTTTTTTTTGAGAAACAGCTTATTGATACTCTATAACTTAGAATTGCAATAAGAAATTAGCTCTTGATTGTAATAAGAATTTAGCCTGTTGATTTCCATCAATAACTGTTACTAGCATCATCTTCAATAATTACATCAATTTGAAAAGAAAAAAAAAATCCTCTTAATTAAGGCGTCATTGAACTACATTCCTTTTGAGAATTGAATTCAAATCCCCAAATCAACATCTTTCGCAAACAAATCGAAGCATCATCGATACACCAGCACTCATATTGATTAGCCAAAATTAAAATCATCTCAAACAAACACAATCAGTTACATAGATTCCAAATCTATCCTTCAAAAGTTCTCTTAATTGAGAAATCACCAAACCGCATTCATTTTAGAAGCGAAGTCAAATCCCCAAATCAACATCTTAAGCAAACAAATCGAAGTTTGACAAAAGTCATCTATACACCTGCAATCATATCGATCAGGCAAAATTAAAATCATTTCAAACAAACACAATCAGTCGCATGGATTCCAATCTATCCTTTATTTTTCTTTTACAAATACATATAGAGTGTGATTGATAGTAGAGGCCAATGCCCCGACCTCGCTCTGCAGTCTCTTGCCTTTCCCTTTATTGTCCTTCAACCATCCGATCCAAACTCAGTTGAGTGAAGTCTATACTTAAATTCAACTTTAATATGATCGAAACCTGTAAGTGCTCACCAGGGGAAACGTGACTGACTATAAATTCCTTAAAATTGCAAATTCCATCTTCGAACATGCTAGGTCTAAATATGTCCCTCAAGCTTGAGATATATTTATTATATTCTTACATGACAAACAACTCAAAGTTAAAGATTTTATTTCATATGAGCTTAATTGGATGCTTACTCTAATGATTTTATTTAGCAAATGAAGTAGAGTGTATATATATTTGTTTTTAATTCATTATGTTTCGAAACTTAAAAGATAACCCATTTTAAAAGTAAAAAATAAAAAATAAAAATAAAAAAAAAAGGAAAAAAAAAAAAAGAAGCAAATGTGTACATTTAAAACATGAAAGTAGATGTTAAAAAATTGGTTGTAGAAATGTGGATGTAAAAACATCATTGTCATTTCTATATTTATATTATTATTGATGCATAGTATGAGTTAAGATATTAATTCATCTTGCTAGATTAATTTATTTATTTATAATTTGATGGTTACAACAAGGGTATTTGAATTTAAGATGTTTTCATTGGAAGTACTAACAGGTGTCAACCCGTTAAATTATACAAAGCTCTTGACCAAATTTTGTTTAATAAAGAGCTAAATTGAACACAATTATTACTTGAACCAAAATTAAAGAAACCAAATTAAAATTTTTGGCCTGTTTAATTGGAGTGATTATTGGAGGGATGGAAAATTTGGGAGAGTTGTGGGTATAAAATGGGAGTGGAGGCTGTTTGGAAAAATAGAGAAGAAAATGGCAGGGCCTAAGTGCTTATTTCCCGGGGCTACCAAATATCAATCTCTCTAAATTAGGGAGAAAATATAAGTGATTTTGCTTGAGCCTTCTCATTTACTTTTTTTTTTTTTTTTTTACCCTCAATTGCAACGTTATCTCTCTTTCTTTTCTTTCTTTTCTTTTTGTTTTATTTGTTTCTTACTACCAGTCCTAGCTATGCTATGTTATGTTATGTTTTTTTTTTTTTTTCTCTTTGACTTTTTTCGTGCTTTTTTCTTTCTTTCTTTCTTTTCTTTTTTTCCTGCTTGTTCAGTGTCAAATTTGCGTTTTTCTTTTTTTTACAAAGTTTGGCTACAAACTTAGTTGTATAGTTAAAGGTAGCAAAATTTGACACAACTCACGAACACAACATGACTAACCTGTTTATAAACATATCATAGGTTGAGGCTAAATGGGTTCAGGTCATATTTAGATTGACATGACTAATCCGTTTAATAAATAGATCGTGTTTGTATTCAACATACAAATCCGTCTAACCTATTTGACTCGTTTAGCTTATCAAGGTATTAGCTTTTATTATTATTCTTTTGTTATTATTCTTAATTTTTTTTATTGTAAGCCAAACATTTGTCAAATGCGTTCAAATGGTTTCTGCGGTTTATAACGTTTTAAATATGTTATTTTTAATAATAATAAAAAATTATTCTTTTACTCCTAATGGACTTTTACTAGGAAGCCCATGTGACCTCAAAAAGAAAAAAAAAAATCTCCATTCTGAAATATTTTTCTTAGTTTGGCCCAAATTAGGGATGGCAATGGGGCGGGGCGGGGCCGAAGGATGGGATCTTCGCCCCCGCCCCGTACAGATTTTTCGTGCCTCATCCCCGCCCCGCCCCGCATGACGGGGAAAATTTCTTGCCCCATCCCCGCCCCATAAGGCCCCGCGAAGACCCGTGAAGCCCCTCCCTACACAGTAAAATTTTATTTCTTGTTAAGTTTCCCTACAACTATTACTATTTTTTCAAACAAAATGACATGTTTCAATATTAAAAATATACTTGAAATTATAAATAAATTTATCCTATTAAATCAATCTAATTTTTAGGAAAAACTAAATAATATTATCTAAATGTTTAACAAGACAATGTCACAAAAAAAAAAAAAAAAATCTCATAGTATGACACAATAAAATAATTCAAACTTCTAATAAGATGATGATATTGGTCCCTTACTTCCAACTTTGCTAGAGAGGAAAAAGAGGTAGAACCACATTAGGTAGAATAAAATAAGATGATGATATTTTTGTTTAAATAGTAGAGTCTTAGAATATGAAAAAATTACAACTTAACCTTTATTAATGAGGGGCGGGGTGGGTACGGGGTGGGGCGGGGCAGGGCAGGGTGGGGCAAGGTGGGTTTAAAAAGTGTAAACCCATCCCCGCCCCTCCCAGTGGTGCGGGTCTAAAATCTCGTTCCATCCCCGCCCCATCACCTTTGCGGGGTGGGGAAAACCCGCCCGGGGCGAAGCGGGGAGGGGCGGGTCAAACGGGACGGGGAAAAATTGCCATCCCTAGCCCAAATCCAACTCTCCTATTTCTTAATTAGGCTTTCTTTCATTGATTCTGAAACCCAACCAGCTTGTTCATAACTACTTTTTATTTTATTTTAAATGAAAATCTATTTCTAAACCTTAGAGGCTTCTCTCATCAAAACTCAAATCTCCCTTTGTTTTTCAATGTGGCACTTTCGAAGTGCCACTTAAAATATTTCGTACAACCTGTAATTTGGTCTAAGATGGATGAAGCCCATCCAATATTAGTATATAATTCATGCAAACGCATAAATACATTTAAAATTAAACACAATTTTATTATAAAAATATAAATAATTAGTCAAATTATTAAAAAAAAAAAATAGCATGTAACACATGCATATGTATAGATACATTTAAAATTAAACACAATTTTTACATATAAAAATTAATAATTAGTCAATTTTTTTTAAAGTAAACGTAATTAGTCACATATCAATATTCTTATCTAATTTAATACTACTTATAATCATTTTTTTTTAATCTTTAATAAGATAGAACATATGGTAATCTTTATTGTACGGTAATTTTTATTAAGTACATGTGATTGATTTTTTTTTTTTAATTCATTAATATTAGATTCTTAATATTTTCACTCATTAACTCACTTAGTACAAAGATTAAAAAATTTAAGTGGACACATGGCACTTAAGTGGATAGTTATGGTGTGGTTCTCACATAAATTTAAACATATGGCACAAAATTGGATTCTCATTTCAAATTCTAATTGAACTTTCTCTCAGCTTTACCTATTAATATATATATATATATATATATATATATATATATATTGATTAATTTGTGTTATAAAATTAATAAAAGTAAGCATTGCGTGAGATCAACCAAAAAGAAAATGAGAGAGAAATGAAGGTCAAGAGGGTGGTGCAGCTAGTTTAATGTTCTGATGGTATTGACTGTGGTTATTGGTGCTAGTGCGCGCTACTCACAATAATAAAGAAAGCGAAGCACTCCAATGAGGCAGCTCCGGTGCCACTGTCAAATCTCTTCTCATTAGTTGTTCACTTCTTCGCCCTTTTCGTCTTCCTCACTTTTTAAATGTTGCTCAATATTTGCTATTAGTTATGTTGCTGTGATTGCTAGTGTTTTCTGAGTTGTTTGGGTTTTTTTATTTTTTTTTTTGGGTTTCTAGTAACGGATAATGGTGTCTATTGAATTGGGTTATTAAACCTTTTGTTTTTTTGAAATGGTATAATGACAATATTTTCACAGTAAATCGTAAGTGGTAAATTATTATCAATAGCTAAAAATGTAATATTAGTGGTGGATCAAAATTGTAACAGATAACAATCTATCACTTAATTAAGATTTGTTGTGAAACTATTATAGATGAAGCATTCATCTACCTTTAAAAAAAATATTTTAAGTATGGTCAAGTAGTAGTCCACGTGGAAATCTAATGGAATAAAAAAAATCATTTTCTATTATCATTGTTAACCCTATCAGCCTTTTCCATCACTATTAACTAGTTATTGAAAGTTCATGTTTAAACACCTGGTATAGCTTATTACAAATTTTAATCCAAATTAAAAGGTACACTAGCCTCCTACCTTCGTTCTGGATCAATTAGGGTTTTATTTTCATGCATATAAGGGTTATAAATCAAAGGTTGGATGGCTACACTCAAATTTCAAAACTAATATGAACCTCTTTTGGGCAAGAGTGGAGTAGTGGATTGGAGTGAATTGCTCTGTGACTTTATTCTTGTCTACTTGATTGACCATACTTCATCTTTAGTTGACCCAATTCTTTAGAATCAACAATTTCAACATCAACTTCATCTTCTGTTAACCCAAACTAGCCTAGATGATTGCAGCTAAAAGGGATAGCCTCTGTATGAGTATTTTAAGAGCCAAATATAAAATCAGCAGCAATTGGCTTTACTTAAAGCCCCCCCCCCCCAATCGTGGTTCACTTATATGGAGAGCTATAGAACAAGCAAAAAAGGTCATTGTAAAAGGACCGTGCTATTCCATTGAGGATGGGTTGTCCATAAACGTCTGGAAAGACCCTTGGGTCCCTTGGATACAAGGCTTCATCCCTACTCCCAGAAATGAAGATGATTTACAAGTCCCCATCTGATAAGTCATCTTATTGACTCTGAACTCCATAGTTGGAAATCATGGTTAGTCAGGGAGCTATTCGACAGCCAATCAGCATAAGCCATCCTCTCCTTCCCACTCCCTTCAAGGCCTAAACCTGATGAACTCATTTGGACCCTTAATTCCAAAGGCTGCTTTTCTGTAAAATCGGCATATATAGCTGCTAATGAATCCAATTCAGCCCCCCTACCAATGGCATTAACCGGATAAAATTGTGGAAGCTGAATGCCTCAGAAAGGATCAAAATGCTCCTTTAGAGAATCGGAGTTAATGCCTTGCCCACTAGAGAAAACCTCATGACCAGAATGCATATTGAGGACCCATATTGTGTTTTCTACAAACAGGAGATCAAAAATCTGTGTCATATATTCTTTAGATGCCCCGTATCCAATGCAATCTAGTTTTCAGTTTGCTGAGGCCTTTGAACTGAGCAACTAGTGATAGGTGATAGGTCACCCTGAAGATATTGTTAAGCTTGTGCTAGATCCTCCTAGTGGTTTCAAAGTTGCTCAACAACAATGGAAAACCTCTTTGATTATGGCATTAACAATTGAAGAAATCAAGAAATCAAGGAATACTGCTCTTCAGCACAATGCAGTATAGGACGTGACCACTTCCATTCAACACATACACCACAGAATCTATGAAATCTCCCTTGTCTCTCCTCACACCAACCCCCCCCCCCTCTGCCTACGACAATTACACAGCATTGGTCCCATCCCCCTATGAACTAGATTAAGCTCAATATGGATGCAGCATTATTAGATCATCATTCAACTATAGTAGTGATTGCTAGGGACCATTTTGGGGTGCCACTCAAAATCTGGGCTAAAGTCATAAAAAAAAAAATAAAAAAATAAAAAAAATAAAAAAAATCATCGCTTCAAGCTGAAACTAAAGCTCTACTCTGGGCTGTTCAATTGGCCAAAGCTAAAAATTGGTGCAACATGATATGTTAGGACATATGTGTTTCAAGTTGTTTTGAACATATGTCACTATTTTATGTAATTGGCTTATCCTTTGACAAAACGCACTCAACTTGTATTTGGGTAGCTCTATGATGATTTTAATACTTCAAGAAATAAGGTTTCAAGATCAAGTGTTAAAGCCATACAAGTTGTCCAAGATTCAAGTTAAAGAAGTGTCAGATTTTAAAACTCGACACCTGCCTCGACACATGCATCTATCGAGTTTTAAAGAAGTTGTCCAGCCCCGAGACTCGACAGCACCTCGACACCTCTAACTGTCGAGATTTAAGAAAACAGATTCTAAATTCTGTTTTGATTCCAATCCGTACATATGTCTTTGGGACTTCTTTTCTTCTAACCCTAGATATATAAAAGGATTATTTTAAGGGCCGTCAAAGTGTACACAAGTTGCACAAGTATTGAGAAACCTTTGTTCAAGTAATTTTGTGACCTAAGACAAAGTTCATGCCTTAGTTCATCTCTTGCTGTGTAATGTGCACCGTAGGGTTTTTTAACCAAGCATCTTCTTGATCTTCATCGTATGGATAAATTGAAGAACTTTGCAGCCAACAACTCTCTTTAGTTGGTGATTGAAGTCGAGTACTGGGATCCGCGCAATTGGCTAGTCACGTACTGGAAGCCATGCATCAAAAGGAGAAACTGTCACTACAGAATAAGTCCAATTGGGTATTGAGGTAAGGGTTCAACTATAGGTTGGTAAAGTACTTGGGATTCCTTTACTTGTAACTGCTTGTTGTGATAATAATGGAGTTTCAGGAGTGGTGACCTTAAAATCACCCGGTGGAGTTTTTGCTGTGTAGGTTTTCCCCATTCGTAAACAAATCACCGTGTCAATTTATTTTCCACTGCATACTTTAGTTTATTGGTGATTTGTTCGTGCTACCACACAATTTGTATATTAATTTGATTAATTAATAACTTAGCTAATTAATCAACTTAATTCATCACTAGGAGTCAACGCGTTTGTGGCCTATCAAGTGGTATCAAACCAGGCGCACTTTGATTAGGGTTTAATCCTTGTGTGTGATCTATTGACCCCTATTTGTCATGGATAAAGGTCATTCTCTTATTATACCTCCACTGTTTGGTGGTACTAACTATGCATACTGGAAAATATGCATGAGAGCTTTCTTGTAGTCACTAGATGAGAAGGTGTGGCAAGCTGTGGAGATAGGCTGGACCAAGCCTGCAGAAGTGTCGGCCAATTGGGATGATGCCAAGATCAAGGCAGTCAATTTCAACAGCAGAGCATTGAATGCCCTATTTAGTGCGGCCACTAATGAGGAGTTCAAGAAGATTTCCTCCACTGAAACTGCTAAGAAAGCATGGACCATTCTCCAGACAACCTATGAGGGAACAAAGGCTGTCAAGGATTCGAAACTACAAAGGCTCACTATAAGGTTCGAAGAAAGTAAGATAAAGGAGGATGAGTCATTCGATGAATTCTATGCCAAGCTCAAAGACATAATGAACTCAGCTTTCAATCTTGGGGAAACTATTCCTGAACCCAAGATCGTAAGAAAAGTGCTCAGATCTCTACCCGAGAGATTCCATGCCAAGATCACGGCAATAGAGGAATCAAAGGATATTGACAAGATTCCTCTGACAGAGCTGGTTGATAATCTGCAAACCTATGAGCTAGGGTTGACAAGAATGGGCAAGTCAAGTAAAGGCAAGAGCATGGCACTGAAGGCCAAGAGCAATGAGACAAATGAGTCTTCGGATGATGAAGATTCTAAGATGAAGTCCTACATCACCAGGCAATTCAAAAAATTCATGAAAAATGCAAATGGAAAAGGCTTCGACAAGGACTTTAGTCAATCCAGTTCTTCTCAGTTCAAAAGCCAAGATAAAGGGAAGAAGGATACTAGAGATGGCGGTCAATACACTATTCCCGCTGGACCTAAGTGCTTCGGGTGTCAAGGTTTCGGTTATATGAAATAAGAGTGTCCCACAAATCTCAAAAGCATTGGGAAGAGCAAGGCACTTGCTACTACCTTAAGCAACACTAAGCCCAAAGATAATTCCGATAATGATAATGATGAAATCTTGAATGTCTTCACTGCCACTGTTAATCCTACTAAAGATATTACTGAAGATGTAGATGAAGAAAAAGAATTGGTGAAAGCTAAGTTTGAAACGATCGATAAACAAGATGATATCCATACCGCCTATAAGAAATTGTACAAGTTTTCTGAAAAGCATGAGAAACTCTATAAGCTGGCCACCAAGAAGCTCAACGATGTGAAACTTAACCGTGAGGAGCTTTCCACTAAGTTTGATAAGGCAAATCAAAATATTGGGACACTGAGATTCGAGAACAATTTCCTGGCTGAGAAGACCAAGAAGCTTGAAGTAGAACTGTTTCAAGTCAGAGCTCGATTGGAGAGGACATCAAATGCAAAGCTGGATGAGATGCTCAGCATTCAAAAATCTGCTTTTGATCAAATAAGATTGGGGTATGAATTCTCTTCCTCTAATACTCTTTCTGCTTGTACAACTGTTTTTGTTCCTCTTGTTTATAACATTAAAATTGAGAACATTGATGTTAAAGCTGAATTAACTAGTGAGAACCTAGACAAGGGTAAGTTCATCTTAAGAGCACCCCCTAAACTTGAGAAGAAGGAAACTAAAAACCCTAAGACAAAGAACACTAACTCTTAAAAGTCTAAACAGAAAAAGCAGCATCTCTGTCATCATTGTGGTATTGCCGATCATACTCGACCAAAATGCTATAAATGGTTAGCCACTCAACAGAGCAATGGCATGATAGCATTTAGGAACCAAAATCAACTTCAAACCTCTCTTGCTCCTCTTGGAGATCTTCTCAAAGCCCTCATGTTCCTTTCGAACTTGAACGGTTTCAATCCTTCCCCCTCATCACCAGTTCAAGGGTTTGCAAAAAGGAAAAGTTCTTCCAAGGTGTGGAAGGAAAAGGGTTCTACGTGATTTTTTTTCTCTTCGTTTTCTCACCCTCTCCCCTTCTTGTTTTGTTTTTGCATTACTTGTGTGTGTTGCTTTACTGTTTTGAGTCAATCTAGTTTTATGCATTTCTTTGCTTTACTTAACATGTTTTTGTTTGTTTGTTTTCAGTTTATGTTTTATTTTTGGTTTGCAGATAAAAATTAAAAAAAATTAAAAAAATACAAAAACAGTGTGTGTTTGTGTATATTGGTTCTTATAAACCTTAAAATAGCCATTGAAACAGATTTTTCTAAATTTTATATCTCTTGTAGCTTAGATGAGCATCTTTATGCACAATTAAGCAAGTGAGTTTTGTAGCTCTTTGTTTGTGATGAGTAAGGTTAAGTAATCTCTTGTACTTAACACTCATATCACTCTTTTTAACGGGTAGGACTAGAAAATCCTAAAAGAAATGCATAAATAACCATCTCACCACTGTTACTCGCCAATCATGAAATGACATCTGTATACTTCGGCATAGCAAAAGTGCAATGTCAAAAAATTTAACATAATTAGGTATTTCTTTTCTCTCTTATATGCCTATGCATGATATGCTTAATAAAAAAAAATATGCAAATAAAATAAAAAGCAAAAATATCAAAATGCTTTAAAATATGATTGCAAGCGTATTTTCTAGGAGATGTAGGAGTTATAGGATGTTTCTCGAATGTGATAGTCCCCATCAAACAGTTATGATTGTGTTGAGATAAAGAAATTTTCTCATATCTCAAATCGTCATAACTTTGAGACACTTATGCAATCTTGCAATGTTTTTCACACACAACACGCAATATTCTTTGCTATTTTTTATACATGTGCAAGTCCAATGTGATTTGGTCATCACAAGGTTTACATGTGTTGATGTATACTCACTAAACTGTCTTGACTTATTTTGAAATATAAAATTGATTAGACTTGTTTAGTGTGTGTGTGTGTGTGTGTTTTGGGATCCATGTGCTTAATATTGTTATTGAGAGATGATTTTAAGAGCTTAATCTGTCGATTGGATCATTGGTTGAGTTGCATGCGTGATTGCATTCATATCTATATTTTTCTCTTCTCGAAAAACTGCTTTATAAGCTGTCTCGACACCTCCTAGATACCTGTCTGTTTGTCGAGCTTCTCAGTTTTTTCTTATCGCAATCTCGACAGCTGGTGGATCGATTGAGCTTATTTTTTGTCTTTGTGTTGTTTCTCGACACCTGTATCTGTCGAAATTGTTTTTCTTGACACCTACCTCGACAAATGACTTGACACCTCTCGATACCTGCATCTATTGAGAATTACTAAACCTGTAGATATAGGTTCTGTGAGATCCGTTTCTCATTTCCCTCGATCTCTCTCTCGATACCTCTGGTTTTTCTCCTCCAAAACCTCTCTCACTCACTCTAAATCTCTTCCCAAAGGTTTCTTCAAGCTTCCTTCAAGTTTTCTTCTCTTGATAAGCTTCTATTCTCCTTCATTTACATGCATTTCATGTTTTGAAACCTAGGTCTAGGGGTTTTTGAAAAATTTTAGGGTTTCTCAAAATTGATGAGTTTTTGTTGCAATTTTTGGGATGAGTTTTGTAGATTTGATCTTAAAACTCCATGCATTGCATCACATTAGCATTCTAACAGTATTTTCGTGCATTTAGTATGTGCAAACTTGTTGTGTGCTGATAGGTTTGGATTGGGCTGAGCCCATGATGTTATTCATGTTGCATGTCACATGTTCATGCATTTCCATGCATACGTTCTTTCTTTTCAATATACTTGTTATATATTAAATTGCTTTGGGACTTTTCTGAGTGTTTTTTTCTTTCCCCCTCTCTTTCTGTTTGCGTTAGTAGTGTCTATGGCACCAAAACCTAAATCCATTCCGTCCCAAAACCTTCTTCGTTCTAGGGGCTCGTTGTCTTCTGATCCTACTCCTTCTGTTCAATTCCGTGATGAGAAAGTCCAACAGGGCTTCTTAGAGAAATTTTCTAAACGAGGTGTTATTCGAAACGCCAAGTTATTCTGGCAGACTTTGCCGACACAGACCTACTCGATGTCATTCACAGTCGGGGTTGGGAGTCACTGTATGACGTCTTGGTCACTTGTCCTTCCGTGATGATATAGGAGTTTTACTGCAACATGCATGGACTTGATTCTTCAGTACCTCTCTTTCACACTCACGTTCGAGGTACACGCATTGTAGTCACACAGGAGTTGGTTTCCAATGTGCTTCATGTTCTGAGGGTTGCACATCCTGACTACCCCAGTTGTGAGTGTCTACGGACTGTGTCCAAAGACGAGATGATGTCTGGTTTTTATAAGCGCCCTTCTAATTAGGGTGAGCGTTAGTTTACACCATGTTAGCCCTTCTGCACCCACTCTCTCACTATAACTCCATCACAAAGACTCGTACTCAATTTTTGTTGTCTCTTCTAGAGCACCTTACTATAGACTTTCCTTCCCACTTCATTTTCTCTATCATAGACGTTTATAGGGATACGACTACCCGTGATAGGCTCATCTTTCCTTCTGCTATCACGAGGATTTTACGCCACTTCTCCATCCCTTTTCCTATGTCCGACCCCTTCCATGTCATGGTTGCCATAAGCGCCGCTATCGTAAAACGTAGTGAGGCGCAGTTTAGGTCACGACAGACGAATTCAGTAGCTCCTTCCTCCCGTCCAGCTCCATCTAGCTCTGCTCGAGCCACATCTGCTCCCTCCTCTTCCTCGAGCGATGTATCACTAGGAGACATCATGCGCAGCTTCAGCGCATGGATGCACGCCTTAATACACTCTCTACGAAGTTGTATAAGGTGAACATTCGTATTGGTCACATTGCTTGACGACAGGCAACCATAGGCGGTTTTGCTTCTGAGGCTACTCCTCCACCTTCTCATGTGGCTTCTGATTCTGAGGATGATAATGGTGATGAAGATGATGCTTCGAATGATGATGATGGAGATGTTAGCTCTACCGATGAGATGTCTACTTGACACTCTACCCTTTGTCACTCATGACAAAAATGGAGAGTAGTTTTGGGTTATGTGAGTAGTCATTCTTAGGAGGAGAGCTTGTATAGGACATTTTTTATAGGGGTAGTGTTGTTGTTTTGAGAGATGTAGTGAGAATTATATGTATCTTTTTTTTCTGTCTTTTTCAAGATACAGTGTTCTTGTACCTAGGTCTTGTGACCAGTTTTACATACATGATGTTTATAGTATCTATATATGTTGATGTATGTTTCTTTCATCTACCTCTACATGTGTTGTTTCTTTTCTATCTTTATACACATGATTCTTTATTTGTATACAATCTATTATTTCTACTTCACACAAAGATGCCATAAACTCTCTTCTTGCAAAGTGTTTCAAGAGTTTATGTTAGGATAGATTTTATTGTATTTAACAAGTGAATATGAGTTGAGTGATTTATGACTTCTCTCATATGTTCATTTGTTTGTTTGTGGTGTTGTCACACATTGCCAAAAGGAAAGATTGTTAAGACATATGTATTTCAAGTTATTTTGAACATATGTCATTATTTTATGTAATTGGCTTATCTTTTGACAAAATGCACTCAGCTTGTATTTGGGTAGCTCTAGGATGATTTTAATATTTCAAGAAACAAGGTTTCAAGATCAAATGTTAAAGCCATGCAAGTTGTCCAAGATTCAAGTTGAAGAAGTGTCAAATTTTAAAACTCGACACCTAGCTCGACACATGCATCTATCGAGTTTTAAAGAAGTTGTTCAGCCCCAAGGCTTGACAGCTTCTCGATAGCACCTTGACACCTCTTGCTGTCGAGATTTAAGAAAAACAGATTCTAAGTTCTATTTTAATTCCAATCGGTACATATGTCTTTGGGACTTCTTTTCTTCTAACCCTAGACATATAAAAGGATTATTTTAAGAGCCGTCAAAGTGTACACAAGTTGCACAAGCATTGAGAAACCTTTGTTCAAGCAATTTTGTGACCTGAGACAAAGTTCATGCCCTAGTTCATCTCTTGTGAAGAAGTTGCTGTGTAATGTGCACCGTAGGGTTTTTTAACCAAGCATCTTCTTAATCTTCATCATGTAGATGAATTGAAGAACTTTGTAGCCAACAACTCTCTCTAGTTGGTGATTAAAGTCGCGTACTGGGATCCGCGCAATTGGTTAGTCACATACTGAGAGCCATGTATCAAAAGGAGAAACTGTCACATAGAGCAAGTTCAATTGGGTATTAGGGTAAGGGTTCAACTGTAAGTTGGTAAGGTACTTGGGATTCCTTTACTTGTAACCGCTTATTGTGATAATAGTAGAGTTTCGAGAGTGGTGACCTTAAAATCACCCAGTGGGCTTTTTGCCGTGTAGGTTTTCCCCATTCGTAAACAAATCACCGTATCAATTTATTTTCCGCTGTATACTTTAGTTTATTGGTGATTTATTTGTGCTACCACGCAATTTGCATGTTAATTTGATTAATTAATAACTTGGCTAATTAATCAACTTAATTCATCACTAGGGGTCAACGCGTTTATGGCCTATCATGATCTTCAAGGGAGATGCTAAAATTTGTTTTGATGCCATTAACAATCCTGACCTCCCATGCCCCTGGATTCTACTCACACCACGTTGTAACATCCTCGCTCTGGTGGAAAGTTTCTCATCTTGTTCTTTTGTTTGGGTTAAGAGGTCCTGCAATAGTGTTGCTCACAAAGCAGCTAGAGCTGCTGTTAGTTCTTATTAATCTTTTTTCTTCCATATAGATAATTTGCCTCCTGTTTTGTTGGATTGTTGTAAGGTAGATTATCCGAGTTGTTCTTCTTTTTTCTAGTAATGAGATTGCAAATTATCAAAAAAAAAAAAAAAAAAAAAAAAAAAAACAACTTCAACTTTCAACTCGTTTCTTCTTGAAAGCCTAAACAACCATAAATTAATTGACTTACATGAAAAGCATTTTGCAATTGCCACAAAAATTTTAACATGCAATTTGACTATACTTAAATGATCCTAACAATTATTATTAATAACCAAGAACTCTCTACCTTTTTTTATTTAATTTGATAATTGAGGAATAGAGATTTAAACTCTGGATGCTCCAATAGATATATCAAGCGATGCCAACCAATTTATTAAGGTACCAAAAAAATGGCAAAAATGCACTTTTGATCACTAAATTTTAGGTCAATTCCTATTTTGGTCCCAAAATTGATTTCATTACTAATTTCATCCCTAAAAAAAGAAAATCGTTTTTAAAATGGTCATTGCCATTAGCTAACCAACGGAAAAATCTGACGTGTCTATCGGAATGCCCTGCTTGTTGACATGGCGTTGACGTGACCATTAAAATATTATTAAAAAGGATTATTTGGCATTTTGAAATGCCATATGAGCATTTGAATTAATTAAAAAAAAGCCACATCAAAGTATTTAGACTAAATTAAATTACAAACCTTAAATCTAATTAAAAGATCATATTCTAGACTGTGTAAAAAGAAAGAAAGAACGAGGAAGCCGATTTCTTCTTCTTCTTACGGGTGGGGAGTTTGGCTTGTGTGTAGTGTAGGTGAATCTAATTTCATACTTTTTCTTTACAGTATAATAATAGAAGAAGAAGAAGCAGTATTGGATTTGGGTATATAAAATTAAAAAAAAAAAATGTCAAAACCCTCTTCTTCCACCTCCGACAGACTAATCCAAGGTCTTCTTCTAAGGAGGCTCCAATATAATTGTGGGGGCAGAAGTATCAAAGCACGTATTTAGGCCTTGAGCCTGATTCGGGAGCATCAACTTGTCCGAGGATTGTAGGGCGACAACAAAGGCACCAAACTTAAAGGCCCACAAACCCACCGTTGGGCTAGAGGCTATTTAGAATGATTCGAGGATGGATGCCTCCTTGGCCAACTAAGGCAAGGGTCATAAGATGCACCATGATGCTTAGGAAGGAACTCGTAAAACTTAACAAGCGAGGTTATACTCCAGAGGAATGCAAAAAGGGAGAACAAGTGGGACGTGCCTTGCAGAAAGCTGCTGCCACCGCATTAAAGACTTCACACCTACCCCCTGGCTGTATTAATGAAGAAGTGACATCTGAAATGATGGTGATCAGCCTTACAGCCATTTGGGGAGGATTTCAAGAGAGCGTTGGATGGGAAAGGCATCTGCATTGATGACTCCATGAATGAGAGCACAAAGAAGAAGAATATAAATAGAGAGGGAGAGAACATTGTAAAGGGGGATGGTAAACTTTTCTAAAAAGAACAAGAGAAATTAATACAGAAATTTATCGGCTCACGTCCAAGGAGAGCTTACGCTACATTGAAGGTTCTTTGCTTGCAGTTCGTGGACCTAGCCCATCGTCTTTGTCTTTCATCGTCCAAGGCAACCTAGGTTTCAAATCCACCCTCTACAAATTTTATTATTTAGGCCTTATGGGCTTGTCCCTAACACACATTTGGACCCAAGCTCAAATTGTGTCCTTACAATAATCATCATCTACCTTAGCCAAATCGCTCATTGTCTAGTTGTACATCTACTGTTCCGAATGTCCCTTCTTACTCTGCTATTCGTAATTTCTCATCATCATCGTCTTCTGAAACCAAAACCTTCTTGATCTCCCAATTTCAACATTCTAAACCAAAACCCTCTTTCTCAAACACTATCACTTTCAAACCACCTTATAACCCCAATTTCTCTTTCACATTAACTGGGTTTAGGTTCTTCTTTTTTGTCAACAATGCTAACTTTGCCAAAAAGGTCTTCGACAAGCCCACCACAACTCTCTCTCTTCTGCTTTGGCCATGGGTTTCTGGGTTTGGAGCTTGGTGTCTTTGGCCATGGGTGTCTAGGTATGGAGCAAATCAAAGAGAAATCTAAGAGACAGAAAGTGAGAGAACAATGGGTAGAGAGAGGGATTAAATTGATGCTATGATGTTGATGTTGGGTTGGGTAACTTGGGTTCATGGGTTTGGGATTAGGGTTTGGTGCAGAGGATTGTGATAAAAAAAATTTAAAACTGAGAATTGAGAAATTAAAATTTCAGTTTAAATCAAATTTGTATTTTCAGTTTAAATTAAAATTAAGAAATTAAAGGTTTGTTTTTTAATTTAGTTTAAATACTCTGATGTGGTTTTTTTTTTTAATTTAACTGCTGACATGGCATTTAAAAATATCAAATAATCGTTTTTAATAATATTTTAATAGTCACGTTAACGCCATGTCAGCAGGCAGGGTATTCTGTTAGACACGTAATTTTTACGTTGGTTGGCTGACGGCAAGAACCATTTTAAAAATGATTTTTTTTTTTTTTTAAGATGACATTAGTAACGAAATCAATTTTAAAACTAAAATAAAAATTGACTTAAAATGTAGAAACCAAAAGTATATTTTCACCCAAAAAAAATTGAATCTCAATTGACATTTCATGTTGTCTTCAAGAGAGATGTTCAAAGTTAAAACATACATCAAGTTAGATACATCATCATTGCTAAAGAAATTTAAAGTTAAAGATACAGGTAATTTTTAGACTTGCCACCCTGTCGTTGTTCAAAATTCTTCTAGCCACACAACTAAAGCCAGACATGTGAGCCAAAAAAAACCTAAAGTCAGACATGATGTACGCATTTGATGTCAGCATTCGTGCAACTTGGTTTGCGCATGTGATGTCAGCATTCACATCGGCTGTATAGGTATAAAATTGACGCGCGCATATAAATATATATATATATATATATATATATATATATATATACTTGAATACCCTTATTAATGAAAACTAAAAATACTATAATAAAATAATTTTTAAATGTATAAATATTAATATGGGATCTAATTTTAAAGTTATTTTTTAAAAAAATAATAATAATTTATGAATCTCGTAAACAATGCACGAAATCAAAAAAATGCTAAAAGCATTGTTCAAAAAAATGCTAAAAGCATGTGAGTGAGTGTTTCAACTTTTTTTTTTTTTTTTTATGAATAAGTGAGTGTTTCAACTAAATCCAATCACTCACATAATACACATTATTATACACACTAAATTAATTGATTTGGTAGCCTATAAGATAAGGTCGATAGTCGGTTGATCTTAAAGCCACCTTCATTAATTTATTGACCATGATAACGATTTGACACTAAGAAAGTAAGAATACGGGATTTATATTAGTTTATTTTCTCGTGAACAACATGCATCAAACAAGTAATTATAATCAATGTTCAATTTTTTGACACTATTGGAGCAACTCTCTCATAGTCTCATGTGATCAACTTGATTTCCCCATGTGATGCTACCATTGGAGCAACTCGAATTTGTATTTTATATATACACCAGATCGAGTTATTGATTTGGTAGGCTAAGCTCAGCATTTTATCCCAACCTTACTAGAATTTGAAAATTTTATTAGGAATTTTAGAAGTACAGTTGCATGATATTCCATTTTTCGTTTTATTCTTTTATATTTACGGTGAACTCTGTGATCATACATTTAATTACTTCCAGACAGCTTCTAACAAGTACTCATAGAATTGGAAACCCAGACCCTCATAGACATTTTTGCTTGAGTGAGAAGCCAGAGTCTAAAACCTGCCGACTCACGTCGCGTGTCACATTTATTTCTACAGTGGCTTTCTTTTCTCTTTGCTCAATGGTCATTTCTGCTTTCTCTCTCCATTTCTGCACCACTACTTTTCTTTGTGTTTTTTTTTTTTTTTTAATTCGATTGAGATTTCATTTTTGTGTTGGACCCTCCACGTGAATAAGAACATCCACAGCTGGATTGTAAATCCCATCTTATTATACTATCTCAAAAAGTTACTTTATTACTTATACCATTCCATTTTACAATTCACTCAACATCTTACAATTCTATTATTTCACCTTTTTTATTAAAATATTATTTTTTAATCTTTTTTTACTATTTTTCTTTTTCTGTTCCTTTTCCTCTCTTTCTCCCTCAGCCTCTAGCACCGGTCTCAGCCTCAACCTCTAGCACCGGCCTCAACCTTTACCCAGCAAACCCATACCCAGCAAAATCACAACAAAAAATCACAACAAATCCACGCCGCCGAAATCGGACTTGCCACTGCCGCCGAAACCCAACAACACCCGCCGACCCACTGCACCGATGCCACCATGATCCACCACTGAAACGCAGCCCCAAACCCACGGCCAAAACCGATTAGTAAACTCATCACCACCCACAATCAAATCCGATTTGCAAACCCACAACCACGCCGATCTCGCCGCCACAACAACTACCGGATCCTTGATCACGCCGATCCTTGATCACGCCGATCTCACCACCCACAACCAAACGAACGCCGATCCCACTGGAACGAACGCCGATCACGCCGATCTCCTTGATCACGCCGATCCTTGATCACGCCGATCTCACCACCCACAACCAAATGAACGCCGATCCCACCGGAACGAACGCCGATCACGCCGATCCAAACCCACCATCAACCGATCCCAACCCACCGCCATACCCAGATCAAGAGAGAGAGGGGATGGAGAGAGAAGCTTGACAGTGGTGAGAGAGAGGCGATGGAGAGAGCAAAGCCGGTACTAGAGAGAGGGAGAGAGTAGCTGGAATGAATTAAATATAGTATTATGTTTTGGCATAGTGCTACAGTACCATCTCAAAGATGAGATGGTACTGTAGCACTATGTCAAAAAAATTTGGCCACTGCCAGTTTTACAAGTCCGGTTGTTGGGAGTGTTTTGGGCTGAAATGCCAAATAAGGCTTGCATTTGACATATAGCCAGCCAACTGTGGATGCTCTAATGCGTTCTTCCTACCCCACCTGCACTATAACTATGGATGCATCCATATAATGAAGGCATCGCACGCAGCAGAATATCTTTTTGTGTAGTAACATTAATTGTTCCAATTTTATTGGATGCCCTCACAGTGACACAGTGACCTATCTAATTCTTATTACACATTATAAAGTTTATTGCACACAATCTAATTCACACTATATATGTTATAAGAGGTGTTTGGCTGTGTTGTTTAAACAATAAATTTTATTATTTAAACACCACAACACATATTTTTATAATATTTTTTTTACCCACACATACTTTTACCATACTTAATCAATATTGTTAGAACAACGTGACCAAAAGACATCATACACAAATTAAATAATAAAGTGAAATCGTGTTTCACACTCCGTACACGTCAGAATATAATAACTGACACTTGCCACATTATACACGGTTGCTTTCACTCTCATATCCAATTTGTGACTTATCTACTCAAAACTAATCTAAAACCCAGTGGTGTTTCTTTCAAAGGAAAAACCAAATATTCCATGGATTTGAGTTCCTCTCTTTCTTCTGGCACCATTCCTGTTGTCTCAACTTTAACTAAGCCCACTGAGGATGCCAAATCTTCTCCCACTTCTTCTTCTGAGGTGCACAAGCCCATTAGCTATTGGCCAGGAGTGTATCATTCACCAGTAACAGATGCATTGTGGGACGAGAGGGTGACCATCAATGAGAGGCTATTTGACATACCAGACGATGCACCTCCTCCTACTGAATTGCTCACAAGAACTCCCTCAGAGAGTCGCACCACCATTCTCTATGCTTTCTCCTCCGACTCCACCTTGAGAGAACAGTATAAGGATCCATGGAATGAGTTCAGAATTGGAAAGTTGCTTGAAGACCTTGATGCCTTGGCTGGCACCATCACTTTCAAGGTCTCTCTCTCTCTCTCTCTCTCAAAATTTTACTACTTGTTTGTTTACTGGAATTTAACACTTTGGGTAGTATTACTTCAAATTTACTTCTCTCAAATGAGATATTGTTGGATTCAAGTGATAATCCAATAGTGATAACATCTTTGTGGTGACTTAAAAAACAAAGTTGCCGCTATACTGTGGCTGATCTCATTCATTTGTATGTTAAAAGCTGGAAAAATGTCAAGGTAAGTACTTCCCTTAATATTTTACCACATGTACTGGAATTTTACACTTCATTAGGAAATTCTTGAAATTGACTACTCTCAAAGGGGTTAACTTGTGTGCATAGTTTGATCATTTGCATGTTAAAAGCTGGAAATTTGTAATGAACTTTTAGGTCCATTTGGAAATAATTTATAATGTTAGAAACTAAAAATTTGTCACTAAAAGTAACGTATAAAAAGTTAAATAGTATAGTGAGATTTATGAATAGGCAAAATAGTTTCTTAGTGACTCATTTGTTTGTTTGTTTGTTTGTTTGGGGTGGGATTAATTAGCATTGTTCGGATGATGATATCACAACAAGGCCTCTCATGCTGGTCACAGCTTCTGTGGATAGGATCGTGCTGAAGAAGCCGATAAGTGTTGACAAAGATCTCAAAATAAGTGGTTCTATCATATGGGTTGGCCGCTCCTCAATTGAGATTCAAATGGAAGTCATAACTCAAGGTAATGTAATATGGAAAATGAATAGAATACAGTTTGAGTCTTTGAGATCTACAGCTATAATTTTTAAATACACCTTCTTATGTTTAAATATTACTTTAATAATTTAGTTAATATTCTATACTAATTTTTTTTTTAATTTTAAAATCCATCATTCTTACTTTTAAAATTATTAATTTACTGAAGATTGAGTTGCATACGTATTAATCCATAATTTTCTTTGGGAAAATGGTAAAACCATTACAAATTTATTTTCTTTTTATATTTGAATTATTTTTTATAATTGATGACACATTAATTTGTAAGATTTATATAATATAATTTATAGTATCTCTCACATCAATATATTTTTTGGGCTTTTCTTAAAAGTGGAGGAAAAAATGTATAAATTGTATATTTGGGGAAAAAAACATTTTTTTCCCTTTTATTTATGGGTTAGTTCACAATTATCATCCTAAACTACAAAATCAAAAATTAATGTTTTGAAAATGAGTAAATACCCCTACTTTGTTACAGAATATTTTGATTCATGGAATATTTCACAGTAAAATTATTAAAGTACTTTTGAGATGGCAAATGCAAATGACCCAACGTTGAGACAAATTTAACTCAAAAAAATGTTTATTAATAGAAGAAAAAATTACTTAATTTATTAAAATAAATATTTGATTAACAACATTATATATATATATATATATAGGTAAAATAATAATTGAAAATAATCAATAAATAAATAATCATTAATATATGAAAATAAAAGATAAAGCTAAATATAAAATATTCCAAAAAATCATTTGAATACTTAAAAAGTAAAATGAAAAAATAAATTAACTTAGAAGTATTAGCTAATCATATTCACGAAAGTTTTAGAATGTTCTATGTAGGCCTTGATTTTATTTCAAAGATGTTATAGACATTGTTATTTTGAATTAACTAAAAAAATATTAATGTTTGTTTTTCCTATCTTAGATTTATTTCTAACTATCAAAGGATTTTTTTTAATTACAAATAACCTTAAAAAGTCTATAACATTGTAATAAAACTTGAAAAAAAAATGTAAAATTGAGCACATTGATTAGGAGATAATAGTATAATATATCATAAGATTTTTTTTTTCTTCTTCACTATACTAGAGAAGTCAAAAGTTATCTATTTTATTTTTTTTAATTAAACTTGAAATTGTTGAGATTTTAAATTTGAAATATTAATAAATTCGACACGTTCATTTTAATTCACTCCTTAACTATTAGGTCATTTGCACTTTTCCCCCCTTAACTATTGTGTTATTTGCATTTCTCTCTCAAGCATATTTAGTAATTTCCCTATGAAATATTCTATGAATCAAAAAAGATTCTGTCATGTGTTATTAGAGGTGGGGGCTATTTGCTTATTTTCAATACTTAAATGGGAACATTGCTCAATTTTAAAATTTAGGGAGAAATGAAGATAAAGGGAGGAAAATGTTTTTTTTTTTTTTTACCCTACATATTTTTAGGAAAAATATACACTTTTCATCTTAAATTATACTCAAAATAACATTTTATACCCTAAACTAACAAAAAGCATGGTTGACCCTCTACCTCAAAAACTTTGTTATACTTAACCATTTTCTATTTATTCTGCTATTAAATTAAAAGAAAATTATAGACACGTGAATCACATGTGACAGTTGAAGAGCTAACCCTAATATCTAAAAGTAAATGACCAATTACCCATCCATCTCTCTCAGTCCTCCATCTATTTGTTTACTGAAAATACTAAAGAAGAGAAAGAAGATTTTTTAGAAAATCTCTAGAAAATACGAATAAACAATTTGCTTTCACTTACAACCTATATATGTAGAGCCATACTTGGATTCAACCACAAACACAACACGGATACTTACACCATGAAATCATAGCAATCACACACACAGAAACTTAATTACACAAATCCATTTCATACTTTCAAACATCCTTACAGATTTTCAAATTTTCATACACATAGAATACGTTTCACCAAAAAACAAAAACACTCTAAATGCAAAAGCAAACTCATAAACACATTCCACTGTTTACCACATACATATTGATATAATACATGGCCTAGACGCTAATATTGTGAAAGTTAAAAGAAAGCACACACAATACTCTTTTAGAAGGAATAGAAACTTAACTGATAGTTTTTGATCATGAACCCCAAATCCACAAGGGGCCCCTTGACTTATGAATAAGTTATCGATAATAATCGGTATTGCCTTTAAAGACTACAATGCATTTAAATATTAAAAAAAATAAAAAAAATAAAAAAAAAACCTATAGTAACTAAATGACTAGAAAAATCTTCAAAACCTTAATTTGACTAAACAACATTAAAAAACACCTAAAAATAAGGAAATAATAACTCCAAACCTAAAATAACAAAAATTACATAAAAATACCAAAAGTAATATATTATAAAAATTAAATAGTAGATTCTGTTGTGCATCAAACAACTTGCATGAGGGACAGAACAATAAATTTAGTCTAGGAATGCCAAGCCACAAGACATGCACCCACAAGAAAATTTATAATTCAATTTAAGGATGAAAAATATGCTAAAATTTGAAGAATATATATATAAACACTATCCATTTAGTAGAGAGCAATCTCAAGTAATGGTGACTGTTGGTGGTGGTCACAAGTCATGGTGACTAGTGAGGAGTTTGAGAGCTTTAGTGTGCATTTGGATAAGAATGAAAAATTAAAATTATTTCACTATTTAGCTTATTTTTGCTACTATTTATGGACCCTATTGCATTTTTTGCACTATTTATGAGCCTCACTGTACTATTTCAACTAACTTTTATCTTTATTTAAGTACTTTCAGCAATAATTTTTCGATTTCAACAAAATAAGCAGTATCCAAACACACCCTTAATAGAGAGAGTTGATGTTTAACTTAATACAGAAAAGAGGGGCATTTCGGTCATTTTAGGTAAGCCTAGTGGGCTCTAAGACAGTGGGTGTCGCGTGAATATCATTTTAGGTAAGCTTAGTGGGCTCTAGTGGGCTCTATACACATACTGATCATGCTATTGTATATTCAGAAACTATTGGACAAATTAAATCTGAATTTCTTATCACCTCTTTTTGCAATTAATTAATCAAATCCTTCCCTTGCCCTACCAAAACTGTGACTATTCTTTGAATTCTAACCCTTCTTTCTAAAGCTCTAAACCAGAAATTGTCAATTTCTCCTAACTCAAAGCCCATCACAAGCACACGTACACTGTCGGCCTGTCTTTCATCACTTACTCTTCAATGTCCTTCAAGAGTCAGGACCTTAATTGGTCTTTAATTTGATGTCGAGATGATGACAACCTTCAGTGACACAACATCTTCACTTAGATCTTCACTACATATTTGTTCAGATATGATGAGTGCTGCTAATATTTTAGGCCAGTTTGCTTAATTCACTTACATGATTTGAATCATCAATATTGCTGGAATCACCTAAAATTTACTCCATTAAAACATAGCTAGTCAGAGTGATCTATCATAAGACTTAAATCCATTTGTCTTTAATATTTCAACAATAAGTACACTAAGCAGTAAATCACATTCTTTCTAAACTGACCTATTTCGATATTACGAGGTATAACTAGGTCTTTGGTCTTGATTGTACTCATCTTTTTAATTTTCTTTCAAATAAAATGCCCATTTTATTTGTTTTCTTCTATTAGGTTTGCTTCCTTCTTTCTATAAGCATTGACATAGTTTGGCATTCTGAGTCTAAAACTATGAAATTCATAGGTTGATTACTTTTGTATACTTCTCCTTAGTAGCATCATGACCTATGCAAACAATATAATCCAAGAATGAAGGATGAAAATGGAGTAAATAATTCCAATCTACAGAATAAGGATGGTACTCACAACTGATGTCCATCCTATTTATACAAAACAAGAGTGATCTTATCGAGGGCTTAGTGGCAAAAAAACATTAATGCAGTTGACCCCAATTATTTGGGATCAAGGCTGGCCTAAGTTGAGTTGTTATAAAATCTCTTTTTAATTTCCTCAATCATTTACAAGAAATTATGTTTTCCTCGTATGTTTTAATAATCTTGGAATTCAACTCCTCCTCATATGCATACTAAACTCCTAAGAAACCATGCATAAATCATGAATTCTTCTTCAAACAAATGAGAACGTTATTCTGCCCAGACAATTGTAGTTCTATTTGCCCAAAGTTGACCATCATCTGATCAACTACATGTCTCTTAGGTGAGGGCCCTAATGATTCAGAATCGGTAGCTCTGACAGCCAATTTCATCTTTGTGGCCCGTGACTACAAGACTAACAAAGCTGCTCAAGTGAACCGGCTCACACCAGAAACTGAACAGGAAAAGATCCTTTATGATGGAGCCGATGCAAGAGATAAGGTGAGAAAAATGAAGAGGGGAGAAGATAAAAAGCAAAGTGATAAATCGGAGGTGAACAGATTAGAAGCTTTGTTGTCTGAAGGCAGGATTTTCTGTGACATGCCAGCCTTGGCCGACAGAGACAGCATTCTTCTAAGGGATACTCGACTCGAAAATGCTTTGATATGCCATCCACAACAGAGAAACCTCCATGGACGAATCTTTGGAGGGTTTCTGATGCACAGAGCATTTGAATTGGCTTTTTCAACGGCTTATGCCTTTGCTGGAATAGTTCCTTCCTTTCTAGAAGTTGATCATGTTGATTTCTATAAACCTGTGAGTACCATCATCCTTTCTTTTAAGACAGCATTTCTCCCCCTTTCTGATATCATTTGTGTGGTTTAGTTTTGGATGCTTATCCTAATAGTGAGGACATATACAAGAGAAGCCCCACAAAAAATTAAAATACTAACTCCTGATATGGAGAGTGTAAAAGATGAACATGTAGTACACATCAAGAAGCCATTTAATTAAAAAGTGAGAATAAGAACAGAATCTTCATATGAGAGGGAGTTTTGCTTGGGTGCAACTAATGCTCTCAAATCAAACACATCATGGCACACAAGGGAGTAGCATTCCAAATACACTTTTTTCTTATCTACGACGACATCCTTTCCAGCAAGTGTACAACTCAGCCAATGCCCTTAGAATCAACCATTACTAGATAAAGATGGAATGGTGGAAAGAAGTACATATGGCCAACCCCATTTAGATGATGAGAAGCCTAGTCCAAAATAATTAGTATTAAGGCTTGAGTTAAGTGTATCTTGTATTTGCAAATAAATGAGGCCACTTTTTATTTTAAGAACCAAAATTTGTTATATATCAATCATATTGGGGGATTTAGATTGTACTCAAGAGCCCTCCCTGGAAGATTGTTTCTACCTTGCCCAAAATGTATTAGCACTACCATGCTTTGACTACCATTTTGGCATTCAGCCTACATGTGACATTAATAACTTTGTACATATCTGGAAAAAATTTATTATATATGTTTGTCGAACAGGTGGATGTTGGAGATTTCCTACGTTTCAAATCATGTGTTCTTTACACAGAACATGACAATCCTGATCAGCCTCTAATCTATGTTGAAGTTGTTGCTCACGTTACGAGGCCTGAGATGAGGTCTAGTGCGGTAAGTCCTAGCAAACTCCGCTTTCAAAGAACAAAAATTTTTTATTTGTACTTCTATTGGATGATATTATGTCTCTTATATTACCTTAGAAAGAGTAATTGTAGAAGGTTTATAATATCCTTTTGTGCACTGGGGGCTCAAATAAAAGGCGCTAGGCCAGATTTTATTTTTCTTTCAGAAACTAAAGCTGATATTAATCGTATGGAATATGTTAAAAGTTATTTAAGGCTTGATAATAAATTGGTGGTTTAGTTTAAGGGCAGAGCAGGAGGATTATGTATTCTGTGGAAGAACGGTGTGTCGATAAAAGAAGTTGAGTTTGACAGGAACCTTATAGCAGTCAATATATCTGATTCAGTTACAGATTGGTTGTTAGTCTGCTTCTATGGCCCCCCTTATCACTCCAAGAAAAAAAAAGCGGGGGGAAATTTATTCGCTCTCTTAGAAGCTCACCACGGCCCATGAGCTTGCATTTGAGACTTCAATTTTATCATTAACGATGAAGAGCGATTAGGGGGGAAAAAGGGTGGTACCTCAGCCACAAATTATCTCAAGGAGCTGTTATTCGAGTTCAATGCTATGGACCTGGGATACTCAGGGAACAAATTCACTTGGGCAAAAGGAAAATGGGGAAGCGCCGCAATCAAACGTAGGCTCGACAGAGGGATTGCAAGTATCTCTTGGAGACTGGCTTACCCAAAAGCTAACATTGTCCATCTCGGAGCCATAAGTCCGACCACACCCCTATTCTCCTTGACACAAATCCAGCAGATAGCTTCGCCCACAGACCTTTTCGGTTTGAAGCAACCTGGCTTAGAGATGAGAGTTGTCACTCTGTGATAGACAAGGCGTAGAATACAGAAGCATCGGGTTTTGATTTTGTAAAGCTTTACAAAAGGCAAGCCTCAACCAGCGACGCTCTCTAGAAGTATTCGGTCAATGTCAGGATAGAATTAACCAGCTTATCCAAAAAATCAAAGAGCAACAAGAGTCTTCGCCTTCCCATACCAACGAGCTTCCAAAACAAGCTTTTCAATCTGAACTTACAGAATGGACTCTTAGAAGTGAGATCCTTTGGCATCAAAAATCCAGGGAGCTTTGGCTCAAGCTCGGTGACAAAAACTCCAAGTTTTTCCACCTATCCACAATTATCCAAAGAAGAAGCAATAGCATCGATGCCATCAAAGCGGATGACGGATCCTGGATACATGATCCGAAGCAAATTCGGGAGCTCTTTGGGAATTATTTTCTCAATCTTTTCAAAGATGAAGACATAAATTTCCCTGCTCATTTGGAACACCTGATCCTGCCCTGCATCACAGAGGATGAAAACGACACTCTAAAGCAAATCCCATCCCCAGATGAAATTAAATCCACATTATTCCAGATGCAAGATTTGAAATCCCCTAGCCCTGATGGTTTTCCAGTGTTGTTTTACAAGAAACTATGGCCTACTGTAGGCAATGATGTAATTAAGGCAATGACATCTTTCTTCCTACGTGGCTCTATGCCTAAAGAGGTACAATTCATTAAATGTTCTCATTCCTAAGATTACTAATCCTACATCTATGAACCATTTCAGGCCCATTAACTTGTACAATGTTGTGTACAAGATTATCTCCAAGATTCTTGTCTCCAAACTCAGGCCTCTCCTTGACAAGCTCATCTCTCCCACCCAATCAGCCTTTATTCCCAATAGATGGATAGCCGAGAACCAAATTATTGTGC
Source organism: Castanopsis chinensis (assembly GCA_032878915.1). Classification (NCBI taxonomy): domain Eukaryota; kingdom Viridiplantae; phylum Streptophyta; class Magnoliopsida; order Fagales; family Fagaceae; genus Castanopsis; species Castanopsis chinensis. The sequence goes on from JAVQMG010000132.1 coordinate 44,481,230, forward strand.
AAGAAATTGTTCATAGCTTTTACTCCTGAAAAACAAGCCCGGGTCTCATGGCGATCAAGCTCGACCTTCAAAAGCATATGACAAAGTCAATTGGAAGTTCATCCAAACCATCCTTCTCCATTTCGGTTTCAATGATACCTTCACAAATTGGGTTATCTCCTGCATATCATCTGTCTCATTCAAGGTCCTAGTAAATGGGGGTAAAACAAAGAGTTTCAAGCCTAGCAGAGGACTTAGGCAAGGTGACCCATTGTCACCTTATCTCTTTATCCTGGGGCAAGAAGTTTTATCTAGGATGCTTGACCATGAGCTTAGGCTGAATAATATTTGTGGCATAAAAACAAGCATCTCTGGCCCAACCATCATCCACGTCATGTACACAGATGACGTTGTTCTATATACTAAGGCAACCAGGAGAGATGGTGCCAATCTGGTTCAGGTATTGAATAAATATTGCAGCTAGTTGGGGCAAGCAATTAACAAGAACAAGTCTGGAGTGTTCTTCTCCAAGCACACCAAAAGCCACATCCGAAGGGCCGTCAAAAGCATTCTCCAAGTAAGAAATCTAAAAAGGGATACAGTGTACCTTGGCGCCCCTACGTTTCTCTCTAAAGCACGCTCCAAAGACTTTGCCTTCCTCCAAGACAATCTTGAAGCTAAGCTTATAGGGTGGAGAAGTAAAAACCTATCTTGGGCGGGCAAAAGGACACTGATCAATTCAGTATCTCAAACCATGCCGAATTACACCATGTCTACCTTCAATATCCCTATCAAAGTATGCGATAAAATTGACTCTTTTACAAGAAGGTTCTGGTGGAAACCGAAGCAACAAGATAGTAAGTTTATCGCTTGGAAAGCTTGGGATTATCTCTGCAGCCTAGTGAAAGAAGGTGGCCTCAAATTCAAAAAGGCCAAAAACATCAACAATGCTTTACTAGCAAAGTTGGCTTGGATGGTTGCAACTAAAAGAGATAGCTTGTGCATAAAGATCTTGAGATCAAAATACAAGGTCAAGGAGGATTGGCTCGGAACGGACGCATTGAAAAAAGCATCCCCAATTTGGGAAGCCATTGAAAGTACTAAGGGCATCATCACTAAAGGTGCTTGTTGCATGATTGGGGATGGCAAATCAATAGATGTATGGCTAGACCCGTGGGTGCCGTGGGTTCAGGGATTCATCCCATCCCCCAGAAATGCTTCAATAGCCTTAACACCTCTGGCAATATCTTAGCTTAATAATCCTAAGTTACATTGCTGGAATGTCCCTTTAATTCATGAACTGTTCACCCCACCAGACGCCCAAGCTATCCTCTCCATCCCTATTCCCATCAGGTCGAGGCCTGACAAGTTGGTTTGGTTGCTTGACCCAAAAGGCTGTTTCTCCGTAAAATCAGCTCACAAACAAATCGTCAACCATGACACTACTTCACCTATTGTGGAGTTTGACTGGAAGATGTTGTGGAAGCTCAAAGCCCCTAAAAGAATTAAGTTGCTCCTTTGGAGAGTTGGCGCTAACGCTCTCCCCACAAGAGACAGCCTTATGATCAGAATGGAGGTGGACAACACAAACTGCTTGCTCTACAACCAAGTACTCGAATCACCTATACACCTATTTTTCAAATGCTCGGCTGCCAAAGCCATTTGGTTTGCCTCTTGCTGGGGATTCAAGTCAGACGAGGTACCTTTGCATTCCAATCTCAATATGGTCAAACTGATCCTAGGCCCCCCACCTTCTTTATGCCAAGCCCAGGACCAGTGGATAGTTTCCCTCAACATGGCTCTCACCATCGAAGAGATATGGTGCACACAAAATGATATTTTACATCAAGAGGGAAAGGTAGATCTTCACCAGTCTATACAAAATGTTCTCTCTAGGTCCCGTGAGGTTTCCATTTGTTAGAGATATATTAGACATATTAGCCCAATGTAATAGGCCCAAGTCCAGTCCTGCTTATACTAGTAGTCTAGGGTTTAGTCGCCTATATATACTCATGTTAGGGTTCATTGTAACACAGGTTATTGTACTACACTCTTATACAATAAAGATGTAGCTCTTAAGGGATTCCTCTGTGGATGTAGGCCGACAAGGCTGAACCACGTAAACCTCGTGTTCTTGATGTTCCTATTCTATGCTTCCCCTTCCGCATCCACTCTAGCATATACAACATAGTATAACACATTGCGTTGCTAATAATGTTATTCTTAACATGGTATCAGAGCCAAACTTCGTTCTTGGCATCAAACAAACATCTCTACACAGCAAAGAAGATTCTCACGTTCACACCACCATCTGAAGTCACACATGTTTGTCTGCTGGATCTAGACTTCATGACATCTCGCAGCCACCATGGCTCTGTGCTATGTCAAAATCCAACAACCAAACAAACTGTGACTTAACTTTTCAGATCTGCGCAAATCGAAGCTTCGCCTGATGAAACCAATACCACAGACATGCTCCACAACCTCCCGCGACCAAAACCCAAAAATCCGGTCATCCAAAACCCAGCCACGGGCCGCCACACGCCGAAGTTGGCTCCGGTAAATCTCCCACGCGCCGCCGAGATTTGATAGGACTGTCGCCACACGCGCCGCCCTGACGGACTCGTGGCCCATCGATCTGCAAAACCCGAGAAAATCTGGTTCTCATCCTAGCCTACACGTGCTCTCACGCGCCTCCTGGGATCTCGCCGTCAGTCACACGCGCCGGTGGACTCTCACACGCACCAAAAAATCACTACTGATGTCATCAGATGACATCATCACTCCACGTCAGCAGCCACGCAAGCACGCCACGTCAACCCTAGACACGTCAGCTCGCCACGTTAGTAGTGTCGCCTCGTCAGCACCACGTCACCTAGCTGACCGTTGACCCGGACCGACCCAACCCGAACCACCCGAATCTGACCCATGAGCACTGACCGTTGACTTTGACCAGGATCCCTTGACTTTTGTTGACTTTGACTTTTGCGTTGACTTTTGACCAAACGGCAAAATTTCTGAAATGGCCTATCTTGCTCAGTTTTTCGCGTAGATTCCAATTTTGGACTCCGTTTCTTCATTTGAAACTCCAAAATTGGTCAATTGGCATATTCTTCATTGTGGTTTCTTCAAAGGCATTCTTCAAGACATCTCCAAAAGATCTTCTCATGCTTATCCAACTTCAAGCCTTCATCGAGCTTCCGCCTTGAGTTTGAGGGAGGGTGTTAGAGATATATTAGACATATTAGCCCAATGTAATAGGTCCAAGCCCAGTCCTGCTTATACTAGTAGTCTAGGGTTTAGTTGCCTATATATACTCATGTTAGGGTTCATTGTAACACAGGTTATTATACTACACTCTTATACAATAAAGATGTAGCCCTTAAGGGATTCCTCCGTGGATGTAGGCCGACAAGGCTGAACCACCTAAACCTCGTGTTCTTGATATTCTTATTCTATACTTCCCCTTCCGCATCCACTTTAGCATATACAACATAGTATCACACATTGCGTTGCTAATAATGTTATTCTTAACACCATTATCACCACACAGCCTGATCTACCCAAACCAGTCCTACCTACTCAAAGGTGGTCACCCCCCTCCCCCTCTCTGAGGTTCATTAAGGTGAATACTGATGTAATGATTTCAGGTTCACACTCTGCTTTTGCGGTCATTGCTAGGGACTCTCACAGTGCTATTCTAAAGGTTTGGACCAAATTAGACCCCAAGTTCTCACCTCTCCAAGCTGAAACGATGGCACTGCACTGGGCAATCCAGCTAGCTATTCGTGAAAACTGGAGTCATGTGCTTTTTGAAGGATATTCCCAAGTCTGCTTTGACGAAGTTGCTGCCAAGGAACCATGTTCTACTCCGGCTATTTCCCATTTTGTTGCTGATATTCATGATTTTGCTTTTAGATTTGTCGCTTGTAGTTTTCAGTGGGTCTGTAGAAGCTGTAATACTACTGCTCATACAGCAGCTAAGTTTGCCCTTTCTTCCAATTTGTCTTGCTTTTTCAATTCGGCCAACCTTCCTCTTTGCCTTGCCAAAGTTTGTATGGAAGAGGCTCCTCCTTGTTCTTAGCGTTTTATTTAATGAATTGAAGTTTGTCAAAAAAAAATAATATCCTTTTGTGCACTATCTACAGGAATTTGAGCTTCAGTTCATAATGGCTAATTAAAAATTTCCCTTTATTGATTGCATATCTTTTTTCTATTCCTGTATAATTTGAAACAGGTGTCAAATACTTTCTATTTTACTTTCACTGTTCGTCCTGAGGCAAAAGCCACAAAGAATGGATTTAGGCTCAGGAATGTTGTTCCAGCAACAGAGGAAGAAGCTCGCCGTGTTCTAGAGCGCATGGATGCTGAGGCCCTGCAGAGATCACAAAGCGTTTAAATGTACAACAAACCATTCAAGGCAACTAGTAGTAACTATGCCAATTCTGATTGAAATTTTGTAAGACTTTAATTATATTAAAGAAAGATCAAAAACGAAAGTAAGGTGGAGGGCTTTTTATTGTAAACCAGTGTCAAGTACTTTTGTGTAACAAGGCTCTGTGTAATAGGTGGAATATAACTTCCACTGTGTTTGTATGTGCTTTAAGCAAGGTCTGTTGGTAAGTGTTTATCTGTTTTGTATTGTTGTAATGGCAAGGTGCCCTACTATGTTTGGACTTTGGGGGAGTGTACTTGTTTGCAGTAGGGCAGTATGTTGTGTTTTGAAGTCTTTCTACTAGTGTTGATGTTGTTGGCAGTGTGTTTTGTTCTGTTTGAAGGTTGTTCTTCAAGTATGTTTTTATTAATAAAATTACTTATTTATCAACAAAATACGTGTGGGTGTTTATATATATGTTTCTCTTTTAACATAGGAAAATGAGAGGTATGTAAGTTTATTACTCCAATAATATTCTATGAGGTCATTAGACCCGCCCCATTCCAACAGGAAAAATTCATTCTCAAAATAATAGAAAGATGCAAATAAGCCTAAGAAACTTACCTCCAAGGTGGTGGAAAAGGAAACAAGAAGAATAAGAAGAAAGGGATTAGATAAGGAAAGGCTATATCAGGAGACACTACCTTCATTTGTGCTTGAGTACTTCCATATTTTCTAGGGATTACAGGAACATTCAGTTGAATTACCTTCCCCATATATCCTAAGGAACTACTATATCAACAATGTCACAATTAAATTCCACTATTTCCTCCACTATGCTATCTTAGAATGCAACATGACATCATTTGCATCTACCTTGGTTGAGAGTTACCACTATTCACAGCCAAACCTGAAGCTGCCACATCAATCAATCTTTCATATTTTGTCAACAAGCTACCATTGCTCATCTTCTTCAGGCTTCATTGCATCTTCTTGAATTTTGCCAAAATTGCTACTACTGTCTCTCCTTTATTGCCTTTGGAAATAGCATGCCCCAAACTATTTATTTTGTGCAAAAATATGATTTTGATTCATAGTTCACCCTACGACTGACCCACTCATCATTCTCACACTTCGCGTCAAAGGAATGATTTATTTCCCTCCTCCGATCTCAAAACACCTTCCTTGAGAAGTTGTTGAGCATCCATTTCCATTGCCGTCCCCAAATGACAAGAATACAACACTTGGAATATATTCCTACTTCCAGCCCCCAAGTCACAATTATCATTCTTCTCCTCTTTGTTGCACTTGATTCTTACTTGATTAGTATCTACGACAATATGCTTTCTTTCTTACTAACAACATGTTCCACTCATGGGCACCATTTTATTCTTGCTCAAATTCCTTTTTCCTAAGAGGTTACCATTTATAGCCATTGAACAATTAGACAATAGTGTACCCAAAATTTTACACCACACATTCAGTAAAATGATCAGCATAGAGGAACAATTTTCTTATTGAGCCACCGGCTCCCTCACAGTATGCGGGCCCCACATGCTATGAGAGATCCACTGCACACAGGGCCTCCATGAGATACTACCTCTAGCATAGAGTGGCTTCTTAACTACACTGCCCACTTAACTATACCTGCCACTAGTCCAATACTTTCCTTTTCTTTTCTTTTATTTGTTTGGTGAGAAACCGCCAGTCACTATAACAATATTCAAGCAATAATTATCTTATACATTCAATATATGCAACATTTCTTTCACAATAAATGAGTCCCACACTTATATGGAACTCACATATTATGAGAGGGATGATACATGAGATGCATATGCTGGATACATGAGACGCCTTGCCATTCTCAAAGGGGAACATTAAAAAATTTAATCCACAATAGGATTTTGCTCAACCATCTTTGGTCAAGGACATGCCAGCTTGCCAAGAGCTTATAATCACATGCCAACTAGAAGTTCTTGAGGGATGATAGATATTTGATTTAGCAGTACTATGTTGTACATCTAGAGAAACGGTTTTTTTTAGTCTTTTGGCTAAATATTGCAAAAAAGTGAGTTTATTTGTGATATGGGAACTATTGGAAATTATTTGAGAAAATGAGGAAAGAAGTAAATTTTAGCAAAACCGTTGCCAAAACTCTAACAAAAAGTATGAGAGAGAAGAGAGATGATGTGATGGCTGGAGTGAGAATAAATTTGAATTTCAATAATGAGGTTACCAAAATTCCTGCTGCTCAACTCTGCTACCCAAATGAAGTGCCTGAAGGAGTGCCCGAAGGAGAAAATTAAAAAAGTAATTGTGACAACCAAGTTTCTGAAATTGTGGGGCAAAAAGAGGAGAGAGAAAAAAAGAATTGTGGCAACCAAGTTACTGAAAATTGGAGGAAAATAAAAAGAATTGTGGCAACCAAGTTGCCGAAATTGTAGGGGAGGAGAGAGAAAACAATTCAATAGGAATTTTGGCAATGAAGTAGCCGAGAATGGAGGAGAAAAAAAAAAGAATTATGGCAACCAAGTTGCCAAAATTGGGGAAAAGAGGAGAGAGAAATTGTTGGGCAATGAAGTTGCCAAAAATGGAGGGAAAAAAAAAAAAAGAATTGTGGCAACCAAGTTGCCAAAATTGGATAAAAGAGGAGAGAGAAATTGATTTGGGCCAAAAATTGAAGGAAGAAAAAAAGAATTGTTGCAAACAAGTTTTCAAAATTGGAAAAAAAAAAAGGTGAAAATTTGATTTGTGGCATGGAATGGCCAAAAATGAGAGAGAGAGAGAGAGAGAGAGAGAGAGAGAGAGAGAATTGTCATGTTAAAAAAAAATTTTGCAACATAGATTTTATTCTAAAAAGTACACATATTCTTATTCTTTCCGTATGCCAGTAGTTTTTTTTACTAACTCAGCTTGGTTTGTGCCAGTATGTCATGTTCTTTCATTTCATCATGTAAAAGTAATTACTATAGATTCTTTGCATGATTTTCCCTATTAAACATATAATTATAGATTCAAGTACATTGATTCTTATTCTCAACAATAAAAAAGTACATAGATTCTTATTCTATGCTAGTGCTAATATGTGAATATGTTGTAGAGATTCCTTGCATGATTTGCCCTATGAAACAAAGAAACATAATTCTTGTGTTTGATTCTTAGCAAAGATTCGTTGCTAAAACACTAACAAAACAAACGTGAAAGTGAATATATGTTTAAAGTTAAGTAATTTGTTTGTATCAGAGTGTCCCATCTTGGACTGTGTTGTGTTGTACTTGGTCAATTGGCGTATCTAGTTATACAGTTTAAAATCTAAAAATTTAACTTATATGAAACTTGCATCCTATTTAAACAGCACTAATGCTACTGAAGTTTCCACGGTTCTTATTTTCTACTCTTTTTCCCCAAAAAATTCTATCAACCTTCTTCTTCACTCTTATTTCCCTCAAAATTCTATTAACCAATTTCAATTCATGCGTACCATACATTCTACAAACTACTATAAGGAACAACACTTGCAAATATTTATCTATTCTTTATCTCTTACAAGGTGAGTTACATCTCTTAAGTAGTTACTTTTCTTCTTTTAATATTCATGTTGATATGTTTTAGGGACACGGCTAAGCATGAAAATCTTGTTTTTGTATTATGTGTTTTGCAACATGAACTACTTTGTATGATATATTTCAAATTTTTTGTCCATGAATTCTTGCCTAAAATTTCATATAGCAAAAATATATTTGAAAATTGACATAAATTTTCCTTAAAGAAGTATTTACTTTTTTAGCCTATAATAAACATGTATGCTATTAAAAAAAAAAAAAAAAAAAAAAAAGGCTAGTATATGCTCATAAATCAAAAATCTAAGTTCTAGGTATAATATTGTACCATACTAGAAATATTTGTCTACTATTATGTGGATGCATGAGAATATTATAATCTGTCTTGTTTTAGAAGAAGCAAAACGAAGAGGTACACTAAACCAGTCCTCTTTAATAGAATTCTCTCATCTCTAACTATTTTAAACACTGAATATTTAATGGATTACCTTCTTGTATTGCATTTTAATGGTTGTGTAGTGTTAATATATTAATAATATTGTTATGTTTTAGTGTGAATGGCAGAAAGTTGTTTATTTTCTCATCCATTCCAGTGGAATAATTAAACATGGCAAACATGGGGTTTATTACGAAGGGCCACCTCCTCCTATGCTTCCATTAAGTCGGGGTGTTATATTTGAAGATTTATGTGATGGAGTAGCATCCACGCTTCATATAAACAGAGAAGATTCAAAACTTACTCTTTCGTATAGATTTTCTTTTCAATGTCATCCACATCATGTGACTTACTAGCAATATGGATTTGTAGGTGCAAAGTTGTACTTGGGTGTATAGCCCATAAGAGGCCACTGAGATGTTTTTCCCATTTGATATGCCAACAAAGGACTGAGTGCATCATTTAGTTATTCATAAGGTGTGCACTTTTATGATCCATATGCCACTCATGCTAGTCATTATTTTGAATATATGGCTCATTCTCCAATGAACATTAACAGTGCTGACTATCATGCTCCATACACCCATGTTGCAACTAAAAGTTCAGCTAAAAATTAGGAGGAAAATATATCTATATCAAAACCACCTAAATTGTAGAAGGTAGACAACCAGCAAAATACCATAGCTAGCTATCCTGATTTCTTATGGAAAGTCTAACAATTGTTACGCATAATTTGCTCCTTATTTTTTCTCCTTTGTACATATCCATCTAAATGGATAATATATAGAATGTAATAGTTCTATATAATTGAAATACTAGTTCTCTCTATCTCAAGGTGAGATAGAATTTCTCAAGAATTCTTTGTGGTATCAGAGCCAACCGTGAGATAAAGAGAGAAACAAAATTCTGTATTTTATTTTTCTTAAATCCACCATGTCAACCACATCAAATTCTTCCCCTACGTTCACTCAATTTGATGACTACCCATATCTTGTAACACAGAATATTGCAAATTTTGTGTCACTTCGTCTCTCCTCTACCAACTTCCTTTTCTAGAAAACACAAATGCTCAATATCCTTAAGAGCTATGACCTCCAAGGCTTTATCAATGGTGAAGTTCAACCACCACCCCAGTTCATCAATAATGCTAACTCTGGCACACAAACTAATCCTGCATTTGTGAAATGGCGCAAAACTGATCGTCTTGTCAAAGGTTGGTTAACAACCACTCTCTTAGAGGAAGCTTTTGGCATTGTTGTAGGCCTCAATACTGCTTTTGAGGTTTGGAATGCATTGGTTCATGCATTTGCTTGTGTCTCATCAGATCAAAACCTTGCACTTAAGTAGTGGCTTACCTCTATAACTCAAGGCACCAATACCTTAGTTGTTTATCTCCATCAATTCAAAGCAGTGTGTGATGATCTTGCAATCATTGGGAAGCCAATTCCAGATCACAAGAAATCATGATGGCTACTCAATGGGCTTGGCAAAAAAATTTTAGGTATTCACTACTACCATGTTGAGACCACCAGTCCCTCCATGCTCTGAAATTGTCACTTTACTGGAGGGTTATACTGAAAGGCGTAAGCTTGATGCTCATCCCACTCCTCAAATGGCTTTCTATGGCGAATGCAACAATAAAACTAAAAGAAACAAAGGTGGTCAAGGGTCCTTTAATTCTAAAGGGCGTGGGTTTATTCAAGGTGCCCAATCTGCACCAAAGAATTGCAGCCATCCTACACGAAATCAAGTAGCAAATTCACCAATCATCGCAACCAAAAACACAAAAGATGAAGCACTTATCTGTCATATTTGCAACAAAAGGAACCACACTGCCCTCAAATTCTTTAACCAATTCAATCACTCATTCACAGCAAACAATATTCCACAAGCATTAGCAACTATAACCATTACTGACAGTCAAGATTCTGAGTGGTTCCCAGACACTAGAGCTAGTGACCACATTACTGGTAACCCAGGTAAACTTCACTCTTTAACTCCTTATCATGGATCTGATGATGTTATGGTTGGCATTGGTTATACTTTACCTATCACACATATTGGTGAAACTACTCTTGGTACTGGTTATTCTTCTATTAGCTTAAAAGATATTCTATTAGTTCTTTGATGAATCTATCTTTCCTTATTCCACGCCTAGAAGCTTGTACAAGAGTGATCCTCTTAAGGGGGAGCTTTACATCTTCTCAGAATAGGAGATTGATCCACCAACTGATTATTTTCCACCTTACTTTACACCACTTTCAGCCTTTGCACTAGCTGAATCTCAAGATATCACTAGCCAACTGCACCATCAATTACATCACACTTCCTCCTCAGCTGAGCCTCCTATAATGACCACATCAAGCTCTTCTTTGTCTGAGCCATGTCAAGCATCTTACTCAGATCCACCAGCAAAGACCACTCCTATTCCTTCTGAAACAAACCCAACTTAGCACCCCATGCTCACTTGTTCCAAGGTTGGTGTACGTATGCTCAACCCCAAGTATGATAATCTACTTGTAGCCCACTTAAAGCATGATATCCAACTTAACTGCAATCCATTCAAAATGCCAAATGTCACCCAGATTGGGTAGCTGCCATGGATAAGGAGATGGATGCCCTTGCTGCAAACAAAACATGGATCCTTGTTCCACACAAACCTGAGATGAATGCGATAGGATGTAAATGGGTTTATAAAACTAAACTTAAACCTAATGACTCCTTAGAACGACTCAAAGCACAATCATTTGCAAAGGGATTTCATTAAGTTGATGGCATAGATTTCTCAAAAACCTTCTCTCCTATTATCAAACCTACTAGTATTCAACTTACCCTCATAATAGCAATTGTCAAGGGATGGGAGATTAACCAACTTGACATCAAAAATGCGTTCCTTCATGGCTTTCTATCTACTCCTATTTACATGCATCAACTACGAGCTATGTTGATCTAGTACACCCTACTCATGTTTGCCAACTAAGTTGTGCACTATATGGCCTCAAACAAGCCCCTCGCACTTGGTTTGATAGGCTTAATGACATTCTTCTTCAACTCAGCTTTTATTGCAGCATATCTTACCCAAGTTTGTTCATTTTTCAATCTTCTCATGGAGTTCTTATTTTCCTACTATTCGTTGATGATATGATAGTCACTGGTGACAACCCAAATTGGATTCAATGGCTTATCTCTCAATTGGCTCATGAATTCTCCATTAAGGATTTTGGTTTCCTCCATCATTTCCTTAGCATTGAAGTCCATCAAAGTACCCAAGGTCTTTTCCTTTCACAAACACACTATGCTTTGGAACTTCTAGATCGTGTTGCCATGACATCATGCAAACCAATTCCGACAATATTGCCCACTAAAGGTTGGCATCTTCCCATCTGTTAGGACATATGTGATTTATGTTAGGAACATATGTCATTTAGAATTGGTCAATCCCTTAACAAAATGCACTTTACTTGTAATTGGGTAGATTTAGGATGTGTTTAATACTTCAACGAATAAGGGTTCAAGTTCAAATGTTAAAGCCATGCAAATCTATCCAAGAATCAAGTGAAGAAGTGCTGGATTTTAAAACTCGACAGCTATCTCAACAGATAGCATCTATCGGGGTTTAAAAGGTAGTTCAACCCGATGCTCGACAACTGCTCGATAGATACCCTATCTATCGAGATTTATGAAAATCAGATTTTCAATTCTGATTTCACTCCAATCTGTGGGTACATGTTTAGGCGTTCTTTTCTCATAACCCTAAACATATATAAGGATTATTTTAAGGGCCGTCAAAGATAATTACACAAGTGCGAAGTAAAGTTTCGTTCATGCAAATTGTGACTAGAGACAGAATTTTTCCTAGTACATCTTTCTCTTGAAAAAGCTACTCATTTGTACACCGTTGGGTTTTATGATCAAGTAGTTTCGTGATCTTCATCATGTTGATGAATTGAAGAACTTAGCCAACATCTTTCTCAAGTTGGTGATTAAGTCGCGTACTGGGATCCACACATCTATTGATTAGTCACGCACTGGGAGCGATACATTGAAAAGAAGAAATTGTCACTACAGAACAAGTCCAATTATGTATTGGGATAAGGGCTCAACTGTAGGTTAGTATAAGATACTAAGATTTCTTTACTTGTAACCGCTTATTGTGATAATAGTAGATTCTCGAGAGTGGCGACCTTAAAATCACCCGGTGAGGTTTTTGCCTTAGAGGTTTTCTCCATTCGTAAACAAATCATCATGTCAACTTTATTTCTCGCTATATATTAACTTAGTTGGTGATTTGTTTGTGCTACCACGCGTTTTGCATGTTAATTGGATTAATCAATAAATTTGGCTAATTAATCAATTAATTTATCACAAGAGGTCAATACATTCTTAGTCTATCAAGTGGTATCAGAGCAGGCACACTCTAATTAGGGTTAATCTTTGCTGTGTGATCCATTGACCCCTATTTGTCATGGATAGATGACAGTTACTTATTATACCTCCTTTATTTTATGGCACTAACTATGCATGTTGGAAAGTACGCATGACAACTTTCTTGCAGTCTTTAGATGAGAAAGTGTGGCAAGCTATGGAGATAGGCTGGACTAAGCGAAAGGAAGCGTCGGCCAATTGGGATGATGCTAAGATCAAGGCTGCTAACTCCAACAGCAAGGCATTGAATGTTTTATTTTATGCAGTCACAAATGAGGAGTTGAAAAAGATATCCTCCACTAAAACTGCAAAAGAAGTATGGACCATTCTCTAGACAATCTATGAGGGAACCAAGGTTGTCAAGGACTCAAAGTTTCAGAGGCTCACTACAAATTTCGAAGAGATTAAGATGAAGGAGGATGAGTCATTTGATAAGTTCTATGCCAAGCTCAAGGACATAGTGAACTCAGTCTTTAATCATGGGGAAATCATTCTTGAACCCAAGATTGTGAGAAAGGTACTCAGGTCTCTACCTGAGAGATTTCATGACAAGATCACCGTTATTGAGGAATTAAAGGACATCAACAAAATTCCTTTGACAGAGCTGGTTGGTAATCTACAGACCTATGAGTTGGGTTTGACAAGGATTGGAAAATCAAGTAAGGGTAAGAGCATGGCACTGAAGGCCAAGAGCAGTGACATAGATGAGTCTTCAAACTATGAACATTCTAAAATGAAATCCTACATCACCAGACAATCCAAGAAGTTTATGAAGAATGTCAATAGGAAAGGCTTCGACAAGTACCGTAGACAATCTAGTTCTTCTCAATTTAAGAGCCAAGATAAAAGGAAGAAGGATGCTGGGGATGGTGGTCTATACACTGTTCCCTCAGGACCCACGTGTTTCAGGTGTCAAGATTTCGGTCACATGAAACAAGAGTGCCCTCCTATCTCAAGACCATTAGGAATAGCAAGGCACTTGCTACTACACTGTATGACATAGAACCTGAGGATAATTCCAAAAATGAGGATGATGGAATCCCAAATGCCAATCCTACTAAGGGGATTGTAGAAGATATGGATGAAGAAGAGGACTTGGTGGAGTCAAAGTTTGAGAAGATGGATGAGCAAGATGATATCTACATAGCCTATGCAGAATTATACAAAGTCTCTGAAAAGCATGAGAAGTTGTATAGGTTGGCCACCAAGAAGCTCAATGATGGGGAGCTTCAACGAGATGAAATCTCCACAAAGTTTGATGAAGCCAATCAGACTATTGGAGTACTGAGGTTTGAGAACAATTTCTTGGCTAAGAAGATCAAGAAGCTTGAGGCAGAAATGTTCCAAGTCAGAGCTCAATTGGAATGAACCTCAAGTGCAAAGCTTAATGAGATACTCAGCTTAATGAGATGCTCAGCTTTCAGAGTTCTGCTTCTAATCGAACTGGTTTAGGGTATGACTTCTCTTCTCCTAATACTGCTTCCTCTAGTACTACTATTTTTGTTTCTCTTACTAATAATGTTGAATCTGAGAACACTAATGTCAAAACTATTTTAGCTAGTGAGAACATATACAAGGGGTAAATCTATCTTTGGAGCACCCTTTAAATCTATTTTTAGAGCACCCCTAAACTTGTTAAGAAACTAAAAACTCTAGGGCTAAGAAGGGTAATACTCAAAAGTCTAAACAAAAAAAGCAGCATCTCTTCCATTACTGTGGAGTAACTGGACATACTCGACCTAATTGCTATAAGTGGCTAGCCACTTAACAAAGTTATAGTATGATCTCATCGGGAAACCAAAATTAGTTTCCATCCTCTCTTACTCCTCTTGGAGATCTCCTCAAAACCCTGATGTTCCTTTTGAACTTAAACAGTTGCAATTCTTCCCCCTCACCGCCGATTCAAGGGTTAGCTAAAAGGAAAGGTTCTTCCAAGGTGTGGAAGGAAAAAGGCTCTAAGTGATTTAGTCACTTTTCTCCCTCTCCCTCTATTTTTGCGTGCAACTTGTGCATTTTGCTTTCTTGTTTTGAGTCAGTCTAGTTTTATGCATTACTTTGCTTAACATGTTTTTGTTTGATTTCAATTTTGCTTTATTTTGTTTTTTATGAAAATTTTAACAAAAAATGAAAAATTAGAAAAATACAAAAATAATGTGTGTTTGTGTACTTTAGTACTTGTGTACCTTGAATGGCCATTAAAACAAAGTTTTCTAAACTTTGTATCTCTTTTAACTTAGATGAGCATCTCTATGCACAACTAAGCAAGTAAGCTTTGTGACTCATATTTGTGATGAGTAAGGTTA
Organism: Castanopsis chinensis; assembly: GCA_032878915.1. Classification (NCBI taxonomy): domain Eukaryota; kingdom Viridiplantae; phylum Streptophyta; class Magnoliopsida; order Fagales; family Fagaceae; genus Castanopsis; species Castanopsis chinensis. The sequence goes on from JAVQMG010000132.1 coordinate 44,496,311, forward strand.
AGTAATATTTTGTACTTAATACTCGTATCACTCTTTTTGACGAATGGAATTAGAAAATTCTAAGAGAAAGGCATAAATAACTATCTCACCATTGTTGCCCGTCAATCATGAAATGGTATTTGTATGCTTCGGCATAGCAAAAGTACAATGTCAAATGCTTAACATTATTGGGTATTTCTTTTATCTCTCTTATATGTCCATGCATAATATGCTTAAAAGAAAATATGCAAAGAAGAATAAAAGCAAAAGAATCAATATGCTTTATATATGATTGCAAGCATGTCTTCTAGAAGATGTGGAAATTATAGGATGTACCTCAAAGGTGATAGTCCCCATCAAGCAATTATGATCGTGTGTGAGTTAAATTGATTTGTTCATATCTCAAATCGTCATAACATGTAGACACTTATGTAATCTTGCGATATTTTTCACACGCAACACACAATATTCGTTGCTACTTTTGATACATGTGTAGGTATAATGTGATTTAGCCATCACAAGGTATACCTGTGTTAATGTATGCTCACTAAACTGTCTTAACTTGTTTTTTAAACATAAAATTGGTTAGACTTGTTTAGTGTGTGTTTGTGTTTTGGATCTAAATACTTGACATCTTTCTTGATGAGAGATGTTTTTGAGAGTTTAAAATATTGTTTGGATCTTTGGTTAAGTAGCATGCGTGATTGCATTCATTTTTGTGTTTTTCTCTTCTTTGAAAAACTGTTTTTAAGCAATCTCGACAGCTAGGCTATCTATCGAGCTCTTGATTTTCCTTTCGTAACAGCTGCTATTGCAATTTTGATCCATCGAAGTTTTGAGAATTTGTCTCAATAGCTTCTCAATAGCTTTACGATCCATCGAGAAAGTTTCCGTCTCGTTGATAGCTTCTTGATAGCTCCTTGATCCATCGAGGTTCTTTTGTTGTGGACACCTCTCGATAGCTTCTCGATAGCTCTTTCTGTCACATTTTAATTCTCGACACCTCTTGACACTTCTCGATCCATTGAACTGCGTATATGTCTATATATTGGCTCAGCACGAATTCTTTCTCATTTCTCCCCAATCTCTCTCGACAGAAAAGTGTCTCTTTCTCTCCCAAATACCTCAACCTCTTCACTTTCCCCACTTGATCTTCAGCCCAAATCAAGTTTTCTTCATCTGGTATGATCTTGTTTCACTCTTATATCATGCATTTCATTCATTTTGACCTAAGTTTTGGGGTTTTTCAAAATTGTTAAGGCTTTTGCCAAATTTTTGGGATGGGTTTTTGTTTTAATGAGTTTAAATCATCATGCATTGCATCAACTTGCATTTTAACAATGTTCATGCATTTTAGGCTGCGTTTGTATGGGTATAAAATATTTTTTGAGTGAAATAATTTCAGGTGAAAATATTTTCAAGAAAGGAAAATATTTTCTAGTATTTGGTTGCATTTTAAAAATTATATTAGAAAATAATTTCAAGTATTTGGTAACATTTTCAAAATGCAAATTTTCACATTTTCTCAACTATTTTCTCTCATTCCAAACAAATTTTATAATAGGAAATTGCAATCCATCAACTTTTAAACAAACAAAAATTAAAACAATACCATTCTGGGCAAATAAATCCTTCGGTCAAACTGAGAGAGGGAGGAGGAAGAGAGAGATCGATGGTCGGTGGGTCACCGATCTCGCCGACACAAGTTCTATGGCGCGATCTGGAGCCGTCGAGCTTGCCCAGTGCGAGCTCGATAGAGAGATCTCACTCCTCGATCTCACCCAGCGCAAGCTCGACGGCGGGGCTATGGGTTGAGGACAACGATCTAGGCTTCACCGGCATAATCTGACCGGATTTGGCGATCTCCCTCTCTCTCTCTCTCTCTCTCTCTCTCTCTCTCTCTCTCTTCTAGTGTGAGTCGTTGCTCTCTCTCTCTCCTTTTCTGTTTTCAGTCTGAAAAATTCTTTTTGAAGGTAAAATATAAATGAAAATTATTTTCACTCTAGGAAGGGGTATTTTACAGTCAATGGGTAAGTGATTTTCAGTTGACCAAATTTCATTTGCTGCCAAACACTAGCAAATGTGTAAAATATTTTCTGAAACTGGTTTATCGTTAAAACAAACGCAGCCTTAGATGTGTGATTACTACATTAAAATGTTGTGTGCTGGTAGGTTTGGATTAAACTGAGCCCATGATGCTTTTCTTGTTGCATGTCACATGCTCATGCTTTTTGCATGCATAATTACCTTCCATTTTCTATCATATTAATATTAAATTGTTGGTGCTTTTCTGCTTGTCTCCCTCTTTCTCCTTCTTTCAGTCTACATCATGGCACCTAAGTGTAAATCCACTTTGTCCCGAAATCCTCTTCATTTCGGGGCATGTTCCTTTGATTCTACTCCTTCTCATCGTCAGTTTTGGGATGAGAAAGCCCGTAAGGACTTCTCAGAGAACTTTTATTGACGAGGCATTCATTCGGAACGCCAAGTCATCTTATCAGACTTCTCTGATACTGACCGTTCCATTGTCATCTACAGTAAGGGTTGGGAGGCACTTTGTGGCATCCCAGACAATTGTCCTTCTGTGGTCATACAGGAGTTTTACTCCAATATGCACGGATTCGATTACTCAGTACCTCATATCTCTACTCGCATTCCAGGTATGTGCATTGTGGTCACTCCAGATCTTGCATCCGAGGTGCTTCACATTCCGAGGGTAGCGCATCCTAACTACCCCGGCTGTGACCGTCTTAGGACTGTGTCCAAATACGAGCTCATGTCTCTGTTTTGTAAGACTCCTTCTTTTTGGGGTGGTCATCAAAATACCCGTTACTCGGTCTTTGCAAAAGATCTGAGGTTTCTTAACATAGTGATGACATTCGTTCTTCATCCATTGTCTCACTATAACTCTATCACTGAGCTACATGCTTGATTTTTGCTATCTCTCTTAGAGAACCTCATGATAGACTTCCCTTCTCACTTCATTCTCCCCCTCATAGATGTATATAAGGATACGACGACCGGTGACGACCGGTGACAACCTTATCTTTCCTTCAGCTATCACGAGGATCCTTCGCCATTTTTCTGTCTCCTTTCCCGTATCGGATCATTTTCCTATCATGTGTGTCATTGATAAGGCGACTGTAAGATGGAGTGAGGCCCAGCTTCAACTGAAGCGGTCACAAATTGGGACGGCGACACCTCTAGCTTCTTCAACTCCATCCACATCCGCCCCTTCTTCTTCTACGAATGGTGTAACCCTCGAGATGATTATGGCATAACTTCAGCTTGTATCAAGTAAGCACCCGTGTTAATCGCATTGCATGACGACAGGCTCGCATTGGTGGCTTCGTTAAGTCTCCTACTCCTTCTCCAAAGACTTTTGAGGATAAGGATGACGATGGTGGCTCTGATGGTGATGAGGATGATGGTGCTAGCTCTTCTTATTACGTGTATGCAATCTTTTATTTCTGTTTCACACTAAGAAGCCGTGATGAGTTTTTTTTTAAATGTTTCAGAAATACAGGTTGTCAAAGTCTTCTTGTCATGAACTCTCTTCTTGTAAAATTTTTCAAGAGTGTGTGTTAGGATAGATTTTATTGTATTCAACAATTGAGTATAAGTTAAGTGATTTATGACTTCTCTAATATGTTCATTTGTTTGTTGTAGCTTTGTCACAGATTGCCAAATGGAGAGATTGTTAAAACATACGTAATTCATGCTAGGAACAAATGTCATTCAGAATTGGCTAATCATTTGACAAAACGTAATTTACTTGTAATTGGGTAGATTGAGGATGTGTTTAATAGTTTAAGGAACAATGGTTCAAATTCAAGTGTTAAAACCATGCAAATCTGTCCAAGAATTAAGTGAAGGAGTACTGGATTTTAAAACTCGACAGATAGCATCTATCAAGGTTTAAAAGGCAGTTCAGCCAGATGCTCGACAGCTGCTCGATAGATACCCTATCTATCAAGATTTATGAAAATCAGATTTTCAATACTTATTTCACTCCAATCCGTGTGTACATGTTTAAGCCTTCTTTTCTTACAACCCTAAACATATATAAGGATTATTTTAAGGGTCGTCAAAGGTGGCACAGTTGCACAAGTGTGAAACAAAGTTTTGTTAAAGCAAATTTTTGTTCATGCAAATTGTAACTGGAGACAGAATTTGCTCTGATTCATCTTTCTCTTGAAGAAGCTATTGCGTTTATACGCCGTTGGGTTTTGTGACCAAGCAGCTTCATAATCTTCATCGTGTTGACAAACTGAAGAACTTTGTAGCGAATATCTTTCTCAAGTTGGTGATTAATTCACGTTCTGGGATCCGTGCATCTATTGGTTAGTCACGTACTAGGAGCCGTGCATTGAAAATGAGAAATTGTCACTATAGAACAAGTTCAATTGTGTATTGGGGTAAGGGTTCAACTATAGGTTGGTATAAGGTACTGGAATTCCTTTACTTGTAACTGCTTGTTGTGATAATAGTAGATTCTCGGGAGTGGTGACCTTAAGATCACCCGGAGAGATTTTTTTCTTGGAGGTTTTCCCCATTCGTAAACAAATTACCATGTCAACTTTATTTTCCGCTGCATATTAACTTAATTGGTGATTTGTTTGTGCTTCTACGCATTTTGCTTGTTAATTGGATTAATTAATAAACTTAGCTAATTATCACAATGGGTCAATACATTCTTTGCCTATCACCACCAATAATGATCCCTACCCTAATCCCACACAATATTGTAGCCTAGTTGGAGGACTATAATATCTTACCTTCACTAGACCAGACCTTGCCTATAGTGTCAATTTTGTGTGTCAATTTATGTATGCTCCTACAATGGCTCATTACCAGCTTGTCAATAGCATTTTGCGTTATGTCCATGGGACTGCTCACTTTGGGTTACACATTTTGGCCTTAAGTACTCTTAATTTGTATGGGTTTTTTTTATGCTAATTGGGCAGGTTGTTCTATTAGCCGACGGTCTACCACAGTGTTCTACACATTTCTAGGCAGTAATTGCATCTCTTAGAGTGCCAAAAAGCAATCAACTGTGTCTTAATTTAACGCTGAGGCGTAGAATCACTCCATGGCATCCACTACAGTTGAACTCACATGGCTATCCTTCTTACTTCGTGATCTTGGTATTTCCCTTCCTCGCCCACTAATACTACATCGTGATCACTTGAGTGCCTTGTATATGATAGTGAATCCTGTCTTTCATGGAAGGGAAAAACACATTGAACTAGATTATCATTATGTTCATGAAAAGGTGGCTCTTGGTTCACTTAAAACCTGCTTTGCTCCATCCAACCATCAACTAGCTGATATCTTCACCAAGCCCCTCTCCAAGGTTGCCTTTCGGGAATTATGAAACAAACTTGGCCTTTGTCTTGATCCACGGCCAAGTTTGAGAGGGAGTAAAAGTGCAGTTGAAAATCAGGAGGCTGAAAATATTTCTATATCAAAACCACCTAAATTGTAGAAGGTAGACAACCAGCAAATTCAAAATACCATAGCTAGCTATCCTTTTTCTTATGGAAAGTCTAATGACTGTTACACATAATTTACTCCCTATTTTTTCTCCTTTGCACATATCCATTTATATGGATAATATACAGAATGTAATGGTTCTATATAAATGAAATACCAGCTCTCTCTATCTTAAGGTGAGAAAGAATTCTCAAGAATTCTTTAGCAACTAAGGGCGAACATGTTCCTTATCGGCCAATGAACACCTGTGATGCTGAACATGATAACCCAACTGAGCATGTCATATTAGAGGCTACTTATTTTAATTTTGAAGCTCAATATGACCAAACTATCACTTAAAGAGCTACTAATGATCCCAATGATACACACCGCATAGCTATTACTACTCAAAATGCGGTCCATACATTATCAAAAAGGATGCGGGCCATGGATAGTGATGATCAACTTGATAACGACAAGATCCCTGATGATATTGGAGATGAACAGGAGCTTTTTGATGAACCTAATCATGAAAGAAATCCAACAATGGTATTCCATCAACCTTCATCACTAAACTTTTCACCAAACACGTGGGAAAATATAATTGATCCAACCGCGCCATTTGAAAAGCCCATTCAGAATACTTGAGACCCTACCCAAGAGTTTTATGTGGGCTTGCTTTTTGCTGATAAGGATGAACTACAAGCCGCTGTTAAACAATATCCCATCAAGAGGAACCAAACATTTATTGTAAAAGAGTCAGATCTAGCATGTTGGTCTGTTTGTTGCAAACATTGTTCTTGGCATCTTCAAGCATCTTCCGGGCTACAAATGGGTTCTCTGAGGTTAGGAAATACAATGGTCCACACACATGTACAGAGTCCACACTCAGACAAGATCACGACCAATTAGACATCCATATTATTGAGAAAGAGTTGAGGGATATTATCAAAAATGATCTAACTTTGAAGATTACAGAGTCCACACTCACACAAGTTCACGAGCAATCAGACATCCATATTATTGAGAAAGAATTTCGGGATATCATAAAAAATGATCCAACCATAATATTTCTTTACTTCAACAGACTCTTTACAATAAGTACCAATACCGGCCTTCTTATTTTAAGGTGTGGAAGGTGAAGGAAAAGGAAATTGGCATAGCGTTTGGTGATTAGGACAAATCTTACCTATTACTGCCAAAATGGATGAAAGTTTTGACTGATTCAAACCCAGGTAACAAGGTTTTTTGGAGAACATTACCTGCTACTATGCCAGGCTGTGTAATGTTCGACAAAGTGTTTTGGGCTTTTGGTCCATAAATTAAAGGTTTTCAACATTGTAGGTCAGTGATTAGTATAGATGGAACTTTCCTATATGGTAAGTACAAAGGTAAGTTACTGATTGCATCAACATGGGACGGTGACAATAGACTTTTTCCACTTGCCTTTTCCATTGTGGAGGAGGAAATTGATGATAGTTGGAGTTGGTTTTTGCATTGTATTAAGAATAATGTCACTAATCAGGATGAGTTATGTGTCATATCTAATCATTACCCAAGTATAATTTTAAAGATACAAATTCTATGTCAATCGACACGTTGATATCGTCATTTTTGCCTTCGCCATAGGGCTAGCAATTTCAATTAACAAATTGGGAATAAAAACATGAAGGCTCTGGTAATGTGGACAGGTATAGAGAATCGAGTAGGAAAGTATAAAATAATTAGGGATGGAATTACTTAATTAAGTGCAAATGATGATTTGTATTTAAGGTACGTACAGGTGCAGAAGTGGACGTTAGCAAATGATGGTGGACATTGTTATAGGGCAATGACCACAAACTTGTCTGAAAGCTTCAACAGTATTCTAAAGAGTGCTAAAATAATAACGTGGTATGTATGGGCAGCTGCCTCAAGTGTCCTGAACAGGTGACCATGTTAATGGTACCATGTTGTGTAGTCCACACCTAAATGAAAATTGTCTTCCCCAACTACATTTTGAGCTCGCTCGTTCCAAAGTCAGTAGTATTGTGCACGCTGCCTACGCCAATTGACACTGTACTTTCCTGTCAACTTTACACAATGCACAGATTTATCGAAATTGTCAGTATGCCACTTTGGACATCTTTGTAGCAACCCAAACTGTCGCATGACTCTTTCTGGATGGTAATACTCCACAATTTGGAAGTAAAGCAATGGCGCTATTGAAGTCCATATATGTTTTTTTGCAAGACACCATAGATGCAAATAATTATCGTACGGTGTCCAAACAACCTGCAATAACAAATACAATAACTATGTTACAACCAATCAAGACAATAATATAACTAGTAAATTAACCATTGATGAATTGTGACAACATATATTACCTATTGATTATGATATGTGTCGTGATTAGAACGGTACACAATTAGAACATGCATTGGTGTGTGAGTAAAAGTTCTCTTAGTCACCCACCTATACACAATTAATGATTGCCACTAATTTTAGGTTTGGAAGTATCAAGGATAAATGCTACAATATACAATTTTGTATAGAAATAGAAAGTAAATATTACACCTGCAACCGTATGGGTCGTCACCATTTAAATTCGTTGGATTTATCAAAATTAGGGTCAGATGTGGAAGATGCCCCCAGGCCCATAATTGTAATATGAAAATAGGACCTGCAACCTCCATGCTTTTCCTAATAGCAACGGTACTCAACTCTTTATAAAGGAAAGCAAGTGTGGCACTACCCCAAATAGATTCCCCAGCTACACCAAAGTTTGCTAACAGCTGGAAAAAGCAGCAATGCAATCTACTTTGGCTCTTATTTCCAAATAGTAAAGCCAAAGCCTGGAACATGTATACCTTAGCATACTGTTGGATTGTTAAATTATTGGCACCGTCTAGTAAGTTTGACAATGTATTCCTTACCCAAGTTATTTTAAGGCCACTATAGTCCAATGTTGTTGCAGGTGTTCTAACGCCAAGTAAATTCTGACAAACTATTCCCTAGTCCAAATTAGTGGGCCCACACACTACATTTCCATCTTTTAGGTTAAAATGATTTGACACCTTGCAAATTAATTAATTACCCAAGTTAATTAATTAGATAAAATTACATGCAATAGCGTGGCAGCACAAACAAATCACCAAATTATCTAAATGTAGCGGAAAATAAATTTGACACAGGTGATTTGTTTACAAATGGGGAAAACCATCAAGGCAAAATCCCACCGGGTGATTTTAAAGTCACCACTCTCAAGAATCCACTATTATTAATCACAAGCAGTTACAAGTATAAGAAATCTTACTAAACCCTTTGGCCTATCCCGAAATAACAACCTACAGTTGGACCCTTACCCCAATACCCAATTGGGCTTGTATTGTAGCGGCAATCTTTCCCTTGATGCACGAATCCCAATACATGACTAACTCCAGCAACTTGAAGAGGTTGTTGGCTGCAAAGTTCTTCATTTCATCAACAATGAAGATCAGGAAGCTCCTTGTTCACAAAACCCTTGGTGTAAAAATGTAGTAGCTTCTTCAGAGAGAATAATGAATTATGTCACTTTCTGCATACGCGACGGCCTTTAAAATAAGTCTTATATATGTCTAGGGTTGTGAGAAACGAAACTCTAGACAAATATTTCAGCATGGGCCGAAAATCAGATCTAAAAGTTCAGATTTCATAAGTCTCAACAGAAACAGCTTCTGTCAAGCTTTGACTATAAAGCTCGATAGAAGTCTTTCTGTCGAGATTGCTATCAAGATTTAATGAACAAAAAATACCCAACTATGTATGTTTAACATCCCAATTTTGCTGTCCCAAAGCACACAGATGTTATAAATGATTGGCGAGTTTTAGTGATGAGATGGTTATTTATGTCTTTCTCTTAGAATTTTCTAGTTCTTCCTGTCAAAAAAAAATAATATGAGTATGAGATATAAGAGACAATCTTAATCCTGCTCATCACAACCACGAGCCACAAAGCTCACTTGCTTAGTTGTGCATTGAGATGCTCATCTAAGCTACAAGAGATACAAAGTTTTAGAAAACTTTGTTTTAATGGCCATCTAGGGTACACAAGTACCAATATACACAACCACACATTGTTTTTGTATATTTCTGATTTTTCAAATTTTTTTTATGCAAAACGAAATAAAACAAAATTCAAAACAAGCAAACAAAAACTTGTAAACATACAAAGCATAAAACTAGACTGACTCAAAAACAAAAGGCAAAACAAACAAGTAATGCAAAAACATAAAGGGAGAGAGAGAAAAAGTGACTGAATTACTTTGAACCTTTTTTCTTTCCAAACTTTGGCTTTGGAGGAAGATCCTTTCCTAGAGTTGAGCCTTTATTCTAGAGGTGAGGGTGAAGAATTAAAACCATTCAAATTTGAAATAAACATGAGGGCCTTGAGAAGATCTCCAAGAGGACCCAAAGATGGTGGAATCTGACCTTGACCACCAGATGATAACACACTATTGCTTTGTTGAGTGGCTAACCACTTATAGCAATTTGAACGAATGTGTCCCAAAGCTCCACAGTGATGACAGAAATGCCGCTTCTTTGGATGAAACTTCTTATTTTTAGCCTTATTGCTCTTAGGGTTTCTAGTCTCTTTCTTCTCTATCTGAGGGGGTGCTCCTAGAATAGATTTGCCTTTGTCTAGATTGTTCTCACTAGCTATCTCAATTTTAGTTTCATTTTTCTCAAGATTTTCATTATTAGCAAGTGAGACAAAAACAATCTTACTAGAGGAGGCAATATAAGAAGAGTTAGAGAGTTCATACCCCAAGCCAGTTCTATCAAAAGCTGATTTCTAGAGGTTCAACATTTCATCCAGCTTTGCACTAGAAGTCCTTTCCAACTGAGCTCGAACTTGGAACAATCCTGCTTCAAGCTTCTTGGTTCTTTCAGCCAAGAAGTTGTTCTCAAACCTCAGTGCTCCAATGGTTTGATTGGCTTCATCAACCTTTGTGGATAGCTCATCTAGTTCCAACTCCACTTCACTGAGCTTCTTAGTAGATAACCTATACAACTTCTCATGCATTTCAGATACCTTGTATAACTTTGCATAAACTGTAAGGATGCCATCATGTTCATCTATCTTCTCGAACTTGAATTCCACCAAGTCCTCTTCTTCATCCACTGCTTCTACGATCCCCTCAATAGAATCCACTGTGGCAGTGAAAGCACTTAGGATTCCCTCGTCATCACTGCCATCTGACTCAGTCTCAGGCTCGATATCACTTAAGGTAGAAACAAGAGCCTTGCTTTTCCCAATTGGCTTAAGATATGTTGGACATTCTTGTTTCATGTGTCCAAAATCTTGACATCCGAAGCACTTTTGTCCGGAGGGAATAGTATACTAACTGCCATCCTTAGCATCCTTCTTCTCTCTGTCTTGATTTTTGAATTGAGAATAACTGAATTGCTTACGGTCCTTGTCAAAACCTTTCACATTGGCATTTTTTATGAACTTCTTGAACTACTTAGTGATGTAGGACTTCATCTTGGAATCTTCTTCATCTAAAGACTCATCAGTCTCATTACTTTTAGCCTTCAGTGCAATATTCTTACTTTTGGTTCCTTTCCCAAGTCTAGTCAAACCCAATTCATAAGTTTGCAAGTTGTCAATTAGCTCTGCAAAGGAATGGTGTCAATGTCCTTTGATTCTTCATTCGCTATTATCTTGGCATAAAATCTCTTAGGGAGAGATCTGAGCACTTTTCTTACAATCTTGGGCTTGAGAATATGATCACCAAGATTGAATGCTAAGTTCACTATGTCCTTCAATTTGGCATAGAACTCATCGAACGTATCATCCTCCTCCATCTTTATCTCCTTAAAGCTAGTCGTGAGCCTTTAGAGATTTGAATCCTTGACAGCTTTAGTCCCTTCATAGGTTTTCTAAAGAATGGTCCATGCTTCCCTTGCAGTTTCAGTTGAGGATATTTTCTTGAACTCCTCATTGGTCACCGCACTAAATAGGGCATTCAATGCTCTGCTATTGAAGTTTGCCGCTTTAATCTTGGCCTCATCCTAATCAGTTAGTGCTTCTTTTGGCTTTACCCAGCCGATTTTCACAACTTGCCAGACCTTCTCATCTAAAGACTGCAAGAAAGCTCTCATGCATACTTTTCAGTATGCATAGTTAGTGTCTTCAAATAAATGAGGTATAATAAGAGACTGTCATCTATTCATGAAAAATAGGAGTCAATGGATCACATAGCAAAGATTAAACCTAATCAGAGTGTGTCTGCTTTAATACCACTTGCTGGGTTAAAATGAATTGAACCCTTGCAAATTAATTAATTACCCAAGTTAATTAATTAAATAAAATTACATGCAATAGCATGGCAGCACAAACAAATCACCAAATTATCTAAATGCAGTGGAAATAAATTTGGCACAGGTGATTTGTTTACGAATAGGAAAAACCACCAAGGCAAAACCCCACCGGATGATTTTAAGGTCACCACTCCCAAGAATACACTATCATCAATTAAAAGTAGTTAAAAGTATAAGGAATCTTACCAAACCCTTTGGTCTATCCCGAAATACCAACTTACAGTTGAACTCTTACCTCAATACCCAATTAGACTAATATTGTAATGGCAATCTTTCCCTTGATGCACGAATCCCAGTATGTGACAAACTCCAGCAACTTGAAGAGGTTACCTGCAAAATTCTTCAGTTCATCAACAATGAAGATCAGAAAGCTCCTTGGTCACAAAACCCTTGGCATGAAGACGCAGTAGCTTTTTCAGAGAGAATAATGAACTAGGTCACTTTCTGCATGTGCAATGGCCTTTAAAATAAGCCTTATATATGTCTAGGATTGTAAGAAAAGAAGCCTTATACAAATATTTTAGCATAGGCCGAAAATGAGATCTGAAAGTTCTGATTTCGTAAGTCTCGACAGAAACAGCTTATGTCGAGTTTCGACTATAAACCTCTATAGAAATCTTTCTATTGAGATTGCTTTCGAGATTTAATGAACAACTTTTCTTCACTTGTTTCTTGGTCAGATCTTCATGACTTTAACACATAACTTGAACAACATGTTTCTTGAAGTCCTAAACTCATCCTAGATCTACCCAATTACAAGTAAAGTACATTTTGTCAAAAGATTAGCCAATTACATATAATATGTCTCTAACACCATCAATAGACAATCCTATAATGATTACTATATCCTGTAGAGTGATCAACATTTCACAAGTAGGTAGGTAAAATGTATGGGTTTCAGATCACCACCACTCCACCAAAAAAGTGATAAGACCCCAGTCAAGATTTATATGTGGTAGGCGGGTGACACAGTATAATTTACATTGATGCTAATATGGGGCAATACACTCACCTAACTATCGCCGGGGGGTCGCGCTCATAAGGTGGAAACCTTAAATTTTTTTAAAAAATTTACAATGTTATATTGGTAATGTTGAAGTTATTTTCATGTAAATTGAATAATTGTAGATATTATAAGGATATTAATAAATTTTGATCTCGCAACGTACATTGCCTTCCATTGCATTATTAGAGATGTGATATTGTGGTTGGGTTAGCAAAGAAGGATTGAATGGCCTAGGCTCCATTTCGAATATATCCTACGTTAAATGCTACAATAAGTTAAACCATGCAACATCCATTACCTCTATATTAGTAGGAAATTGTCTATAAAACAAACTAATTTAACCTTTTTTTTTTATTGAGATAACCTCTATGATATTACTGAATTGACAATAAACTACTATTAAGATCTTGGTCAGCCCTATATTGAATAAAATATAAGAAATTAATCATAATCATACTCATACTCATTATTGAAATGGAATCAACCATAATTATCATATTCTTAAATTCATACACACATAATATAAACTATAGTGTAAGTGAAGATGCATTTTCACAATATCTTTAATATATAAACACTAAGATTAAAAATTTACAATATCTGAAGGTATATTTTTTACAAACCATCTATATAAAAAATTACAAACTAAGAAAATAATTTCCAATTAAATTAGGGGGCCAAGTAGCTTACTATAATCGCAAAAAAAAGTGAAGGAATGTAGGAATTATAGAACGATACTTGCAAGAAAAGAAAGAAAGAACAAAAAAACACAATCAGATAATCATAAATATCTTCTAAAAAAATAATCTTAAATAAAAACAAAAGAAAAATAATAAAATTAATATATAGTGACTGCTACAGTTTTTTATGCTAAATATTAAATATAACATACAATGCCTGTAGTTCATATTGAAAGTGAAAGAAACTCAAATAAAGGATTTATGAAGCAAAATTTTTAATAATAATAATAATAATAATAATAGTTTTAGCAAAAAAAAATCATACACGCAATAATTAGTATTAACTATAATATAACCATATATAATATTTACAATATATTATTGTATAATATTTATAAAGCATATAATTAATTTTTATTTCCCAACCTATAACCACCCTAAAAAGTAAAGATTCAAGAAACTTAATACATTTTTATACTGACTAAAATATAATGAAATCAAAGGAAACACAAATGTACGAATTATTGTACTAAATAATAATAATAATAATGATACACATACATATCTTTATTATAAACCAACAAATATATTATGCAATATATTTTGTTCAAGTAATAGATGTAATAATTGATAAAAACAAAGTAAAAAAGATTATAAAAAGATCACAATAATACAATTTGTTACAATTTTTATGGTCATATAATAATAATAACAATAAATAATATTAAATAATTTCAAAGTTAACAAAACACATATATAAATTTAATTAGAAAGTCAAGATGCTTGCCACAATTGTGATACCAACTGAAAGAGTGAGAATTATAGAATGATACATGCAACCAAAAAAAACACAATTAGATAATAATAAATAAACACAAAACAACAATTCTAAAAAGTTTATGTAAATCAGTTTGACCCTTAAAAGAGTTCAAGATATTGTATTTATAATGATATCAACAAGATACTTGAGATTTTCTATACAAGGCAATATTCTGCAATGAGTGAAAAATATTTGAATTTCAAAATATACCGTCCCTAGCCTAAGTTGAAGGCAACAATCTATGCTAAAGTTATGGACATCAATTAAAAGATTTTTGAAAATAAAGTATTTCTAGCCTAAAGCATAGTCTTCCTTCTTTTCTTTTTTCTTTTTTTTTCTTTTTTTTTTTCTTTTTTTTGAGAAGCACCTAAGTCATAAGCTGATTACATGTTATCAACTACAAAATAATCAAATTCATATATGGTGACTATTACAATTTATTGTGGTAAATTTGGTAAATTTCAAATATAACTTAAAATGCTTGCAGTCTTAACCATAAAGAATTCATTAATCTAAAATTTGAATAACAACAACAACAACAACAACAACAACAATAATCATAATCATAACCATAGACATACAAACAATATTAACTCTAATACAACAATACATAATATTTTACAATGTATTAGCTTCTAATATTTACAAAGCATATATTTATACAATAATGACAGGCCACAAATGCGTTGACCCCTTGTGATAACTTAGATTAATTAATTAGCCCAGTTCTTAATTAATCAAATTAACATGCAATATCACGTGGTAGCACAAACAAATCACCAAACTAAGTAATGCAACTGAAAATAAATGACACGGTGATTTGTTCACGAATGGGGAAAACCCTTACGGCAAAAACCCCACCGGGTGATTTAAGGTCACCACTCCCGAAACTCCACTATTATCACAACAAGCAGTTACAAGTAAGGAATCCCAGTACCTCACAAACCTACAGTTGAACTCTTACCCCAATACCCAATTGGACTTGTTCTGTAGTGACAGTCTCTCCTTTCAATGCACGGCTTCCAAGTACGTGACTAACCAAATGCGCGGATCCCAGTACGCGACTTCAAACACCAACTAGAGAGAGAGAGAGAGTTGGCTGCAAAGTTCTTCAAATCATCAAGGATGAACTAAGGCACGAACTTTGTCTGTCAGATCACAAATTGCATGAACAAGTTCTCAATGAATGTGCAACTTGTATCTTGTGATCTCCTTTCTTGACGACCCTTAAAATAATCCTTTTATATGTCTAGGGTTAGGAGAAAAGAAGTCCCAAAGACACACTCACGGATTAGACTTGAAACAGACCTGGAAATCTGTTTTCTTTAAATCTCGACAGATAGAGGTGTCGAGAGGTGTCGAGATAGCTATCGAGGCTCGGGCAAAACAGCTTCTTTAAAGCTCGATAGATGTATCTGTCGAGGTATGTGTCGAGCTTTAAAACCTTGCACTTCCTAGCTTGTTTCTTGGACAGACTTTGACGGTTTCAACACTTAACCTTGAACCACTGTTTCTTGAAGTGTTAAACTCATCCTAAATCTACCCAATTACAAGTAAAGTGTGTTTTGTCTAAGGATAAGCCAATTACATAAAATAACGACATATGTTCACAGACTTGAACGACATATGTCCTAACAATCTCCCCCTTTGGCAATCCGTGACAAAACCACAACATACAAATGAAGATATGAGAGAAGTCATAAATCACTCAACTCATATTCACTTGTTACATACAGTAAAATCTATCCTAACACAAACTCTTGAAAAACTTTGCAAGAAGAGAGTTCATGGCAAGAAGACTTTGACAACCTGTATTTTTGAAACACTTATAAACAAAACACATCAAGGCATCTTTGTGTGAAACAGAAATAATAGATTACATACAAGTAAAGAAACATGTGTATAAAGACAGAAAAGAAACAACACATGTAAAGGTAGGTGAAAGAAAAAAAAACATACATCATCATATATAAGAAGAGAATAAATACAATGTATGTCAATACATGATCAATGTATCTCTAAAAGAAAGAAAAAATACATAGATCACCTCACTACATCCCTCAATCCACACTCCCCCTAACAAAAATGTCCTATGTCCTATGCTAACACTCCCCCTAAGAATGACTACTCTCATACAAAACTACTCCCCCTTTTTGTCACGAGTGACAAAGGGTAAAGTGTCAAGTAGACATCTCATCTGAAGAGCTCGCATCTCCATCATCATCATCGTCGGAAGCATCATCATCATCGCCATCATCATCAGCCTCAGTCTCAGTTGACACATGAGGTGGCGGAGGAGAAGCCTCTGGACCAAAGCCGCCCATGGTCGCCTGTCGCCTGGCGATGCGACCAACACGGACGTTCACCTGATACAACTCCGTGGAGAGTGTATCTAGGCGAGCATCCATGCGCTGTAGCTGTGCCATGATGTCTCCCAAGCTGACGTCACTCGAAGAAGTAGAAGCAGATGCTCGAGCAGATCTGGAGGTGGCCGGACGGGTGGAAGGAGTGGCACCGTCAATCTGTCGCGATCTAAACTGTGCCTCGCTACGTTTTACGGTAGCGGCGTCTATGGCGGACATGACGTGGTACGGATCGGACAAGGGGAAAGGGATGGAAAAACGACTCAGAATCCTCGTGATAGCGGAAGGGAAAATGAGCTTATCACGGGTGGCCGTATCTCTGTAGACATCGATAGTGGAAAAGATGAAGTGTGAAGGAAAGTCTATAGAAAGATCCTCTAAGAGGGACAACAAAAATCGAGCGCGAGGCTCTGTGATAGAGTTATAGTGAGAAAGTGGGTGCAAAACAAAAGTCAACACCATGTTAAGGAAATGAGGACCTTTAGCAAAAGGTCGACATGGTGTGTACATGTGATCTCCCCAAGAGGTAGGACGCTCACAGAACGCCAAGATCATCTCGTCTTTGGACACAGTCCAAAGACGCTCACAGCTAGGGTAATCAGGATGATCCACCCTAGGTACATGAAGAACCTCAGAGACCAGCTCTAGGGTGACACAGAAGCGCGTACCTCGGACGCAAGAGTAGAAAGAAAGTACAGAAGAATCTATCTCGTGGATGTTGGAGTAAAACTCCTGAATCAACACGAGAGGAGATGTGACCGGGACGTCACACAATGACTCCCATCCCCGAGTGTGAATGACATCGGGAAGGTCGGTGTCGGCAAAATCTGCCAGGACAACGTGGCGTTCCGAATGAACACCGCGTTTAGAAAAATTCTCCAAGAAGTCCTTGTGGGCTTTCTCATCACGGAACCGGACAGAAAGAGGGGTAGAGTCAGAGGAAGACTGTCCCTTAGAACGCAAAGGGTTCTGGGACGGAATGGATTTACGCTTAGGTGCCATAGACACAGCTAACGTAACCATAGAGAGGGGGAGAGAAAGAAACACACAAAAAAGTCCCAAACAGTTCAATATTGACAGAATAATATTGAAAAGAAAAGAACATATGCATGAGAATGCATGAACATGTGACATGCAACATAAAAACATCATAGGCTCAGCCCAATCCAAACCTAACAGCACACAATAGAGTTGCACACATCTAAATGCATGAAAATACACTGGGAATGCTAATGTGATGCAATGCATGTGGTTTTGAAGATCAAAACTAGAAAAACAACCCAAAAATTTCATGAAAACCCCAACAATTTTGAAAACTCCCAAAAATTTTCAAAAACACAAAACCTAGGGTTTTAAAACAATGAAATGCATGAAAAAGAGGGATAAAGTGCTTACCAAGAGATGAAGATCGCAAAAAAACTCTTGAGAAAGCCTTGGGAGAAGGTTTGGAGAGAAAAGGAAAAGATTTTGAGAGAGAACAGTGAGTTTCGAGCGAGAGAGATCGAGCAAGTAAGAAGAAAAATCGCGACTGCTATATATATAGCTTCTCATTAAATCTCGACAGATGAAGCTATCGGGAGGTGTCGAGACTGCTGTCGAGGGCATGTGTCGAGAAATACACATGGACAGATGAAGCTATCGAGATCAGCTATCGAGGAAGAAGAATAGACAAGAAGGAACCTCGATCGATCCAGCAGCTATCGAGAAGCTATCGAGCAGACAGAAAGTTTCTCGATCGATCCAGCAAGTGTCGAGGTATCTGTCGAGACTGCGATAAGAAAGAGTCTAAGGAGCTCGACAGATAGCTCATGTGTCGAGAGGTATCGAGGAGGTGTCGAGATGCCTTTAAAAGCAGTTTTTCAAAAGAGGAAAAACACAGACATGAATGCAATCATGCATGCAACTCAACCAAAGATACAATCAACACATTAAGCTCTCAAAATCATCTCTCAACAAGAAAATTGATGCACATGTATCTCAAAACACACACACACACACTAAACAAGTCTAACCAATTTTATGTTTCAAAAACAAGTTATGACAGTTTTGTGAACATACATTAACGCATGTAAACTTTGTGATGGCCAAATCACATTGTACCTACACATGTATCAAGAATAGCAAAGAATATTACGTGTTGTGTGTGAAAACATCGCAAGATTGCATATGTGTCTCAATGTTATGACGATTTGAGATATGAGAAAATCACTTTAACTCACACACAATCATAACTGTTTGATGGGGACTATCACCTTCGAGGTACATCCTATAACTCCCACATCTCCTAGAAAACACGCTTGCAACCATATTTTAAAGCATTTTTGATCTTTTTGCTTTTTATTTCTTTGCATATTTTCTTTTTAACAAGCATATCATGCATGGGCATACAAAAGAAAGAAAAGAAATACCCAATTATGTTAAGCTTTTGACACTGTACTTTTGCTATGCCGAAGCATACAGGTGTCATTGACATTGCACTTTTGCTATGCCGAAGCATACAGATGTCATATTATGATTGACGAGTAACAGTGGTGAGATGGTTATTTATGCCTTTCTCTTAGGATTTTCTAGTTCAACCCGTCAAAAAGAGTGATACGAGTGTTAAGAAGAAGAGATCACTTATTCTTACTCATCACAAACAAAGAGCTACAAAGCTCACTTGCTTAGTTGTGCAGAAGAATGCTCATCTAAGTTACAGGTGATACAAAGTTTAGAAAACTCTGTTTCAATGGCCATTTTAAAAGTTCACACGAACTAATGCACACAAACACACACTGTTTTTGTATTTTTCAATTTTTCAATTTTTTTTTTTTTTTTTTTTATCAGAAAAGCAAAAAATAAAACACAAAACTGAAAACACACGAACAAAAACATGTAAAGCAAAACAATGCATAAAACTAGATGCACATGCATGAGGAAGAAGAGGGAAGGAAGGAGATCAATCCATGGAGATGACACCAATGTTTTGACGAAGGAACTCAAAACGTTTGCTATCCAGAGGTTTGGTGAACAAATCAGCTTTTTGGTCATCGGTATGGATAAACTCAAGGGTGAGAACACCATCTTCGACAAGCTCCCT
The DNA here is from genome assembly GCA_032878915.1 of Castanopsis chinensis. Lineage (NCBI taxonomy): Eukaryota > Viridiplantae > Streptophyta > Magnoliopsida > Fagales > Fagaceae > Castanopsis > Castanopsis chinensis. The sequence goes on from JAVQMG010000132.1 coordinate 44,516,061, forward strand.
AATGAAGTGATGTCGAATCTCTATGTGCTTGGTTCGAGAATGTTGAATAGGATTCTTAGAGATATTGATGGCACTGGTATTGTCACAGTAGATGGTGAGATGTTCTTGACAAATACCATAATCATGAAGGAGTTTTTGCATCCATAGGAGTTGGGTGCAACAGCTACCAGCAGCAATATACTCAGCTTCAGCAGTGGATAATGAGATGGAGTTTTGCTTTTTGCTCATCCAAGAGACCAAATTATTTCCCACATAAAAACAACCTCCTGAGGTGCTTTTTCTATCATCAGCATTCCCAGCCCAATCAGCATCAGAATACCAAGCTAAGACATTATTTGCGTCTTTGTTATACCACACACCAAAGTTGGCAGTAGTTTTGACATACTTGATGATTCTTTTTAAAGCAGTCATATGTGACTCTTTGGGATTAGCCTGATATCTAGCACACACTCCTACACTGTAGCTAATGTCAGGTCTACTAGCAGTAAGGTAAAGAAGACTACCTATCATGCTTCTATAAAGTGAAGAGTCTACACTTTTACCTAACATGTCAACAGTGAGTTTAACATTTGGGCTCATGGGGGTTCTAACAGAACTAGCAGATTCCAAACCAAACTTTTTCATAAGATTCTTAGCATATTTAGATTGAGAGATGAATATACCTTAATCTTGTTGACGAATCTGCAGTCCAAGGAAGTGAGACAGCTCTCCAATCATGCTCATCTCGAACTCTGCTTGCATGAGTTTTGAGAATTCTTGAGCAAGCTCATCCTTTGTTGATCCAAAGATGATATCATCAACATAGACTTGAGCAACCACCAGCTCACCAGCTTTTCTTTTGATGAAGAGAGTTTGATCAGCCTTTCCTCTTGTGAAACCATGGGATATCAGGTATTGAGTCAATCGGTCATACCAAGCTCTAGGTGCCTGCTTTAATCCATAGAGGGCCTTTTTGAGATACAACACATGATCCGGAAAGTGAGGATCAATGAAACCTTTTGGTTGAGCCACATAAACATCCTCTTTAAGCAATCCATTCAAGAAGGCGGTTTTCACATCCATCTGATATAACTTGAACTTCAAGTGACATGCTAAGGCGAGAAGGATTCTGATGGATTCCATACGAGCAACTGGGGCAAATGTTTCATCATAGTCTATACCCTCCATCTGAGTGTATCCCTGAGCTACAAGTCGAGCCTTGTTGCGGATTACATTGCCCTCCTCATCAGTCTTATTTCGGAATATCCACTTGGTGCCGATGACATGCTCGCCCTCCGGTCTGGGAACTAAGGTCCACACATCATTCCTCTGAAACTGAAGCAGTTCATCATGCATTGCTTCTACCCAACTTTCATCCTGAAGAGCTTCCTCAACTTTAGTGGGTTCAACCTGTGACAAATAACAAGAGTATGACACAAAGTTAGCAACACATTTATCAACTGTGCGTTTCCGCAATGTGAGTTCATTCATGTTTCCCACAATAGTTTCTGGAGGATGATTTAATTTGATTCTGGAGGAAGGTCCTTTGTCTTCATGACACTCAGAATCTGGTGATGTAGGAATGTCTGCTGGCTCTTCTACAACACTAGGAGTACCAGGAGTACTTGGGGATGTAGGCTCTTGTTCCATGAGCTCTGGAGCTCTCCTAGGTTCTGGAGGGAGAATCTCTTTAGGAAGTTCCTCATCAATTTTCTCAGAATTGACATCTGAAGACTCATCAATAACAACATTCACTGTTTCCATGACTTTCATGGTTCTTTTGTTATATACCCGATAAGCCTTACTTGTAGTAGAGTATCCCAGAAATATCCCTTCATCACTTCTGGAATCAAACTTTCCTACATTCTCTCTATCCTTTAGAATGAAACAGGTGCTTCCAAAAATTCTGAAATACTTCACATTTGGCTTTCTTCCTTTCCACAACTCATATGGAGTCTTTTTGGTGCCGGGTCTGAAGTATACTCTGTTCACTGTGTGACATGCAGTGTTAACTGCTTCTCCCCATAAATTTCTAGCCACATCCTTACTGTGCAACATGGCTCTAGCCATTTCCTGGATAACCCTGTTCTTTCTTTCTACTACACCATTCTGCTGAGGAGTAATGGGAGCAGAGAATTCTTGAGATATACCTGATCTTGTGCAGAATGACTCCATGTATGAGTTCTCGAATTCTTTACCATGATCACTTCGAATTCGGTCAATTTTCAGGTTCTTCTCATTTTGTAGTCTTGTACACAGTGCTTCAATGTGCTCAGGAGCATCAGACTTGGATCGTAGAAGAATAACCCAAGTGTACCTGGTGAAGTCATCTACTACAACCATGATGTATCTCTTACCTCCAAGAGATTCGGTTCTTGTAGGACCCATAAGATCTAAATGCAATAGCTCCAACGGTCTGGATGTAGCTGATGTCTGAGTGCTTGGATGCTTAGCTTTCGTCTGTTTCCCAAGTTGACATGGTCCACACACAACATTGTTCAACCTACTCAGCTTTGGCATCCCTAGAACAGATTCATGCTTAGATACAATAGAAAGATGTTTGTAACTAGCATGCCCCATCCGTTGGTGCCACAAGTCCTCATTTGGCAACCGAATACTATTGCATACAATGTCAGCATCAGGTACCAATCCGTAACAGTTGTCTAGAGTACGTACACCACTTATGAGTTTCTTTCCAGATTCATTCATAACAAGACATTTTCCTTTGGAGAATAACACCATGAAGTCTTGATCACATATCTGGCTTATACTCAACAGGTTCACTCTTAGGCCATCCACGTAGAGAACATTTGCAATGTCTAGTAGTCCAAGTAGAGAGATAGTTCCTTTCCCTTTTATCTGTGATTTGCTCCCATCACCAAAAGTGACATTTCCACCTTTCTTAGACTCGAAGACTTTGAAGAGGGATCGGTCTCCAGTCATGTGTCTTGAGCAACCACTATCAAGGTACCATAAGCACGTGTCCATCACTTTAAAGGCGGACTTCATCATGAAACACACTTCATGCTTAGACAACAGATCAGTGGGAATGGTATCTTCTCTCATCTGCCTTCTCCGAGCCAGGCCTTTAACTTTAACTCTGTTCAGACATACTCCTTGGCACATTTTGAATTTGAGACAGTCTAGTTCCTGCTTATACAAACTGAGATCTTTTCCAATAATCATCATGGAGAGAATCAAATAACTTTTAGACTTGTATTTTCTGAGACACTCAAGGAAGGGAGATTAGAAAAACAAGATGTACTTGATATCACAGTTCTCTTCAAATGAGAGACTGACTTTTATCCATGACAACAGGGGTCAATGGATCACACACAATAGATTAAACCCTAATCAGAGTGTGCTTGCTCTGATACCACTTGACAGGCCACAAATGCGTTGACCCCTTGTGATAACTTAGATTAATTAATTAGCCCAGTTCTTAATTAATCAAATTAACATGCAATATCACGTGGTAGCACAAAAAAATCACTAAACTAAGTAATGCAGCGGAAAATAAATGACACGGTGATTTGTTCACGAATGGGGAAGACCCTTACGGCAAAAACCCCACCGGGTGATTTAAGGTCACCACTCCCGAAACTCCACTATTATCACAACAAGCAGTTACAAGTAAGGAATCCCAGTACCTCACCAACCTACAGTTGAACTCTTACCCCAATACCCAATTGGACTTGTTCTGTAGTGACAGTCTCTCCTTTCAATGCACGGCTCCCAAGTTCGTGACTAACCAGATACGCGGATCCCAGTACGCGACTTCAAACACCAACTAGAGAGAGAGAGAGTTGGCTGCAAAGTTCTTCAAATCATCAAGGATGAACTAGGGCACGAACTTTGTCTGTCAGATCACAAATTGCATGAACAACAAGTTCTCAATGAATGTGCAACTTGTATCTTGTGATCTCCTTTCTTGACGGCCCTTAAAATAATCATTTTATATGTCTAGGGTTAGGAGAAAAGAAGTCCCAAAGACACACTCACGGATTAGACTTGAAACAGACCTGGAAATCTGTTTTCTTTAAATCTCGACAGATAGAGGTGTCGAGAGGTGTCGAGATAGCTGTCGAGACTCGGGCAAAACAGCTTCTTTAAAGCTCGATAGATGTATCTGTCGAGGTATGTGTCGAGCTTTAAAACCTTGCACTTCCTAGCTTGTTTCTTAGACAGACTTTGACGGTTTCAACACTTAACCTTGAACCACTGTTTCTTGAAGTGTTAAACTCATCCTAAATCTACCCAATTACAAGTAAAGTGCGTTTTGTCTAAGGATAAGCCAATTACATAAAATAACGACATATGTTCACAGACTTGAACGACATATGTCCTAACAAATAATAATAAATATGTTAATTTCTAGAGCTATAAGTTAATAAAGCAAAGCAAAAAATTCACATTAACCCAAAAGTTACAATCCTTAGTTGTGCACACTAGCAAAGCAGAAGAGTAATAAAGTAATGAACAATCGGAAGTATATGAAACAATACAAAAAATATTAACACTTTCTGTGAGAAAATGCAAAAACCGATACTACCTTTTATAACGAGAAGGAGAAATAAAAATACAAAAATGAATCTATACATGACATAGATCCTATGTGTGATATCAGCAGGTTTTATTGGGAATGAATAAAGAGTATATTCTATATACTTTAGTCTTTGGAGAATAAGAATCGGGGAGAATAAGAATAAGTGATTGACTCCTCCAATTTTCAACAACTCCATTGCCACAATTCTTTTTCTTTCTTTTTTTCCTCCATTTTTGGCATGCCAAATTTCCTATTAAAGTTCTCTCTCCTTCCCTACAATTTCGACAACTTAGTTGCCACAATTCTTTTTTTTTTTTTTTTCCCTCCCATTTTTGACAACTCAATTGCCAAAATTCCTATTAAATTCTCTCCTCCCCTACAATTTCGGCAACTTAATTGCCACGATTCTTCTTCTTTTTTCCCCCCCATTTTCGGCAACTTGGTTGCCACAATTGCTTTTTTCCTTTCGAGCACTTTTCTCCTTCGAGCACTTCATATGGGCAGTAGATTTTGGGCAGCAGGAATTTCAGTAACCTCACTATCAAAATTCAAATTTTTTCTCACTCCAACCATTACATCATTACTCTCTTTTCTCTCATACTTTTTGTTAGAATTTCAGCAACGTTGTTGTCGAAATTTACTTATTTCCTCATTTTTCCAAATGACTTCCAAGAGTTCCTATATCACAAATAAACTTACTTTTTTGCAGTATTTAGCCAAAAGACTCGCGATTCGTTAGGTAGGCAAACAAAAGCTGCACTTTATTTATTTTATCCAGTATTAATAGCTATGAAAAACTCACTTTCCTGTGGACTAAATTTACTAGAATTTTCCATCCAAAAAATAAAATGAACAGAATTAGAATTACTCTGAAATATACCTCAGACTAAAGTATCATTAGTTGACCTCATAAACTACCTTAGAGGGACTTCGACTGGGAATGCAAGTACGCTCAGACTCAAATTTTGATATATGAAAACACTAGTCAGAAATGGAAATCAAGCGGTACCCAGCATAGGCTCGTAAGGTTATTATAATACTAGTCAATTTAGATGTATCTTCAATGTAAACAAACGTTATCACTTTCCAATGATTCTATAGAACCAAACCTACTTTGATGTAAAAAAGGATAGAGAATCAGATTTTTTTTTTTTTTCCCTTTTTTTTTAACTAGAAATCCTTTATCCTACAAATTACATCCACTTTTATACAATGCTGAAATTCAGTTGGAACATAGTTTATTGCTAAAAGAGGAAAAATCCCTACAAACAAGGGCGCTATATATCTAAATGAGCAGAATTTTTTATTAAGTAATTGAACAGCATTTGTACCACCTTCAATCAACTTATGTTCATAGGCTTACAATACATATCCAAAAAAATTCAGCGTACTAGCTTATTCTTCTTTTTGAACAAAATTCTTCTGTATATTATCTATAGGATGAACTCAAAATCTTTTACATGGATTTATACAGATTAAAAGGAAAAAATAAAATAAAATTACAACAGGGCCAGACCATACAAGCTCCAACCTTTCCTAACCACCACCAATTTCAGGCAGTTTTTGGCTACATGCAGCTAAAAGGTCATCTGATTCAGACCATAAAACTAAGGGGATGCAGAGTCATCATCAGAGGAACTGTACGGCCTCCTAATAGGGAATCCAGGAAGAACTTGTGGCATCATCGGATTCACTGGAACAGGAAGAACTTGTGGCATCATCGGATTCACTGGAACTGGAAATTTATGGGCAGAACTAACTATTGTTCGCTCATTTATCAAACTAACTTCCTTGCAGACCCGATCAAGTACCGTAAGAAAGTCCCTCACCACCATGAAGATTCTGAACGGGTGAGCTTCTTCCTTAGCTGAGTTGCCGTGGAAGTACTCTGTAATCTCCTTCACTAGAGACAAAGCAACACTTTCTTGAGCTTTAATTCTTATGATCTCCTCATCAGCCATTTTCATGAACCTGTTCATTGACTCTGAAAATTTCTGGGTGCTTTCATCCAATCCTACTGTCTCATTTAATTTCACCACCTCCCTAATGTTCCCAAGCTCACTTGAAAGCTTGGCAACTTCACTGCAAAGCACATCGGAGTCCATTGCAGCAGCTTTCTTCACATTGGTGAGCTCTGAACTAAGACTTGAAACAACTTGCAGGCCAAGCTTCCTGCACTTTGCATCTTCTTTCAAAGTGGAGTTTGGAGTTTGGTTGGTTCCTGAAAGTCTAGCACCTTCAGTTCTTATAATTTCTTGTACAACAAAATGCAACAGTGTGGTTTTTCCATCAGCAGCCTTGACATCAGCAAGCTTGAGAAGCGTGTCAAGCTTGAAGGCATGAGCATCACCTCGGTTTGTCCCAACATTCATCCGATTCCCAGTCTTCAACACAGCTTCTAGAAGCTTCAAAAACATTCTACTGTTTCTCAGTTCTTCACAAGCAACCTGTAGAAGGAAAGCCAATTAAATTCAATAAAACCCACAAAACTATAATCTTTACCCAACAATGAACAATGGACTATTGCAGGAATCTATTATGTGGAGTAAGATATTTTTACAGGGAGAACGCAAAATATTCATACAGCACAACGTAAGTTGCGTTGGCATAGATGAACATTGGATAACAAGTCTTCACTAGAGTTCACCTTTGACTTCCTTTTTTTTTCTTGACTCAAAGGTGAGTGTGTCCACACAAACACACACACACACACTGAAACTAATAGGCAAGCCTAGTTATGCTCATGGAAGCTGGCCTAAAAACCTGGGCCATTCAACATATGATCCATGTTCAGAAAGAACTGTAACAAAGGATTTAAATAGTCAACATATTGTGGTATTGGGCGTCTGGAAAATTCCAAGTTCTAAGGAAGATGTATCGCAGAACATTACCATTTGGTAATATTCAAAAAATGAAGCAACCAACAGGGGAAAGCAGGGAGAGGGAGAAATTAGATAACTTGAATTACCTCTAGAGTTTCAAAAGATTTTTTCAGGTACTCAACCTCGGAGTCAAAATTAGATATGTAAAGCATCGCATCCACCCTTTTAAACGCAAAAGGCACATCAAGCACTGCCTTCAGAAATTTCTCAGCTGGACCAAGCTTGATTGGTGAATCATCTTTGTACTCCTTCAGTTTACGTTCTTCTTCTTTCGTTGGAGCCATCTTCAATAAACTTTCAAGTAGTTCAGTACCAAGTGTATCCGCATTACCTGCATTTTTTTTTTTAGTTTAGAAAAGAAAAGAAATTCACTTTAATTACAAGTTCAGTATCTCAATAATAGGGGAAAAAGCCCATCAGTTATGGATATCTACACAAGGACCTCTGGGGCTCCATTTTCTTTACTGTAATCTGAATAGATATAGGAAGATGTGCAGATTTTTCATGCAGCACCCTACCAACTATTTAATCTTCTCGTGGAACAAAAAAATTTGTCTTCATTTTGAAGATGAATTTCTGGTGTTTGCTTTTGCTACATATTAAGCATCATCTGTTGTTAGCATTCCATTAATGCGTTGTGTTAAATAGGATTACAGAAAATTAGCTTTTCACAAAACAGTAGATGATGAAAGTAATGAAAATGTAAAGGAAAAAGACAGACAATAAGTTCTAGGCACTCCTGATCCTGAAGTGCTAGTTTATTTAACTGCCACTTCAACATCAGCTCCAGCACCTACGAGTATCAAGTCCCACCACTCATAATCACACTGAAAGACGTTACAACAATGCAATCCTAACCATAATTGTAACTTTCCACAAATTGTTGTCTGTAAGCTAAAATGTCTGCACATGGGCATGCACTACAGAAGGAGAGAAAGAGATAGAAGAGAGGACAGAAATCAAGTGCTTGTTGATTTAACTCTAACGAGGCCTGCCTAAGGAACGTCTTCTTCATTTACAGACTTCAACTGTGCAATACCCTGGAGAAGGCCATTCTCATACAAATACAAGTAAACACAAAGGAGCAATAAAATGTAGGAATTTATATTCAGGAAAAAAAAAAAAAAACTGTTAGACATCAAAAGCAACCTGAGTTTTCATTATTAAAGCATGTGACAGTTAATATGTTCTAATCATAACATTTGCATAAGAGAAACAACAATCTTCCCAGAAACAACAAGTCAACACGAAAATTAAATGAGAAGACAAGATAGACAATAGCTACCTTCCAAAAGGGCATCACAGACTTCCTCCATGGTCACATTAAGCGCCCTTAATGAAATCGCGATATTCTGTGACTTTTTTGGATCAAGGACTCTGTTCTCTTGATTTGGTGAGGGAGCCGCCCATCGTGGAGTTGTTTCTTTAGGTTTCGGGTTTGGGGCATTCACCACAAACAATGTCTCTATCATTTCTTCATTTAATCTGTAGTACCCCAATTCAACACACAATTAGTCAACAAATATGATACAAATAAGTATGGAATTGAACATTTTTAGGCCAAGAAAAATAAGTAAACCGAAAGCAGAATTAAAACCCAAAATAATAATGAAAAGACAAAAAGAGAAAGAGCAAGAAAAAGAAAAGAGAGAGTGTTTGAGAAATGAGTAACATACTTAAAAGAGCTAGATCGGAGTTGATCCCAAACCATTTCACGATCAGAACTGGCTCTGACTTTATCCCAATGTAAAGGTTTTAACTTTGGCTTTGGGGTTTCCTCATTGTTTTCTACGGTTGAAGAGGCCGGTGGCAACTCAATTGGAGAAACCTCTGTTATTGTTTTTGTTGTTGGTGGGGTTTGCAATACAAAAGGCCTTGAAGGCGGTATCAATAGCGTCGGTGGCGGCTTAGAGATTGGAGTCAAAGGTTTCGGAGCTTCCCAATGTCTGTACTGAGGCTGCGGTGGCGGAGGAGGAGGCGGCGGCGGCGGCGGTGGTGGTGGTGGCGGAGCGTGAACCTTAACCGACTGCGCATTTGAGTCCCAAACATTGGATAATCCCACTGTATTTTGCTCCAAATAACGCGCTGGCGAAGAACAAGAAGAAGCACTGGATATTGTCGCTGATTCAACAACTGGGTCTGCGTCTCTCTGTGACAAAGACTTCCTTTTTGGCTGGGAACCGTTGGATAATCGTGGCGATGAAGAATAAGAAGAAGAAGCATTGGACATTGTTGGTGATCCAGCAACTGAGCCTGCCTCTTTCCGCGAATGTCTTCCAACTGAACCTCTCTCAGATTGTTGTTGTGGAGAAAGAGACTGCAATTTCAACACTGACAATCGGGGCGATGAAGAAGAAGAAGAAGCATTGGATATTGTTGGAGACTCAGCAACTGGTTCTGGCTCTCTCTGTGAAAAAGACTGCCTTTTTGGATTGGAAGCATTGGATAATGACGATGAAGAACAAGAAGAAGCCATGGATATTATTGGAGATTCAGCAACTGGGTCTGCGTCTCTCGGTGAAAAAGACTGTCTTTTTGGCTCAGAAGCATTGGATAATGTTGGTGATGATGAATAAGAAGAAGCTGCATCTGGGTTTTGCTCCTTCAAACCCAAACCCTCCTTCAATGATAAAGCAGGCAGTGTCGGTGAGTACCTAACTCGATCCGAGGCATTCGATATTCTTGTAGGAGATGAACCCAGAGCTCTCTCTGCATTCAATGCTGGTTCATTCAAGGCTGAAGCTGAAGCTGAAGCTTGGTTATGGCTTTGGCTTTGGCTTTGGCTTTGGTTTTCCTCTCTGGACTTGGGTTTGGGGCTCCAACTGACAGGCGGAGAGAGACTAATAGAGTGAGAACGAGCAGGAGATCCCGATTCCGATGACGAAGACGAATACGAATTCGAACTCGAATCGCTGATTTTCCCCACTGCAGCGAAAGCTCGTCGAGACCCAGATCCAGTTCCACTCACACTCCCACCCAATGACCCTCTCGGCGAGTAAAACTCTTCGTCTTCATCCTCTTCCTCGGCTTGTCTAGCACCACCAGTAAGTGGCGGAAGTGGGTGTAGCTCCGGCGAGTCCATTTTCCGAGTATCCAAACCGCCATGATCATCAATCCTAGCTCCTCCACGAGGGTTCACCAAAGTACCCAGATACAGAAACTCGGAACTTGCTGAAGTGGAGGCTCCTCTCACTCTCTTGCTGGCACTCGCAGCGGCGGGCCTTGTTTCCTCTGCATTTGTTTGGACCTCCGACGACAGGTACGTCTTGTCGTCTTCGTCGTCGAGACCGCGGATCCTCCTGCGTCTCCAGTGGAAGAATGAGAAGAAAACGGCAATGGCGAGGAGGATAACCACGGCGGAGACGGTGGCGGCGACTACTTTGGAAGATTTTTGTTTGGGAGGAGAGGTGTGGGGGAGGATGAGAGAGGAGATGTTGGCTGGGAAGGAAGCGAAGGTGGACGTTGAAGGTGGCGGAGGAGTTGATGGTGGAGAAGGGTAGGTTGGGAAAAATGGAGATGGGTTAGGGGTAGAACTGGAAAATGGGTATTTTGGGGTGGTGGTGGTAGTGGGCCGAGAAGGAGGAGGAGTGGCGGTGGGGGGCTGTGAAGGAGGGAGAGAGTCTTGTGGGAAGAAGGGTTCGTGGAGGATTCTGCGGTTGTGAGTGTGAATGTGGGTGCAGGATATGGGGTTGGGTGTGAAAGATAAGAGCAGTAAGAGGATGAATATGGTGATGGAAATGGTGGGCATTGTGTTGTACTTGTAGTATTTCCACATCAACACTGCAGGCTCAGATGAAGAAGACAGAGACAGAGAGGGCTATGGTTGATTTGTGGGAATGTGGACTAAATTTTCAGAGACTGAAGAGTGAGAGTGAGAGTGTGACTGTGAATGTGTTTCATTTGCTGTTTGCGGATGAGAGAGAGAGAGAAAGAGAGAGAGGTGGTGGTGAAGGTGGATGAAGATGGAGATGGTGGTGAAGGTGGATGTTGAGAGTGTGAAAAGGTAAGAATCAGAGTGGGAAAAGGTAAGGAGGAAATTAGGTGCGAGCTGCTATGCATCCAGCTAAGATTCTGCTGGTCCTTTTCCCTTCAACCGTGCTCATCTTTTTTCTTTTCTTTTCTTTTTTTCCTTTTCTTTTTCCTTTCTGAAAGAAGTAAATATTTACTACTGCCACAGTGCCACTTAAATTTTATGACTTTCTAAAAACTAGATAAGCTCACTATTATTTCAAAAAAGAAAGAAAAGAGATAAGCACACTCTTAATAAATTGCTGCATTTATCTTTTGTGGAAAATAAAATGCAAAATGGTGAAACCAAAATCACTTGTGAGTTTTCAATTAAATACAAGGGTTTCGATTATAGAACAATGAGTGATAGATGATCATTGAGTAGACTTGTTTCAAGAAACTTTTCTGTTTTTAATGAAAAAAAAATGTGGGTACCAACTCATTGACCACATACCACCTAATGACAGTATCTCATGTTTACTATCGAGGCCTTGATGAGACTATCATCATGAGCACAACACATTCGCTAAAGTGAAAATGTAAAATTACTTGAGCTGCTCAACTCCTACCAAACGCCATATAAAAACAATACAAAGACTTCAACCACCAAGCTACACCCCACAATAATGTTTCAAAAAACCTACTTACTACACCTAAGCGATTGGTAAGAGAGCCTCCAAAGATTAACCACAATAATATTTCAAAAAACCTACTTACTACACCTAAGCGATTGGTAAGAGAGCCTCCAAAAATTAAGCTAGACAATTATGATGATAGAAAATTTCTAAAGAGTGCAAGCACCTAATTTTTTATAATTTTACTTAAAAATAAGACTATATATTTGTAAGACGCTCCTTGCGGATATAATTACAATTCTAGTTCTTCTTGAATTTGGGGGTTAAGTCACTTGCCCCATAGCAAGATTGAGTATTAGCGAGTTGAGGACAACACCCCTTCCATCCTTTTTAGATTACTAAATAAATTACTTGTCAAATGACATTAAATATGATTTAGAGTTTTAATTCCTTTCAATGACATGAAATATATATATATATATATATATAATAGCCTAAATATGTGTTATGTAGATTCTCCAAAAAAAAATATTGTGATAGGTAATTAAAATATATATTAATAGTTATAAATGTCTTTATTTTTAATTATTTTTATTTTCTTTTTTTCTAATAACATGTAATATAATTGAATTCGATTGTCTAATTATTATAACATGTAATAAATGTGGGAAGATGATCTCCTCCACCAAGGAGTTAAGCCAAAGATGTTGAGCATGTAAAGCCTGGGGTAGGCATGAGATGTTAGGCCCATATAACAACCCAAGTCTTTGAGATGTCGGGCTCAGGTCACGGCTTGTGGTATTGTGCCCACGAAAAGTTCTTGTGACGAGGATAAAGGGAAAAAATCCGATTAGTTTGGCTCCACTACACCTAAGCAAAGAATGCAAAAACCTGCTAAACCAAGGCAAAGTCCTATTCAATGATGCTTGATCTAGAAATCCGCCAAGGGAGGAATTACCCAGAAAGCCGCCAAGGAACCAAGAAAAGTGGCACCCAATCCAAGTAATAGTCATATCCGCGTTAATTAGATGTTCCTACCTAATGCATGCCGCATTTAATAATGAATGACCGGCCTAAATTGGACACCCCAAAAGCTCATTTTCATCATGAAATTAAGGGTAGAGACACCTAATGGGACAAGAATTTGTTGGCATCCAATCTGGTAATCCGCTAAGGAGAAGGATGCTCTAAGGGAGTGTATAAATGATCCTTTTCTCACTTACTTACTAAAGATGGAACAAAAATAGAGAGAGAGAGAGAGTTCTTACTTTGATTAATGTTGCTTGTAATCTTGGCAAAAGTTCAATTACGTTATATTAATATACAAGAGTTTCGTTTCAATCCTTAATCTTACTTGTTCAATCTTTTCATTATGGATTACCCCCTTATTAACAAATTAATTGTGATGATTAGATCCGCGAAAACCTCCTTTAACAAAGAATATTATGCTAGGTAATTAAAAAGAATATTAATAGTTATATATGACTTTATTTTTAATCATTTTTATTTTCTCTTTTTCTAATAACATGTAATATAATTGAATTTGATTTGTTAATTGTGTGCACCTAGTTACGCCTGTTGGGCCTAAGGTGTATTTGGGCTCACAATCTATTTGTATGGTGGGCTTTTGTGTTTCCTACAATGGGCGGTACTGTACTTGGTTAGCCCAAATCCCAAGTTTCCCTGATTCTCTCTCTCTCTCTCTCTCTCTCTCTCTCTCTCTGTTTAACACCTTCTTCCATTTTTTCTTCAGGGAGACTGCCTTTTCCCTCTTGGCCTTTTTTCTCCAGAATTGCCAACCCCCCTCCCTTGAATATCCCTTGCCTATTTATAGATCAGGTCGGTGTGACTGCACGATAATTTTCTTGGTCAGTGGAGGGAGAGATCCAATGTTCCCTCTCCTAAGTGGGTGCTTTTAATGCGAGTGGAGAGAATGGCAGTGGCCTTGGAACTAATTCCACCGCGAGGCCTGTTGCTCGGCGGAGGTGTTCCCTAAGCAATGGAGGAGAGGTCCAATACCGTTACTCCAGAGTGGGTGTCAAGTGATGGATAAGTGGTGATAGTGGCATTGGGGTAAGGTTCACCGCTAGGTCTGTTGCTCGGCAGAGGTATTTCCTAGGCAATGGAGGGGAGGTCCAATACCGTTGCTCCGGAGTGGGTGTTAGGTGATGGATAAATGGTGATAGTGATATTGGAACAAGGTCCACCGCTTGGTTTGTTGCTCGGCAGAGGTGTTTCTTAGGCAATGGAGGGGAGGTCCAATATCGTTGCTCCGGAGTGGGTGTTAGGTGATGGATAAGTGGTGACAATGGCATTGGGACAAGGTCCACCGCTAGGTCTGTTGCTCGGCAGAAGTGTTCCCTTGAGTGTTGTTGGGCATGCCGAGTGCCGAAGGTTACACGGAATGGGCCAACGAGTCCGGGCCGAGTAAGCTTCCACACGTGGCGTCGTAGCAATGGGCTTTTGTGGATGAATGGTTTCAATGGGGGTGACGCCTGTACATTAATTATTATAACATGTAATAAATGTGGGAGGATGATCCCCTCTACAAAGGAGTCAACCAAAGATGTTGAGCCTGTAAAGCCCAAGGTAGGCATGAGATTTAGGCCCATGTAATAACCAAAGTAATGCCTAAGATGTTGGACTTAGGTCACAACCCTAGGTATTGGGCCCACGAAAGGTTCTTGTGATGAGGATAAAGGGAAAGAACCGATTAGTTTGGTTCCGCTACACCCAAGCAAAAACAACAAAAACCTGCTAAACCAAGGTAAGGTCCTATCCGATGATTCTTGATCCTGAAATCCGTCAAGGAAGGAATTACCCAAAGAGTCACTGATGGATGAATTACCTAAAAAGTCACAAAGGACCACAAAAATTGGCACTCAAGCAATGTCACCTCTGCATTAATTAAGTATTCATACTTAATGCATGCTGCATTTAATAATAAATGACTAGTCTAAACTAGACACCCAATAGTCAATTTCATTATGAAATTAAGAAAATAGACACCTAATGGGACAAGGATTTGCTGAATTCCAGCCTGGTATTCCACGAATAAGAAGGATGATCTAAGGGAGGGTATAATAAGTCATTATCACTTACTGAAGGTGGAATAGAGAAAGAGAGAGAGGGAGGGAGTTACAGTCTAAAGAAAGTGTTCTTACTTTGGCTAATCTTGCTTGTAATCTTGGCAGAAGTTCAATTACATTATATTAATATACAAGAGTTTCATTTCAATCTTTAATCTTACTTGTTCAATCTTTTCATTATAGATTACCCCTTTATTAACAAATAAATTGTGATGATTAGATCCGTGAAAACCACCTTATTAAGGTTTCATCATTTTTTACCCCCACAATAAATATTGTATATAAATCATTAAAAAAATTCTTATAAAATATTTTAAAATACAGGGAAGGTTATTGGCTAATATATATGTAGTTGAGGCATCCTCTTATGCCCACGGGACTGACAGGAGAGTGGAGACACAATGTGGAAATTCCATGCTAGATTGCTAACCCAAGTCAATGCGTTTTGAAAAACAATAACTATGCTTGCATGGCTTTGAATTCTCTCCCATCAGTGAGAGTTCCAAAACATTTCACAAGTATTAATTAATTTATATTTATATCATCTATATGCCAGTTTGATATACTAGTACAAATTAATTAATGCAAAAAATATGTAAATTCATTAATAGCAATATAGCATACAAGTTCCAAAACATTTTACTGTTTTTAATATTGTGTTTTCCAATCTCTCATTGCCAAAATATCTCACCTTTTAGAACTTAGGAGTACTGTTGTTTCTTTTACACGGCTAGGGAAAAAAAAAAGGTTTTATTTAATTAATTTTTGCTTTCACTTTTGGCGATAGCGACATAGTAGTGGAAGAACTAGTGGGCATTAGATTAGACTGTTTTCATATTTGTTTGGTACCCGATGATAGCGCATGAGATTGGAGTGTGGATCAGTGTCTCATTGGATGTGGAAGTCAAGAAAAACGGTCTTCTAGTTCTTGTCCATTTTCTCTGCATGTGTTTGCGCTTAACAGCTTGATACCAATACTTTCATTTCCAAACCAAAAATAAATTAACTTAAATAAAAAACCAAGGGTGCGCTAATGCTAGTGCTAATGAGTGCTGTTAATATATGTATGGATAAAATAATGATAACACCAACTGTGGTGAGATCTCTCATCTCTCTCTCCTCTGCCTACCATTCTTTATACCTTTTTATGTTTGGTCATAACTTGTCATCGCAGAGAGGACACAGTTACCGTTGCAGTTTGCATCACATCACAATTGTTTGGGCACCAAGAAGTATAAAAGCACAATAAACACAGAAATCATCAAATTGCCGACAATCAGTGACTTTCATCTCCAACTGTGAGTTTTTCCCACATCCATAATTTGATTCACACCCTTCTTGCTGTTATTAGAGCAACCATATCAACCTGTTTTATACTAAAAACCTCTTTCTTTTATTTTACACTACCATATTTCTAAAACACCTACATTTCTATTTTACATATCTATTCTAATTAAATAATATTATTTATTATTTTTTTATTATTATTTACTAATTTTCACTCTCACCGGTATATTTACATTTTCTCTCAAGTCTTCCCTGTTCTGTATCAAAAAAAAATCTCACCATTCCTCTCCTTCTCTCACTCTCTCCCTCACAACTGCCTCACCCAGCCCGCCATCGCCGTCGATCCAACTCGCCGCCTCAGCCCTCCACCGATTCGGCCTCCCTCTTTCCTTCGCCCTTCCCTCTCTCCTCCACCACCGACCCTTTGCCTCCCACCCCCAACCGACGAGCACCTATCTAACCGACGAGCACCGATCTCCCACCCCTAACAGACAAGCACCGATCTCTCACCCCCAACCGACAAGCACCGATCTCTCACCCCTAATCGACAAGCACCGATCTCCCACCCCTAACCGACGAGTACCGATCTCCCTTACTCCGATCCACAAGCACCAATCAGATCCGAGATGTCCCTAGCTCAGATCAGGCGAGCACCGACCTGTGTTTTTTTTTTTTTTTTTTCCTGAGCAAGTTTATCTATTCTCTATGTTGATTTGTCTGTGTGAATGTGTTTGTGTGCATCAGAGGAAAAAGAAGAAGATGAGGGGAGACGTTACAATTTGTTGAGCACGGAGATGTGAGAGAAAAAAACGAGCGAACTGAAATTTGATAAAATAATGTATGAACGAGCTACAATGCCCATGTAATATACACGGGCACTGTAGCTCGTGGATGGTTTTACACACTTTTACATGTTTTTACACCCCACTGATGTGAGTGTTTTTTTACTCAAAATGTGTAAAAGTTGTACTTTTTTCTATTTTAGAGGATTTTAGTTGATCTGGTGTGAATGCTCTTAGATAATGTGCTGGTAAACTATTATTTGAATTAGAAGCATTTAAATTTAGGCTTCGTGATAGATTTTTATCTGAATAATGTAGTATTGCTATTTGTTTGTATTTAAATTGATCTCTATGTTCCATTCAAAAAAAATGATTCATATGTTTTAAGATATGATTTGTTCCTATATTTTAAGATTTATTGATGAGGTTATCTCATCCTTGATTATCTATATGCTTTTTTTTTTTTTTTAATAAAAACGATAATAGACTTTATTATTTATAAATAATTATGTTGTACAATGAGGGAGAGAAAAGAATGACATTCTTTTAATCAAACAATGACTTCTTGTTTTTCTTTTGCCACACTAGCCAAGACTAGAGAAACACAATTACATCGTAAAGGTATGCTAAAAATTAAAAAATAAATAAATAAATAACTATCACTAAAAGGTTTAATTTCTCCAAGAATCCAAGCAACCTCAAGAGAGCAGATTCTATTAGTATTCAGAAAATCACCAAGTTCAGCAAAATTACTTTCCACAATTACTTTAGGAAAACAAGTGTTTTGACATAATTGCAAGGTTATCTATGTAAATACATTAATGAGAATTAAGCATAAAATTAATCAAAGATGTCTATTTTCTCTTTAAGTTCAGGAGATTAGTCATCTCAAATTGACTACATTATCTTTTATTTCTTAGTTCACAACAAATGCATTAAAAAATATCTCATAAAATCGTCTTATGAAGTATTGTTTTCATATTTGATTAGTCTCACACACTTAAGAAACTCATATATTATGACTTATGAGTGAGACACTTGAGAAACTCATATAAAAATAAATAATTTAGTTTAATTGTGAACTTGAACCTGAGACGTGTTCAATATAAATTTAAATGATAATTGATAGAGTTTCTGATAATTAAAAAAGAGATATAGAGTTTAATCTCCATTTATATCAAAACTCGGTTGATATTTTAATTAGTCTGATGATAAAGAGCATTAATAAGAGCAAATTATATAGATTAAAATTTTTTTTTTTAAATAATAAATTACATGACTTGACTTGGCCTAGCAAAAAGAAACTCGTTGATCACATGGCTGTGTGGACTATGGCACATGACAAACGATCTATCGAGTCGTGGAGGTCTGGTCTGGGACCTTCCTGACAGATTGCGTACTCATTCGTTGAATGGTACTATTATTTTTCTTTCATTTTTGTGAGGACTGCTTGGGAGTGTTGACTATGTGCACCGACAACACCAACGTTACAATTTTAATTATTTTTTCCTTTTCTTTGCCTTAGTGAAGCAACAAGTACATGGGTCAATACTCAATATATACACACAAATAGTCATTGTATTGTAACTACCAAATTTAGGAAATCCATGGATGAATACCAAGTACGACCTACTTTCAGCCTCATTTTCTTCAAAAAAAAATTTTAAAATTTTGTTTCTCTAATTAATTTATTTATTCTTCATATATTATATATGCATGGATCTGCTAGAAGATGTTAACTCCTTTTTATTTATTTGTTTTTGTCTATAAAGAAAAATAGTATGCAACTCTTATTTGTTTTCAATCGTTCATAAAATGTTATTTAATTGAAATGGGGGGGACAATGATTCATATTATTGAATTCAATCTGTTTAACAAAGGTTGTTTTGCTTTGATGGCATTAATGGCATGATCGAACCGACATCAATTAAATATGTTCATCACATGTGGTTTGTTCTACTTCTACCAACTCGCTCATGGTAAACTAAAAATAATGAAGTCATTTTCAAATTTTATGTTGACCCACTGTCCACTGTAAAATATGACTAATTATTATAATATTATTATCGATAAACATGGAATATCGGTTTTTGTCAATAGAAATAAGATCGATATCTTGAAATATCATCCAAAGATATATTTGTCAATACATTGTATATAAATATCAAGAGTGTTGCAAAAATATCAGTTATATTGAATAATGTGTAGAAAAATATTGGCCAATATATCTATATAAGCAAAAGGTTTGACTTACGTCAGTGTTTCTGTGCATTAAACGCAATATAAACACAAATTTATCAGTTTAATTTGTATCTTATTCAATGCACATGAGCATTGGACTGAAATCTTACCCTATTAGCAAGATATTATTTTAGTGAAATTTTAAAATTTTTCCAAAGAATAAGGAAGCTTAAGGAATTTCATAAGAAATTATTGGTATCAATTTTGATTATTGAATCATTGTAATTCTCGTTAGCCTATCTTCAAATTGCCAACAAGATAAGGAAGTGGGAAACAATCCCATCCATGAAAATATGTCTTAGACTGTGTTGTGTGTTTAACTTATTATGTATTTAGTGGAACTATAAAGTTGCTGCATGTATTGGTGCATATTATATAGAAATAAGAGTATCAATGGTTTTATGGCTTAATGATTGTTTAAGAAGAAGAAGAAAAAATAATCATTAATATATGGTAATGATGCAATGATGATGATATATTCTCTCTCTCTCTCTCTCTCTCTCTCACAACAAAATATGATTATATAAAGAAGAATCACTCGCCTATTAGCATATTCTCTGTAATACAAATTTTGAATCATTTATTTATAATTTGATGAGAGCTGGTATAATATTGATCATGCCACGCAAGAATAGAACCAAAAATTTATTTTTGGAAAGGTTCAAATTCAAAATATGAATAAAAAATTTCACTATTCAAGAATAACAAATATAGCCAAAAGCCTTGTAATTGAATTGACACATCTTCATGTACAAAGTACTTGGAGATCTAAGAGGGAAAATATTTGAGTTACATGATTAACAGCATGTTGTAATTATTTATAAAAAAAAATAACAAATATACTAAAATTTAAAACTAAATGAAAAAAAAAAACAAGTATATATTAATAAAAATAATATGAACAAAAGAAAAAAAAAAAGAATATTTCGCTATGTATTTCAACTTAATAATCTATCAAAACAGAACTAGGCACATTTTTAATCCTGAAATCATCTATCTACGAATGATTGAGTACTAAAAATTTTGCAATAATTTCTCTATTAATATATAAAATTAAATATTCCATTAGAAAATCATCTACTATATTATCTTGAAACCTAGTGGCTTTTGAATTACTTGCATTTTTTTAAATTGAAATTTTCAAATATTGTAGTTGGTTTTTCCATAATTCTATAAATCATATTTATTATCACATTATACTCCTAATATTCTTATAACTAAAAAACCAATTAATAGTGAAATGCTGCTAAGTGATTAGTTCAACAACCCGGAAAAGGGAGAAGGTGATGTCCTTAAAGGCTTTAACCACCTCTCCTCGAGCTTCCTGAATCAGCATGGAGATAATTAACCTAACCTTTGAATTCAGAAAAAAGGGAAATCCGCATCACGTCCTAATGACAATGATATATGATTTAACAAAATTCCAATGAAGGTATGAAGAACTAATACTTTTACTAGGTAAAATTCTATCTAAACAATGCTAAATTTGGCTTAATCTCCAATGCACCTCATCTAGTTTTACATTCTATTCTGAGAGTAGAATACTCTTGGAGGATTAATTTCAATTTATCATTGTAGAACATTGTTAATTGTACACTGATGAGTACAGTTTATATGCATCACATAAGCTAAAATCATATGTTCAAAACACGATTTCATTTTTAAAAAAATTATAATTAAATCATATTTCAAACACACAAGTTTCAGGCCTATGTGTATTGATATGTGACAAACATTAACAATCATTTTAATAGTTTTGGTTTTATAAGGGAATTTCAAACCAGTTCTCCCTAGTAAGCATAAGACTCTCAACAATTATTATTTCAACAGTCTAAAGAAAATGACTTCCACTATCAATTAACTTTATCTTTCAGACAAATTTAATTCTGACATCGGACTACCTCATTAAGCAAACAATATCGCCAGCTATATTGTTTGGTGGTTTGTAATATGGTCGTTATTAGTCTGATGGATACCGTAGCATGCATCCATGCAATAATTAACATGAATTGATAATTGATTAGATCTATGTCCCTCTTTTAGCTTTTCTAGTACTGATTTCAAATCAATTGACTTTTTCTCTCCTTCAATAGGCCATGGATATTTACTAAACACTATAGTTTTTTTTTTTTTCCTTCTTTTTTTTTTAAAAAGAAGTACAAAAAAGAGGAAGCAAAAAACCATAGAAAACACCAAAAGCTTTTGAAAGTGAGCTTTTCCCTCACTAAACTAAAGTTCCAAGAATTTAAAAGCCACAGTAAGGAATAATATACATTGTTTAACCCTTTTCTTTTTCTCTAATCTTTTGAGAATCAGCCAAATCTTATCATCTTTTCAAGGATTCGATGTTCTATTTCTTAAGGGCAACGGTTAGGCATGACTTGATGGATTAAGGGCATGATTGCTTCTATTGTGTATTATCTATAATTTGATTCCTACCCCCTTTTCAAAGCCATGCACAGGAAAAAGAAAACATTGTTAAAACTGCTTTGGGAACATATTTACAAAATTGTTTTCTTTGAAAATTCATTATTAAGACAAACTTATTGCAATATCAAAAATAAAAGTCATCTTGTTTTTGTTTCATATATATGCTATTTATTAGATTATCCCCTATTTTAAATGTTACCAAAAATAAAAAATTTCAATCATCCCAAAGTATATATTCAAATTACATTTTTCAGAATAGAACATTTTTTTTTTCCACTAGCTTAGTCTTGCAAGTCTCAATGGATTAGGTCACTGAATTGTTATTATTAATTAGACTCTGAGTTCTATTCGATTTGAAAACTCAAAACTCAGTTTATGCTCAAGCATGTTTGGCGATGTGCAAAATTTTATAAATATACTATCCCAAGAACATTCAACTGAAGCCAAAAGTTAAAAAATGTCATTTATATCCATTAGTTTAATATTGCATTGTGTTATATATTGTGGTGATTACTACTTTATGTGTGTGTGTTACTGTGTTCTACTACTTCCTGCTCCAAGTCATACCTGTCCAAACATATATAGCAGAAAGAAATGTGAGGGCTACCCCGGGAAACAAGGAAGCTTTGATTGAGCAAAAGATGGAAATTAGTATATTAGTGACACTAGTTGTAGTGTTTAGTGTGTATACTTATTTACTATTAAGTTGGACTTTGCTTTGTTCTGATGTCAAAAAAATATTTAAGTGTTTAAGAAGGGACTAAGGAATGAGGACAAAAACCAAATGGCAGAAAAGAAGACAAGGGCCAGCTTGGTGGGGAGCATGAAGCATGAGCGTCCTTTTGCATTTTTTACATGAAACGAAGAGCTACATACAATGGTGCTAAAGAAATAATGGTCCAAGGAACTGGAATGTTCGACAAAAACATTCCATTTTTATAGCCCTCATTCATCAGGGCTGGCTTGCTTTATTGTCTTCTAAGTTCTGCATGTTTATATTTTTTGGACTAGTAATAAGTTTACTTTGGACTCTTTCTCTCCTTGCCTATTGAAGATGGGGAAAAATCCCACCTTTTTATATATTACGGCCACTTTCCCCTCTCTTCTTCCTTTGTTCCAAACATGCCATAAGAAATGAATTAAATTGTTGCAACTATAAAATAGTCCAAGGAACAAGATTGTTGGATTATAACATTCCAAAGCTCCTCCCCGCTGGCTTTAGTAGTGGCTTCTAAGCCCTACATGTGTATTTTCTAAACAAGTAACTAAATTTAAGTTTCTTCTGTTTTGCAATATTTTGCGCTCTTTCTCTCCTTGCTTATTAAAAATGGGGGACAAACCCCATAAAATTATAGTTGAAAGAGGTTAACCTTATGTTTGGATGGAGGGAGAAGAGAGGAGAATAGGTCAAAATTTAATTTATTTTTCTTGATCACCTTCCCCTTTCCTCTCCTTTTATCTCCCTCCACTCCAAATATATCATAAGAAATGAGTTAGATTGTTCACAACTCAAAGAACATGAGATATTGCAACAGAATTGAAAGCCATGAGGGAGGATCTAATGTCTGGCCTCTACAATGAAAAAGTAAATTATTGAATTCATAAATAGATGATATCAATATATGGTAGAGTCACATACAAGTGAATGGCTGCAGTTACATCCCCTAAAGCTTTTTCAAAAAAATAGAGGTATATGTAAATTATAAGAGAGATTAGTAGTACTATGCTTGTGTAATGTAGGAATACATTTTTTTTTTTTTTATAAAAAAAATATGTTAAAATTGAATGATAAATGAGATAGTAAAAAATGATGACTTTATTTCTTTGCTTTTATTAAAAATGGTCCCTATGCAAAAACTTGTCATTCAAACGACCTCCTCCCTTATTAGTCAGTCATGTGCGGAAAGAGAGAAGGAGAAGTAAAACAATTTTTGACCACTAAAATTTAAAATTCAGTTGCACTTAATTAATATAATTGTTAAATAAAAAAGTTTAGCTCCAATCCTATTTCCTATCATAATTTATTGACAACAATATTACATGTTTATAGTACACTTTAATGGAAAACGCTAACAAATGTCCTTAAGATAATAGTTAACAATCTATTTAAAGAAAGTTTTTATGAAAAAAGAAAAAAAAAATTAATTTTTACATGTTTGAATTAAATATTCTAATTATTTCTAGATTTCCTGTCATTATTTATTAATGCCGTTCATTTTAGTGGAAAGTAATTTTTTGCATTTTCTTGTGCTTGATGAGGTAGAAAGTATTGAAGTTTAATCATATATGCTAGTAAAATATTTGCATTTATGCTCTGTTTCTTTACTAGCTAGCAAAATATTCATATTAGGTTGCTCATATAAAGTGTGAAAGTTAATTAAATTATTGGTTTTTTACTCAGTTATAAATAAATTTCTCAAGAGAAAACTAATTTCCAATTCAAAAAAAAAGGAAGCTAATTTCAGAACAAAATACTTGCCTATTGAAAAAAAAAGAAAAAAAAATGTTCAAAGCAAAACAATACTTAAAGCCTACTTGCAAAATCTTTTCACAACTCTTTAGTTATGAACTAAATTTTTTTTATAAGCATATAAATTATTAGGACAAAGTTATAAAATCATAATAGGCTAATAGCAAAAGGATCTGTGAATCTGATAACCACAATTTTCCACAAAGCAAATTGAAAAATTTTCATGTGAATTTAATAGTGCTTGGTTTGATGAGATTGAAATTAGTTGTAGTGCAGGAAACAATGTCACCTTTTGTTTGTCTTGTTACCATTTCAAGTTGACACTTGTCATTGCAAAAGACCCAGCAAGTGATTTTTTTTCCCCTTACTCACACAATAGCACAAGACATATAAATTAGTCGTTACACCATAGAAGATTTTATAATCCTGCACTAGATGACATGGGTTTGATACCCTACAAAGCATAAAAGTAGCTGGAAAATTCAAATAACAGGGGATCCTACCCTATTCTTAATATATTGAGAAGAAAAAGATAAAAGAAGAAAAGAGAAATAATATTTTATAATATCTATTCATGGTGAAGAATGCAGAGAATGAGGAATGATAGAGGGATAAGCTCTTTTTCAGTACATCCTAGTGTTTTTTTTGTCAACTTTTCCCTTGTAATTTGTAGCATCACTTTATATCAAAATCATAACTTCTGGGTTCTGCAAAATATTCAGTAATCAAGACTCTTCTTTGGCAGTTTATACTTATAGCTCAACTGCACCTAGGAATAAATATGCAAACTTAATAAATAAGAAAACCATACCCAAAATATACACTATTTATATAATGTACATGAATATGACAAAATGCCTTGATGAGGGCAGATGAATAGTGGGTTTCCCTCAAATTCTTAGGGATCACTTTTAGTGCAAGAGATGACTATTGACTAGATGAGCTTTAGGACATACCTACCTAGCTAGGCCTTCCAACTTTTATGGTGGCAGGGTTTTCCCTTTATTTCTTTGGAGACTTGACTTTTTATTAGGCATTAGCTATCATTAATTGGTTGAAATCTGATACTGTGCCTTTTGCTCCCACATTGATTAACTTGATTCTAAATTGGAAAAACCTCCTAGCGAGGCCGTAGATGGTAAGACTTAAAACATATATTAGAGAAAGCTACAATGTGCTGACTTTAGGACATGTATGGCTCTTTCCACTTCTCGTGTTTGCTTTTTAAGCTTTTTATTTGAACTTTGTAACTATGCTTGATTCTTTTGTTAAACATAATCCCATGTTCATAGCAAAAAAAAAACATTACCTTTCCCCTTTCAGGATAATTTATGGTCTGTTACTTTCAAATGTGTACCACATTATGCTACTTCCTTGCTTAGAATCTACTGGCATGCACAGCCCTATCATCATCAAATTTTGGTGCAACCTTCTTGCTTTTACGAAGGTAGCATCTTAGATTTCCCAATGCAGAGCCTATTTTACTTTCGAAGGGACAAAGTAACAAACTTTTTAGGATACCCACAAAAAGATAAAAGGAAATAAAGGAAAAGAAAAAGAAAAAGAAAACGAAAGTGGAATGATTTTAATGTACTATAGGCTATAGCATTATCCTTCCTTAACATTCATTTCTTAAAACCAAAAAAAGATTTAATTTCAAAGGTGATTACATCCTAAGAGAGTATCTAAAAATAGGTAAAGTTAATGTCATTACATTTTAACAACAAACATGATTACCAATGTGGCTTAGTTCAAAAAATAATTACACGTGAGTCATTTCTTGCAGAATAAAGTTTGAGTAACTACTACTAACTGGGTCTTCTGGATGGACATAATTTAGCTGGGCTAGCCCCCACGCCCTTGGCTACAATTAATGATTTATCTAGTTTGATTCTTTTTTGTTTTTGGGACCATGTAGTTGTTGCAACTGAAGTTTAATCAATGGCGTTTTATTAGGTCTTACTGATCATAATTGGTGCAACTAGGTAAATCCAAAGTAAATGGTAATGGGGTTGGATACCAATTATTTGATACATTTAACGGTTGAGTCTTCAATTGACCCCTTACCTGTATATGATTATTTGTTTGACAGTTTTATAATCACTATCAAACAACAATGATGAGCTTTCATTGCCCTTCTTTTTGGCCCAAACTCTCTCCACAGAGAACGCCGAGGCTCTCTTTACTTACGTGGTGCCATATCAAGTTTGTCATTACATGCATCATTGGAATCATTTTTGAGGGCTTGGTTGCTCTTTCCCTAAAGAAAGTACTTTTAAAATAAGGTGCACACAATTCTATAAGCAACCAATTCAGGGATTAGAAGCAGCAATACACAAGTAATGTGCAAGGTGCAATAGTTTTTTTTTCGGTCAGTAAGAATTCTGCATTCTTGTCCTATCTTATAACCAAGAGTTGGATGAATTATTGCAAGGGAAATCACTGCAGACCACTGAAGGGTGTGGCAGCCTGATGGTAGGAGTCCCTTGAACCATCACTCTTGCGAGTCTGAGGGTTGTGGTTCAAGTTGTGGCGCTTCAATTTAAATGTTGTGCCTACATAAATAGCTTCATGTAGCTTCGTTAGTCCCACACTATAGAATTTGGGTTTAAGTGGGCCAGGGCAATAATACTGCACCATATGAGCCTTTTTTTGTTCATCAAAAAATAAGAGGGAAGGGAATCACTGCAGGACAGGTGTCCAAACTCCTTTTTGGACGTGAAATTGTGAAACTTAACAAGATAGCCCATTAATTTTGGGCAGCCAATGAGACGGCCAGAACTTTCATAGTGAATAAATTAGGCCTGGGGCATCTCAACTGAAAAATGGAGTCGGGTTGCTTTGGCTAATACCCAATAGGCTCATAACAAACAGAACCAATCAAGTAAATCGTTTGCTTAGTTGTTCAGAAGCCTAGATTTCACGTATGGTCCAAGCCCCTTCATTTCCCAGTTGGAGAAGAGGGGGTAATTTGCAAAAGACTTTGTACCATACTTTCCATGGTTCACACTCAAACAGATGAAACAACAGATTTGTGGCACTGCTAAATCATTCAGCAGCATCAAATGAGCCTCATTTCGAAACATGGGACCTATAGCCAAGTCAAAATTACCTCGAAAATTGGGTTATCATGAAACCAGGAGGAGCAAACCATCTTAACATTTAAGAAGAAAAAAGAACTACTTCAGAGAACTTTAAGGGAGAGTAGCAAAAGGAAGAAGGAAAGCTTCCGATTTAACCAGACAAGGAGAGCCGATTGATGTTAACCAATAACCCTATATTTTGATAGTTAGAATACACCAGATTTGGACCAGACATTGCAGTCATGAGTTTCATGAGTATGGAGCTATGTGACCGAACAAACACAACCAAAGTCTAATGAGAAAGTTCAGACCAGGCATTACTACATCCACAAGCATTGCCTCAGTGAATCACCAGTTGCCAGGCCAAACTGGAGCCACCATCTCAAAAGAAGTGTCACCCACAATCTAACAATCGTTAACCAGCATTTTTATTGTGCCACCAACAACCTCACATCGCATTAAACGTGGTGGAGCCTGTCACCCTAGCCTTCGGTCAGCCTAAGGTGACCTGCCCTAGAAGGCTCCCCATGCAATTGGCCCAAAGTGGCAAGCACCATATCCCCTTAAAAGCCTGAATCCATGGGACGGTTTAGGCAGGACAAAGGCAAAGGCCCCAGCTATACGAAGGGATCTCATACTCTGGTAAAGGTCTAAGGAAAAACTCTCGAAAATTTTATTACTCATTCTTTCAAATTTTTAAACATTGACTTAACCATCAGAGTGGTTTCAACCAGGCCTATCTCACAAAAATAGGTCATCTTTGTCTTACAGTAACACTCAAATTAAGCAATCTGGACCGTCAATCATCCCCCATCCCCCCTCGCTTGATTTCTCCTACACAAGAATTCATCCACCACAGTTAGTACATACCAACTACCTTCCACTCTCCTCTACTCTCCTATCCTCGCCTCTCCCTCCATAGCCACAAACCCAAAAGAGCTTGATCTCAAACAAATGAATATCTGTACGGAGATATACAAATAGGCAACTAGCTTACATCTACTAAAACCTCCATATCATGTAGACCTCGCCCTATAAAAAACAAGAGATATCTCACTTTAGCAACAAAGACCAATGGTTAATTAATTACAATTTCAAAAAACTATTAATCATCCAGGTTTATTAATGCTGGTAGCAAATAACTGCAAATCATCCATTTGCACAGTAGAATCCCTGTTTTTGGTAATTGCTACTCCCAGGTATGAATGTTAATTACGCAAAAATGTTAGGAAGCCCCCATCACTGACAAAAAATAAAGAAAAGAATCATTCTGAGCCTCAAAATATCAACCAACAGCAATAATGATTCCCTCGATGACCCAGTCATTAAGTTTACTGTATATACAAAGAATACATTAATTAAATGAATTGAGGATTAATGTGAGAACATAGCCCTAGCCCTTACAATCATTTTGCATAACCAGGCATGCTAGTCATTGCTACAACAGATGAGGGAATATGTACACAATCCCCTTCTTAATCTAGTCTTCCTACAACTCAAAAGCTGGAAACTCTAATTTAAGCTTATCATTAATGTCAGCTTAAAAACTCTAAACAGGAGAAAGATTATAATAATGTATACACGCTGAGAAATCCAATGCGCCACAGAAACTGAGAAGAGAAAAAAGTAAAGAGTCTTGCACATTACTACCAATAATATTAGACCACTGTTATGATACAAAAGAGTTCATTTTTAGCAATTTTTACCTTACATCAGGTGCCATCACTAGGCTAATTTATCTTCACAATCTTTAGTCAGTTCACAAGCCGTTCTGTATAAAAAAAAAATGTAATGTAAGTAATGACTGTCACAGACATTTCTAGGTTTGGTCTACCCTGTAGAGAAGATTACAGATTACAGTTGCTGCTAGAGGCAGAATACATAAGAAAACAATAGTAAAAAATGCAAATTATACTCTTTAAGTTTGACCAATATTCATTTCATATATCTGACTTTACTTTTGTTCAATCAAGTCCTCTAAGTTGAAAATTTGATCAATTAAGGCCTCCCATCCACTTCTGTTAAGTGGTTGTTGTTAAGTGTCTAATTTTGATTTTATTTTCATTTTTATATAGTTTCTTTATTCAAAAAATACTAAAAATAATTTTTTGAATAGAAAAAAAAAAAAAAAATGAACAGATCTAGGCAAGCAACAGGATCAGGAACCAAGTACAACCCCATAACCAAAACCAAAATAGAAGCAAGATAACAATTAAACTGTAGCATGGTGATGCCCAGGCTGTTTTCATACAAAGAGCACCCATGAGCAATTAAACTGGAGTAAATTCTAAAAAGGGAATACCCATTTACACAAAACATGCCTCCTGTAACATTAACCCAACCCCAGGAACCAATTTGGGTTTTTTTTTTTTTTTTCAAGGATTTCACTTCCATCATTGTGGCAAATAAACAAATAGGTATAGGTATAAGCAAAATATCATAAGTACCAGTTCTCAATTCCACTTGGATCTTTTCTGTGCAAGTAAAACAAGAAAATCTTTTCCCAATCTTGTTGCTTCTTCCACGCCACCCAGATCTGGTTTTTTTTTTTTTTTTCCTTTTTTTTTTCTTTTCAAAACTTTATTTTAATTATTTTTTGAACTTTTGAATTAAATAAAAAAATTTAATTTAAAATTGGACACTTGACAGTAACTAGATAATAGAAGTGGAATTTGCATTTTTGCCAAAATAATAATACCATTAAGACCCAAGTAATCTGAACACAAATGAAGAAAACCAAAACATGCAGAGAGAGAGAGAGAGAGTAGTGCAAGGCCACATAAAAATATGAAGAAACAATGCAAATTTAACTTGCTATTAAACAAACAAGGGATTGACAACACTGACTCTCTGAGTCTAGGCTATGTTTTAACAGATAAGCTGGATATTAAGGATAGACTAGCTGGGACAAGAGCTAGCTGCAACAAATAAGGATCCTAACTAACTTTGATTATTGGAAATCTGGGATTGTGTATGTGCATTTAGGCCTAAGGGGAGGACAATAGTGTGGTTGATTACAAGGCAAATTACCATTACTGAAACATAAAGTTGAGGTGTATCATGAATACCGTGAGGGAGACGAGGAACCATAATTGTGTAGTATGCTGCTGGGCAAGTGTTCATCAGAATTAATATTAAATATAATTTCATGGTGTTTTACCTCCAGCAATTGGACATCGTTAAGCCAAAGACCCCCCAAACTCTCTAACAAGAACCATTGAGAACAAGTAAATTATTCTATGCCACCTTTAGCCAGCTACCTTTATCGCACCCATTTCATCAATTTTTGAGCTTTTATGCTGCAACAAATTAGTGTTAATACACAAAACTTCATTATAGCCAAATAATGGCCAAAATTATTCAATTCATACGAGAAACAATGAAGTAGGATTGAAAGTAAAACAAAAACAAAATCATCCAAATTGCTAACGTTTCTTGTTTATACATATTACCTTACTTTTTTTGTGCCGGTGAATGTCATTAACGTCTTCATCTCCATCATGCTTCCTTTTCTGAGAGAAAATCCAGTAAATAGACTCAATTATGGGAAAACACTGAAACCTTAAATTAATTTTTCAATGAATAAACAAAGCGAGGCAAAGTTTTAAAATTTTCCACAAACCATAGGGTTATTGATATCGAATGTCGATGGAAGATTGTAGGAATTAGAAGATTAGGATTAGCCTTTGTAGAAGACTTGGGAAATGGTGAGATCGGTTTAGGAAAAAAGGGCTCAAAGATTTAGTTACACAGGAAAATCAGAAACATACTGTGGAAAGCAAAAAAATATTTCCACTAGCATCACACCAGCTGATTCCTAAAAACAACACTAATGAAGAAAGTGTCACACTTTCCTAGGGGTTGAAAGAAACTCAAGACCAGCCATCAAAATTCTGATCATATATGTCTAAAGAAAATAAGAATCCCATTGTAAAGCTTATATAAGCCTCCCAAAAAATTCTAACAAGTGTGCATTTGGATTGAGATGGAAAATTAAAATTATTTTACTATTCAGCTTATTTTTGCTACTATTTATGATCTCACTGCACTTTTTGGTACTATTCATGAGCCCTACTGTAATATTTCAATTAACTCTTATTTTTATCTACAGTACTTTCAGTAATAAGTTTTTAATTTCAGCAAAATAAACGGTATCTAAACACACCCTAACTCCAAATTTAAACCCTCAAAACAAACTAATCTAAATCACACTTTATTACTAAATAAAATATAAATATAAGACCCCAAAATTCTTACTACTTGGACCCAAAAATAATAAAAATCTAAATTTCAGCAGTGCCTTGAACAAGAATTTTGGCCAGTAATCCGTACCACAATTTCAGATAAACTCAATTTTTAAGTTTGCTCTTTTTGGGAGCTTCATGCCGCTTTCTCCCCTGATTAGATAAAACTTGAACTTGATTTTTGAGCTTTGATTCTTGTTCAGTGTGTTCACCATTGTGAATATGTTCAATTTTTTTCAATAAAAGTATTACTACCTATCAAAAAAGAGACATTTTTGAGCTTTGAAGTAATAGAGTTCCAAACTTCTTGAACAACACCACTGACATAGGATAAAAATTTTGGGCTGAAATTTTCTTTCTTTTCTTTATTGGTGTAAACCATGATGACTCTAGAACGTCCTTTTTTAAATAGTAGCACTGAAATTTCCGGCAATTATAAAATCAACAACGTGAAGCAAAATTGCAAATTACACATTCTTAGCCTGGAGTGTAGGTTAAACTATTGAAATAGGCTTTCCCAACTCTTTTATTTTTCTTGCTTCCATTTATCACTCCTTTAATTCTTCTTGACAACTCTTCGTAGCAACAAGAAAGAAGGATCTTGGATCTAGGATCTTGGATCTTGAACTCTTACTGAACAAAATGTCTTCCTTTGCTTCAACTTTATCCTCTTCTATAATTCTTGAATATTGGTAGAGATGTATTTGACATGAAAGAAATATTCTGTGGCTGAACTATCAGTTTCCTTTGCTCCAACAGCCTGTTTGACCTCTGTTTCTTTGCTCTCATGTCTAAACTCATCTTTGTCAATCAATTGAGGGGCTTCACCTTTTTGAAAATTTCATCCATTTAAAATTTCATCAGAAAGTCACCTAGGCATTTCAACTTGCTGATTATGTTCTTTTGCTACTTTTCCTGCTCACTGTTTAGGCTTGCAAACTGCAGCTTTCTTCACTTGATACTCAGATCTCAAAACTCTTATGATTCTTTCCCACATGAAAGCTGTATCAATACCTTCTTAGAGATCAGAAAATTGCATGGTCGACATCTCCTTTTGAATTCCAGATCTTAGCCCAGGTTACAATGATGCATTGTAAGAGTTGAGGATGTTTTTAAAGAGAAAAACCGTTTCAAGACAGACGTCAGGAGAGACTTTATGATAAGATGGTTAGTTTTCACAAGGTAATTTATCAATGATTGATTGTGCTAGTTTGTTTGATGAGATATCTCATGGTGGCATAACCAGAACCCAGACCAATTCGTGCAGGATATCAGCAAAGATTCTATGATTTAGAAAAGCTTTTGGAAGCAGAAGATTCCCTCTAGAGTAGCTTTCTTTGTTTGGACTGCTGCCTTAAATAAATGCTTGACGATTGATAATTTACGAAAAAGGAAGGTGTGGATTTTGGATTGGTGTTACATGTGCAAAAGAAATGGTGAATCGGTTGACCATCTATTCCTTCATTGTCCTATTGCTATGGATCTATGGTCTATGGTTTTGGGTCTATTTGAAGTAACTTGGGTTATGCCACACACTGTTTTGGGGCTGTTAGGGTGTTGGCAAGGCAGTTTTGGTCGTCATCGAAATGGTTATATTTGGTCCATCATTCCCCATTGCTTAATGTGGTGTCTTTGGAGGGAGAGAAATAGTAGATGTTTTGAAGATATTGAGAGATCTACTCCGGAACTCAAGCTATTCTTTTTTAGAACTTTGCAGGATTGGTTGTTTGCTTTGCAAAAACAATCATTCCCTTCTTTTATTGATTTTCTAGACTCTGGCAATTTTTGTATTTGATTTCTTAACCCCTTGTACACTCCCTGTGTACTAGGGTGTTCTTTCTTATATCAATAAAGCTTATTACTTATCAAAAAAAAAAAAAAGCTGTTAGGGCTTGTTAAAGATGAATTTGGTGTCTTTCAACCAATATTTATTGGGTAAATGGCTTTGGAGTTTTGCCACAGAGAAAGATGCTCTTTGCAGGGAAATAGTGGAAAAATTATAATTGTAAGTGGGGTGGTTGGTGCTTGAGGGTGGGCTGGGGTCATTACGGTGTATGTTGTCGAAGGACATTAGAAAGGGTTAGGGCAAACTTTCCAGATTCATCAATTTTAAGGTTGGTAGTGGCACTACTTATCAAAAAAGAAAAAGGTTGGTAGTGGTACTAATGCTCAGTTTTGGCAAGACAAATAGTGTGGGGATAGGGTTCTTTAGGAAGCATTTCCAGATTGGCAAACTACTTTGTGTTGGAATGCAGGCAAGTTTCAACATTGGGAGTTAATTTTGATAACCGATTTCTTCAACCTCATTTATCAGTAAGATTAGAAGGTAGGCTGAAGAACGAACTGCAGGATGCTAACAAGAAACACATCAAAATCCTACAATAGTCTTTTATGTTGGAGGCGTACATTCTTTTCCATGGGAAAGCATTTGGGATATTAAAGTCCCTACTAAGGTGGGTTTTTTTTATTATTCTTTATATGGAAAGTTGCTTCATGGAAAATTCTCACGTTAGATAACTAATGAAGAAGAAATATAATTGTTGTTGACTGGTATTGCATGCGTAAGAAGGATGGAGAGACAATGGACCATTTTATCTACATTGTGATATTGCCAGAGAATTATGGTCCCTAGTGTTCTGCTTATTTGGGATGAAGTGGGCTATGTCTGATATGGTAGTTGATTGACATGTTAGAAGGGGTGGATTGCTAGGCACCATAGCAGTGATATTTGGAAAGTGATCCCTTTATGCATAACATGAACCATCTGATGAGAACAAAATAAACTGATGTTTGAAGGAATTCAACTACCTACGATGATCTTATATTTTCCCTGCATGAGTGGATAACTTTGTTAAGTGATCATTTATTCTCTAATATGCTTGACGTTCTTGAATGCTGTAATTTTTGTTGATTTGGGGTGCCCCTCAAGTAGATGTCCTGTGTACTAGATGATGCATTTTCTGGTCTAGTGTTTTAATAATATTTTTTACTTATCTATCAAAAAGATTCAAGAATTGGTGAAATTGGTTTGGGAATTAAGGGCATACAGATTTGGTCACACTTGCTAGAAAATAAGAAACATAGGGTGGAAATAAGAAAATAATTACTGGCATAAAATGAGTAGGTTCCTAGGAATCACTCCTAATGAAGAAGGCCCCATGTTTTCTAGACTTTCAGTTAAAACTCAAGACCAGCTGTCAAAATTGTGTTACATGACAATGATAATAAGTGTCTCATTACAAAGCTATATGAGCCTCTCGTCTAATTCTAACAACTCTCAATCTTGACCTTAAAACAAACTAATCTGGACCACACATTATTACTAAACAAAATGTAAATAAAAGACACAGAAATCCCTACTACTTGGACTCACAAATAATTAAAAACCACAATTTCAGCACTGCTGTGAACAATGCCACTAAAGTGTATTGAATTTTGGAGAAAAATCATGTGTTAGGTTTATTTGATTAACCCTAACACCAGTTCTATTATACTCAGATAATGATATGCAAATTACACGTGTACCCTCACAAGGGTAAAAAATAGCAAATTTAGTGCCCTAGACCATGTATTCTAACCTAATGCCATGAACACTACATGTCAACTGACAACTTCAATTCAATTTCTATGTAGAACCAAGAAAATTAATTTCGATTAATCTTGATATTAAAGTCCACTCTTATGGGAGCTTGTTGCCACCAGAATTAGTTATCTACAATTAAATTGGACAGAAAATAGCAGTCTATACCTAACTATAGCTGATTGCTTAACTTTAAAGGCTGAAAAAGAGAAGGCCATTTGAAAGTTTAAAAAAACTTGTTGACTATATTTACCCAGTAGATTTTCACAGCATTCCCATTTTTCTCAAATCGTCCCAAATGTTCAAGAATACATAGTTACAAGAGAGATTTAGCCAACCTTTTCGTGGTGTTTCTTTGAGTGATCAGCACTAGAATCATGATGCCCACTTCTATCCTTCTTCTTCTCCTTATCCTTATCTTTATCTTTATCTTTACTTCGGTCTTTATGACGGTGCTTGTGCCTCTTATGCTCTTTATCCTTATCCTTATCCTTATCCTTATCTTTGTCTTTGCGCTTTTTATGCTTCTTGTCCTTGGACTCACTTTTTGATTTCCCTGCAATGGTAGGGATCCCCTTCTCTGCCTAAAGACAGCAAAAGAAATAAGATCAGCATTAAAAAACAGATGTATCCCATTAGAGGACCATATTAACTCTGGGAACCAACCACATGACAGGGATTCTCATCCAAATATAAGAAACTATCTTAAAGCACTAAAAGTATTTCAAGGCAATGGATTTCTTACAAGAGGCAAATCAACAGGAGCAGTTTCCCTTAATTGAAAGGCTTCTTTCAGAATATCGAGATCAAATGGTTGTATCCGTGTATTAGTATCTCTGGAATAAGATGTGTTCTGAATAAGCTGATCCAATTGCATCCCTTCTCCTTTTCTGATATCTGTGTCTCCCACAACATGGTGAAGATAATGTGTGTCTGAAATTGACAAAGGAAGTGATCTCTTGCAGAAAAAATCATGGTGTGGCAACAACTTGTAGTGATTTATGAGATCTACAGCACCAGTCAGTTCCCTTGGTCCTAAAGCCCAAATAGTACAGCATGTCATTCAAAAGGAGGGGGAAAAGAACCCAAAAAAAAGGTGCAAACTGAAAAGGCCAACAAAGTTAACAAAAAGGCAAAAAGTAACTGAAAACAGAATTGGATCATTTGACTGTGGAGTTAAAGATAGTTGGGTTTTGGACTGTGATCCTCTGTCTCGGTTGGAACCTATTGATCTCAGTGTTGGTCTTCTGGCTCAGGATTCTATTGAGGGATCACAGGAGATGGTGTATGGGCCACCCTCTAATTGGGTATCACAGTTGATGAAAAAATTCTGTAAAATGGTGGGTTTCCCTATAGTGAAACATGAAGCTCAATGTTTGGCTCTGTTTCGCATCTTGGAACAGGATTGTCTTAAGGTGAATGATGCCGAGGTGCCTAAGCGTCCTGTAAACTCAGGGACAAGAGGGTTCAGGGAGCTTAAGGGGCTTATTTCTTATGTAAATTACGATGGTGCTGCTGCTAGGAGCAGGAAAGGGGGTGCTGACAGTCTTAAATGACTCTACGACTTCTTTCTTGGAATGTAAGGGGGCTTAACAACCCCCGGAAGAGAGTGGTTTGTAAGAATCTGTTAAAAGAGTGGAAATGCGATGTTGTTTGTTTTCAAGAAACAAAAGTAGCTTCTTGCGACGTTGCTTTTGTCCGGAGTTTATGGGGTAGCCCTTTTATTGACTGGGCTGCTTTGGATGCTGTGCAGTCTTCGGGAGGGGTCTTGCTGATTTGGGATAAGAGGGTCTTTGAGAAGTTGGATGTTATTGTTGGCCAGTTTTCTGTCAGTGTGTTATTGAGAGGTGTGGTGGATGATTTTGTGTGGGCTTGTACAGGAGTGTATGGCCCGAATGATAACGGTCAACGGCCTTCTTTTTGGGAAGAGTTATCTCAGGTGCGAACCAGGTGGCCCATGGCTTGGAGTCTTGTAGGTGATTTCAATATTATTAGATACCCAAGTGAAAGGCTCGGCTGTGAGTCTTTCAGTCCTGCTATGTTCGCTTTCTCGGATTTTATTGAGAATAATTCTTTGGTTGATTTACCCTTGGAGGGGGCTTCCTTCACTTGGTTTAGGGATTCTGGGATCCCCTCCATGTCAAGAATTGATAGGGCTCTGGTTTCTATTGATTGGGAGGAGCACTTTCTCAATGTTTCTCAACGTGTGCTTCCACGCGTTCTTTCTGACCATTGCCCTCTTTTGGTGGAAGCTGGTTCTGTTCGGCGTGGTCGGAGTGCCTTTAAGTTTGAAAATATGTGGTTGAAAGGAGAGGATTTTGTGGATAGAGTAAAACAATGGTGGGAGGGGTACAGTTTTGTGGGCTCTCCTAGCTACATCTTGGCTCAAAAATTGAAGGCTCTGAAAGTAGATTTAAAAAAATGGAATAGGGAGGTTTTTGGTGATTTGGCTTTTAGAAAGAAGAACTTGCTGTCTGAGCTGATGGGTTTAGATGCGAGGGAGGAGTTGGTGGGTCTTTCTGACGAGGATCAGATTCGTCGCCTTCAAATCAAAGGAGACATCGATAGGTTGGCTTCTCTTGAGGAGACTTCATGGAGGCAAAAGTCTCGGGCCTTGTACGTTAAGGAGGGTGATAATAATACTCGGTTTTTCCATAGATTAGCAAACTCTCATAGGAATGCTAATCAAATTAAAAGGATTGAGGTGGATGGTGTTCTTTATGAGGATGAGTCTGATGTCCGCTCTCAGTTAGTTCTTTTCTATCAAGGTTTGTTTAAGGAAACTGAAGTGGGGCGCCCTACCATGGATGGGTTAGATTTTGCTTCTATTGAAGAGGGGGAGCGGTTATCGTTAGAGAAGGAGTTCACTAAGGAGGAAGTCATCCAGGTTTTAGGGGAGATGGAGGGAGATAAAGCCCCTGGTCCTGATGGTTTTACCATGGCCTTTTTTCAAAAATGTTGGAGTGTGGTAGAAAAGGATGTCATGGATGTATTCGCTTTTTTTCATCTGCACTCTAAGTTTGAACGGTCTCTGAATGCTTCGTTTCTCACCTTAATCCCTAAGAAGAGTAACGCCGTCAACATCAAGGATTTTCGTCCCATCAGCTTGGTGAGTAGTGTTTATAAGTTGATGTCCAAGGTATTGGCTAATAGGCTGAGGGTGGTTTTGGATAAGCTCGTTTCTGAGACTCAAAATGCTTTTGTGGGCGGAAGGCAAATTTTGGATTCTGTGCTTATTGCAAATGAATCCTTGGATAGCAGGTTGAAGAGCAGAAGGCCAGGGGTGGTTTGCAAGCTTGATGTTGAAAAAGCTTATGACCATGTGAATTGGGAGGCTTTGTTCTATTTGATGGATCGGATGGGTTTTGGTCCGAAATGGAGGGGGTGGATAAAGGCTTGTGTTACATCTGTTCGTTTTTCTGTCCTAGTTAATGGCTCTCCGGAAGGTTTCTTTGGAAGCTCGCGTGGTTTGAGACAAGGAGATCCTTTATCCCCACTTTTGTTTCTTTTGATAATGGAGGTTCTAAGTAGACTTTTGAAGAAGACAGAGGAGTGTAATCTTATCCAGGGATTTCATGTGGGAGCTGATTATGCTGGTGGTGTGCGTATCTCTCATTTGTTATTTGCCGATGACTCTATCTTATTTTGTGATGCCTCTAGGGAACAATTGTTGTCTATAAGGTTGGTGTTGTCTTGTTTTCAGGCTTTTACGGGGTTGAAGGTCAATATTGGGAAAAGTGAGATCATCCCCGTTGGGGAGGTGAGTAATATCGATGCTTTGGCTAATATTCTTCAATGTAGAGTGGGCAGGTTGCCTATGAAATATTTGGGGATGCCTCTGGGATCTTCATTTAAGACAGCTGCTATTTGGAATCCTATTTTAGAGAAAATGGAGAAGAAGCTTTCTGGGTGGAAGCGCCTTTATTTATCTAAGGGGGGTAGGCTCATGTTACTTAAGAGTACTCTCTCAAGCCTTCCTACTTATTTTTTATCCCTTTTTACTATTCCTAAAGCTGTGGCGGCTAGATTGGAAAGTATTCAGAGAAATTTTCTATGGGGGTCTTCTGAGGGGAGTTTTAAGTATCCGTTGGTGGCTTGGGATAAGGTTTGTTCCCCCGTTGAGCGGGGTGGCTTGGGGATAAGACGTGTGGTGTCTTTTAACCAAGCTCTTTTAGGGAAATGGTTGTGGAGGTTTGGCCATGAAGTTACCCATCTCTGGCGGCGAGTTATTTCCACAAAATATGGTGAGGAGCAAGGGGGTTGGTGCACTAAAGTTTGTTCGAGATCTCATGGGTGTGGCCTCTGGAGAAGTATTAATGAAAGGTGGGAGAGTTTTTATAAACACCTATCCTTTGTAGTGGGTGATGGATCTCGTATCCGCTTTTGGCATGATAGATGGATTGGTGAAAATACTCTTAAAGATCGCTATCCTGAGCTCTTTGTGTGTTCAGCGGATAAGGATGCTTGTATCTCGGATGTTTTGTGGGTTCCAGAAGGGGGCTCTGTCAGAGTGTGGAATTTAAGGTTTTATAGAGCTTTTGAAGATTGGGAGATGACTGCTTCTTTTTCTCTTCTTCAGCTTATCCAACCTTGTATTCCTCGGGGTGATAGGAGAGATAGTCTTTGCTGGCGGCTAAAAGGGGATGGGAAGTTTAATACCCGGTCTTTCTACCATGCGATTCGGGGGGTCTCGAATTCGTTGTTTCCTTGGAAGGGTGTTTGGAAACCAAAGATTCCTAAGCGTGTGGCGTTTTTTTTGTGGACTGCCGCTCATGGTCGGATCCTCACTTTGGATAATCTTATGCTTAAGGGCCGCCCTTTGGCTAATTGGTGTTGTATGTGTCGTTGTGATGGAGAGTCAGTTGACCACCTTCTTCTTCATTGTCCTTTTGCTCTTTCCCTTTGGGCTGCCATGCTTCAGTCTTTTGGTATTCATTGGGTTATGCCGGGTTCGTTGATGGGTCTCATATCTAGTTGGCATCAGTGGCTTGGAAAGCATAATTCGGATATTTGGAATTTGGTTCCAGGGTGTATTATGTGGAGCGTGTGGTTGGAACGAAATCGTCGTGCTTTTGAAGATAAAGAGAAGACAGTGGAGGAGTTAAAGTCTTTATGCCAACACATTTTATTAGAGTGGTCTCGTTGTTGGGGTTTTACTGAGTGTTCTTCTCTCTCTATGTTTTTGTCTTCACTTAGCCTTATT
Source organism: Castanopsis chinensis (assembly GCA_032878915.1). Lineage (NCBI taxonomy): Eukaryota > Viridiplantae > Streptophyta > Magnoliopsida > Fagales > Fagaceae > Castanopsis > Castanopsis chinensis. The sequence continues at coordinate 44,556,460 of JAVQMG010000132.1, forward strand.
TCCTAGCTTCTCTCTTGTTCTTGTGTTTTGTGCTCTTGTTTCTTTCGTTGTTCATCATCATGAACAACTTGTTTTTCTCTGTTTTTTCCTATCTAATATAAGTTTTCGGTTTATCTATCAAAAAAAAATGAGGCAAATACATGCATTAGATTTCCTTTGTTTCAGAATGCAATATTTCACAAAATTTATTTCCAGTATTTTCCTATGTTTGATGCAACTGAAATTGATTATCAAAGGAAAGTTTTTGCATACTCAACAGAAAATTATAACCAAAGAAGTAAAAAATAGCTTATGATTACCTGCCCCCTCCCCACTCTAACACCCCCCACCCACTCTAACCACCACTACCTACCAACTTTTTGTGGGCTTCTGTTTTTTTTAAAGTAATGGTAAGTTACACATGAACCTAATGGGCATTAAACCCATAACCACACCTTCCACAATGCTCTTACAAGGGAATGAGGTGCCATTTAAGCTAGAGTTACAGATTTTTGGTACCAAAAAAAAAAAAACTAGAAAATTATTTTCAGGATACCAATCACTCGAAGATAAAACAATTTCCCTGGAAATATTTTATAATGAAACCATTTCTGCTAGGAATATGTTTGATGTTGAAAAAAGCAGAGCCCAAAGGCAAGGTATATGAAGCTGAAAAGCATGACCAGATAGTTTAAGCCATCTTATAATCCAAATTTACACCACATTAAACTTTTCCTGCATGTTAAAGAAAAAACATAAAATCCCACTGTCCTGAACCATCCCAACTATTTACAGGATACCCAGGCAGCACCAAATTTTTATATCTAGTATCTTCTGTTCCAACCCTCCTGCACCTTTAAGCAATGCACTATAGAATCAACTTATCTAGAATTTTCCATGTTATACATAGCAAACATATTTCCCCTTTTTAAGAGAGAAAAAACAGGTTTTTACTAAATCTTATAATTCATAGAGTTAATAACTTTCAACCATTGGTAATTGCAGCAACATTTGTCAACCAATACCTGAAGGTGCAATGCATTTCCTTAAAAAGTTTAATTTAGTTAATTAGTTAAATTACTTAGAAGTTACTTGAATTTTTTTTTTTTTTTTTTTTTTGCTAGGTAAACAACTGTGTTAATCAATAGAATAATGTTTTAATGTCTCTGTAAGTGTGTGTTTGTGTGTGTGTGAGAGAGAGAGACAGAGACAGAGACAGTGACAGAGAATAAACATGTTCCCAAGAAACAAATTCATATAGTTGGTATTAGGTTCAAGCAACACAAACTGTCTCCATACTAGATCCCAACAAACCAAGTATTATGCAAGTCTCACAATTTAACAATTAAGCAAAAGTGCAAAACCCAAGTCCTGCCTAATGGACACGAACATACACAGATGCAGAAACACACGTAAATAGGCAAGCTTTTCCGTGCATGATGCCACCAAAGGCACATATGTAATGTTTCCAAACCTACCTCTAGAGGAAAAAGATAATATCCCTGGCCAAATCCTTGTCTTGCATGTATTACCACACCAAGACAGTTCTAAGATGTCACAAGGCTCTCTACCATTGGCGAAGCCAGGATTTGCAGGGAGAGGGGTGGGCGAAATTTATAACTAGCATACATATATCTTCATACTCCCGCAGACTTACATAGATAGACATTGTACACTTGCACAACACACACACACACATCATATATAGAACACTTAAAACCAATTTGTAAAATGGCACTCGTGAATACTAAGCGGTATTATATTGTTAGAAAACCCATAAAAATAACAAATTATTACATAAATAATTTAAGATCTTTAACACTTTTGAAAAATAATAGTAATTTTTTTTTCTCCTGATATAAATTTTTCCTCTATATTTTGCTGCTGCTTCTTTTTTTCCCCATATCCTTCTTTTACTTTTGAAACTTAAAAAACATTAATAAAATATGAAAAAATTTCTTCTTTTTTTCAAAGGCATATAAAAAATGCCTGAAAAATATAGAAAATAAAGTATAAAAGAGGAATTTTTGGTGGGGCAAGGGGGCAATTGCCGCCCTCAACCCTCTTGGCTTCACCATTATGCTCCATATATAAAATCCATGGATCATGTACAAATTTCTCTTTTTTTTTCTCTTCCCTATTCACCCTGTTTAAACTGTGTATATGCGGGCATATGCATGCTTCTGTGACTGATACAGGAAGATACCTGATCTCATATTTGATTTTTTTATTTTTGCTTTTTGAATTTGGGCTTTAACGTTACTGAGGATTTTATGGGATGTAATTGTAGCTTGATGTACTCCTTGAAGCCTATTTATAAGAGACTCCAAAAATAGTTTTGAGCAGTACATTTTGAATAAAAATCTTGGTATTAGAGTTTTCTCTACAGCTTGGTGTTGATGACAAGTATCCTCATGTGGTGAAGCCAAGTGCTTTCTTTCTTTCTTTCTTTCTTTCTTTTTTCATCTATTTTTTAGTTCTGCAAACCCATTCTGCATCAGTGTCTGGGTGGGTGTTTGGGTAAGGAAAGCCAACACCCCATAAAGAAGAAAAGGCTCAAAATTATACAAATAACCTAACATCAAGTTTAAACAAAATTGCAGATAGCCATTCTTCACTATTCATTAATGTTCATTGTAGAATAGTTAAGTCAAACAGTTTCCAAGTGAATCAAATTGCAACGAATAAATACTTTATATGTTAGCACAAGTGCACATGCAAAATGCACGTTACCAACACAAAATGAGAAATAAGATATATTACATTAACACACAAGAATATCTTTTATAAGTACATTAACACATAAGAAATAACATGCATAGTTCTGTTAATAATTGTTGACTTCTATAACCCTATAATAATTAAATGAAGGGTGGTCATCTAACACTGAGTGCACTATGCAAGATAAGAGGTCATAAGCAGAAAAAAAATTGCTACGTGTAGATAGTGCAATGTCCACACACAGAGTTTTCCTATACACAAGACCAAATTGACAAATACGATACCAAATCCAGATTCGGTCAAACAAGTGTTTCAAGGAAATAAAACAGATTAAGACAAACAACAAAGAAAACATATATAATAAATCTTTACCTCTCCCAAAATTCTTGCCTTCAGGATCCATGTGTCAATGTTTCACAAAACAGTGGACCATTATCAACTGCAGTTTTCCACAACCATCAAAATCAATAAAATCTCTACTCTAAAAATTGAAGAAAGAACATGAATAGGTCTCTAGTCTCTACAATACTATAACAGAAACAAAGCATATACATTAAATGGTCTATTTCCGTCATAAGAGAACTCGAAACTTGTCTTTTCTTATGTGTTAGACATGGAATTCTCTATGTACATGTCCATGGTCACCTATTACTTTAAGTACCATTAGATGTCCACCAGTCATACTACACAAACTTTCAATATGGAGAGAGATAAATCGCCTATCAAAAGACTTTTTTCAACCTCCATTCTCCCATCCACACTTTACATATTGACATCATTGTTTGCTAATTACTACTTTGTCAACAAATATGTTCAGTGTAGTTAAAAGCAAGGCTGGCACTTGCCTAGGTGCCTGGACGAGGCCAACAGGATGGATAACTTTGACGGTGCACTCCACACTGACCTTCTGACTGAAATGAGTGCTATGGTTCAGGCAACAGGAGCTAGGCTGCTAGCAAGCAGCTCATTAAAATAACCTGTTGTTAAAGGTACTTTAATCATAAATTCAATCAGTCCCACACTCCACTTAAACTAAACCAGGGTTCTGATAATCAAGTATCTCCTTTCGAAAAAAAAGGGAAAATTAATAATAAGACCCACATAATTTAAGCCTGTCCATAACAATGTAAGCCCTCACTCAAAACTTAAAATTTAAGAAATATACCGTTGTGTTTCTCTGTGTCACATCGGTGTCTCAATAATAAAGCTGTGTCCTACAAATCATAAGAATCTCTCTTTTAATTGATTCAAGTCCCAGGGAATACATTTTTTTTCCAGTTCATTTCAATATAATGCAAAATGAAAAGAATGGTGTTAAGGATGATAAATATGCGTAATTTATTATTTTTGTCGGTAATTACACACATGCACCCAATGAGTCTTTAACCCACTACCTCACCCTCCACCTTACTTTTGCAAAGAGAGGAGGTGTGATATGAACTAGATCTCATTGGCATAAATATACCTATTGTAAGTTACAGTTCATTCAATTATATTGTACTTATAACTTCCAAATAATGGAAGTAATGATTAATATGTTCATATTAAGTTAAAGTTCACTAGACTATATTCTAGTTATAAGTCGATGAACTTTGGCTCAGATAGCACTTACTCCTCCGAATGAGAATGGGGTAGAGGGAGAGATCTAACATAAAGTGAGTGTGGTATAAATTTCCATATATTGATTTTTAAGGTACTTTCATGTGTATCTACTACTTTGGATATTGGTGAATTTCTTAGCTTGCACAAGCACCCTATAGCCGCCTAGCACCTCAGGCAACTATGAATCTAGTGCCTTGAGGGCATCTTTCCTTAAGGTTTGAGTTCCAACGTATTTTAAGGAAACTAAAAAAAAATGACGAAAAATAAAAGCCAAATTTTAAAATGATAAGGCTTTTGACTCACTCTAATTGAGTGTTTAAAATACAAGATTTTCATCAACATTGTTTTTTTGACAGGTAATAAGAGTGATATTATTGATAAAGGAAAAAAGAAAAGTACAAGGTATTCACAATGATGAACACAAAAGGAAAACAGCAACATACCACAGAAAGACAAAATTCAAGAGACTATTCTAAGGGAAAAAAGGAACTCTATGATGGAAGAGAACAGTCCAAAACGCCCCAACACCAAGATCAAGCAAAAAGAGTTCACTGGCACAAATCTATGTTCATAAAAATACACTAGTGGGCCAATATTCACTAACTCTTTTCATTTGGCTTTCCATTTCTAGTGATAATCTCAACGATTGCATTAATCCTTCTCATAGAGTGCAAGATTATCAAAATGGGAATCGAAAACAAGAATAGAGTACTAGAAAAGTAAACCCTAGAAATCATATTTCCAAGATATTCATGCAGCAAATAACGGATGTCACAGCTTGAACCCCTAGTTCACATAGGGTCCGATGTCCACAATCACGGCCTAAGCCTTCCAAATGGTCAAGGCAGACCCTAAACCAGAAAAGGGCAGTCCCTAAATTCCACTTAAAGCCCGCCAAAAACTATAATATCTCAAATACATATCTATCCCAAGGAAAACATAGATCAATATTGCAAACTAATCCCACTCAAGCTTTGTCAATCCCTAACAGTGCGAAACCAGATTCCACATGCATCACTAAACACTGAACAGCCCCAAGTGCCAGTTTTTGGCACAGAAAGTCCAAATTAATCTACTTAGACTCGGTCACAGATGCCCTTTCCATGACCAGTCGCTAAACTTGAGTAAATCAAAGTTCCAGCACTAAAAGCCCTAGAGTTGATTTAGTAAAATCAAACTTTAATGCACCCCAATTGCAACTTGACTAAGTAATTTAATGCAATACAACTTCTTTTTAAAATTAGGGTCCATAAACCCCAACAAGGTTTAAAATTTTCCAAATCCTTACAAGCCCATGAAAACAAACCTAAAAATCAATGTCTCCATTATCAAATTACATATATTTATCACCCAAAAAAAAAATTCAATCCCATAATTCCTAAGAAAACCCAGAAAAAGACAAAGGGCATTTCAAGGCTTTTATCTTGTTCAAATTTCTATGATTTTTGCATATATCCAAAAACCCAAAAAAATTCAAAAATCAAAATGAGGACTTGGGGGCCCTACCAACTTCAACAAAATGAAATCTTCATGGGTTTCGCATATTAATACATAAAAATCAAGAATTGGTCATAACCCAAGTATTTAAATCAAGAACAACTAAAACCAAAAGTTGTTTTCTTTTTTCTATCATTATTATTTACCGTGACTTTCCAGTAGATGCCGAGCCAATAGGAGCTCGGGGGGGCCTTCGTTGAATATTCCGGCGACTGGCCGGAAAAGAATTGCCGGAGGTTGCTGGAAGTGGCGGCCGGCCGGGCAAGTGACTGAGTGAGTGAATGAGAGAGAGAGAGAGAGAGAGAGAGAAAGAGGTGTGTGGGTAGCGGTTTGGGTCAAAACTCGAGGCTCGAGCGTGGCAAGAAGAATAGCATAAACAGAGCGAGAGCGAAAGAGAGAGAGACAGAGAGGGAGAGAGAGTGAATAAAAAGAAACCAACGATATTATAAGTACCACTTTCATGTAATAGATCTCACTGTTTTTCTTAGGTTTTTTTTTTTTTTTTTATTTTACTAACAAGGTTGACCAAAGTTCTTTGAGAACTATTTATTTTTTATTCAACTGCGAGTTAACTAAAATATTTGGCTAAAAGTTTTTGAACTTTGAATTTCATATAAATCTCATGAGAATTGCGAGTGGACTAAAATATTTGCTACAAGAGTTTTGAACTCTAAATTTCATAAATCTCATGAGAAAAGAGAAATCATTAAACCATTTTCTTATCTTAGATCACACCCCTTTTTTGTGTGTGAATAAAGGTTTTATTTTTTAATCAACTCCTACTAATGTTTATTTTGTTTGGATTTGTTAAGAGTTTTTTAATTCAACCATATGATTGGATTGATAAATAAAGTAAGCTAAGTGTGCTTGAGATTGGTGTTGTATTAACTACAGTTCATGAGCTTAATGTGTGTTTCAGCAAATGTTCATTTCATGTTGTTCCTAAGAATTAGGGATGGCAATTTAGATCCGACCCGCGGATACCCGGCCCGGCCCGACCCTAATGGGTCGGATTTTACCCGGTCCGATAAAGAATAGGGTCGGATATGGGTTTTAAAAAAAAAAACCCGAAGCGGTCCGGGTCGGCGGGTTTTTTAAAAAAATCCGAAACCCGATCCGGATAAAAACCCGGTTATATTAAATTACTAAACCCCCCCTTATATATATATATATATATATATATATATATCATATTAGTAACCTTTGATTTGAATCGATGAAACTTTGTATCTTTATTTATATAATAATAATAATAAATATGATATTATTTTGAATTTTTGAATATGTAAATGTAAATATATTAATCATAATAATAACCTAGTTGCTGAAATATACCAACTATTTAATTCTTCTAAGCAGATAGAGAATATAACGTTTTCAATGTCTTCAAGCCGACAATGATAATTGTTTTTTTCATATTATATATCATATTAGTAACCAAAAATTGTAATGGGCTTCAAATGGGCTAGATTTGGGCCCAAGAGATAAACGGTCCGCGGGGCCCGTGGGGCCCGGCTGGGCGGGTTTCGGCCCTGAACCGATTAATGATACAGCCGGGTTTGGGTCTCGGGTTTTGCCCCGCGGGTCGGGTTCGGGTATGTAAAAACCCGGCCCGAACCCGACCCGTTGCCATTCCTACTAAGAATGTAATAGGGATGCTTAATTGCTAAGAAATATTGCTATGGAGGCTGAGGACTCCTCTATATATTAAGGATAAGTCAATGTAACCCTGCTATTAAATTTAATTTAAAAACCTTAAATACAATTCCTAAAATATTTTTTCTCAAGTTTGACCCTTTGTACGTTAATATTATACCCTATTAATAAATACATATTGTAATAACCTTACTTTATATTTTACAAAATAACCTTACTGTGATCTTCCTAAGGGAATGTTTCATTTTAAAATAATAATAATAAATCCTACTTACTTTTAACTTCTATGAACTTGAGGGTAGTATCATTTCGATCATAGTTTGAGTAAAGTTCATTTTAAATTTTTTTTTTTTTTTTTTAAGAAGAAGATTGACTTATAAACCTTAGGAAGGTAGTGTTTGACTGTTTGGTTTACGCTGTGTTTGGAATGGCAGGAAGAGGAGGAAAGTGAAAAAAATGGAGGGAAGGGATTGTATTTCTGCTGTTTGGTTGGCTGGAGAGAGCAGAAAACAAAGAATATGAGATCCTTCCGGGCCCGCCTTTTCCAATCCGCCCAAATAGGGCAGAAATGGAGAGAAAGGTGGAATGGGGGAAATGTAGCCACATTTTTTTACTTTTTATTTCTTTTAAAATTACTATTTTACCTATTTTGCCTTTTACTCACTTCTCCAATTAATGAGGATATTGAAGTAATTAATACATTTTCTTCTTTTCATTTCTCTGCTCTTGCAAACCAGACAAACATATTTTTTTCTTTTCCCTTCTCCTCCCTACTTCCATACGTATACAAAGTGACCATTTGGATTGCGATGAATATATGTGCATCTGCGTTTGCGTTTTTTAGTGGCCCTCACAATACTGTTCGCAGAGTCACAACTTGTGAAAAACACACTATTAAAATTTGTTATAGTGTCCTGAGCCATACAACTGGCCTACACCTTTTGTTCATTTAAATGTACCTATTTTACCTTTTTCTGGTCAAAAAAAAAAAAGTTTGCTACAATAGTTTTGTTTTAAAAATTATTTTGCTACAATATTTTTAGTAATAAATTTTCAATTTTTAGTAAAATAAACAGTATTCAAATAGGCCTAAATGAAACATTTTCTTTTCTTTTCTTTTCTTTTCTCTTCTTCCATTTGCAACCAAACACAGTGTTAGTTTGCTATTTTTTATTTACAAGCTCTCGATTTTATTGAAAATTTTAATTATTTATATAATAAGTAGAGCCACACTCCTTGTTTCGCACAAAAGCTAAGCCTTTTTTTTCTAGCACATGCAACAAATGATGAACGGACCAGAGGGACTAGCATGACCTTCACAAGCTCTAACGACCTGCCAATGCAGAGGAACCATAAAAAAACAAGCACCTACAATTGTCCACATACCAAATCCCAAGATTTTTCATTGATGGAAACTTAGAACAATAGAAAACACACGAATAGGGAGACACTAGGGTTTCAAACTATAAAGTGGTTGGTTGACAGGGAGGCTAAAATTTTCAGGGTTTTTCTTCGAAAAGTATAATTTATCTCCCATGCATACAACCATAGGCTTAAGGTTTTCATCTTAATTTATAGGTTGCCCAAATCACATATGCTTCATTTAGATCAAGGCAAGTTCAACATGTCTAGTCCAATGCCAACACACCCACTCACTTATAGTAGGCATGTAATGTTATCTAAATCATGTTTCTCTCTCTTGCGTCATCTATTTGTTTTTTAAAAGTGCTACATTCATAATATTTTCATCATAAATCTTAATTGGCAATTTGTTACAGGTTCTTAATTTGAATTTCTCACTGAAATTACTTTGTTATCCACTAGTAACAACCTGCCACATAAAATTTGTTGTGAAAATATTGTGAACATAATATTTTTCTTTGTTTTTTTGCATAGAATAGGAAAGAGTTTGTGTAACCGTTAAACCAAACCAGCAAGGTAGGGATGCTATGTCTAAGCTCCATAAAAACTTGAATAATGTAACTAGTCATGTATGATCGAGCATCACTTAATCCCTTGTGAGTTTAACAAACTCAAAACCAAATTCATTCCTACGAACATGGTAATGTAGCAACCTTCATGCCATACTCTTAGAGTGCACATGAATCCCACTAGGGCAAGCATGGAAACTATAATCTACCATACATCTTCCCTACGTCTTCATGCCACTTTAACTCAACTACTTTCCTAGTCATGTCCCTTTAAACCAAAACGCTCATGGGCATAGGCAATATGATAAGGTGGCAGTTATATATTAACTCTCTACTCTGTAATGTCACATGCTAACCATTTTTTTATTTATTTAATTTTTACATTTGTTTGTCACTTTTGACAAGCATTGACAACAACTTGGTAACTCACATTCAATGGTAACTTTATTTTCTTCTTTTTTTTTCTTCTTTTTTTTTTTTTTTTAACAATATTTCACATTGAACCAAAGCAATGGGATTTTAAACCATTTTTCAAAAAATCAAATTATCTATACTATTATTTAAGGGGCTTCTCCTTTTTTGACAGAATTTTTTTTTGTTCCAAAAAGACCCCTCTACCCTAAAATTTAGCAGAAACAAAACTTGAGGATAACACGGTAATAATACACCTTTAACTCCCACCTAAAACATGGCCTACAAAATAGGACAACTGTCCTGGTGATTTTCAAACTCAACTTGATATCTATTAAGCAGAAACAAAACTTGAGGATAACACGGTAATAATACACCTTTAACTCCCACCTGAAACATGGCCTACAAAATAGGGCAACTGTCCTGGTGATTTTCAAACTCAACTTGATATCTATTAGAGATTTAAATTGCTACAACTCTTTCAAATTCGATTACTATAATACTCAAATCACATTTCAAACACAATGGATGAACCATAGTACAATGTTGGTTTTGGAAGGGTTGTGTTTAGGAATCATCTTTGGGTTCCCTTTGTTTCTTTGTCCAATGGTATGTTGCCTTGAATCCATTTCTTCCTTCTAATTGTTGAATTGCATTAACATATATTTCATACTCATTTGATGGTTTTTTTTTTTTTTACAGTAGATTTTCTTTAATTTTTTAATACCAATTTAGGGGTTCATATATTCTTTAGCCAATACATAGGAAAAAACCTGGCTTTCATAATTCAAAGGGAATTTCCAATAGATGTCTGCGTGGCTGCAATCTCTTGTGTTGTCCGATCATAACCAAAGGTCCAAAGCTGCTATTAGCCTTAGGTATAACTTTCTTTTATGGGCTTAATAAATCATATAAAAAAAATAGATGAAGATGTGAAATTTGATATTTTTTTTTCTTTATCTATAGCACACTTGAAAGAGTAAATCTAATATGTTTTGAGGTTTTTTTTTCCTTTAATTCTTTAATATTTTCTTCTACTTTGTAAACTAATAGATAAAGGTATCTAATATTTTGTTTACGAAGCAAGGACTATTCAGTGTGGCGTCCTCAAGAACAAAGGCAGTGTATCTCGACTATCTTTATTTTAGCAATTCATCAATGTATGCAAAGCCGCATACCCGACTCCTAAGAAAAGGATCGAAAGACTAGGAAAAACAACAAACCACTGAAGCTAGGCATGGAATTCATATTGTTTATAAAGACCAGATGTGGTTTAGTTTTTCAAAAATTTACTTTCTTTTTTTATTTTTTGGAGTGGGGTTGTTGGGCTAATTTATTGATTAATTAATAAATGTAAATGTTAGTAGAATGGAAGTATTGTGAGTGGTATTGGAAATATGCAAGTAGTAATCTAGATGGCCGTTTTGTATTAATATTAATATTTTTTTTGTATAAAATCGTGTAATTGTTTATCGTATTTTCTTTAACTAGAAGGATATGGAAATAGAAAAACATTTTAGTCAAAAACAATGATGCATTTGTCAAGTTGTAGAACCACACTTGGTTTGACAAGAAATTTTTATGATATTATATATATATATATATATAAGTTATTTTTTATTGAATGCAGACATATTTGCCTTTTCATTTCTCTTAGTCTTAGATGATTCAGATTTGAGAGTTGTGGGGTATAAGAACTTCGAGTAAGCTAATCACGCCACGTGTCATGTCACAACCCAAACCTGTAGTTCAACATTTAGAGCATGATCGGTATGTTAATATCAAGTTTACCTCAATACTAACATGAACCAACCTAAACTGAAGGTGCTTATCAAGAATTATTTCCTGTATACCTGCTTATTTTCTTACATAAAAGTCATAATATACAAAAATGATGAAAACCTTGAAAATTCATTTCATTTGAACTTTGCAAGATTACCACTTACCTGAAACTTAAGGTATTCGTGTAAGTATTACATAATTAAACGTTTAGCAAAACTCTTATTTACAAACCTAACCCCAAAGACATACAACTGGGGTTCAAAACAAACTAAGATTCCGAATTACATCTGTGCTCAAAGGATCAAGTACATCTTAATTCCTCCTATACAACAAAAGAGCTAAACTACTATACAACAAAAAAAAAACTATACAATCTAACAAAAGAGAATCACAGAATCTTGCTACCTCTAATACTCTCGATGCTTCCAGGAAGAACCTGTGTACTGAAATATAATAGGGTGGGCTGCGAAGCCTAGTAAGATTTTTAAGCTCTATGGGCCTTTGATAAGAATGCATGTAAATCAAACATTTTATGGATATGCCAGCTTTGATAAAATAGTCTTCATACTATTCATATTGCTCTTAAACTAACTTATAAGCTCTTAGATGAAAATATTTCATATACTTATAAAAGGACATAATAAGAAACATAAATATAATTCAGTAACTTCATCTTTAAAAACCATTATCTCATAATCAATAACATAATATAGTTGTTCATAACATATTGGTTAGTTCATATCTGATAAGTTTGTACTTGATGCATGTGCACAACAGAGAAGGCCTCATCACATTTGAGTGCCCTCGTGTGTATAAAATTGTCCTCTTTGGGAGACTTGATGGCACATCCCCTCAAGGTTTTGTTCCTCCCCACCGTCCGTACACATTAGGGAGAAGACCTTGTGCAGATTAGAGTTACGGGCAGCCCTATTTCCTCCACTTTAAATGGCTAAACAGATAACATTTTCCATGGAAAACCAGTAATTAATCCCTATTGACTGAGTTCAGATCACCAGAGGACATAACCAAAAAAAAAACATTTCATATTTATACATCATACTGAAATTTCTTATTTTGCATGATATTTCATAATAATAGCATATCCACTTCATTCTTAAATATTATGTTTGTGATATAGATAGTAGCATCAATATGCTGAAATTATCATGTGTATAAGATTGAACAACTCACAAACATATATTTTACTTAAATCATGCTTATATGCTATATCTCTAATTAAAGGATTTTAATGTATAATAGTTTTCTAAACAATTTTTATACTTATCAAACGCACATGTCACATATCCCTTACCTGAAAACAGAAGGCGCGAAAGATTTGTACCAGAGGAGCTCAAGTGTCCGTGTTCGTGTTCTCGTTCTCATCACCTAAATGAAAAACCAAAACTTATTACTAACAACTCTTTCTAAAAAAAATATAAATTTATACCTCTAACACAACCTAACTCTCAAACTTAGTAAAATCTTAATTCCCATCACATAGAGTTTCCCCAAAACAAGGTACAATCATCAAACACATTACATACCAAAACATAGAGAAACCAAGGCATAAAAATTCCACTATGATCTAAACATATCAAAAGATAGGCACATTAAATTATAGCTCAAAACATTCACCATAACTTCAAAATTAAATCCACAAAATTAAAGTTATCCTACACTGTTTACTGCTCATTTCAGCAGCAGATGCCTCATTTGTAAAATACAAATGGGCTATCCAAACACATCCAAATATCATGAAATTTTACAGAGCTACTCCCCTATATGTCTAGTTTATACAGTATCAATTTCAAAGACAAAGCATAAAACCAGATTTATTAAAAATCGTACAAGGCAACATGCTCAAATCTGTTCTGACAGAAATTCATGCAACTTAGAAATTAAACCATTATTTTTGTATTAATCCAAATGCAGTGAGACCACTTCTGTAACAACTATATGTGTCTTAGGATTCATAATAACTATCCTAGCATCCTAATTCACAGCAAATGATTTAATACATATTTTACTTCTTGTAAACCCCAAATCTGTCACAGTGACAGCTCAAACAGATTTTCTTACAAAACCATCAACTAATAGCAATTGGTCTTCATTTCATTTGGGTATTTTTATACCAATACTATAAACATTAAAATAAATTATTAAGCATTCAATAGACCATAACTCCATCAAACTTTCAAAAACAGAATCACAAGTTCAGCCCCTGAAATCAGATTTGAGAACAAAGAAGAGAAAATGAACAAAATAATCATACTATCAACATACCCAAAATCAAATGAGGTTTTGATTACTTACCCACAACCCTTGAAGCTGAAACTTTAGTGTGAGGCTCTTAATTTCTTCTTTAGAGTGAGATTTATTGTTTTGGTGAGAGAGGTGTTGGGTTTTGTGGAGCCTAGTTTGTGTGTTGATTCAGTTAACGACCCGACCTGACGCGAATAATGTTGCGTGGTTTTTTAATAGGAGATTTTCTGAACCTTAGTCCATGGGTGAAGGCTTGGGCCAATAGGGCCAAGTCGGAGCGCTCATGGACAAGCCTTTTAAGGGTTCGGGGGTAATGCCCCCGGGAAAATTTTTGGCTCGTTTTGTAGCCCATTGTGATCCTATGCGCAAGAGGGTAAAAAAAAAATGCAGTTTTATCATTAGGGTTTGTTGTTGTTGTCGTTCTTGAGAGATTGAAACACTGTAGCCGCACTTTGTATTTTTTTCCCTGATAATAGTGAAATCTTTGCAACTCCGTGGACGTAGGCAAATTGCCGAACCACGTAAATACTGTCTTGTGCGTGTGATTATTTTTCTTTAGCGTATGTTTTCTCTATATTTTGTTTCTCACAGGTTTAGGAATTCATGGAAATTCCCTACAAGAGGGAGAGAGAGATGTTGCCGTGTGAAAGCAAAGAGAGAAGAAAACAAAGAAAGATGACCCAAGAACTTGTTCCGGACCAGCAAAGAAAGATGAGAGAATTGACTTTGATTAGGGGTACGTGTATGGCAAAGGAAATAGTGGGTCGGTGGCTCACCTAACCATTTTTTAAAAAATTTCCTTTCTACCCCCTTAAAAGCTTATATTTCTAGAAAGACCCAAATAATAAAACAACTAAGCACATGTATCCTTACCTCAATAAAACTCATTTCTACAACCTTAAAAGAGCATATATGTTTTATAATATCACAATAGCAAAGCTTTATGCACTTAAATTAATTAAGATAATAACAAACATATAAACTTATAAAATTAAATGTGCAATTAGGTTAGGATGCTACATATCACGTCTGGCCGAGAAGGACAGTTGCTGGGCCGAGGAGGCCGAGAAGGGAAATACGCTATCATAGGATGCTCTACTGTGCAAAAATGGCTTTAGGAAGGGAAATGGCAATGACGAGACTGAAAGGCTAGATACTGTCACCACATTTAATGCATCTCACCAAATCTTCTGGCAGCATTTATGTGGAGAAGACCCTTAAACAGTGTTTTTTTGCCACATTTATGTGGAGGGGACCTGTGAACAGTGTTATCTTGGACTTCATACCTCTCAAGGGCGTGAAGAAGAGTGGAGAAGGGGTTGGAAAAGGGGAGATGATCCGTGCATTAAACCGATAGAGGGTTAGAATCATCTAAAAATGTCTATATAAGCTAAAAGAGCCCCCATAGGAGGGGGACCGAAGAAAAAAGGAAACGAGAAAGAAAACATTGTAGCTTCAAGAATAATATATGTAATTTGTCTTAGAAAAGAGAAATACAAGAATTAAACTCCTCGGCTTGAGTTCGAGGACAAATCACAACACTTTAATTGATCTATCTCCATCTCACTAGAAGATTTAGCTCGTTGCCATCATTGACTCGACTCATTAGAACCTAAATTGATAGCCCACTCTCTACAAATTTATTGTATTAGGTTTTTTGGGCTTACATCCATCTTCTCTCAGAATAAGGTTCGAAACGCAACCTTACAATTGGCGCCTTTTATGGGAATCTTCGGTTTTTTGTAAGTCTAAGGTCTGGTTATGGCAAATTCAGGTCCGCACTAGGTGGAGTCTAGGGGGTCTTAGCGTCAAGATGACTTCCTCAATCTTGAACAAGGTGGAGACCGGGAAGGAAGTGTACAAACCACTCATACTAGCAGGAGTTGGTCACGAAGTGGAAGCAAAGTCTCCCGTGAGGAGAATACCAGGGCCATGCAGGAGGAAATTGACCGTTTAAGGAGATAGTTACGATGAGGTGATTTAATGGCCTGGGATCAAGGTTTATTGATTCCTTTAAGGAACTCATCCGAGCATTTAGATCTCGCTTTATTACATGCAGTAGGGCCCCTCAGCCTTTGGATTCTTTGTTGTCTATAACTATGCGAGAGGGTGAGACCTTAAAAACATACACAGTCAGGTACTGGGAGATGTTCAATGAGATTGATGGAGACTTTGATGATGTGGCCATTAATATTTTCAAGGTCGGCTTACCAGCCGAGCATGTTTTGAGGAAGTCATTAACGGGGAAACCAGCTAATAGTGTGCCCCAACTCATGGACCTGATCAATAAATATAAACGGGTTGAGAAAGACTAACAGTTGGGTAAAGGAAAGGCGAAGATGGTCTCTCAGAATAGGAGGGACTTCAGGTCGGACAAGTATAACAATAATCGTCCTCAATGAGATTTTACTAGGCAGATTGGGGCTGCTATTGTGCCACAAGCAGTCAACACAGTATTCCGAGAGCCAGTTCATCAGATTTTAGAGAATATCAAGAATGAGCCATACTTCAAATGGCCTAATAAAATGAGTGGAAACCCTGCTAGACGCAATCAGAACCTTCATTGTCAATATCACCAGGAGCACGGGCACACCATTGAGAATTGCAGAACCTTGTGGTATCATTTGGAGCAATTGGTCAAAGATGAAAGGTTAAAAAAGTTCTTATATAGGCCCAATGGGCAAGCTGATCATATGGGCTTAAGCGCTCAAGGGAACGCTTCTTCAAGGCCTCTGTTAGGCACCATTAATGTCATTTTCGCCGCTCCTTAGAGGATAGGTTCATGTCCCTCCCGTGTAATGACTATAGCTCGGTCGTTACCCGAGGACTCTAATTATAACCCGATGATGGCTAAAGTTGCAATCCAACTGGCATTGAGTTTCTCGGAGAAAGATAAGGTTGGAACTATACAACCACACGATGATGCTTTAGTAGTCACGCTCAGGATAGGGGGTATGATGTGAAGCGTGTATTGGTGGATCAAGGCAGTGAGGCAAAAATTATGTACCCCGATTTGTATAAGGGGCTGGGGTTAAAACCAGCGGATTTGGCTAGATATGATTCACCTCCAATAGGTTTTGAAGGGAAAAAGGTTATACCAATGGGACAAATCAAGCTGCCAGTACAAACGGGGAAAGAAGTTGTATAAGTTAACTTCATAGTGGTGGATGCATATTCCCCATACACAGCCATTGTGGCAAGATCCTAGCTTCATGCCATGGGGGTTGTCCCTTCCACTTTGCATTTGAAGGTGAAATATCCATCTGGCACTGATTGGAAGCCAATGTACACCTAGGCAGTGTATGGTGGCCACAGTCAGACATCAGGCGAAGGGGGAGTGCTCGGCATCAACTGAGCGTGGTTTATAGCAATTAAAGGAGCCGGCAGTATCAAGGGGTCTAGTGTTGGAAGCAGAATATGAAGGTTTAGAACAAGTTTTTATAAATGATGATAAAAAGAGGTATTTTTAGGTAGGCGCTTAGCTGCCTCCTCAAGAAAAGGAGGAATTGATAAAGTTCCTTAGGAAAAACATTGATGTATTTGCTTGAAATGCTTACGAGGCCCCTGGGGTCGATCCGAGTTTTATTTATCATCATTTGAATGTCAACCTCGCTGTCGTACTAAGGAAGCAACCTCATCGGCAATCATCTAAGGAACATTCTGATGCTGTCAGAAAAGAAGTAATCAAGCTCAAACATGCGGGAGCTATCAAAGAGGTATTTTATCCTAATTGATTGGCCAACACAGTAGTGGTCATGAAGAAGAATAGAAAACGGTGGGTATGTGTAGACTTCACTGACTTGAATAAAGCGTGCCTCAAAGATCCTTTCCCCATGCCTCGCATTGATCAACTGGTGGACGTCACTGTAGGGCATCCTCGGATGAGTTTTCTGGATACGTTCTAAGGATATCATCAAATACCCCTGGCCTTAGATGATCAAGAAAAAATGAAAGTGATGCCTTTTAGTTGAAGAACGCAAAGGCTACTTATCAAAGAATGATGACTAGGATGTTTGAGCCACAACTCGGTAAAAGCATTAAGGTTTACATAGATAACATAGTGGTGAAAAGTAGGGTAGTGTCCGAGCAAGTGAAGGACCTTGAAAGCATCTTTAAGATACTAAGAAAACATAAGCTATGCCTTAATGCTTCCAAATGCTCTTTTGATGTAGGATCAAGTAAATTTTTGAGGTATATGGCCACTCATCATGGAATCGAGGTCAATCCTGATTAAGTTAAAGCAATAAAAAACTTGCAGCCACCTCAGAATCCTAAAGAAGTTCAGAAATTGACAAGTATGACGGCTGCCTTAAACCGGTTTATTTCTTGGTCCATGGTTAAATGTAGGCCTTTCTTTCAGTTGCTAAATAAATGAAAAGGATTCAAGTGGACTGAGGAGTACGCTTTGGCTTTTCAACAACTTAAGGAATATCTTTCTTGGCCACTTATTATGTCCAGGCCTGAGGTGGATGAAGTGTTGTTTGCTTACATTGCGGTGGCTTCCCATGCTATCAGTTTGGTGCTGATAAGGGATGACAATGGTGTTCAAAAGCTAGTCTATTACGTGAATAAGTCATTACATGAAGCTGAGATTTGTTACTTACCACTGGAAAAAGCCATTTTGGCAGTGGTGCATGCCACGCGTAGGCTTCCCCATTACTTCCAATCTCACACGGGTTGTGGTCCTCACCCAACTCCCGCTTAAGTCACTACTTCGAAGTGTTGACTATATGGAAAGGATTGCCAAGTGGGGAACAATTTTGGGAGCTTTTGATATCAAGTATATGCCACGCATCTCTGTAAAAGGCCAGGTCCTCGCTGTCTTGGTGGCCGAGTTCACTGAGCCCTCATTAGAAGAAAATATGAAAAAGTCAAATATGGATGAAAAATCAATTGGCATGATCTCCCTGAAAGAATCTCTATCGTGGAAAGTGTACGTGAATGGTGCGGCAAATCAATGAAGATCAGGGGTGGGGCTGGTTATAATATCTCCAGATAAGATCGTTATTGAGAAATCCTTAGGGATGGATTTCTCGACCACAAATAATGAAGTCGAGTATGAAGCTCTACTAGTAGTAATGACCATGGTTCAGAAAATGGAAGGAAAAAATACAAAGATGTTCTTAGATTCAAGATTGGTTGTAGGCCAAGTGGAAGGGGAGTTAGAAGCCAGAGATCCAAGGATGGAAGAGTATTTAAGTTAGGTTAATGTTTACAATTAAATTTTGAATCTTTTACTCTAGTGCAGATTCCCAGAAACAAAAATATTCATGCTGACTCCCTAGCCACCCTACAACATCCTTGGCACAGACTTTGTCTCGGGTCATTTTAGTGGAAGATTTGTGTATGCCTACTAAGGCGAATGTGAATACAGTTTGTGTTCATTAGATTAGAATGGGACCTAGCTGGATGGACCCCGTTGTGCTGTACCTTAAAGAGAATATCTTACTTGAGGAAGAATCTGAGGCCGATAAAGTACATAGGAAGGCTCCTCGATTTTAGTTGTCCGAGGATCAAAAGTTATACAAGCGCTTTTTTTCTTGACCATACCTATTGTGTATACACCTTGAAGCCACGAAGCTACTCCTGAAAAAATTGCATGAGGAAATTTGTGGGAGTCATACATGGGGTAGATCCGTATCTCATAAAGCCCTTACCCAAGGGTATTGGTAGCCTAAAATGCAGAAGGAAGCCCTGGAATATGTTAAGAAGTGTGACCAGTGTCAAAAATTTGCTCATAACATTCATCAACCAAGGGGCGTCCTCAATCCTCTATCCAGTCCTTCGCTTTTTGCTCAATGGGGCCTGGATATTATAGGACATTTCTCTAAGGCAACATGGAATAGGAGATGGCTACTGGTCGGCACAGATTATTTCACTAAATGGGTTAAAGCCGAGCCACTGCCAAATATTAGGGACTTAGACGCAAGAAGATTCATTTGGAAAATATCGTCACCCGGTTTGGCATTCCTTTTACCCTTATCTCAGATAATGGCGTTCAGTTTGATAGTAAGGCCTACAAAAGATATTGCTGTATTTGGGTATCATGAACAGATATTTCACCTCGATTTATCCATAAGGGAATATACAGGCCGAAGCTGTTAATAAAGTAATAGTTAATGGGCTTAAGAAGAGGCTGGATAATGTTAAGGGGAGATAGGTGGAAGAGCTGCCACATGTCCTTTGGACCTACCAGACTACACCTTGTAAGTCCACACACGAGACTCATTTTTCAATGACTTATGGGGCTGAGGTAGTAATTCCTCTCGAAATAGGTTTCCCAACACTGAGGATGAGCTCTTTTAGTCCGAACAACTATAACGAATTGTTAAAAAGAAGTTTGGACTTGGTTGAAGAACGAAGAGAAAATGCTATAGTTCAAATAGCATATTATCAGCACAAGCTTAAACAAGGTTATAACTCGAACGTGAAGTTAAGACCTTTGATGACGGGAGATTTGGTGTTAAGGAAGGTTTTAGGTACTACAAAAAATTCAGCTTGGGGAAAATTAGGGCCAAATTGGGAAAGGTCATATCGCATCACCTCAGTAGCTGGAATAGGGGCTTATTATCTTGAAGACCTGGATTATTATGTTGTACCACGTCATTGGAATGTAAATAACCTGCGAAAGTATTATTATTAATGAAAGTTTTTTCTATTATATGTAGCCAATTATTTTATGCATTACATTTATTATCTCTAAGTGTCAAATAGAACATTGGCTATGCCTAACTTCTCGGACCACATGCCTTGGAAAAATTGATATCTTTTATTATCCCTAAGTGTCAAACAGAACATTGGCTATGCCTGGCTCCTCGAACCACATGCCTTAGAAAAATTGATGTCTTTTATTATCCTTTTATTATCCCTAAGTGTCAAACAGAACATTGGCTATGCCTAGCTCCTCGGATTACATGCCTTGAGAAATTAATATTTTTTATTATCCCTAAGTGTCAAATAGAACATTGGCTATGCCTGACTCCTCGGACCACATGCCATGGAAAAATTGATATCATTTATTATCTCTAAGTATCAAACAGAACCTTAACTATGCATGGCTCTTAAAACCACATGCCTTAGGAAAATTGATATCTTTTATTATCCTTAAGTGTCAAACAAAACCTTGGCTATGCCTGACTCCTCGGACCACATGCCTTGGGAAAATTGATATCCTTTATTATCTCTAAATGTCAAACAAAACCTTGGCTATGCCTGGATTCTCGGACCACATGCCTTAGGAAAATTGATATCTTTTATTATCCTTAAGTGTCAAACAAAACCTTGGCTAAGCCTGGCTCCTTGGATCACATGCCTTGAGAAAATTGACATTTTTTCAATATTTGTTTGTTAGTTAATACTTGATAAATACTTGTTAATACTTTTCAATATTTGTTCGTTGGTAAAAAAGTTTTAAGAGTTCGTTAATACACAAAGGTCAGAATTGTTATTTAGTCATTCACAAGGTCCTACTTTGTTTAATTGAGCAACAAATTATTAACACTACGTAAAAGAGCATCATTAAACAAAAGTATTACTGGCAAGAGACAAATATCCCAACTAAATAGAATTGTGCACAGAATAAAAGATAAGAGTCTTGATCTTGTATTATATACGGGGGTGATTACATTATAGCTTAAAATAGAAAGAAAATTGAAAAAATAAACATATAACAAAATAAAGCTGTTGTTGTAACTGAGAGAGAAAAGAAAAGAGTCTTGGGCTATGTCTTGGTCTTTGGGGGAGGGTCTTCCTTGGATTTAGTCACATCCTTTTTTGTCTTGTAGTAAGCCTCTTTTGATTTGGCATTAGTCTCTTTGGTCTTGGGAGCCACTTCTTTAATCTTAAGGGAAACATCTAAAGCCTTAGCTTCGGTCAGAGTCTCAACCTCCTTACCATTGTCCTTTTCCCTTGGCCAAGGATCACCCTGACCAACCCCCTCACTCAGAACCTTTTCAACCTTCTCACCTTGGTCACCACCTTGAGCAAACCCCATGGAAACCTTAGAAGGAGGGAGAGAGCTTTGGGTGGTTGAGGGTTGTAAGGGAAGGACGGACTCGGGGGCAGTGGGAGGTAGAGGGATGGCTAGAATCGCATGGATATCTTGGGAATACCATACATTTTCAGCCTTTCTCCACTCTGAGGTAGCAGGGACTCCTGCCACATTAAGACCCCGTCCAACTCCAGCGGAGATGCCCAATTGGACTAGGTTTGACACATCTCGGCCATTTCATAGCTCTCCTTACTCTCTACAGAAGAAGCTCGTGTCTGGCTTTTAGCTGTCTTCTGTAGTTTAGGCCCTTTCTGTTAAGCCGGTTCCCCTTCCTTAACCCCATCTTGTCTTTTCTTTTTGAGGTTAGGTATAGGAAGCAAACTACCTAGAAGAGAAGGAGGGGGCGGGAGGTTGGCAAGGGTTTGGGACCCCGAAAGGCCTTTTGTGGCCTGCTCCTTGCCCTTATCTGCAAGAATGGCCATCAAGCCTCTCCTTGTTTGCGAAGACATTTCTTCTTCTTCTTCCTCAACGCTACTATCCACACAAGCAACTATGAACTCGAGGTAATGAACACTCGAATTTCTATCCAATTCACCCTCTTCATCTGAAAGGTAGACAATAGGGCCTTCTGGCTTTTTCTCTTCTTCCTCAAGTCGGAATTAGTCAATTTCCTTTTCAAGGGATAGCCAAGAAAAAGCGGTCTCTTCCCTTGGGATCGCTACCGCTGGGAGAGCCCGTTGTCAAACAATGTGCACTACGACTACTTGGGCTAGAGAACCTCGCACTGTAACGTCAATACGATTGAGTCGAGGATCACTCGCAAGGATTATGTTGCCTACGTCCTGAAAGATGTCAGACAGTGGCTCAAAATCAAGAATGAGGTGAACAGCTCTCAATTGCCTATCCGTACTTACGAACACCTCAGATCTGAGTAGCTTGTTAAGATCGTCGATGTTGACAAGTCTAATATTAGAGGTGACGCACCTTTTATCTGCAAAACATAGCTGAGAAGCAAACCTATAGTTAGAACGATGAACACTTACAAATGAATGAGAAGAATCACAAAACTAAGCCTCACAAAGAGGAACCTGCAACTAAGGTACCCCACCTGGCTCCCCTTTCAATATGGGACAATAAAGACCGTCATGCCATTCCTCAGAAGCGATTAAATAGTCATCCTTCATGCCCTTGTTGGACTTGGGAAGACACGGAATAAGCCTGACGGCAGAGGATTTAGACTTGAGGTAATACCCCGCATCACCGAATGAATGACGTTCATACATCCAGACAACGTCATGCCAAGTGATCTTCAGGCCCATTTGCGCATTAAGGGCATCTACGCTACCCAGGACCCTAAACAGATTAGGCGCACATTAGTGGAGACATATTCTATGAGCGATCAGATAGTCCCTAGTCACACTACCCATAGGTAACGTCATTGCCTCTTCTATGAAGGCAATCATGGGAATGACAACTTTCCCCTCATTTATATCAATAAGCCACTGCCCTGGGGCACAGTGTCGAAAGGAAACTTTTGGAAGGATGTGGTATTTAGACCTAAAACCCTCCATATCGGCGGGGAATCTACGAGATGTTGGAATCTACCCATATAAACAAACTAAAAAGAGGCGGAGGATATGTCTAAGGAAAGAACATAAAAAAATGAAAGCCGAGAAGACTAGCCGAGGAGAAAGCAATCTAAAAGAATACAAAATTTAACTTACTAAAGTAAGTAGAAGAAGCGCCTCAGAAACGTCTTGAGAACTGGAAGGGTCAGGAAACCTTAGAAGCTTGGAGAGTTTGAAGGTGTGCAAAATGTGAGAAATGAATTCTCCAGGCGCTTTATATGGAAAACGGGATTTGGGAGGGAGTTATCCACCCAAAATTCGAGGAAAAATACTAACCGTGAGATTATCATCTCACCGTTGGATGTGGGGAACAGGGCGCCGTCTGGAGCATTAAATGAAGCATTGTAGACTCTGAAGCGTCAAGTGCAGTTACGGGACATGTGAAATGACATTCTCATACGTGGGAATCACGGACACGTGTCAAGTTGGTTGCTTACAGTTAAAACCCCATTTTCTCTCCTCGGATGGGAGGAGATAAATTGGAGTTTTAAGGGGCTATTGTGGGGTATAAGAACTCCGAGTAAGCTTATCACGCCACGTGTCACGCCTGGCTGAGAAGGCCATGTCCTTGGATTTTATGATCATGTCATCTATACGCTATCAGAGGATGCTCTACTGTGCAGAAAGGGCTTTAGGAAGGGAAATGGCAGTGACGGAACTGAAAGGTTAGATACTGCCACCACATTTAATGCATCCCACCAAACCTTTTGGCCGCATTTATGTGGAGAAGAACCTTGAACAGTGTTTTTTGGCTGCATTTATGTGGAGGAGACCTATGAACAGTGTTATCTTGGACGCCATACCTCTCAGGGGCGTGAAGAAGAGTGGAGAAAGGGGTTGGAAAAGGGGAGATGATCCGTGCATTGAACAGATGGAGGGCCAGGATCGTCTGAAAATGTTTATATAAGCTAAAAGATCCCCTAGAGGAGGGGAACCGAAGAAAAAATAAAAAGAGAAAGAAAACATTGTAGATTCAAGAACAATATATGTAATTTGTCTTGGAAAAGAGAAATACAAGAATTAAACTCCTCGGCTTGAGTCCGAAGACAAATCACAACACCTTAATTGATCTATCTCCATCTCACTAGAAGGTTTGGCCTATTGCCATCGTTGACTTGACTCATTAGAACCTAGATTGATAGTTCATTCTCTACAAATTTATTGTATTGGGCTTTTTGGACCTGCATTCATCTTCTCTCAGATTAAGATTCGAAACGCGACCTTACAATTATAGTTAACATTGTCAATTCTTTAAACTTATTAGTTTACATTGTATTTTTATTATTATTATTAACTTTGGTTGAATTCGTGGTTAGATTCGTGATGTTGGCCTATAGGAGTTTTTCAAATGAAGTGGTGGGTTACTAATTTCTTTTAACAATTTCAAAGTTAATTACAAACTGTTACTTTGTACTTTGATTTCAATAAATTCATATTTAGTTATCAATGTCATTTTTTGTGGTGATATTTTGTTAAAGAAGAATATATCTTGAACATTTCAACATGTTATGGGATAAACCATAAAGATGCATCAATGGTTGAAAATATGGATCATGAGTTTAAATGCTTCTTCTCCTATTCTTTAAAAAATAAGAACAAGGTTGTACTAACGGAACAGCAAACAAGTTTAGGCCAAGTTGGATACAAAAAGTTTAAGGACATACACTTTATATCACACTTTGTCACGGCTTAGAGTGGTGTAATCCAACTACAAATTGACATTTATGGAAGTTGTGACAAAGTGTGTAGCTAAATATGTGGTCCTAGAAAAACTCAATTAGATGAAGGTCGGTCCATATGCATTCTGTATACGTATACATTATTCAACTTCGTGCATAGGATCCAACCAAATGCACTAAATGACAACTAGCCTCATCGCGCATACTTCATGCGTGCTCTGAGGTTCTTTGTTTAGTATGAGATAGGATGATAGTCATTTGACTCTTTCATAATAGAGTCAGATAATTATTATCCTAATTCTAATCTATTTTTTACAAGCACGAAGAAATGAGGAGTGAAAAGTCAAAAAGGTGGGGTGGGGTGGGGTGGGGGGGGGGGGGGAATAAAGTGTGTTTATCTCAAAAAACAAAGACATAAAAGACTTCCACGCTAATTTGTTTCTATATTATTCTCATAGATTATGAGTTTTGATGTCCATCTTTAATGGGGTCTTAGAATCATTCTAGCTTTGAATTCAATTGGTTTTTCTAATAAAGAATATAAAAATGTTATTTGAAACTGTTCTAAATGTTTTGTTCACAAATTCTTAGAGTTAGGCTCCATCATAGTAGATGATAAAAATAAAATAAAACAATAAAAAAAAAAAACTCCATCTCGTTAAAAAAAAAAGTTTACACGAATATAAGTGGCAAGCTAAATTTTAGCATGATTTCAGTGTGCAAAAAAACGTTGTTTTGATTTTTAGGGGGTTCATCTATATTTGCACAATAAAGTCAAAAAATTAGGATTTTTTTTAGTAAAAAGGAATGGCAGTTGAACAAACCTATCCTAATAAATCTTGATATATGAAATTGTTTATTAATAGCACAAAAGTAGCACTTTTTTTTTAGAAACAAGTAGCACATTTGTTAGTTTTTTTTCAAAAAACAAATAGCACAATTATTAGGTTGAAAATATGTTCATGGCAAATGCTGTTGGAAAGCAATTAGAAAGGAGAACACAAATTTGGGGGTGTTTGGTATTGTTGTTTAAACAACAATTTTCAGTATTTAAATAACATTATACGTATTTTTGCACACACATATTTCTACAAAACAACAACAACATTACGAAAATCTCTTAGCAAACGGCCCAAAAACGTTGTTCCACCAACTTCTCCACCATAGCTTGCATAATTTTAATAAGATGACTTGTTCTATGTTACTAACATAGTTTATTATTTTACAATTTTACTTGATAAAAACATTTTAGGTTTTTACATTGATCCATCAACTTATTCATAATAGCTTTCATAAATATTTTCACATGCAATTTTAATTAGTTTTATAGTTACAATTTTATTATGTATTTTTACTATAAGGTCACAATTTAGTACCTAGACCCAAAAGAATGAAGGGAATAGGCCTAAACAACCCAATACAATAAATTTATAAAGAGTGAGTTAGAAATCTAGGTTCTAATGAGTTTAGATAACAATGACAGTGGGCCAAGATCACAGTATGATAAAACTGAAATAGTTTGTATAGTGAAAATTGTCTTCAGAATCAAGTCGAGGAAGTTGATTCTTATCTTTCTTTCTCTTAAGGACAGATTACAAATATTGTTCTTGAGCCTACAGTGTTTTCTTTTCTTTTTTCTCTAATCCCCTTTCCTGAGTGTTTCTTATGCCTTTTATACCATCCTTCCTCCTCTTTCTACTCTCCACGTATGGATCAGATTATTGGTTTGGATCTTCGTCTGGATACTTGTCCCATCAGCACCTTCTTAAAGCTTTTGGAGATAGCTGTAAGGCTGAACACTGCTACTCAAGCATCACTTCCTCATTAGTGCGGCTAGAGGGTTAGATGCAGAGCATTCAATGCAGTGGCAGGAACTTTCTCTTAGATATTTCACAACTTTTCCCTATCTTGTGCTTTTTTTAGTTTATATCTTTACCTACAAGATCTCTTAGAACATTGTTTCTAAGTGGCAGACCGCACCTTCCAACCTTGGCTTTGCGCAGCCGAGGTAGTATTCCTCCTCGAACAACCTTTTCAGATGATCTTGACTAGATTTTACCTCCTAAGAAGATAGCTTCTCGTCCTCAGACTACTTAATGTCCTCGAATTGGGCCTCTGGCCCAACAGATATATAGATATGTATTCCTAGGCCTATCATCCCTACATTTACTTTATGTAAAATTTTAAGATGTTCTTCTAATTTTTTTTTTCCTAATAGTTAATATCAAATTATAGTATTATATTCCAATCACTTAAAACATTGATTATGGCATTAAAAAAATTGCAAAAAAATGGATGATAATTATAAAAAACTGGACTTAGAGATTGTTGAGGAGATATACACTATAGGAAAGACTCCTTTAGTAGATAATATAATATATAGAAACATATTTAACACAAAAGGCCTAAGCTCAATGAGTATGAGCTTAACTATGTTATATTAACAACATATTCTTCAATGTAAGACTTAACTTAAAAGTGTATACCCAACAAAGACTCTTCTATTCTTCTTCTTCTAAAGGTTAATAATTCTCATTTACCATAAATCATAATTTGGAGTTTCTACATTTTCCAATCATAGAAGTATCTAGGAGTGTGATGAGATCTATGTGTTTGTGGGTAAAATAATTTTTTTGTACAAATCTCATTACACCTTTAGACATTTTTGTTATTGGAGAATATAACAATTACTACTTATGATAAATGAAAATTATTAAAACCTGTAGAAATAAAAAAATAGAAGAGTGTCGTGCGCGTGTTTAGAGGCTAGTGTGTGTGTGTGTGTGTGTGTGTGTGTGTGTGTGTGTGTGTGTGTGTGTGTGTATTGTAGTGCAAATAGCACCACAAGACTTAAATCAATAACAGTAAATAAACGGAAGTTAAATAACAAACACACACAAAGAACACAAAAATTTACGTGGTTTGGCAAACTACCTACCTTCATGGCGACGACAAAGAAATTTCACTATAAAAATAGGGAGATACAATAGTGCACAAGAATACTCTCAAAAAACCCAAATCCCAATTACACTCTCATACTCTCTCACAGATACAATAAGAATAGAAGTTGACTGCCTCTCTTTTTCTCTATTTTTCTCTTATGCTGCTATACCTAATAGGTTATTGGAATTCTCTATATATGCCATTCAACACAAACCTAATATATATGTGTGTGTGTATATATATATATATATATGTGTGTGTGTGTGTGTGTGTGTTATAGGTTAGCTGTACTAGGAATTATATTCCTAGTTGTATTCGATCATACTTGACCGACATACAAGCAATGGACTTGTGGGCTTCAGTGGCAATTCAAGCCACAAATTGAACCCACGTTAACAAATCTCCACCTTGGCTTGAATTGATCAAGCT
This sequence comes from Castanopsis chinensis, assembly GCA_032878915.1. Taxonomy (NCBI): domain Eukaryota; kingdom Viridiplantae; phylum Streptophyta; class Magnoliopsida; order Fagales; family Fagaceae; genus Castanopsis; species Castanopsis chinensis. Next base: position 44,584,970 of record JAVQMG010000132.1, read on the forward strand.
ACATGAATAAACTCCTCCATCGCCTCCACCTTAGCCCTTAAGGGCTCACAAGCTGCAAACACCAATCAAGTCCAAGCAGTGCTTGAACTTATTTATTGGAACTGGCTTTGTTAACATATCAGAGGCATTCTTACTAGTGAGAATCTTTGACAAAGAAATATCACCAAGCGAAACCCATTCTTTGATCTTGTGAAACCGCACAACAATATACTTTATTCTTGCACGATATACTTGATTCTTCACCAAATGAATTGCACTCTGACTATCATAATGTAGCACCATGCTATCCTGCTTGAAACCAAGCTTATTAACCAGTCCACTAAGCTAAATGGCTTCTTTTCCTGCCTCTGTCATTGCCATATATTTAGCTTCTATATTGGATAAAGCAGTTATATCTTGTAGTGTAGACTTCTAGTAATTTGGGCTACCAGTAAACCTAAACACATAGCCTATCATGGACTTTCTAGAATCAAGGTCCCTTATATAGTCGGAATCCACATAATCCACAGTTTCTTTACTAGCTGTCTAATCAAATAGAATACCGAAATCACGAGTGCCTGTAAGATACCTAAAGATCCACTTTACTACATTCCAATGCTTTTTGCCATATACCTATTGACCACACTGACTACATGAGAAATATTAGGCCTAGTGCACACGATCAAATACATGAGACACTTAACTACATTCGCATATGGCACTTTAGACATATACTTTGACTCCTTATCTAAACTTGGACACAACTGTAAGGACAATTTAAAATGGGCAGAAAGCAGTGTACTAACAGGTTTTGCATCAAGCATACTAAAACTCTCTAATACCTTCTTACGATATCCATTTTGAGATAACCATAATTTACCAATCCCTCTATCTTAGTAAATTTCTATCACAAGGATCTTCTTGGCAACTCCAAGATCCTTCATGTCAAATTCACTAATCAACAAAGACTTCAACTTTACAATTTCTTATTTACCCTTTGCAACTACTAACATATCATCAACATATAGAGCAAGAAATATATAGGAGCCATCAGCAAGTACTCTAAAATAAACACAACAATCATACTCACAGTGCATGTACCCATGTGTGACCATGAATGAATCAAACTGTTTGAACTAATGCCTGGAAGACTGCTTCAAGCCATATAATGATCTCTTCAACACACAAACATAATCTTCATTGCCAGGTTCTTTGAAGCCTTCAGGCTATTGCATGTAAATTTCTTCTTCTAAATCTCCATGGAAGAATGCAGTCTTCACATCTAGCTGCTCTAACTCCATGTCATGCATTGTCACAAATCCTAGGATTACTCGAATTGAGGTGTGCTTCACAATTGGTGAAGAAAATCTCGTTATAATCAATTCCTTTTCTCTGTGAGTAACCCTTAGCCACTAACCGTGCCTTGAATTTTTCACCTTCCTTTTTTTACAATGCTTCTTTCTTGCAGAATATCTACTTGCAACCAATAGCCTTCTTTCCCTTGGGCAATTTCACTAATTCCCAAGTCTTATTCTTCTGTAGTAACTCCATCTCTTCTGACATTGCTACAAGCCATTTATCATTGTCTTTCCTATTTGTAGCCTCCTTAAAAGTGAATGGATCTCCATCGCTAGTTACGAGAGTAAAACTAACCATGTCTTCAAAGCCATATCTCTGTGGTGCTTCGTGAACCTGTTTCTCTCTACCTATAGCAATTGAGTAAGACTCTTCTTGTTGCTACTATGGATCAATCTTAGCATCACCCTTATTACTGGGTGAACTATTCTCGTCAAACTCCACCTCAACAGTTTATTTCTCTTGTGGACTATCATCACATGTTTCTGCTTCATTCTATTTCAACATAAAGGCTTCATCAAATATGACATCTTTGCTAATTACCATTTTCTTTGAGATTGGATCCCAAAGCCGGTAGCCTTTAACACCTTTTTCAAAACCAAGAAATACGCATTTTCTCGACTTCGAATCCAATTTAGAACGCTCTCCACTCTACACATGCACATAAGCTAGACAACCAAAAAATTTTAGACTCGAATAATCAACTGGTAACCTGACCAAATTTCTTCTGGAATCTTGAAGTCTATGGCTGATGATGGAGATCTATTAATAATGAAGTTTGTTGTGTTAACTGTCTCTGCCCAGAACACCTTAGGCAACCCTGCATTCAATCTCATGCATCTAGCTCTTTTTGCTAAGGTTCTGTTCATTTTCTCTGCAACCCCATTCTGCTGTGGAGTTCCTTTAACTATGAAATGATGAATAATGTCTTCTAATTCACAAAATCTTATGAATTCTTTATCTCTATACTCTAGTCCATTATCTGTTCTAAGGTATTTTATTTTCCTGCCAATTTGATTCTCAACCCGTGCTTTCCACTTTTTAAATATGCCAAACACATCAAACTTATTCTTCATAAAATAAATCCATACTTTTCTAGAGTAATCATTAATGAAACTGATGATATACTAAGCACTGCTATGAGAAGAAACTGATACTAGATCCCAAACATCTGAATGAATGTATTCAAGAACACTTTTACTTGTATGAGAGTTTGTCTTGAAACTGTCTTTATGCTGCTTCTCATACACACAATGCTTGCAGAAGTTCTAACTTGCATGTCTTCACCCCCTTCAATAAATTTCTTTTGTGTAACTCTAACATAACACATACACCAATATGGCCAAGTCGCATATGCCATAATTTTGTGTCGTTAATCCTAGACTCCACCAAAGCGGTGATTGCAATTCTTCCTACAACTGTGTTCCCAATCAATCTGTAAAGCATGCTTACTTTCTGGCCCTTCATCACCATCAAAGCACCTTTGATAGTCTTCATGATTACACGCTAACATTCTCTTACAGAAACAATGAAAATAAAAGTTGTCTACCTCCCTCTTTCTCTATTTTTCTCTTATGCGACTATACCTAATAGGTTATTGGAATTCTCTATATTTGTCCTTCAACACAACCTAATATATATATATATATATATATATATATATATATATATGTTATAGGTCGGCTGTACTATGAATTATATTCCTAGCTGTATTCGGTCATACTTGACCGACATACAACCAATGGGCTTGTGGACTTCAGTGGCAATTCAAGCCACAAATTGAACCCACACCAAGATATAGATATACATGTATAGAGATAAAAAGAAGTGAAGCGTTTGCATTACTCAACCACCTAAGCTGCCGAGTGACCAGTGGCCTTTGGTAATGGATAACACCGAAATTGGGCGTAGAAACTTACATATATACGGGTTTGCATTGCAAAATTATAAAATCGAGCACACAGGAAAAGAATATCCAGAAACGCCTTATCTACTACAAACTATCCATTGGTTATCTTATTCTTATCATATGGGATTAACAAACTTGCTCTGATCCTCTCCTCAGCATCTCCCAAGTTAAGACTTCTAAGTTCTCTTACACCCAGGTAAACCAACAACAAACGACTAGAATCTTTTTGTTTATTTCATGATCGCTCGGAAGTAATCTTATCTTCTCCTTGTTTCTGTATTTTGTTGGTCCCATCTTATGGATTTTTGAAGTTCATCCGTTTTTTTGAAGACTTTCAGGTATCTCTGATTATTATTATTATTATTCTATTTTTTTTGTTGAGAACCCATTTGATATTGAATCCTTACTGTGATTGATTTTGGGTGGACAATTCTTAAAGTGAATTCCTTTGCAAATAATATTATTAGTAATGAGGAAACTGTCAATATCTTCTATGATGACTAGTTGTTTTGTTTGGATTGAGAATTTTAGTAGGATAGAGAAAAATGCTATTAGTAATACTGTCCAGGAAAAGATATTAGTTGTAAATTTCATCAAATATCTGCTGAAGTTGTTGTCTCTGGTAACAACTGTCTAGGATGACAACATTGACATCCTTGAGCTAATGGCTGTTTTGTCATGTGGAAGTGAAGTAAAGGTTTTAAGGTGATAGACTGATAGGTATTTATTGCTTAATTGGTGCCTAGATGGGTAGAGAAGTACTATGGTTTATTAAGAATTGGATGTTTGTAATAGAAGGGTTATAGGTCTGATATGGGAAAGAGAAGGTGATTTTCTGACGCTATGAACTGTAATGGATTGTGGATTTTGTAGCTTGGCGGCTATGATTTTTTGATAGGGGAAAGGATTTTGTTTGATAAGAATGGATTTTGGGGTTTAAAGAAGTGGATTATCAGGTCTGGCTTAGATTCGAATCACTCATAAGAGTGCTGAAAGTGAAACTTTTATTGTGCAAGACTTAATAACTGAAATGTCCAAACAACTAGTACCATGTATGTTTAACCATAGACTTCTTAGCTTGCACGAGGCTCTTGATTATCACAAGGCCCAAAGCCTAAGTTTTTGAATTCCAGTTGTTTTTATTGATAAGTTAATTTCATACTTGAACCCAAGACTCAAACCTCTGCTCCATTCTTATGATGGAAGGAAATGCCATTTGAGCCAGATCTCATTGATAGTTTTAGAAATCCAATGGCAGTAGTTCTTTTCTAATCATGCCATGGTTACTGCATCAAGCAGTTATAATCTTTCTCAAAAGCAACAAAGCAAGAAAGGTTCCTTTCAAATGTTGACAAATATTACATTACATAGTTAAGTAGGCCAGCATTCAAACCTTTCAATGCCTCATGATTTTCAATTTATATTCTTTTTTTTTTTTCCAGTGATAAGTGTTATGTTGTAGATTGTGGTTCCCTGAGATTTGTTGTCATGTAGAAAATGATTTTATCCCTTCTCTATCCTTTGCAGTTGTGGGTCCTGTGGATACCCTCTAAATTTTACATCTTCTAACTGAACCACCTCTGACATAGACTCTCATCAATGAAAATACATAAATGAAGGATTTCTGTCCTCCATATCATTTTATCTCGGTTGATTTATTCAGGTTGACAAGGTAAACTCCTCTGCCGTAAAAGTGAAGTTCATATAGGCCATGGATATGAGATGCACCTGCTCTTCGTATCTTCAACTTGCCCAGCTCATCTATCTCAGCTTATGAAAAGTTCAGCATAAAGGTTGAAGCTCTGCAGCCATCTGAAGAGTGCTAAGAGGGTTAACAACTTGAAATGGAAGGCCTTTCTAGAGATAGTATTACCTCCATCATTGATCTGCCTGATGATTGCCTCTTTTTAATTTTCCAATGGCTTGATTGTAGCTGTGATCGTGAATCGTTTGGTTTAACATGCCGTCGCTGGCTCAATATACAAAATTTAAGTCGCCGGTCCTTGCAATTCCAGTGCTCATTTACCAATTTCACCCAACTCATCCGCTCCTCGTTATCCCAGACCAGTCCTACCATTAACTCATTCCATCTACACAGGCTGTTCACCCGCTTTCAAAACTTACAGTCTTTGTCCCTCTCTGGTTGCACAGAACTGCTTGATTTAGACTTGAGACAGTTGCAATGCTGTGGTTCAAATTTGCGTACTCTTTTTCTGGATTGTTGTCTTGGAATCACTGATCGTGGACTGTTTCTCATTGGTACTTTCTGTCCTTTGCTTACGGTTATTAGCCTTTACCGATGCAATATCACTGATACTGGGTTAGAAAGTTTGGCTAATGCTTGCTCAGCTTTAAAGAAGGTGAATCTATCATACTGTGCAAATATTTCTGACCATGGACTAAAGGCTGTTACTCAAGGATGCCGTCAGCTTCAGGTGGTTAGGATTTCTTCTTCTTGGGAAGTAAGTGGTATTGGCTTCAAAGGGTGTTCATCAACCTTAGCTTATATAGAAGCAGATTCTTGTAAGCTTGAACCGGAGGGTATAATGGGGATTGTCAGTGGAGGTGGGCTAGAGTATTTGAATATATCTTGTGTAAACTGTAGTATTAAAGGAGGTGATTTGGCACCAATTGGAACAGGTTTTGCCACAAGTCTCAAAATCCTTAATCTTCGCATGTGCAGAGCTGTTGGCAATGAATCTATTATGGCAATTTCAAAGGGGTGTCCTTTACTTCAAGAGTGGAACTTAGCATTGTGCCATGGGGTGACGGTAACTGGGTGGGAGGCAATTGCGTTCAACTGCAATAATTTGGAGAAACTTCATGTGAACCGGTGTCGTAATCTATGTGATGATGGTTTGCTGGCTCTTAGAGATGGGTGCAGCCGGCTCTCTGTCTTGTACATGCATGGGTGTCGTCGGATCACTACCACTGCAATAGAGTTATTCAAATGTTATCGAAGTAATGTCAGTATAAAGGAAGAAGAAATCTTGTGCATTGGTCCTAATTTGGCATTTAAATAATAGCAATGGGTGATATTGAAAACATCATTGTACTGCCAAACTTTACATGACAAACATGGGTTGAATTTTGTTTAAAGATTTGTGGTCTGTACAAGTGAACAGAAGGTGTAGCTACTTATGTTTATAAAGGTGTTTGGAGGATGCCTTGTATACCGTCTCCAATATATTTTCATCAATAAAATGCACAGGCTCTATAGTATGGATGCCTGCTGAAGCTGATTCTTCTAAGTTATCATTGTTAAATGTGAGGAAGGGATAGAGAATAAAGGAGAATTAGTAGTTTGGATTTTATATTTATTTTACTACTAAGTTATCATTGTTAAATTTAAGCAGTTGATCTTGGGGTTGGGTCCTGTAAGTCTTGTTTCTCTACTGTCAATTTTATGCTCCGTCCAAATTAACTCTATTATGTCTAATAGTTAGGATTTTATTTTAATTTTTGCGAAATCAATTAAGGTCTGTTTGGAATCTGTTTATTTTACTGAAATTGAAAACTTTTTACTAAAACTGAAAACTTTTTAATTTGGAGCCAAAGCACACTTAGTAGGAACACATTGGTAAATCAGCTCTATTTTAATAAAGGTAATAATAAACATGATTTTATTTTGTGTGTGTGTGTTTTTTGTTTTGTTTTTTTTTGTTTTTTTTTTTGTATTCAAAATATAAAATAGTACTAATAAAGTACTAATAACTTCTTATATTTTCAAGAGTTTCTTATCAATTATCACCACCAAAGTTGAAATTTAAAAAGTATCCCAACACATACGGAGCATATGTGATACATATTTTTGGGTAGAATACTAATGTTAGAATAGCATATGTGATATTGCTTTGCGACTAAGCAAGTCTTTTTGTGAGAGGAAACGATAGGTGGGTTTCCAAGAATTGATAGTAAAGTTATTTGATAGGTGGGTTTCCAAGAATTGGTTACTTTCAACAAAATAATCCGTGTATATTTCTTACGAATCTGTTACTATCTTTTCGGTTAAGAAAACCCAAATAAAAAAAAAAAAAAAACAAAACAAAAAAAACTCTGAATTAATAAAACATTTTTTGATTTGCTAGTTTAATAAAAGCACCCAAAAATATAGCCTATTTACACTTTGTAATATAAACTTGCCATCAATCATATTATAGATAAATTTACTAAACTGTCCTCTCGTGTTATCCTTATCCCCAATCTGTTTCCAGGCCATGCCAAGAATGAAAACCAAGACTCGATTGATCCACATATTCACCAGAGCTTAGATTGGACGCCAACAATTAGCTTACGGATTAGGGAGGCAATATCAACTATTAAGAGAGGGTTTTCTTTAAGTGTGATTTGTAATTGATGCTCGGAGGTTCCAATAAGAAAACGCAGAAAATCGCAATAGTGGGATCAAACACACGGTATTTAAATCCTACTAAATGCCCAAAAAAAAAAAAAAAAAATTATTTACAAAATGCTATCATAATTTTTTTTGTCAAAAAGCAAAAACCAAATGTGTACTTAACCTTAGATCGTAAGTACTTTGTAAGGCTTGTTAACCTTACAATTGGAGTGATAATTATAATTTTTCATTATTTAAGGTGTAAAGTGTAAATTGACCTTATAATTTGGGGTAGATTTTATAATTTGAATTCTTTTTTATATAATAATTGTTGCGATAGAGTTGGAACCCAAAATATCATTCTAACCTTTTATAAATAAATAAAAATTCGTAAAGTGAACCTCTCAAAAAAAAAATTGTAAAGCGAAAAGTAATTTTTCCCCCGTATGATAAGGAAAAAGATTTGAAGTTAGATGTCTGCATTAAAAACACTAGAAATTGTTAAATGACAAACCACTTGAGTTACAAGATTCTTATCATGCCTCACTCAACTAACTTGATTGGGATTGATCTCATCTGATTCAACTGAGAATGCCCATCTCTTAGAGATCATGTAAATCTCAGACTAGATATGGTGGAGATCTCGTGATCTCTAGCCAAATCAGCCAATATCTCTCTTTGTTGTTGTGTCCTTTGATTTCATCCAAAACCACCCACATAGACAATCGACTCAGCTTGACCTGTTACTTCTCTTTGGTTTAGTGCAAGTCTTGTTTTCTACCACTCGATGAGATCAAGTTGTGTTTAGATTGAGCCTAAGCTTGTCTCAACTTGACCCATGGACAACCCAAGCTCTTGACACAAGATTAATTTTTGAAATAATTTATAAAGTGCCAGGTTAAGGCATCTTTTAATTATTCATCTTAGAAAACTTCTTATAAGAAATTGAAAAAATTGTAGAAAAAGTTAGTCACTTTTTCACAATAGTTTATTAATGTATATCTTAAGAGCATATATTTGTAATACCCTTTATAAATATTAGTCTCATCACACACGCAAAGCGCGCGTAATAAGGTTTTTTTAGTGGTCCTATTTTCTTAATTTTTTTTTTAATTTTATATATATAATTTTTATTTTAAAAATCTAATTTATAAGTAGATAAAGTAATTTAAAAATTAATAAGAGATGAATTTTTGTTTAGTGGTCTTATTTTGTAGAAAAAAAAAACTATGTTTTTTATTATTATTTTATATATAAAATTTTTATTTTAAAAATTTAATTTATAAGTAGATAAAGTAATTTGAAAACTAACAAGAAAGTACTCATATTTTTTAAGCATGTTTTACTGGGAGTTAGAGCTGCATTTTTACCAGATTATCCTGTAATTTTATCTCTACTTAAACACAGGGGTATATGAGCATTTTTGAACTAAAAAATAGCAATCCAAATAGAGAAAGCCTCTTAAATAATAGTTTTTTTTTTAGTGGTTTTATTTTGTAGAAAAAAAAAACTATGTTTTTTATTATTATTTTATGTATAAAATTTTTATTTTGAAAATTTAATTTATAAGTAGATGAAGTAATTTGAAAATTAACAAGAAAGTACTCATATTTTTTAAGCAATGTTTTACTGGGAGTTAGAGCTGCATTTTTACCAGATTATCCGGTAGTTTTATCTCTACTTAAACATAGGGGTATAGGGGTATTTTTGAACTAAAAAATAAGAATCCAAACAGAGAAAACCTCTTAAATAATAGTACTAGCCTCTAAGCACGCACTCACGCGCGTGCTCAGAGGCTCTTCTATTTTTTGGGTAAGGGTTAATTTAGAGCATTTATTATAATTTGGGATTACTACTTTTTCCAATCACCAAAAAAAACCTAGGGGTGTGATGAAAAATTATTTCACCGCACGTAATACTCATTTTATTATAAGATTGTTTGCAAATTATGAGCGGTGAAAAAATAAATGAGTATTACGTGTGGTGACATAATTTTTCATCACACCCCTAGATTTTTTTTGGTGATTGGAAAAAGTAGTAATCCCAAATTATAATAAATGCTCTAAATTAACCCTTACCCAAAAAATAGAAGAGCCTCTGAGCACGCGTGTGAGCGCGTGCTTAGAAGCTAGTATTCCGTAATTATTATCCATTTTTGCCAATTTTATTTATGCAGTAATCAACGTGTTATTGATTGGAAGATGATGCAATAATTTAGCATTAACCTTTAGGAAGAGGAAAAAAAAGATCCTCTGAATAAATATTATAAATAATGCATATATTGAAAATGCATAATAAAATTGTGACAATAAAACTACTTACAAAATACATGTGATGACCTTTACAAAAGCTATTAGGAAGAAGTTGATGGATCAATGCAGAAAATTGAAATATTTATATCAAGTAAAACTGTAAAATAATGCACTACATCTGAAACATGGAATAGGTGAACTTATTAATATTATGTCGGCTACGGTGGAGAAGTTGGTGGAGCAATGCTATTTGTTCCACATTCTAACTGCTTTCCAGCAGCATTTGCCATGAACCTATAATACAAAATGTGTTAGTTTGTGTAATTAATAGAGACTTTAAAACGTACATAATAATAATAATAATAAGCACAATAAATATCAAGCATAAACTTGTAAAACGAAATATTTGAACTGATTTTGTGATGATATTGCATAGCTCCATGTATGTGAAATGGTCTACTTCAGCTTGGGACTTTAAGAACTATCATTTAATTACCAAAATTTTTTAAAAAAAATTATATAAAAACTATGTAATTAAGTTGTTTTTTTTTTTTTTTGAAGTAGACGTGGTAATGATTTGTACTTGCTTTATTATCGCATCGTCCTTGACTCTCATTTTCTGTTTTTCTCTACTATTTTGGGTCTTGAAAATTGCATCGTCCTTTGTTTTTTTTCTATGTATCTTTTTTTTCTCCTGATTGTTGAAAACCACATTGTCCTTGATTTTCATTTTCCGTTTGTCTCTATTGGCATGAGTGTTAGAGATCACATCGTCCTTCATTTTTCCTTTGTCTTTATTCTTATGGATGTTGCGTATCTCATTGCTCTTCTTGACATTGATTTGTTGTTTTTCTTTGTTCTTGGATCTTCAAAATGAAGAAAAAAAATTGTTTGTATATTAAGACTATCAATTAGTTATTTTCCTATTTTAAAAAATACCGTAACAAACCTTTCCAATTTTTGTGACTCTAAAACTCGTTTCACTTCTTTCTAAAGCTCTTTCTTGTCAGCTCGAATAGTGAAGCCCCAACCAGGTGAATAAATTCCCAATTTGTGAACTTAACCCATACATAGCATGAGATTTTTAATATTAATTTTGATAAAACAATAGAAAGGGATGTTAATTAAAGATTTCATTAAAAAGAAATATACCTTGTTATCAATGGCCTCCATGTTTAATAATGATTGATCATCCTTCCAATTCTCCCAATGAGTAGTAGGAACAGCATGCACTCCATTATTTAGCATGGTGGACTCGATCCTCATATTTGAGTTGGGCATCCTTCCTGTTACCAATTAATTGTATACATTAAAAAAGATCAAGAAATAAAATATTAAAACGTAGACCGCATAACCATTAAAATTTGTAAATTATTAAAATAAATTTATATGTAAGACTTATCTTTCCAATTGTTAATTAATACCTATGATGAAGGGAACAAAACATCTTTATACACAATATTTCTTGTGTGAACACCTTCCTCCTCAGGTATCGTTCCTTTTTGCACCAATAGTTTTGTGGTGAATTGGGAGACTCCCCTTGACAACGCTACATATAATTGGCCATGACTAAAAACATAATCAGGAAAATAAATTCCAACAATTGGAATTGTTTGACCTTGCGCTTTGTTTATTGTAAGGGCAAAGCTTAAACGTACAGGAAATTGTCGTCTGATCATTACAAATGGCAAGTGTACATTTTTCGTTGTTTTCAAAGGGATTCTTGGCAAGAAAACACGTGTTCCCGCATTTAAATATAATATTTTCATAACAAGTCATATGTGTCGAATTGTTACTAGGAGTAAGAAAATAATTTAAGTGATTGATTCAAATTAAAAACTTATAACAATCTGTCATTTAAAAATTTGTTACACAAATATGAAAAAATATTATGGACAAAACACTTTTTTATATATTATAAACTACTAGTAATTTGGTTTGTCCTATCTAAAAATACTTTTTAAATTCCACACGCAATCATTTGAAGAAGCTTCTTCTTTCTCAAAAAAACAAAAAAAAAAAAAAAAAAAAAAAAAAAGAAAAAGAAAAAAAAAAATCAGAGAATTTAAGTTGGAAAAGAATAGAAGAAGAAAAGATTAAAAAAGAAAAAAAAAAAAAAAAAAGATTGAAGCAGCGGCATATGCTTGTATTGAATTATAGACTCATAGAGATATTCCCCATCACAATCACCATAACTCCTCTCCTCTTCTCCTCTTCTTTAAAAACAAATCTCTGAGATTGTGTACGGAGAAAATAGTATGCAATAATGGAGGGCATACAGCAACGAGTGGAGACATGGATGAGAGAGCAACGAGCAAAGATCCTCAATGCCTCGTCCTCGTGGCGTCCGCTGCATTGGCGAGTGATGAAGTGGCCATGGAACAGCAACCACAGAGAGCAGAGGAAGCAGATCCAGGAGGAGTACGAGCGTCGCAAGAAGCAACTCAAACATCTCTGTCGTGCTCTCAAGGCCGAGTCTGTCTCTGACTTGCAAGACATCCTCTGCTGCATGGTTCTCTCCGAATGCGTTTACAAGGTAGGCTTCTCGCTTCTTTTATGGAAAACAAAACATGGGTCTTTTTTTTTTTTTTTGGTGTTGAACAATGAATAATTCATTTTTCTGAGACCAACCCAGTTGGAATTTGGTTAACTTATCAAACAAAGAAAAACAAACCCAGTTGAAATTGGTTATTGGGTTTTTTAGAAAAGTGAAGAAATGGGAAAGAAATTTAGAATTTGGAGGAGTTTGTGTTTCTTAAACTACAGTTTTAGGTTTTTTTTGTTAATGGGATTTCTTGGTTTTTAAGAAATTAGAGGACCTCAGAAATGAGACTGATATATGCTTGTTTAAGAGGGGTGTTAAAACTTTTGAATGATAAACAAAATGTACAAGTACTACATTTATAGGCATAGTCTAGGAGTAATTCATTTTCTGAGACCAACCCAGTTGGAATTGGTTAACTTATTAACCAAAAAAAAAACAGTTGAAATGGGTTATTGGGTTTGTTAGAAAAGTGAAGAAATGGAAAGGAAATTGAGGATTTGGAGGAGTTTGTGTTTCTTAAAAGACAAGTTTAGTTTTTTTTTTTTTGTTAATGGGTTTTCTTGGTTTTTATGAAATTCGAGGACGGGAAGGAGAAATGAGATTAAGCATGCGTTTGGGAGAGGTACTGTTCATGGACCAGCCATGAAGTCAAAAACGCAATAAGTTTTCCGCAACAGTGTTTTGCAATTTTAAAATTATTTTGTTATAGTATTTTTAGTAATAAGTTTTTAGTTTTCAGCAAAATAAACGGTGTCCAAACAGACCTAATATGTTGTGGTGCATATGGAGGGAATGTAATTGCCGTACGTTTGAGGATGTGGAGAGTTTGGGAGGCCAGTTTCTTGCTTCTTTCATTGGTTATTGGTTTGATTGGTCTCGGGCTTGGGGACTCACATCTTGTGATTCCATCCCTTTGGTCATTAGTTCTCTTCTTTTTTGTTTTTCCCTTCTTAATTTTGTACCTTTTGACTACTATGTGCTTTTCCTGCATATTGTAGTGTCTTTAATATATTTTTTCTTACCTATCAAAAAAAAAAGAGAGAGATTAATATGTGCTTGTTTAAGAGGGGTGTTAAAACTTTTGAATAATAACCAAAATGTACAACTACTACATTTATATTTATAGGCATTGTCTAGGACTAGTAGTATAACTAATACAATATATGAAGTGCAGTGGGCCTAAAGAGAACATAATCTAATAGTGGGGTTTATTACCTTAACTGTACACCTATATTTATAGGTATTAAACCCACAACTTCTCCTTCCATCCCATTATTATAGAAGGAGTACTTGCTATTTTAGCTCGAGCTCATTGGTGCATTATAACTATGTTTTGTTTTTCTCGCTTAGCTCTATGTGGATTGTTTGGAGAGAGAAATAATTCCTTCAACGGTGTTGAGTTTTCTACAATTGAGCTGAAGTTCTTAATTTCACATACTTTATATGACTGGTCTAATGCTCTAGGCAATGTTTCTTCTCATCCTTTTGTATATTTCATTAACTGTATCTGATTCTAATTCTTTAAGGGGCTCCTCTTCAAACTTGACATATACTAAGGCTCTCAACTTATTATAAAATTTTCATAATAATAATAAAAATACATAAACTTTAAATGAAAATGACTAGAAAAGTGTAGCCCCAATACTTGAGGAGTATACAGGAGATAAGTAAAGAAGAAAAGCTAAGATTTAAATCTACAAAGATCAATCAAATCAAGAAATTCAAAGATGCATCAAGATGAAAAGTATTTAAAGATAGTGACTTCAGTCAATCAATGAGAATTCAATTCCACAAAGTTCCAAGCATACCTCTCACTCCAGATAGCACACATCAAGTATAATGGTAGTAATAGTATGCCATTCCGAACGCTTGTAGCTTTTTCCTCTCTCTCTCTCTCTCTCTCACACTTCAAACAATATGATATTGATGTCTCTTGAAATAGCCTCTCCAACATGCAATTGACCACACTACCAACTTAGGCATAACCCAAGAGATCACATACAAAGAAAATACTAATGACCGCAACACCCTAATTAGGTACAGTGAAGAAGGTGATGGTCCATTGTTTCCTCACTTTTGTTTGCATGTAAACACCAGTGAACTATACATGGTTATCTTGAGGTAATTCATGGATCACTACAGCATTGTTTTCCCCTGAGCCCTTTTGTCATTCAGATTAGAATTTGGCTATAATTAAATGGGAGAGATGTTTGTCACTGTCATGTATGTGTACGAGTAATCCTCAGTTGAACTTACAGTTTACAAAATTGGAATGATATGTCTTTTTTGGTGGAGTAGTTATGAATAAATGTTCTGTAGGCACTGAAAATGAATTTGCTTATATTTACGATGTTATTCTTCATTATGAAGAGACCTGCTGCTGATATGGTACGGGCTGTAAATAAATTTAAGGCTGACTTTGGAGGGCAAGTTGTTTCTTTGGAGCGTGTGCAGCCTTCTTCAGATCATGTTCCTCACAGGTTTATTCTGCTCTATATCTTTTAATTTTCATTTAAAAGATTTCTCTATACTGCCAAATGTATTTTTAATCCTTTTTTGTTAAAAATGATTGCTGGATTGGCTTTCTAATATCTTTTACCATTTCTGAAAAACATAGTTAGCTGCTACCCTCTGACTGTTTCCTTTTTGTCCTTTTTCGATTGGCACATTTTTAGGTTATATGGAGACATTGTGTTTATTAAGTTTTTGGGCAACAATAGGCTACACTTTTTTGATACGTAATAAACATATCATTAAAACATAAAATGTAAAAGGGTTTCCTAGTACATGGGTTGTATATTGCCAAGAAACAAATACAAAAGATTAGCTTCTAAAATTTAACATATCTAGACAATCAAGGAGGCTTGAGGGAGAAACTGTATTGATTGCCTGTGTCCACTCAAAGAAGGCTACATTTATAAATATTCGGACTTTGTACTACCTTAGTCTTTTATGAATTTTTATTGAGCAATGCATATAAGCGTAAATCACGTCGTACCACATGTCAAGTGGTGTACCATACCCCTTTCTTGTCCTGTGTACAATGATAATCTTCCAAGTAGTAGAGATTTTTTTCATGTTAATGAATGTAAACATGGAAGATGCTGATGAATTAGAAGATCTTTATGCCTTTTGCCTAAAAGTGCTTTAGATATGCCATGCGTGGTTTCCAGTGGCAGCTGGTGCAAACCAAAGTATGGAACTTTATTCAAGTTGAAACTTCAAAATTCTTTAGTTATTTTAGTTAATGTTATGAATAGTAGTGGTGATGTTAAATTTCCATGAAATTACTCTAGTTTCATTTAAATTACTTAAGTTATTTGTCTACCTATGTCTACTTTTGTTAGTTATATGTCTACCTATGCATACTCTTGTCTTTTTTCATTTTTTTTTTTTGCCAAAGTGATTTTTATTTTCATTTTTTGAATAATCACTCTTATTTTTTTCTGTTTATGATATAACTTCTTTTTCATCTTGGTTGTTGCAGGTATCTTTTGGCAGAAGCTGGTGACACATTATTTGCTTCCTTTATTGGAACGAAGCAGTACAAGTAAGAATGATAGAATTTATTGATTTAGTTATCTCAGTCTCTATAATTTTATAAGTATGAATTTTATTTTCTGCAAATCAAGGGATGTCATGGCCGATGCAAACATACTGCAAGGTGCAATATTTCATGAGGATATTATGGAAGTTGCTGAGGAGATTGAAACTGTTAAGTCTGAACAACATGAAAGTCGAAAAGGAAATTTGGAAAACTCGTGGAATCCCCTTGAATCAAAATCTAAGCAACTAAAAGATAAATCTAAACCTGCTGCCCATCGAGTAAGATAGCAGTTATTGTTTTCATGGTTTTGTTGATTGTGTTTCATCAACATATGTCAAATATGTTAGTGTGTTATACTTTTTTTTCCCCTAGTTTTTAAAGCAGATCTAATTCCCTATATGCCAATGTATTGGTTGGTTATTCCTAGATTCTACAGATGCTCTTGTTTTGTATAATTGTCTGTGTATTTTTCTGATTTTTTTTTTCTCTTTCCAATTTTTTCAGGGCTTTTTGGCCCGTGCTAAAGGGATACCTGCTTTGGAGTTATACAGACTTGCTCAGAAGAAGAAGCGAAAGCTTGTATTGTGCGGACATTCACTTGGTGGAGCAGTAAGTCTGATTAGGCTGCTGTGCTTCAGTTTTATCCAGTTCCCTGCATATAATTAATTGACGTAGTCAGCGTACCTGGGCTGCTGCCCCTTGGTCTACTCAATTAATTGTATATTATAAAAAAAATATAATGAATTAATAAATTTGTTATCTGCTCTTATTTTGTCTTTGTAGGTGGCAACATTAGCTACCCTTGCCATTTTGAGGGTTATAGCTGCCTCATCATCTTCAAAGGAGAGTGAAAGAGTTTCAGTTAAATGTATAACATTCTCCCAGCCCCCAGTTGGAAATGCTGCTTTAAAAGAGTAGGCATCTTCTTAGTAACTATATTATTTCTGAATATTTGAGTTTCTGATATTATTCTTTTTTATTTATTTAATTATTAGTTTAAGATAACACATCCATATTTTTTGATTTTATTTATTTGTTTTCTTTCAGCTATGTTAATAGAAAAGGATGGCATCACTATTTCAAGAGTTATTGTATTCCAGAAGATCTGGTGCCTCGTATCTTGTCTCCCGCGTATTTTCATCATTATAATGCACAGGCTCAATCGATGCCTTCTGATGCTGAATCTACTAATATATCTATATTAAAACGTGAGGGAGGGATAGATAAGCTAAAAGAGAATGAGGGGGAGCAGTTGGTTTTGGGATTGGGTCCTGTACAGAGTTCATTTTGGAGGCTTTCAAGGCTTGTTCCTTTGGAGGGTGTAATGAGACAGTTGAATAAATACAGAGGAAAACGATTTGTATCTGCAGAAACGTCTACGTCTGCTGATTCCGTTGCAACATCTTTGGTTGAAGATGAAGTAGTTGGGCCACAGTCTCTTGTAATCCAAGAGGGTTCAGATGGCATTTCCCTTAAGCCATTTTCTGACACTGATAAAGCGCCACCAGAGGTTGCAACAAGTGGAAAGTTAGCAGAACAAGGTGACATTAAAGGTGGGGATAGCAAGAGCTGGCGTAGAGTGCCCTATTTACCTTCTTATGTACCTTTTGGGCAGGTATATATAATGAATTCATGCTTCATCTATTTGTCTGTTTGTTTTTCATTCGTTTATTGTAGATTATTTTTGCCAGATCGAAATAAGCTGAGTTTGATTGACTAAACTGTTCTTAAGAAAAAGTGAATCTTTACAAAGCTGTAACTAAGAAAGTAAGCTGCCTATATTTATGAATTAAGCTGTAACAAACGAACATTGTGCAAGAGATGGAAAAGAAGCTGAAATTATATCAGTACTCTGAATGCTTTGGTTTCCGCTGATATATTTCATTGTTAATCTGCATTAACTATGCCTCCTTGGGTTAGTTTTTGATAATGATCTCCTGTCCCATCCTTAGCCAAAAAAATTCCCCAAAAAACTCTATTAACTATATTAGCCATGCTAGTGACAGGGGATCATCATATTAGTTGAGATATCCATATGGTCTCAATATGAAGCATGTCCCTTAATCGTGAAAATGGATTTTTGGAGTTTAAAATATTAATGGTCTTGCTTTTGTTATGTGATAACTTGGAACAAACCTCTTCTGGGTTAGTGGCTATAGAAATAAAACAGACTCAGTCCCTTTTGGGATTTGGTTGCAAAGAGCAAGTAATACCTCTAGCAAGATGGTTGGAAATTATATGTGGTACCTGGGTAAACTGCAGCAAGATAGAAGGTCACTCTTGAAAATGGTTTTCTCCAAACAAGTTTGACTTATGAGTTGGATTAGTTTTTATATTTTTTATAATTATTTCTTATATTTTTGGGGAAATTACACTCCCCTAAACTATACTCCCTTTTACACTTACCCTCATAAACTATTACCCGTGTGACACTTTATACCCCATCTCATTGGTAATTGTTTAGGGAAGTGTGTATTCTCATCGTTTAGGAGGGTAAGTGTAGAAAGAGTATAATTTTGGAGGGCAAGTGTAAAAAGGGGTATAGTTTAGTGGGGTAAAGTGTGCATTCTCATATTTTATATGGTATAGTTTAGGGGGGGTAAAGTGTAATTTTTCCTATATTTTTATTACATTATTTGCTTATGTACTTTTTTTAGAGCCTCACTTTTTTTAGGTACACCTGTACTTTTGCCAACTTTTAGCAAAGAGCTAATCCAAATGCACTGTATTGGGGGAAAAAGGAATAAGAAGTATCATGAATATTGGAAACTAGAAAAGTGAATGAGTCCTAGCTTAAACGGCACTTACTTTTCCCACAATAATGGGATGGAGGGTGAGGTAGTGGATTCAAGGCCCACTGAGTGCAAGTATGCTTACAATTCAAATATAAAAAAAATAAAGGAGGAAAAAAAGATAAAAAAAAAATAAGAAAGACTACAGAAAAGCAATTAAAAAAGAGTTCTCAGGTTAATAGGAAAGTGGAAGTGGACACTTAGAAATGCACCTATGGAAGTAAATGGTTAGTTAGTAGCTAGAGCTGGATGAGTACCATACCAACACAAGTGATCCATCAATGCTAGAAGAGTAGATGTCAGAGTAAAGGGATGGTGTTTTAAGAAGGTAGCACAGCAACAGACATGGAAGATGGAACTTAAGGGCTGGAATGTGGCATCAACCCAAGAAAAAAATGCATTGTAGATTTAAGTCAGCTGTTAAGAGCTTAGAATGAGAGCGTTGACTAAACTACTCCAAATTTATAAATGGGAATCTAAGGGGTTGAAAACAGAATTGTTGAGAAGGAGAAATGACAACAAAAGAATAAGTATAACCTCAGTATTAATGGAGGGGGAAAAGGGAAGACAACCGTGTTTTAGCCTTTTAGGGCTTTGACATTGTGTTACATGTAAAAGTTGATGAATAAATGTAGAACCAGTTTCAAGTCATGAATGTTAAAAATGAGCATGTAAAATGCATCTAATTCTGTGGATAAGATGTTGCTGGCTTATATAAGTTGTTTCATTCTTTTTCATTGCCTTTTTGTAGTCTATTGATTCTTGTAGGGGTCTCTGGTCATTTGTTTGTGGCATTATTGACTTGCTAGTAAGTTTGAGTTCCTGGGAATTACCTTTTTGTCCCTCCACTGCTTATAAGTTTGTGAAATGACCTGAGAGGTCCCAACTCTTTTAAATTTCAACACAAGTAGCTGCCTTCTAGTCTTCTACCCCCAAACAAGTTCGACACAGTCTTTGAGAGTAATTTATGTAAAAGTAAATTTCACTGGCAACTAATATTTTATTGCGTGAGGTATTAGTGTGCTTGTCTGTTTTCTCTCTCCAACATTATAGGCAACATTACATGGTGTTTGCCATAATAGTTGTCTTGAACTCAGTCTTCACACATCTGTTCTTTATATCGGGTCTGTATTTTGGTGTGTTTGATTTTTATTTTATTGACTTCATTGGAAGCTATTTATTTACTACAGCTTTATCTCTTGGGGAATTCGTCAGTAGAATCACTATCAGGTGCTGAGTATTCAAAGTTGACATCGGTATGTGCTTCCTTTGTTTAGAAATCTCTCTCTCTCTCTCTCTCTCTCTCTCAGTTGGGGGTGGCAAGATTTTTAATAATTCTGCTGCCTAAATCTTGTGATTTCAACAGCCTTTTGTGATACTGAGTGGTAGCTGGTAGTAGTATCTTTTGGGATCTCTCATTTTGTTTACTTTCTTCTGGCAAAGACATTTTCAGGTCAGATCTGTGATTGCGGAATTAAGGGAACGGTTTCAATCGCATTCTATGAGGTCATATAGGTTCCGATTTCAGAGGTGTGAATCATTGCTTAATAAAAAATATACCTATTACATTTGTTAATGAGTTAATCATGCAATTTAGTTGTGCATGAATATTGTTCCCTTTTTCTACCAAATTGGTTGTCAATGTTTACATTGGTTGGCAGGTTCTTGTTTGCGTAGTTTTCCTGGTATCGGACCAAGGAATTTCCATAGGCAGGTCAAGGGTTGTTAGTAAAATTATTGATTGCTAATACTGTAGTAAGATTTATTCAATGTGTTTTAAAACAAATAAAACAGTTTAAGTTCATCAATAAACTACAATTATTCGCCCTCTCACTAATGCAACTTATATAAATTTTTCAAGAAGATCCTGAAATCATTATAGTTCCCTGCGGTCTCTACTTGGATATGTAACAGTGGATGGTCATTTTTGGAATCATAATTAGCAAGAAATTTCAGGATTCATAAATCTCATATTTGATGGAATCGTCTTTTTATTTATTTATTTGTTGTTGCAGAATCTATGACCTATGCATGGGCGATAATCCTTCATCTTTCTTGGGAATTGAGCAACTGCAGCAGTATACACATCTGCAGCAGTGGCTTGGTCTTTCAGTTGCAGGCTCTGTAGAGCTTGGGCATATTGTAGAGTCTCCAGTTATTCGCACAGCTACTTCAATTGCTCCTCTTGGATGGAATGGAGTACCTGGGGGGAAGAATGGAGAACCTTTAAAAGTCGATATCACTGGATTTGGGTTGCATCTGTGTACACTGGTTCACGCTCAAGTGAATGGTAACTGGTATGGTCCTCGGCAATTTTTATGGCTCTCCCCACCCTTCTTTTGTGAATTAATTTTACAATTAAGCACATCCAGTATGATATATCAGGATACAACCTTTCAAAAATATATATCAGGATACAATGACTTTAGTGCAACCTGCCAGGATTGCTTCATTGTCATCGTGCATATCATCATTCATGATCAGTGTCTTTTTTAGATCACCTTTAGGACTGACTACCAAGGCTTGGCTGTTGTTGTCGTCTTTTATAGATTACCTATACTGAACACACAGGCCTAATTTCCTGATACATTTGGCAGCGGCCATTTTTTTTTCTTCCCTTTTTTAAATATATGCTTCTCACTAATGTGTCTTGATTCAATTGCTTCTTTGCTACACCTGTTTGAGCTTTTGACCCGACCAATATGCTCTTCATTTCTGTACTGGTTGCTATTGAGTGCGTTCATACATTAAAGGATCACATTAAAGGAATATTTATCTTCTAAGCTTTTTGGTTGCTGGAGCATTGCCTCATGATCATCATAAATTAAATTGCAAAGTGAATTGCACATTCTTTATTCTAGTGACTACTATATAGGTTCAAGTTACACTTACTGTAACTCTTGTTAATATAAGTTTGTATTGGATTAGAATTTTTGACAAATCTACTGTTGGACTACGCCGTCTTCTTTAAATCTCCAAGCTTGCATAGTATCAAGATGATTTGATGTCAATAACTATCTTATTCATAAAAATTTTTTCTTTCAAGTTTTTCCTATTTTAAAATTTTACATTAACCAAGAATTTATAGACGTGTAGTAAGTAATATATGATTGACATGAAATTTGGCATGCTATGTATGTGTTAAGAATCAATAGAACATGTAATCCAATAGTGGGGTTTTCAAAAAAAAAATTTTGTAAGTATATAAATTTATTAAAAATAAATTCAAATCAAGTACATGGGATGTTTACCGGAAAAGAGTGCTAAAGAAAATAAAAACAAACCAGAAAAAACACAACAGTTATCTAGAGCCCTGGGAGTCTGTGAAATCTAGGAGCTCCTCAATTGAAGAAGACATTGAGCATGTTGGCCACTCATATAATGACTTCAAAAACAAAAACTTCATTATGTTGAGCTCTTGGTCCTCAAAGCATCTCATGTTTCATTCATGCCATATACACCACATGAGACAAAATGGAACCACTATATATATATATATGTATGTGTGTGTATATATATATATATATTCCCCACAGATTGTTTTAGCTCTGTGAACCTTTTTTGACTAATTATTATCAAGTATATGTGTTTATTTGCTACAGCAGCCTGTCCTTGATTGGTTGAGAAAAGGATTTTGTGGGTTTGACCCCAATCAGTTTGTATTACTCACAACTGCCAATTGCTAGGCCAAAGAAAATTGAGAAACTAGGTTAGCCATAGGTGGAGAGTATTACTATATGGCATTGTTCAGCTATTTTTTTGTTTCAACTTTATCTACAGAATTTGATATTTATTTATTTATTTTTAACACCCAAATATTTTTGTGAATGAGAGTATTCTTAGGAAGATAACACTACAGAAGCTATGAGTCATTTGAGATTGTTGGTGGTGTTTTAGAGAGAATGATCAATATCCCATTTTGACAAATGGTGCGTTCTGGTTCACAGTAGTGGATTTTGTATGGCCATTAGAGTTTTATGAAATGGAATCTAATTGCGTTCCATGCCTTGCTGTTGAAGTTGTCCTGACACTTGGTGCAGTGTTTATGGTTTTCACTTTTCAATTGTTCTGTTTTTGGCCAACATAATTTTGATAGCATATTATCTTCTGTAACACAAACTCAACTATCCACCTTTCCATTTGCATGTGTGGGTGGAGGTTGAGAATGAAAAAAAAAGGGGGTTGGGGGCGGGGGGGGGGGGGGGGGAGGTGGGTGGGTAGTGTAGCCTTTTTATTTTTTTCCCAGAACCTCCATGGGTGTCTTTTGGTTTGAGATACATCATGATTTTGATTTATCCCATTCAGGTGTTCTACTAGAGTCGAATCATTCCCCTCAGTTCCGAATTATTCTTCAAATTGTGAAATGGAGCGAGAATTACAACAAATGCGAGTTTTGGTTGGAGCGCCATTGAGACAACCACCAAAGCATCAGATAGTGGCAGATCCATTGATGCCTTTGTTTTCTTCTATTGATTCAGAGGCTGCCCATCTCAATCATGAAAATACTTCAGGTTCCTTTTGTGATGAAAAATTTATTCGCCCTGAAGGTTTGAATGATTTTTTTGTGTTCTGCACCAGTGATTTTGCTACTGTCTCTAAGGAGGTTCATGTCAGAACTCGTAGGGTTCGGTTGCTTGGCCTTGAGGTACTGATGTTTAAATATATATGAAAAATATGATTTACAAAATATGTTTCTTTTTTTGGTTATTTATATAGTGACACATGACTTTTGGGCCATGTAGGGTGCTGGTAAAACTTCTCTTCTTAAGGCAATACTTAGTCAAAGCAGAGTAAACACTATTGCCAATGTTGAGAATAAGCTTCCTGAGACTGATGATCAAGAAGGGATTGCTGGTGGTTTATGCTACTGTGTTTCAGCAGGGGTAAATTTACAGGTATTCTTTTTTATTTTTTTTAACTGTAAAAGGTGTTACTTGTTTATAGGGCATTTTTAGTCTCCTCTATTACGATTCAACGGTGGAATCTTATTTGATTGGTCTCAAGTTTGGGGACTCACATCTAGTGAATCTCTCCTGTTGTTTGTAGATTCGCTTCTTTCTTGTATATAGTTTCTGTTTTCTTTTGTATTTTTTGGCTGCTTTATGTTTTTTGCAAAAAGAAGTCCTTTATTAATAATATTTTTTCTTACCAATCAAAAAAAAAAAAAAAATTGCTGTAATTTCTACCAATTGTACCATACTACACTTAAAGCTGATCAAGCCGTTTTGAGTGACCCAAGCATGCCAATGAGTTTTAGTTCAAATGGCACCTCCTGCTTGTAAGAGTAATGTGGAGGATAAGGTTGTGGGTTTGAGATCCACTTGCATGTATAACTTACAAATAAAGAAAAGTAGTGACCCAGGCATTTTGACCCTGATAATCCATCTTGGACATGCTTGATATCAGTTCACTTGTGGGGAGCCAATAACTGTAGTTCACACGATACTTTCTCCTGCCATAAAGAATGGGTGGAGGTTGACATTCTTCTGCCAGAGGTTGTTAAGTTGTTTACATTGAAAAGGACCTAGTTGAAGTGTTTATATTTAGTTATTTACCAACTCATGGAGCAATGTAGATGCTTCATGCTAGTTAATGATTTTGATGAGATAAGGCCTCTATTCTAGGATAGATGGAGCTTAGGCAGAGTATGCTCACAGCTTCTAATTATATCATTGATCTGATTTGGTCGAGAAGGATTTCTCATGTGTTTATCATCTCTCTCATGGTTATTATTAGTATATATCTTGACTTTTTGTCTTTAATTTCTCTCCCCCTGTTCATATATTTATTTAATTATTTTCACTGCAGGATCTGAATGGGGAAGTTTCTCATTTCAGAGATGAACTATGGATGGGAATTCGTGATCTTAGTCGGAAGACAGATCTGATTGTTCTTGTGCATAACCTGTCCCATAAAATACCTCGATACAATCACTCAGATTTGTCACAACAGAAGCCAGTCCTTTCTCTTCTGTTGGATGAGGCCAAATCTCTAGGAATCCCTTGGGTTCTTGCCATAACAAACAAATTTTCTGTTAGTGCACATCAGCAAAAAGCAGCAGTAGATGCTGTTTTGCAGGCATACCAAGCATCTTTAAGCTCAACTGCAGTTATCAATTCCTGTCCATATGTTATGCCTGGTGTTGCAAGTGCTTCTTTGTCTTGGGGTGCAACTGGCGGAGATTCTGACGGGAGGATGGGTGCTCAAAAACTTCTTTTTGCCCCGATCAGTCTTGTTCGGAGGCCTTTCCAGAAGAAAGATATTGTTCTTTCAGTGGAGGGTGTTGCCTCTCTTTGTCAGCTAATCCACCGTGTGCTTCGAAGCCAAGAGGAAGACTCTTTCCAGGTAAAAGCATTTAAATTCATTTTGTATTAATAGAATGTAATGTTTGAACACCTTCTTACTAATGGTTGTGTGAAGTCATAACTATGGGCACAAATGTCCTTGTAGTAGCAAGGGGCATTGAGTATCTGTTTGGATACTGATGATAAGTGAGCGTTTTGCGTTTCACTTTTTTTTTTTGTTTTGCGAAGAGCGTTAACTGAGTTTCAGTGGGTGTCGTGCACTGTTCACAGGATCCACAAACCTCTTTTTTTAACAAAATTTTCATTAAAAATGGGTCCCACGACACTATTCACATATTTAAAAATTATTTTGCTACAGTATTTTCAGTTTTTAACGGTATCCAAACGGATCCTGAATTTGCTGACAATAATAAAAAACGAATTTGGGCATTGAATTTTCTTTTATGATATTTTTTTGGGGGTGGGTGGGGGGTGGGGGAGGGAGGGGGCCTGCAACAAGGGTTGATTAAAAAAAATTGGGTGTTTGGAATATTGGAGTTTCATGAATGATTTCATTATCGTTGGATTGCATTAATCACCCATGTATGAATCTAGTCTAGGGCACTGAGGAACTTCTTGACTTGTTGCTGTTGGTTAGGTCATATACTTCTGGAATTTTTTTTTATGTGTTGGTTCTACTTTAGTTGATTTTCCCAAAAACTATTTTACTGGTTACTTTGATGCACTCTGGTTCTATTAATAACCATGTTGTTACAGGTGTTGTGGTTTATTGTTCATCTGGTTTTCTTTTCAATATTAATTTTAATGTTTTTCTTTTTTCAAATTAAAGGAAATTGCTAAAGATAGACTTATGGTGGAGTTGGCACGAGAACAAGCAATGGTTACAGAAGCAAGTAGAGATGCTCAGGCCAAGGCATCCTCCTTAACAGCTGCAGCTGTGGGTGCTTCCCTCGGTGCCGGTCTTGGTATTGTCTTGGCTGTTGTGATGGGTGCAGCATCTGCCTTGAGGAAGCCCTGAGAATTTACTCCATTTTTTTTTTTAATTTTAATTTTTCTAGAATTGAGAGTATGGTAAATTTTTTTTTATTTTTTATTTTTATTTTATAGTTTTCCCATGTGGCCATTTTTTGTCAATACGAGTTAATCATCTTACAAGGCATTTCTTCATATAGGCAAAGGGGCTTAGGCTTCTCTTTGAAGCTCTATTTGTTTTTTTAAAGTTTTGCCTATGCCATCTCTTCTGGATGTACAGATTGTATATATGTTGGGGAACAATGTCATTGATGATTTCAAGAATATAACCCAGTGTAAACTCTCTCTCATTAATAAAGAGTTGAGCACGTTTAGTCCTGGGGTCCTAACCAAAATTCACAAAAATTGGCCTCACCTCACACGTCATTAAAAAATTTAAAATTGCAGATTGTATGTGGTGGGCTCAGCTGTGAGGTAGTAGACAAATTATGTTGCTTTTTTAAAAAGTGAAAGATAGGCCGTTTTAGGCAAAGAATGAAAGGTCTCGATTAAATTTATAATAATTGCTTTAGCAACAACAACTTCAATTCTTACTTTTAACACTTAAACTTTTTTCAATTGACACTTTACTTGATTAGACATATGGATCTTATGCCATAAACATCACTTAATCTCCTTTCAAAAAAAAAAAAAAAAAACATCACTTAATCTCATTTTTCTTTTTCTTGCCAATGCCCCCAAACACCTTCAATTTTCATTAGAAGGGGATAGAAGGAAATTCAAAATCAGATATTGTTAAAAGAAATTGAAGCCTATTTTTTGAAGAATTAACCAATAATAACAAAAAAAAAAAAAAAAAAAATCCTCATGACCTACTCAGAGGGCAGGAGTGGAGGCTATATTCAAAGCCACTTAAGGTCCGGTTCTCGCTTAAATGATATTTTTTGTTTTTTGTTTTTTACTTATTAAAAATGATTGCTGGTGGGGAATAGTTGCTGATGACTATGACTCATCATAATCAATGAACCAAATGATGTTGTCACTTTGGCAGCAATAGCTTAAGCTTAATTTGTATTGTTATATAATTTATTTTCATAAGTATGATTTGTACAGCTAAATAATTAAATCAGATAGCATATATATATTGGCTAAATGTGATGCATGTCAACTTCCTAGTACTTAGAGTTCAAATAGATCCCAAAAAAATATGAAGTCCAATACTACAATTAATAGGACTCCAATTGTTGAAGGCATAGATGATTCATCAAGAAGTGATATTTCTTCTCATTTTGTCAAACTGATACAGCCATAAAAATTGATAAGAAAAGCTCACAAGGGAACCGTGTATCATGATTATGAACCAAATGCGTATGCAGGAATAAACAACAACAAATTCTTTTTCTTTTTTTTTTCCTGAGAAATGTTTGGATTTTACGGAAACAGCACAATTATAAAGTCAATTACATCAAAGCAGAAGCTGCTAGCAACATTCTCCTACAAGCAAATTGACAAGAAACTACAAGAAGTGAATATATTAAAATACAACATTTAAAATTTAATCCTTTACACAAAACAATAGTACCGTATAAGTAAAGACCAAAACAACAAGTACAAGGAACAACAAGTACAAGGAACAACAAGTCCAAACATAATTACAAAACAGAGTTTACAACTCAGCTTACCTAATAAAGACTCATAGTGAAACTAATAGTTCAATTGGACAATAGGTTTCAATAGAAATACAAAGACTTACAGCAAGGTTACCTCACCTAACTCTAAACTAAAAAAAAATGGCTCACAATGAAACATTATAGTTAGACAATAGGTTTCTGCAGTATAGCAGGGCTCATTAACCAGTTACAGTATAGGGTTCTATTTAGCACTAAATTGCGTAATTCATTCCCCAGTTATAGATGATTTATAAATACAAACCCAATTGATCCATAGCCTTATAGGTTTTCACTAGATAACCATAGTTCACTTTTATATCCATATAACATCACAAATTTGGACTTCATCATTTGGAAAAGATAACTTATGTGTATAATTTTGACCTTAATAATCTGAGAAATCAATCCTAGCAAAAGATGACCCTGAAAAGAGAACAAATAGGAAATTATTCATATTGATAACTTGAGTTATTAAAATTAGTAATTAGTAATTACTTTTAAAAGAAGATGTTATAAGTGTTTGGACTCATTTACAGAAGCAATAGCAATACACAGAATGAGCAAAGAATTTAACATATTTAATAAAGGATTTGTCTCTGGTTACACCCATGGATTAGGAGGGTAGTTTCCTAGGAATAACTGATAAATGGGGTAGAATTTTATCAAGGTATCCAGTTCAATACAGTTAGGATTGTTTCAAAATTTAATCGACCAAAACAAAGTAATTGAATGGTATGTCTACAAATTTTTCAGTTCAGTCTAGTTAGGATGGTTTCAAAATGAACCCACCAAAACAAAGCAATTGAATTTTTCACAAGGTCCAGTCCACTTAGAACTACTCAATGTTGAACCCTAAGCAAGTTCCACCCCGCACCCAATACCCATATTCGACAAATAGAAAGAGCAGTGATATGCAATCAACAACCAATTGAAATAAAAACTCTATATTTTTTCAAACGGATTCGCTGAAAAACTAACGAAGAAAAAGGGGAAACAAAACAGAGGTGAGTGAAATTAGGTTTTTGTTTCTTTTCTTTTTATCCTTACCTTCACTCGTGAGTAAATTGATAGGAGAAAGGAGATTGATGTACGAAGAGCACGCAAGAGACAAGAAGCAAAAGCAATTTTCTCAAAATGAACAAAGAAATTACAAATCAAGCAAGCAAGCAGCTTGTCGCGCCTGAGATTTATATTTTGAGTTTTGGAGGACGAGAGAGAGAACTGATAAGATCTGGCTCTATTATTTTGCTTTTATAGGCTAACTTGTCTGATGCAATTGATAGATAGATATCCCAATTTCCAAGTACAAAATCTAATGGGTCCTACACTTAACACATGAGCCTATCAATAAGAGCATTTTAAACCCAAAGATTCTCTCCAATCAGACTCGTTAAATGTTATAAAATACCACTACAGTGTACTCTCATTTTGCTACAGTGCAGCCTCATTTCCTAAAACTCAGTCTTAATATACTTAATCTCTCTTTGTGACCTCACTTCACTGACACTGTAGCTCTCCGCCTCCCACGTCTCTCTTTCTCTGGTTCTCTCTCCGCCTCCCACATCTCTTTCAATTCCTCACTCACTCTCTCTTTCTCTAAAGCCCTAGCCAGAAACAGAGAACAAAACACAACACTTCACAACAGGACTTGTTCGTATCCCATTTTTGTCTCACAGAAAACAATTTCGTTAAAGATGGGAGCGAAGAAGAATTTCCAGGACGGCGAGAAGAAGATGAGCAAGTCCAATGGGGACGGCCCCAACATCAACAAGGCTTCCAAGCAATCCTTCAAACCTTCAAACGACGCCTTTTTCAAGCCCAAACCCCAACAACCCCTTCAACTTGAAGACGATGAAGTCCCTGACTTTCCCAGAGGTTCCAGTTCTTCTGAAGAGTTCGAGGCCGAGCAGCGGGGGTTGAAGAAGAGGAAGAAGGGGGGTAAAAGGGTGACGAGGAAGGTGGATGATGATATCGGTTCGCTGGGGCCAATGTCATTTACGGTTTTCTGGGTTGCATTGTCGTTCATGTTCACTGTTCTGGCTGCAGACTCTACTTCTCAAGCCAATGGTCTGATGGAATGGAAATCATCACTCGATGCTCGAAGTCAACAAGTACTCTCTTCTTGGACAATTGCTCCAAATAATGGCAGCCCATGCAGCTGGTTGGGTGTTATGTGCCATCCTGGTGATAGCATCACTGTAGTAAACCTCACCAGCTTAAGCTTACGAGGTACTCTTGACAAGTTCCCCTTCTCCTCTTTACCTACTCTTGTGTATCTCATACTTACTATGAACCATCTTTTTGGCACCATCCCACCACATATAGGTAACCTTACTCATAACTTACTTTTTCTTGATTTGTCATCCAATTACCTATCTGG
The DNA here is from genome assembly GCA_032878915.1 of Castanopsis chinensis. Classification (NCBI taxonomy): domain Eukaryota; kingdom Viridiplantae; phylum Streptophyta; class Magnoliopsida; order Fagales; family Fagaceae; genus Castanopsis; species Castanopsis chinensis. The sequence continues at coordinate 44,615,013 of JAVQMG010000132.1, forward strand.
TGCAATCCCACAAGAATTTGGTAGGTTAACAAACCTTAAAAAGGTGCATCTCTACGATAATCTGTTAAATGGTTCCATTCCGATTTCTGTTGCTAATATGAGTCATTTAGGTTACTTCTATGCATACCGGAATGACCTCTCTGGTTCCATTCCTCCAGAAATTGGAAGCCTCCCTAACCTCATTGGCCTTGACTTGTCGTTGAATAGCCTAACAGGTCCAATCCCTTCCACCTTTGGAAACCTTACAAAATGTACCTTAGTACATTTATTCTCCAATTATCTTTCAGGCCCAATTCCACGTGAAGTCAGCAACATGAAATCTTTAATTAGCTTAAGTCTTGAAAACAATAGTCTTTCCGGTTCAATCCCAGCTTCCGTAGGTTCTCTTGGCCAACTTAAACTTTTCCATGTCAATACAAATAATCTTTCTGGCACTATTCCTGAGGAGCTAGGAAATTTAATTTCTTTGAAACGATTACAACTACATGAAAATAAACTTACTGGACTAGTGCCCACTTCAATTGGAAAGTTGAAGAATTTGGAAACTTTATTTCTCCGTGATAATCAATTGTTTGGCACCATTCCTCGAGAGTTTGGAAACTTGGTGAACTTAACTGCATTGATACTCGACATGAACTACTTCACTGGTTCATTGCCTCAGAATATCTGCCAAGGTGGATTACTTCGAAGGTTCACTGCAAGCCACAACCAATTCAGTGGTCAACTACCCAAGAGCTTGCTAAATTGCTCTGCCTTGTTGAGGTTACGATTGAATGGAAATAAATTGAGTGGAAATATATCTGAAGTTTTTGGTGCTTATCCACGGCTCGAATTCATTGATCTTAGTGATAATCATTTGTTTGGTGAAATCTCAAGCAACTGGGCAAGTTGTCCGAAGCTAAATACGCTCCTTATTGCGTATAACAACATCACTGGCACCATACCGGCAATAATAGGAAACTTGACCCGATTAGGTGTACTTGACTTGTCTTGGAATAGATTGGTTGGGGAAATTCCTAGGCAACTTGGGAAGTTGACATCCCTTTTGAAGCTGCTATTGAATGGCAATCAACTTTCCGGTATCATTCCACAAGAATTAGGAGCTTTAACCAAGCTTCTCCTTTTAGACTTGTCTGCCAACATGTTTAGCCAGCCAATACCGGGATGTTTGGGTAATTTCACACAACTTTTTTACTTGAACTTGAGTTACAATAAGTTCAATCAAAATATTCCTGATCAGCTAGCACAGTTTGCACAATTGGGTCAGCTAGATTTGAGTCACAACTGTCTTGAAGGGGAAATTCCACGCAATATATCTGTTTTGCAAAACTTAGTAATGCTGAACATCTCCCACAACAACATCTCTGGTGAAATTCCTTCTTCTTTTGAAGATATGAAGGGGCTAATGTATGTTGATGTCTCATTCAATCAATTGCAAGGCCCTATTCCCAATAGTGCAGCATTTCTACTTGCTCCCATTGAAGCATTGGAGGGGAATAAAGGATTATGTGGCAATCTAATAGGGATGACACAGTGCAGCCGTGCCTCCAAGAAACACCATCATGTTTTGGCAAGTAGAATTCATGTCATTTTGTTTATTTCTGGTTCTTTGGGAGTTGTACTAGTCATTTTCATTGTACTTTACTTGATCTATGGAAGGAAAAAATACTCACAAGGTGAACAAATAATAGAAGAAGGTGAGATTCACCAACAAGGTGAAGTTCATGAAGACGACCTCCTCATCCAATCTTCTGCTGAAGGAAAAAAATTGTTTGATGAAATAATTCAAGTCACGGAGGATTTTCACAACAAATTTCGCATTGGTATTGGAGGCGAAGGGAGTGTATACAAAGTGCAGTTGGAATCAATTGGCACTGTAGCTATTAAGAAACTCCATGCCTTGCCTGATGGTAGAGGATATGACAAAGAAAGTTTGAAGGAGCTACAAGCACTAGAGGGAACCGGACATCAAAACATTGTAAAGCTTTATGGTTATTGCATACATAGAAGGGTCTCATTTCTCATATATGAGTACTTTGAAAAGGGAAGCTTGGCAAATGTGTTGAGAAATGAAGACACTGCTAGAGGCCTAACTTGGTCTAGCCGGTTTAAAGTCATCAAAGGTGTGGCAGCAGCGCTATCTTATATGCACCATGATTGCAAAAGGCAATTTATCCATCGTGATATAAATAGCAAAAATATTCTTTTGGATGATGAATACGAGCCCCATATATCAGATTTCGGGCTAGCCAGAATTGTGGATTTTAATACCCCATATGAGACACGATGTGCAGGCACACCTGGATACATTCCGCCTGGTAATATAGTTCTTATTTTCTTGATGTAACATAGGGCTTAGATCATAACTAACATTGGATTGTTGTCTTTTTCTTTGCAGAATGTGTTGGAACAATGATTTTGACTCCAAAAGTTGATGTCTATTGTTTTGGAGTTCTAATATTGGAACTCATCCATGGCGAGTATTTAGATGATATGGTTTCATCATGTCAGAAGAAGGAATCAAATTGGTCATTTGATTTTTCAAAAAAAAAGAAAAAGAACTATTCATTTGCTGATGAAGATGTGTTGGACCAGCGCCCTCCAGCTCCCACAGAACTAGAAAAGTTGAAGCTCGCAAATGCCTATAAATTGGCAAGACGCTGTGTAAAAAAAGAACCAGATGGAAGGCCAACAATGAAAGACGTTTATAAGAATATTTGCCAAGAATACAACTCTAGTAGGACATTGTCGGACAATGCATCTTCCAGTAGGACATTATTGGATAACTAGTAAGTTGATGAATCAAGTTTACTGCAATTTGTTATTCTTCTGATTTTTTGTGTTGTGCTCCATGGATATGCTTTGAATATGGTAAGAGGCAGCTGTGTACATTTTTGTGTTCAATTATAGATATTTCTCACCTGTTACATTGAACTCCAATAGTTTAAGCTCCATTTGTAATTATTTGTTATTTTTTAAGATCCAAAAATCTCTAGGGTAGGTCTTCTTTTTTTTCTCAGTTAACCTCCTGTTATGTTTTATGGTTCTGATCATGTAGTTTCTTTATTTATTTTTTCTCATTTCATTCAGGGAACAGAACCATGAAGCTTTATACAATGTTACAATTCAGGGTTTCCTTAAGCAAGATGATCTCATCTAGAAACTCCCAGCCATAATCATCACCATCAGGTAAAAGATGGGGTTTCTTAAGAGAAAATATTTTGAGATCACTCAATTTAAAAAGGTTTTTACTACTTTGAAGATATTTCCATTTGATTTGGTTTCATCGAGGTGAACTTTGACCAAGGCTTGAACACATTTGCAGGCTTTTGGGGATTTCACAACCAGGACCAGGGCAATTGCTGTTTGAAGTAGACTTTTGAAGTGATCCACCTTGGAAAATCTTCTGGGGAGAATAACCTGTGAGGCCGTTTGTTCATTGCCAACAGAGCCAATCTCAACTGGTATTCAAACACTGAGGAATGGAACCAGAATATATTTTGAAATCAATCAATATAAACAGGTTTTTATTACTTTGAAGCTTGAATCTGTGAAATTTTACCTCTCATGGTAACTGATTCCATGAAATTTTAGGTCAATTGAGTCACACACGTGAAAGGAAAAGAGTTGAAAATAGATGATAAATTCAAGATGCAAAGAAGACAAGAACTGGAAAAATGTACCTCTGCGTGGAAGAATCATTCTTATATGGTAGTGTTTCAAGATCATCCTCATTTATTTGTATAGGTACGTTGGCAAACACAAGTGGCTGCCTTCTAGTCTTCTACCCCCAAACAAGTTCGACACAGTCTTTGAGAGTAATTTCTGCAAAAGTAAATTTCGCTGGCAACTAATATTTTATTGCGTGAGGTATTAGTGTGCTTGTCTGTTTTCTCTCTCCAACATTATAGGCATCATTACATGGTGTTTGCCATAATAGTTGTCTTGAACTCAGTCTTCACACTTTTGTTCTTTATATCGGGTCTGTATTTTGGTGTGTTTGATTTTTATTTTATTGACTTCATTGGAAGCTATTTATTTACTACAGCTTTATCTCTTGGGGAATTCATCAGTAGAATCACTATGAGGTGCTGAGTATTCAAAGTTGACATCGGTATGTGCTTCCTTTGTTTAGAAATCTCTCCCTCTCTCTCTCGGTTGGGGTGGCAAGATTTTTAATAATTCTGTGGCCTAAATCTTATGATTTCGACAGCCTTTTGTGATACTGAGTGGTAGCTGGTAGTAGTATCTTTTGGGATCTCTCATTTTGTTTACTTTCTTCTGGCAAAGACATTTTCAGGTCAGATCTGTGATTGCAGAATTAAGGGAACGGTTTCAATCGCATTCTATGAGGTCATATAGGTTCTGATTTCAGAGGTGTGAATCATTGTTTAATAAAAAATATACCTATTACATTTGTTAATGAGTTAATCATGCAATTTAGTTGTGCATGTATATTGTTCCCTTTTTCTACCAAATTGGTTGTCAATGTTTACATTGGTTGGCAGGTTCTTGTTTGCGCAGTTTTCCTGGTATCGGACCAAGGAATTTTCATAGGCAGGTCAAGGGTTGTTAGTAAAATTTTTGATTGCTAATACTGTAATAAGATTTATTCAATGTGTTTTAAAACAAATAAAACAGTTTAAGTTCATCAATAAACTACAATTATTCAACCTCTCACTAATGCAACTTATATAAATTTTTCAAGAAGATCCTGAAATCATTATAGTTCCTTGCGGTCTGTACTTGGATATGTAACAGTGGATGGTCATTTTTGGAATCATGATTAGCAAGAAATGGCAGGATTCATAAGTCTCATATTTGATGGAATTATCTTTTTATTTATTTATTTATTTATTTGTTGTTGCAGAATCTATGACCTATGCATGGGTGATAATCCTTCATCTTTCTTGGGAATTGAGCAACTGCAGCAGTATACACATCTGCAGCAGTGGCTTGGTCTTTCAGTTGCAGGCTCTGTAGAGCTTGGGCATATTGTAGAGTCTCCAGTTATTCGCACAGCTACTTCAATTGCTCCTCTTGGATGGAATGGAGTACCTGGCGGGAAGAACGGAGAACCTTTAAAAGTTGATATCACTGGATTTGGGTTGCATCTGTGTACACTGGTTCACGCTCAAGTGAATGGTAACTGGAATGGTCCTTGGCAATTTTATGGCTCTCCCCACCCTTCTTTTTTGAATTAATTTTACAATTAAGCACATCCAATATGATATATTAGGATACAATGACTTTAGTGCAACCTGCCACGATTGCTTCATTGTCATTGTGCATATCATCATTCATGATCAGTGTCTTTTTTAGATCACCTTTAGGACTGACTACCAAGGCTTGGCTGTTGTTGTCGTCTTTTATAGATCACCTATACTGAACACACAGAACTAATTTCCTGATACTTTTGCCAGCAGCCATTTTTTTCTTCCCTTTTTTTAAATATATGCTTCTCACTAATGTGTCTTGATTCAATTGCTTCTTTGCTACACCTGTTTGAGCTTTTGACCTGACCAATATGCTCTTCACTTCTGTACTGGTTTCTATTGAGTGCGTTCATACATTAAAGGATCACATTAAAGGAATATTTATCTTCTAAGCTTTTTTGTTACTGGAGCATTGCCTCATGATCATCATAAATTAAATGGCAAAGTGAATTGCACATTCTTTATTCTAGTGACTACTCTATAGGTTTAAGTTACGCTTACTGTAACTCTTGTTAATATAACTTTGTATTGGACTAGTATTTTTGACAAATCTACTGTTGGACTACGCCGTCTTCTTTAAATCTCCAAGCTTGCATAGTATCAAGATGATTAGATGTCAATAACTATCTTATTTATAAAATGTTTTCCTTTCAAGTTTTTCCTATTTTAAAAATTTACATTAAGCATGAATTTATAGACATGTAGTAAGTAATTTATGATTGACATAAAATTTGGCATGCTATGTATGTGTTAAGAATCAATAGAACGTGTAATCCAATAGTGGGTTTTCAAAAAAAAATTTTGTAAGTATATAAATTTATTCAAAATAAATTCAAATCAAGTACATGGGATGTTTACTAGAAAAGAGTGCTAAAGAAAATAAAAACAAAGCAGAAAAAACACAACAGTTATCTAGAGCCCAGGGAGTCCGTGAAATCTAGGAGCTCCTCAATTGAAGAAGACATTGAGCATGTTGAGCTCTTGGCCCTCAAAGCATCTCATGTTTCATTCATGCCATGTACACCACATGAGACAAAATGGAACCACTATATATATATATTCCCCACAGATTGTTTTAGCTCTCTGAACCTTTTTTGACTAATTATTATCAAGTATATGTGTTTATTTGCTCCAACAGCCTGTCCTTGATTGGTTGAGAAAAGGATTTTGTGGAGTTGTATTACTCACAACTGCCAATTGCTAGGCCAAAGAAAATTGAGAAACTAGGTTAGCCATAGGTGGAGAGTATTACTATATGGCATTGTTCAGCTATTATTTTGTTTCAACTTTATCTACAGAATTTGATATTTATTTATTTATTTTTAACACCCGAATATTTTTGTGAATGAGAGTATTCTTAGGAAGATAACACTACAGAAGCTATGAGTCATTTGAGATTGTTGGTGGTGTTTTAGAGAGTGATCAATATCCCATTTTGACAAATGGTGCGTTCTGGTTCACAGTAGTGGATTTTGTATGGCCATTAGAGTTTTATGAAATGGAATCTAATTGCGTTCCATGCCTTGCTGCTGAAGTTGTCCTGACACTTGGTGCAGTGTTTATGGTTTTCACTTTTCAATTGTTCTGTTTTTGGCCAACATAATTTTGATAGCATATTTTCTTCTGTAACACAAACTCAACTATCCACCTGTCCATATGCATATGTGTGGGTGGAGCTTGAGAATGAAAAAAGGGGGGGGGGGGGGGAGGTGGGTGGGTAGTGTAGCCTTTTTATTTTTTTCCCAGAACCTCCATGGGTGTCTTTTGGTTTCAGATACATCATGATTTTGTGTTTATCCCATTCAGGTGTTCTACTAGAGTGGAATCATTCCCCTCAGTTCCGAATTATTCTTCAAATTGTGAAATGGAGGGAGAATTACAACAAATGCGAGTTTTGGTTGGAGCGCCATTGAGACAACCACCAAAGCATCAGATAGTGGCAGATCCATTGATGCCTTTGTTTTCTTCTATTGATTCAGATGCTGCCCATGTCAATCATGAAAATACTTCAGGTTCCTTTTGTGATGAAAAATTTATTCGCCCTGAAGGTTTGAATGATTTTTTTGTGTTCTGCACCAGTGATTTTGCTACTGTCTCTAAGGAGGTTCATGTCAGAACTCGTAGGGTCTGGTTGCTTGGCCTTGAGGTACTGATGTTTGAATATATATGAAAAATATGATTTACAAAATACAATTTTTTTTTTTTTTGGTTATTTATATAGTGACACATGACTTTTGGGCTATTTAGGGTGCTGGTAAAACTTCTCTTCTTAAGACAATACTTGGTCAAAGTAGAGTAAACACTATTGCCAATGTTGAGAATAAGCTTCCTGAGACTGATGATCAAGAAGGGATTGCTGGTGGTTTCTGCTACTGTGTTTCAGCAGGGGTAAATTTACAGGTATACTTTTATTTATTTATTTATTTTAATTGTTTAAATTTTTTTTTTTTTTTTTTTACTGTAAAAGGTGTTACTTGTTTATAGGGCATTTTTATTCTCCTCTATTACACTTTAACGTTGGCATCTTATTTGATTGGTCTCAGGTTTAGGGACTCACATCTAGTAAATCTCTCCCGTTGTTTGTAGATTCGCTTCTTTCTTGTATATCGTTTCTGTTTTCTTTTGTATTTTTTGGCTGCTTTATGTTTTTTGCATAAAGAAGTCCTTTATTAATAATAATTTTTCTTACCCATAAAAAAAAAATGCTGTAATTTCTACCAATTGTACCATACTACACTTATAGCTGATCAAGCCGTTCTGAGTGACCCAAGCATGCCAGTGAGTTTTAGTTCAAATGGCACCTCCTGCTTGTAAGAGTAAGGTGGAGGATAAGGTTGTGGGTTTGAGATCCACTTGCATGTATAACTTACAAATAAAGAAAAGTAGTGACCTAGGCATTTTGACCCTGATAATCCATCTTGGACATGCTTGATATTATTTCACTTGTGGGGAGCCAATTAACTGTAGTTCACAGGGTACTTTCTCTTGCCATAAAGAATGGGTGGAGGTTGACATTCTTCTACCAGAGGTTGTTAAGTTGTTTACAGTGAAAAGGATCTAGTTGAAGTGTTTATATTTACTAACTCATTGAGCAATGTAGATGCTTCATGCTAGTTAATGATTTTGATGAGATATGGCCTCTATGGCTAGGATAGATGGAGTTTAGGCAGAGTATGCTCACAGCTTCTAATTATATCATTGATCTGATTTGGTCGAGAAGGATTTTTCATGTGTTTATCATCTCTCTCATGGTTATTATTAGTATATTTCATGACTTTTTGTCTTTAATTTCTCTCCCCCTGTTCATATATTTATTTAATTATTTTCACTGCAGGATCTGAATAGGGAAGTTTCTCGTTTCAGAGATGAACTATGGATGGGAATTCGTGATCTTAGTTGGAAGACAGATCTGATTGTTCTTGTGCATAACCTGTCCCATAAAATACCTCGATACAATCACTCAGATTTGTCACAACAGAAGCCAGTCCTTTCTCTTCTGTCGGATGAGGCCAAATCTCTAGGAATCCCTTGGGTTCTTGCCATAACAAACAAATTATAGATATTTCTCACCTGTTACATTGAACTCCAATAGTTGAAGCTCCATTTGTAATTATTTTTGATTTTTTAAGATCCAAAAATCTCTAGGGTAGGTCTTCTTTTTTTTCTCTGTTAACCTCCTGTTATGTTTTATGGCTCTGATCATGTAGTTTCTTTATTCATTTTTTCTCATTTCATTCAGGGAACAGAACCATGCGGCTTTATACAATGTTACAATTCAGGATTTCCTTAAGCAAGATGATCTCATCTAGAAACTCCTAGCCATAATCATCACCATCAGGTAAAAGATGGGGTTTCTTAAGAGCTATATTACCACTTGGGTTTCTTAAGAGAAAATATTTTGAGATCACTCAATTTAAAAAGGTTTTTACTACTTGAAGATATTTCCATTTGATTTGTTTTCATCGAGGTGAACTTTGACCAAGGCTTGAACACATATGCAGGCTTTTGGGGATTTCACCATCAGGACCAGGGTAATTGCTGTTTGAATTAGACTTTTGAAGTGATCCACCTTGGAAAATCTTCTGGGGAGAATAACCTGTGAGGCAGTTTGTTCATTGCCAACAGAGCCAATCTCAACGGGTGTTCAAACACTGAGGAATGGAACCAGAATATATTTTGAAATCAATCAATATAAACAGGTTTTATTACTTTGAAGCTTGAATCGGTGAAATTTTACCTCTCATGGTAACTGATTCCATGAAATTCTAGGTCAATTGAGTCACACATGTGAAAGGAAAAGAGTTGAAAATAGATGATAAATTTAGGATGCAAAGAAGACAAGAACTGGAAAAATGTACCTCTGCATGGAAGAATCATTCTTATATAGTAGTGTTTCAAGATCATCCTCATTTATTTGTATAGGTATGTTGGCAAACACGTGATCATAAACTTATATAGTTATAGATCATAGAATTTAGAGGTATGATTAAATATCATATGTTATCAGATCTAATAAAAAAATAAAAAAGATCAAGGATTTTTTCTTACAATAAGTAGGGGAGGGGGATTCAAACCTAGGTTTTCCAGATAGAGAAAGCCAAGAAATGCCACCAAAATGAAACACTCTTGAAAAATTTGAAGATTTGTGATTGGCTAATTAGCAGTCTAATGTGTTAAAAAACTTTTAATTGCTTTCGCAGAAGCCACAAGGATAAAGTTATCAACTTATGCCTAATCTTTACTTGTCAATCTGTAAAAGTAATTAGTGCAGCAAAACACTTTTTTTTCCTTGAGTTGCATAGAGAATTTCATTGTGAAAATTTAACTATGATTACAGTATTTGTTTTTTATGAATTTATCAACAGAACTAGCAAGATCAGTCTTTAACTTCTTTATCCCCTTCCTCGCCACTTTTAATTGATCTACAACAACTGCGTTCTCAGTTTCAGACTTATTTAACTTCTTTAAGGGCTAAATTAGCTGCCTTAGAATATTAAGAACAATCCTCATCAGCTCATTGTAAGCCGTTTGAAGATCCTTCTTACCTTTGGATTCATCTTCCGATCCCTTCACTAGCCTTAAACTCTATGTCTTCCTTATCATCTACATCAGAGGGTTTTCCAGAATTCCCACCACCAACTTCAGCTATAGCAGTAGAAGCTATGAATTTTCCTTCACTATCACTGTTGTCCCCAGAACTAGAACTCTTAGTGTTACTCAAAGTAGCATTCATAGCTTCACTTAGAGTCTTTCTTAACTCTAGAACTCCCACTGGACTCTTTCCTAAACTATTTACCCTTTAGTTCCTTAGATCACCTTTGATTCTTCTTTAACTTCAGAAAATTTTTTAAGTTCTTTGCTAACAGAACTGGGTTTTCCTCAACGTCATCATCATTGGATGAGTAGGAGTCTTCTTCTTTAACAGTTTTTAGGACTACATTCTTATTTTTCTTACTGTGGGCATGGATGAGTTCATAGGTTTGCAAAGACCCTACAAGTTCATCTATCTTAAGAGATTGTAAGTCTTTGCTCTCTTTAAAGGAAATAACCTTAGAAGGGGACCTCTCAAGCAAAGTTCTCAAGACTTTCCTAACTATCTTAGGTTCATTGATTTTCTCACTTAGATTGAACTTTGAGTTCTCTGCTTCAAACTTGGTGGTTAACATGTGGAGTTTGGGGTTTTTGACTGCTTTAGTGTCTTCATGAGTAGTTTCTAGGATAGACCAGGCTTACCTAGTAGTTTCTACGTTCAAATTCACCCTAAACTTATCTGGGGAGACAACCAAATCTTGAAGCAAATCTCAAAGTTTTTGTAACAGGGTTTTGGTTGACCAAGAGTCTACTAAGACTACCAAAAGTTTTTTATTTGGTTTTCAATTTCGCAAGGCCAATCCTTCATTCTTGCACGACCGAGCTTGTCATTCTTGCACAATGAACAGAAGCTTCAACCTTCAGCCTTCATTACCACTATTTACATTACAATATCAAAACTCAGCAATACATTTACATTGCTTATGGAATTAGCCTACACTTGAAAATCCTAACAAAAAATATTATTGTTTTAAATTAAAGTAGGAAATAGAAAATCCGATCCTTAAACATGTAAATTTCACAAATAGAAGCATTTATAGAAATAAAACTTTTGAGGTGTTATTGCAACATATGTGTTTCCTTAACATGGCTCAATGGCATAAGGACTAAGCTTGGAAGTTTTATGGATAAACTATAGCCATAAGAGTATCAGCCATGGTATTGTTTGACTTTGAATTAAGAGGAAAGAAAAATGGATAGAGCTCATATCGGACATAACAACTACTATATAGAACTCTGCATCCTTTCTGGTCTTTACAATAGGTTTCAAAATTGCCCACAGCAATGGCCAGACACTGTGCACAATCTATCTGAGATAGGTCTTTTGTGCATTGCACCAATGCATACAGTGTCACAAATGATGTCAACTTGGTCTCACCTTTTCCAAGCCCTTCATTCTTTGTCTCAACAGCTTGTGCTCTAATCTGATCCATCAGAGTACCTAGTTCTTTGTTAAAATTCTTGGGATCGGTTACATTTTCCACATTCCAATAGAAAATACCAAAAGATGTATCAATTTCTCCAATGAACCTTTTATTGTTGTAATGTAAAAAGCAATGGTCATACCAAATTCTTGCATCGGTTTGGTTAGAACAGCGTTGGCGGATTTGCTTTGCTGCATCTTGGATGCAACTTGAGCAGTCTGTCCTGCTCTACATTGTCCAAGACCAAAAACTTGGTCTTGGTTTTTATCATATGAAGTAGCAATAAAACCATTGGAGGTGGTTTTGGAAACCAATTCAGCTAATAAGCGATCAATATTTGCTGATATTTGGCTACCACTACCAATATTAGTGTCTGTATTGCAAAACTGACCCGAGGGGTCTTCAGATTCAGCATTGCAAATGCAGAAAGCTAGTAAGAGAAGAATTTTGTAATTCAAATTCATACTTCTCCTTTGTAGCAATCTCACGTAAAGCTTCATTTCATAAGGTCCTTTTAATTAGGAAGTGGACTTGATATGTGAATGCATGTGAGGATAAAACAGCAGACATTCTTGACTTGTTTGCTTACACTACAACAAACTTGAGTTTTTTCAACATATTTATATCTACGGTCACTAAAAAATGTAAATAAAAGTTTAATTTTCTACGGTTGAGTACAACTGTAAAGTAAAAATAAGGAAATTCATAATCTTATTTCTGCAGTTGTTATAACTGTTGAAAAAAAGTATAGAAAAATATTTGATTTTAGTTTTTTTCTGCAGGCACCATAGGAAAAGGAGGTCAAAAGAGAGAATAGCTTAATCAACAACTTGATCAACTGTAGAGAAAATAAATTAAATTTTGTATCAACGGTTGTAAAACGTTGAAAAACAATAACACTATATTGTATAAAAGCTCATTTTAAACTCAGAGAAACGCTAAGGAGATAGATATTTCCAAAGGGGCTCTCTCGCTCATAGCTCACATCTCTCTCGGCTCCTCACAGGTTCTTAGATCCTCACAGGTTCTTTCTCTCTCTCTCTCTCTCTCTCTCTCTCTCTCTTCCTTGTGTTTTTCTATTATTTTCTCGGAAACCTAACAGAATTTTTGACTTTGGTTGATTTTTCTTTGCTTCAGATTCACCGAGTTGGTACTATCGCATCCAAATCTGGTATATATTCACACTTTTACCTATCCAAACCTCTGATTAGGTATCTTCTATACATTGATGAATCCAATTTCACATTCTCCTTGAAAACCTAACCTTCAATTTTCTATTTCTTTGCTTCAGATTCACCGAGTTGGTACAATCGCATCCAAATCTTGTATATATTCACACTTTTCCCTATCCAAACCTCTAATTAGGTTTCTTCTATACGTTGATGAATCCAATTTCACATTCTCCTTGAAAACGTAACTTTCAGTTTTCTATTTCTTTGTTTTTCCATAGATAGCATAAACGTTTTGTTTTTTATTTTGGATTTTTTTTATGTAACTTGTATAATTAAACTGCAAATCTAGAATTATTGTTTATTAATATAATTACTCTTACTGTATAATTTAGGTTTGTTTTTCAATGGTCTTTTGGAATTCAGAGTCTGATGCGTTTTTCATGAGTGTTTTTCAATGGTCTTTTGGAATTCAGCTTTGAGGCTTATAGGAATAGGTTTCTCTGAAAAAAAAAATGTGGTGGTATAATGAGCAAGAATTATGTGCTGCCTTAGTGGTATGATGGCAATTTTTGTAATGCGTTTCTGTCAAAATTTTTTATTAGGTAGTATATATGATTAGTAGTTTGATTGATAGATTTATTGCTTTTCATGTAAATAATTTTAGGAAAAGAAAATTTTTGCTTGAAAAGATAGAAATCTTTTGTAGAATGATAACCTAACAAAGCCTTTGGTTACAACTTCTAATTTTATATTTTTGAAATATGCTTAATTAGACTTTGTTCTTGTCGTTTTCAATTGTTTAATTCTAGGTGATTATCAAGGTTATGAAAATGGACGAGGCTAAACCTTTCAATGTTCCAGCAGATGTGGCTGCTTTGGGAACAACTGTAAGTGACACGTTTTGTAAGTATATTTTTTGGCATGCATAGATGGTGCTAAGGAACAATGCTTCAGTCTGCCCTTAAGTAAGGAGGAAATTGCAGGGTAGAAAATTAAATCATTCATCCATCTCAATTAGACCTTACACCTGAATATGCATCTGTCTCTGAACTCTGGTGCGAAAGATATAATGTAGCCAAGAAAATAGGAGCTCTTGTCAATTTTTAAGACCTTACACCTGAATATGCATCTGTTTATTCCCTTCTTAAAGAACTGCAAGTTTGGTGTTTAGCTTGTTATCCCATCTCCCTTTGTCAGCCTTTTGTAATTGTCGTGTATTAAAAAGAAAAAGAGTCTTTTTGTAACTATCGTGTACTTGGAAGAAAAGAGTATATTTTTAACTAAATCACATGGTTTTTAAAATTTCATTATGCTTCCTGAAGTCATATAGTATCGTATAAAGTAACTTAGAAATTATATATCAAGTACTTTATGTTTTCAGGTCCTCATATACCATATATATACCACTTTGCTTTGCCATATCTGTGGTATGTATTATCTTGTGTGTTCCTAATCCTTATTTTTGATATGTGGTGCTTTTAGGCAAAAAGAAATACGGTGTCTAGCATCTAGATTCTTCTTGTCACATTACAAAATTTGATTTAGGACACAAAATAACCATTCACGGGTATCACCAATCATTGTGAAAATTGAAATTGTTGAGAATTTAACTTAATTCTTAGAATTTGTGAGACCAAAATATGAGTTTTTAACACTTTTTAGTGTGTTAATTCCTCTCTATTAAAATTGCTGTCTTTCTCCAGGTCACACAAAGGTCTTGCCTAACATCAAAAGCATTATAGTAAAAATTGGATTCTTTGCTCTTCTTTATGATTAAATTGCTGTGGTTTTTGTTGCAGTGTTCATTTGGTGGAATTGCAAGGTATAGGTGAACTGTATGCTATGAAGGCAATGGAAAAGTCAATGATGCTGAACTGTAACAAGGTATGAATATGTAAGAGAATTGTTATTTGACTGTTTAAAGATACCTAGCCCTTTCCTTTCTACCTGAAATCAATGTAACAAAATAGAATATTTAAAATACAATTTATATTGCTTTTATCAATTGTAAGTACAATGCTTTGGATACAATTATAGGCATAGGAATTTGTTGCATAATGAACATGTGTATGATTAGTATTATTAAGCATTGAATATTGACTGACTATAATCTTAAATATGCTGGGAAGCAGTCCAAAAGTTCGTGGTCTTTTAACATTCCATCTGTTAAACTATGTTGTGGTCCATTGCTCCTTTGTTTTTTAGGCACTTCAGTACAACTTCTCAATCATGCTCCATCTGTTAACACATGCTGTGTCCTGGTGTATTACTGAATCTGAATTAAGTTCGCATAGTCTGGACCTCTAAAGGTAGCCTATTTATCCGAGTTCTTAGGGAAAACAAAATTGGAACTGTAAAAGACAATGAAGGTTCTTACACTACCTCTGCTATGAATTAATGATGAGTCAAATTAGTTAGGTAAAGTCACCATCTTTGGGGAGTCCGTGGATGAGTAGAGAATAAAATCATGTGCTTAATTTGGGTATTGAGAGATTTGCAAAACTATTAAACTTATATTATATGACCCATGGCCTCAATGATGAAGTGGTTCTGCCTGCTTATGTACTTTTGCCAGTTGGGTATAGACACTGTTCAAAGCTTTAGTGGCCATCATTAATTAAGCCTAAGAAGTTTGTTACACATTTAAACTTTATTGTATTATACTATTTATAATATGTTCCTAGTAGTTCCTTAAAAAAAAAAAATTATCAATTAACTCTTAATGTCCTTAGATATGCCTACTTTTAATAATGGAATTGTTAATGTCTTTGCTCTTTTTGGGAAAAGTGACTTACATGTCTTCATTATTCTTTCCCAAGTATGGAGCTATTGCAAGAAAAGAGTCAGTTGGAATTGCTAGAAACAATGGAGCTATTGCAAGAAAAGAGTTGGCTAGAAGTGCTAGAAACTATGGAGCTATGGCAAGAGAAGGGTCTATTGGAATAGCTAGAAACAATGGAGCTATTGCAAGAGAAGAGTTGACTAGAAGTGTTAGAGACTATGGAGCTATTGCAAGAGAAGAGTCAGCTGTAAGTGCTAGAAACTATGGAGCTATGGCAAGAGAAGAGTCTACTGGAAGTGCTAGAAACAATGGAGCTATTGCAAGAGAAGAGTTGACTAGAAGTGTTAGAGACTATGGAGCTATTGCAAGAGAAGAGTCAGCTGGAAGTGCTAGAAACTATGGAGCTATGGCAAGAGAAGAATCAGCTAGAAGTGCTAGAAATAATGGAGCTATTGCAAGAGAAGAGTTTGGAACAAGTGAAAGTGGTGGCTCACGAGTTGGTAACTAAAACACTACATTTTTTGACATGTCTATCAAATTACCATTCTAATATTTGCAATTATCTGTAGTAGACATGTGCTTATCAATTTTTTTTACTACACAGGAAATAAGAAAGGGCGAGGGGCTACACGG
This sequence comes from Castanopsis chinensis, assembly GCA_032878915.1. Lineage (NCBI taxonomy): Eukaryota > Viridiplantae > Streptophyta > Magnoliopsida > Fagales > Fagaceae > Castanopsis > Castanopsis chinensis. The sequence continues at coordinate 44,631,331 of JAVQMG010000132.1, forward strand.
AATCTAAAACTTGCAAAACTTTTTACAAAGGAAAGGTTCCCAATCATATGGAAAAAGGGAAAACCAGTAGGGGAATACTCTAGAGTATTCAAATCAAAGTGTACTGCCCTTGTTAGACGGATTAGCATAGTACCTTTACAAGTCAAAGATTGGAGAGAGGTGCCTTATCAAAAGAAAAGAAAGCTATTTGATTATATATTGGTGTGTTATATAAAAGTGTTTTGAAATAAAAGTTTTCTTTATAATGCACAAATGTAATCCTTTTTAGTTTTCATTTTTTAGGAACGCTTCATTGTTGAGGGTCAAGAGACTGTTGTTTGGCGGCAAATGAATAGGTCATACAAAAATTACCGAAGCTCCTTGATGAAAAAATGGTTTAAGCCATATGAGGAGGATCTTGAGGAGGCACTAGAAATTTTGCCACCTAACATGGCAGATGATGATTGCAACTATCTTGTGAATTTATGGAGCAATAAGGACTGGAAGGTACTACTACATACGGAAATAATTATTTGTGAAATTTTATAGAGAATTAAAAATATGTTTTAATCCAATGTATGTTTTTGAATGTAGAATATGTGTGATAAAAACAAGTATAGTTGTTCCAAAAACTTTATCATTCACATTACTGGATCAAAAAGCTTCCAACAATGAAGTGTATATATCATTTTCTCAATCTTTGAAACTTAATTTTTTCAAGATAAAATATTTTTGCATAGTTATTTATGGTGCTTGACATTTTATGGAATGTCTATACTTTGTGTTGTTTAAATGATAGACATTTTATGGAATGTCTATGCTTTGTGTTGTTTAATGATAGAGGGAGAAAACTGGAGAAGATCCTAGCCGACTTCAATTATTTGAGATCACACATACGAGATCTAATGGGCAAGTTGCAAATGAAACTACACAGGAAGCATTGGTATGGAAATTCCTAAAAATGCTTGTATGTTAGGATTGGATTTGTGGATATATTGTGTAGTTGGGTTCGAGGTCAGCTAGGCCTCCAAAATTGAGAGAAGGGAAAGAACAAGAAAAGAAAAGGGATAGGTTGCATTGAAAAATATACTTTGCTTGATTACCCACTATACAACTCATTGGTCTCTTATACAACACCAAAACAACTGTCAATGACCATCAGTCTCTAACTAACTCTAACTGACTTACATAGTTACCAACCAACTCTGATGTACCTCACTTATGGACACTTAAGCATGTATTCAACTAGCACACTATCACAGCCTGCACTAGTCACTGTTGCATCATAGCTCACTGCTACATCATAGCTCTGCATCACAGCCTGCACTGCATCACAGCACTGCACTGCATCACAACCCCCTCTGCTTCACAGCTTGCACTGCATCACAGCACAGCCTGCACTGCATCACAACACCCTCTTATTATACAACATACAAACTAGTACCCACCCTCTTATTACCCAACATACAACTATGCCTAACATTGTATAACTTGTTATTAAGATTTATTTTTATATGCTACTAGAAAATGTATTTTTTTATGTGCTTTTAGCAAATGTAGTATAAAATTATAAATGCTCTGTTAATGCAGATGAAATTTAAGAGACTTACTACTGAAGTGGCTGAAGGGTCTTTGCAAATGTCCAGCGATGAAATGTTTGTAGAAGTATTTGGACCTGAACATCATGGTCGTGTTCGTGGTTATAGCGATGGTATTAGTCCTACAGAGTTATGGGGTTCCTCTTCATCTACTATTCGTGACCTCCAAATGCAATTGAAAGAATTTGAGGAAAGACGTAAGGAGAATGATGCAAACCTTTTGAGGCAATTGAAAGAATCTGAGGAAAGAAGCAAGGAGAATGATGCTAACCTTCTAAGGAAATTGAAAGAATCTGAGGAACACCGCAAGGAGAGTGACGCTAATGTACAACTCTTAAAGGCATAAGTTAATCGGGTTGAGAGTTTGCTAGCACAAGTACTCAAAAACATGGCCCCATTTGAGCTAGCTCAATCTTATTGTTCTTCTTAACTTTTCCAATCAGGTTAGTTTGTTAACTTTACTTGTTCTTTTAAGCAAAGGGTTTGTTACTTTCTTCTTTTTGTGTAATCTTTGGATAGTTGGGTTTGTTTGACACTTTTGTGTTTACATTTCAAGTTGCCATTTTTTTGTTAAGAAAGGGTAAAAAGAAATGGTTTTGGGGATATGTGATGGTTCAATAAATTTTACAGCTACTAGCTATGTTTTGAATACAAAATGTCATGGTTGAAAATGATATTTTTCCAGCTCATAATATCCATACAAGAAGAAGGTCTTGCTTTATTTTCTTATCAAACCATGATAGTTCTTGTGCTGTTAATTATTGAATCTTTTGTTAATTTTCCATTGTAGGTTGTTGTTGGAAGCATATAGAAGAAAAAAATCAGTCTGTTTTGTAGAGAAAGTATGAACTTTCTTTCTATTTTGGCTGGATACATCTTCTTGTAGATACAGTTTGAGCTATCAGCAGTCTGTCAAATGCAAAGTTTTGCAAGTTTTGATTCACCCTTTGCTTCAAGTGTAGAACAGATCTCATGATGATGATTTCCAAAATTCTTGGTTTGTGCAAAGTAAACATGTGACTTTCTCTTTACTTTTCTAAATATTCTTTGGTTCACTATGATGTCATATGAATGCAATTACTGCTATATGTAATGATTAGAACGTACAGGTGGTAGTAGAATTTCCAGGAAAATTACTTTTGTCTTGCTCTACATCTACACATTAAACTGTGAATCTGTTACCTTCTTGGTTGTCTTTTTTTTTTTTTTTTTAATACAATTCTTGTTCTCTAAGCTATGTATGTAGGACTGCAATGATGGTTTTGAATCATAGGCCTAAACTATGCAGGAGTATCCATATTCACCACCACCAATGTATTAAAGTTTACAAATTTAGAGTTCCCACATTGTGATAGTAGTGTTATTGCCATCTTTTTTAGTACTAACTACTAATACTAATACTAATACTTTTGCTTTATGGTGGATAAATAAGTTGGGTTAAGTACTTTGGTGTTACACAACCATCATCTTCCATTTTTCACTGATTTATGTTGATTTCTTAAACATAAATAAGATTCATGAGTTGGTGGAATTGCCTTTAAGGCATCCATAGCTTTTTGAAAATATTGGAGTGAAGCCTCCCAAGGGAATTTTGCTATATGGGCCTCTTGGTACTGGAAAGACACTCATAGCAAAGGGTATTGCTTTAGTTTTTTTTTTTTTTTTTTTTTTTTTTTTAAATACTTATTTCAACGGTTTCAAACGGTTGAAATTTATTTCAAGACAACATATTTCAACAGTTTTCAATAATATTTCAATGTTTAATAACTGTTGACAAAAGTGAATCACATTTTTTGACGATCACATAGGATGTAGAAAAAACGTTTCGACACAGTTTTTAGTGGCGATTCTCAACGGTCACTTGGGGCCTCATTATAATATCAGTGAAAAGTCTAAAAGGCATGTATTCAACTATGTGCAATAAAGTACAAGAGTATATCCTATATGTAGACAGATAAGGTATGTTGTATAAGTAACCTACAACTATGGACCTAAGCCTATTAGGCTAGTGTTCTAACAGCCTCCAAACCCATATTGGTGAAATGACGTCAACTTGAGTAAGGGAGTCAAAGCATGAAAGCGTCATGGTGGAGGAGGCTTAGTGAACATGTTTGCAAGATGATCTTGATAAGAAACCGATTGCAACAATAGGGCAAAGAGTAGATGATAACAAATAAAGTGACAATTAATTTCAATATGTTTGGTACACTCATAAAAGACATCATTGTGGGCAATCTGAATAGTATTCTAACAATATCAAACATATATATACACACACGCACCCATATGATTGACCTAAAAATATTCCAAAGATTGAGATTAAAAGTGTTTTTAATCTTAACCATTGAAAGCGGTATTGCCCGGGCATAATATTGCACAAAATCTCAATCCTTCTAAGCCCCCTTTTTCTTTTTCTACAAACCAACCATTGATCTATTATTGATAGATCATTTGATTAGCCATGGTTTTTTACCCAAATAACCTATTTTGTTCAAACCAACCACTTTTCCACTTTTTCTATAAATTCCAGAATTTGTAGTGTGATTTTCCCATTTGAGACTCCCAAATATCTAGAGTCTAATTTCGTAAATAAAAGTGTTTATTCATATTTTTATTTGGGATTACAGGAAATATTAATGATTTCTCATACAATCTAGCATAATAGAAAATGTTTTCTAACTTATTCTCCGGCTTGCAACCTAATACATACAAGAAAACACGTTCAAATAATATCTTCAATAAAATATGTATTTTTTTTCAGAAATTTTTTTTTGTCAAAACTAACGAAACATTAATTTTGAAAAGTTAAGGACAGATTAATACAGCACATAATCCATTTTGTTGAGTCCAAATCTCCTGTCTCATTCTTCTTGCTTCAGTATATACTCCATAAATAAAAACATGCTACATGTCCATCTAATTTATTAAATGTTAAATTTATTCCTATTATTATTTCAATTTTCTAAATATGATGGGTTATTTATTTATTTATTTTAGAAAATTGAAAAAATAGAAAGCATAAATTTAGTATTTAATAAATTAGATGGACATGTGACATGTTTTTATTTGTGGAGTATATAGTGGAGCAGAAAAAGTGGGATAGGAGATTTGGACTCCATTTTGTGTTTGAATCAAGCTCATTGAATGTGTCAATGAGTAATCATTAAGTTTATTCCAAAATAATTTTTTTCCTAAATAATCATTAAGTTTATTCCACAAAAGGAAAGGGGGATACATTACGGCATGGGCTCGAGCCCAGCTCTAGTTAGAGCAGAGGGCAAAGCTAAGATAGAGAGCAGCCCAAACCAATTAAAATTCAAGCCCCATCTCGCAGTGTACAATTCCCTATGAACAAAAAATAATAATAATTTTTCATACACCTATTAAGTCTCCTTCAAAAACTAATCGTCTGAAATTAACTTCTATTGCACACATGACATGTGGTTTCTCTTAGAAAAGCTCGTGCTTTGCTTTAGAGGAAGGGTCCAGAATCAAATTGATACACCTAAGCTTTTGCTATGAGAGAAAGGGAAAATTGCTCAACTTGAACAAAGGATTCATGGACATTGAAATTGTAATACCTCAAATAGGAATTAGAAAATTATATCTCAAAACAAATCATAAAAGCTTCAATCTTCCAAACAAAACGTTTGAAATAAATAAAGTGGAAATAAGACTATCCAAAATAACACCTCAGAATATAAACCTAGTAAAATTGGACCTGAACTTGATAACCAATCTGAACCCAAAGGAAAAATATGGGTATAGATAGAGATATTTTTTACCCTTGAAAAAACGGGTCAACCTATAGCCAACCCATTGAAATGTTCTCGAGTCGAAAAATATGGGTATGGATAGAGATATTTTTGGCCTGTGAAAAATGGGTTGACCTAAAGTTAATACATTGAAATTATGTGCAGGTTACTCCACATGTCACACAAGTTTACCCCTTTATTTTGTTCAAATGGAATTTATTTACTGCTTCTTTGCTTGTTTTAGCTTTTTAAAATTCTTTGTAAACACATTTCACACTTTCACTACTTATATTCTTTACTTCCTTTCTTTTCTTAGTTCTTTTCTTCTTATAGACACTACGGATTTTTTTTTCTTTACAAGGTTGATGCTTGAAGGCAATTTAATAAATCTTGGATTGTGTAAACTTAAGAATTTATGTTTTTAACTTTTATTTTTTAAGCATTTTTTTATTTGGAAAAAGAAAAAAAAATATTATATTTCATTTTTATTTTATATTATTATTGTTTGCATATGAAAAAAAAAATTACGAGTTTGACCCAACCTAAAAAGATCATGTAAGGTTCATAAGTTTTACAACTCATCTCACACCCGGACCCAATCAATCTAACCCATTTACCAGATCTAGGAAGAAGTACTTGAGGCGTGTACAAAGTTTCTAGTGCAGAGCTTGCCAACCTTTAACTTCCAAACATCAACTACTAAGTTGTTCTCCTTAAGTCCTTACTTTAGGGTAAATTCAAGTAATTATTGGGATGGGTGACCATTAGGTACAGTACATTAGAAATGAAACAACACACAACATTAATATTCAACAATATATTAATATAAGACTTGGTAAAGCATGAAATATTTATATGGGCAAATATAATACAAGCTTACCTTACAAACACTAAAAGATAGTAGTAGATTTTTTATTTTTTAGATAAGTAGGTATAAAACTCTGATACGAGTTACAAACACAAGGAGGAAATCTAAGAACATAGGGAAGGAATGGATGGATATCTATCAAGATAACAAATATTCTTCTAGTATAATTGGAGAATCTAATAAATTTGAGTAATGCTAGAACTGATTAACAACTGTACGGAGGTGGTGGGTAAAGTTGAGTTTTTTATCCTAATCAATTAGTTTTTTACATGTAGTCACAAATAAATCAATTAAAGAAGTAGTTATTTATTTGTTTTTATCGCTTTTTAATACGATAGTACTCTGATAAATTTTTCCTTGATGAAAGCTCATTCATGTTAACAACAGCCTTTATTGGCCCAAGAAGTTTTATAGTTAGTGGTGATTTATCATTGAGGTGAGAGTTACTGCGATTAAAAAACAAGACAGACCCACCTAACCAGCTTTGTTGATGGTATCCATTTTCAATAGAAGTGCCTACCGAACCAACTTCATGAACCCTCACATGAATGCAATTAAAACCGATTAAATAAAAGCACGTTCAGTTAACTTCTCAGATAACCATACACGTATTATATATTCTGATAACTTCCGAGAGCTTGTGATATAAGATGCTGCACATGACTGGACAAATATTCCTAACAAGCATCTTAAAATATGCACATAATAAGTCAAGTCCTTTAAACAAAAATTTTCTTCTAAACTAATTTAGAGAAGAAAAACACTAAAGTTATTATAAATTTTACTACATAAAATTTACAAACTAATATAAAAATTTAAGTGATTGATGAGTTTTAACAACCTTATAAATAAATATTTGAATTGTTTCTTTATAATTGGTGACACATCAGTATGTAAATTTAATATAATAAGAAGTTACTAGACTTATCACACGCACTTTATGAATGCAATAAAATTTTTTTTTTAGTGGTCCTATTTTGTAGCAAAAAAAAATTTTGTATTTTTATTTTATATATATAAATTTTATTTTGAAAGTCTATTTTTTTTTTTTTGAGAAACGAAAATCTAATTTATAAGTGGGTAAAAGAAATTTTGAAAATCTATAAAAGAGTAACCCTATTTTTTAGACAATATTTTGGTAGAAGTGACCAGAGTGTTCTTTAATTTTGTCTCTACTTACACATAAAAATGTAAAAATATTTTGAAACCCAAAAAAAATATCTTAATAAAAAAATTTTAAATACTAATATAGATAATAGTAATTTTTTTCTTTTCTTTTTGGGTAATAGGTATATTCTCTTAGCTCTCATTTTCATTCCTAGGTTTAGAGACTAGACAAGACCGAAGTCGTCTTTTCCCGGCCGCCTACATAGCACTATTCTTTAGAAAATCCCTACCACACATTACGTTGATGAACTTTTGAGGTGTAATTGTGTAAACCATATTATCCATTATTTTCATATGAAAGAATTTCCTCACTTATTAGAGCATTTGTATTCGACTTTTCAAAAATTTAAATAGAGTTCTATATACAAAATCACCCTTAAAGGCTCCCACATTTAATTTTCACTATTCAGGACTTGTATGGTAAGAAATTTTGAATATTGTTATTTAAATTTTGTGAAAATATATAGGTAAAAAAGTGTGTGAAAAAATATATTTTTTAATATTTATATAACAGTTTTCATTGTTAAAATGCTATTACCGGGCCTCAATTGTTTGCAAAATGCAAAGCGTGGTAGCTTTTATAAAAAAAAAAAAAACTTTTTTATTCATCTCTCTCATATGCACACACACCATGGAGAAGGTGTTGGCCATGGGGTTTAGGTGGTGTTGAGTGTATCCGTTTTGTTGATGGGCATCAAGGTTGCTGTTGAGGTGATTTATATGGTTGTGGACAGCTGATTGGCAATGATTATAACCCTTTAGGGGTGTCACAATTATCGATCTAGGCATGGAGTACCTCAAGAACAAAATTAATGATGGCCATTGTCCCAAATTTTTTTTAACGGTTTCTCAATTGAGTAGCTTAATTTCGAGTCATCATAAAATGATTTACTATTGGCGGGTTGGGGGAGGGGGAATAAAAAGAATTACTTTTATTTTCTATAACAAATAGAAAAATTAAATAAAAAAATGACTTCTTTTAATCTGTCCTTTTTTTTGGCAAATTTATCCAAACTTTACTATATACGGTGTGAAAGCTATTAAGAGTCTTTGGACCAGCATTAAGTTTTAGAGTCTAGACTCCTCACTCTAGTCCCAAACAAACATAACGAGCATTTTTTTTTTTATATAATAATTGAGTTAGCAATTTTTTATTAGTTTTTATTTGAACTCACCAATAATATTACTATTTTACCTATTATTAACAATCAATCGTATTAGTCTGTGTAAAACTTTTTTTGAAAATATCTATCACACACACTCAATTATAAACACAATACACACTTCAATTTTATGAACTAAGTGAGTTCTAATTAGTTCAACTGATAAAAATTTTTATTGCAATCAGATGATATAAACCTTCTCTACACTTTGGTGCAATGATACAGAGTTATAATCAATAGCAGAACTTATAGATTAAAATTCTAAAAAAAAAAAAATTATAAACTAAAATCATCACTGGTGTACTATGTGGAAAAGTGAACACGTAAAATAAACAATTTTTTATTTTAGAGAAATGATATGTCCATAATATTTTCACAATATTTTTACAACAAATCTTAAGTGGCAGGTTGTTACTGATTGTTATTGTTAGGACAAAAAAGTAATTTTCGTGTTAGGTTTAAATTTGAACTAATAACAACTAACCACCTATAATTTGTTGTAAAATTATTATAAAAATGTTACGGACGTAGCATCTCTCACAATAAATCTAACGGGGTGCTGTACCTGTACATGTTCAGTGCCAAACCACCAAAATCCAGATAGAAGGAAAATTTTAAGGTTGGCTGGAGTAACATACAGCAGGTACAATGTAAAGAGAGAGAACAAGAACCTACCATCAAGCAATAGCAATTTTTCAGATAATTTATCCTATACCTTCAAATATATGTCAATCCTGTATAAAGAGCAGAGACCAAGAAAACTTGGAAGCAAGCAAACTTGCTAGGAAAGCCAACAAGAAACTTAAACCAGTCAAGACCTAGGCAAGGTAGTTTCAGTCAAGCCTTTAAGTTAGAATCAAGCCAGACAGTTAATCAATATTGGCCATCAACGAGGCCAATGAGCTCTAATTCAAATGACATTTGCTTCTCCCATACAAATATATGGAAGGCGAAGTTGTGGGTTTAAAACCCCATTAGGAGCATTGAAGCTTGCCAACCTAAAAACATTAATCATTAAATAGAGAAGTTCTCTGGCTTTTACAAAATCATTACGGACTTTCATATTTATTTTTAGTATGTCATATAATCAATTAATCATCCAGCCAATTGGATGGTAAAACCATTACACCTGTGACCAAATGTTATCAAGGATCAACGGGCAGAGAGGTATAAACTATCACAAAGTAATCCTTTAATAGTTCAACTTTATTTTCTATGGGGAATTTAGTGAAGTGGGAAGTGGTGAGGAACAACCAAAAATGGGATTGATATCTTCCCATGTATAAAGTGCTTGGGGGTCTAGAGGGAAAGGGTTCGATCACAGGATTAGCAGCATATTGTAATTATTTCTCAAAAAAAAAGAAAAAAAAAAAGAAGAAGACGACTGGAGAGCCGATTATAAAGACTTTCAAAGAAGTTGTGGGGTTTACACAGCAATTAAGGCCACAAAAAAAAAAAAAAAAAAAAAGAATTCAGGGCATACTAAAGAGCTACTCATCATGACCATGCATATCCTTTTTTTTTTAGTAAGTATAATGACCATGCATATTATATATTAGGACATAATTTGACATCTGTAAACAAGCCAAACAAACTGATTGGGTATAAACAATCCCACAAAGCCAAAGAAAACACAATCAATAATATTATATATTAAAAAAAAAAAAATTCAATATTGGGGAACCTCACAGTGGTACTCTTGGACTTGGATTGAATGGCTCCTCCACATACAATACCAGATTGGCATCTGAAACCACCATTGCCCGTTGCTATTACCAAGTTGGCATACTCCACTAAGACCACCAAACAAAAATTTTGAAACCCATCTTCCCCCATTCCCGCCAACACCAACCTTGCGTTCTGTTTTCGCAACTCTCTCTCTCTCTCTCTCTCTCTCTCTCTCTCTCTCTCTCTCTCTCTCTCTCATTACTAGAACAATATTACCAAACGGTAGTTTCAGGGCTTGGGTTTTTTGAATTATAAAACGTTCAGCCTTAGAAAAAGACTAGGTATTACAATTTCTTGAATTGCTTTCCATTCTCCTCTACAACAAGAAACCACGTCTCTCTGTTTATGATTTGAGTTGTGAATGAAAAATTTTGCTCACTCCGACTCAGAGTCGGATTGATTTGCATTCAATACTAACAAATGGTATACATTCAAACGTAACAAATTAAAATTGTAAAATTATGATCTTGATTACTTCATGAACTAAGTTCAAAGAATTCAAAAATCATATACAAAAAGAATCATCATCAACATGTAGATCATCATCAATGACGGTGATAGCACTTGGATTTCTTGAAAAGATTAATCTCTGGTTCAGGCTTAGGGATGTCTCTCAAATCCACCAATTGAATCTTTCTTTTGGCCTTTTGAACTTGCTGGTATCCAAGTTGTAGCTTTCTTTTTGACGCTTCAAGTTTCAACTCCAATGACTTCTTCTTCTCCTCTTGCTCCTTTTGCGCTTTCCTTTGCCGCCATGCCGCCAAATTAATCTTGACCACAATCCTCTCTTTCTTTTCAATATTCTCGGCAGTTTTACTGGCAGCAGAAGACAACGTTGAGATCGCTTCCTTCTTGTTACCATCATCTTGCTGCAGCTTTGAAGGAAACCCAGAAGCAGAAGCAGAAGAGAGAGTCTTCTTCAAACCCATACGAGGGTTAGGATCTAAACCCATAGCCACACGAGTTCTTGCATCTAAACCCAAAAGCATAGCCATAGCCATGACTACTGAAATCTTCAAGAGAGAGTATTTTTGCGTTTAGTTTTTTCTTGCCAAAGTGGGGTAGATATATATACAAAAATTTACTACATTACTCTCCGACTCCCACACGGAGACGGAGAGACTCTCACTCTCTGTTTTGATATCACCGACTCAGAGGAATACTTTCATCCCACGCAACCCCAACTAGCCGTTACACTATTTCAATCTCTTTATTTAGTTTCCATTCCCTCTCTTCCAATTATTTGATCTAAGAATGATGGACACTGGTTCTGATTCTCATTCAAGCATAGAAAAGGATTTCTTCTATACCCAGTAAAACTCTAGTAAAATTAAATTCCTTCAATAATAGGAATGGAAAGGCCTTGAAGTATTATGCATTACAAGAATTAATAAAAGTTTTACACTTTTTGAATACACATGATCGTAACGTACGGTGTACCTGCTTGCTGCAAGGGCAATTCAGATTTGAATGAATTGACCAAAAAGAGAGAAATTTCCAATTGAATAATTATCTTGAAATATTCCCATCTCTCAAATTGTTAAGAGAGCTTCACATAGGCCGTGGGATCTTTCTTCTTCTTTTTCTTGAAATGTTTAGAGGCAACTTTCAACGCCTTAGTCCAATCCTGTAATGAACAGTGTAAAATATAATAAGAAAAATGCTTTTTTGTTTTTTTAATCAGATTATGAACCAAAATAAATTGCACACAATAGAGACAAAGTTTTCCTACAAATTTTTTTTTCTCTCTTAAAAGGGCTTATTAATTTCAGGTTAATTGTCTCAAAATTTCAGATTAAAAAATATAGAAATAAAGAAAACAAAATAATAGAAATTCTCTAGAAAGAAATACGTTTGTGGTGTGTGGGAAACAAGTAAAAGTGGGCTTTAGAGGAGTTGGGGAGAACTCAGATGCCTTGGTTTTGTTCTTGTGCATGTGTTTCATCTTCAAAACATTGAGATTAAGATTGATGTTGAGCTTCTTCTTGACGTTGGAAGTGACTTTCTTCAACTTGGTTTTGTTGCTCAACACCATAGCACCACCACCAAATGAGATCTTTCTATTTGTGGGTGTCATGAAATCCAAATCTTCAAAATCAGAATCCAAGTCCTTGGCACTGTTAGCCCGAGGGACCAAAGGGGACCATATTGAGCTCTGCGTGTAGTCGAAGTCGAAAGCCGATGACTTGTCAAGGAATTTGCAGAGAAGCTCTTTTGACATCAATGGTTCTAAGTGGTACACCACTTTTGTAGTGCCCATAACAAGCCTCTCTTTCTCTTCTTCTTCTACTTGCTCTGAATCTTCTGTATAAGATACTCTCTACATAAAATGTTGTGATCTTTTTTGCCTTTTTTGGCTTTCTGTTTCCTTTGTGGGATTTGGACCGTTTGGGACTTGTGTTCAAACTTGTGTTTAAAGCAAACGTGAGGGAAGAAAGAACAACAGGATGTTTTGCAAAGTTACCGTTAAATTTTCAATTTTAAATGTGATGTGCCTGCTTTGTCCCTTGTTTCTTAACCATTTTCTCGATTTTGCCCTCCATTTTTGCTTTTTTCTCATTTTGGTCCATGGAGTGAGTGATATAGGTGTCATGTCACGTGTACCATACCCACAATAGTTTAGAACTGTGAATAATCTAATAAAAAGTGACCAGAGAATCTTAGGAACATGCAGTCAATTTTCGCTGCAACCAAATAAAATAAAAATAAAGCATTTATTTATTTATTTTTTTTGAAAGGAAACTTTGATATATTTCACTAAAGAAACTGAACGAGAATTACAAATAGAGGGAAAGCCAAAGCAACAAGAAAACCCAAAAGGGCCTTTAATAATTAGACCGATCAAGTAGAAGAGTTTGCTGCAGAAAAGGAGGGTCCATCCCGAACCAAGTTTGAGAGGTTTCTACATAACTTGTTACCTTGGCTAAGTCGTGCGCAGCTATGTTGTAGTCTCTTTTCAGATGTCTTGCATTCCTGCTACTGAAGGGCTCTAAAATGGCAAGAGAGCCTTGTATAATGGGCCCAATGTCTCCAAAACCTGATTTTGAAACTAAGGCTTGGACAATAGCAGTAGAGTCAGATTCTAAAATTATATTTGACAGCTTCAATTCACAAGCCAACACAACCCCTTCTTCAATGGCAAAAGCTTCAGTTACTTTCGCCGAGTAGGTAGCAGGAAGAAGTTTCCCCTGTGCTGCAACCACACAACCTCGGCAGTCTCTAATTACAACTCCAACACTAGAAGGCTTTCCATTCATTGATGTTGCTCCATCTACATTAATCTTATATGTATTTGGAGGAGGAGAAGCCCATCCCACCTCAGGAGACTGTTGCCAAAGAAGAGTTGCTGAGATGGCCCCCTTGAAATCACTCATTAATTTTTAAGCATATCCCCAAATTTGCGCTGATGGAAGCTTCACAGCCTCATGAACTACCTGGTTACGATTGTACCATATAGACCAAGCAGTGACAAAAAATATCTCCAAGTCATGTGAGGTGCCCTTCTCCAAGATTTGCATTGCAACATCAATGAAAGCATGGTTTTCAACCAAAAAGCTTATAGGACAGGCTTGCCAATGCCACCATACTTCTCGGACATTTTCACAAAAAATCAAGGCATGTTGGGTGCTTTCAGGGGCTTTTCCACATAAGGGACATAAAGCAGTAGTCCCAATTCCCCTATTGCTCAGATTTACACATGTTGGTAGACCATTTATACATGCTCTCCATGAAAAAATCCTGACTTTGGGGGGAATCTTAAGCTAACACATTTTTTTCCATAGCGGGGTTCTGTAGTCCCCAGTAGAGCTTTCACCCTTCTCTATCTTGTCAATTAGTGGAATGGCAACATTATAAGCACTTTTGACCAAGAAGACACCACGTTTATTTCCAACCCAAACAATTTTATCATTTGGGAGGGAATGGCTTACTGGAATATGGAGGATGGTGTCTGCTTCAAAGGGAAGGAAAAGGGCCTGCACTAGATCAGTTTTCCACCTCCTTGTATCTTTATCAATGAGTGAGGAGACCATGGGGAAATCATCAAAGGGCTGTGGGGGTGAGCAAACTCTGTATGTGGTTGGTGTGGGAAGCCATTTGTCCTCCCAAATGTGGATTCACTTTCCATTACCCACGTTCCATCTTGTACCTCTTCTAATGACTTCCAAACTGTTGTGAATACTTCGCCAAGCATAAGATGGGTTGCTGCCTAATTTGCTCCTAAGACATCTCCATTAGGATAATACTTGGCTTTGTATATACGGGCCACAAGAGAACTTTTATTTGTGAGGAGTCACCATCCTTGTTTAGCTAATATTGTAAGATTAAAAGCTTGTAGATTCCGGAACCCCATACCACCCTCAAACTTTGATGTACACATTCGTTTCCACCTAACCCAAGCTATTTTTGCCTCCTCACCTTTCTGCCCCCACCAGAAATTTCTAGTCATCCTTTCCAAGTCTTTACATAACCCCTTTGGTAAAAGGAAGCAACTCATTGTATACATTGGGATTGCTTGTGCAACCACCTTAATTAGGATTTCCTTACCACCCAAAGACAATATTTTCTCCCTCCAGCCTGATAGTTTCTTTGCCACCTTTTCTTTGATTTCTGCGAAAACTTGAATCTTGGATTTTCCAATCATAGATGGGAGGCCAAGGTATTTTCCATGCCTAGAATCTTCCATAGGCCCAAGAATGCTAAGAACTTCACCCCTTTTCTCACTGGCTGTGTTTTGGCTAAAGAAAACTGAGGATTTATCTGCATTAATTTTCCGCCCCGATGCTGCTTCATAGTGCTCTAATATTTCTACAGGCTTGTGACATTCTTGGCTATCCGCTCTACAGAATAAAAGACTATCATCTGCAAAGAACAGATGAATGACTTTTGGGCAGCCCCTGCAAATAGAAATACCACTGAGCCCATTTTTGTTATTAGCTTCCATAATAAGAGCTGAAAAATCTTCATTGCATAAAAGAAACAGATAGGATGATAGGGGGTCACCCTGCTGTAGTCCCCTAGATGGGACGATGTTGCCATGTGCTTCCCCATTGATTAGGATCGAGTAGGAAACAGTTGAGATACATTTCATGATCCAAGCAATCCATTTTTCATGGAAACCTAGCTTTTTCATTACTTTTTCCACAAAAACCCACTCTACTCTATCGTAGGCTTTGCTCATGTCTAGTTTAATTGCCATATAGCTTTCTTTGCCTTCCTTCTTATGCTCTAGATAGTGCATTACTTCAAAAGCAACCAGTATATTATCCGTAATCAATAGTTCTGATTAAAAGTCATTCTGATTTTCTAAAATAATCTTAGGAAGCACTGTTTTGAGACGATTAGCCAGCACCTTGGAGATTAACTTGTAAGTAACATTGATAAGGCTAATAGGACGAAATTCCTTCATTCTAGTGGGGTTTTTAACTTTGGGCACTAGGGTTATATTTCTTTTATTAATCTCATCCATAGGCATATTAGAGTTCAGAACATTGAGCACCATTTTAGTAATATCTGGGCCAACAAAATTCCAGAATTTTTAATAAAATATAGCAGACATACCATCTGGTCCGGGGGCTTTTGTTGGATGCATCTGTTGGAGAGCTGATCTGACCTCTTCTGCTGTGAAAGCCTTGATGAGATTCTCATTCATATCGTTGGTTACCTTAGGATGGATAAGGCTGGTCACTTCTTCAACTCGGTTAGGACATATGGTGGTGTAGATGTTCTTAAAGTATGATATGGCAGTGGTTGCTATGCTAGCTCTATCATCACACCAAGTTCCATTTTCACTCCATAAGCCAGTGATAGTATTCTTTCTCTGACATTCTGAGGCATGATGGTGGAATTACTTTGTGTTTTGGTCTCCTTCACTAAGCCATTGGACTCTTGACCTTTGCGCCCACCAAATCTCTTCCCTGTCAAGAAGTACATTAATTTCGCGCCTTAGCTGATTTATTTCTGCCCCATTCTGTCCTTCCCTGTCCTAAATCATCAAATTACTAAGAACCTTCTTCTTCTCCTTAATCTGTTTAGTAGTGTGTCCAAAAACTGAATTACTCCAAATTGATAGGGCGGATGCACACTGTTTAATCTTAGCTGCAATACCTCCTGGTGTGCTTGGTTCCATACTTTCATTCCAACTTTCTTCAATTATCTCTTTTCAATCAACTCTTCTAGTCCACATGGCTTCAAAATGGAACCTACGCCCTCTACGTTGACCATTGGTTATGGACTCGGTTAGTAAAAGTGGACAGTGATCAGATGTTGTGTCAACTAGATGGTGTACCTTGATACTGCTAAAGTGGTCAAGCCAGTCAACTGTTCCAAAAGCTCGATCAAGCTTCAGATAAATTCTATCGTCCCCTTCTTGTTGGTTACATCAAGTAAAATCTGAACTGCAATAACCCATATCTTTAAAATTACATCTGTCAACCGCATTGCGAAAACTAACCATCTGTTGTTGAGGCCTTGGGGCACCTCCCAATTTTTCCTTTCTTGAGAGAATCTCATTAAGGTCTTCAAAACATAACCATGGTAGCTTGTATTGCCTGTTTAGAGTTTCCAAAAAATCCCACAACTCCTTTCTTCGATGAGTTTCCGGATGCCCTTAAAAACCAGTTATTCTCCATCTAAAGAATTTATAATGATTAGCTGCTTGTGAATTTATATTTAATAATAATACTAGAAATATGTGATGAAATCATAGAAGTGTTCGTCTCTTATATATTAACTAGTACTAAAAAAATAATAAATAAATAAAAACTAGCACTTTCCGTAAAAAAAAAAAAAAAAAAAAATACTAGTACTTAAAGTAAATATTTTTTTTTAGAAGAACTAAAAGTGGAGATTGATCAAGAAAGCTACTTACAGCTTGGAGGCTAGATCAAGCATCTCGATATTCAGATCCAAATTGTCTTATTTTCTTTAGATTTGAATATTTTGGGTCTTAAAAATCTAGAGCTCTAATTTGGAATTTGGATGAATGGTGAGTCCAAGCTTAATGGCTTAGAACATAATAGACCTACTACCAAGAAGATCGCACCTCAATGAGCACCCCTAGCCATGGTGGTAAACTAAGTTAGACTCTTTTACCATATGGTTGTAGTTATCGCATTTATGTATTTATTATTTCATTCACCATCAATCTTATTTAATGATACTTGACATGTGACTAGTTCTCCAACTCATAATGCAGAAGGTCGATAGAGGATGTTGTCCTTCATTCACTCCTATTTGGACTCTCTATGAGGCATAGGGTGTCTAACTTGAGCCCGATATTCAAGGGATAGTAAAATTCCAATTTTACCTTAACAAAGGTTGTACAAATATCCAAACACAATTTTAGGAAAATATATGAAATCATAAGCTTATAGTCAAAGTTTCAATAATTTGTTTTAATTTAAGAGTTATTAAAATGACATCAGGCCTAACCAATAATAGTAAGAAGGCCATGTGACCATGTGACTTGATATATTAATAGGACGATTGATCACATGACCTGATACGTCCATAAGGTGATTTGATTTGATGTATCAATGTGACGTCTGACGTTGGGTGGAGATACTCACACTAAATTACAAAATTTGAAAAGTTAAATCAATTTTTTCTAATTTATTTACATATTCACACTAAACAGCAAAAGCTTGAAAAGTTGAATTCAACATTTAGTTTCCTTCTCATTTATTTGATAGCATTCACATTGAGTGGACAAAACAATAAAACTTTTATTAAAAAAAAAATTAATAAAAGAAAGACAGAGAAACATAGATGAGATATTAGTTCAGTACTGATCTACAGGCTAGAATAGCCTATTTTCACTAGTAAGTCTGATATATAGAATGATACTATTTGAATATGTTTTTGCATTGGTCGACTGACTGGTAGGATAATTACTAATTGTATTGGATGATTTAGTATCCTTTTGGATACTGATGATAATCGTAGCGTTTTGGCTTTTTTTCTTTTTTTTTTTTTTTTTTTTTTTTTCAGAAGCGCATTTTAGCTTTTCATTGGGTCTTGTATACTGTTTACGGAACCCACAAACTTCTTTTTTCAGCAAAACTTTCATTAAAAATAGGTCACACAATACTATTCATACATTTAAAAATTATTTTACTACAGTATTTTTAGTTTTCTGTTTTTAGCAAAATAAGCGGTATCTAAATAGACCCTTAGTATTTTTATTAACTTCCTTGATCAGACCTTCATGGTTGAATATAGTTTATATGCTTGATTTATGTTATTTGTTTGTTTATGGGTTTGGTAATTGCAAATGCCAGCGTCTTTGTCTTTTTGGCCAACAACTCTATTTTTAAGAACCATCGGGTGGTTTCAAGCTGTTGAGATATCTAAAGCTAAGTCTGTGAATATAGAGTCCCAACGACTAGTTTTTAAATCTCAAGAATAGAGCAACAGCAACAGCTAGTTGTCTAAAGTATTTATTTGTAGTTGGGTAGTGTTGGTGCAAACACAATGATAATGGAAATAACACAACGAGAAATTGAATAATACTTCTGAATATTATTAATTTGAAGAGATAAATTACACAACACTTTTTGGAATAATACTTCTGAATATTATTAATTTAATCTGAATATTATTAATTTGAAGAGATAAATTACACAACACTTTTTGGTTTGAGGCGCGACACTACCCTCCCTTGCCAAGAACCTCTCTATTCTTTCTAGTATATATTGCAGTAACTTGGATTAAGTCTGAATGAGTCTATTTATAGGCTTAATGGGCCTCACGAAATTACTTCCCAAATTAATCTGATTGATTAGGTCCATTATTCTGATGTAGTGGGTGTTACAAGATTAATTGTTAGATATTAATCTGATGGGTTGGAGTTACACTTCACCTCCCCCTTGCAGACGTATCTAATCCAATATCTAAGACAATTCATGTTAACCCATTAATAACTATAATTAAAAAGAATAAAATAGTCTCTCTCATTTTCAATGTGGGATTAAACATTTTCATTAACTCCTCATCTTCCATATTCATTCTCACATCTTTGTATTTATGTTGTAACATTTATTCATTTTAATTATTTAATATTAAAATGCTCCAACAAGTTGTTGTATAGGTAGGCCAAAACAATGTCATTCTCCAAACAGTGTTAGTGAGACTGTTGTTAGTTAGACTAGGCGGGAAAGGCCGTTATTTTTCTTCCAGGATTTGCTCCACCTTTCACGAATCAATCTCGTGATTTCAGGGTTGGTTAATTAAGTAGTTACAATGAGATTATATGTATAAATAGTGACATTTGTAATGTAAATCATTGAAGCAAGCATTTACAGAAACTTTCTGGAGTTTTCTTTCATTTTCTCTCTCTTTCTCTCACTTTCTAGTTTTTTGTGATTTTGAGAATTTTTGCTTCACAGTATTTCTTCGTTTGCTCAACAATTGATTCAATCATACATTCTTAGTTCAATTTCTTTCACAAGTGACAGTGCGAATGGTAGTTTGAGTGGTTTGTGTGACGACAGGGTTTGTCTTTTTGGCTGAAATGGGTAGATAAATTATAGTACATTCCTATCAACTAGGGGGGGGGGTGTGTGTGTTCTATTTCACTATTATGATTTGATTTCCTAGATTTGACAATGTACAGAAAGAATGCGGCACTCGTTACATCTTTAGCTTCGTAATATATAATCAAAGCCATGAAATAAATCCATTTCAAATGGAGATGAACCTAATACAAAAGTTACAGTTTAAACTTAAAGCCCTATCTCAAAAAAATTAAATACATGAAAAAGGGCATGCAATATGCGTATTTAACTGAAAAGGAAAGGCATATATTACAACCACTACTATGCAAATTTCAAACCTTGGCCCCAAATATGTTTGGTGCCTCCTATTTCTTACATTATTTGTCTATCAAAGTTATACACGCAGCGAGTGAATTTCACTCCATATATAAGTAAAAACAATGTGTAGAATACCTAGTATCTTTCAATCCTTCTTCAGCAGGGCCGGCCCTTCCCTTAGGCGAGTTAGGCAATTGCCAAAGGCCCCCAAGTGGAAGGGAGGCCCCCAAATTTTAGAAAATTAGGAGTAGGCGAGTTCATAGTGTTCTTTCTCATTCTTGCTGCTTTTTTCTCTCTACTCTTGCTCTCCGCCCCTCTCATTGTTTCTCTCCACTGTTGCTGGCTGCCTGGCTCAAACTTCCTCCGATCTCATTTAAATCATCCGATTGCATCTGGCTGCCTGGCTCAAGCTTCCACTGTTGCTCTGTTTTTTGGCTGCTGCGTTTTGATTCTGCAGAATGGGTTTTGACTTTTGAGTTTGAGGTATAACTTCTGCTTTTGAGGCTTGGCTTTCTTTAGATTTGTTAAAAGTTAAGACTGGGGCTGGGCTGTATAGTGATAGTGTATATATTGAGTAATGGCTGGACCACCTGAACGTTTCATGTTTGGGCTTCAATTTTTTATTTTTATTTTTTGGTTATAGGTGCAATAGGAATATAGGATTTGTTTTATATTTGTTAAGAGTTGAGACTGGGGCTGGGCTGTATAGTGATAGTGTATATATTGAGTTATGGCTGGACCGCCTGGAAGTTTCACGTTTGGGCTTCAATATTTTTTTTGGTTATAGGTGCAATAGGAATATAGGATTTGTTTTATGTTTTTTGTGGGTGGGTCTTCTTGGCTGGGCTGGGCTGGGCTGGGCTTGGCTTGTTAGTTGTTATGGCTGTGCTTAAATTTTTTTTTTTTTTTAATTTTAATCTTGTGTTTTTTTATATATATTTTAGTTATTGGTAATATAATGAATAAATATTTATTTATGCATGTTGAAATTGCTAAAAACTTGTTATTATTCGGTGAAACTACAACAATACTTTTTGTATAAATCAGGTTCTATTTCTCATTTGCTCTATACTTGAAAATTATTTTTTATTTTAGTTTTTATAAATACTGGATGATGATAGTTTATAAAAATACTATCTTGAACTTGAATCTTTTATCAAACATGATGCTTATTATGATATTGATGATTTAGATTTATTTTCAGAGTTAAAAGTTTTAAGAGAAATTTTACAAATAAAATATTATACTCCAATTGACATACTAAATTATATAAAAAGATTAGGTTCATTTCCAAATACATGCATTGCTTATAGGACTTTACTAACAATACTTGTTACAGTAGCTTCTATAAAAAGAAGTTTTTCAAAATTAAAATTAATAAAATCATATCTAAGATCAATAACGTCTCAAGAAGGATTAAGCTGATTAGTTATATTATCGATTGAAAATGAGATGTTAAAAGAACTTGAATACAAAAAATTAATTAGTCAATTTGCATCTCAAAAGGCAAGAAAAATAGATTTTAAATGAAATATATTATAATATAAAAAATGTTAAATAAACATTAATTTAATTAATATATAAGTATAAAAAAAGCCCCATTTTAGTTCTCGCCTTAGGCCCCAAAATGTCTAGGGCCGGCCCTGTTCTTCAGCACCAAAAAGTGCTTCCTAATT
Source organism: Castanopsis chinensis (assembly GCA_032878915.1). Classification (NCBI taxonomy): domain Eukaryota; kingdom Viridiplantae; phylum Streptophyta; class Magnoliopsida; order Fagales; family Fagaceae; genus Castanopsis; species Castanopsis chinensis. The sequence continues at coordinate 44,653,077 of JAVQMG010000132.1, forward strand.
GTCTCGTCTAGTAGAAAAGGCAGAAATGCTATCAAAAGCGAAGTCCATGTCCGTGTCATTGTCCGTTTATCTTAGTTTCTGAGTTGCCATATTTCATCCAGAATAATGGTCATTTTAAGAGAGACCATCCATAGGCCTTCAGAAGGGCACGGGGCATTCGGGGGGGTCTAGGACTAGTTTGATGATGTCCTCACTAGAAGGAATTTGATGCTCACTTGCTCTAAACCCCCTGCAGCAAGAATGCCAAATGGCTTTAGCAATGGGGTAATTGAAGAATATGTGGCTGCTTGATTCTAAATCTTGACATCATAAAGGGCATGCAAGTTTCATAGAGTCGATCCACCTGAATATGTTTTCTTTGGTTGGAAGAGTTTTAGCTCCAATTCTCCAAAGAATCATTCTTAATCTTTCTGGAACTTTGAATATTGTAAGCAAGGGGAGGGAAAGGATGGCTGAGGCCGATTCATCATCAAAACAGTAATGGAAGTTGGTTTAGTTTGGTTATGACACTGAATAGACATCTGCATTTTAGTTCAAAATAAGCAAAATAAGAATCGAACTATAAAAGATTGATTGGAAGCCCAACTTCCTCAAACATAAACAAAGAAACATTAAGATTAAATTTAATTAGTAGATTTTTTTGGGGTTGGGGTGGGGTGGGGTGGGGGGGGGGGGGGGGGGGGGGATGGAATCAGTAAAAAAATTTATTCAACCAAATAGAACACAAATCCAGCAGACAACCCAGTAACTCTACTAAAGACAGCACAAGACATAGCAACTTTAGCTGCTACAGACAGGTACAAGACAAAGAACTTAAACCCAGTCTCCACACCAAAGGTGTCGGTATATAGCAAGGTTAAAATGAATCCCCTGACTTGGCTAAAAAATAAATTATATATAATTTTTTTAACCCTTAAAATAAAGGAAAATGCTATGTTCACAACATTTTCACAACATTTTTACAACAAATCCTATGTGGCAAGTTGTTATAGGTTATTAATGGTGGGGTAGAAAAGTAATTTCAGCGATAAGTTCAAATTTAAACTAATAACATCTAACCAACTCTGATTTGTTGTGAAAATGTTGTAAAAATGTTGTGGACGTAGCTAAAATAAAATTTGATCACCCTGACTCTAATTATTTTTAAACTTAGCTTAAATAAACTTGAATATGATCATCTTAGTGCTACTTTCATAATAAAAGTTAAGTTGTAAGTTGTAAGTTGTAATTGGTTTTTAACTTTTTATTTAGATTTACAACTAACATCACTTTTTTTACCAACCTTTAACATCTTATCACCTAGATTTTGTTGTGAGAGTGTTGTGCTACTAACACTACTCTTAAAAATATTTGATTTTATAAGAAAGAAAGAAAAAAACGTTTCCAAATTTTCGCTCATTTGTTTTAAAAAAAAAAACTTTCTGGAACTTTGGCATTAGCAGTGTGGAATGAAGTTGTTTTTCAATGCACTTTTCTTCTTCATCAGCAAAATATTATTCCATCGATACAACCAACAAATTTGTATCTAAGTCTGGGATTCTTTCCTCATTCTTATCTCTCTTTCTCCCTTTTATGTTTTCTTAGTTTTTTTCTCTCTCCAATCAAGTAGTTTGTTAAGTCTCTAATTCTAAGAGAATGAACGTTGTGTATTAAAAAGGACTCCTACCAGGGCTTATTAAAAAAAAAAAAAAAAAAAGGACTCCCACTAGGGTCTGAATTTTACTTGAAAAGCATTCCAAATAGTCCGGGCCACTGGATAAGGAGTTCGGTTCGGTCAAGTTTGGACAGAATAGAAGGTGTGGGTTTTCAATTTGTTCACTCCAGAGCCGACAGAAAAAGTGAGGGCCCATATTTAAATCGGTTAAAGTTGGGTTTATTCACTTCGCTAAGGAGGATCGGCTTGGGCTGGGCTTGTCCTGCGGGCCAAAATGATAAATTGGGTGTGTATATTTATATGTATAAAATTAAAAAATAATGGCCCAAACACAAATTCAAACAAGAATTTTCATTACCATGGGGGCATAAAAAGAAAAGAAAAATTTTAAATAACAAGTGATAGGCCAATGCATTGCCCAATTTTTTTAAAATGTTTTTTTTGGGGTGTAAATTAGTAATATAACTATGGTGATGCATGGAAACTCATAAGTATTGAAATTTAAAATATTAAGTAAAATTAACATTTTAACAAAGATTTACTTATAATCCTAGAAAAAAAGTTATTGTTTTTGCTTCCAATAGTTGCTAACTAATAGGCATTATCAATGAAATAATAAGTAAAATTTTATTTCTATAATTTGAGTTAATAATATTACACAAAAGGTCAACAAAAATTTATTAATATTTTAAATTATTTATATGCACACGCTTTTTTTGAGAAAAAAAAAATTATATATCACTTAGAAAGATTGTTATATAAAACTTGAGACTATGCTATGATATATAAATTTTTAATATTACAATATTTATATCAATCTTAATGTGAAAAAATGAAAAAGACATGATAGTAAAATTTATTTGATAATGAGATAAAAATTCTAGGGAAAATGAAACATCTAAAAAAATTGTTTTTCTTTAAATGTAGAGCATCAATTTTTACCATGTTAATAGTGAAATTCAGTAAGAATATTTAAAACAATATGTAACCATTTTTTAGGAGGTTGCATTTGCACAAAATGGAGATAAAACTTCGTATTTGAAACATGAAATGAAAATTTTGTATAATTTAATGATGAACATAAAAAATTATAAGTCAAATATTGTATGCGAAAATGTTGACATAACTATTAGAACTTTCATATACATAGTGAATTCCAGAATCATGCAACTATGAATAAACATTTGATCACAATTGGAAAAAATTTATATCAAATAAAAAAAAAAATATTAACTTCTAATTGATTCTCAAAGAAAAACAAATACCCACTAATTAAAACACCAAAAGAAAACATATTTGCATTAACATCAAAATAATAATAATAAATTTTAAACAATAAAAATACATAAATCAAGCTTTTGCCGCAAATATCGTTCAATCTTGAATTACATATACGAAAAAAATAAGTAAAATGAAAATTATTAAGACAAATCAAAGAATAAGGTTAGAGAGAGAGAGAGAGAGAGAGAGAGAGAGAGAGAGAGAGAGAGAGAGAGAGAGAGAGAGAGAGAGAGAGAGAGAGAGAGAGAGAGAGAGAGAGAGAGAGAGAGAGAGGTGTCCCTAATAGTGGAGAATAAAAACAAAAATTTCTCCAAACAAAAATGCAATTGTGAAAAAAAATCTTTCATCGAAATACTTAAGCTTGTTGGTTATAATAGGGACAAAGATAGGACATATTTATATCTAAAAATATAGAGGGGTAGAAGAAAATTAAACTTATTCACTAAAAAAGAGGGGATGAGAAAGATGAAACATTGGAGAAGAGGATGAAACATTATACGTGTAGATAATTGGAAGTAAATATAATTCTAATTACTAAAATAATGGTGTGATATACAAGAAAAAAAAAAACTTCTTATTAATACCCAAAGCAAATTATATATCTATACTCCTTTGTGTCAAAAAAAAAAAAAAAAAAACATCAAAAGCTAAAAGTTAGGATCATATTGCATACATTTTATTGTTATATGTCTACAATTTTAATTTCATGTGTCAAAGAAGTGGGGAAAATAAAATAACTTCTAGGCTTCTTTTCTAATTGTAATGTATTTAATTAAGGTTCTAAAATATGTTTTTTTTTTTTAATATTAATAGATAATTAGATTATACACATACTACTCAATTAAAGTACACTTTCAACAAATGTTTTTAAAAAAAAAAAAAAAAAAACAAAATACTTGAATAGCCTTTGGAAGGGGAATTGATGGAAAAATAAATAGGCAAATGAAAAATTAAGAATTAGTGGTTATAAATAAGAATAAAAATGTGAACTTAAATACCATACTAAAGAAAACCATTTATTTCATTCAAAATTTATAATTATATGCCACATGTCTAGTACTATGGCAAACATATTGACATTTACATATGATTTTTTTGTTGGCATTGTTTGTCCATATCATACCAATTAAATATAGAAATTTGTTATGTGTCATTGTAATATACTCTGAAAATGAATAAGTGCCATGGTAGGATGCATCCACTAGTTATGGAATCCAAATTTTATAATATATAATTGATAGATAGATGTGCTATATAATTTTTTTTGGATACAAGATAGAATTTTATTATAGCCTAATCTCAGTGTATATGTGTGTGAAACTCCCTTTTGGAGATTTGAACTTCGGCCCTTGCCCCCCACACCCCGCAAGCACTTATACTTGTAGAGTGATCATCGCATCAAGGGCGTGCGGTGGTGATGTGCTATATAATTAAAGTTGGGTTATAGGAATCGTGGTTGCACCAAGTGACTATCTTCTCTCCCTTTCAACTAGCTACACTTTCGAAAAGGAACCTTAAAGTATCCATTAAATTTTTTACTCTTCCATCTCTTCACATTTATATAGGTTAGCCACACTAACTCCTAGACTAGTGGAGCTTTTTTGTTCTTGTTCTCATACAAGTCTTAGTAGCAGTGAAGTCAATTTCGTATCGTACCAACCCATACGACTAGTATTTGCCATGTCGGTACCTCGACCGGTACAGAAACAAGGTTGTTTCGTGCAAGAAAAAATACCAGTCCATACCGGGTCATTTTGGCCATAACGGAGAAGATATCGGATTTTGGCCCGTAAATGCATACTAGACCGGGGAAAAAAAGTGTTTCTTTCTCACTCTCACATTCCATTGGGGATGATCTCTACATTCTCAACCTCAAGTCATTGTCATGGACTGATTTCGGCTGTCGCTACTTCATCTTCATTTTCTTCTCCTCTCTCTTTATTTGTCTAACTTTCTCTTTTCCCTCCCCCTTTGTCGGTTTTTTAGTACTTTCAAACTGATATTTACTGGTTATTTTGCACGCCTAAGAAATAGATAGCAGATAGTTATTACTTTACAACTAGCATGTTTTGACTTTTTTTACCAAACCAATTAAATATTTAAAAGCCTTCTTATCACTTTTAATAAAATATAATATTAATTGGATTGTTCTTATTTTTTAATAAACATATATATATATATATCTATATTTTTTTTATTGGGCTTGGACTGGAATGTGAGGTTAAGAATAGGGTCATTGACAATATAGTTATATTTATGATATTTAATCAATAAAACTTAATTAAATGAATATATATTCATTTATAGCAATAATTTTGAAATGGTATATCAGTATTAACCGGTACCAAAATATTTCATTTCCATGATCAAATCAAAATGGCATTCGATATATATATAGCCCTTAGTGGCTGACTGCTTAGTGATTCTTTTTTTGTTCTTATTTTTAAGCCATTTTTCTTCTTCTTTCATGCTTTCTCAATACCGTAGACTATCCATGGAAGCATTAGAAGGCCTAGGGAATAAGTTTAACCTTTCAAAAAATGCAAAAAATGGTGTGAAATGTTTTAAGAAATCAATTTTCCCTTGTCTCCTACTAGTTGCTAAATTTTTGACCTAGCGGCCTAGGGGCAAACATTAAATAAGTGGCTACTTTTTGTCCCATTTAGATTACACAAAAAAGATTTTGAGATCAAAGACATGGGAGAAAATAAATTGTTCTTTGATTTTGAGGAAGAGTATGATCTTGAGCAAGTTTTGGAACATGAGCCATGGTTGTACGATAAACATCTAGTTATTCTTGAGAGGGTGGTAGAGAATCAGGGACGGACTCGGGATTTCAAGCTGGGGGAGCCAGAGACAAGTGAAAAAAAAGAAATTTTAAATATGCATCCATATAGTATTAATAAACTATCAATCAACACAAATACCCAAAAATCATTGTTTATTTATATATTAAGATACAATCATCTACCAAAAAAAACAAAAGACACGAAACACTGTTGTTTCTTAATATAATCATCTATGAAAAGGGAACTCGATGCTCTTTCAAATCTTCAAAATCATCTATGACTGAATCCAAACTAAATGTTGAAGATATATCGTTTTTAGTGTATAACATCAAAGAGAACGTCAAAAAATCATTTTCCATTTTGTTTTGAAGGTTAGTTTTGACAACTTTCATAGCTAAAAATGCTCGCTCTGTAGTAGCAGTAGAAACTGGAAGAGTAAGCACAAGTCTCACTATGCTATAAACAAGTTTGTAGTGTTCTGAATTTCCAGTTCTCACTAACCATTGACACAACTCAGATAAACTTTTCAATTTTTTGAACTCTGGATCCTAGACTATATTATGCTCAAAATGATAAAGCTCCTTGTCCAATACTTGTTTGTCATAATCTGTGAAATCTTGTGGATAGAAATTCTTTACCAACAAACAAAGATCACTACTTCTGAAAGATTTTAATGCCTCTCAAGGTTCTAAAGCTGAGTTAAGCCTAAGTAACTTCATTGCATCTTTATTAAACTAATAATTTATTTTCTGTAGTTGAGAATCTATTGTAGCATAAAAAATAGATTTATGTCTTTGGTCTTTGGTCTGCCTTTATTTATGTCTTTGTGTTGTCTCCATCTTTCTAACACTCACCCACTAACCCAATGAATCCCACTACCGACACTAAAAACTTTTCTTTAACTTTACCTTTGTTTTTTCTGTCACTTGTCCGTTGCCCAACTCCACTTGTCTCTATTATGCCCAACTACCAGTCAATAAAGAAAAAACTAATCTCTACAACTACAAACTCTACTCTCTCTCTCTCTCTCTCTCTCTCTCTCTCTCTCTCTCTCTCTCTCTCTCTCTCTCTCTCTCTCTCTCTCTCTCTCTCTCTCTCTCTATATAATAAGAGAGAGAGTCACAAACACAGAGTGGCAGAGTCATAAAGCCAAAAAGCCAAAAAAAAAAAAAAAAAACCACTGGCAGCATAGATTCAATTCACAATCAGTCAATCACCAACATCAGTTCAGTTCATCACTCATTAGTAAAAACACAAACATGAAACACCACAAGTCCACAAGGCACAAACACAGTTTCTGTGAACCTTAGATTCTTAGATCACAAACATTTTATTAGGTTTTGAAGGAAAAGATAAGAGTAAATACCTGTGAATTGTGAAGGCTAGAGCAACGAAGCTGGGCTGGGCAGATCGAGCAATCGACGGCGACGGCAGGTGGGTCTGTCTCGCGTGGGTCTCGCTGACGTGGGTACTGGGTAGCAAGATCAAGATGGGTCTCGCAAGTGTCACGACGTGGGCGTGGGTGGTGGCATCATGGGGTGGGTGAGTGGGTCTCTCTAAGTACTCTCTGTCTCGCCTCTCAGTGCTCTCACAGTCTCACTTTCCTTTCTTTTTCTTTTTTTTTTCCCCTCATTTTTTGCTTTCTCATTTTGGTTTTGGACTGCTGAGAGCTGAGTTTTTTTATTTTATTTTATTTTTTTTATTTTATTTTATTTTATTTTATTTTTTTATTATGATTTACATGGGTCATGGGCTCTTGGGCTGGTAGGATGATGGGCTAGGGGTTCATGATTTTTGGGAGGGGGGCCCGAGCTAAAATCTAAGGGGGGCTAAGCCCTTTTTTTTTTTTTTTTGAAAATTGTAGCTGCTAATTTTTTTTTGGCCCAGGGGGGGCCTGGGCCCCCTATGGCCCCCATCTAGGTCCGTCTAAGAGAATGTTTGTATCTCTGCTCTTCCATTCCAATTCGGCTAGAATTGGAAATTAACTCAGTTTGCCAAACAATATAATTAGTAGACATTGTTTTCAAACTATATTTTTTACTAATATCTAGAGTTTAAAAGACTCGATTTTGGGCTTAAAAATTGAGTTTTTAAGACCCGATTTTAGTCTTCTAATCACGTCTGATGTGTCATTTTTTCCACGTGGCGTCTACTTGGAAAATGAGTCTCTAAGACTTGATTTATATCTGTAAAATTGCGTTCACATTGCTTTTCTTATTTTCCTTCTTTTTTTAGCGTTTCATTTTCCTCTGTTCCTTATTTTCCTTCTTTTTTTTGCGTTTCATTTTCCTCTGTGCATCTGTTCTCTGTCTCTCTCCTCACTACCACTCCATCCACTTCTTTCTTCCTCTACGCTGATCTGCACAAGCCTAGCCGCCACAGACCCATCGTTGCCGACCCACACTAACCCATCTTGGCCTCTCTTCTTTGTTTTCGGTGTTTGTGCTTGTGTTTCGGAGTGGATTTCAAGCTAAATTTTGGGCTGTGTTTGTGTTTCGGGCTGGGTTTTTGTTTCAAGCATGGGTTTGTGTTTCAGGCATAAGTTTCAGTCTCTCTCTTGTGTTTTGGGTGTGGGTTTTTAGCCTCTCGATTTGTGTTTTGGGTGTGGTTTTTGCTGGTTGTTGTCGATCTGTGGGTTTTGGCCTCTCAGTTTGTGTTTCTGATCTGGGTTGTTGTTGATCTGCTCTTTTTTTTTTTTTTTTTTTTTTGTAGTGTGGTTTTTCTACTTTTTTTTTTTGTTCTTCTTCACTTGTTTTTGATGGGCATTGGTTACATTGGCAGCGTTGAACTTTGACGGTGGTTGGTTATGATCAGGTACGACGGTACGTGGCCTTGGTTTGCTTGAAGGTGATGCGCTTGATGACCCAGTCCGGGTTGAGATTGTATTGATCATAACAGATGCAGGCTTAAAACATTTTTTGTTTTGTAGAGGGTCTTATAAATCGAGTCTTACAGACTCGATTTTTAAGTAGACACCACGTGGAAAAAATGCCAACTCAGACCTGATCAGAATATGATCGATTTTCAAGCCCAAAATCGAGTTTTTTAAAGTCGAGATATTAGTAAAAAATATAGTTTTATAATAGTGCCTACTAATTATATTATTTGGCAAACTGAGTTAATTTCCAATTTTGGCTATGCCAATTCTCTTCCTTTTGGGGACAACTCCATGATCTCCCAATCCATTTTCTGACTCTGGAGATTCGTTACTTAATAGAAAATTCGCTAAGAATGGTCCTCCATATGATGGAATCTAAAGAGGAGAGTGGCAAAGGTAACTACTTACGGGTGAGAGTTCGAATTGACATCTCTAAACATCTAAGTCAAGTTTGAAAAATAGGGCAAATGGTAAGTTGTTTGGATGAGTTGCCTTGAAGTATGAATGATTACCCAATTTTTGCTTCTGGTTTCAGAATGTAGCTCATGATGATCGAGATTGTGAATGCTGGCTAAGGATCGGAGCAAGGGAACTTTGAGAAAAGAAGAGCCGAAATATGGGGAATAATGGCTATGAGTCAAGGTCGAATTTTCAAACAAGAAAACTTTTGTCCTTGTATTTGAGGCTAAACCGACAAGCTTGGTATTATCTGCAAAAGCCCATGCAAGTGCCACCCCCAGCAAGTCGGGTCTCCTATGCTGATTTAGAACTAGTGTGAGAACTCCAAAACTAAACTTCTAGTAACGTCGACGACAGTAAGCTCCTCGACAGAGTCAGTAATCCTCGAAAAGGAAGATGGAAATCATATCTCGTCGACTTCAGATTTTCAAAAAACTTTAAAGGACATTGGCAACGAAACATGGACTGCCTTTGGATGCAAAGCCCAAGGAAACCACCAAATTTCTGTCTAAAGGTCTTAAAACTACGAGGGTTAGGCATATTCTGGGTACAACACAAAATATTCAGGAATTTGTTATAATAGATTCTGAGACTTAAAGATGCCCATAAGATGGCATGAAATTAAAATAGCAAGAAAAATGATCCATGATGCATGAACATGCATGTTTGAAAATCCAAAAGAAAAAAGAAAAAGAAAAAAAAATTGCCTAAATACATCATGAAATGCCTTAAGGGGCCAACACAACAATCCTAAGTCTATCCAATCAAGAATGTTTTAGAGAAAAGTGAAAATTAAACCCAATTCAATGAAAATGGAAAACTTTTGTCCCAGGTGAAATTTCAAGAAATGCATGAATCAAAATGAACAAGAGAGTTTAAGAGAGGTTTGAGCGTGAAACAAGAGCTTTGTCTCCAAATTTTTTGTACTAAAAACCATCTCGTACGTCTTAGAGAGGTTCAAGGGACGTACTAGGTGCCTATTTTGAAAACTTTCTTCATTAAAAAAAAAAAAAAAAAACAAAAAAACCTCTTTATAAGTCTGAGAGATGAGTGAGGGACGTATGACATATTTGTCTCAAAATTGTTTGCACTCAAAATCATCCCTAACGTTTGAGAGTAGAAAATTCTTTTCGCGAATGAGATTTTTTATTTTAATATTTTGGTCTGAGATGTAAAAATGGGAAATCAGTGAATGTAAAATGTTTTAATAGTCAAGGAAATCAAGCTTAAAATGTGGAAATAACTTGGAATATTCAATGGCGCAAGGGAATATAAAATGTCAGCCAATCACTCCAGCAGCCAGTTGAAATGACACTTCAACTGGTAGCTGCCATGACACTGCCGTTAAATCACCTTCCATCGATTTAAGTAGGCCACAGCCCTTTTTTGTGATGAACCACCTCCACAGTTTCAGGTAGGCCACAGCAAATTGCCTCCCTGCGAAGAACCCACTCTAGATCAACTACCTCTAAAATAGTCAAGAATCTCTTATGATGGAAACAACAATGTCAACATCATATAGCGGCTTGGTTCCATTAGACAAATTAACAAAAAAGTAGAATGTTGCGCATCCCAATTACCCGAAAATCATGCTGTAACAATTCATTTTAATTCGCACTTTTCTGCTGAAAGGTCTCCAGTCAACAATCAGTCAATCAGAGGCTTAGTGGTAGAACATTGATCTTATTTTTTGGTAGAACAAAAAATACTACTAATCACATCAAATTAATACAGCCTGTAAAAGATATACAACTAATTTCTCATCCAAAATTTGAATCTACAGCAGAGAAAATCTATTTTCGCAGAAGTGGAATTTAGCAACAGAATGAGAGCTAGCAACAGAAATAGCAGCTCTATTCCCTTCTGGCTACATGCTCTAAATTCCGCACGAAATATTAGTACTTCAGCTAGATTGATGTTTCTTCCTTTCATTTGTTAAGTTCAACAAAAAAAAAAAAAAATGGGAGTGGGAAGGTTGTGTATGAACTGTTAAACAAACAGGATCAAAGCGGTAAATTTCACATTTTGACATGTGAATTTATTACTGTAACATATCCAATCAAATAGGGACGCCTGTAATTTAAATCAAACCATACTTAGAAGTCACAAAAGTCACAAGATAGAATACCACAGGAAAATCATTAGAGAAGCTTTCAATGAATTAGAGCCTGAAAAAGTAGGAATTCCCAGAGTACTAGATACAGAAACATTCATTATGCGTCTAGGCTGTCTAGTGTTTATGCGAGCATATCTAAAGACCATTATTGCAAATCCTTGTGCTTATACTTTCGACCCCATAATAGAAAACAAGAAAAGAAACTAAAGTTCGAGTACAATCTTATCTGATACAGATTAATTTCATGAAAGCACCAGAACCAATAAAATAAACTTACTGGATAGACTGAATTGGGCGGGTAACTATCTAACAGAAGGAAAGGGAAAAGAACACAATGAAACACCGTATAAATGTGTAGTGTAAAACCAAAGGAACAAAGATCATTTAGCACAACAAGAGAACATCTGACTTTGCTTTGATGAGCCTCCATTAACCAGGCTTACTCGATTCCCAGATAACTCAGCCTTATAAGAATCGGAATTAATGACTTTTCTGCTGATATTGTTGTAAATCTCCCGGATGACGACCTCAAATGCAGCTTCAACATTAGTAGAATCAAGTGCAGATGTCTCCATAAAGAACAGTCCTTCCGCTTCTGCTAGGCTTTTGCCGTCCTCTACACTTACAGCTCTAATATTCTCCAAATCACACTTGTTCCCAACCAACATTCTTGCCATTGTGGTATCACAATGAGCTGCATTAATCCAATTAAAAGTTCACTTAATTCAATTTAGAGTCGAACATACAAGAAACTATCTTCATATTACAAATCAAGGGCCACAAATGGAAGAAAAAAAAAACAAATGATAAGCATAAAAGATTGCAAAAGAATGGCATCATAGGGAGAGAGAGAGAGAGAGAGAGGTGGCACGGCACAAATTCTAGAAGAGAAACAATGGAAACAATACAGAGTTTTGTTTGAAGTAAAATCTATAAATCCTGTGCCAAATTTGTTGTGGCCTTCCTTCAACTGAGATAGTATGTTAGGCCTAAATTCTAGTTGAAAATTTATATGCCTCAATGAAGCAAGGTTTAATAGAAAGTTAAACAAAAAACCAAGGGATATGCATTTTAAAGTGATTAACATATCCAAGAGTAAGATCATCACACTTTACTAAGGAGAAAAGTAGGCTCATAACCCTCAAATTCGCCAATTAGAAATAGGAATGCTCCTGAAACAAGATTTTCAACACAGTAAAGGATAACTGACTGCTAATATATGCAGTCACCAAGACACCAACCTAATGTAACAAAACTAGATGCAACACCTTGAGTAATCTATCCAGCAGTAATGGAATTTTAGATTAACCAAAGGCAGCTTTATTGTCTTGACATTCAATATGTTTGCATGATGAATATCCATAAGCTACAGCTACAACCTAATAGCTAAAAGTTTTGTCACTTTAGTTTTTAATCTGTTTCCAGCTTTTTTCCACTTGCCTTGTTAATGTTCCAATACAGATTTGGCCAGAAAAATCATTAGTTTTGCAAGGATGCTTGTTTTGTATACAGAAGCCCAAACTAGTGTTTTTCATAGCTGTGCTAACATTTTCACGAGCATCATTCTTCATGGTGTAGTAGAAGGCATGGACTCAGAAAACTAACGGAAGGGGAGTACAAAATAAGGGGGAAAGATAACCACCAGTGTTTCTCATCTTTGCTATTGGACCTTGTAAGTTTCTAATACAATGCAGCTTGCACCAGAAAAGAATACCAATATGAAAATTTGCTGCTTATAGAGTCATTTCCAGTAGAATTATAAAGGTTATTTTTAACAGAGAAACACATTGAAGATTCCTGATCTAAGCAATGTTATTCATGAAAATAAAGACCAACACACAGATTTACATGGTTCGGCAGTCTGCCCACATTCACGGGAGAAAGAATATTTATACATGCCCAAGAATCCTAACGCGGTACATTGAATTTCCCAACCACTTAAGGACACTAGTTAACTCAAAAGCTTAATCTTATGGATTTGAGCCCACTTATTCTTGTTAATTCCTCAACTCCTTTACTTTTTCTCCATGTGAGACTTGGACTCACATGTGCAAACCCAACAGATAAGTCAATCTTTCATTACACAATCTATAATCAGCCATTCATATGAAACCTATGATTTAGTGTTTTACTAAAGAAACAAGCAAGGTATCAATATCAATTCACCCATTTTCAATTTTCAACCAAAAAAAAAACACAGTTCAATAACCAAAATGAATCATCAACAGCAGCAGCAAACTTAGTATAAATCTTAATTCGATAAAAAAAAGCAGAGACCCAATAAAGATTTACACAAATCAAGAAAGAAAACCATACTTGTGAGTTCATCGAGCCATCTTTTGACACTGTCAAAAGTGGTGGTACGAGTGATATCGTAGACAATGAGAGCACCCACAGCGCCTCTATAGTAAGCAGAAGTGACAGCCCTGAAACGCTCTTGCCCAGCAGTGTCCCAGATCTGGGCTTTCACCTCCTTCCCATCGATTTCCACAGCCTGGGTCTGGAACTCGACGCCAATGGTGGCCTTGGAGTTCGTATCAAACTCGTTTCGAGCGAAGCGTGACAGCAAGTTGGACTTGCCAACAGCAGAGTCACCAATGAGAACTATCTTCAACAAGTACTCTTCACCTCCTGAAGATTGCTCATCCATTTGTAATTGTAATATAAAATATCAATCAATGGATTCCCAAATGTTATCAGTGTACAATTGTGTGTGCGTGACTATAAAGTGTTGGGTCTTTCTTTGCTTGCGCTTTTTTTTTAGTTGTGGAGGTGGGGAGTTGGGAAAGGAGATATGCGTGTGAATGGTAAATGAGAAGTTTGTTTTGCTGTGTAATGAGTTGGAGGAGTGGAGGAAAGGTAACCGATTAATCAATCAATCATAGACAATGGAATTAGTGCAGACAAACTGCGTAATTGTCGGGCAAAAATTAATGGGAAAGTTTCTACATATAAAAATGAAATAAAAGATGTTTATTTTACGCGTTCACTTTCGCACATAGTACACCGGTGATGATTTTAGTTTATACCCCTTTTTTTTTTTTTTTTTTTTTTAGAATTTTAATCTATAAGTTCTGCTATGCTATTGATTATAACTGTATGTCATGTCACCAAAGTGTAGAGAAGGTTTATATTATCTGACTCTAATAAAAAATTTTACCAGTTGAACTAATTAAAACTTACTTGGTTTAAAAAATTGAATTGTGTATTGTGTTTATAAATGAGTGTGTGTGATAGATATTTTCAAAAAAAGTTTTACAGACTAATATGGTTGATTGTTAATAGTATGTAAAATAGTAATATTAGTGGTGAGTTCGTAAAAGCCAATAAAAAATTGCTAACTCAATTATTATAAAAAAAAGAAAAGAAATGCTCTTTATGTTTGTTTGGGACTGGAGTGAGGAGTCTAGACTCTAGAACTTAATGCTGGTCCAAAGACCCTTAATAGCATTCACACCTTATATAGTAAAGTTTGGATAAATTTGCCAAAAAAAGAAAAGGACAGATTAAAAGAAGTCATTTTTTATTTAATTTTTCTATTTGTTATAGAAAATAGAAGTAATTCTTTTTATTCCCCCTCCCCAACCCGCCAATAGTAAATCATTTTATGATGACTCGAAATTAAGCTACTCAATTGAGAAACCGTTGAAAAAAAAAAAATTTGGGACAATGGCCATCATTAATTTTGTTCTTGAGGTACTCCATGCCTAGATCGATAATTGTGACACCCCTAAAGGGTTATAATCATTGCCAATCGGCTGCCCACAACCATATCAATCACCTCACTGTGGCGACTCTAGAAATTTTGTCAAGGATGTTCCTATTTCACTTTGAAAATTTTTTGGGTTATTTCGGTTTATTTCGGGTGTTTCGGTAAATACTGGCCGAAATTCAAAATTTGGCAAGCATGAAGTTTGTACTTAAAAAAAAAAAAAACCTCTTACAATCAAAACAAATTTGCATTCTGTACACTGAAAAATCTCAAAAGGAAAAAAAATAAAAATAAAAAGAAATGAAATGAACAAATGTGCCTGTACAATAAACTATAAGTTCATTTGAAATATTAAGAAAATTATTAATTATTGTTATTTAGTTGTTTCATAATTTTTTTTGTCTTTTATAAACTATAACATAATTTATTGTATTGTTGTTTCATTAATTATTAAATTATTAATTGTTATTTAGCCTAACATAATTTAATTTGTTTGTCTTTTATAATGTATTAGTTAATTAAATTATTAATTATTGGTGTTTAGTTGCTTCATTTATTTTTTTACCAATTACTAGGAGTTTAGCACACACCCCACTGTGCGTTAGCACGCACCTCATGTGTGCATATATCCGTGCCTCTGCATGACTTTTACTTCCCCAATTCAGATTCTTTGTTACCATTTTTTTTTTTTAGATTTTAGTTCAAAATTTGTTTGGCATAAAAATTTTGAAAGTGTTCCTGATATTGCTTGAGGGTGTTCCTATTTTTTTTAAGGGTAAATAAATAAAAAAATTTAAATTATTATATATGTAAAAAAAAAATTCAAGCCAGGGTGTTCTAACACCTTGGACTCCAAGTGGCGTCGCCACTATCACCTCAACAGCAACCTTGATGCCCATCAACGAAACGGATACACTCAACACCACCTAAACCCCATGGCCAACACCTTCCCCATGGTGTGAGTGCATATGAGAGAGATGAATAAAAAAGTAATTTATTTTTTTATTTTTATTTTTATAAAAGCTACCATGCTTTGCATTTTGCAAAAAATTGAGGTCCGGTAATAATATTTTAACAATGATTAAAACATTTAAAGAAAATTATTTAAATTTATGACAGCTTTTTATTTCCCATAAAAGTGGTGTTAAAACTTTCCTAAAATGGATTGTTAACCAATGCCCTAAGGGCATTTGTTAGCATGACCCTATTTAAATTTATAACATATATTTTCACACACTTTTTTATCTACATATATTTTCACAAAATTTAAACAAAATTATTAAAAATCTCTTACTAAACAAGTCATGAATAGTGAAAATTAAATGTGGGAGGCTTTAAGGGTGATTTTGTATATAGAACTCTATTTAAAATTTTGAAAAGTCGAATACAAATGCTCTAATAAGTGAGGAAATTCTTTCATATGAAAATAATGGAAAATATGGTTTACACCTCAAAAGTTCATCAACGTAATGTGTGGTAGGGATTTTCTAAAGAATAGTGCTATGTAGGCGGCCGGGAAAAGACAACTTCGGTCTTGTCTAGTCTCAAAACCTAGGAATGAAAATGAGAGCTAAGAGAATATACCTATTACAAACAAAAAAAAAAAGACGGCACAATTGCTATTATCTATACTGAGTTTTTTTTTTTTTTTTTGGTTTCAAAATATTTTTAAATCCTTATATTTAAGAAGAAACAAAATTAAAGAACAATTTGGTCACTTCCACTAAAATATTGTCTAAAAAATAAGATTACTCTCTTATAAATTTTCAAAATTTCTTTTACCCACTTATAAATTAGATGTTCAAAATAAAATTTATATATATAAAATAAAAATACAAATTTTTTTTTCTACAAAATAGGACTACTAAAAAAAAATTCATCGATAAAACGCGTGTGATAAGTCTAGTAACTTTTTATTACATTAAATGTACATACTGATTCGTTACCAATCATAAAGAGACAATTCAAATATTTATTTATAAGGTTGTTAAAACTCATCAATAACTTTAATTTTTATATTAGTTTGTAAATTTTATATAGTAAAATTAAAAACACTTTCTTCTCTAAATTAGTTGAGAAGAAAATTTTTGTTTAAAGGACTTGACTTATTATGTGCATATTTTAAGATGCTTGTTAGGAGAATTTGTCCAGTCATGTGCAGCATCTTATATCACAAGCTCTCGGAAGTTATCAGAATATATAATACGTGTATGGTTATCTGAGAAGTTAACTGAACGGCTTTTATTTAATAGGTTTTAATTGCATTCATACGAGGGTTCATGAAGTTGGTTCGGTGGGCACTTCTATTGAAAATGGATACCATCAACAAAGCTGGTTAGGTGGGTCTGTCTTGCTTTTTAATCGCAGTAACTCTCACATCAATGATAAATCACCAATAACTGTAAAACTTCCTGGGGCAATAAAGGCTGTTGTTAATGAATGAGCTTTCATCAAGGAAAAATTTATTGAGTACTATCGTATTAAAAAGCAATAAAAACAAATAAATAACTACTTTTTTAATTGATTTATTTGTGACTACATGTAAAAAAACTAATTGATTAGGATAAAAAACTCAACCTTACCCACCACCTTGGTACAATTGATAATCAGTTCTAGCATTACTCAAATTTATTAGATTCCCTAATTATACTAGAAGATTATTTGTTATCTTGATAGATATCCATCCATTCCTTCCCTATGTTCTTAGATTTCCTCCTTGTGTTTGTAACTCGTATCAGAGTTTTATACCTACTTATCTAAAAAATAAAAAATCTACTACTATCTTTTAGTGTTTGTAAGGTAAGCTTGTATTATATTTGCCCATATAAATATTTCATGTTTTACCAAGTCTTATATTAATATATTGTTGAATATTAATGTTGTGTGTTGTTTCATTTCTAATGAACTGTACCTAATGTTTACCCATCCCAATGATTACTTGAATTTACCCTAAAGTAATGACTTAAGGAGAACAACTTAGTAGTTGATGTTTGGAAGTTAAAGGTTGGCAAGCTCTGCACTAGAAATTTTGTACACGCCTCAAGTACTTCTTCCTTGACCTGGTAAATGGGTTGGATTGATTGGGTCCGGGTGTGAGATTGTAAAGCTTATGAACCTTACGTGATCTTTTTAGGTTGGGTCAAACCCGTAATTTTCTTTGTCATATGCAAACAATAATAATATAAAATTAAAAAATATATAATAATATTATTTTTTCTTTTTCCAAATAAAAAAAATGCTAAAAAAATAAAAGTTATAAACATAAATTCTTAAGTTTGCACAATCCAAGATTCATTAAATTGCCTTCAAGCATCAACCTTGTAAAGAAAAAAAAATCTGTAGTGTCTATAAGAAGAAAAGAACTAGGAAAAGAAAGGAAGCAAATAATATATGTGGTGAAAGTGTGAAACGTGTTTACAAAGAGTTTTAAAAAGCTAAAACAAGCAAAAAAGCAGTAAATAAATTCCATTTGAAAAAAAAAAGGGTAAACTTGTGTGACCTATGGAGTAACCTACACAAAATTTCAATGTATTAACTTCAGGTCAACCCATTTTTCACAGGCCAAAAATATCTCTATCCATACCCATAATTTTCAACTTGACAACATTTCAATGAGTTGGCTATAGGTTGACCCGTTTTTTCAAGGGTAAAAAATATCTCTATCTATACCCATATTTTTCCTTTGGGTTTAAATAGGTTATCGAGTTTGGGTCCAATTTTACTAGGTTTATATTCTGAGGTGTTATTTTGGATAGTCTTATTTCTACTTTATTTATTTCAAACATTTTGTTTGGAAGATTGAAGCTTTTATGGTTTGTTTTGAGATATAATTTTCTAACTCCTATTTGGGGTATTACAATTTCAATGTTCGTGAATCCTTTGTTCAAGTTGAGCAATTTTCCCTTTCTCTTATAGCAAAAGCTTAGGTGCATCAATTTGATTCCGGACCCTTCCTCTGAAGCAAATCACGAACTTTTCTAAGAGAAACTATATGTCATGTGTGCAATAGAAGTTAATTTGAGACGAACAGTTTTTGAAGGAGACTTAATAGGTGTTAGACAAATTATTATTATTATTATTATTATTATTATTATTATTATTATTATTATTATTATTATCATTATTTGTTCATAGGGAATTGTACACTGCGAGATGGGGCTTGAATTGTAATTGGTTTGGGCCGCTCCCTATCTTAGCTTTTCCCTCTGCTCTAACTAGAGCTGGGCTCGGGCCCATGCTGTAATGTATCCCCCTCTCCTTTTGTGGAATAAACTTAATGATTATGTAGGAAAAAAATTATTTAGGAATAAACTTAATGATTACTCATTGACACGTTCAATGAGCTTGATTCAAACACAAAATGGAGTCTAAATCATCTATCCCAGTCTTCTTGCTCCACTATGTACTCTACAAATAAAAACAAGCCACATGTCCATCTAATTTATTAAATGCTAAATTTATGCCTTCTATTATTTCAATTTCCTAAGTATGATGAGTTATTTATTTATTTATTTTAGGAAATTGAAATAATAGAAGGCAAAAATTTAGCATTTAATAAATTAGATGGACATGTAGCATGTTTTTATTTATGGAGTATATAGTGGAGTAGGAAGAATGACGCAGAAGATTTGGACTCAACAAAATGGATTTTGTGCTTCATTAATCTGTCCTTAACTTTTCAAAATTAATGTTTCGTTAGTTTTGACCAAAAACGTTTTCTGAAAAAAAGAAATACATATTTTATTGAAGATATTATTTGAACATGTTTTCTTGTATGTATTAGGTTGCAAGCCGGAGAATAAGTTAGAAAATATTTTCTAGTGTGTTGGATTGTATGAGAAATCATTAATATTTCTTGTAATCCCAAATAAAAATATGAATAAACACTTTTATTTACGAAATTAGACTCTAGATATTTGGGAGTCTCAAATGGGAAAATCATACTACAAATTCTAGAATTTAGAGAAAAAGTGGGAAAATGGTTGGTTTGAGCAAAATAGGTTATTTGGGTAAAAAACAATGGTTAATCAAATGATCTATCAATAATAGATCAATGGTCGGTTTGTAGAAAAAGAAAAAGGGAGCTTAGAAGGATTGAGATTCGGTGCAATATTGTGCCCATGCAATACCACTTTCAATGGTTAAGATTAAAAACACTTTTAATCTCAATCTTTGGAATATTTTTAGGTCAATCATATGGGTGCGTGTGTGTATATATATGTTTGATATTGTTAGAATACTATTCAGATTGCCCACAATGACGTCTTTCACGAGCGTTCCAAACATATTGAAATTGATTGTCGCTTTATTTGTTATCATCTACTCTTTGCCCTATTGTTGCAATCGGTTTCTTCTCAAGATCATCTTGCAAACATGTTCACTAAGCCTCCTCCACCATGACACTTTCATGCTTTGACTCCCATACTCAGGTTGACATCATTTCACCAATATGAGTTTGGAGGCTGTTAGAATACCATATAAGCCTAATAGCTTAGGTCCATAGTTGTAGGTCACTTATACAACATACCTTATCTATCTACATATAGGACATACTCTTGTACTTTATTGCACATAGTTTAATACATACCTTTTAGACTTTTAACTGATATTATAATGTGGCCCCAAGTAAAAATTCTTAGCTACACCTACACCCCTTGTTAATGCTACCATTTCATCTGCTTCATCACTCCATGGCATCTCATCATTGAATTTAGAGACGTAGTCTCGTAAACACTCAATCTTCTTTCTTGCTTATCATTTTTGAGGTATATATGTAGTTGGTTTCATGTTTCTCCATCCCCCTATGAAGTGGCTGAGAGACAATCTGCTCAACTTGGCAAATGAACCCACTATGCTTTGTTTCCACTTACTGCACACTATTATTGCTGACCCCTTCAATGTGGTTTTGAACAACCGACACATTATCTCATCAAGCACCACTTGCAAATGGGTCTCTGGTTTCGTGGATGGCTTTTAATTGGGGCATCTTGAATTTAGGATATCCCATGGCTTTGGAGGGAAACAAGTAGTATTACACAAATTATTTTACATAGTTTTGTACACAAAACAAAAATAACTAAAATTGTGACTTGAAGTCACGAGAATTTAAATCACGATTATAGTTGTTTTTTCGTGTGTAAAATAACGTGCGCGCAACAAATTTAACCCTAAGTTAAATGCCTAGATATGAGGGATTTCTCTCTATTACTTTGAGGGTTAGGTTCCCCTAATAATTTCCCTTATGGACTCTATTAGTTAGGCAATAGTACACTTAGAAGTTATGATAAACTATACCAAATAGTACACTTAGAAGTTATGATATTCCTTCAACAACATTGGCATTTTCCCTGGAAAGCATTTAGTCAAAACTATACACGGCCATGGTCTGCACAACTGTCAGCACCATATAATCAATCAATGCTGAATGATCTGTGATTGACATCAATTGTGCATTCTGAACCTCCGAAAAAATCAATCACTTTTAAGACTAGATTGGTCTCACACTCTTACATGATTTTTTTAAATTTTTTTTGTTTGTTCAATAGAATTATGATCACTGGTGCCTCGTGGTTGGAGTACACTGCTACTATGAAATGGACCCTTTGGTCCAAATCATCTCTATGATTTGTTTCAGAACTGTACGCCTGAAATTCTTTAAAAAAAACCAGTAATCATAGTAAACTTTTTATCATGAAATTCTTTGTGCCACTCAAACAAAATGATATGTTTTGAGGCACTAATTATTTTTTAAGATTGAAAAATACAGATTTGGCAGAAGTCGATAAGTTTATCCTTTTGGCTGCCGCTAATCTATTAAAAATTTGTAATAAATTTGGTGGGGGAATTTTTTTGAGTTCCAATGACCAAATAGATAAATAAAAGGCACTAGTGGTGTTGTTTTGTGACATCAGACAGCTAATCAATTAATTAGAAATCTTTCAAATTTCTTATAAGTTTTGTAGCTCAGTTGCATTAAGTGGTTCTCTCTCTATAGATAACATAGGTTCGAATTCCCTTTTCCCACTTACAATGAGGAAAAAAAAGATTTTTAATTTATTCTTTTGGATACGACAACTGTAGCATCTGCTATATGATGATTGCTAGTCATCTTATGCTAAAAATTAATTAAGGGTCATGCTAACAAGTGCCAGGGCATTGGTTAACAATCTATTTTATGAAAGTTTTGACATCATTTGTATGGAAAATGAAAAAAGCAGTCAAAACATTATTTTTTTCTTTTCCCATAAAAACTTTCTTTAAATGGATTATTAACTAATGCTCTAAGGGTATTCGTTAGTATTTATCATTAATTAATAGGTTTATTTTTTTTTTCTAGGTTTAAATCCAGCTCTTTATCTAATGACAAAAAAACTTTTTGAATTTTGATACCGCTCTTGTTTTCTTTCAGTCAGCTTTTGGCAGCTCTTTCCAAGCATAGTCTATCATATGACTTTTACATAAATATTCAACGGTCATTGTTAGGAGGAATTATACCCTGTTACGGGTGTATACTTCCTCCCACTCACAGCTATGTGCATTGGTCCTATAGTTGGTGGGTCCTACAACTGTGAGTGTAAGGAAATATACACCTGTTTCTGGGTGTATTTTTCCCATTATTAGGGGCTAGCTATGCAAAAAACCAAAGAGGGACGACCTTCTAGAAAAAAATATCTTATTTTTTCCAGTCACAAGGTGATAGCTAGCTAGTAAGCAAGCAAGTCAAGAATGTCTGCTGTTTTATCCTCACATGCATTCACATATCAAGTCCACTTCTCAGCCTAATTAAAAGGACCTTATGAAATGAAGCTTTACGTGAGCTTGCTACAAAGGAGAAGTATGAATTTGAATTACAAAATTCTTCTCTTACTAGCTTTCTGCATTTGCAATGCTGAATCTGAAGACCCCTCGGGTCAGTTTTGCAATACAGACACTAATATTGGTAGTGGTAGCCAAATATCAGCTAATATTGATCGCTTATTAGCTGAATTGGTTTCCAAAACCACCTCCAATGGTTTTATTGCTACGTCATATGGTAAAAACCAAGACCAAGTTTTTGGTCTTGGACAATGTAGAGGGGATGTGAGCAGGACAGACTGCTCAAGTTGCATCCAAGATGCAGCAAAGCAAATCCGCCAACGCTGTCCTAACCAAGCCGATGCAAGAATTTGGTATGACCATTGCTTTTTACGTTACAACAATAAAAGCTTCATTGGCGAAATTGATACATCTTTTGGTATTTTCTATTGGAATGTGGAAAATGTAACCGATCCTGAGAAATTTAACAAAGAACTAGGTACTCTGATGGATCAGATTAGAGCACAAGCTGTTGAGACAAAGAATGAAGGGCTTGGAAAAGGTGAGACCAAGTTGACATCATTTGTGACACTATATGCATTGGTGCAATGCACAAGAGACCTATCTCAGATAGATTGTGCACAGTGTCTGGCCATTGCTGTGGGCAATTTTGAAACCTATTGTAAAGACCGGAAAGGATGCAGAGTTCTATATAGTAGTTGTTATGTCCGATATGAGCTCTATCCATTTTTCTTTCCTCTTGATTCAAAGTCAAACAATACCATGGCTGATACTCTTATGGCTATAGTTTATCCATAAAACTTCCAAGCTTAGTCCTTATGCCATTGAGCCATGTTAAGGAAACATATATGTTGCAATAACACCTCGAAAGTTTTATTTCTATAAACACTTCTATTTGTGAAAGTTACATGTTTAAGGATCGGATTTTCTATTTCCTACTTTAATTTAAAACAATAATATTTTTGTTAGGATTTTCAAGTGTAGGCTAATTCCATAAGTTTAGGGTGATTTTGAATGTATAAACTACTAGGTAAGCCTGGTCTATCCTAGAAACTACTCATGAAGACACTAAAGCAGTCAAAAACCCCAAACTCCACATGTTAACCACCAAGTTTGAAGCAGAGAACTCATAGTTCAATCTAAGTGAGAAAATCAATGAACCTAAGACAGTTAGGAAAGACTGAAGAACTTTGCTTGAGAGGTCCCCTTCTAAGGTTATTTCCTTTAAAGAGAGTAAAGACTTACAATCTCTTAAGATAGATGAACTTGTAGGGTCTTTGCAAACCTATGAACTCACCCATGCCCACAGTAAGAAAAATAAGAATGTATAGTCCTAAAAACTGTTAAAGAAGACTCCTACCCATCCAATGATGATAACGTTGAGGAAAACCTGTTAGGTTCTAAAAGTTTAGAATAATTGGCAAATCGTGAACATAAACTTGTTGAGATATAAATCCTAGAATTTATAGGTATTATTAAACAATACTCAAGGCAATTCATGTCAAGATTCAAGAACAAGTAAGCTGTAGAAAGAGGATTTCAGAAACTGCCTGGTTCGATCAATCGAAAGACAGGCTTGACCGATTGAAAGTCGTATCTGCAGAATTTTAATTAAGCCCAAATAGCAGTTCAAGCCCATTAAGGATTAGAGTTTCAGATCTACTTCTCACACTATATAAAAGAAACCCTAAGTATATTTTTATAAGGCTTTTTAGAGAGAGAAGAGTATGCCTCTTTTGTCTTTAGGGTTTTGTTCCTAAAAAGCTCTCTCCCAGTGTTATTACTTGAAGAATCTCAAGATTTCGTGTTGTAGAAGTTATTGCCTTTTCTAGTCATCAAAAGTGCTGATGATCTAAACCTTCAAGGGTGGTCTTGGAGTCACAAACAGGAGAATTTGTGTTGCTAAACTTTTGAGTGAGATCTCAAAGTCATAAACATGGGTGTTTGTGTTTTGCAAAGGCCAAAGAAAGAAGTAGTCCATGGACTAGGAATTATCATGGGGTCGTGGTAGTTAGTTTTCTACTCAAGGTAGTAAGTTTTCTACTCAAGGTAGTAATAGGATGTTAGTAGTCTAAGTTGCTATTGTACAAACTTCAATTTATAGTGGGTTTGCTGTTTTACCTTGAGAATATTTAGGTTAGATCATCTCTAGGTTTTTTGCCGGTTTGGTTTTTCTGAGTCATCATATCATTGTGTTCTTTATATTTTTGCTGCTTTGCTTGATATGATTTATATGTGTTAACATAGATCTGTAAATTAATCTAAGTTAATCATTTGGCTCAATAACTAGATTAATCTGGTTGTATTTAAGGGGTCTAAAAACGTACAAAACCTAGTTCTGTTAGCAAAGAACTTAAAAAAATTTTCTGAAGTTAAAGAAGAATCAAAGGTGATCTAAGGAACTAAAGGTAAATAGTTTAGGAAAGAGTCCAGTGGGAGTTCTAGAGTTAAGAAAATATCTGAGTGAAGCTATGAATGCTACTTTGAGTAAGACCAAGAGTTCTAGTTCTGGGGACAACAGTGATAGTGAAGGAAACTTCATAGCTTCTACTGCTATAGCTGAAGTTGGTGGTGGGAATTCTGGAGAACCCTCTGAAGTAGATGATAAGGAAGACAGAGTTTAAGGCTAGTGAGGAATCGGAAGATGAATCCAAAGGTAAGAAGGATTTTCAAACGGCTTACAATGAGCTGATGAGGATTGTTCTTAATATTCTAACGTAGCTAAGGTAGCCCTTCAAGTAGTTAAATAAGTCTGAAACTGAGAACGCAGTTGTTGTCGATCAATTAAAAGTGGCGAGGAAGGGGATAAAGAAGTTAAAGACTGATCTTGCTAGTTCTGTTGATAAATTCATAAAAAACAAATACTGTAATCATAGTTAAATTTTCACAATGAAATTCTCTATGCAACTCAAGGAAAAAAAGTGTTTTGCTGCATGAATTACTTTTACAGATTTACAAGTATAGATTAGGCATAAGTTGATAACTTTATCCTTGTGGCTTCTGCGAAAGCAATTAAAAGTTTTTTTTAACACATTAGATTGCTAATTAGCCAATCATAAATCTTTAAATTTTTCAAGAGTGTTTCATTTTGGTGGCATTTCTTGGCTCTCTCTATCTGGAAAAACTAGGTTTGAGTCCCCCCCCCTACTTATTGTAAGAAAAAATCCTTGATTTTTTTTATTTTTTATTTTTTTATTTAGATCTGATAACATATGATATTTAATCATACCTCTAAACTCTATGATCTATAACGAGATAAGTTTATGATCACGTGTTTGCCAACATACCTATACAAATAAATGAGGATGATCTTGAAACATTACTATATAAGAATGATTCTTCCACACACATGTATATTTTTCTAGTCCTTGTCTTCTTTGTATCTTAAATTTATCATCTATTTTCAACTCTTAAATTAATGAAATGGTTTTTGAGGCTTATTTCAAAGTAATCCACCTTGTATAGTTCTTAGATATGGTTTTTGAATTGCAAAACAGATTAATGAAAATATTATTATTTATGAAAATGATTTATTTATTTTTAAATTTTTTTTGATAATAAAACCAACCTTTTGCAATGAGATTTTTTCAACCTATTGTCTCAAAGTTTATTACAATGGCTTGCCTTGACTTTTTTGTCATTGCAATAACACCTATTGGAACGAGATTTTTAAAATAAATCATTGCAATATGTGGAACTTATTGCAATGAAAATTTAGTATTAACAAAGTTGGGAACTTCTGTATTTTTGTCCCCTTTCATTCCAGTCCATGTGGACTTATTTTGACTGAGCCTGCTAGATATTGTCTACAAATTTTTCCCCTTGATAACATTTGAACCCATGTCAAGTGAGGAAGCCTCAAACTTAACAAATTGCAAAGCCTTAGCATTGTCTTCTATAATTATATGTGGTACTAAGCAATAATCCTTGCAATGCACGAGATACTTCATTAGCAAAATATTAATTTCATTTGTTTGAATTTGGTAGGAGTTTTAAATGTCTTTATTTAGTTATTATTTTTTTGTAATTGGAATAAAAATAGCTTAAACAATTACTACTTCAAATAGATCTTTTCCATGATATTTCATTTTAAAGATTGACCTCTAAAGATGAATTTGAATTTGGTTGTCCAAAGGAAAAACAACTTGAATTTGGTTAAATCAATTAATTAGAAATCTTTCAAATTTGTTAAAAATTTTGTAGCTTAGTTGTATTCATTAATTCTCTCTCTATAGAGAACATAGGTTCGAATTCCCTTTTCTCACTTGTAAGAAGAAAAAAAAAATTTATTTATTTTTTTAGATACAATAGGACAATTATAACATCTGCTATATGATGATTGCCCATCATCTTATGCTAAGATATTAATTAATGGGTTTATTTTTTTCTAGGTAGAGTTTGAATTTTGCTCTCTTGTCGATGATTAAAAAAAAAAAAAAAAAAAAAAAAACTTTTTGATTGAATTAACTGTAACCTGCAAGAATCTTTGAACTTTGATATCGCTCTTATTTTCTTTCAGTTAGCTCTTTCCAAGCATAGTCTAATATGTTATTTTTACATAAACATTCAACGGTCATTATTAGGGGCCAGCTATAACTAAAAACCAAAGAGGGACGACCTTCTAGAAAAAATCTTAATTTTTTCCACTCACAAGTCCCAAGGTGGTAGTAAGCAAACAAGTCAAGAATGTCTGCTGGCTGCAAGCGAGCTTGCCACGTACAAAGGAGAGGTATGAATTTGAATTAAAAGAGAGCTAAAAGTTACAATCTCTTAAGATAGATGAACTTGTAGGGTCCTTGCAAACCTATGAACTCACCCATGCTCACAGTAAGAAAAATAAAAATATAGTCCAAAAAACTTTTGCTAAGCAATATAGTCCTAAAAACTGTTAAAGAAGAAGACTCCTACTCATCCAATGATGATGACGTTGAGGAAAACCTAGTTCCGTTAGCAAAGAACTTAAAAAATTTTCTGAGGTTAAAGAAGAATCAAAGGTGATCTAAGTAACTGAAGGGTAAATAGTTTGGGAAAGAGTCCAGTGGGGGTTCTAGAGTTAAGAAAGACTCTATGAATAATACGTAAAAGACTGAAAGTTGTAATCTCAAGTTTTAAAGTGCTTTGTGTGCAATGTCAATAGAGACTGTGAACACAAAATTTCCCAATCGTAGAAAATCAAACAATTGAAAAGAAATATGGTTTGTAAATATAAATTTGTATTGATGTATAATGAGTACAATATCTATTTTAATTCTTTTACAAAAGAATGCCCAAGGGAATACCCTCGGCATTAATTGCTCTAATATCTTCTTTGAACTTGCCCCTTACTCATCACGTGGGTATTATGTATTCATCTTCCAAGCTAGATTAGAAATTGTTTTTTACATTTATACTGGGGCTCTAATTCTATCTTCTTTGAACTTGACTCGAACAAGCTCTTAGGTTGAAGTTTTTCGGGACTTTAGAGGTTTGATCCGTTGAGCTTCAAAGATTTGTGTTTGTTGAGGTTTATGGAGGCTTTTTAGCTTAGTTCCAATAGAACTTCAAAGAACTTGAACAAGAGATCTTCTTGATTTTGATTGGAAGATGGATTGAACGCTCAACAAATCTCTAGCGAATGTTCTTCAAAGATGCTTCAAGTTCTTCAAAGATTCTTGAGATAAAATTTCTCCAAAACTTGGACCCCTTGAAAACTGGGTGTTGAAAATGAGAAGGGATGTCCTCTATTTATAGTGATTTCACAGGATAAGCTCCACTATGAATTGATATGCTTGAAGGTATGTAGCAAACTTTTGATTGGCCCAAATTCTTCTTAGAGATAATTATCTCTATTTATCTATTTTGATAAAGATCATATTTTGATAAAGATAATAATTAACAAAGATAAATAATTATCTCTATTTAATTTATTTAATAAAGATAATTATCGATCTACCAATTTTGAATAGAAAATTTATCTTTATTTTATTTTTTTATTTATTTTAATAAAGATAATTACCCATAAATTTTGAATAGGAAATTTGTCTTTATCTTGTGGGCCAAATGAAATGTGGCAAATTTTGATATGCCAATGTGATGTTAATTTGGATGACATATGTTATCATCTAATTTAATGACATTAATTTTAGAATTTGCCACTAAATTTTTTATGTGGCATTTTATAATTGGCTTAAAATTTTGCCTCTTACAGACACATCTATAAAAAAGTGGCAAATTATAACTCCAAACGCAAAGCTATGAATGCTACTTTGAGTAACACTAAGAGTTCTAGTTCGGAGGACAATAATGATAGTGAAGGAAACTTCATAGCTTCTACTGCTATAGCTGATGTTAGTGGTGGGAATTCTGGAGAACCCTCTGATGTAGATGATAAGGAAGACATAGAGTTTAAGGCTAGTGAGGGATCGGAAGATAAATCCAAAGGTAAGAAGGATCTTCAAACGGCTTACAATGAGCTGATGAGGATTGTTCTTATTATGCTAAGGCAGCTAAGGTAGCCCGTAAGAAGTTAAATAAGTCTGAAACTGAGAATGCAGTTGTTGTGGATCAATTAAAAGTGGCGAGGAAGGGAATAAAGAAGCTAAAGACTGATCTTGCTAGTTCTGTTGATAAATTCATAAAAATAAAATAAAAAATTGTAATCATAGTTAACTTTCACAATGAAATTCTCTATGCAACTCAAGGAAAAAAAAGTGTTTTGCTGCACTAATTTCTTTTATAGATTGACAAGAACAGATTAGGCATGAGGTGGTAAGTTTATTCTTGTGAAAGCTATTAAAAGTTTTTTAATACATTAGATTGCTAATTAGCCAATCATAAATCTTTGAATTTTTCAAGAGTGTTTCATTTTGGTGGCATTTCTTGGCTCTCTCTATCTGGAAAACCTAGGTTTGAATCCCCCTCCCCTACTTATTATAAGAAAAAATCCTTGATCTTTTTTTTTTTTTTTTATTTTTTTATTATTTTTTATTAGATCTGATAACATGATATTTACTTCATAATGATTGCTCATTATTATTAGACTAAGACACTATAAATTTATTTTTGGTGTTGGTGGAATTTGAACCCAACCACCCAAGTCACTTGATTGAGGGCAAGAGATTTTACTAGTTTTTCTTTGAGATGATAGACTTTACTAGTTATCTAATTGAAACATGCAAGAATCTTTGAATTTTTTTGATAATACTCTTTTTTATGGCAGCCAGCTTCTCCACAGTATAGCCAACTTAAGAATGTATCATAACGTTCAGAAAAGTCCTTATTATGAAGCAACTACAACAAAGAAACAAAGAGGGGCCATCAACTAGAAGAAAATGTCTTATTATCTCCACTCATAAGGTGGAGTGAGCAAATAAGTCAAGAATGTCTGCTTTGGTGTCCCCACACGCATCCACTTGCCGAGTCCACTCCTCAGCCTAATAAAAAGGGCCTTATGATATGAATATTGGTGTGAGCTTGCTACAAAGAAGTATGAGTTTGAATTACAAAATTCTTTTCCTACTAGCTCTATGCATTTGTAATGCTGAATCTGCAGATCCCTTGGGGCAGTATTGCAATGCAGACACTAATATTGGCAGTGGTAGCCAAATATCAGCCAATATTGATAGCTTATTAGCTGAATTGGTTTCCAAAACCACCTCCAATGGCTTTATTGCCACTTCATATGGTAAAAACCAAGACCAAGTTTTTGGCCTGGCTCAATGTAGAGGGGATGTGAGCAGAACAGACTGCTCAAGTTGCATCCAAGATGCAGCAAAGCAAATCCGCCAACGTTGTCCCAACCAAGCCGATGCAAGAATTTGGTATGACTTTTGCTTTTTACGTTACAACACTAAAAGCTTCATTGGAGAAATTGATACATCTTATGGTATATTATATGGGAATGTGGAAAATGTAACTGATCCTGATTCTTTTAACAAAGAACTAGGAACTCTGTTTGATCAGATTAAAGCACAAGCTGTTGACACTAAGAATGACGGGCTTGGGAAAGGTAAGACCAAGTTGTCAACATTTGTGACACTGTATGCATTGGTGCAATGCACAAGAGACCTGGCTCCGGTAGATTGTGCACAGTGTCTGGCCATTGCTGCGGGCAATTTTGAAAAATTTTGCAAAGACCGGAAAGGATGCAGAGTTCTATATAGCAGTTGTTATGTCCGATATGAGCTCTATCCATTCTTCTTTCCTCTTGATTCAAAGCCAAACGATACTCTGGCTGATACTGTTATGGCCATACTGCCATAATCCCTATGCCAAATCAGCCCTTGTTAAGGAAATAAGGATGTTGCAATAACTCCTTGAAAGTTTCATTTCAGTAGGTATTGCTATTTGTGACATTTACTTGTTTGAATTGAAGTCACGGGCATGAGGGCTTCACGTCAAACGACACTTCCTTGTGTTTCCAATAAGCCAAGGTCTTTTATTAAATATTTTTATGTTCCTAATTCCAAGTATTTGTCTTTACGTCTTTGCTTAAAGTGACTGCATCTAAAAGGCAGATTACAATAGAAAAACTTAGCTTTACCTGCTGCCTCCATGCACTTGTTACTCCAATATATTAGATTCTCCAATTATACTAGAAGATTCTTTCTTATTTTAATAGATATCCATTCATTAACTACAAGGCCGCCTATTGTCATAATAGTGTTCTTTATTCTTTTCTATCTTTTTTTGTATTTTGTCTTGATGCATCTTCTTTTCTTAGGAAAATACTTGGGTACTGTCGGATGCCCTACTTGTTTTAATAGAAAATTTTGTGTATATATAATTTTTCATGTTTTTCAATGTTTGGTAACATCAGAAAAAATGAGTAAAGAAAAATTATCTTTGGTCAACGTAAAAGTATGATTTATTTTTTAGAGATCGGTTTTTCATTAAATTTTTTTGAAAAATAACTTTATCTCATAAAAAGCTAAATAAAGGAAATCAAGAGATTATTTTTCAACTCATTTAAGGTTGTTACCAAACATGGAAAAATGATATAGTTTTGTAGAAAATAATTTTTGAAAAATGACTTATTTTCTAGAAAATATTATCCCTGAAACAAATAGAATGAGAGTATAGTGAAATTGTGCTTCATCTTCTTACACTCATAATAGACCACACTATGAATTTAATGAGTGGACTTCACCATGAATATAAGAGGAAAGAACATCATTCACCTTGCTCTGAAAATACCTAAAAATTACACATTTTCCTATACTAGAGAAGCCATTCATTTGAAAAGAGCTACAAATGCAATAATATTACTTCCTTTCATATGGTTTGAAATTTCCTCTTTGGGGGTTGTAACTGGTATCAGAGTCTCCAACGTACTTATCTAAAAAATAAAAATCTACTACTATCTTTTAGTGTTTGTAAAGTAAGTCTGTAACTGTGAATTAGACTATCTACTATGTTTTAGTGTTTATAAGGTAAACTTGTATTTATTTTTCCATATAATTAATTCATTTATTTACTAAGTCTTATATATTGTTGAATATTAATATTATGTGTTGTTTCATTTTTAATGTACTATACCTAATGTTCACCCATCCCAATAATTACTTGAATTTAACCTAAAGTTAGGATTTAAGGAGAACAACTTAGTGCTTGATGGTTGGAAGTTGAAGGTCGGCAAGCTCTACAGTAGAAACTTTGTGCACGCCTCAAGTACTTCTTCCTAGACCTAGTAAACAGGTTGGATTGATTGGGTTCAGGTGAGAGACTGGTATTAAAAACTATGGCCCTAATGCCGTCTTTTTAGGGTGGGTCAAACCCATAATTTTCTTTTTCACATGGCAAAATGAACCAACTATGCTTTGTTTCCAATTACTGCAGGAGAAATAAGTACTATTACACACAAGTTATTTTACATAGTTTTGTACACAAAGAAACAACCAAAATCGTGACCTAAAGTCACAAGAATTTAATGCACTATTATAGTAGCTTTTTCGTGGATAAAATAACGTGTGCAACAAGTTCAACTCTAAGTTAAATAACTGACCATGACAGATTCCTCCCTATTACTTTGAGGCCGAGGTTCCCCTATGTTCTCTATTAGTTAGGCAATAGTAATTCGTCATAAACTATACCTAATAGTACACTTAAAAGTTATGATATCCATTCAACAACTTTGCCATTTTCCCTGGTAAGCATCTAGTCAAAGTTATACACGGCCATGGTCTGCACAACTGTCAGCACCATATAATCAATCAATAATCTGTGATTGACATCAATTGTGCATTTTGAACCTCCGAAAAAATTAATCACTTTTAAGATGGTCTTCTTACGTGATTTTTCAAATTTTGTTTGCATGTTCAATAGAATTAAGATCACTGGTGCCTCATGGTTGGAGTACACTACTTCTATCAAATGGACCCTTTGATCGAAATCACCTCTATGATTTGTTTCAGAACTGTACGTTTGAAATTCTTCAAAAAAACAATAATTATAGTTAACTTTTAATCATGAGATTCTTTGTGCCACTCAAACAAAAAGTTATGTTTTGAGGCACTAATTATTTTGTAGGATTTAAAAATACAGATTTGGCAGAAGTCGATAAGTTTATCCTTCTGGCTGCCACTAATCTATTAAAAATTTGTAATACATTTGGTGGGGGAATTTTTTTGAGTTCCAATGATCAAATAGCTAATAAAAGGCACTAGTGGTGTTGTTTTGTGACATCATACAACTAATTAATTAATTAGAAATCTTTCAAATTTGTTAGAAGTTTTAGTGATTCTCTCACTATAGAGAACATATATTCAAATTCCCTTTTCCCACTTCTAATAAGAAAAAAAAAAATTGATTTATTTTTGTAGATATAATAAGACAACTGAAGCATCTGCTATATGATGATTGCTCGTCATCTTACGCTAAGATATTAATTAATGAGTTTATTTTTTTTCTAGGTAGGGTTTGAATCTAGCTGTCATACATGTGCGATGACAAAAACATTTTTGGTTGAGTTAACTGTCACCTACAGGAATCTTTGAACTTTGATAAAGCTCTTGTTTTCTTTCAGTTAGCTTTTTCCAAGCATAGATTAACATATGACTTTTACATAAACATTCAACGGTCATTATTAGGGGCTAGCTATATCTAAAAGCCAAAGAGGGACGACCTTCTAGAAAAAATATCTTATTTTTTCCACCCACAAGTCATAAGGTGGTAGTAAGCAAACATGTCAAGAATGTCTGCTAGCTGTTTTATATATCCTTACATGCATTCACTTACCAAGTCCACTTCTCAGCCTAATTAAAAGGACCTTATGAATTGAAACTTTACGTGAGCTTGCTACGTACAAAGGAGAAGTATGAATTTGAATTAAAAGAGAGCAAAGACTTACAATCTCTTAAGATAGATGAACTTGTAGGGTCTTTGCAAACCTATAAACTCACCCATTCCCACAGTAAGAAAAATAAGAATATAGTCCTAAAAACTGTTAAAGAAGACGACTCCTACTCATCCAATGATGATGACGTTGAGGAAAACCTAGTTCTGTTAGCAAAGAACTTAAAAAGTTTTCTGAAGTCAAAGAAGAATCAAAGGTGATCTAAGGAACTAAAGGGCAAATAGTTTAGGAAAGAGTCTAGTGGGGAGTTCTAGAGTTAAGAAAGACTAAGTAAAAGACTGAAAGAGTTGTAATCTCAAGTTTTAAAGTGCTTTGAGTGCAATGTCAATAGACATATCCGTAAAAGAGTGACCAAATTATATCAAGTCCAAACGTAAAGCTATGAATGCTACTTTGAGTAACACTAAGAGTTCTTGTTCTGAGGACAATAGTGATAGTGAAGAAAACTCCATAGCTTCTACTGCTATAGCTGAAGTTGGTAGTGGGAATTTTGGAGAACCCTCTGATGTAGATGATAAGGAAGACATAGAGTTTAAGGCTAGTGAGGGATCGGAAGATGAATCCAAAGGTAAGAAGGATCTTCAAACGGCTTACAATGAGCTAATGAGGATTGTTCTTTTTATGCTAAGGCAGCTAAGGCAGCCCTTAAGAAGTTAAATAAGTCTGAAACTGAGAGAGCGCAGTTGTTGTGGATCAATTAAAAGTGGCGAGGAGGGAAATAAAGAAGCTAAAGACTGATCTTGCTAGTTCTGTTGATAAATTCATAAAAAACAAAAACTGTAATCATAGTTAAATTTTCACAATGAAATTCTCTATGCAACTCAAGGGGAAAAAAAAAAGTGTTTTGTTGCACTAATTACTTTTAGAGATTGACAAGTATTGATTAGGCAAAAGTTGATAAATTTATCATTGTGGCTTCTGCGAAAGCTATTTAAAGTTTTTTAACACATTAGACTGCTAATTAACCAATCATAAATCTTTCAATTTTTCAAGAGTGTTTCAGTTTGATGGCATTTCTTGGCTCTCTCTATCTGGAATACCTACGTTTGAATACCCCTCCCCTAGTTATTGTGAGAAAAAATCATTGATTTTTTTGTGTATTAGATTTGATAACATATGACATTTGCTTCATAATAATTATTCATTATTATTAGACTATATAAGACTGTGAATTTATTTTTGGTGTTGGTGGAATTTGAACCCAACCACCAAAGTTACTTGTTTGACGACAAAAGATTTTATTAGTTTTTCTTTGAAATAATAAATTTTACTAGTTAAGTTAATTGAAACAAAGAAGAATCTTTGAATTTTTTGATAATGCTCTTTTTGATGGCAGCCAGCTTATCCACAGTATAGCCAATTTAATGGTTTGTTTGGATTGAGGGAGAAGGAGGAAAAGTAGAATAGAGTAGAGTAAACTTGCCACAAAATTAGCTTAATCTACTTTACTCCCCTCCACTCCCCCTCCATCCAATTGGTCCCTAAGACTGTATCATAACGTTCAAAAAAGTCTTTATTACGAAGCAACTATAACAAAAAAACAAAGAGGGGCCATCTACTAGAAGAAAATGTCTTATTATCTCCACTCATAAGGTGGTAGTTAGGGCTGTCCACGGGTCGGGTGGGTCGAGTTTGTGCCCAACTCGCAACCGACCCGCCGGAGATCGGGTGGGAAGGCGCCGAACCCGCAACCTACCCTTCTGGAGATCGGGTTTTACGGGTCGGTTTCCCGTCGGGTGAGCGGCGGTTTCGAATGAGGCTGAAACCCAGCCGGAGAGGACCAAAAAAGTAAAAAAAACGGCGTTATCTCTCTCGATCTGGCCAGTTTCCGGTGCAATCTAGCAGGATTTGGCAGAAATTTCGCCAAATCCGATACTTTTCCCCCTAAATTTGGTGCTTTAGAAGTTGGATCTGGTGTTTTAGAAGCCAGATCTAGTGTTTTAGTCGCTGAAATATGCCAAATCGTGCCGGGAAACTCGTCGGAAAACTTGAAGTATCAGCAAGTCTTTCTTTCTTCGGGTGGGTCGACTTGAACGGGTTTTGAAGGAAGGGAACCGAAACCGAATCGCCGGTGTCGGGTTTTGGAGCTCGGCACCCGCGTCCGACCACCTTAGCTGTCGGATCGGGTCTTGACGGGTCGGTTCCGGTCGGATTGGTCGGTTCCGGCGGGTGAGCGGTTTGCCTGGACAGCCCTAGTGGTAGTGAGCAAATAAGTCAAGAATGTTTGCTTTGGTGTCCCCACATGCATCCACTTGCCAAGTCTACTCCTCAGCCTAATAAAAAGGGCCTTATGATATGAATATTGGTGTGAACTTACTACAAAGGAGAACTATGAGTTTGAATTACAAAATTCTTCTCTTACTAGCTCTATGCATTTGTAATGCTGAATCTGCAGATCCCTTGGGGCAGTTTTGCAATACAGACACTAATATTGGTAATGGTAGCCAAATATCAGCTAATATTGATCGCTTATTAGCTGAATTGGTTTCCAAAACCCCCTCCAATGGTTTTATTGCTACTTCATATGGTAAAAACCAATATCGAGTTTTTGGCCTGGCTCAATGTAGAGGGGATGTGAGCAGAACAGACTGCTCAAGTTGCATCCAAGATGCAGCAAAGCAAATCCGCCAACGTTGCCCCAACCAAGCCGATGCAAGAATTTGGTATGACTTTTGCTTTTTACGTTACAACATTAAAAGCTTCGTTGGAGAAATTGATACTTATAATGGTATATTATATGGTAATGTGGAATATGTAACTGACCCTGATACTTTTAACAAAGAACTAGGAACTCTGATTGATCAGATTAGAGCACAAGCTGTTGAAACTAAGAATGAAGGGCTTGGGAAAGGTAGGACCAAGTTGTCAACATTTGTGACACTGTATGCATTGGTGCAATGCACAAGAGACCTGGCTCCGGTAGATTGTGCACAGTGTCTGGCCATTGCTGTGGGCAATTTTGAAAATTTTTGCAAAGACCGGAAAGGATGCAGAGTTCTATATAGCAGTTGTTATGTCCGATATGAGCTCTATCCATTCTTCTTTCCTCTTGATTCAAAGCCAAACGATACTCTGGCCGATACTGTTATGGCCATACTGCCATAATCCCTATGCCTAATCAGCCCTTGTTAAGGAAATAAGGATGATGCAATAACTCCTTGAAAGTTTCGTTTCAATAAGTATTGCTATTTGTGACATTTACATGTTTGAATTGAAGTCACGGGCATGAGGGCTTCACGTCAAATGGCACTTTCTTGTGTTCCAAATGAGCCAAGGTCTTTTATTAAATAGTTTTATGTTCCAAGTATTTGTCCTTACGTCTTTGCTTAAAGTGGCCGCATCTAAAAGGCGGATTGATTACAATAAAAGGTCAACTTTACCTGCTGCCTCTATGCACTTGTTAATCGGTTCTAGTATTACTCCAATATATTAGATTCTCCAATTATACTAGAAGATTCTTTCTTATTTTGATAGATATCCATTCATTAACTATAAGGCCGCCTATTGTCATAATAGTCTTCTTTATTCTTTTCTGTCTTTTTTGTATTTTGTCTTGAAGCATCTTCTTTTCTTAGGAAAATACTTGGGTATTGTTGGATGCTCTGTTTGTTTTAATGAAAATTTTGTGTATAAGGAGTTTTTCATGTTTTTTAATGTTTGGTAATATCATAAAAAATGAGTAAAAGAAAATTATCTTTGATCGACATAAAAGTATAACTTATTTTTGAAAGATTGTTTTCCATTAATTTTTTTTAGAAATAACTTTATTTCACAAAAAGCTAAACAAGGGAAGTCAAAAGATTACTTTTTTTTTAACTCATTTAAGGTTGCTACTAAACATAGGAAAATAATATAATTTTATAGAAAATAATTTTTAGAAAATGACTCATTTTTAGAAAACATTAAACCTGAAACAAACAGAATGAGAGTATAGTGAAATTGTGCTTCACCTTCTTACATTTATAATGGACCACACCATAAATTTAATGAGTGGGCTTCACCATGAATATGAGAGGAGAGAACATCATTCATCATGCTCTGAAAATACCTAAAAATTACTCATTTTCCTATACTAGAGAAGCCATTCATTTGAAAAGAGCTACAAATGCAATAATATTACTTCCTTCCATATGGTTTTAAATTTCCTCTTTGGGGGTTGTAACGGGTATCAGAGTCTCCTACCTACTAATCTAAAGAGTAAAAATCTACTACTATCTTTTGTTGTTGGTAAAGTAAGTCTGTAAGTGTGAATAAGTCTATCTACCATGTTTTAGTGTTTATAAGGTAAGCTTGTATTTATTTTTCCATATAAATAATTCATTTTTTTACTAAGTCTTATATATTGTTGAATATTAATATTATGTGTTGTTTCATTTTAATGTACTATACCTAATGTTTGCCCATCCCAATTATTACTTGAATTTAGCCTAAAGTTAGGACTTAAGGAGAACAACTAAGTGCTTGATGGTTGGAAGTTGAAGGTCGGCAAGCTCTACACTAGAAACTTGTGCGCCTCTCAAGTATTTCTTCCTAGACCTAGTAAACGGGTTGGATCAATTGGGTTTAGGTGAGTGATTGGTTGTAAAACGTATGGCCCTTATGCGGTCTTTTTAGGGTGGGTCAAAGTCATCATTTTCTTGTTTACATGCAAACAACAATAATCTATATCTATATATATATCTAAAAATAAAAGCGTAGCATTTATTACTGCAAAGCTCTTGTTGCGCCACCTCATCGCCACATCATTGCCACATAATTATTATTTTTCTTATTTATTTTTTAGTCTTATTTTTTTACAAAAAAATATAAATAGATTATTGATTTTAACATTCATCTTGAGTGGTTTTGCGTTACATATAATTTTTCCTTTCCATATTCATCTACTTTAATTTATAATTTATTTTTTTCCTTTTTTTAACAAAAAAAATATAAATAGATTATTGACTTTATACATTCATCTTGGGCAATTTTAACATTATATAAACTAGTGTTTAACCTGCGCATTGCACGGGATCATTTTACATATTAATGATCTTTGCATCCAGCATAAACTTAGTTCTCGTATTTCTACTACATACATTCAAACCTAAAAAATTTAGTATATTTAGGCCTATAGTATTCAATATCCCCTAAAATTTTTAAATATTACTCTCTTCAAATCCCATCAAGTATGTACTTCCATTCTCCAATAGACCACTTGGAGGAACATATGAAATGAGCAACCACCACTTTTATTACTTTCATTGCGTTCAAATTAGTTTGAATGAAGGGAATTTTCTAGAATGCTTCTCTATTTTGTGTGCAAAAATGCAATATCTTCAAAACCATCCAATATCTGCAAAGCAATTAAAACTTGACTTACTTTGAGCAAGAAGATTGACATAAAAAATTTGAACTTGGTGTACTTGTCATCAACTAACAGACATCATAACTTACTTAGAACTAAGGAGAAACAAATAGTAATTTATTACAGTGGGAATCATTTAGAAAATAGTGCAAATATATCCAAATGAATTAGTATACCATCATTGTCTAAACATTTTGGACTAATTTTCAAAGTCACATTAGTACATAATAGGTCTGTAATTTAGATAATATATAGA
Source organism: Castanopsis chinensis (assembly GCA_032878915.1). Classification (NCBI taxonomy): domain Eukaryota; kingdom Viridiplantae; phylum Streptophyta; class Magnoliopsida; order Fagales; family Fagaceae; genus Castanopsis; species Castanopsis chinensis. The sequence continues at coordinate 44,692,716 of JAVQMG010000132.1, forward strand.
CCATCAAGAAAACATATTAAAAGGAAACCTTTATAAAGAATAGTCCCTTTGGACTGATCTCTATCCATTATTAATAGTATCATTACAAACTCATATAATGTGTTCTCTCCTATAATTCCAATTCACATGAAAATTGCTCTAGGTATTATCAGTTCTATTGCAATTTATTACAAACCGATTTGGAAGCTGAATTATGATTAGTAGAGATTGTTTTTTATTATTTTTTGGAGGTAACGTTAGTTAGAGATATAAGTGCTAACTATTGTTTGTTGGTACAGGTTATGGGTTTCTTGAATGGTGTTTTTTTTTTTTTGGTAGCTTATGAGTCTTTGGAATACCATAATAAACACCAACACATTGGAATCTCTTAGGAAATTAATTTCCATCACAGCCTACAAAGTAATTAATTTTGTACAAAGAACATTATACTTTAAGATTTCACAATTCAAAACAGAAAATCTATGAAATATTGACTAAAATATATGAAATAATAAACTTTGTATAAAGAACATTATATTTTCAGATTTCAAAGTTACTCTAACTTTAGTTAAATACAATCTCAGTTCCTTGTCTTAACAAATAAAGTTTGCCTAACACAACAATGCCTTAACTCCAACTACTTAAGTTCAGTGCTAAACCACATGAAAGGGCCCCCAAAAAGGAAAAAAAATATTGATATAAGGATCAAGTATACACAGTTTCTGCACAATGAGCTTAAGGCCAAATAATGAGTAATCAACATTCTTATCCCAATTTTAACAATGACCATAAGAAGAATACAGTGTAGAATGCACTAAACAAATGATTTCTGATCCCTAGAGCAGATAATACTTTTCTTTGTCAATGGATACCTTATTAGATTTAGGCCGTGATGTTGAATGAGAAGAAACATACTACAGAATCTCAAAAAATCATGTTTGGCCAAACTCACAGCCTTTTGCCAAGACAGAATTGCAATATCCCCAACTCCAATAAGGTGTGATTAATTTCCCCCTCATGTTTAGCCACATAAGGCCGGAAGAAAGAATTATAAACATATGATGTTCTCTGGAAACAATTAGAAATTATTATGTCAAAAAAACTGTTAAGAATGTATAAGTTAATTAAACAAAATAGTTCTGCAAGTTCAAGATGTCAAATGCGTGCCTTTGTTTTAGGATGCCAAAGATATATAAAGATTGCCAACTTTGCTTCACTATACAGTGGTAGCCTTGTCCAAAAAAGAAAGAAAGTCAAGAATCCTAAAATAAATGCAAAAGAGAACAGGATTATATGAAAAATCGACTTATTTGTGCTGTGTTCAAAAATTGCATACCATGAAATGAAAGTATCCCCAATTCTCTCAAAGACTGTAAGCATAGCAACTACAATCCTACAAAATTAGAAGATGACACATTTTAGCACTAAAATAAGTTGTACCCTATGATAATTAGATAAAGGAAACTACATGTTACATACCTATTTCTACACCCCCTGTTTTGCAAAATGCCAGAATAGCCGTTAGGATTGCAAATTGTTCACTCTGAAATGGCTGGCTTAAGTAACCCACAAATTCTGCATATCACACTCTTAAAATACAAATTGACTTTAGAAACCAATAATACTCAAACTAAAAGCCAAATATCTAATGCTGAATTGACTTTACAAATTTACTTTAGAAGTCAAATTAACTTTAAAACTGAATAAAAGTTAAAACGATTAAAAAAGAAATCTAATGTTGGCCTTGCCATTGCCATCTACCCCATTAATCTCTGCTAAACATTTAAAACAAAAGCACACCCAAACATAACTCTAAATGTTAAGAAAAAGAATATATCAAGTATTGAGTACACACTTTACACTAAATTCATTTTTTATGATATTATTCTTTCTTAAGAGGATGGAGAAATTACAAAGAGACTTTCTTTGGTCTGGTTTAGGAGATGATAGTAAAATCCATTTAGTTAATTGGTCTAAGGTTTGTAGGCCAGTTAAGAATGGAGGGTTAGGCATTCGGAGTTTGAGAAGGTTTAATTCTGCTTTAGTAGCCAAGTGGTTGTGGCGTTATGGCTTGGAGAATGAAGCCCTTTGGAGAAGGGTCATTGGGGCTAAGTATGGGAATGAGTGGGGTGGTTGGTGCACCAAAGCTGTGTCGGGGGCTTATGGTGTTTGTTTGTGGAAGTTCATTTGAAGTGGCTGGTTGAATTTCTCCAAGTTCCTTAGGTTTGATGTGGATAATGGAACTCGTGTGAAATTTGGGATGATGTGTGGTGTAGGGACCGCCCTCTAAAGGAGCCATTCCCAGATTTGTATAATATTAGTAGGATAAGGGAGGTCTCGATCTCTGAGGTTATGTGCTTCACGAATCTTGGGACAAGTTTCGTCGGTTAGTGAACGATCAAGAGTTTCTTTCTTTGGACTTAATTTATTCTACTAAGGTGCGGGGTGTTGGAGCTGACAATATTTGTTGGATGCCAGCTTTTAAGGTGAGTGGGTATTATCATATTCTTTCCCCCTCTACTGGCATCCCCTTTCCTTGGAAAGTGGTGTGGCAATCGAAGGTTCCTCCTCGGGTAGCTTTTTTCTCTTGGACAGCGGCTCTAGGCAAGATTCTAACTATAGATAATCTTCGGAAGAGGCACTTTGTCATTCTCGAGTGGTGTTTTATGTACAAAGGGTGTGGGTAATCTATTGATCACCTCCTCCTTCACTATCCCTTCGCTCATGAGATGTAGAGTATGATCTTTTGTTTGTTTAGTATTTGCTGGGTGATGCTGCGAAGGGTAGTGGATTTGTTGGAAAGTTGGTCGGGAAATTTTAGGCGGCATAGGAATTTAGTCATTTGGAGGATTGTGTCGCACTGTTTGATGTGGTGTATTTGGCGGGAAAACCAGAAGCTTTGAGGATTGTGAACGTTCCACTCTTAAGTTTAAGTCTTTTTTCTTTTTTACCCTTCTTGCTTGGTGTTTGGTTGTTCCTACTTTTTCTTGTATTTCCCTTCCTATGCTACTTGATTATTGTACTTTGGCTTCTTGATGTTTTCGCCTATTTCGTACATTTCCTATGTACGGGACTATTTCTTTCAATATACCTTAATCGTTACTTATCAAAAAAGAAAAAAAGAAAAAGTAATGATGATATTTTGAGACCAAAGATTTCAAAGAAAAATACTAAACCCATCTTTTTTTAAACTGTTTTTATTTAAAGTTTTTTTTAATCAAACATTAACAAATGATAAAGAGATACAAATTTAAACAAAAGCAACAAAGGAAAATTAGGCTGGCCTGACCTTTATATTTAATCAAGTAGATCTTCTTAAATACCTACCAACTGTCCTATAAGCCAGAGCAGCGACAATAGATCTACATTAGCACGTGAGGGAAAAAATGTCATTGAAAATACAAAATTACTGAGAAGCAACAATGTAAATGTACCCCTTGAAAATTTGGCATATTTATGAATTATTAGTACTTGACAGGAAAAACTCAGCGAATTTGAATTTCAACAAAAAATGAAAGGGTAAGAAGGTTTTTCAAAATGACAAAAGAGAAAGATGAGAGATAGACACACACTAAACAAACTATCAATAAGTAAATAATCACACAACCATATTAAGTAAAAAATCCCTTAATATGCAATAACACATTTTTTTAACAAACTATTTGCTATTTATTTGGTTGTTTCTACTCAAAATTTCACTCTAAAAAAATTATCAAAACAAAAAAGTAGAGACATTAATTTGAGACCAAAGCATCCCAATAAAAACCAACCTTGCATCTTCTAGGCATTTTATCGAACACTTCAAGTGCATAATTAAACCTCCTACTGTCAAGAACAACAGCATATTTTGATTCTGTCAAATTTTTACACCCAAATGCAATGGGTAGGACTAAATGCCCTTTCACAACCCAAACATTCATATGAAAATCTACTAACCCAACTTTTCGACTAATGCTAAATAATTCATTATTCATAAGCATGGAAATACCTTAATTTGATGCATGAAATGTATAAGAAGTCAATGAAATTTAGAGAAGATATAGGGCTTACCAATTGATAGAGAGCAACAACAATTAATAAGGAATAAATATGCCTAAGGAATTTGATGGAGGAAAGGGTTTATTACTGTGTGTTTGATTGAATGGGAGAATTTGACAGTTGCAATTTCTGAAGAGGCAAAATTGGTTTGCGATTTTGGATTTTCTTTTCCCTATGTCTGTTGTTTTGAAACGGAAAACACAAATGGAATGAAAGTGGACCAAATTTGGTAAACTACACAGATTTAGTATCTGAAACAGTAAAATTAACAACACTATACTGACCTTGTGTGTATGGAGTTGCAGAAATGAAACGAACAGAGAACGAACAGGGGAAGGGTTTCCTTTTCTTTTGCCTGTTTTTGTTGAATGAAGGGAAATAGGGAGAGAAACAGAGAGGCGTTCTCTTCTTCTCCATGTCTTCATCGCCTCTCTCTTTTTCTGTTTCTTTGTTCGCCTCTTTGTTTATTCAATGATCTTCGATGAATTTTCACCTAAATTTTGCAAATTTTGAAAGGAACCGGGAAAATATTCTCTTTTTACTCCAAACAAAAGCAAATATCTACAAACTTTTTGATAGAAAACCCTAAAACCCAAAACAAAAATGAATCAAATCTAAACCTATCCAACAAAAAAACTCAACTAAAAGTAAATTTTCATACCCAGATCTAAAAAATGGAAAAAAAAAATTTACCGGTGTCGGTTTCAACGATTCGGGTGGTTGATAAATGGCCTAACGGTTTCTTTTTGTGCTTGCTATTCTGGTGGTCGAAGTCTGGCCAGAGAAAGAACAATCGCCGGCCTTGGACATTTCTCTCTTTTCCTTGGAGTCCTACAAACAACTCTGTTCTCTATCTTTCTCCGTATACAGGAAGACTTTGTTCTCTTTCTTGGAGTCCGACAAACAACTTTGTTCTCTATCTTTTGAATGTAATTTACCCATTTAAGTAGTTAGTGTTGTATTCATACTCAGAGACCCTCAGACTATTTTAACGCTGTGACAGGAAGACTCTCCAAATGATATACCGTACGAAGACCCTCGGAGGGAGTGAAATTTCAATTGGGAAATATGGCTTTTGTATTTTAGGGTTTGTGTTTTTTTTTTGGGTGGATAAGCGGCTTGTCTTCTTTTTTTTTTTTTTTTTTTTTTTTTTTTTTTTTTAGGAATATGTTTGATGAAAGTGTGCCTCAAAAAACGCATTGTGCAGTTTTTTAAGAAATAAATTGCATAGGTGTCAGCATTTAAAGTGGTCTATTTATCTACTTTAATTTAGATGTTTATAATGAAATAATGAGATGAATGAAGAATAATAAACCAAAAATAATGTCTACACATATCTATATTATATATAATAATGGAAGTTTTGTAATAAATTTTATAAAGTTCTTTATACACTAAATCTTAAGAATCTTTTCTTATTTTTTGTTTTTGTTGTTAGCAATTCTTACTTTGTTCAACTTTCCATCTGCTTCAACCATTGTCTTTTTAGCTCAATCTTTCATACCTACAATATTTGTTTTTTTCAATTTTCATTTGATTTTAATTTTTTTCTTTATATCTTCTTAAATTCTATAGTTTTCACTTTGTTCAACCTTTCATTTACTTCCACCCTTCATCTTCCATCTTAATTTTCATCTAAAATTCTTCTTACTTTATTTCCACCTCTCTCCTCTATTCCCTCCAAGTTATCCACGACAAAAAGGTCAATACTCTCTCTCTTTCTCCATTTTTTTTTTCTGTTTTGGTAGATTTTTTTTTAATTGTTTCAACCACCTTTTTTTTTTTTTTTTTTTCTACTAATGGTTCTTTTTGTTATTGTTGATTTAATTATCACATCACATATGTTTATCTTTTTGGGATATTTGTATCGACTTTTATGCATATTTAGGTAGTTCATTATTCCTATTTCCAATTAGAAGTTCTTTTTTTATTCCATTGGTTTGATTTGATTTGGGTTAATAATTAATTTTTTTGCAAGTTAGAATTTGATTATTATTATTATTATTTTTTTATAGTTATCAATTTAGATGTTAAATTGTGAGACTTTACTAATTTTTGTTTAGTTTTTAATCCTTTAGGGGTGGACAAATTACTCTTAAAAGTTGTTTTAAAAGTACTCTATATTGCCATTTATTTAGATAAAATCAAAGGTTAATTAAATGAAAATAATCGAATGGGTGACATATTTTAGCTTTTGCAATTGTATTTTAATTATATTAATATTTTATGACAATGCATATATATATATAGAGTATATATATATATATATATATATATGGAGAGAGAGAGAGAGAAAGAGAGAGAGAGAGAAATTTAATTCTTAGATTTTGCTAATAATTGTTTATTTGATAATATGTTTTGGGTGGACGAAATTGTAATTTCTGTAAAAAAAATAAAATTAATAGATTATCAAAATTAACATGAGTCAATATGCTTTCAAGAAGGTGGTATTTACTGAGTGCCGAAAAGTAATAAAAACAAATAAATAAATACTTTTTAAATTGATTTATTTGTGACTGCATCTAAAAAGCTGATTGATTACAATAAACGACTCAACTTTACCCACTGCCTTCATACAATTGTTAATCAGTTCTAGCATTACTCAAATATATTAGATTCCCCAATTATACTAGAAGATTATTTGTTATCTTGATAGATATCCATCCATTCCTTCCCTAATGTTCTTAGATTTCCTCCTTGTGTTTTTAACTCGTATCAGAGTCTTATACCTACTTATCTAAAGAATAAAAATATATTGCTATCGTATAGTGTTTGTAAGGTAAGCTTGTATTATATTTGCCCATATAAATATTTCATGTTTTACCAAGTCTTATATATTGTTGAATATTAATGTTGTGTGTTGTTTTATTTCTAATGTACTGTACCTAATGTTTACCCCCTCCACAATAATTACTTGAAATTACCCTAAAGTAAGGACTTAAGGAGAACAACATAATGTGTTGATGTTTGGAAGTTAAAGATCGGCAAGCTCTGTGCTAGAAACTTTGTACATGCCTCAAGTACTTCTTCCTAGATCTTATAAATGAGTTAGATTGATTGGGTCCGGGTGTGAGACGAGTTGTAAAACTTATGAACCTTACGCGATCTTTTTAGGTTGGGTCAAATCCGTAATTTTTTTTTTCATATGCAAACAATAAAAATATAAAATAAAAATGAAACATAATAAAATTATGTTTTTCATTTTCCAAATAAGAAAATGCTAAAAATAAAAGTTATAAACATAAATTTTTAAGTTTACACAATCTAAGATTCATTAAATTGCCTTCAAGCATCAACCTTGTTAAGAAAAAAAAAAAAAATCTATAGTGTCTATAGGAAGAAAAGAACTAAGAAAAGAAAGGAAGTAAAGAATATAAGTAGTGAAAGTGTGAAACGTGTTTACAAAGAGTTTTAGAAAGCTAAAACAAGCAAAAAGCAGTAAATAAATTCCATTTGAAAAAAAAGGGTAAACTTGTGTGCCTGTGGAGTAACATATACATAATTTCAATGTATTAACTTAAAGTCAACCCATTTTTTCACAAGCCAAAAGTATCTCTATCCATACCCATATTTTTCGACTCGACATCATTTCAACAGGTTGGCTATAGGTTGACCCATTATTTCACAGAGAAAAATATCTCTATCCATACCCATATTTTTCCTTTAGGTTCAAATAGGTTATCGAGTCCAAGTCCAATTTTGCTAGGTCTATATTCGGGGGTGTTATTTTGGATAGTCTTATCCCCACTTTATTTATTTCAAACGTTTTGTTTGGAAGATTGATGCTTTTATGGTTTTTTTGGAAATAAAATTTTCTAATTCCTATTTGTGGTATTATAATTTCTATGTCCATGAATCCTTTGTTCAAATTGAGCAATTTTCCCTTTCTCTCATAACAAAAGCTTGGGTCTATCAATTTGATTCGGGATCCCTCCTCTGAAGCTAAGCACGAGCTTTTCTAAGAGAAAACATATGCTATATGTGCAATAGAATTTGAGACGAGTACTTTTTGAAGGAGACTTAATAGTTGTTAGACAAATTTTCTTTTGTTCATAGGGAATTGGAATGAACTAGTACACTGTGAGATGGGGCTTGAATTGTAACTGGTTTGGGCCGCTTCCTATCTCAACTTTGCCCTCTGCTCTAACTAGAACTAGGCTTAGGCCCATGCCTTAAATGTATCCCCCTCTCCTTTTGTGTAATAAACTTAATGATTATTCCAAAAAAAAAAAAAAAAAAAAAATCTACTCATTTGACACAATCAATGAGCTTCAGTAAATGACATTTGACACATTCAATGTCCTTAACTTTTCAAAATTAATGTTTCGTTTGTTCTGATTAAAAACACTTTTTTTTTTTTTTTTTTAAATTACATGTTTTATTGAAAATATTATTTGAACTTGTTTTCTTGTATTAGGTTGCAAGCTAGAGAACAAGTTAGAAAACATTTTCTATTGTGTTGGATTGTATGAGAAATCATTAATATTTCTTGTAATCCCAAAAAAATATGAATAAACACTTTTATTTACCAATTTGGGAGTCTCAAATGGGAAATCACACCACAAATTTTGGAATTTATTTGAAAAAGTGGGAAAGTGGTTGGTTCGAGGAAAATACGTTATTTGGAAAAAAAAAAAAAAAACAGTGGTTAATCAAATGATCTATCAATAATAGATCAATGGTTGGTTTGAAGAGAAAGAAAAAAGGAGTCAAGAGGGATTGAGATTCGGTGCAATATCGTGCACGTGCAATACTACTTTCAATCGTAGAGATTAAAAACACTTTTAATCTCAACCTTTGGAATATTTTTAGGTTAGCCATACGAGTGCCTGTGTGTATATACATATTATTTTGGTATTGTTAGAATACTATTCAAATTGCCCACAACGACGTCTTTGACGAGCGTACCAAACATATTGAAATTGACTATCACTTTATTTGTCATCATCTACTCTTTTCCCTATTGTTGCAATCACTTTCTTCCCAAGATCATCTTGCAGCAAGGACGGATTTAGGATTTTAAGCTAGCGAGAGCTGGAGTATAAAAAAAGAAAAAACTACAAATAGGCATCCATATAGTATTAAAAAATTATAAATACACAAAACTATTGTTTTTAAATACATTAAGATGTATTCATTACCAAAAAAGACAAAATAAAATAATAAAATAATATTTTTTTTAATATTAGGCTGGCTAGGATTTTTTGTTGTTGTTGTTGTTGTTGAAGTTAGAGCACTCACATTGATGGTGCTAAAAATTTTAACTTTTAACATCTCAAAAAAACTACAAATAAGCATACATATAATATTAAAAAATTATAAATACACAAAATCATTGTTTCTAAATACATTAAGATGCAATTATAGTTCCGGCCAAGATAATTGGGAAAGATCAAACCAATTTGAACCACTCACGTCACAAGAGTAGTAGCGTAAAGGCCGTAAGTTAGGTGGCAAGCCGCTACATGTTCTCCTCGCGCCCTTGAACGATAGAAGAACTACTTATCTTCTCTTAGATAGTAGTCAATTGGTTCACATCTGTGGTCAATCAATAGGTTTGCTGCGGATCTATTCTTCTATACAATGAAAACCTGATATTTAAGGGATCGTAATGTTAGAAGACGACTACCGGTATCTAATGATAAGATACCTAGGGTTGGTATATCTTTGAAAGCTCAGACGGAGAGAATAAACGGACTCCTCGAGGGGAGTGGAACAAAGTTTCACTTCAGCAAACATGGGTATTGAAAATCTTAAAAACCCGTAGGTTCCCAATTTTAAAGGAATTCCTGCCAAGATGATGGATCCTGCCGTAGGTGCCTTTACATGAGCTTCGGGGTAACCAAATATGAACTTTTTTTTATTTCTATTTAGAGAGAGGGGGCTTCAAGTTCTTAGGAAGAGCCGTACAAGGCAGCTCACGTACTATTCGGGAGTTGAGCCCCAACATAGGGGCTTAGGTCAACACTTTTATAATAGCCAGTCATCAATTGGAAGCAGGCAAGATGCTGATGAATTGTGATTGGTCTAAACCTTCAACCAGTGACTTATTGTGACTTGCCTAGAATGCCTATACAAACTAAGACCTTATTCATATAGCGAAGAAAGGCCGAGCAGAAGGGGGCAGTTAGCTAGCTACTTCTTGGCCATGTCTTATAAAAAAAGACAAAAATAAAAACAATTTTTTTTTTTTTAATATTAGGCTGGTTAGAATTTTTTTCATTGTTGTTGAAGTTAGAGTATTTACTGTGGTGTTGCTAGAAATTTAAATTTTAAAACCTCAAAAAGCTATTTTATTTTTACCACCTTACTTTACAATACACTCAATATCAAATGTTCAATTTTTTTTTAATCACTTCATTTAAAATAATATAAAAAACTCATTAAAATAATAAAGGAAGAGAGAGAATTTGAGTTTTTTAATTGAAGGAAGAGATATAATCTTAATAAAATATTGTATTTTATTTTTAATAACTTACTACAGTCAATTGATATTTATACCAATTTACTGTAATTGCATAAAATTTAGCTTTAACTTCTCTAATAACGCATAATTTTTTGGTTTTTTGGTGGTAAAAAAAAAAAAAAAATATATATATATATATATATATATATATATATTTGCTAAACTACAATCACCATTATGAATGTTTTTATTATTTTTATTAAATTTTTGGGCTGGATAGTTACTATTTGAGTGCGGTTAGTTAGGCTTATTAAGGAGAAAGGGGGGCCTAAGGTTTTGGAAGGAGGCCCAACTACAAAAATGAAATATATAATAGCTAAAAAAAATTGGACCCAGGGAGGCCTAGGCCTCCATCTGGGTCTGTCCTTGTCTTGCAAACATGTTCACTAAGCCTCCTCCACCATGACGCTTTTGTGCTTTGCCTCCCATACTGAAGTTGACATCATTTCACCAATATAAGTTTGGAGGGCCGTTAGAATACTTAGATCCATAGTTGTAGGTTACTTGTAGAACATACATTATCTATCAATATATAAGACATACTCTTGTACTTTATTTGCACATAGTTTAATACGTGTTTTTTAGACTTTTAATTTATATTATAGTGGGTTTTAGTTAGCTCAATTGGTAAAATTTCTGATAGTTGTATAAGAGATCTAAGGTTCGATCCTCGCCTACATCAAAAATTGATTAGTGTCTTGATCTGATGATAAAGAGCTATCAGCAAGAGCGGATGCCATAGGTTGAAACTCTCTAAAAAAAAAAAAAACTGATATTATAATGGGCGTAAATGCACTTTTAGTCCCTACATTTGGCGTTTTTCCATTTTGGTCCCTACATTTCCATTTCATCACTTTTAGTCCCTAAACCAATTAATGCATGTTATTTTAGTCCTTTCCGTCGGTCAACAGACGAAAATAGTTAGGATGACAAATGGAGGTATTAAAATATTATTAAAAATATATTGTAGCACTCATCAGATTGAAAAAAAAAAAAAAAAAAAATCAAGAACCATGTTCATCTTTTCAACAAGAACACCAAAGAACACAGACCCAGATTTTAAACATAAGAACACATGCTCAGATTTACTTGCATTTTCTTGCCCTTTCTTGTCAACCAAACACAAACACAAATTGATCTCCAGCAAGAACACAAACACAAACCTAGCAGCAGATCTTCTCAGATTTTCTCAAACCACAAAACCCAGATATACAAAATCACAACAAAACCCAGATTTTCTCATATTTTAATCAACAACAAAACCTCCAGCAAATAAAATTCATAAACTCAGAAAATTCAGCATTAAAACACCATAAATAAAAAAAATCATAAATTCCAAAGCCCCCATCCTCAAACCCAAGCAACACGATCTCTCATTGTGCCCAACCTTCGCTGGTCTGATCATGCCTCAGGTTCAGGCCTCGTCTTCACAGGACTGTCATTGTCTTTACCATAGACCTACATCGCCGAGAAGCTAACACGATCTCTAATCTACAAACCCAACCAAAGCCGAGAAGCTAACACCGATCCTCAAACGTTGTCATCGCCTCCTTCAGACCTCAAACGTTGTCGTCGCCACCTTCAGACCCACCCACCGATCTCGCCGCCATCAGACCCACCACCGATCTCGCCACTGTCAGACCTACTCGCCCATCTTGCCTCCTTCAGACTGACCCACCAATCTGTGGTCCTTTACCTCTCTCTTTCTCTCAATCTATCTCTCCCTCTCCCTCTCTCTCTCTCACGATCAATGCTTATTTTTTAGGAAGACTGAATTTTTTTGTTATGTTTTTTTTGTTGATTTGGTTTATATATTCAGATTTCTTATTATAATATTAAAGTAGAGGGTGTGTTCTTTGCTGTTCTTGTTGAAAAGATGAACATAGATCTTGATTTTTTTTTTTTTTTTTTTTTAAATCTGATGAGTGCTACAATAAATTTTTAATAATATTTTAATACCTCCGTTAGTCATCTCAGTTGTTTCCGTCTGTTGACTGACGGAAAAGACTAAAATAACACGCGTTAATTGGTTTAAGAAGTAAAAGTGGTGAAATGGAAATGTAGGGATAAAAATAAAAAAAACGTTAAAATATAGAGACTAAAAGTGTATTTACACCTATTATAACGTGGCCCTAAGTAAAAATTCTTATTTACACCTACACCTGTGGTTAATGCTACTTTTTCATTTGCTTCATCACTCCACAGCCTCTCTTCATTGAATCTAGAGACGTAGTCTCGTAAATACTCAATTTTCTTTCTTGCTTATCATTTTTTATGTTGGTTTCATGTTTCTCCATTCCCCTACGAAGTGGCTGACAGACAATCTGCTCAACTTGTCAAATGAACCCACTATGCTTTGTTTCCAGTTATTTAATTGGGGCATCTTGAATTTAGGATATCCCAGATTGCCCTGACTTTGGAGGGAGAAATAAGCACTATTACATACGAGTTATTTTACATAGTTTTGTACAAAAAAAAAAAACAACCAAAATTGTAACTTGAAGTTGCAAGAATTTAATTCACCATTATAGTTGCTTTTTCGTGGGTAAAATAACGTGTGCAACAGGTTCAACTCTAAGTTAAATAACTGAACATGACAGATTCCTCCCTATTACTTTGAGGCCTAGGTTCCCCTATGTTCTCTATTAGTTAGGCAATAGTAATGCATCATAAAACATCTTTGCCATTTTACCTGGTAAGCATCTAGTCAAAGTTATACACGGCCATGGTCTGCACAACGTCAGCACCATAAAATCAATCAATAATTTGTGATTTACATTAAGTTCGTTTGGATAGAACTTATTATTGTTGTAAACTAAAAATTAAAAATACTGTAGTAAAATAATTTTTAAATATGTAAATAGTATTATAGGACCAATTTTTAATTTTTTTTTCCTAAATAAAGTGTTTATGGGTTCCATAAATAGTATATAAATAGTAAATTTGTCTCCTGTACAGTAAATTCATGTGCATAAACAGTATCAATTAGTGTTCACGTACTGAAAAAAAAAAAAAAAAAAAAAAAAAAAAAAAAAAACTAAAATTGCAAACTCAAAACGTGAACTTGTATCCAAATGGATACTAATTGTGCATTCTGAACCTCTGAAAAAATCAATTACTTTTAAGACTAGATTGGACTTCTTACGTGATTTTTCAAATTTTGTTTGGATGTTCAATAGAATTATGATTACTGGTGCCTCGTGAATCATGATTGGAGTACATTGCTACTATGAAATGGACCCTTTGATCGAAATCACCTCTATGATTTGTTTCAGAACAGTATGTCTGAAATTCTTCAAAAAAATAATAATCATAGTTAACTTTTAATCATAAAATTCTTTGTGCCACTCAAACAAAAAGATATGTTTTAAGGCACTAATTATTTTATAGGATTGAAAAATGCAGATTTGCCAGAAGTCAATAAGTTTATCCTTCTGGCTGCCACTAATCTATATAAAAATTTGTAATACATTTGGTGGGGGGATTTTTTTGAGTTCCAATGACCAAATAACTAATAAAAGGCACTAGTGGTGTTGCTTTGTGACATCAGACTTCTAATTTATTAATTAGATATCTTTCAAATTTGTTAAAAGTTTCAGTGATTCTCTCTATAGAGAACATAAATTCAAATTCCCTTTTCTCACTTACAATAAGAAAAAAACAATTGATTTATTGTTTTAGATATGATAAGACAATTGAAGCATCCTCTATATAATGATTGCTTGTCATCTTATACTAAGATATTAATTAATGGTTTTTTTTTTTTTTTTGGTCTAGGTAGGGTTTGAATCTAGTTCTCATGTCTGATGACAAAAAACTTTTTGGTTAATTGTAACCTGCAGGAATCTTCGAACTTTGATAAAACTCTTGTTTTCTTTCCGTCAGCTTTTTCCAAGCATAGTCTAACATATGACTTTTACATAAACATTCAACGGTCATTATTAGGGGCGAGCTATATCTAAAAACCAAAGAGGGACGACCTTCTAGAAAAAATATCTTATTTTTTCCACTCACAAGTCACAAGGTGGTAGTAAGCAAACATGTCCAGAATGTCTGCTAGCTGTTTTATCATCACATGCATTCACTTACCAAGTTCACTTCTCAGCCTAATTAAAAGGACCTTATGAAATGAAACTTTACGTGAGCTTGCTACGTACAAAGGAGAAGTATGAATTTGAATTAAAAGAGAGCAAAGACTTACAATCTCTTAAGATAGATGAACTTGTAGGGTGTTTGCAAACCTATGAACTCACCCATGCCCACAGTAAGAAAAATAAGAATATAGTCCTAAAAACTGTTAAAGAAGAAGACTCCTACTCATCCAATGATGATGACGTTGAGGAAACCCTAGTTCTGTTAGCATAGAACTTAAAAAGTTTTCTGAAGTTAAAGAAGAATCAAAGGTGATCTTAGGAACTAAAGGGTAAATAGTGTAGGATAGAGTCCAGTGGGAGTTTTAGAGTTAAGAAAGACCAAGTAAAAGACTGTGAAAGAGTTGTAATCTCAAGTTTTAAAGTGCTTTGAGTGCAATGTCAATAGACACATCCGTAAAAAAGTGACCATATTATATCAAGTCCAAACGTAAAGCTATGAATGCTACTTGAGTAACACTAAGAGTTCTAGTTCTGAGGACAATAGTGATAGTGAAGGAAACTTCATAACTTCTACGGCTAAAGCTGAAATTGGTGGTAGGAATTTTGGAGAACCCTCTGATGTAGATGATAAGGAAGACAGAGTTTAAGGCTAGTGAGGGATCGGAAGATGAATCCAAAGGTAAGAAGGATCTTCAAACGGCTTACATTGAGCTAATGAGGATTGCTTTTTATGCTAAGGCAGCTAAGGTAGCCCTTAAGAAGTTAAACAAGTCTGAAACTGAGAACGCAGTTGTTGTGGATCAATTAAAAGTGGCGAGGAAGGGAATAAAGAAGCTAAAGACTGATCTTGCTAGTTCTGTTGATAAATTCATAAAAAACAAAAACTGTAATTGGTTAAATTTTCACAATGAAATTCTCTATGCAACTCAAGGAAAAAAAAGTGTTTTGTTGCACTAATTACTTTTACAGATTGACAAGTACAAATTAGGCATAAGTTGATAAATTTATCCTTATGGCTTCTGCAAAAGTTATTTAAAGTTTTTTAACACATTAGACTACTAATTAGCCAATCATAAATCTTCGAATTTTTCAAAAGTGTTTCAGTTTGGTGGCATTTTTTGGCTCTCTTTATCTGGAAAACCTAGGTTTGAATACCCCTCCCCTAGTTATTGCAAGAAAAAATCCTTGATGTTTTTGTGTATTAGATCTGATAACATATGACATTTGCTTTATAATAATTGCTCATTATTATTAAACTATATAAGACTATGACTTTATTTTTGGTGTTGGTGGAATTTGAACCCAACCACCAAAGTCATTTTTTTGACGACAAGATATTTTACTAGTTTTTTTTTTTGAAATGATAGACTTTACTAATTAAGTTAATTGAAATATAGAAGAATCTTTGAATTTTTTGATAATACTCTTTTTGATGGCAATTAGCTTCTCCACAGCATAGCCAACTTAATGGTCTGTTTGGATTGAGGGAGAAAGAGGAGAAGTAAAGTAGAGTAGAGTAAATTTGGCCCAAAATTAACTTAATTTTGGCCCACATTACTCTACTCCCCTTTAGTCTCTCTCCTTCTACCCTTCATCCAAACGGGCCTTAAGGCTGTATTCAAAAAAGTCTTTATCATGAAGCAACTATAACAAAAAATGCCTTAATATCTCCACTCATAAGGTGGTAGTGAGCAAATAAGTCAAGAATGTCTGCTTTGCTGTCCCCACATGCATCCACTTGCCAAGTCCACTCCTCAGCCTAATAAAAAGGGCCTTATGATATGAATATTGGTGTGAGCTTACTACAAAGGAGAAGTATGAGTTTGAATTACAAAATTCATTTCCTACTAGCTCTATGCATTTGTAATGCTGAATCTGCAGATCCCTTGGTGCGGTTTTGCAATACAGACACTAATATTGGTAGTGGTAGCCAAATATCAGCTAATATTGATCGCTTATTAGCTGAATTGGTTTCCAAAACCCCCTCCAATGGTTTTATTGCTACTTCATATGGTAAAAACCAATATCGAGTTTTTGGCCTGGCTCAATGTAGAGGGGATGTGAGCAAAACAGATTGCTCAAGTTGCATCCAAGATGCAGCAAAGCAAATCCGCCAACGTTGCCCCAACCAGGCCGATGCAAGAATTTGGTATGACTTTTGCTTTTTACGTTACAACATTAAAAGCTTCATTGGAGAAATTGATACAAATATTGGTTTATCATATGGGAATGTGGAAAATGTAACTGACCCTGATACTTTTAACAAAGAACTAGGAACTCTGATTGATCAGATTAGATCACAAGCTGTTGAGACTAGGAATGAAGGGCTTGGGAAAGGTAAGACCAAGTTGTCAACATTTGTGACACTGTATGCATTGGTGCAATGCACAAGAGACCTGGCTCCGGTAGATTGTGCACAGTGTCTGGCCATTGCTGTGGGCAGTTTTGAAAATTTTTGCAAAGACCGGAAAGGATGCAGAGTTCTATATAGCAGTCACTACAAAAAAAAAGGCTATTGCGGCGGGCCAGAAGCGCCGCTAAAGCCCAAAAAAGCGCCGCTAAAGGTACATGTAACCTTTAGCGGCGGGTGCTATTGCGGCGGGCGAAACCGCCAGTGCTCCAGTGCCGCTGTAGGTATATTGCGGCGGTCACCAAAAACGCCGCTATAGATGTACCTTTAGCGGCGGGGAAAGGGCTATTGCGGCGGGAAACAAGCGCCACTATAGGAGCTTAGAATTCGGGCCAATTGCACTTTTAGCGGCGGGTCATACCCGCCGCTGAAGGTAGTACCTTTAGCGGCGGTCACAAACTGCCGCTATAGGTTGACCTTTAGCGGCGGGTCATGCCCGCCGCTGAAGGTCGACACCAATAGCGGCGGTCAATAAGCGCCACTATAGGCAATCAATGAAAGTGGAGGAAGTTCACTTATAGCGGCGGATAGAAACGCCGCTATATGTTTGAACCTATAGCGGCGGTCAATAAGCGCCGCTATAGGGCTTCATTTAAACATAAAATGTACACCGTTAGTGGCGGTTTTTGACCGCCGCTATAGGTCTTTTTTTTTTTTTTTCTTACTAATAAATAAATAGTTCATAGACCCTGTGAGATAGGAGTAGAAAGAATAAAATATAAATAAGATAATAATAATAGCAGTGATAATAAGCCTAGGTTGAAATAAAATAATAAATACTATAATTGACGGAAACCCCCCATAAACAAAAATCATGGAGGTTTTTGGTCATTGAAGCTTGTGGATGTACCCAAGGTTTGTAACAACCAAGCCCAAAGAACATTTTTTATTATATAGGTAAGTCTTTTGATAGCAGATTCACAAATTTGATACACAAGACAAAAACACACCCCCAAAGCATGTAGGAATTGAAATACAGATTAAACATGCTTTTCAACCTAGTTGAAAAATAAACAATTCAGACCTATAACAATTAAGAAACACATACAAGACAACAAAACAATTAAGAAACACATACAAGACAACAAAAATTGCCATAAAAAGTCAAACCTGAAACAAAAACTAAAAGACCCAAATCATGCTTAAACTTAAAAAATCAGATCTCAATCCAAAAACAAAGACACACCCACTAATCCAATCCCAAAACCCAAATGGAAGAACCAAGTCCAACCCACATACCTGAAGCGCAGAGAGATGCTCAGCATAGAACTGCTCAACGGTGTCGTTCACATACTTGTCAGCAAAACTGGTACAAATCGATAATATACACCATCTCTCTCAAAGGTAAGTCTGTGTTTAGCAATTCTATTTCTAAATAGTCTGATTTGTAAGCAATAGGAGTTATCAAACAAAATTGTGAACTTAAAAAAAAAAAAACAAAAACAAAATTTAATTTCTAAAGTTTTTATTTTTATGGGAAAATATTTAAAATTTCTTTTTTGCCATTGCAAATCAGTTTTCTCAGCATCCAAACAAAAAATAAAAACAAAAACAAAGCAAGGATCATCTTTCTTTGTGTGTGTGTGTGTGTGTGTGTGTGTATATATAGGACAAATCCCATCAAGTATCACAGACCTAACAATGATAATCATAAACGAGAGTAATAGCCACTTTGCAAAATCATAGGAAACTTCAACTGCGCACAATTCAAGGGAATGAAGGTCATCAAAGCTAATTAACAAGCAAACAATAAGTACAACGCAAATCCCACCAAAATAAGCAATACCCATATCGCAAAATCATTAAGAAGAGCATGTTTAATTCAAAATACAATATTCCAAAAAAGATTTCCAAAAAAAATTGAAGAAACAAAGTATGACAAAACACAAACCCCTGAAACAGTTCAACTATGTTTACATCAACAATTCACCATGCAAATTCAACCAAACATGCATATAAACATCGGCTTTAGCACAAAATTTTAAAAGGTCATCTTTGACGAAACATAGGGAACACTTATATAATATACATTAGTATGGTCCTAATCTTTAATGCAGCATAAATTATTAGGTGAAAAAAAAAAAGAAAAAAAAAAGGATACTGAGCAGTGGCAAAACTGTTGGCAGGTTTCTCAAGTATAGTATACCATTCCTATATTATACATGGAAGGGTGGCCCTTATGTATGGTTACAAATAAGATTTTGTCAAAAACTCAAAAGTAGCTTATTCTAAAATCAAATGCCCAAAAATTATTTCATATTTCTAATTAATGCTAAATGCAAGCTCATTCAATTATCAAAGCTTAATCATACTCAAGACAAAATGAAAGATATATTTATTTTTAGTGGTCAAGTAACATCACTTTTCCCAATTATGCAAAACATATCCTTGAAGCAAATGAAATGGAATCTCCCATTTAAAACTTTGTAATTGTCAAATTGTTATGAATAAATTTCAGGAAAATTGTTTTTACCATTGACCCTAAACCTTAAAAGCTGGCATTTATGTTTTCTTGGCATCCATATAGAAAACCATAGTTAAGAAAAAAGTAAAATTGGGATTCATTTTAAAAATTGAAATATTTTGTTATGGTTATTAATAGGAGAAAGACTTAAGCTGTTAAGTTTATTCCAAACCTTCGATAGGGATTGTTCTTTTTAAAAAAAAAAAAAAAAAAAAGAAGAAACTCAATAGGTTGATTGTAATTTCAATTGAAGTTTTTAAGAGAGTAATTATTTTTTGAAATCTCAAGGGAGGTCAATGAATTGATGTGTTTCAATTTTTTTTCTTTTTTTCCTTTTTATGTAAAGGTCATAGAGTCACCACCAAACTCTTTAGTTCAAGTGGTACCTCCTCAAGCACCAAGTGTCTCAAGGGTTGAGGGGTTGACATAGTAGTAGGAGCCATTTCTATGAGCTATTAGGCTACAAAATGAGAGGAAGCTCTACCCCTTCCCTTAAACCTATCTCAGGGCCTCCCCTTGTTATATGGTTTATAGGAGAATCTTCCTTCAGTCCTCAAGATTATGTTCTATATGGTTTATTAATTTATTATATGGTTTATATGGTTTATTAATTTTATAATTTCTAAGGTGGTTCCTTTAGTACACCGTCAGTGTACTTTAAGTTAACTGACCTTCCCCTTGTTTGCTTATTTAAATAAATTGTGACTTAATAAAAGGAAAAGTATCAGGTCTTAAAAACCACAACAACAGATGCAATACATTTCTAATACACTTGCCTGACTCATCTTTGCTACTATGCTCAACAAAATATATAAAAACATCTTATCTTAAAGTATTCACAAATTATAATTTTTGTCAGTGCACCAAACCCCATAATCAAGGAAAACATGGACTACGTAACATTATAAAAGCAATAAATAAATAAAAGCAATCCTGACTAAGGAGGAACAAGTTTCAAATAATTAAGGCACATTAATGGAACACTACAGGACGGAAGGACCCAAAAGGCAAAAAAATGTGCCATTTTTCAAACCATAGACAGCATTGTTTACATCTGCAGCTATCAAATGTGACTACAATCATCACACCCATTTCAAATGAATGTTCCTACCACTAATCATTGGTACTTTTACTTAACAAATGAGATCATAAAAGCGAAAATTGACTTTGGTAAGGGATGGACTAAACGTGAATGGCAGAAAAGAGCCTAAACATTCAATCAGAACTTGCCCAATAAAGTTTTTTAACACAACATAAAATGGGTTCAACTAGCAATAAAATAGTCTCAATAATCACAATTTCATCCATGTTTTTTTCAGAAATAGATTTACAACACATAGAGAATATAAAACCTTCAATCATACAATTTGCAGCATCAATCGTCTTTGAATTTCAATATTGACCATTTCATAAAATTCTATAAATAAAAAACCAGCTTCAACATGTTTCAATTCAAGCAAAACCAATCAATGAAAAAAAAATATAAAATCCCACAAAACTGATATTTCACATACCTCATCTTTGAAACTCTCTTGTTTCCAAACACCCACTAGCAGATTTTGTACCTGCAAAAAGAACCCTAAACCATCACACGGAAAGCCCAAAAAATATCCACATAATTATAATATTAATTGGAACTTCCCAGAAACAAAACTTAGGCCAAGGGACCACAAACATACATGACCTACTACCACCAAAATTTATATACTGGGAGAGTCCCAACAAATTTGACTTATATAATAATAATAAATAAAATAAATAAATAAATAAAAATAGAGTCCCAATGGATTTGTTTAAGCACATATATGTAAATAGCAGATCATGTGCATCAGTTAGCCACTTAAACACCCAAAGCAATGAATTGGTAAGCACCCTAACTTTGACAGTAAAATTTTCACAGCATAAGTAAAATGGTCTATAATACAATCCAATCATGTTAGCATTAATCATAGTAAGTTCTAGTTCGTGAGTATATGTAGGAAAAGAGTAGAAATTAATATATTGAACCTAACGTTCTACATTTTCTTTTGGCATAAAAATGGGAACTCACCTTATCCAAGCTAAGTAATTGTATAAGGCTTGAGGTTCCTTGCTTTCTCAGGGCCTAAATTAAAATGTGATTTTCAATTCTTTTCCCATCCATTCTTTATATTAAAACAGTTGAAACTTTAAAAATATGATTTTTACTCCAAAATACAAATTTTCCTGGGGAAAATTATAATATAGAATTAAGTCAACTAAACCAGAAGGCTCTTAACTTAGACACGCTAAATCACTGAACAAAATCAAGCAATCTCCTTATTGCAACCAAGCTAAAAACATTTGTCTTTTGAGAGACCAACCATCCAAAGCACCATTTTTAAAGAATATATTAAATAAACATAGATTACTGAAAACACCTATGTGGTTTTTTATTTATTAATTTACTCTTTTTTTTTTTTATGTTTTTCTGAACCAAAGAACTATCCCTTAAAAATTGACCCAAAGCTTAAGTGGGACAACCACTGAACCATTTCAAACACAATTTTTTTTTTTTTTTTATAAGTGATTTCAAACACAATTCAAGAAAATACAAATCCAAAGCCCAGTAGATCAGAACTAATATGCCAAATCCAAATAAAATGCATCCCAATACATAGGATCTAAACAAGATTTTGGAACTAAAGACTTCAGTGTAAGACAAAACTAAAATTCAAAACTTTAATTTCTCAACGTTTCCTATACCATTTCTAGAAGAATCCTACCCAAATTTTTAGAAAGATCCAAATCAGCGAGAGTTTTCAGACATCCATCATCCACAAAACAAAAAGTTATTGCTCAAATCAGACAAATAACGCCATTTTCTACAAACTATAGAAATTGAAGGACTAGTGCAATAAGCAAGAAATCAAAGATCTGAAAGTACACACTTAAATGAAGAATTAGATTTCATTGGGTCCCAAATAAGAACATGACAAATTTAGAACTTTACATTGCACATCCTTTCCTAAATTTTCTGACCAACCAAGGACACTATTAGAAAGAAAATTAATCACACTTCAAAATTTTACCTTCAAACAAAACTCGATATTACCATAACAAAAAAAAAAAAAAAAAAAAAAAAACCTTAACCATTCTCAAGGATACATCAAAGTCTCTAACTTTCTGGGTATTCAAGCAGGGATTTAATTACACATGGGTGAAACATTGTTTTAATAGGCACCCTTTAATCTATTATTGGCAATGGAATTGTACAAACATGTTTGCCCAAACTAGCTTTCTGGGTTTCTTGGTAAAAGCTAATAAACGATAATGAAGTAAAGTGTGAGTGTTCCAGTGCTTGACAAGGCTCTAGAAACTTGGACTATATAGGTAAGTCTTTTGATAGCAGATTCACAACAAGAAATAGCAGATTCACAAATTTGATACACAAGACAAAAACACACCCCCAAAACATTCTCTTTTTGTAGGAATTGAAATACAGATTAAACATGCTTTTCAACATACTTGTCAGCAAAACTGGTACAAACCGATAATATACACCATCTCTCTCAAAGGTAAGTCTGTGTTTAGCAATTCTATTTCTAAATAGTCTGATTTGTAAGCAATAGGAATTGGGTCTAAAGAATGGGGGAAGTGGTGGCACTATTAATGGAGGTGAAGAGCCCACCTAAAGAATGGGGGAAGACTTCTCAGCCTCTAATAAAGCAGTCCTCAAATCAAAGTTGATTTTTTTGGTTTTCCTTTTTGCTTTGTTTTCTTTAGGCATCAATGATTGATTTTCTTTTCAATCCCAAGATAAGAAGGAACCAGTGGTGTTAGTGTTGGGAAATGATAAGTAAGCTTATGGTAGTGGCACCATTGAGTTTCATTGGTGGCCTCGGGCTTGTACAATTTTAGAAACATGAATGTGGTTGGTTTTGCTACATGTCACACAGCTCTCCCTTTGTTTTTTTTGGGGGTTAACAAGTCCAAAGCATTTTAAACAATTGACTAGTATACGAGTATGAGGCCAAGGCCAATTAAGAGTCTTGTAGCCTAATGAAAATGTCAAGGTTTACATTAACACGTTGTTCTTTTTGAATTGCAATTGCAAAATGCAACTATAAATTAATAAAAGTAATGTTTTCAAAACCTACAAAAACAAAAAGCTAAGTCAAAGTGACTCTTAAATATCTCATGTATCGGATATATGTATCATTCTTATCACAATATGTAAATTCCACAAACCATAATCATGTAAAATTCACACTTTATGAGAATAAGGATACATATATCCAATACATGTGATAATTATTGTTTGGAAGAAATTAAGGAAGCAAACTAAACACACACACATACATATATTATGTAGGGCTTGTGCCACAGGATAAGAGGAGACAAACAAAAAAGTGGCCATGCTTCTCTTCTCCTCAGTCATCCCCCCACATGCGTTGCCCATGCAAGACAGGAGATTTGTCTCCCATGTCACAAAATTCTCTCAAAAAGGACCATACCCATACCCCCAACTTTTTTAATTACTCAAAAGTATTGGTCAAAAAGAAGATATAGTAGTAGGATGGAATTAGTGTTTCATCTGTTCAAATATATAAATATATATATATATATATATATAATATTGTTAAAAAGTTAATTATTGAAACATTTATAAGACGGTTGCAGTAGTCAGTACACATTGAAATTTGCAAGATGTATGATTAGTTCAATATGCTTCTCTTTTTGTTTCTTTGATACCAAATTCAAGGCACAAAAAGATAAAGGTGGAGCCAAATACACCATCTTTGGACTTTTCACTAGCCATCCGCAAATGAATAAAAAGGCCCATACTTTTATTAATGTGTCCTCATAATAATAGAAAAACTATTCATGTATCCATAGTTTTAAACAAAACAAGAATAAACATATTGAAACAATCATAGTAATAATGAAAGAAAATGTAGACTTTTTTCCAATGAAACTAACCTTCGGAATCAATCTTCACTTTATCATTGGGATTGATAGTTCCTCCTCGAACAAAAGACTTCGAACTAGGTGTTGTATCGCCTTGAAATGACTCCACAAACTCTTGGTACAAATGTGCAGTTTCATCCTCGGCTCTCTGCAAAAAAAAAAAAAAAACAACAAAAAACAAAAACCCCATTACAATAAATCAATAAACAAACAAGTCTTTTTCTTTTTACTTTTTTTATAATCAAAATCCAACCTAACAGTGTTAATCAAAAGCCATACCTTTTTCTTTGCTTCTTCCTCCTCTCTATGCATTGGAGAGGCGTCTTTTTCCACGTGATAGAGAAAGAACTCATCTTTACATCACCTTCTAAAAAACCAAACGCACCCAAACAAAAGACAACATTTTTGCATGCAATACCAAATTCTGACAATTGTTATCAGAAATCTATCAAACAAAAGACAACATTTTTACAAATTCTCTAAAATTAACAATTTCTATAACAAATTCCAACGTAACAAACACACCCCTTAAATTTATTTTAGCCATTTTTTTGAACATTTGAGCTCACTTTTAGAATAAAATAAACTTCTCTAAGACCTTTTGTAACAAATCCATCACTTCTCTAAGTTAAATCCCTAACTTTAATTGACATCTAACATATTAGACTTTTCTATTAACTCTAATTGTTATTGTCTATTAAATCAGTCACCAAGATGAGAAACTCTTTCACTAATCACTATATATATATATATATATATATATATGGCCTATCAAAAAATCATAAGAGAAATGACAATACAAGTGGAATTATGGCCTATTGGGTTTTGCTTTTGCAGCTTAACTTAGTACCACCCTTACTTTTTAAGCTTTCTTTTCACAGAGCATACCTAACCCAGCTCTATTTTTTAATGCTGCATGAAATGTATAAAAAATCTTGGCCTAAATAATGGCCAGTCTTTTAATAATAGAGACCTATCAGGCTAGTCATTTTTCAAGTAATAGAATTTCAGCTCATTAGAGAGTGCTTTATAGTGACAGGTGGGTAGAAATCTATAAGCCAATTTGCAAGGTGGAAATCACATTTATTGTCCTTAAGGCCTCATCGATCTATTTGTCATTTGGGAGAGACAAGATTTAGTTAAAAACAGCAATTTCCATTGTCCAAAACAATGTTGTCTGACTTTGACAGTAACACCAAGTTCTTAGCCCACATGGGACAACCCAAAATATTCCTATATTTTACAATCTCAGCAGAAAAAATCTCACTTAACTTAGTTAAAAACTACTAATATTCACCTAGATTCTTCAGCCAAATTCTTTGACAACATATTATATTCACTTGACTTGTAATTTCTTTTCAAAAAAATTTCAAAATCTAAGGCCAACTAGAAACCAGCCCCCATTTCTATATCCATCAACTCAGTCACTAAATGGACAAATAAAATAATAAAAACCTGCAAAAGTAGTAACAAAAATTGTTCACTTGACCACAAAATTCACATCCGAAATGCTCAAATTTAAACAACCATGATCCATTGTTCAGCAAAGTGACAAAGAAAATAACTAAAAAAAATCCAACTTTTTTTCCTGTAAATGAAAAAAATGAAGCTTTTTTCTCAAAACCCAAAAGCTCAAACTTACAAACAAACCGAACAAAATACACCATATTGCCTGAAACCCAATCAGCTGCAAACCAAATTCACAATCACTTTCATGAAAGATTACTCTGAAAAACAATAATCTAAGCAAAAAAAAGAAAAAAAAAAAAAAGCGCACCTTCAGTCTCAAATCAAAGCGAGAATCCGATTCCTCCGAGGCGCTATTGTTATGTGTAAGATCAAGAACCACTTTGATCATCGACGAAGAAACAACGTGCGAGAAGGTTCGAGAAGTCGCAGAGAATTTCCACCTGGTTCGCTTGGATTTGCAATGTAAACCGATGAAATCAATGAAGTAGCGGCCATTGTTGGAGGAAGAGAGAATCGAAGGCTTTGGTGAAGAAGAAGAAGAGTGGAGAAGGTGTGGAATGGGAGAGACTGACTGTAAAGAAGATGAAAAGGATTAGGGGAAATGGGAAATAGGGAGAGGCGGCTGAATGAGAAAGCGTAGGGTTTTATGTTGTGTTTTAAATAGAATCAAAACGACGTAGTTTTGATAATACTAACTTTTAAAATGAATAGAAAAAATGGGCTGTTGTGGAGGCTAGAACCTTGGACAAGACCCTCAAGAACTACATGGCGCTTGTGTCAACCACTAACGTAACTTACATTTATGAACATATTTTATAAATAGTAATATTTAATATAAAAAGTGATATTTAATATTTTCTTGATTAATTTATTTTAAAATTATTTTAGTAAAACTTAAAATGATGCTGTTATTAATATATATTAATAAAAAATGACTGATACACCCTTCAAATTACAACCACATAAAACATGATTTAAAAAAAAAATGCGGCAAAAAGAATGACCAAAATATACCCCTTAAACTTAAAAAATGATCAAAATATCCCTTAAACCTAAAAAAGACCAAGATGCCCCCTAAACTTAAAAAATGCCCGAAATACCCCCAAAAACTAAAATGCCCGAAATACCCCCAAAACCTAAAATGCTTGAAATACCCTCATCTTTTATGCGTTATTTTAAACTACAAAAACTTGAATTTAAATAATTGATTGATGACCTTTCTATTAATCTTTAGTCACCTTGAAATTTTGTAAGCATGAAAAATATATGAAGATAATGTAATCTAACGGTAAATTTGTCAAAATTCACATCGAATTAAGAAATATAGGGTTGGGTTCAAGTTACACTTAATGTAACTTTAAAAAATGTTACACCAACCAATAACTTGTTATTGAATTCATATTTTGGAAATCCAACCGTTGGATCACATTTTCTATATGTTCTTAACATGCATGCCAATTTTCATGCCAATCGGATGTAATTTACCATTTGATCTTTAAACACATCTTTTATGCGTTATTTTAAACTACAAAAACATGAATCTAAATAATTGATTGATGACATGGCTATTAATCATTGGTTACCTTGAAATTTTATAAACATGAAAAATATATGAAGATAATGTAATCTAAAACGAGGCTGTCGTGGAGGGATGTGTAGGGTTTTTTATGTTTAGTTTTAAATAGATCCAAAACGACGTAGTTTTGATAATAGTAACTTAAAAAAAAAAAAAAAAAGAGGCTGTCGTGGAGGTTAGAACCATGGACGGGACCTTGAAAAATATGCATGCCACGCGTGTTAACTACTAAGGCAACATACATTTCATGAACTCATTATTATTATTTATATATGATATAAAACTGAAATTTTTTACTTACTTTAGAATTAGGATTAAAAAAATAATTATGATTTTTTTTAATTAGACCTCACGTTAGATTTTTTTTTATATGTATAAAAAGGACTCACTTTAGATTTCAATACAAAGAAAAAGAAAAAAAAAGACTCACATTAAAAAAAAATTAAATTAAAAAAAAAAACTTTAGGATGAAAGGAAAAAAGAGAGAGAGACTCCTGTTAGGACTTTCTCATTAAAAATACCACATGAAAAATATATGAAGATAATGTAATCTAACAGTAGATTTGTCAAAATTCATGTTTAATTAAAAAATATAGAGTTGGGTTCAAGTTACACTCGATGTAACTTTAAAAAATGTTATATCAACTAATAACTTATTATTGAATTGATATTTTGAAAATCCAACCGTTGGATTACATTTTCTATATGTTCTTAACATGCATAAAAATTTTCATGCCAATCAGGTGTAATTTACCGTATGATCTTAAAACTCAGTTTTTATGCATTATTTTAAACTATAAAAACTTAAATTTAAACAATGGATTGATGACATGGCTATTAATCTTTGATCACCTTTAAATTTTGTAAGAATGAAAAATTTATGAAGATAATGTAATATAATGGTAGATTTGTCAAAATTCACATCGAATTAAAAAATATAGAATTGAGTTCAAGTTACACTTAAAGAAAGGCACGGTCAAAGTTTAGTCAACATTGGTCAAACTAATCAAACTTAATAAATGGTCTTGATACCATTAGACTTTGTGAAATTCATATTCAAATTTCGATCATTAGGATTGAAGAATATGATGACATATTGGTGTTGGTAAAATTTGAAACCAATTGATGGTCAGATTGAGAGAATATATATAGCCATATAAGTACACAACACATGTCAATCACATACCATTATTAAATTTGAAATATAATCGTTAGATTTGAAGAATGTAATGAAAGGTTCATTCTGGTAAATTATGGTCACAATCAAACGGTTGGATTTAGAGAAAAGGCACGGTCAATAACTTATTATAGAATGTTACACCAATCAATAACTCATTATTGAATTCATATTTTGAAAATCCAACCATTAGATTACATATTCTATATGTTCTTAACATGCATACAAATTTTCATGTCAATCAGGTATAATTTACCATTTGATCTTTAAACTCATCTTTTATGCCTTATTTTAAACTATAATAACTTGAATTTAAACAATTGATTGATGACATAGCTATTGATCTTTGATCACCTTGAAATTTTGTAAGAATGAAAAATATATGAAGATAATGTAATCTAACGGCAGATTTATCAAAATTCACATCGAATTAAGAAATATAGGATTGGGTTCAAGTTACACTTAATGTAACTTTAAAAAGTGTTACACCAACCAATAACTTATTGTTAAATTCATATTTTGAAAATCCAACCGTTGGATCACATTTTATATATGTTCTTAATATGCATGCCAATTTTCATGCCAATCGGGTGTAATTTACCAAGTGATCTTAAAACTCATATTTTATGCGTTATTTTAAACTACAAAAACTTGAATTTAAACAATTAATTGATGACATGACTATTAATCTTTGATTATCTTGAAATTTTGTAATCATGACAAATATATGAAGATAATGTAATCTAACGGTATATTTGTTAAAATTCACGTCAAATTAAAAAATATAAAGTTGGGTTCAAGTTACATGTGACGTAACTCTAACAAATGTTACACCAACCAATAACTTATTGTTGAATTCATATTTTGAAAATCCAACCGTTTGATCACATTTTCTATATGTTCTTAACATGCATGCCAAATTTCATTCCAATTGGATGTAATTTACCATTTGATCTTTAAACTCATCTTTTATGCCTTATTTTAAACTATAATAACTTGAATTTAAACAATTGATTGATGACATAGCTATTGATCTTTGATCACCTTGAAATTTTGTAAGAATGAAAAATATATGAAGATAATGTAATCTAACGGTAGATTTATCAAAATTCACATCGAATTAAGAAATATAGGGTTGGGTTCAAGTTACACTTAATGTAACTTTAAAAAGTGTTACACCAACCAATAACTTATTGTTGAATTCATATTTTGAAAATCCAACCGTTATATCACATTTTATATATGTTCTTAATATGCATGCCAATTTTCATGCCAATCGGGTGTAATTTACCGAGTGATCTTAAAACTCATATTTTATGCGTTATTTTAAACTACAAACACTTGAATTTAAACAATTGATTGATGACATGACTATTAATCTTTGATCATCTTGAAATTTTTTAAGCATGAAAAATATATGAAGATAATGTAATCTAACGATAGATTTGTGTGAATTCACATTGAATTAAGAAATATAGGATTAAGTTCAAGTTACACTTGATGTAACTCTAAAAAATGTTACACCAACCAATAACTTATTGTTGAATTCATATATTGAAAATCCAACTATTGGATCACATTTTCTATATGTTTTTAACATGCATGCCAATTTTCATGCCGATCGGATGTAATTTGCCATTTGATCTTTAAACTCATCTTTTGTGCGTTACTATAAACTACAAAAACTTGAATTTAAATAATTGATTGATGACATGATTATTAATCTTTGATCACTTTGAAATTTTTTAAGCGTGAAAAATAAATGAAGATAATGTAATCTAACAGTAGATTTGTCAAAATTCACATTGAATTAAAAAATATAAAGTTGGGTTCAAGTTACACGTGATATAACTCTAAAAAATATTACACCAACCAATAACTTATTGTTGAATTAATATTTTGAAAATCCAACTGTTGGATCACATTTTCTATATGTTCTTAACA
Organism: Castanopsis chinensis; assembly: GCA_032878915.1. NCBI lineage: Eukaryota > Viridiplantae > Streptophyta > Magnoliopsida > Fagales > Fagaceae > Castanopsis > Castanopsis chinensis. The sequence goes on from JAVQMG010000132.1 coordinate 44,723,263, forward strand.
TACATGCCAAATTTCATGCCAATCGGATGTAATTTACCATTTGATCTTTAAACTCATCTTTTGCGCGTTACTTTAAACTACAAAACCTTGAATTTAATTAATTAATTGATGACATGACTATTAATTTTTGAACACCTTGAAATTTTGTAAGCATGAAAAATATATGAAAATAATGTAATCTAACGATAAATTTGTCAAAATTCACCTTGAATTAAGAAATATAGGGTTGATTTCAAGTTACATTTGATGTAATTCTAAAAAATGTTACACCAAATAATAATTTATTATTTAATTCATATTTTGAAAATTCAACCGTTGGATTACATGTTCTATATGTTCTTAACGTGCATGCCAATTTTCACGCCAATCGGGTGTAATTTACAATTTGATCTTTAAACTCATCTTTTATGCGTTATTGTAAATTACAAAAACTTGATTTTATACAAAAACCTTACCTATAGCGGCGGTCACAAAAAACGCCGCAATAGATCTCATCTATAGCGGCGGGCCAAAAATGCGCCGCAATAGGCGACATATAGCGGCGGTTTGTGCACCCGCCGCAATAGGTTTGCTACAATTTCAGGGTCTATTGCGGCGGGTCATTGACCCGCCGCTATATCTAAGCCGAAGGCCGCTATAGCAGGTCTATTACGGCGGGTCATTGGCCCGCCGCAATAGTGCGCCGCAATATACTAGATCTATTGCGGCGGGCCAATGACCCGCCGCAATAGTTCTGATATATTGCGGCGGGCCCAAAACGCGCCGCAATAGGTGACTTATAGCGGCGTTTTTTGCACCCGCCGCAATAGGTCCGCCGCAATAGGCCAGTTTTTTTGTAGTGAGTTATTATGTCCGATATGAGCTCTATCCATTCTTCTTTCCTCTTGATTCAAAGCCAAACGATACTCTGGCTGATACTGTTATGGCCATACTGCCATAGTCCCTATGCCAAATCAGCCCTTGTTAAGGAAATAAGGATGTTGCAATAACTCCTTGAAAGTTTCATTTCAATGAGTATTGCTATTTGTGACACTAGTAGCTAGCCTGTGCGATGCACGGGAATAGTTATTGGATGAGTTTTAGTTTTTTGTTGGAAGGAAAAAGAGACAAAATATTGCGTCTCTAGTTTATGTCTAGTTTAGTTTGTATTGTATATATAAGTATATGTAAGATATGTTGTAATATATATACCAAAAGGTGTCTCTTGAAAAGTCATAACTATTCATATTGGTGCAAATTGGATATACCAAAAAGTGTCAATTGAACAAAAATGCGTTTATTGACAAAAAATGTGTTTGTTAAACGAAAATGTACCTATTGAACGAAAGTGTGTCTATTGACCAAAAAGATGCTTGTTGAACGAAAATGTGTATATTAACTGAAAGAGTATCTATTGAATGAAGGTGTGCCTTTGAATGAAAATGTGTCTATTGATCGAACATGTGCATATTAAATAAAAAGGTGTCTGTTGAAGGCTAATAATCTTTTGGATATAAATAGTGATTCATATTCATTTGGTAACTTCTTCTCAACTTTTTTTTCTTTCATCTTTCTTAGAAACACAAAAAACTTGTGGATCTTCTCCAAAATTACTATTTGTAGAATTTCATAAACTTAGTTATATCTTGGGAACAAATTTGTAGTAACCCTTTAGCAATTCTTGTGTGAGGACAAATATTGTCTAAGGGTAACCTTCAATTATGCCTCAAAGTCAATCATTTTTGTTTGCTTTTATATTATTAAGATTTTAGTCTATGTGATTTTGCTTTTAAACACTTAATTGCGTAAAGTATCTTTTAATTTAATTTTTTAGTTTATATTCAAGAAGACATGGTAGAGACTAAAGCCCTTTGAAATTGATGGTCATGATCATAGTGAGAATTGTACCATCAAAAAACGTAGAAGTATTATAGGATTTTCTATATATGTGTGCACGTGTGAAAGCAAGGATGAAATTTATATATGGAACTGTGAAAATGAGTTTATAAAGTTTTTTTTATTGTTTTTTTTTTTTATGATAATTACTTAGAATTCTAGATGTGAATTGTAGAACTTATAAAATATTTAGTTCGGAATAGTTCGAATTGTATATTACTTTTTCTTGCTATCTTTTTGGGTTGTCATACTGCTTGCTTGAATACAGAGGGAATTGGAAATATAATAGAAAAAAGAAAATAAATTAAAAACTGAAAATTGAAAACTGTAATAGTTTAATTTTTTGGCATTGATAATCAGTCTAGAGCATATTCAATATAACATAACTTTGAAAATTGAGTTGCAAATTTTTAGATATATAAAAATACCTCTGGCTTGCACTTTTAGCACTTCACGCTTGAATAGTTTGAATTGTGTCTTTCGTTGTTAATTGATAAGGGCTGCAAAAACTAATAACTACCCAGCGGAATGGTGCAACTATACACCAACAGTAGGAAAAATAAGACTGACACGGTTTGCAAAAAATTTATCTTTTTTTTTTTTTTTTTAATTGTATTCGTGACAGCAATTTATGTAGCCAAGTGGCGCAATGAAAAGTGGTCAACAAAAAGTCGAACGTTTCAGCTATTAGTTATTATATAGATTTACATGTTTGAATTGAAGTCACGGGCATGAGGGTTTCACGTCCGTCAAATGGAACTTCCTTGTGTTTCAAATGAGCCAAGGTCTTTTATTAAATATTTTTATGTTCCTACTTCCAAGTATTTGTCCTTACGTCTTTGCTTAAAAGTGACTGCATCTAAACGCGGATTGATTGCGATAAAAATACACAACCTTACTTGCTGCCTCCATGCACTCGTTAATCGGTTCTAGTATTACTCAAATATATTAGATTCTCCAACTATACTAGAAGATTCTTTCTTATTTTGATAGATATCCATTCATTAACTATAAGGTCACCTATTGCCATAATAGTCTTCTTTAGTCTTCATTATCTTCTTTTGTATTTTTGTCTTGATGTCTTCTTTTCTTAGGAAAATACTTGGGTACTCTTGGACACTCTATTTGTTTTAATGGAAGATCTTGTATATAGATAGGTTTTTTTTTTTTTAATTTTTTTTTTATGTTTTTCAGTGTTTAATAACATTAGAAAAAATGAATCAAAGAGAAATTATCTTTGGTCAACATAAAAATAAGACTTATTTTTTAGAAATTTTTTTTTATTATTTTGTTTTTTGAAAAACAACTTTATCTCACAGTAAAGTAAAAAAGGAAAGTCAGGATATTGTTTTTCAACTCATTTAAGATTGCTACTAAATATAGGAAAATAATAAAGTTTTATAGAAAATACTTGTTGGAAATTGACTCATTTTTTAGAAAACATTATCGTTGAAACAAATAGAGCAAGAGGATAGTGAAATATTGTTCTATCCTCTCACATTCATGATAGACCACACCATAAATCTAATGAGTGGACTCTAACATGAATACGAGAAGAGAGAACATCGTTTGCCATGCTTTGAAAATACCTAAAAATAATCATCGCACACCCTTATTGCGATGGCCACTCCACAAATATAAGTGCTCGTGGGGTATGGGAGGGTAAGGATCAGGATTCAAGTCTACAAGAAGGAGTTTCATACATACATATACTTAGATTAGGCTAGAGTAGAATTCTGTCTTATATAATAAAGAAAAAAAACTAAAAATAACTCATTTTCCTATACTAGAGAAGCCATTCATTTGAAAAGAGCTACAAATGCAATAATATTACTTCCTTCCATGTGGTTTTTGTTGGGTTCTAAGACTTTAGGTTTAAATGTATTAGAACTTAAATTTGTAATGTTGGCAAACCATAATCAAAACTTTTGGTCTTGTTTTAGACTTGCTCAGAGTATGTTTAAGTGTAAAGTTGGAATCGAGTGTACTGCAAGATTTACTGTGTAAATCTGTCTGGCTCGATTGATTGAAAATTAGACTCACTAGATCAAAGCTTGTGCAAATTGTTTTTCTACAGAATTTTTTAACTCAGCCCAAGCCCAGTTTGACGTGAAGGGTTTTATGTTTTGTCTTAAGTATAAAAGGGAAAACCCTAGTAACATTTTGAGAATGCTCTTTATGTTGTATGTGTGAATCTTTTGTGAGATCTAGAGGTGTTTGCCTTCACATATTCTTAGGGTTATCAAGATCTAGATTGATGTCAAGAGCTTGGTGATCAATTCAGTTGCAGATTCAAGAGTTTAAAGATATACAAGCGAGAGTGCTTATGCTTATGCTTATGCTTGTGCTTGCTGAGAATCCAAGAAAGAAGTAGTCTATGGACTCAGAGCTATCATTTGGTCGTGATAGTAAATTTCCTACTCGAGGTAACAATAAGATGTTAGTGGTCTAAGTTGCTATTGTGTAAACTTCAATTCTTTCATAGTGGATTTGTTTTACCTTGAGGATAGCTAGGTTAAATCCTCCCCAGGTTTTTTACTGGTTTGATTTTCTTGGGTTATCATATTGTTGTGCTCTTTATTTTCTGCACTTTATAATGATATGATATATTTGTGTTAACCTAGATCTGTTTAATTTGACTAAGTAATCACTTGGCTAATTAACTAGGTTAATTTGATTATGTTTAAGGGGTCTAAAAACGTACAGTCTTAAATTTCCTCTTTTGGGGTTGTAACTAGTATTTGAGTCCCTTACCCACTTATCTAAAGAATAAAAATCTACTACTATATTTTAGTGTTTGTAAATTAAGTTTGTAAGTGCGAATTAGTCTATCTACTATCTTTTAGTGTTTGTAAGGTAAGCTTGTATTATATTTGTCCATATAAATATTTCATTTTTTTAATCTTATATATTTTTGAATATTAATATTGTGTGTTGTTTCATTTTTAATGTACTATACCTAATGTTTACCCATCCCAATAATTACTTGAATTTAGCCTATAGTTAGGACTTAAGGAGAACAACTTGGTGCTTGATGGTTGGAAGTTGAAGGTCGGCAAGCTCTACACTAGAAACTTTGTGCATGCCTTAAGTACTTCTCCCTAGACCTAGAAAACAGGTTAGATCGATTGGGTACAGGTGAGAGACTAGTTGTAAAACCTATGGCCCTTATGCGGTCTTTTTAGGGTGGGTCAAACCCATAATTTTCTTTTTCACATGCAAACAACAATAATATAATATAAAAATGAAACATAATAATATTATGTTTTTGATTTTCCAAATACAAAAAAGAAAACAAATAAGCAAAAATGCTAAAAAAAAATAAAAGTTAAACACATAAATTCTTTAGTTTACATAACCCAAGGTTCATTAAATAGCCTTCAAGCATCAATCTTGTTAAGAAAAAAAAATCTATAAGTGTCTGTAAGAAGAAAAGAACTAATAAAAGAAAGGAAATAGAAAAAAGAAGTGGTAAAAGCATGAAACATTTTTACAAAGAGTTAGAAATCCAAAACAAGCAAAAAAGCGCAAAATAAATTTTGGGTAAACTTGTGTGACCTGTGGGTGACCTAACCTAACTCATCATTTCAATGGGTTTAGCTTCAAGTCGACCCATTTTTAATGGGGCAAAAATATCTCTATCCATACCTATACTTTTTTACTCGACTTCATTTCAGCATGTTAGCTTCAAGTTGACCTGTTTTTTCACAGGTAAAAAATATCTCTATCCATACCCATATTTTTCCTTCGAGTTCAAATATGTTATCGAGTTCAGGTCCAATTTTTCTTGGTCTATGTCCTGAAGTGTTATCCTAGATAGTCTTATCCCCACTTTATTTATTTATTATTTTTTTTTTTTAGAAACAAACACACACACAAGGAACAGGAGAAGGAAAAAAAAAAACCCACTTTCTTTATTTCAAATGTTTTCTTTGGAAGATTGACGCTATTATGGTTTGTTTGGAAATAGAATTTTCTAATTCCTATTTGGGGTATTACAATTTCTATGTACGTGAATCCTTCGTTCAAGTTGAGAAATTGGATTCTGGATCCCTCCTCTGAAACTAAGAACGAGCTTTTCTAAGAGAAACCATATGTCATATGTGCAATGGAAGTTAATTTGAGATGAGTAGTTTTTGAAGGGGACTTAATAGGAGTCAGACAAATTTTCTTTTGTTCATAGGGAATAGGAATGTGCTAGAACACTATATGATGGGGATTGAATTGTAACTGGTTTGGGCCGATCCCTGTCTCAGCTTTGCCCTCAGCTCTAACTAGAGCTAGGCTTGTTAATGTATCCCTTTCCTTTTGTGGAATAAACTTAATAATTATTCAGAAAAAAAAAAAAAAAAACTACTCATAGCAAAAAGAATATAGGTTGACACATTCAATGATGAATGTTAGGACATATGTGAATGATGTTAAGAATATATGTCATTTAGAATTAGCTGATCCTTTGACAAAATGCACTTTACTTGTAATTGGGTAGATCTAGGATATGTTTAATACTTCAAGGAACAAGGTTTCAAGTCTAAGTGTTAAAGCCATGCAAGTCTGTCCAAGAAACAAGTGAAGAAGTGTTGGATTTTAAAGGTCGACAGCTAGCTTAACAGATAGCATCTATTGAGGTTTAAAAGGAATTTTAGCCTGATGCTCAACAACTGCTTGATAGATACCCTGTCTATTGAGATTTATGAAAATTAGTTTTTCAAATTTGATTACACTCCAATCTGTGTGTACATGTTTAGGCTTTTTTTTTTCTCACAACTTTAAACATATATAAGGATTATTTTAAGGGCCATCAAAGGTTGTGCAAGTGTGAAGCAAAGTTTTGTTAATGCAAATTGTGACCGGAAACAGAATTTGTACTAGTTCATCTTTCTCTTGAAGAAGCTATTGCGTTTGTATGTCGTTGGGTTTTGTGACTAAGGAGTTTCGTGATCTTCATCGTATTGATGAACTAAAGAACTTTGCAGCTAACATTTTTCTCAAGCTGGTGATTAAGTCGTGTACTTAGGTTCGTGTACTTGGATTTGTGCATCAATTGATTAGTCACGTATTGGGAGCCGTGCATTGAAAATGAGAGATTGTTACTACAGAACAAGTCTAATTGTGTATTGGGGTAAGGGGTCAACTGTAGGTTGGTATAAAGTATTGAGATTCTTTTACTTGTAATCGCTTGTTGTGATAATAGTGGATTCTCAGGAGTGATGACCTTAAATTCACCCGATGGACTTTTGCCTCAGTGGTTTTCCCCATTCGTAAACAAATCACTGTATCAACTTTATTTTCCGCTGCATATTAACTTATTTGGTGATTTGTTTGTGCTACTACTCGTTTTGCATGTTAATTGGATTAATTAATTCACTTAGCTAATTAATGTTTCGTTTTTTCTTATAAAAAACGAACTTGTTTTCTCGTATTAGGTTGCAAGCCAGAGAACAAGTTAGAAAACATTTTTTATTGTGTTGGATGGCATGAGAAATCATTGATATTTCTTGTAATCCCAAATAACAATATGAATATTTTATTTACAAAAATAGACTCTAGATATTTGGGAGTCTCGAATGGGAAAACACATCACAAATTCTGGAATTTATTCAAAAAATTGGAAAAGTGGTTGGTTTGAGCAAAATAGGTTATTTGGGGGAAAAATCAATAGTTATAAAATTATCAGTTAATAATAGATCAATAATAAGTTTGTAGAGAAAGAGAAAGAGGGCCAAGAGAGATTGAGAAAGGGTGCAATATTGTGCACATGCACCACTTTCAATGGTTAAGATTAAAAACACTTTTAATCTCAATCTTTAGAAGGATATATATATATATATATATATATATGTATGTATGTATGTATGTGTGTATGTATGTATGTATAATGTGGCTCCAAGTAAAAATTCTTGGCTACACTCCTAGTTTATGCTACCTTTTCATCTGATTCATTACTCTGCAAAATCTTTTCACTGAAACTAGAGACGTAGTCTAGTAAATACTTAAACGTCTTTCTTGCTTATCATTTTTGAGGTATATATGTAGTCGGTTTCATGTGTCTCTATCCCCCTATGAAGTGGTTGACAGAAAATATGCTCAATTTGACAAATGAACCCACTAGGCTTTGTTTCCACCATATTACTTCCAACCCCTTCAATGTGGTTTGGAACATCCGACACATGATCTCATCAAGCACCACTTGAAAATGGGTCTTTGGTTTCATCAACAGTTTTTAATTGGGGCATTGTGAATGTTGGATATCCCATGACTTCTTATGTAAAGGGAAGCAAGTAATGTTTATAACACTAACTTGTTTTACACAGTTTTGTATACACCCGAAAAAACAACTTGAAGTCGCCAGACTTTAAGTCACTATTACAGTTGCTTTTTTGTATGTGTATGTGTGCGTGCACATGCAACCAGTGTAAACTTAGAAATCATGAATTTAAATCATAATACATGTTTTTTTTGTACGTAAAACTAAGTAAAATAATGACTGTGCAACAACTTTAACCCTAAGCTCAATACCTGGACATGAAAGGTTCCTCCTTATTACTTTGAGGATTCGGTTCCCCTAACAATTTGACCTATAGGTTCTATTTGTTAGACAATAGTAATGCATCATAATAAAACTATTCCTAATAGTACATGTAGAAGTTATGATATTCATTCAATAACTTTGGCATTTTCCTTGGTAACACGTACGGTAGCATCCAGTCAAAATTATGCACGGCGATGGACCATGGTTTGCACAACAGTCAGCACCATATATCAAAGTTGTACAAGTAAAGAATCAGATCAAAAAGGAAGAAAAGAAATGAAACAAGACAAAGAAGAAGAAAGCAAAAAATGAAGTCTGAGTTATAAACGACAGTGCCATAGTCAGTTGTGAATACTGTGGACTAAACTATAAGTAGCTTAGTAGTCTATTTATGTAGGATGCTTTCACACGTGCGGTAACTACCCTTTACACGTGTAATAAATGATCCCATGTAATTTGGGATATTTGTTTATGCTCTGTTTTTGTATATAGACTCAATTTTATGTACAGATTTATTCAGTTGGTTGAATACAAGTTTTTCAACTCCAATTCTCTCTCTAGCTCTATATTTCTTTCCTTGAGTTCTCTGTGCTTTCTTATATAATATCAGAGCTTGAGCCTTTGTTAATTGTGTCAAACACTGAAACTACTTCATCTTCTTCCTCTCAGCAAGAGCTTTCTTCAATGGAAGATCCACGCAGTCCATTCTTCTTACACCATGGTGGATCCCCTAGTGCAATATTGGTTGCTCAACCTCTGACTAAGGACAATTACCCCTACTTGGGCTAGAGCAATGAGGATGGCTTTGGATGCCAAGATGGTTCTATCACTGCATCAATGGCAATCACACCACTCAAGAAACAAGCTTAGTCAAAGTGCAATTTAATGATCTCATCATGGATCTTGAGTTTAGTTTCACCTCATATCACTGCTAGTGTTATTTACAGAGACACAGCCTTAGCAGTGTGGAATGCACTCAAGAATCAGTTTTTGCAAGCCAATGGACCAAGAATTTCTCAACTTCGAAAGCAAATCTCCATTGTGAGGAAAGAGGATTCTATAGTGACAAGCTTCTTCACTAATCTTCAAGCCTCTTGGGATAAATTGCTGAATCTTAGGCCTTTACCATGTTGTTCATGTGGTAAATGCACTTGTTCCATCCATAGACAAGGCCCTCTCTTTGGTGATTCAGGAGGAAATGCAAAGATCTTTAGAATTTAATGTCACTCCTTCAGTTGAATCTGCTACACTTGCTGTTAAGAGCCAAGCCTTGAATCAAGGTTCTTCTTCAAACAATAATGGCAAGAAATTCAAAGGCAATGTTGGAAAGGGAAGGCCTGCGTGCAATCACTATGGAAGGGTTGGTCATATCATGGAAAAATGTTACAAGCTTGTTGGTTTTTCACTAGGTTACAAGCAAAAAGGAAGAGTTGCTAAAGCTAACCAGGTCATGGTCGATGTTGATCAAGGCCAATATGAAGTTGCACATCAGAATAGCTCTTTCCCTTTCACTTCAGAACAGTATCAACAATTGCTCTCTATGCTGAACTCTCATGCATCCACTTTTGGTAATTCCAATGATTGCTATTCACACAACCAATTCTGCTTTTCAGGTAATCTATGTGCCTTTTTGCAAGATTTTGTTTGCTTGAATATGCAACATTCAATCTTTGCTATAAATCTTGTAAATAATACAGCTTATGGTAAGGAAACTTCGGTTCTTGATACTAGAGCAACAAATCACATTGTTCATTCAGTTAAATTGTTCACTAAAATCACTAGTTTTGTTTCCTCTTTTGTTCAATTGCCTAATGGTGAAAGGGTTGTTATCACACACATATGCACTGTTCAAGTAACAACTAGTTTAGTTCTTGAGAATGTGCTATGTGTCCCTACTTTCACCTTCAACTTGATCTCAGTAAGTCAATTAACCAAATATCTATCATGTTGTTTTATTTTCTTGTCCAACTTGTGTTTTATACAGGACTTTTCTTGTTGGAAAAAGATTGGAGTGGGTAACCTGCATAACAACCTCTACTTGCTGCAATTTCAACTTCTTGCAAATCTGATTCCGTAGTTTCCTCTATTCTAGGGTATGTTTTTAGTTATTTTGTTAATAATTTTTCAGATGTTCCTGTCATTACCAAGCCATACCTTTGGCATCTTAGATTAGGACATGTTTTAGATGCCAAACTTCATGCTTTACATGATTGTATTCCTAATGTAAACATGTACATAGCAATAAAGATTGTGCTCTTTGTCCCATTGCTAAACAGGAATGATTAACTTTTCCTTTCTTTAATCATTTGTCTGAAAGTACTTTTGATCTTATCCATTGTGATGTTTGGGAACTTTTTGTCGAGATTACTCATGATGGCTTTAAGTATTTTCTTACCATTGTAGATGATGCCACTAGATCCACATGGGTATATCTTATGAAATCCAAATTTGAAACCAGACCCTTATTGATTTCTTTGTACAAGATGATATCTACACAATTTCATACTAATATCAAGGCCATTAAGATTGACAATGCTCAAGACTTTTTGTAAAAGATTTCTATGCTGACCATGGGATTTTGTATCAGCATTCATGTGTTGCCACTCCACAACAGAATTTAGTTGTGGAAAGGAAACACCAACACATTTTAAGCATTGTAAGAGCCTTAAGGTTTCAGCCTAATGTGCCTCTTTCCTTTTGGGGTGAATATGTATTGACTACTGTGTATATCATCAACAAATTGCCTTCTTTCACCCTAGGTAACAAAAGACCTTTTGAGAAGATTTATAACAAACTTCCTTCTTATGATCATCTTAAGGTCTTTGGATGTCTTTGCTTTGCATCTACTTTGACTCATAATAGGTCCAAATTTGATCCTAGATCTATTCCATGTGTTTTTTTGGGTTACCCCTTTGGTGTTAAAGGTCACAAAGTGCTCAATTTGGCAACCAAGAAAATATTTGTTTTTAGAGATGTTGCCTTTCATGAAACTGTGTTTCCCTTCATTTCATCCACTTATTCTTCTTTACCTCACTCAAGCATCACTTTGCCTCATCTTTTTCCTTCCCTAGATACTTGAATTGATACTTTACCTACTGCTTCTCAACCTATTTTTCCTAATTCTACTCACACTTTTGATTCACCACATCATTCTGACATTCCTCACTCATTTCCTAATTCTGATTATGATTTTCCTAATTTTGATTTGCCCATTGCCAATGATTTGCCTAATTCTGATTTGTCCATCACCAATGATTTGCCTAATTCTGATTTGCCCATCACCAATGATTTACCTAATTCTGATTTGCCTATTTCTAATTCTGACTTCCCTCTTCCTTCCCATGTTCCTATTCCTAATTCTACTGGTACTATAGATTCTACAGCTATTCCCACTGATTCTTCCATTTCTCCTTTAAAAAAGTCTACCAGAATCACTAAAGCTCTTGCTTAGTTGCAAGATTATAAATGCAGTAGTGCTGTTCATGATCAGTTTGATCATTCCAATCATGCCATCAAGTCTGGATCCTCCTTATCCATTTCAAGTACTAAATACCCTTTATCTTACTATCTTGATTCTTCTAGATTGTCACCTTCTTATTCCAATTTTTGTTCTCTTATTACTACTGTTTTTGAGCCCAAATCCTATCTTGAGACTGTCAAAGACCGTAAATGATAGGATGCCATGGCTGTTGAGATTGCAACATTGGAATCTAACTAGACTTAGTCTTCCATCCCCTTACCTCCTTATAAAAGGGATATTGGGTGCAAATGGGTGTATAAAGTCATATATAAGGCTGATGAAACAATGGAAAGATACAAGGCACAACTTGTGGCTAAAGGTATCTCTCAACAAGAGTGTTTGGACTTCATAGAAACCTTTTCTCAAGTGGCTAAATGAGTTCTATCAAGACTTTTCTTGCTATTTCTACTATGAGAGGTTGGCACCTTGTTCAGATTGATGTAAACAATGCTTTCCTCCATGGTAATCTCCATAAGGAAGTTTACATGCAACTGCCTCAAGGTTTTCATAGCAAGGGGGGAGGAGCATTTGGTGTGTAAACTTAACACATCATTGTATGGACTCAAGGAAGCACTAAGACAGTGGTATTCCAAGTTTTTATCCACTATTCTAAAGTGTGGGTTCAAGTAATCCAATTCTGATTACTCTTTGTATACTAAGAATTTCAATCAATCATTCATAGCACTTTTGGTTTATGTTGATGACATTCTTATTGCAAGCAATGATGCTCATGTTGTTGAACAACTTAAGGTTTTCTTGGATCAAGATTTTAAGTTGAAAGATCTTGGAAACTTGAAATACTTTTGTGGTCTTGAAATGGCTAGATCAGAACAAGGAATTTCCTTATGCCAAAGAAAGTATGCTTTAGAGGTACTTAAAGATGCAGGCATGATAAGATGCAAGCCTAGCAGAGTTCCTATAGAGTAAAATTTGAAATTGAGTAAGTTTCATGGAGAATTGTTACCTGATCTTGGTATTTATAGAAGATTGGTTGGCAAACTGTTGTATCTCACCATTACCAGACCAGACATCACATATTCAGCACACAAATTGAGCCAATTTATGTCCAAATCACAAAAACCTCATCTAGATGCAGCCTATAAGGTGTTACAATACATAAAAGGGAGTCATGGTCAGTGTATTCTCTTATTATCCAAATCAAATTTGCACCTAAAAGCATACATAGATGTAGACTAGGCATCCTATGTTGACATTAGAAGATCCACCACTGGATATTGCGTTTTCTTAGGTGATTCCCTGATTTCATGGAAATCCAAGAAGCAGTCCATAGTCTCTAGATCTTTTGCTGAAGCAGAATATAGAGCTATGGTCGTGACTATTTGTGAAATGACTTGGATATTGGTCTTGTTGAAAGATTTAGAAGTGTATCATCCAAAACCTGCAATGCTTTTCTGTGACAATCAAGCAGCCATATACATTGGTGAGAATCCTGTTTTTCATTAAAGAACTAAGCATATAGAAGTAGATTGTCATTTGGTTAGAGATAAGGTGCAAGATAAAGTCATTAGGTTGTTCGTCACTCCTACACATTCACAATTAGAAAACCTCCTTACAAAGGCTCTCAGTGGACAACAATTGAAAGCATTACTTACCAAGATGAGCATCGTGAATATCCAAAATCCTAGTTCTCATCTTGAGGGGGAGAATAAAAGTTGTACAAGTAAAGAATCAGATCAGAAAGGAAGAAAAGAAACGAAACAAAGAAGAAAGAAGCAAAAAATAAAGTCTGAGCTATAAACGACAATGCCATAATCAGTTGTTGAATACTGTGGACTAAGCTACAAGTAGCTTAGTAGTCTATTTATGTAGGATTCTTTCACACGTGTTGTAACTACCCTTTACACGTGTAATAACTGATCCCATGTAATTTGGGATATTTGTTTATGCTCTGTTTTTGTATATAGACTCAATTTTATGTATAGATTCATTCAGTTGGTTGAATACAAGTTTTTCAACTCCAATTCTCTCTCTCTAGCTCTTTGTTTCTTTCCTTGAGTTCTCTGTGCTTTCTTATACCATATAATCAATCAATGATCTGTGATTGACATCAATTGTGCATTTTGAACCTCTGAAAAAATCAATCACTTTTAAGACTAGATTTGTCTTCTTACGTGATTTTTCAAATTTTTGTATGTTCAATGGATTATGATCACCTCAATGATTTGTTTAAGAAATAACTGTACACCTGAAATTCTTTAAAAAACCAGTAATCATAGTTAACTTTTCAATGTTTTTGTAAGGTTAAATTTATTCAACCATATGTTGGCTTTATTCCGTGCTAAATTTGCTTGTAATTTCAACAATTAAATACCTTGTATTTAGGTGGGAATAATTTAAGGGTTATATGTGAGAGAGTGTGAAGAAATTCAAGTGTGTGAGCATTCAGAGGATTCTCGCTACTGGATCTCACGAGTGACTTGCGACTAGCAACTCGCCAAAATGCCACATGTGTGAAGCATGCAGGAAGCTAAAGGGTCATGATAACTGGAGCACTACAGGAAAAAAAATACAGTCTGACCTAGTAGTTATCTTACGACTCAAACTCGTGATTCGTTCCAATCGCGAGAGTGATTCATCAGAATGTCTTGTTTTGTAGAAAAATGACTTTTCACATTCCTCACATACCCTACTATAAATACTCTTACCACGAAATGTAGAGAGTTTCCAGAGAGAATTTTGAGAGAGAAACTCCAGACAAAAACAAGATTGACTCATCTACAATATTAGACATTTGATTCTCCAAATTCCTCTACTCTCACTCTCTCCATTGACATACCCTTGAGAGGTTCATTTGCCAAATTCTTATCTCACCATACCCATACTCATACCCTTAATAAGGTAATTTGATACTTGGGAAGCAGTTCGAAGATGACTAATTCACTTGGTTGATGCAATGGGCTTATTACGGAATCCAGAAAGCTAAAGAAAACACGGTTAGGCTTAACCTTGTTGTAGCAAGAAACTTAGAGGGCTTAAGTGCATTGGATAGATTAGGTTTAGAAGGTCTATTGTTATTCGTATATCCCAACTTTATTCTTTAATGGATCATTTCACCGTTTGGAGGGTGACGAAGAGGTTTTTCGCTGAGTTTTTTGGTTTTCTCTTCGATAACACGTGCCGGTGTTATCTTTGTGTTTGCATCTCTCTAACTCTTACTCTTACCTTCTAATTGTTGTTGTGTTGTGATTAATTATGGTCTAGAGTTGTTTATTTGATTGGGTTTTAGCTTGTACTTATCATTCCGCATATCTATTTTTTAAGTATAAGCTTGTATTGGTTAAATTTGAGATTGGGGGTCTAAACATTCATTAGTGTTTTATACACTAACTAAGCTTTCAATTAGTATCAGAGCGGGTACACTTTGTCGGATTTTTACATCCTAAGTGTGATCCTTAACCCTACAATGGAAAGGTCTAAATCCCTAAATGCACCTCCCTTCTTTGATGGGAGCAATTACGCCTATAGGAAAGTGTGTATGTGTGCATTCTTGTGCTCTATTGATGATAGTGTATGGGATGCGTTTGAGATTGGATGGACTAGGCCGAGGCTGCCAAATCTACTTGGGATAAGGCAGCCCTTGCAGCAGCCAATGCTAATAGAAAATCTTTAAATGCAATTTTTTGGGTGTCTCACCTGATGAATTTCACAAGATTTCACATGTTACAATTGCCAAGGAGGGTGGAAAATTTTGGAGACCACATATAAAGGCACCAAAAAGGTGAAAGACACCAAGTTACAAATGCTCACCACTTGCTTCGAGGAACTAAAAATGAGCGAAGATGAGTTGTTCAACTCCTTCTATGGGAAGCTAAATGAAGTGGTGATTGGAAAATTCAACTTGGAAGAACAAACGGAAGACTCCAAGATTGTGTGGAAGATCCTACGATCATTGCCGGAGAGCTTCCGTGCTAAGGTTATCGCCATTGAAGAGAGCAAAGACCTTGATGAGATTAAAATTCAAGAACTCGTCGGTTCTCTTCAAACTTATGAGCTATCTCTACCATCACAAAGGAAGAGCAAATCTCTTGCTCTCAAGACGATTAATGAGAGAGTGGAAGCTCAAGACTCCTCGGATGAAGATGAGGTTGAAAAAGAAGTGGCATACCTTGCTAATAACTTGTAATTTCTTAAAGTTCAAGAAGGATGGGAAGTCTTTTGAAAAGGGAAAATTCTCAAATTTTAAGAAGGATAAAAAGGATTTCAAGAAGACTGATTCTAAAGATTCTTCTCCATCCTAAGCGGTCACGTGCTAGGAGTGCAAAGGGCATGGGCATGGGCATGTGAAGAAAGAATGGCCCACATATTTGATGGCAAAGGGTAAAGTCTTTGCCACTACCCTTAGTGACTCGAACAGCTCCAATTCGGATTTGGAAGAAAGTTGTGACAGAGAAGGAAACTACACCACATTTATGGCCATTGCACCCATGGACTCCTCGAAAGATTTGAATGCTCTAGTGGAGGAGCTCGATGAGCACAGCGAAGTGAAGTCATTGGGGACGAACCCAATTATGAAGATGAAGAAGCAAAGGGATTGTAAGAATCCAATAATTCTCTTCTTGGGAAGACTGAAAGTATATTAGAGTGGCTAAAGCAGCCATAAGAAAAATGAGAAGAGCTGAGCAAGATTACAAAAGTTTTGTAGTGCGGTACAAAGAAATGAAGTGTAAAGTTGAAAAGTTGAATGAAGAACTAACCGATGCCTATTCCAAGATCAAGTTTCTTGAGCTTGAAGTGATTCAAGCTAATGCCAAGGTGGAGCTTGCTGCCTCCAAGAAACTTGATGAAGTCCTTACACATCAAAAGCCCATTTTTGACAAAAGCGGCTTAAGATACATTGGAGAAAGTAGCTCAAGCACCAATGTTTTAAGGAGATGAAGTTTGTTAAATCCAAGGAACCAATGGTAGCAACCTCAAGTGTTGAGAATGTGAAGGTTGAAAAAGGCAAATGTGATTGCTCAAAAGGTTTTAACAAAACCTCCAAATCCATTTGTGGTCAAACCCAAGGCTAAAAAGAAGTCTCTTCCAAAGTCACAAAGAAGTCCTCAAACTCAACATTTTTGCCACCATTGTGGAATCCGAGGACAAACTAGACCTAATTTCCATAAGCTTCACGCATTAAAGAATGCGGGTTCTCAAAGACCAAGAGGACAAGGAAATAGCAAAGGGAACCACAAGCAATCAAATGGGTGAGAAGTTGATCCTGGTATTGGTGATGTGATGAAGATGATAGATACCATCACTTCTTATATGGCAAACTTCACCCTAAGGTTTGAGAATCGCAATGCAAGTATCCAATCCTCTAAGGATATCAACCCAAACGCACATGCCGTGTGGGTGAAGAAGGGTATACATGCATAAGTATTAGAACAAGTCCATGCATCAATTCTTTTGATATATTGTGACATTGTTTGGTTGTTTGCCTATGTTTTCATTCTAGCATGTTTTTACTGCTTTTGTTTGTTTTTAATAGCTTTGAATGTTTGTTCTTTTTGATCTATCTTTACTTGCTTTGTGTCAAAAATCCAAAAACAAATAAAAAGTAGAAAATCCAAAAAGGTTGGATTGGCATTATTGTGCTTTGTCACACGCATGTTTTGTCTTATACCTTCGTACAAATGATTTTATGCATTTATGAGCTTAGCTTGTTCTTTATGCACTCATATCTTTGTGGGAAAAATCTTTACATCTATGTGATTGCTGTAAATAGATCTTCAAACTTGTCATGAATGATTAGCCAATTGTTTTGTTGATCTTCAGACATGCATAAACTTGTACCTATATATCTTCCCACTCTTTTATGTTTTTGTTTATAGCTCAACAAATGTCAAATCTTGAAAAGAGATAATGAGCTGTAAAAGTCGTCGCACATACTAATATTTGACTAGGAAAAAGAGAAAGCGACTTGTAATGAAAATGTATGGTGTCCAAAAAGCCAAAGACTTGTTCATCAAAGTGAAATATCAAAAATTTTAAGTATTGATCTCAAAATGAGATGTTTTGTTCTTATAAGGTCAAAAGTAATGAAAGAAGCCAAATAAAAAACTTCAAAGTTATGTCAAGTTTTGTGCAAGATCATATATGCATATTTCTATAATTGAGATTGGTCACTCTTCCTAATGCTAATTGCGTATGTCTTGGTTGAATTGATCATTGAAGCTTCACATTAGACTAAAGACTATCTCACATTTGGTACTCACATACATCACACATGTTTATGTTCAATGAATGCCTTATTCATTTGTGTGACTGTACTTGATTAAATGTGTTGTACATACTCAATCATATGTTGATGAAACACAAAAATATTTTTGAGTATTTTAGTTGTTTTTGGAAAGTGTCTTAGTTTTAAAAATTTTCAGAAAATCCAAAATTTGTGCAACTCTGTTTTGGTGACTCACTTCCGGGTCAAGCCAGTCGCGAGCTAACTCAGATGCTCTTGCAACTTTCTGGGAAGTCAGTCCCTAGTCACAAAAAATACTTAGAAAAAATTTCAAAATTTTTGGGTTTTCGGCATTTTCGTGACTCAATTTGGCGACTTGTTCACTAGTGGAAGCTCCAATCACGAGTAGAAGCTCCAGTTACGAGCTTACACAAAACGATTCGCGACTCCCTTCACGACTTGTTCCCGAGTGGACTTTCTAGTCACGAAAAACACTTAGACAAAATTTTCAAAATTTTGTTCAAGGGATTTGGCGACTCATTCTGGCGACTTGCTCGTGAGTTAATCCAGTCACGAAAATCACATGTTTTGCAAAAATAGGGTTAAATCCAAGATAGTTTTCAAAAACTTTTCAATTTTCCCTCGCATCACGTGCATACACTTTGTCTTGTTTGCCTCTCCCTCTACCAAAACCTCCATTTTCACTCACAAAACCTCTATTTTCTTCATCAATCCTTCATCAATCTTCAAGAAACGGTATGGGTTTTCTCTTAGTTTCAATGTATTTCAAGTTTCTAGCCCTAGTTTTCTTGGATTTTGTGTTTATGTTGAGATATGAAAATATGGTTGTTGAATATGGTTTTGTTGAGTTTGATTTATGGGTTTTGATGGTTTTGTTAGCATAATGCTTATTCAGAATATTTGACATGTTTGTTTTTCATTTTTGTGCATTGTACTATGTTTTGAGTTGTGTTGTTCATATCATATTCATGATAAAATGTCTCTTAGATGTTTTTGTGTGCCCCTTTAAATTCAATTGGATACAAGGTTGTAGGGATAACCATGTTTCTTAACTTTGAAACATCATATGATTTTGTATTTTTACACTTTGCCCTAGTTTGCACACTTTTCCATTTGATGCACACACACACACTCACACAATCTTTGACATGTTTAGTGCTCTACGCCATGATTATATCATGTTTTGATGTTTTATGTAATCACACGTCAATTTTTCTTTGAATTACTCTTCAAATTTCAATTTTTAGGGTTTTATTTCAATGTCTATTGATGTTTTGATGTTTTATATTATTTGCTACTCTGTTTTACAAATGGCTCCAAGGAAAACCTTTGCTCAGCGTGGTGACAAGAGGAAATTCATGGATGATACCTGTTTTCACTCCGCCCAACACTTTGAGCGATACAATCGGCACTTTGAGAAGGCTTTAATCATCCAAGAGTGCTTTGTGGATCTTGTTGACCTTAAGGACTCTTTCATACCAAGCTGTTTTGAGGAAAAAGGTTGGGAAAAGCCCCTTGGTGATCTCCCCAGGGTTTGTGAACCATTGATTCGGGAATTCTATGCCAATGTCATCCTACAAGACGATCACCTAGATCATTGGGTTAGAGGCCATGAATTCACCGTTGAAATGGAGGACATTGATGGTGTTCTTGGACATGGAAACATCGATCATGACTTCACTCCTTTCAAGGACAGAATGTTCTCCATAAAGACGGTTCAATCTCATATTGGTGGTGTTAAAGAAAGAAGATGTCTCAACACAAATGACTTCCCTTCGGATTTACGATGCCTTACCTACATCATGGTGTTCAACTTATATTTGGTACGGAAGATGTCTACCATTAATAATGCCAAAGCCATCTTCTTCATGGAGCTTTAGGAGAATATTTATATTGATATTGGTGCTCATCTATTCTCCATCCCTGCCGATGCAACAAGGACAACTTCAAGGCCAAAGTTTATTCTCTCTAGTCTAATCATGAGGATCCTTCATGAAAAAGGTATGGAGACTCCTCAAGACATCAGCCTCATGCGTACACCTCTTGCTATTAATGCTCTAATAATCGAAAGGAGCAAAGTTCATCTTTTGAGAGATGAGGAGAGGTTGATCTTGCATAAGAACAGCCTATAGACACCGAGACTGAAGTGGAAGGACAACCATCATCTTCACGAAGAGGTGGTGATTGAGGAAGGAGCAGAGCCTTATCTTCAGCAGTGCCTCTAGACGCTTTTCAGATCATTCTTGAGAGGATTGACAGCTTGAGAGAAGTCCAAACTGAGCACTCTGATAGGCTGACCACCATTCAAGACCAAATCAACTTGCTCAGAGTCAAGTTTGTTAGCTTCACGAACTAGCCTCAGCCCTTTGGCCATTCGGTCAAAAATGGGTAGTAGTATGGAGTAGCTTTTGAGGGGGAGCCTTACCTTGAGGGGGAGAACTTTTATAACTTTTATAGATTTTATGGTTTGTGTTTATTTTACCATGGGTTTTCATAACACTTATTTCGGTACTTTGGTTTGGTTTTTAAGTACTCTGACTCTAGTACTTGGTTTTTAAGATACTTGGATATGGTGTGTTATGATTGCTTGAATGTTTTAGCTATTTAAAATATGCTTTATTATGTACCTTTGCTTTGTAGCTTTTTAGTACTTTTAGATCATGTTTGCATTATCTTTAGTACTCTTGTGCCTTTATTGGATCTTGTATCTTTGATGCAACTACCTTAGTGTTTTGCATTGGTTGAGTATTGGACATGCAAATGATACTTTGCATTGACCTTATTAGCTTGCATGTCCGGATGTTCATTCCTTGTATGAATGATCATTATGATCACTATTTATAGTGATTGTTTATGTTTGGTCAAGCCATGCTTCACTATCATATCCTTTATTGCTTTTACTTGATCGCATTGTGCTTGCTCCATATGCATTTCAAGAAAACTTCTGTTATTACTTGATCTTCTTCTGTTATTGTTTTAAGGAAAACTTGTCTGTATGGTTTAAGATCTTCACAGAATCTAGAGTTATGTGTGAGTGAGTTTTGGCAACTATTCCCAACTCACATTTTAAATCTAGAGTCTGTTATAGGGTTTTGTCACGGAATAGCCAAAGGGGGAACTTGTAAGGTTGAATTTATTCAATCATGTGTTGGCTTTATTCCGTGCCAAATTTGTTTGTAATTTCAACAATTAGATACCCTGTATTTATGTGGGAATAATGTAAGGGTTGTGTGTAAGAGAGTGTGAAGAAATTCAAGTGTGTGAGCATTTAGAGGATTCTCGCGACTAGATCTCATGAATGACTCACGATTGGCAACTCGCCAAAATGCCACATGTGTGAAGCATGTAGGAAGCTGAAGGGTCACGACAACTAGGGCACTACAGGACAAAAAGTACAGTCTAGCCTGACAGTTATCTCACGACTCAAACTCGCGACTCGTTCCAGTCGCGAGAGTGAGTCGCTAGAATGTCCTGTTTTGTAGAAAAATGACTTTTCACATTCCTCACGTATCCGACTATAAATACCCTTATACCTACGAAATGTGGAGAGCTTCCAGAGAGAATTTTGAGAGAAAAAATCTAGAGAAAAACAAGATTGACTCGTCCATAATTTTAGGCATTTGATTCTCCAAATTCCTTTACTCTCACCCTCTCTATTGACATACCCTTGAGAGGTTCATTTTCAAAATCCTTATCTTACCATACTCATATTTGTGAGAAGGTAATTTGGTACTTGGAAGCAGTTTGGAGATGACCAATTCACTTGGTTGATGCAATGGGTTTATTGCGGGATCCGAAAAGCTAAAGAAGACACAGTTATACTTAACCTTGTTGGAGCAAGAAGCTTAGAGTGCTTAGGTGCATTGGGTAAATTAGACTTGGAGTTGGAGGATCTATTGTTATTCGTGTATCCTAACTTTATTCTTTAGTGGATTATTTCACCGCTTAGAGAGCGGTGGAGGGGTTTTTCGCCAAATTCTTCAGTTTCTTCTTCGATAACACATGTCGGTATTATCTTTGTATTTGCATCTCTCTAACCCTTACTCTTACCTTTTAATTGTTGTTGTGTTGTAATTAATTATGGTGTAGAGTTATTTATTTGATTAGGTTTTAGCTTGTACTTATCATTCTGCACATATATTGTTTGAGTATAAGCTTGTATTGGTTAAATTTGAAATTGGAGGCCTAAACATTCAAAGTGTTTTATACACTAAGTGAGCTTTCAGTTTTCATCATGAAATTATTTATGCCACTCAAACAAAAAGATATGTTTTGGGGCACTAAGTATTTTTCTTAAAAAAATTAACACGTACAAATTTGGCAGAAGTCGACAAGTTTATCCTTCTGGCTGCCGCTAATCTATTAAAAATTTGTAATATATTTTGTGGGGGAATTTGTTTGAGTTCTTCCAATGACCAAATAGCTTTAAAAAGGCACTAGTGGTGTTGTTCTGTGACATCAGAGAGCTAATCAACTATTTAGAAATCTTCAAATTTGTTAAAAGTATTGTAGCTCAGTTGCATTAAATGGTTCTTCTCTCTTTGTAGTCAACATAGGTTCGAATTCCCTTTTCCCGCTTATAGGAAGAAATTTATTTTAATTTATTTCTTTTGTTTTTAGATATCATAGGACAATTGTAGAATTTGCTATATGATGATTACCCACCATCTTATGCTAAGATATTAATTAATGGGTTTATTTTTTTTGTAGGTAGGGCTTGAATCCAGTTGACTCTTGTTCAATGACAAAAAAACTTTTTGGTTGAGTTAACTTAGGGCTGTCCAGATTTATGGCTATAGTTTATCCATAAAATTTCCAAGCTTAGTCCCTATGCCATTGAGCCATGTTAAGGAAACATATACGTTGCAATAACTCCTTGAAAGTTTTAATTCAATAAATACTTCTATTTGTGAAATTTGCATGTTTGCATTGTTAAGGATTGGATTTTCTATTTCCTACTTATAAAACAATAATATTTGTTGTTAGGATTTTTAAGTGTTGGCTAATTCCATAACCAATGTAATTGTATTGCTGAGTTCTGATATTGTAATGTAAGTAGTGGTAAGAATGACAAGCTTGGTTGTGCAAGAATGAAGGCTTGACCTTGTGAAATTGAAAACCAAATAAAAACATTAGGTAGAGTTTCAGTACTCTTGGTCAACCAAAACCCTGTTACAAAAACTTTGATATTGCTTCAAGATTTGGTTGTGTAACCTCCTCTAACCCAAACCCTACTTATATAAAAACCCTATACCAACCCTAATTTTTTGAGAAGGAAGACTGCTACTAAAAAACAAAGAAAAATTGTCTGTGAGTGTTCATTATCTTCCAACCATCTCCAATTGAATTATTTATGAGAGGAGATGGAGATTTCCACCCAAACACTAAGATCACCTATTAAGTGTATTGGAGTGCTTTGTGAAACCACAGATAAGGAAAAAAAAAAAATTCAAGTAGCCTTGGAGTGATTTAGAGATTGGTTTTTTGGTTGGTGATCGACTTGCAGCGTTGGATTACTGTGAATATGTGGTCTGGTTCAGCAGTTGCAGTAGGAGTGGGAAGCTCATATACGATGTCTATTATATGCACTAGAGGGTCTTGTAAGTTAGCTTGTATCACAACTTCTTCATAGTGAATTTAATGAACTGGAGTAAGCCCCAGAGTGTTTTTCCTTATTGGGTTTTCACCTTGTGATCAATCTCTCGTCTCTTGTGTGTGACTGATAATTTAATTCTTTATCCACATTACAATTGTGATTTGTTAATTGATTAATTGGATTATTAATTGCAAAATTAATAAAATTTGTAGTAAGCCCGTACTTAGGGGTCTATACACATTTTACAATTAGTATCAGAGCTTAGGTTGAATTGTTGGGATTTATTTCCTTTGTGTGATCCTTAACATGGATTAAGACAATCGTTGTCTATCCTGCCATACTTCGACAGCAATTTTATGCATATTAGAAGTTTCACGTGTGCGTCCCTGAAATCCATTAATGATAGAGTTTGATTGCCAATTGAGAAAGGGTGGACCAAAGTAAGACACCCAATGAACGGTAGAAGAAAGAAGAATCAGCTAACTCTAATTTTAACAATAAGGCCGTGAATGCAGTATACAATGTTGTGTCCACAGATGAGTTTAGGATGATTTCGAATGTAGAAACTACTAAGCCTGGTCTATCCTAGAAACTACTCGTGAAGACACTAAAGCAGTCAAAAACTCCAAACTCCACATGTTAACCACCGAGTTTGAAGCAGTGAACTCAAAGTTCAATGTAAGTGAGAAGATCAATGAACCTAAGATAGTTACGAAAGTCTTGAGATCTTTCCTTCAGAGGTCCCTTTCTAAGGTTATTACAGAAAAAGAGAGCAAAGACTTACAATCTCTTAACTTGTAGGGTCTTTGCAAACCTATGCAGTCACCCTTGCCCACAGTATAAAAAATAAGTCTGCAGTCCTAAATAAATCTTAAAGAAGAAGACTGATTCATCCAATGATGATGGTGCTGAGGAAAACCTAGTTCTGTTAGCAAAAAACTTTAAAAATTTTCTGAAGTTCAAGAAGAATCAAAGGCGATCTAAGGAACAAAAGAGTAAATAGTTTAGGAAAGAGTCCAGTGGGAGTTCTAGGGTTAAGAAAGACTCTAAGAGAAAGACTAAAAGATTTGTAATCTCAAGGTTTGAAGTGCTTCAAGTGAATGTCAATGACACATCCGTAAAAGGTGCCCAAATTATATCAAGTCCAAAGGTAAAGCTATGAATGCTACTTTGAGTAACTCTACGAGTTCTAGTTCTGAGGACAATAGTGATAGTGAAGGAAGCTTCATAGCTTCTACTGCTACAGCTGAAGTTGGTGATGGGAATTCTGGAGAATCCTCTAATGTAGATGATAAGGAAGACATAGTTTCAGGATTGTGAGGGATCGGAAGATGAATCCAAAGGTAAGAAGGATCTTCAAACGGCTTACAATGTGCTGCTTAAGGATTCTTCTAATTATGCCAAGGCGGCTAAGGTTGCCCTTAAAAAGTTAAATAAGTCTGAAACTAAGAATGCAGTTGTTGTAGATCAACTAAAAGTGGCAAGGAAGGGGATAAAGCAATAAAAGACTGATCTTGCTAGTTTTGTTAATAAAATTTGTGCAGGCTAACGGTTCAGGGCATATTCATGGGTTTGGGCCTGGGCCTGACCCGAGGGTATTTACTTGTCCGAGAAGGGTTAGTGGTAGTAACGATATCAAACTTAAAGGTCCATGAGTAAATTGTTGCGAGAGAGGCTAGTGGGAATAGTCCGAGGAGGGTTGTCTCCTCGGCTAGGTGAAGTGAAGGTAGCATAGTACGCCATAGTGATTAAAAGTATATTCTAAAAGGTTTTGTGGATGAAGATGTGTTCCATAAGAGCACGGAGAGGAAGAACGGATGAGAAATATCTTAGAGAAAACTGCTACTACCGCATTAAAGATTCTGCACCTACCTCTCTGGCCGCATTAATAAGGAAATGATATCTGAATAGTGAAGATCAGCCTTACAGCTATTATTTGAAGACTTCAAAAGGGCGGTGGATGAAATAAGTATCTTGATCAATGATCTGATCTATATGTGGAGGATGGAGGGAAGAAGGAAGATGATATAAAAGGAAAAGAAAGGCATTCAAGGAGGGGGATCGGAGAAGAAGTAAAAAAAAAAAAAAAAAACTCTGTATACATCACCACCCTTAATTGTAATTTATTTGTGAAAGAGGGAAAGATAATACAAATGATCCTCGACTTATGTCCAGGAGAAATTCTGTTATATAAACAGTTTCTTGCATATGACTTGGAAATCTAGGCCATCATTTTTGTTATCCAACATCCCTAGAACCTAGATTTCAAGCTTACTCTCTACAAATTTTAGTGTATTGGGCTTTTTGGGCTTGTCCCCTTCATACTATTGGGTTCAGGTGCAAATTGTGACCCTACAAAATTCATTAAAAAAGAAAAAAAATTGGTAATCATATTTAAATTTTCACAATGAAATTCTCTATGCAACTCAAGGGGAAAAAAATGTGTTTTGCTGCACTAATTACTTTTAGAAATTGACAAGTACACAGGGGCGGCTCTACTCTATATTCAGGGGTTCAAATGAACCCCCTGACTTCAAAAATATATATAATATTATTTTTTGTTAATTTAATATTTTAATTTATTTTTAAAAATATTTTTGCACTCCTTGACTTAAATTTTGCACACCCTTATTACAAGTATTTCCAACTCTAAGAATAAAGTTTAAGAGTTTGTGAATTGTAAGTATCACTATTTTTTATAAATATATATTATGTGTGTGAGTGTGTCTAATATTAATTATGTGCATTAATTTTTGTTATAATGTTATTTGTGTGAATTATGATATGTGTGGACTTTTGTTTATACAATATAAATATAATATAAATCTATATAATTTAATAATTAGAAAATAGAAATGGTTTGTTACATGTGTATGTATTGTTTTCATGTTATAATAACTTTTTGTTATAAAGATGGTAAAATTTAAGAAAAAAATTGTAAAGTTAGTCATTGTCCAAGCATTTGATTGGTTAAGTAGACACTGTGTATAAATTTATGTATGAATGAGTGTAGTTGTGTATGTCAATAATTAATATAAAACTAATAAGCTTAGTTTAGTCATGTAGTTTTTAAACTTTTTTTATAAAAACAATAACAAATAGATAATAACAACCACATAAAAATAATAATATTAGAAAATCTTAACAAAATAAAATGGTCATAGGG
The DNA here is from genome assembly GCA_032878915.1 of Castanopsis chinensis. Lineage (NCBI taxonomy): Eukaryota > Viridiplantae > Streptophyta > Magnoliopsida > Fagales > Fagaceae > Castanopsis > Castanopsis chinensis. The sequence goes on from JAVQMG010000132.1 coordinate 44,750,154, forward strand.
CTCATATCTAGTTATCTACCCACATTGGCAATAGAAACTCATAATGAACTATCATATAACAATTTAAAATTTTAAAATTTGTAAAATAAAATTGTAAAACTTCATGTATTAAATTTTTTTGTCGATAACTCAATGTATTCAAGATTTTTTTATTAAAATTTTTTAATAACTCCCTGAACAAAATTCTTGGAGCCGCCACGGCAAGTACAGATTAGGCATAAGTTGATAAAGTTTATTCTTATGGCTGCTGTTATTGCTATTAAAAGTTTTTTAACACAATAGGTGGTGGAATTTGTTTGAGTTTTGATGACTAAAGAGCTATTAAAAGGCATTGTGATGTTGTTTTGAGTTTTGTGATATCAAACTGCTAATCAGCCAATCATAAATCTTTGAATTTTTCAAGAGTATTGCAGTTCAGTGGCATTTCTTGCTTCTCTCTATGTGGAAAACCTAGGTTTGAAACCCCCTCCCCCGCTTATTGTAAGAAAAAATCCTTCATTTTTTTTTTTTTTTAAGATATGATAGAATTTGAAACATATGACATCTGCTTCATAATAATTGCTCATTATTATTAGACTAAGACACTAATGAATTTCTTTTTGGTGTTGGTGGAATTCGAACCCAGCCACTAGGTCACTTGTTCGACAACGAGAGATTTTACTGGTTTTTCTTTGAGATTATAGACTTGACTGGTTAAGTTAATTGAAACATGCAAGAATCTTCAAATTTTGATAATGCTGTTTTTGCCGGCAGCCAGCTTCTTCACAGCATAGTCAACTCAAGAATGTATCATAACATTCAACGAAGTCTTTATTTTGAAGCAACTATAACAAAAAAACAAACACAGAGGGATCACATTCTAGAAGAAAATATCTTATTTGCTCCACTCATAAGGTGGTACTGAGAAAATAAGTCAAGAATCTCTGCCCCCACATGCTACAGTTACCAAGTCCACTCCCCAGACTAATAAAAAGGACCTTATGAAATGAATCTTAGTGTGAGCTTGCTACAAAGGAAAGTATGAATTTGAATTACAAAATTCTTCTCTTACTAGCTCTATGCATTTGTAATGCTGAATCTGCAGATCCCTTGGGGCAGTTTTGCAATACAGACACTAATACTGGTAGTGACAGCCAAATATCAGCTAATATTGATCGCTTATTTGCTGAATTGGTTTCCAAAACCACCTCCAATGGTTTTATTGCTACTTCATATGGTAAAAACCAATATCAAATTTTTAGCCTGGCTCAATGTAGAGAGGATGTGAGCACAACAGACTGCTCAAGTTGCATCCAAGATGCAAAGCAAATCCGCCAACGCTGTCCCAACCAAGCTGATGCAAGAATTTGGTATGACTTTTGCTTTTTCCGTTACAACATTAAAAGCTTCATTGGAGAAATTGATGCATCTTATGGTGTATTATATGGGGAATGTGGAAAATGTAACTGACCCTGATACTTTTAACAAAGAACTAGGAACTCTGATTGGTCAGATTAGAGCACAAGCAGTTGAGACTAAAAATGAAGGGCTTGGGAAAGGTAAGACCAAGTTGTCAACATTTGTGACACTATATGCATTGGTGCAATGCACAAGAGACCTATCTCTAGTAGATTATGCACTGTGTCTGGCCATTGCTGTGGGCAATTTTGAAAATTTTTGCAAAGACCGGATAGGATGCAGAGTTCCAATCTGAGCTCTATCCATGCTTCTTTCCTCTTGATTCAACGTCAAACCATACTATGGCTGATACTGTTATGGCCATAGTTTATTCATGAAAATTCCAAGCTAAGTCCCTATGCCAAATCAGCCCTTGTTAAGGAAAGATGTTGCTATAACTCCTCGTAAGTTTCATTTCAGTAGTATTGCTATTTGTGATATTTACATGTTTGAATAGAAGCCACAGGCATGAGGGCTTCACACAAATGATATAGTCATATGTATATATATTTTATATGCATGTGCTTCCAATGACCTAAGTCAAGTGGCACTTCCTTGTGTTTCCAATGGGCCAAGGTCTTTTGTTAAATATTTTTATGTCCCTAATTCCAAGTATTTGTGTTTACAGATTCGCCAAAATGGACTTGCATGCATGCCCTACTTTGTTCCCAATCTGTTATGTAAAAAGTGTGTGAGCCCTCAAGTAGAGATTTGAGACCAAAGAGAGAATTTATTTTTTTTCCATAAGCACTTGGAATTTTCATGTGGCTCTTTACACAACTTAGATACACTACAGCAATGCTAAATCCTCTTTAAAAAAAAAAAAAAAGAAAAAAAAAATGTGTGCAAACTTAGTAGTATTCCCCTTTTTAACATGATATTTGGTCATATACATTTATGTATTCATGTGAACAACCAAGCATTCAATTGCACAAGGATAAACTCTGAATATAGGATACACTTCTCACATATGTACACAAGATATTATTAGACTTCTTCATTCCATAACAAATAAATAATTTAATGTAGATCTTCATTTAGGAAGTGTCTCTTTTGCCTGAAACCTGATTAGTTGTTGGCTTTGCCACAGCTTCTAGGAAAAGGGATAACATCTCTAATATCAGTCAGCCCAGTGGCAAAGAGAACCATATGATTGAACCCAAGACTGAATCCAGAGTGCTTGACTGTTCCATGCCTGCAAAGATCTAAGTACCACTCATACTGCTCGCTTGGCAAACCCAATTCCTTTATTCTGTCAAATAAAAAATATGATGTTAATATTTGCAGTTTTATGAGAAAACAGGAACAAGTTTGAGGCCATTATACTATATAACCATCAATATTAGCCACAAATTGATTGAGCAGACAGTAAACATAAATACATAATTATGCACTATAAGTGTGACTACGAATTCTTCTCGTCATCACATGATTTATAGATGCAGTTGTGAACTTCTACAACATCTGCTTAAATGAATTTACAAGACATAATGCCCTTAAAAATGGCTAGATAAAGGTAAACTAGAATGTCATTACCTTGAACTTAACATATCAAAACGCTCCTCATTTTGGCTACCTGAAATTAAAGTTCCAGCCTGCAAGAAAATTTATACAATCAGCCTAAATAAAAACTTGAATTTTATTCAAATGAGGAAACCTCAGTTAAAGGTCATTCACAATCTAATATGCGCACAAAAAAATTCATTCTGGGCTTACCTTTGGTACAACCATATCAAATGCTGCAACTGTTTTTCTGTCATCATTCAAGCGAGCATAAAAGGGCTTAACTTCTTTTGGATAGTTGTATATTATTACAGGCTTCTTGTAGATCTCCTCAGCCAAGTAACTGTTATGACATAAAAAGAAGGTGAGTACTTGCAGTAAGTAGAGGCCTCATTTCCTACATTTCAAACATTGGCAAATCCAATAATGAAAAAAATAGGTGTACCTTAGATGATCTGCTGTAAGAACATCACCCCACTCAAGTTTCTTTTCAAATTTATTATCTGCAACCTGGCAGGCAAATTTCAATATAAACACAAGTTAAAAATTGCTTTGGGTGAAAATGATTGTCAGGATAACATGCCCAAGGAACTACTAGTGTGATCTACCTGTTTAAAAGAATTTACTGCATCAGCATAGGAAATCTTTTCAATTGTAGTTGATATCATTGATTGAAGGTGAGCAATGCAGGTTTTGTCAATTCGTTTTGAAACAAATTTCAAATCTTCAGAACAGTTGTCCAAAATCCATTTGCAAAGGAACTTGAAAAAGTCATCCGCACAGCTCATGGCATCCTGAAAATTTCACAATCATTTGTAATTATATGAAAAAAGAATATAAGTGTAGACATTTTCTACTGTGGAGATCTGGTAATAATACATTGCAAGTCTGAAACTTGTTAAAGTCCAAATTAAACAAATGACATTATCACAATAGGGAGGTCGTGAGAAGGATGTGCTGAATAAATTATCAACCTATGGACTACATTTGATGTACAAACTATATATTATGAAGACCAATAAAAATAATTAAAATGCTGGGTAAGATGAGCTTATACCTCTAACTGTGAAAAAGCCATTTCAATGTCAATCATTGACATCTCTGCCACACGTTTTGTAGAATCTGCTCTAAACCTGGGTCCAACTGAGTAAACATTTCCAAGGGCGCATGCATGGCTCTCCAGATGTAGGCGACCAGAAACAGTTAGGTAAGTTTGGCAGGCAAAGAAATCTTCTGAAAAGTTAATATCAGCCTTCAGTGAAGTTCCAGGTTTTGATTTTTCTCTTGCTTCTAACTGTGATGCTAGTTCATTTGTTTTATGAAAATCTTGAACTGCAACAGTCAGTGCTTCCTTATTGCTTTCACTCCTCTTTAGTTCTTCAATTACCTTACTTTTCTCCTTTACAGCAGACTTAATAACTTCAGGGCTAACACCATCAGTGTCATTACAGGTATTTGGCTTCACCTTTATATCTGCTTTTCCAAGAAGAGTTGTAACCTGGAATTTTTCACTAAATCCTTCACTGTCTGTGGTTGTGATAATGGGCACTTGCACATAAAGGAAGCCATGGTTTTGGAAGAATGTGTGAGTCGCGAAAGTCAGGGCATTACTGATTCTCACAACAGATGCCACCTAGATAATGTCAAACATGTCAAATAAATAAAACTTAGGTACAGTTTCTTATGTGCAATAAATTTTCAATATGATTGCTATACTATAATGTAAGTGCGAGCTTTTGATAAGGTTGCAAAAATGTGATGACAACATTAATAAGCTATATTACTATAGAATTTGTGTGATACAAGATATAATCAGCTCATTGACAAATTCTATTTCCAAGAAGTGGCACTCCAAAAGTTATAAAAGAAATTGAAATACAGCATTTAGAATATAGGTATAGTTATTATAATTTACTCTATTGAATATCCGTAAGTGCACAGATCCATACCAGTCAAAAACAATTATAACACAAAAGTATCTCAGCACTGGGTAGGGAAAAAAGAAGAAGTAAAATTGGATTACCTCTAGAAGTCACGTGGTAATACATACTATGGGTTCAAAAATTATGGATACATACTAAGAAAAACCCAGAAAGGACTAGATTAAATTCAATAAAATTGCAGTATCCTAGTTAACTTACTGTGGTTGTCCGAGGTCGAAACTGGGAATAATCCCTTAATATTCCAAATGGTAATTTTTTCTTTGATAATGGATACTTATCATGTTCCACTGTCCCTATATGAAGAATTCTCTCCACTTGAAGCTCGATAACATGTTTTCTCGGTACCGATGGCTGCATCAATACACCTTCTACCAATATACAAGTTCCAATAGGCAGGAGCTGGCAGGTAGGAGCTATACTGGAGGCTACAAGAACCTGATAGATTTTAATTTTAGTTAGAATATAATATGAAAGTCCTAAGAGCTGGTACGAAACTCTTATTGATTAATAAATGATTTGAAACTTGTTATGATAGATGTGCCTTCAATAAAAAATGAATATGCAATTCCACCAAAACTAAAATAATAAAATAAAAAAGGGTGGAATTTATGCTCAATACCTTCAGTTTCAAAGTGCAGCCAACAACTAAGAAAGATTTTTTTTTGGGGTAAGGCTGCCTACCAATCACCTCTCAAGAAACCAGCAAAAATGAGAGTTTTGTGCAATGGGTATGGCTTTTTTTAGGGTCCTGGCCTCTAGTTTATAGAGTCATTTTATTTATGTCTATACTATAATAAAATTTTGGGGTTTAATTTTTATGAGAGCAAAGCTCAAAACCTCTGAATTCTTCTCTAAACTAGTGGTTTTGACTCATGACAAGGGCATGATTAGCCAAACTCTAAAACTATTTATCACTTCAAGAGTCTTACCATCCCATTAATCGATTTGCATAACAACAAGCATTTAGAATGCATAGTTTATATGAACAAAATATAGTAACCAAAAGGCCTCTATGAAAAATAAAGAAGACCCCTTTTAATTCTCCTATATATGAAGCTAAATTGATGTGTAATCAGTCATAATATATTTCCATAGCAAAATAAAAGTTATTGCTCCATATAACTGATCAATGTATATACCTTAAGATTTGCAACACATGAACCATCACCAACTTGCAAGAAAGCAATGGAAGGCAGTGGTGGCGGCAGCGGCCTAGGAGCCGGCTTCTCCAACTTCTCACGAACATGGTAATTTCCACAACCCAAAACATTTATAATGGACCGGAAAAATGGTATCCGAGACTGAATGATTTCGACACAGCTAATTTCGACTTTAGACTCTTTGTCAGCAGCTTGTGGTGGCGGTGGCGGTGGCACGGGGTCGTAAATCTCCTCTTTAGAAGACTTGACCCACCCCCCTATCAAAACTCTGTTACCAACCAATCCCACACCACCATCATCACGCTCCAATATGGTTTTCAACAATACCCGGTTGGAGTACTTGCAAGTGGTCACTGCAACCAGCATGGCTGCAGCTTCTTCTTCTTCTTGTTTTTGTTGTTCATGTTGTGGCTGCTCTTGTTGTAGTTGGTGTTGTTGTTCGGTGGCCATTTAGAGATGAAAGGATAGGAAAAGTCGAAGAAGAAGAAGATGGTTGATGGGTTTTTGGAGGCGAGCTTAAATAGCATGGCGGAGATACCTTGAGTGAGAAGTGATGCAGAGGAGGGAGAGGTTGAAGGAGAAGGAAAGGGATTGTCGGCGAGTTATGGTTTGTGCAACCTTGGATAGCATTAGAGAGAAACAGAGAGAAAGAGGTGGGAGGCTTTGTTTGGTTTGGAATCTTTTCAAGCGTTGGGTATTCGCGGGAAGGAGGAGTTCCCAACTTCCAAATCTGCCTAGTCTTTAAATTTGGCAACGTTAAGAGAAACCCAACTTCAAAGGAATGTTGATAAAGTTTGTATTATTTATTTATTTATTTATTTATGGGTAATTTAAATTTTTTTTTTTTTATTTTAACATATTACCTCGATTATACTTGACTTTATAAACTATTGAAATGCATGATTAATCCTCCAAGTTATAGCTTGGTTACAATGTCTCTTTCACTATCTATTTTAGTGTTAAATTTGACAAAATTTAACATCAAAAAGACCCAATTGCCCATCTCTAAATGAAATGGCTGATAGATAAATTGGTGTCTCAATACTAAATTATGTTAAACTTAACAGCAAAACATATAGGATGAGGTTAAGTACAATGCATTTTTAAAACTTGAGGGTCAATTATGCATTTTGATAGTTCAAGGGGTTACATATAATTAAGTGATAGTTTATGATAAAAAGAGTAAATTTTTTCTTTATTTTTTTATACAATAGTTACAATAATAATGGAAAGAAATCCAAACCTAATGAGTAATGTCATTAAATTAGAAAGCACTTGATGATAAGGGTCATATTCATATCAAGGGTTTTAATTTACACCAATTTGTACTTTGAAACTTGTAAAGAGTTTTTTTTTTTTTTTAAACAAGTTACAAATGAAAAAAAAAAAAAAAAAAAAAGAAACACGAAAAATTGGATTTAAACTTAACCTTTTAGGGGTAGCAATTTAAACCGTGGAGCCACGATCTTCAAAAATAACAAATTAATTTCATAGTTTCAAAATAATTAAGTAAACTCTAAGGTTTCAAAAAGTAACAAATTAAACTCTCGACATATATTAAATCTCAAAACAATATTCGTGTTCCATGTAAGTGAAATAAGATTTAATTTTTTACTTTTGAAATCTCATGGTTTAATTTATTATATTGAAAACTGTAAGTTTAATTTGTTACTTTTAATTAAAACTATAGGGTTTAAAATATATTTTTTCTAATTATGACATAGTTTACATTTAAAAATTACTTATCAATAATTTATTGTAAACACACAAATTCAAAATGTTTGGATGTATTTTTCTTGATTTTCATAATGTGATAGCAAGTGCCTTTACTCAAAGTGATATTTTGCAGCTTCGAGTTAAATAATTAGCCTCTTCAAAAATAAAAAATGGGAGTAACATTTTTCACCAATCACCTTTTCTATATCCTGCAAAAAATGATAGTTTGGCGCACCAAGTACAATATTTTTTCATAAAATAAAAATCATTTCATTTCATAGTAAATATGTTTATAAATTAGAAGTCAATTAAACCATTATTTGTATTGTTTATGTGTTGATTAAATAATTTATTTCCAAACGTGACACTTGGATTTTTTTTTTGTGAATGTTATGCCAACTCATCTTTAAGTTTAGCTTACTTAGAGCATTCACATCAGTCCATATATAATAGAAAAATGTGTAGAATTTACAATATTTTGCCTAAGAATGACTCACATCAGTCCATGTATAATTGTGTATATTTATATATTTATGACAATAACTATGTAAATTTATACTAGCACTATTCATTTTAAATTTAATTATTTATTCTTTTTTCACGCATCTTGAGGATGAAGGAAGAGAGTGAATGATAGTTGTTTTGTGTGAAGAAAGAGAAACAATTATAAAAATCAAGAAAAATTGATATTTTAATAACATGTAATGTAAAATAAATCATTTAAGATGGGATGTTTTAAAACATGAGCATATAAAATAAAATAAAAAATTAGGTTCTTATACTAAAATAAACAAGAATTTTTGCACAAGTTGGTGCAAATGCTCTTAGATGCAAATTGGATAAATTATTCCCAACAACTATTAGTGTTAGTTTGGATATAAATGCATTTGCATTTGTGCTGGCAGCTACATTTTTTGTGTGGGTCTTGTACACTGTTCACGATATCCACAAGTACGGATTTCAGCAAATTTTTCTTTAAAACTGGACTCCACGACACTATTTATACATTTAAAAATTATTTTGATACAGTGTTTTCAATTTTCAAGAATAAACGGTATCCAAACAGACCCTTATACCGTCATCTCATATAAATGTGATTTTATGTGCGTGACGTGATTCACATGATGATCAAATATGCTTTTTGATGTTTTGAATGATGGCATGCTTTGGAGAAAAAAAAAAAAAACCAATTCACCATTAGTAATTCTATGATCACATGAATGATTTCTTGCGTTTATTTCTCTATTTTTCGAAGCTATAACATGTAATTTGGATAACTTGACATGCATGACCCTTAAGCGTTTGCAATTAAGAAAGGATATGTGGTAAAAATATATCACTCCCAATATATTAATGAAAAAAAAACAGGGATATGTGGAACTCAAAGTTCTGAAACACCATTTCCTAAGTCTGAATATATAGTTGAGAATTGATTTTGTTGAAAATTGTACTCATATTTTAAACATAGACTTGGCATTCAAGGTCCATTGACCACATTAATCTAAACAAGAGTCAGTCTTTTTCATTTTTTTTATCACATTCATTCAAGATCTTCGGTGGATCATCCAAGACTGAATAACCTGGATTGATGCTGATTTTTGTGGGTAAGATATCTCTAGCCATCCAAGCCTCTGCAACTGCAAATGATTCTCTTACTGAAAATTCCCCTTCAACCCACAAAATATCAAAATAAAAAACAATATTGGCATATAAAATGTCGAAAAATATATGGGCATTTTCGTAATTTTAATTAATTGCCCAGAAATTCCATGAGTTAGCCTCAGTAGGGGATCTTTCTATCTGGGACCTCTTCAGTGTACTCCTCTGAATCACTGCAGATTTTGCAGTCTCTCTTATGGTCTTTATTTAATTCACCAATTCTTTCTCTTTGAAACACGCACTCATATTTATCCTTCAATTATATTGACCACATATTCATCACCTTCAAAGTTATTCCAATTCCAAAGGAAAAAAAATGGCCAACGTTAAACTAAGCAACTTACTGTTGCTACTCATCATCTTAATCATGGCAGCATACGTTATTCAAGGTCATAATCAGCTACTAGCTATCTCTTTCTCACCTCAATTCCTTTTGCCTTAGTGGGTTCCTATTATCGTACAGTACTTCACCTTTTTCCTATAGTTTTCTCCTGTTCCCAATATATGTTCTATTTCTGCTGAGCTTTTGTCAAAAATATCCTAGTTTTACAGTCAGTTTGGCCTAGCTTTTCAATGTAAAACATGCTTCTCTTAGCTTTCCAACTAGGGAAACTATATATGGAATGAGTTTTAAAATTAAGCTTCGCTTGCCTTCCTTGCACCAAGTTTCCATTCATAATGAGATAGGCCTAGCTAGTAGCTAGTATATCTATCTTGTGTCTGGTTTCCAAGATAATAAAGCAATTCTCTTCTGCTTCTCTTCCTCCCAATGCCTATCTTTATTCTAAGTTTTTTCCAGAATTAAATATGTTATGCTTATTCTTCTTGGCTTGCAGGTTCTACAAATCAACAAGAACTACCTCATCCTCTAAGGGCCTCTCATTCATCTCAACCACAAAGGGAACTACATTTGCAGGTGAAAATTAGCTTGCATTGTTTGTAACAAAAACTTTATCTGGTTTTTTACTTTTTAAATCGTTTGGCTGCTTAACTCTTTCTCACATTTACATGTATTGGAGCCTAAAGGGTGGCAGTGAAAGAGTGATCATGAGGAATTCAAGGAGATTGATGATAGGATCCACTGCACCAACATGTACATATAATGAATGTAGAGGGTGCAAGTACAGGTGCAGAGCCGAGCAAGTGCCTGTTGAAGGGAACGACCCAGTCAATAGCGCTTACCACTACAAATGTGTTTGCCATAAGTAATCTTATCTATCAAATTCAGCATCTACTAGACTACTACTCCAGTTGAGTTTGCTGGGTGCAGACTGCAGAGTCGAGAGTCCAGTTTTATTTTCTTTTCTCTACGTGGGTTCAAGTTCAACACTGTTTCACAATGCAACTATTTTTAATGGTTGCCAAAATTAGCAGTTGAGGTGCACTACATGAATTTGTTAATTTATTCTATATCGTTTGTGTTTCTTCAGAAATAGCACTGTTTCTTCTTGTTATATTCTTTATTTCCTTGTACTTTGTTCAAGCAACATGTTCAAGAATATATATCTAAAGAATAATACTGGGGATATTCTTTACTTCACTAGTAGGGTTTACATATTGTATTGACCGTGTTTATTTCTTGAACACCCAACAAAAGAAGTAATTTGAAAATTTATCTACTATGTTGTTGATTTGCCATTAATTATATTCATTGTCACGATAATTTGTAAACTTTTTGTAGTCAATTTAGTAAAACTTTACCATTTTCCATATAAAAAATTTGGGATAATTACACTTTACCCACCTGTGGTTTGCCTCTAATTTGACTTGCCTACCCGTGGTTTCAATTTTGACACTTTAAAAAAATCCGTTACTGCTCCGTAAACCTCCCTGTGTGCCGTTACTCTAACACGTTTTCTTTCAAAATCAAAACACAAAACAGATCAAAAAGTTAGGGTTTTGAGTTTTTTTGGCAACGGTGATCCAAGACTATATGCCTTGAATTCAATGTTTAATAACGGCATTTCGTCTTTAGAAAATTCAACTATCCTCACCACCTTATAATCATCATCACGTGGATCATGGCCGAACGCAAAAAGGGGCCTTCCAGAACCAGAATAATCTCTAGGTTCACTTGGCGATTTCTTGTACTTTCTATTCAATGGATTCCAAATTGCTATCTTTAAATGCCAGAGGTGAATGCCAGAGGTGAAAACCAAACCGTGGCAATAGTCCAAGATATTGGTTTTGTAATTTGGATAGTATAGTGGCGTGGGAATTTGCACGGCCTTGCCAAACTGATTATTGTTGTCGAGGAAAGGGACAGAGAAGTGATTAGTTGGATAGAAGTCATGTTCCTTGAGGATGAAGGTGCGATATTTGTTGGTCTCGACGGAGCAATTAAGGTGCAACTTGATGAAGTCAGGGTCCTTGATTAATTAAGGAATACCATTGTTTGGAAATGCTGAGGAAGCGTAATAGAGACTTGACCGCTAATTGGGATAGTATTTCAGTAATTAACTCTAGCTTATCATAAGACTTAAGATTTAAATAAAGTGAACGGTGGTGTTGTGTGAAATGCAGAAATACTTTTCTTTTCTTATAATCAGAATAAGGTAAACGTGAAAGGGTGCACACACACCTGTAAATCGGTTGTTCAATATCTCTTTTCACTTTTTTGGGTTCCTGGATTTTGCTTTTGCAAGCCAAACTGGATTTTTTGATTAGTTTGCCCTTTCGCTACATTTCTCCTAGATTTGCCTTTAAAAACTCAAAACCCCAACTTTTTGATCTGTTTTGTGTTGTGATTTTGAAAGAAAACGTGTTAGAGTAACGGTAGACAGGGAGGTGGGTTACGGAGCAATAACGGATTGAACCTCAGGTGGGTAAAGTGTCAAAATTGAAACCACGGGTAGGCAAATCAAATTAGAGGCAAACCACAGGTGGGTAAAGTGTAATTATCCCAAAAATTTAAGTTTTAAGTTTTTGAATAGTCTTCCTTTTTTGGTAATGTTATAAATATTACAAATTTTTATAAATTGACATGTCACTAATCACTTAAAGATAATTAATATATATATATATATATATATATATATATATATATATAAGTTGGGTTCAAGTTATATTTAGTGTAACTTTAAGCAATGTTACACCACTCAATATTTTTTAATTGGATTCAAATATTAACAAATCCACCATTAGATTATATTATCTTCATATATTCTCTATACTTGTAAAATTTTAAGGTGATCAAAAATTAATAACTATATTATCAATCAATTGTTAAAATTCAAGTTTTTTTAATTTAAAATAATACATAAAGGAGAAGTTTATGGATCATGTGGTACATAACATCTGATTGCTATGAAAATTGGCATGCATGTTAAGAATATATAGAACATGTAATTCAACGGTTGAATTTTCAAAATATTAATTCAATAATAAGTTATTGGGTGGTGTAACATTGCTTAGAGTTATACCAGGTGTAACTTGAACCCAACCATATATATATATATATATATATATATCGATTAATTGTTAAGGTGACATCAATCATAATCATTATATCATTACTTTCTATTTCTTTGATAATTAGATTTGTAACAGATTTTGATAATAAGTCTTTATTTTCATGAAAGTGATATTACCATCCTCTTGCTCTCTCATTCTCTATTGTATGATACTGCATACATTGCCATTCAAAATAATTTCTTACTCCATATTGGAAATATCTTTTGCTCTATAGAATCACTTAAAGAGAGCTTTTTAAACTCGAGCCACATTTGAAACTCTTCGTTTATGTAGCTATAGTTTTACCAATGTAATCAACAAGAGTGGATATTGTGGGAATAACAGTCAGAATTTACCAGTTTATCAAAAAACATTCAGACTTTACGGCCTAAATCTTTCGTTTGGTACATAAAGACTAAGATGTTTTGGGCATATATTGCTAGATGCGAAGGTGTTTCTATAGTGACAAAAGTGAGGGGTCTGCAAGTGGGCACATGGAATGGTCCCGAAAGTTGGACATTAGCGAGCAAAGGATCACATGCCCTAACTTATTTGGCTTCATTCATCATGGTTTGCACAAACTGCCACAAACTGAATTAAATAAGGCAGGCCACACATAATAAGAGTATGGAGGTCCCATTTTCAGCGTAAAACCAGCAAACTATCTGCAACATAGTTCATATTCAAGTTGCACTTGCCTTCTCCCCCACTGTCTTCCTTTCTCGAGAATATTCCAGTATACACTCGAGTTTTGATTGTCTGACACTCAAATTATACACCGTCTAGGGTTAAATACATGGATATTTTTGAGAAATATGAACAAGAATATATGAATACACCGTCTTGGGTTAAATATATGAATAATATAGGTACCAAGTGTACTTCTTAAAGTGTGAGACAATAATTTTCTTATATACTCTACATAAAATTGCGTTTCTAAAATGAATAGATGTTTTAAAGTTTAAACTAGCAAACATATATGAATTCAAAAGTATGGATATGAATCCTATATGGATGGAATCGATGGATACCTCTTTTCTTCATTTATTTATTTTTTCTCTCTCCCACTCTCTCACTATGAATCAAGAAAAAAAAATACCTTGTAATTAATTTTAGGCTAAAATGCATTTTTCAATCTCTAAGTTTGTAGTCACTTAATTCTTCTTTGGGTGGTGAGTTTCTATTACTCATCACTCAAATACCATCACTCATTATCCTATAATTCCTTGTTTATCACTTAAACACCCCCCCCCCCCCCCCAAACAAAATATCACCCTAGCATTGTTAGGCACCTAAACCAGGTTTTGTTTTCAAATCCAAAAACTCAAAAATGTGGGACCCACGCTCTAACCTAGGCTACGTCTGTACCTCCTTCCTTCCTCCTCAGCGTTGAAACTGAACCCAGAAAAATCCCAAACAACGTGCTCTACTTCTCAATCCCGTTGGTGGTGTTTGAAGAGATGAAGCGGGTCACACGGCTGAACAAACAACTACTCTGACACTTGAACTTGTTACTATTGTGTGTAACCCAGCCCAATCCTGCGTCCGTTGTCAATGTGAGCTGTGGCCGCCACAGTTTGGTTTAGGTAAGATGGCTTGGTTGCTAGACGTGGCTGGGCTGAGGAGAAGGAAGGCAAGACGCAACTATGCTGAGGAAGTGAAGAAAGCTAAAGTAATGGGTGGTAATGTGACGTGGCTATGCAAATGGGGTCGGTGGTAGGGTGACGAAGCACTTAGAGCCATTGGTGAGGAGTACGAAAAAGGAGGTTGGATTTGACAATACTTTGACTGTGGGGCCCGCTATTGTGAGTGTATTTAAGTGACAAGTGAAAGAAATTGAATAATAAACCAAGGAAACATAGAAATCCAAACCGCCCCTTATTAATTGGTCACACTACTTCCAATTTCTACTCTCAACTATAAGTTTTTGCAATTGTTTGTCAGGCATATTTTACACTGTTTTTGTATTTGTTAAATTATTCCTATTTGAACTTTAAGGGTGGACATATTATCATGGGACTATGATTGTTTTGCTCCCAACCGGCCAACCGTGTCTACACTCTTTTACATGAATGTGTAAAGCAGGAACATTTTTTAAAATTATTGATACTTTACTTTGAAAAATGTGGACAATGTGTGAAACAGTGTACATTAAGGGGTGTAAAACAATCATTTTTCACTATCAGATTCATAACGTATTATATGATTGATGTTCTCTTTTTCTTTTGCCTCCCCTTCTTTTTTGCTGGATGCTGCATGTCAACTACTAGCTAAATAGAAAACTTGTTCAACCTATTCTAATTTTTTTATTTTTTATTTTTATTTATAAGTTCAAGCTTAAAACTCTCACCAATGAGCAGTCCATTACCATTGCACTGCTAAGCTCAAGATCACGAAAGACAAGATTAAAGCATATGATGTAAGTTCAGTGGTATTATTATCTTCCAAGAGAACAAATTAAGGATTTGGTATAAACCCTACTTTTACACCCTCTAATAAAATCTAGCTATATCATCACTCTCTTCACAAGCCAAAATACTCACCAAGCCCCAATTTGTTGATTTTATTCCCAAATTCCATCGAAAGGGAAATAAGAGTGAGTGTGTGTGTGTGTGAAGGAAAGTAATTGTTTCTAGTTGATGTTTTGAGGGTTTGAACAACTTGTTATTCCCTTTAATAGTCACCGACCATATAGTAAAAATTAAGTCCCCACATTTAGTTCTTATTGTCATTGTCTTGAGATTATTTCAAAGCAAAATACAAAGAAAAATCAAAGATATTAGATTTTGGGTTCTAGATTAGTGACTATCCAATATGTCTTTAAATGTAGGGTTTGGCTTACTTCCAGTACTTTTTTAACTAAACGTGTTCTTTTATTTTAAATATACAATGGCAAATGGTAGTGGGTTTTAATCTCTACTTTTTATTTAGTTAGTAAATGATGTGGCAGTCTCTTGTTAAAAAAAAAAGATATTCCAGTTAAAAAAGTACTGGAAGTAAGTCACACCCTAAAATGTAACTAGGAGTCAAACCCTTATAATTTTCCTTTAGATTGTAAGTAAGAGGTATGCCACATAATTTTCTATTTTTATGAATCTTCACAACAGAAAATGTAATTTTGAGTTCCAATTAAATACAAAATTACTTTTTATTATTTGGATTTTCTTGATTATATCCTAAAATAATCAAATAGTGACTAAAAATGTATAGCCCCTCATTCTAGGATAAAGGTAAAACTTAAGTACAATACTACTCGCAATTGATCCTTGTTTGACTATTGGTTCTAAATTTACAGGCATTGTTTGTTTGAAAAATATTGGACCCAATCTTAAATGAAAAATAATCTAAAAGTTGAATTCTATGTGGGTTAGATCTTGGTCTTTGAGATATAAAAATTTTGATAGAAGAAAGAACTTATACGGTTATACCTCATATCCAAATTTTTGGGATCAATGAAAGGTGGTCGGCCTTTGGAAACCTAAATTTCATATTTCAAAATACTAAATCCTATGTTTCACTACAATAGTCCAACTTTTTAAGTCCAACCTATAGCCCAACTTATAGTTTATCTCCCAATCCGCCCCAGCCTATTTCGTCTGCCCAAATAAGCATTGTTTCAAAATGAACATCTGAGATTGTATCAAAAAAATTGGCATGGACATTAGAATTAGCAACCTAGCTTAGCTTTCGTCAGAACCCCAAAATATTCCCCATTAAACGAATGAGCATTGTTTTACGTCTCCTCTCTCCTAACAATCCTTACACCCATTTGAAATCAAATAAATGATATTATGGTTTCCTTATATAAGGCTGATAAACCAACAAAGTTAGGGTACCCAATTACCATATTATGGTTTCCTTATAAGTGATGGAACACGTGATGGTGCTCATCCAAGGAGAGCGGTTCACGAAGTCTCTTCTAAAGGACATGGAATGGACCATGATGGACCAGATGAGGACTCTTCCTCCGATTGATGAGTGCCCTGGCCCAAATCTCCAATTATCCATGAATATAATTCTGTGGAATTGTAGGGGAGCTTTAAATCCCAACTTTCATCAATATGTGGAGAATATCATCAGCTGCCACTCCCCCTCAATGATGATCATCATTGAAACTAGAATTGGTGGAAATAGAGCGAAAGAAATAACTGATAGGCTTTCCTTCGATGGAGCAACTCATGCTGATACTGTGGGTTATGCTAGAGACATTTGGGTGCTCTAGTGCACTGAAGCCATGGATGTCACCATCCTGGCATCTATGGAACAAGAGATACATGCAGTCACTAAGGTACATTCTTCAAACCTTTCTTGGCTCATTTCTACTATTTATGCGAGCCCTAGATATAGGAAAAGGCATATTCTATGGGATAACCTTAACCAAGTTGCTACCCTTCACAATCTGCCTTGGTTAGTACTAGGTGACTTTAACGAAATCCTCTCAAGCCATGGTGTTTCAATAATGCCTAAATTCTTGTAATCTATTGGATTTGGGATTCCAGGGACCTAGGTTCACCTGGGTTAATAAGAGAGACTTCTTTGCCTTAATTCAAGAAAGAATTGATTGCTGCTTTGCAAAATCTAGTGGGAGAACTCTGTTCCCTGAAGCCTCTGTCTACCACCTAACTAGGCTGCACTTAGACCACTGCCCAGTGCTCCTTAGCCTCAATCCAAGCAATGGGAACCATTTTAATAGACCTTTTAGATTTCATCCCGTGTGGATATCTTACCCTCTCTTCATGAAGCTTGTCCAAGATAACTGGAACGACTCTTTGTCCCTACAAGCAATTAACTTAGCTTTCACCAACACGGCCAGGGTGTGGAACAAAGAAATATTTGGGAATATTTTTCATAAAAAGAGTAGACTAGAATCTAGAATTAAAGGCACTCAACATGCTTTAGCTAACAACCCTAACCAATTCCTTATAAACCTAGAAAGGAATTTGTTAAAAGAATACAATCTTATTCTACAGCAAGAACGTGATCTTTGGGCCATCAAATCGAGATACAATTGGGCTATTCAAGGTGATAGAAATACTTTCTTGTTCCACACCTCAACCATTTTTGGAAGGAAAATAAATAGAATTGACAAAATTAAAGATAGCTTGGGTAATTGGGTGCATGAGGCAAACAAGGTTGCTAATGTTGTCAAGGAAGGCTTTTTGAAACTGTTCTGTATTGAGAAAAGTAGTGCCCATAGAAGATTTTGGGATGTCCCAAGCTGGCCCACTGTTTTGTCAAAGAAAGCCTTGGAATCCCTTAGCCTCCCCATCTCCCTCGAGGAGATTAGAAATGCCTTGTGGTCCATCAAGCCTTTCAAAGCCCTAGGACCCGATGGCCTCCATGTAGGCTTTTATCAAAACTCCTAGTCCATTGTCCGTGAGTCTGTAGAAAAGGTGATTGAGGTTTTTCAAAGTGGCTCCATCCCTGATTACCTAGTTTGGTCATGATACCTAAATGCCATCTCCTTGAATCCATTAGTCAATTTCGCCCATAAGTCTCTGCAACAATTCCTATAAAATTATATCCAAACTCATTGTCCAAAGATTCAGACCCTTCCTGGACCAAATTATCTCTCCCCTCTAGCTAGCCTTTGTCCTTAGGAGATGGGGCATGGACAACATGATCATTGTTCAAGAGCTAATCCACACCCTCAGCTTAAAGAAAGGAAAAAACTGGTTTCATGGCTATTAAAATTGACTTAGAAAAAGCCTATGATAGGCTTGATTGGAATTTCATAAGAGATATGCTCAACCTTTAAAAGTTTCCCCCTACCTGATAAAGTTTATCTTAAGTTGTGTTTCTACCACATCTATCTCTGTGCTATTCAATGGAGGTAACCTGGATTCGTTTCTGCCTTCTAAGAGTATTAGACAGAGGGATCCCCTTTCCCCTTATATTTTCATCTTTTGTATGGAAATGCTAAGCTTCTTCATCCATGAGGTAATCTTTGGGATCCCCTTAAGGTAGCTTGTGGTAGACCTACCTTTTCCCATTTATGCTATGCTGATGATTTAGTTCTCTTTCCTAAAGCTGACCTCAAAAATAGTCAAAGCATTATAGAAGTGTTAGAATCGTTTTGTGATTTATCTGGCCTTAAAGTCAACTTGTCCAAATCCAATATACTCTTCTCCCCCAATGTTTCCAAACAATCTCATGACTCCAGTTGCGAGACCATTGGTTTTGAAGCTACCTCAAACTTAGGCAAGTATTTGGGGTTTCCCCTCAAACAACCTGACTCCATGGGACATGATTTTGACTTCATCATTAACAAAGTAAAGAGTAAGTTGGTAGGTTGGAAGTCCAATCTTCTATCAATGGCTAGGAGATGTGTTCTCACTAACTCTGTTAACTCCGCCATCCCCACCTATGTTATTCAAGGCATAATCCTTCCTAAAAGAATTCACAATGCTCTTGATAAAATTAATAGGAACTTTATCTGGGGGTCTACAGATGAGAGAAAGAAGGAAAATCCACCTTGTTGGATGGAATAAAGTGATTAGCCATAAAGAAGAGGGAGGCTTAGGAATTAAGGCCGCTAAATAGAAAAACGTCCCTTACAACCAAACTTTGCAAGAGATTCAAAAACAGCAAAGGGGAACTATAGGCTGAAACTCTCAAAAGGAAATACTTAAACAAAAACCACCCTAGGAAGCATGGGTTCTCTAGAACATGGTTTGCTATTACCAAAAGCGAGAAGATATGCACCAAAGGAACTCACTGTATTATTGGTAACAACAGCAACTTATCCTTTTGTTGCGATAAATGGACCACCTTTGGGCCTTTCAGGCAGTTTATCCATGGTCCTTTCACTTTTGCTAAAGAAAAGCTTCTGGTCAAAAACACCATAGTTGATAGTCAATGGGATTGCTCCCACATTTCCTTTGTGATACCTGACAGTTGGTTGATGGCCTTGAAAGCCATTCCCCTTAGGAAAGCCTCGGTTAGCAATGACAAACTTTGCGGGGATGGAAAAGTCAAAGGCCTTTTTGATTCAAAGCATGCCTATAATCTGGCTTTTGCGATTGTTGGTCATACCTTCTCTTTTGATGGCAGATGGATATAGAAACTCAAATGCTACCTAAAGATGCACATATTTCTTTGGAAATGCATTCATAATAGTCTCCTAGTTTAAAGCACCCTCCACCATAGAGGGCTCTCTGAAAATCCTTCATGCATTCACTATTCTCAGGTGGAAGAGATATCTCATGTTCTTAGGGATTGTCACATTGCCAGAGCCTTCTGGATTAAGGTTGGGATTCACGCTAATGATCCCGAATTTTCTCTCCTCCCTGTGATACTTGGCTTAAAGCAAATACCCTTAATAGTAGCACAATTCCTAACAAATCCTTTACATGGGACACTTTTTTCCTCTTTAGTATTTGGAATCTGTAATTGCAAAGAAATAGATGTAGCTTTCAACATTCTAATCTCAAGCCTTCTCTAACGAGGGAAGTTGAAAATCTTACATTTGAGTTCTCTTGTCTTGTCCTCCCTTAAAAACCTAACACGACCCATAATATGATTTAGGTTAGATGGAACCTTCTAAGCTCAAGTTGGTTTAAACTAAACACAGATGGATCTGCACTAGGCTGCCCCGACCCTGGGAGTGGGGGTGGACTCATTCGAGATGACCATGGTAGATGGGTGAAGGGATTTCTCAGAAAAATTGGCAAGGTCAATAGCCATGAAGTGAAGCTATGGGCCATTGAGGATGGCCTCATTATTTGCATCCAACTCCTAATCCAAGCCTTGTATATCAAACTTGACTAAAGTTGTTATTAGTCTACCAACTAGCAAAAATGATTCCTATGCTCAATATGCTCCAATAATTGATGATTGTAGGAACCTGCTGAACCTACACCAAACTTGGAAGATCCAACACTACTACGGGAGTCTAATGCCTGTGTCGACACCCCAACCAAGAAGGTTGTTTATAGCCAACAAGATTTTTGTATACTAGACACTCCGCTTGTGGAGATGTCTCAACTATTGATGCATGACCTCTCTAGACTATTTTGTAACCGTATTTGTAACTCTGCAGCCCCTGTGGTTGGCTCTTAGCTTTTAATATATTCCATGTTTACCAAAAAAAAACTATAGATCTATAGTTGTTGAGTTTTTATAATAATAAAAAGACTTTTTATAAATAAATAATAAAAAGACTTTTAAATGAAAATATATTTAACTTTTAATGTGTTTGACAAATTACTATGCTTAGATACTTTAAAGTTTCAGTAAAAAATAAAAATAAAAACTGTTAGGACATATGTAGTTCAAGTGGTTGTTGACATATGTCGCTATTTTATGTAATTGGCTTATCCTTTGACAAAATGCACTTTACTTGTAATTGGGTAGATTTAGAATGTGTTTAACACTTCAAGAAACAGTGTTTCAAGATTCAGTGTTGAAGTCATCAAGTTTGTCCAAGAAACAAGCAAGGAAGTGCAAGTTACTAAAGCTCGACACCTGTCTCGACACATGCATCTATCGATCTTTAAGAAGCTGTTTTAGCCGGAGCCTCGACAGCTTCTCGACAGATCCTCGACACCTCTATCTGTTGAGATTTAAAGAAAACAGATTTTCAGTTCTGTTTTAAGTCCAATCCGTGAATGTGTCTTTGGGACTTCTTTTCTCACAACCCTAGACATATATAAGGCTTATTTTAGAGGCCGTCACACAAAAGAATATAAGGAGAACATATGCAAAAGGTGACCGAAGCCTTATTTCTCTCAAAAAGAAGCTACTGCGTCTTTGCGCCTTAGGGTTTTATAACCAAGTGCTTCTTGATCTTCATTATTGATGAAGTGAAGAACTTTGCAGCCAACATTCTTCTTTCTCAAGTTGGTGAGTGAGTCACGTACTGAAATTCATGCAAAGGAGTAAGTCGCGTACTAGGATCCGCGCAATTGGTTAGTCACATACTTGGGAGCCGTGCATTAAAAGAAGAAACTGTTACTACAGAGCAAGTCCAATTAGGTATTGGGGTAAGGGTTCAACTGTAGGTTGGTAAGGTACTTGGGATTCTTTGCTTGTAACCGCTTGTTGTGATAATAGTGGAGTTTTGGGAGTGGTGACCTTAAATCACCCGATAGAGTTTTTGCCGTCAGGTTTTCCCCATTAGTAAACAAATCACCGTGTCTTTTTTTTTTTCCGCTGCATACTTTAGTTTTGGTGATTTGTTTGTGCTGCCACGTGATATTGCATGCTAAATTAATTAATTAATAACTTGGCTAATTAATTAATTTAATTTATCACTAGGGGTCAACGCGTTTGTAGCCTGTCAAGTGGTATTAGAGCGGGTACACTCTGATTGGATTAATTTTCTGAGTGTGATCCTTGACCCGTTGTCATGGATCATGGACAATCTCTTTTGATTCCTCCTTTATTTGATGGCACTAATTATGCGTACTGGAAAGTTCGTATGAAAGTGTTTTTGCAGGCTCTAGGTGAACAGGTATGGCAAGCTGTTGAAGTTGGCTGGATTAAGCCAAAGAAAGCACCAGTGGATTGGGATGATGCAACAATTACAGCGGCAAATTTCAACAGTAGGGCCTTGAATGCCTTGTTTTGTGGGGTGACCAATGAGGAATTCAAGAAGATATCATCCACGGAAGTTGCCAAGGAAGCATGGACCATTCTTGAGACCACCTATGAAGGTACCAAGGCAGTGAAGACTGTGAAGCTTCAAAGACTCACTAGTAGCTTTGAAGAAATAAGGATAGAAGAGGATGAGACCTTTGATGAGTTCTATGCTAAACTCAAGGATATTGTGAATTCTGTCTTCAACCTTAGAGAGTATATAGCAGAATCCAAAATTGTTAGGGAAATCCTTAGGTCCTTGCCTGAACTTGAAAGATTCCATGCCAAAATTACTGCCATTGAAGAAGCAAAGGACATTGATCAAATTCCTTTGACTGAGCTTGTAGGGAACCTTCAAACCTATGAGATGGGATTAGGCTCAATGGGAAAAGGTGGAAAGAGTAAAAATTTGACTCTTAAGGGTATAGAGGAAGAGATTGAGGACTCTGAAGATGAAGATGAAGATGAAGATGAAGATGATGATGAGGATGAGGATCTAACCTTCATAACTGATAAGATTATCAAGCTTCTTCAGTTTAGGAAAAAGGATAAGGGCAAACCTCCTAGGAAATCTAAATCCTCTAGGAAAGGTAAGAATGAGAAGCCCATCATCAAATGCCATGAGTGCAAAGGTTTTAGTCATATGAGGATAGAATGCCCAAACTACTTTATGAAGGAAAAGGCCAAGAAGTCAAAAGACAAAGGATTGGTTGCTACTTGGAGTGACACTGAGAATGACTATTCTGATGAGTACGTGGATGAATGTCATCATGTTATGGCCTTTGCTGCTTCAACCGATAAGGTGATTGTGGAAAGTGCTCAAAAGCCTAGCTCTGATAAGACTGGCTTAGGCTATGCTGTCTCCTCCAACCCCTCCTCTTCCACGGCTTCTGAATCAAGGACTGTCATTGTGCCTCAATTTGAGAAAGGTAATAAAGGTATGAAATCCAAAACTGTTTTGACTAATTCTAAATCCTTTGTTAGACCTCATGTTTGTCACCATTGTAGTGTTTCTGGACACATTCGTCCTAATTGCTTTAAGTTGTATCGTCATAAGCAATTGTCCAAACGGTCACAGGTTTCCTCTCAAGGACCTACACCTTTGTTTGGAGAATTATTAAAAGTCTTGAGTTTTTTAACTCAATTTTAGG
Source organism: Castanopsis chinensis (assembly GCA_032878915.1). Classification (NCBI taxonomy): domain Eukaryota; kingdom Viridiplantae; phylum Streptophyta; class Magnoliopsida; order Fagales; family Fagaceae; genus Castanopsis; species Castanopsis chinensis. Next base: position 44,773,755 of record JAVQMG010000132.1, read on the forward strand.
AGAATCTTAATTCTTCTATGTCCTTTAGTAGTCATACTAGGACTCGTGCCTTTTCATTTTCATGGCCAAAGACTCGTGCTGTGTGGATGAGAAAGGAGCCTAAGACTTCATTGTCTTTTCTGTTTGTCCTCTGCTTTAATTCTTTTTATCTGTAGTAGGACTCTGTTTGCTTTCATACATTTGCACCTTTCTATCATGCTTTCATGCATATGCATCTTTCTTTCATGCATTCATGTTGTTTGTCTGTTTCTGTTTGGTTGTTTAGTTTTTATTTTGTTTATTTTCAAAATAAAAAAAAATTTTGAAAATTTGGAAAAAAAATACAAAAACAGTGTGTGTTTGTGTACATTAGTTCTTGTGAACCTTAAAATGGCCATTGAAACAGAGTTTTCTAAAATTTGTATCACCTGTAACTTAGATGAGCATCTTTATGCACAACTAAGCAAGTGAGCTTTGTAACTCTTTGTTTGTGATGAGTAAGGTTAAGTGATCTCTTCTACTTAACACTCGTATCACTCTTTTTGACGGGTAGGACTAGAAAATCCTAAGAAAAAGGCATAACTAACAATCTCACCACTGTTACTCGCCAATCATGATAAGACATATGTATGCTTCGGCATAGCAAAAGTGCAATGTCAATGACATCCGTATGCTTTGACATAGCAAAAGTGCAATGTCAAAAACTTAACATAATTGGGTATTTCTTTTCTTTCTCTTGTATGCCCATGCATGATATGCTTAATAAAAGAAAATATGCAAAGAAATAAAAGCAAAAAGATCAAAATGCTTTAAAATATGGTTGCAAGCGTGTTTTCTAGGAGATGTGGGAGTTATAGGATGTACCTCGAAGGTGATAGTCCCCATCAAACAGATATGATTGTGTGTGAATTAAAGTGATTTTCTCATATCTCAAATCGTCATAACATTGAGACACTTATGCAATCTTGCGATGTTTTTACACACAACACGCAATATTCTTTGCTATTCTTGATACATGTGCAGGTACAATGTGATTTGGCACATGCGTTAATATATGCTCACTAAACTGTCTTAACTCATTTTTGAAATATAAAATTGGTTAGACTTGTTTAGTGTGTGAGTGCGTGTTTTGGGAATCATGTGCTTAAATTTCTTGTTAAGAAATGATTTTGAGAGCTAAATGTGTTGCTTGGATCTTTGGTTGAGTTGCATGCGTGATTGCATTCATGTCTCTGTTTTTCCTCTTTTGAAAAACTGTTTTTAAAGGCATCTCGACACCTCCTCGACACCTATCGATACTTGGCTTATCTGTCGAGATCTTCAGTTGCATGTTATCGCAATCTCGACACCTCTCGATAGCTAAGTGGATCGATCGAGAAAGTTTCTGTCTCCTCGATAGCTTCTCAATAGCTGTTCGATTCATCGAGGTCTGCTCGATAGCTCCTCGATACCTCTCGATCGATCGAGATTCTCTGCATGCATTGTTTTTCACATGTTTTGCATGTTTCTCTTATCTTGTCATCCATAGCATCTTGTTTCATTACATTCATATATTTTTTATGGATTCTTTGTGCCCCCTTGATCATCCTTGATCATCTTTATGTTTCTCGGGTAAAGCTTTATAGCTTCCTATACCCTCTGTCAATCGTGACAAAAAGAGAGAGATATTGGAGAATTTGTGATTTCTTTCTTTAAGATTCTACAAGTTAGGGGGAGAAATACATGCCCTTGTAAGGGGGAGTTGTGTTTCATCTTGTTAGGGGGAGTGTTTACCTCCTTGTTCATGTACCTAGGTCTTATGACCATTTTTACATACAACATGGTATTTATCAAGTGGTATATATATGTTGATGTATGTTTCTTTCACCTACCTCTTCATGTGTTGTTTCTTTTCTATCTTTCTACACATGTTTCTTTCACTTGTACGCAATCTACTATTTCTGCTTCACACAAAGATGCCTTGATGTGTTTTGTTTACAAGTGTTTCAGAAATACAGGTTGTCAAAGTCTACTTGCCATAAACTCTCTTCTTGCAAAGTTTTTCAAGAGTTTGTGTTAGGATAGATTTTACTGTATGTAACAAGTGAATATGAGTTAAAGTATTTTATGACTTCTCTCATATTTTCATTTGTTTGTTATGATTTTGTCACGGATTGCCAAAGGGGGAGATTGTCAGGACATATATAGTTCAAGTGGTTGTTGACATATGTCGTTATTTTATGTAATTGTCTTATCCTTTGACAAAACGCACTTTACTTGTAATTGGGTAGATTTAGGATGTGTTTAATACTTCAAGAAACAGTATTTCAAGATTTAGTGTTGAAGTCATCAAGTCTGTCCAAGAAACAAGGAAGGAAATGCAAGTTACTAAAACTCGACACCTGTCTCGACACATGTATCTATCGAGCTTTAAGAAGCTGTTTTAGCCCAAGCCTCGACAGCTTCTCGACAGATCCTCGACACCTCTATCTGTCGAGATTTAAAGAAAACAGATTTTCAATTCTGTTTTAAGTCCAATCCGTGAATGTGTCTTTAGGACTTCTTTTCTCACAACCCTAGACATATATAAGGCTTATTTTAGAGGCCGTCACACAAGAGAATATAAGGAGAACATATGCAAAAGGTGACCGAAGCCTTATTTCTCTAAAAAAGAAGCTACTGCGTCTTTGCGCCTTAGGGTTTTATAATCAAGTGCTTCTTGATCTTCATTGTTGATGAAGTGAAGAACTTTGCAGCGAACATTCTTCTTCCTCAAGCTGGTGAGTGAGTCACGTACTGAGATTCATGCAAAGGAGTTAGTCACGTACTAGGATCTGTGCATCAAAGGGTGGTGATCATATATTAAAGAGTTCAGAGGTTCTGAAGCAGTAGACGATTTCTGTTGCGAGTTCATCTACAGGGATTGTAGAGTCTAGGGACAAAGGTTTTGTACTAAATTTGAAACTTCTCTTTACTATAGTGAATTGCTTTTCAAGAAGGTTTCCCCCCAGGTTTTTTTACTGTGAAACTGGTTGGTTTTATTGGTTTTCTTGGGTCATCATATCTTGTCTTATTTATTTTTCCGCTGTACTTAGTTTTGACATGATATTGATATTTGTTTGTTTTGACCAGTTTTATGCATAATAAATCTAATTAATAACTTGGATTTAAAACTTATTAATTCTATCAACTGGAGTCTAAATTTCCCAACAAAAACCACAACAACAAAAGATACTTTAAAGTTGTTACAACTGTTTGATAACCAAATTATTAAAGAGCTTTTTTTTTTTTTGATAAATTAAAATAATAAAAAAAGACATAATAAAGGTGTTTTGTATAAACGACCTATTTGGCATAAAAAATACTCGGTAAAGTATGATATTGAGAAGGGGTTTATCACGTGTTTCGTGACATTAACTGCCGCATGCAGTTTTGGTATTGACACGTAAGTGTATTCTCTTATCTCATCCCCCTTCCTCTATATATGTGTGTATGTGTGTGTGTGTGTGTGTGTGTGTGTGTGTGTGTTTCTCAAAAAAAAAAAAAAAAAAAAAAAAAAAAAAAAAAAAAAAAAACTCAGTATTGTTGAGTCATCCCATATTGGTAAGGTGTGATATTGAGAAGGGTTTATCACTTGCTTTACAACACTAACAGCTGCATGCAATTTTGGTGTTGGCGTGTGATTGTATTTTCTAATCTCATTCTCCTTCCCCAATATATGTGTGTGTGTGTTTCTCAAAAAAAAAAAAAAAAAAAAAAAAAAAAAATCAACTATTTTATTATATAAATATGTATTTTAATAACGGCCAATGGAGAAATTGATTATTATTATTATCATTATTATTTGGCGGTGTCTTGTAGTAATCTATATATTATTTATATTAATTAGTGTACATGTTCTAATATTGCATCGTGATTGTTAATAAATGTAAATATATAAAATAAAATAAAATAAAAAGATTATAGAACTAAAATAATTACATCAACAATTCAAGTGAATTAATAATTAACCCTCGAGAATACATGGATGCCAGGTTCAATAGATTTGAAGGACGTGCCATAAACTTGAAAGTTTAAAGGGTATGCTTCTATGGTTAATTACTCAATTAATGATACTAATTACACAATGGGATACAACTTTACTGATAATTTATATTCGAAGTGGTCACCAAACTCTAAAGATTATGATCAATGTTGTTAATCAATTCGGCCACCCACGCCACAGATTCACAGGGCTATTAGGCAACATTGATTGTATGCATTGGAAATAAAAGAATTATCTAGTGGCATTAAAAGATAGTACTTTGGTCATATTCATAAACCAACTATTATTTTGTAAGTTCCAGGAGTTTTGTAAATTAATTGGCACTTTCACATCTATAAAGTAATTGGGGTCTAAAGGGAAAAAGATTCGAACTACAGTGTTAGCACCATATTGTACCTGTGGGGGGTAAAAGCGCCAAAACTCCATGTGGGCCTAGGGCCTGGCCTGAGAACGGGCTCCACCGAAGGGGTCGTGGATAGGGCCTCCTAAAACGAGGGCCCAAACTCCCACCAACCAGGCTGCCAGCTGAATATGTACTGATCCGAGGAAAAGGACTCCTCGGACTAAGATCCTCTGTTCGAGGGGCACAGTTCGGCGTCTGAGGAAGTTCTCTTGAAGCTCGGCGCGTCGCCCCACGCACCAACGGGGCGCCGAGAAGGGGGATAGGGAAGACACGTACTGCATAAAGCTGCCTCCACCGCATTAAAGACCTTCCACCTACCCGCCTGGCCGCATTAATGGGGAAATGACTCTTGAGGGGACGGTGGACAGCTTTCTGCGCCTTGGAGAGTGTTTTCAGGGAAAAGACAGATGAGAACCAGGGATGGGAAGTATAAATAGAGGGGGATGGGCCATGGGAAATGACGGAACCTTTTCCCCAGGAAAGAAGAAGGCTCACTCCCTCCTTTTAGAGAATAGAAAGCAGAAAGGCAGCTAGTGTATAAGCTCCTCGGATCGTGTCCGAGGAGAGAAGGAGACCACCCAACGTCCCGCAACCTGCAAGAAGTGGACTTGGTCCTTACCCCATAGCCTTCTAAAGCTCCAAGAGGTCCATGCCTTAAGCCCACTCTCTACAAATTCTATTGTAAAGGTCATTTGGGCCTGCCCGGTCACGCACCCAGGGCCAAATTTGTGTCCTTACAATTGGCGCCGTCTGTGGGGAGCCTAGACAAAAAGGACTGGAAGTATCATGGAAGGTTCAGGTTCACGCCATGCAGAGTCCCGGGGGTCCCAGCACGAGGACCAATTTGCACGATTAGAGCGGGAGGGAGAGCACGAAGCGAGCGTGCGCACTAAGCATACGCGCGGGAGAAGCCATGCACGCGACGAAAGTAGAACCTCCCGCGAAAAAAGCGTCGAGACCCTGCAAAGGGAGGTTGACCGTCTGAGGAAGAAGCTGCGCCGGGGGAAACGCAGGCGCGTGCCCTCCCCTTCAGACCAGTCCTCAGCGGACGCTAGCAGTAGCTCCGACAGTACCAGGTCGAGGACCCCCCATTGCGAGTCCTCTTCGCAAGAGGACAAACACCGTCGCCAGCCTAAGGATAAGGGGACGTCCTCTAGAGGCCTAGCCAACAATGCACTGAGCAGGGCGTTCCTCCAGATTTCCAGGTCACCCTTCACGCGGAGAATTGAGAGGGGAAAACTTCCAAGACGGTTCACTCAGCCAACCTTCACAATTTACAATGGGAGAACAGACCCAGTGGAACACATGAGCCACTTCAGCTAGAGAATGGCGGTGCACTCGAAGAATGAGACCCTAATGTGCAAGGTCTTCCCTTCCAGCCTGGGACCCATCGCGATGAGATGGTTCAACGACCTGAAGGCGGGCTTTGTCAACTCCTTCTCGAAGCTCACCAGGGCATTCGGCTCGCAGTTCATCACGTGCAGCAGAATCCCTCGACCCCTAGATTCGCTGTTGCCATAGCCATGAGAGAGGGAGAGACCCTAAAGGAATATACCGATAGATATTGGGAGATGTACAACGAGATCGATGGGGACTTCGACGAAGTTACCATAAGTACCTTCAAGGTCGGCCTTCCGAACGAGCATGACCTGAGGAAATCACTGACCAGGAGGCCTGTCAAGAGCGTGCGTCGCCTCATGGACCGCATTGACGAGTACACGCGGGTGGAGGAGGATCAGTTGCAAGTGAAGGCCAGGATGAAGGTTATCCCTCAAGAAAGGAAGGATTGCAGGTCGGACGGGTACAGCAACATTAGGCCGAGGAGAGAGTTCGTCGGGCAACCTCGTCGGATGCCAACACAAGTGGTCGGCATTGTGTTTCGCGAACCCATACAGTGGGTATTTGAGAAAATTCGCCACGAGCCCTATTTCAGGTGGCCCAGCAAAATGACGGGAGATCCCGCAAAGCAAAACCAGAACCTCCACTGCCAGTACCATCAAGAGCACGGCCATACGACCGAGAACTGCAAGAGCCTACAGTACTACCTAGAACAGCTGACAAAGGAGGGAAAGTTGAGAGAGTTTGTACATCAACACGAAGGGCAGAGAGAGCACCCTGGGCCGTCAAGCCAGAGCCACCACGCCCCGAGGCCTCCTCTGGGAACCATCAACCTCATTCTTGCTGCCCCTAGGAGAACTGGCTCGCGCCCGTCTCGGGTGATGTCTGTGGCACGAGCCCACGTTGAGGGCCCTGGCTCCGAGACGAAGAGGATTAGGGGCAACAAGCCCCTCACTCTTGCCTTCTCGGACGCCGACAAGGAAGGGACCATCCAACCCCACGATGACGCCCTGGTCATAATGCTGAGAATTAGAGGCTACGATGTAAAGAGGGTGATGGTGGACCAGGGAAGCGGCGCAGACATCATGTACCCCGACCTGTACAAGGGGCTGAACCTGAGGGAGGAGGACCTCTCGGCCTATGACTCACCCCTGATAAGCTTCGAGGGAAAGGTGGTGATCCCCAAGGGGTAGATCAGATTGCCTGTACAGTCAGGGCCAGCAGTGGTAGAGGTGGATTTCATCGTGGTGGATGCCTACTCCTTGTACACAGCCATTGTGGGGAGACCTTGGCTGCATGCCCTAAGGGCTGTCTCCTCCACCCTCTACGCTAAGGTGAAGTTCCCTTTCGGCGGCCGAGTCGAGAAAATCATTGGGAGTCAGTCTGCAGCAAGGCAGTGCCTGACCGCCGCAATACTACGCAGGCCGGACCCCGAACCTGCGGCTCCGGCAGCTCCGAACTCATAGCAATTAGCCTCCTCTGCCACTGCCGGAAAAACAGTGGTGGAGGAGCCCACGTGTGAGGGGTTAGACAGGGTCCTCGTAGACAACGACCCAGAGAGGTTCTTCCAGATTGGGGCTCAGCTGTCGACAGAAGAAAAGGAAGAGTTGGTCGCGTTCTTGAGAGGGAACCTCGACGTGTTTGCGTGGGACGAGCACGAGATGCCTGGAATCGACCCAAACTTTATATGCCACCACTTGAACGTCAACCCAATAGCAGTACCGAAGAAGTAACCTCCTCGGGGATCTTCTGCGGAGCACTCCGAGGCCGTCAAGGAGGAAGCCATCAAGCTCAAGAGAGCGAGGGCTATCAAGGAGGTATTCTATCCCGAGTGGTTAGCGCAAACGGTCATGGTGAAGAAGAAAAGTGGGAAGTGAAGAGTGTGCGTAGACTTCACGGACCTCAACAAAGCCTGCCCCAAGGACCCTTTCCCGATGCCACGCATAGATCAACTTGTGGATGCGACGGTCGGCCACCCTCGCATGAGTTTCCTGAACGCTTTTCAGTGGTACCATCAGATACCTTTGGCTTTAGAGGACCAGGAGAAAACCGCCTTTGTGACCCCCACCGGCAACTACCATTACAAGGTGATGCCCTTCGGTCTGAAGAACGCAGGGGCTACCTATTAGAGGATGATAACCCGGATGTTCGAGGCACAGTTGGGAAAAACCATCGAAGTGTATGTAGACGACATGGTTGTGAAGAGCAAGGCCGTATCGGACCATGTGGCCGACCTAGGTAGCACGTTCCAGACTTTGCGGAAACATAAGTTACTGCTGAATGCCTCTAAATGCTCCTTCGGCATAGGGTCTGGTAAATTCCTAGGCTACATGCTTACTCACAGGGGTATCGAGGTAAACCCCGATCAGATCTCCGCTATCTGTAACCTGCAACCGCCTCGAAACCCGAAGGAGGTCCAGAAGCTGGCCGGAATGACGGCTGCCCTCGGCAAGTTCATCTCCCGATCCGCGGACAGGTGCCGACCCTTCTTCCAGCTGCTGAACAAGTGGAAGGGATTTGAATGGACCAAGGAATGCTCCTTGGCCTTCCTGCAGCTGAAGGAATACCTATCTCGGCCGCCCGTCATGTCCTGCCCTGATCCAGACGAAGTGCTATTTGCCTACCTAGCCGTGGCCGCCCATGCCGTTAGCCTGGTTCTGATACGGGACGACAACGGCGTACAAAGGCCAGTATACTACGTGAGCAAGTCTCTGTAGGAGGTCGAGATCCGATATCTACCCTTGGAAAAGGCGGTCCTGGCCATAGTGCATGCGACCCGCCGGCTCCCCCACTATTTTCAATCTCATACGGTCGTTGTGCTAACCCAACTCCAGCTTAGGTCTGTGCTGCGAAGCGCAGATTACTCCAGCAGGATCGCTAAATGGGGAACTTTCCTGGGAGCCTTCGACATCAAGTACTTTCCGCGTACATCTGTGAAGGGGGCAAGTCCTGGCTGACCTGGTGGCGGAATTCACTGAGCCTTCCCTAGAGGAGAGCCTTGGGGGATGTAGCTTGGGGGGAAAGCGAGTCGGTGTAATCTCGAACGGCAAACCTCCGGTATGGGAAGCCTATGTGGACGGAGCGTCGAACCAGAGGGGTTCCGGGGCTGGGATAGTCTTGATATCCCCGGACGAGGTCGTCATTGAAAAGTCTCTGAGGATAGCGTTTCCAGCTACCAACAACGAGGCCGAGTACGAAGCCTTACTCGTAGAAATGGACATGGTTCGAAAAATGGGGGGTAAGGCGGTGCGGGCGTTCTCAGACTCGCAGCTGGTGGTCGGCCAGGTGGAAGGGAAGTTGGAAGCCAGGGAATCGAGAATGCGAGAGTATTTAGCTTGCGCCAAGCACCTACAGGCCGAGTTCAAATCCTTCACACTATCGCATATCTCCAGAAATGGAAACACACACGCGGACTCGCTGGCCACTCTGGCAACCTCGTCGGCACAGGGCCTCCCTCGGGTCATTCTCGTAGAGGATCTGATTAGGCCAGCCGGTCCGGGCTGTCAGGCCATCCAAGTCCAACGAGTCGGGACAAGGCCTAGTTGGATGGACCCCATAGTATTGTACCTTAAACACGACACGCTGTCGGAGGACAAGATTGAGGCTGACAAGATCCGCAGGAAGGCTCCTCGGTTTTGGCTATTCGAGGATGAGAAGCTCTATAAACGCTCGTTCTCGGGGCCCTACCTGCTATGTGTACACCCCGAGGGGACGGAGCAGCTCTTAGAGGAGTTGCACGAGGGAATTTGCGATAGCCACACGGGAGGCAGGTCATTAGCTCACAGGGCCCTCACCCAAGGGTACTAGTGGCCGAATATGAAGAGAGAATTACAAGAGTACGCGAGGAAGTGCGATCAATGTCAGAGGTTCGCGCCCAATATCCACCAGCCAGGGGGTGTGCTTAACCCGTTGGCCAGCCCTTGGCCGTTTGCCCAGTGGGGATTAGACATAGTGGGACCGTTTTCGAGGGCAGCAGGCAACAAGCGATGGCTGCTCGTCGGGACAGACTATTTTACCAAATGGGTAGAGGCCGAGGCACTCTCGAACATCCGGGACGAGGACGCGAAGAGATTCGTCTGGAAGAACATCATCACCAGATTTGGGATCCCACGTACTCTCATCTCGGACAATGGATTGTAGTTCGACAGCAAGGCCTTCAAGGAGTATTGTGGGGACTTCGGCACCACCAACAGGTATTCCTCCCCAGCCTACCCGCAGGGGAATGGGCAAGCCAAGGTGACCAACAAGTCGATAGTTAATGAACTCAAGAAAAGACTTGACGATGCCAAGGGCAGGTGGGTGGACGAGGTGTCGCACGTGCTGTGGACTTACCGGACCACACCGCGGAGATCCACGGGCGAGACCCCTTTCACGATGACATATGGCGCCAAGGCGGTGATCCCAGTGGAGATGGGGTTCCCGACGATGAGGGCGAAATCTTTCGCCCCGGCCACTAATGACGACATGCTGCTCAAGGGGCTGGACTTAGTGGAGGAAAGGCGTGAAAGCGCTATGGTTCGACTAGCTGTCTACCAACATAGGCTCAAACAAGGGTACGACTCCCGCGTGCGATCTAGACCTCTCACTCCGGGAGACTTAGTCTTAAAAAAGGTTGTCGGAACCGCTAAAGACCCCTTGTGGGGAAAATTAGAGCCAAACTGGGAGGGGTCCTACCGTATAACCTTAGTGGCCGGCATAGGATCATATTATCTAGCCGACCTTGAAAACAAGCGTGTAAAACGACCATGGAATGTAAATAACCTTCGAAGGTACTACTACTAATGAAAAGCATGCATGCCCTGTATTCGGATACCATTATGTTATACTAGTTGTTAATGCCATAATTCCAATCAATTTTTCATTAAGTGTTAATGTCAACCTTGGTTAAGCCAGGTCCTCAGACCTTCTACCTTGGAAAAATTTAACACGGTTCAATCAATTTTTCAATAAGTGTTAATGTCAACCTTGGTTAAGCCAGGTCCTCGGACCTTCTACCTTGGGAAAATTTAACACGGTTCAATCAATTTTTCATTAAGTGTTAATGTCAACCTTGGTTAAGCCAGGTCCTCGGACCTTCTACCTTGGAAAAATTTAACACGGTTCAATCAATTTTTCATTAAGTGTTAATGTCAACCTTAGTTAAGCCAGGTCCTCGGACCTTCTACCTTGGGAAAATTTAACACAGTTCAATCAATTTTTTATTAAGTGATTAATGTCGACGTATGCTAAGCTAGGTCCTCAGACCTCTTGCCTTCGGAAAATTTAACATACAAATTGTTTACACCAAATGTTAATATCGACCTAGGCTAATCAAAGGTTGCAATGCCTTCGTGGTGAGGCCGCGCCTATCCTAATTTCGAACATGCCCGTGGGCACTACCCTATCGCCTCGGGTGTTGAGTTGCATAGCATTCACGTACAACACATGGCGCAATAATGCAAGCAACACCGCAATGAACATAATGCACTGAGAAATCACGCTGTAAAGGTAAGATAATGAAATCCATAGATAATAAACTGTTCGAGACAAGGCTAGAATAAGGGAGTACATGTAAAAACAAAAGAATAAAACACAAAAATAACCGCTACACAAAAATAGCCGATGAGAGCGAAAATTTACGCGAAGTGACGAAGGGAGCCCAAGCCCGCCTACCCCTTGATCTTCAATAGAGGTTCCTTTAACGGCTTAGAGTGGGTCTCCTTGGCTTGGCCTACTCCTTCCTCTGCCGCGACCTTGGATGGGTCTTAGGCCTGCTTCCCCTTATCCTTCGGCTTGGGCGGAGGCAGGACTTGACCGGCAGGCTCGTCCGACACCTCCTTAGGGGTGACAACCCCATCGAGGGGCTGGACTTGCCTCTAGGAGGGTAGGGGCTACGCTGGGGCTACGATCTCGGCGTCGACAAAGTTAGAGCAACGTCTTCGACGAATCTGATATCCTCTGGATACCAAATCTTCTCGGCTGCCCTCAACTTAGAGCCAACAGGGACTCCCGCAGCATTTAAGGCCTCGGCCCAAACCTGCTGGCAGTACTCCTTGCACAGCTCGCCCAACTCCTCGGTCAGGTGGTTCTCAGTCGTCTCGACCCTATCATTGAAAGCAGCCCTGGTAGCGGCCTCCACCGTCTCCCTGATAGTGCGAGCCGCCTCCTCAGCCTGCGTGAGCTCCTTTCTCAAGTTGGAGACCTCTTGCCCCGCCTGGGCCAGGGCCTCCTACCTTTGCTGCAGGAGCTTACGTTGGGCTTCTGCCTGCGCCGTCGCTGACTTCAGGCCCGCATCCAAGCTCCTCCTCTCCTTCTGCTCGGATGCGAGTTTGGCCGCCAGCTCTGCCTTCGCTGCCTCGACGCGGCCTAACTCCCTTTCGACCTCCACCCTAGCGGCGTTCTCGGCCCCCGCTCGGTCCTGGTAATGTTGCACCAAGGCATCGGCCGCGAAGGCCTCCTGAGTGGCCTACAAAGATGAGTCAAAGAGCATGTAATTAGTAGTTGGCTCCCATGCACGTGGAACGAAGTGGTGGCAAAAGGGTTTGAGAGGCAGCACTTACCAACGCCAGGTTCCTTTTGAGAGAAAGGAAGAGGCGTGTCCGACCCATCCTCCCGAGATCCTCCATATCCCTGGGCAGGAGGAGGGGCTGCTCTAGGGTGTTGGCTAAGTGTGAAGCGTGGCCCCTCTGGTAGTCCCGGATGCTCGCGTTCATAGGAATAGGAGCCCCGTCTACCTGGAGAGCGGGGAACCAGTTGGACTCCCCTCGGCGGACCTCGGCTTGTCCGCGCAGTTCCCCACTCTCGACGGATGAGGCCCTCACTCCACCTCCGACAACCTGCTGCTGCGGCAGTTGCCTTTGGTGCTTCTGTTTTTTCTCCCTCTCCTTATCGGCCTCCTCGTTCTCGTTCCTCCTTTTCTTTAGGACGTTGGGAGGAGGAGGGAGTGGGTCGGTTGGAGGGGAAGGCGGAGGCGGGAGTATCTTTGGCTGGGACCCAGAAGCGTCACCCTTAAGGACTTGGGTCCCTCTCTTCTTGGCAAAAAGATCCCTTAAGGACGTCATATCGTCGTCTTCTTCAGAGGAGGCCTCCGGTAAAGCGACAACTAAGCCCGGGATGCCGGAATGCCTGTCCGAGGCGCTCTCTTCCTCGTCCGAGATGTCAACCACGTTGCCTCCTAACGGCCTTTCGGCTTCCTCTAGGTGGAACCGATCGATCTCCTCTCCGAGGGACGAGGCGGAGGCTGCAGGCTCTTCCCGGACGATCTGGTCCTCTGGCTGTGCGGCCAAAGGAAGGGCTTCCACGGGCTGACCGTATAAGATGGTGGAGGGTGCGTCCGGCAAAGCGCGGGGAGCAAGGAACTCCGCGTAGCGAACGTCTATCCGCGTTCGCCTCTTGTGGCCGGCAAGAATGGCGTCCTCAACCTCGCCGAAAGCCTTCGAAATGGGGTCGTACCCCAATATTAAGTGGGCGGCCCTCACTTGCAGGTCGTCGTTCACGAAGACCTCGGATCTCAGAACCTTATTAAGGTCCGAGACGTTGACGTTTCCCAAGTGGGGAGATGTGTGTCGTTTATCTGCAAGAAAGAGAGCAGAAGAACCAAGCTTGGTTAGGCATTCGCAACGAGTCAAACGGAAAAGCATCTAGTGACAGCGAAAATACCAAGGGAATCGAAAAGGGGAAACTACATAAACAAAAAGTCCTAAGTCCTAAGTCCTAGGGAATCACACTTGGGTGTCCCTCCCTCACTGGGCAATGGAGGCCGTCATGCTATCTCCAGGAGACGATGAGATAATCGTCCTTCATGCCTTTGTTAGACTTGGGCAGACAGGAGATGAGCCGGACTGTGCTAGACCTCGATTTGAGGTAATAGTCTGCGTCTTTCATCTGGTGGCACTCGTACATGTAGACAACGTCGTGCCACGTGAGGTGAAGGCCCATTTGCTCGTTCAGAGCATCGACGCAGCCTAGGATCCTAAAGACGTTGGGTGTGCACTGGTCTGGACACAACCTATGGTTGCGGAGGTACTCCCTAGTTACGTCCTTCATGGGGAGTGTCATCCCACCCTCTAGGAAGGCGATTATTGGGATGACGACCTGCCCCGCTCCCCTAGAGTCCGCTACAGCCCCGGGGGGACAGTATTTCAGGCCCACATCTGAAGGGATATGGTACTTGGCCCTAAACCCCTCCATGCCAGAAGGCGTATCGACTAGACACTTAAACCTACCCATGAGGTACAGGTAGGAGAAGAAGATTCGTGAAGAAAGGGAAGGAAGACTGGTAACCTAGGGGGAAAGAGTTAAGAAGAAGGGAGACTTACGGAGGAAAGAAATGCGAGTACTTTGGGAACTCCTTGAGAGTGAGGGAGTGAGAGATTGAATGGCTCCGTGACAAGCTTGCTTTTGGTGAAAATGGAGGGCGTCGCGGCTATCGAAGCGTTTTATATGATTGGGGAGCGGCGGTTCGTGGGAAACATCCCACTCAAATTTTCGGGGACAAATCCAGGCCACAGGATCTCCATCTCACCGTTGAACGTGCGCGACAGGGAGTTACTCAACACAATTAATGCAGGCGTTGCGCGTAACGAAGCGTCAGAGACTTGTCCAGAAGGCACCGGCGGGCTCCTCACGTGCGACGATTTAAACGTCATGTGGGGAAGAGATTCGTCAATCAAAAACCCATATGCCTCCTCGGATCGGAGTCAAATGACTTTTTGAAGAGCTATTGTGGGGGGTAAAAGCGCCAAAACTCCATGTGGGCCTAGGGCCTGGCCCGAGGACGGGCTCCACCGAAGGGGTCGTGGATAGGGCCTCCTAAAACGAGGGCCTAAACTCCCGCTAACCAGGCTATCAGCCGAATATGTACTGATCCAAGGAGAAGGACTCCTCGGACTAAGATCCTCGGTCCGAGGGGCACAGTTCGGCGTCCGAGGAAGTTCTCCTAAAGCTCGGCGCATCGCCCCACGCACCAACGGGGCGCCGAGAAGGGGGACAAGGAAGACACGTACTGCATAAAGCTGCTTCCACCGCATTAAAGACCTTCCACCTACCCGCCTGGTCGCATTAATGGGGAAATGACTCCTGAGGGGACGGTGGACAGCTTTCTGCGCCTTGGGGAGTGTTTTCAGGGAAAAGACAGATGAGAACCAGGGATGGAAAGTATAAATAGAGGGGGACGGGCCATGGGAAATGACGGAACCTTTTCCCCAGGAAAGAAGAAGGCTCACTCCCTCCTTTCAGAGAATAGAAAGCAGAAAGGCAGCTAGTGTATAAGCTCCTCGGATCGTGTCCGAGGAGAGAAGGAGACCACCCAACGTCCCGCAACCTGCAAGAAGTGGACTTGGTCCTTACCCCATAGCCTTCTAAAGCCCCAAGAGGTCCAGGCCTTAAGCTCACTCTCTACAAATTCTATTGTAAAGGCCATTTGGGCCTGCCCGGTACGCATTTGGACCCAGAGTCAACTTTGTGTCTTTACAGTACCTATCTTAAAAAAAAAATATATATATATATATATATATATTATTTTGTAAACAATAACATCATATGATTGTTGAATATTGCACATAAGTTTTGGGTTACCTAGGTTTTATAATGGCATTAATGTGATAGAATAGTCTTTTATATTTATGAATCTCATGCAAAGGCATGCTTCTACAATTAATTACTTAATCAATAGTAACACCTACACGATGAGAAAATACCATGCCAATAGTGTTTATCCAAAATGGTCACTAAACTCTAAAGATGATAATCAACGCTTTTCACTGATTTGGCCACCCATGCTACTGATTTACAGAGATGTTAGGCAGCATTGATTGTATGCATTGGAAATGAAAGAAGTGTCTAATGGTATATAATATGAAAAGATATGCACTCTAGTCATACTCAGGAACCAACTACTATTTTGTAAGCAATGACATCATATGATATTTGGATATGAAACAAGAGTTTTAGGTTACCTAGGTCCCATTATGGCATTCATGTGCTAAAACAGTATTGTGTATTTACTAAGTTTGTACAAGAGCATGCTTTTGCAATACTACAACTGATTACTCAATCAATGATAATAACTATACAATGTGATACTACCTTATGGATAGCTTATGTCCAAAGTGGTTGCCAAACTAAGAAGATAATGATCAATGCTCTTCACTAATTTGGTCACCCACACCACGCCCAGTACCCACGCTTATGCTCACCCACACCCCATGACCAACCCATAGTTTTGCTAAGTCGATCTAGTGGACAGTATTTTTAATAAGAGAGAGAGGAAAAAAAAAAAAGAAAAAAAAAAAAGAGAATAAATAATAATTTTAAAATGCTACAAATCTAGTACCAATACAATCATGTTTTGCAAATTTTTGAATAATGATGTACAACTAGTTAAGTGGATTTTTTTTTTTTTTTTTACTGTTATAGTGCTAGCCAATTTGGTTAATAATAATAACAATTAAAAAAAGTTAAATAAAATTGAAGAGCTGAACGTGAGTGCTTTAAGACTTCAAGGCCTCGTAGCGTGTAAGGCCACAGCGAAACTATATTCTGTAAGGCCGGTTGAGATACTTAATGGGCCATTTTGGATTCATCTATCCAGAAGAACCGAAAACCTATTGTAAAAGAATGTCAACAGGCCACTAAGCCAAGACCCAAGAAAAAGTCCATTATTGAGTCCATGTTTGAAGTAGTTGATGGACTGTGACTAACAAAAACGGATGAAGGAGATTCTTGCATGCTCTTGTTAGATTATTATATCCAAGCCCAATATTTGGACCATCAAAATCATTTCATTACAGCAAGTTACATATATGGCAATCAATGCTCCATTCTTAGTAAAGAAGCACTAGCAGTGAAGATGAAATTCATCAGAGTGAAAACAATCAGGTCCGAAAGAAATGAAATAAAATATAAAAAACCAAATTAAAGCAACAGACATGTATTAGACATGTAAATCAATCTTGGAGAACAGCTAGGGTAAAAACTAAAGAAATGTAGTCATAACCACATGCATCAAATGCTTTTCTCATGCTCTTTAACCCTTTTCAGTCACATGCCCACCTAAAATTCCCCCATTTCAACACATTCTTTCTTTTTATTGGTTGGGATACAACCGTAAAAGCATATAATTTTTCTAGAAAGGCGTGATAGCATTTTAATATATACATTCACTTCATGTTAATTATTCTTTATTATTAAATCAAACAATACCGATAAGTTTTTAATGTAATCGAAGTTCAAATTAAACCTCAAATTTTTGAGATAACAATAAGCTTTTAGTGTAAATGAAATTCATATTAAGCCTTTAATTTTTTATTCAATGACAATGGACATTATCTGGTTAACTGAACCAATACTGCACAGCTGTAAAAGTTGACTCCACTAATTAAGTGATCCCAGCTGTACGAGAAAAATGGAGCCATGCATGCACAATTCACGTGACAATTTTCATGTGGTGGGCTAAAGAAAAGAGTGTTGTATCGTTTTCAGTTTCACGTGGTTTGCAGGTGTGCGTTGTCCATAGCCACAGGTACACACTGCCGACTATTTCATGTGCCATTGAACACAAAATTGTTATTTATCATCCTCGTGAGATTTCCTTTCAATTGACTAATGTATATCAAAAGATCGATGAATGTGATTGTGCCTTGAGTCCCAAGAACATGTCTTAAATGACCAATTCTTGGTGACAATGACAACTCTTGGCTCAAGACTTATGGGGTCAACTACCCCCTTTAAATTTTTTTAAGCTTTGCTTTTTAACTACTACTTTGTTCTAAAATCAAAAATCAGTGTCACATTACAATCCTCTAAAATGGAGTATCTTTGAAAATTTCTAACAGATGCCCACAATATGATTAAAGAAGTTCACTTTCGGTCATGATAAAGTTTTATATTTTGATTGTGACTAACAAGATTTCATATCTTTCCTCAAAGTGGACGACTATATAACTTCAAAAGGGATCTGTGAGATAGCCTTGTACAGACACAGAATTTAGCAAAGGGCCTCTAGTGTTCTCTTCTTCTTCTTTTTTTAAGAGGGTATGTGATATATATCATTATCTATAAGAACATGATATTGTTTGCTTTTTAGAATATTTGATTTCGTGTTCATATGGAGGTTGGAATAAAACTATATTTTAATTTCTAAACTTTTTTTTCCCTATAATCTCTCTCTCTTACTCTCTCTCGCCCGTGAAGCTAAGAAACAAAGAATTAGGGAACGGGTCAAATGTAAGAGGTCCATTAGTCTTCTCTGAGATTGTGTTCCTTTTAACTTGATTCTTTGACAATGGTATTAACTATTATAGGAAGATCTTCTTTGAAATTACTTATTTTATTAAGTATGAAGGATCTATTTGTTGAGATTGGTTAATTATATATTGCAATGATAATGCTATCTGATAATGAATAGAGGACCAAAACATGTCTACAATAGAGACATCTAGAGCTAACACACAACCAAAACAGTTTGACCTTTGCTTGGCTTCCAATAGTTTATACAAGAATGTGTAACACGCTCAGTACGCGGGGAAATATTCAGAGAGACAAAATAGGAGATACCAATTGCTAGATAACATGAAATAATTGCTTAAACTTTTTATATATAACAAAACATATCATTGGCTACTATTGTATTGTATGTTATCGATCAAAAGCTGCATGTCTATGATATGAGGGAGAGAAAGTTCAATTCATGACGATGTTGTTAAAAGCACAAACCCTTCCTCGATATATACGACAGTAAATTTGACCATCGTGTCCCTTTACTTTTTTGTCATTGTTTTTTCCGGCAGGTGTTAGGTTTTGGATTAAGATAAAACCTTATATATATGTTTTTTTTTTTTTTTTTCTAATTGAATATATGAGAAATTCTAACAAAAAGGTTATTCACTTTTGTTTTTTTAATTTTAAGAAAAGGTGTTGGGTTATAAACTAACCTCGATTAATTAATTCAATTATCCAAATTAATTAATTAGGTCAAATTACATGTAAATCATGAAAACGCTAACAAATTACCAAATAAACTAATATGTAGCGGAAATTAAATAACACGATAATTTGTTGACTAATGAGAAAAAATCTCTCGCAAGGCAAAAATCTCACCACGTGAATTTCAAATCACCACTCTCTAGAATCCTAATCAAGAAGAGACATTTACAAGTGTAAGGAATCTTACCACTATTATATCTATCCCAAAATACTAACTTACAGTTGAACCTTTACTCCAATTTGTAGAAACTTTTTCTTTTCTATGGATCTTAGTATGTGATTAACTCCTTTGCACAAATCTAAGTGTGTGATTAACTCCATAACAATCATTTTATTGTTGTAATTGATTTGCAACAGCTTTACATAGAAACACTAATAAGATCTTCAATATTAGTACTAGAAACTTTTCTTGGTTACAAAACCTAAAGACGTAAATTAAACTTTGCAAGATTTCTTTCTTCTGTAGGAGGAGGCTAGGGTTTCAAAATTAAAATCTCATGAAGCTTTCTAGGGTTAGAGTTTTCTTTCTTCACCTCCTTATTTAAATAAGAGCTTAATGGGTCTTTTAGATGGGCTCTCCTATTTCAATAAATCTCGATAGATCAATGTGGACGATACTGTACTGTATCGGCTGGTAATACCATACTGGCTGGTGCATTGGTACAGGTACACCCCCTATTTCGTACCAAAAAAAAAATATCAATCGTACCGGTCGTGTACCGGCAAATTCCAGTTGTTTCGGCTGGTAAATGAACACAAGACCGAAACACGAAATGCTGTGATTTTTTTTTTTTTTTTTTTTTTTTTTTTTTTTTTTTGTAATTGTGGCAATTTTTTAAAGGCAAGATGGTAATTTCAATTCCTAATTCTAACCCTAAACACTACCCAAGCCACAGCCCTCACTCTCTCGTTCTCACTATTTCTAATCTGCAACAAAAAATCTCAGCTCTCTCATCAGTACTCTCATGCCATTACTTCATTCACTTACCATTACTTCATTCACACATTCAGGTATATAAGTTTCCTACCTTTGTTTTAATCAAAATATAAGTTTGCTACTCAAGTGTTTGAAATTTCTATTTCCATGTTGCAATTAGAATCTATGTTGGTGGAGTCACTTAATGCATAATATTGAATATTGGTGGAGTCACTTAATTGATAAATCATTAACTGTTTTCCCTCTTTTTTATATTTTGTATGCAGCTATGTTTACTCTTGGTGATCTTTGGAGTCATTATGATCATTGTCAATGATGTTGTGTTAACAAATGCTAATTCTCATGTATATTATGGTCTTGACGTAGATCCTTTTGATGGATGGGAGTAGATGATCCTGTATAATTTGTGTTAACTTAATTATTTGTATTATTTGTTTTCTTTGTATGGAATGAACAATTAAGTTTTTTGTTTTTTATATTGTGTTTTTTTTCTTTGTATGCAATGAACAATTGAAATAATGTTTTATAGTAAAACAGAGATTTTGGAGGTAATGTTTTATGGTTAATAGAGATTTTGTGTGTGTGTGTGTGTGTGTGTGTGTGTGTGTATTAAATATATAAAATAGCAGTAAACCTGAAACGATACACCAGTATCGACCAGTATCCGATATATATCGGAACAACCTCCAGTACGATATTGACTTCCTTGCAATAGATGCTAGTGTTGAAACTAGTGTCGAAACTAGTGTCGAGCTTCACTGTTTCAACTTTCTTCACTTATTTCTTAGATTAATCTTCATGTCTTTAATGACATCACTTGATATGTTTGTGTAACACACTTCTTGATAGATTAAACCTAACTTAGAAAACTCAATTATAAGTAAAGTACGTTTTGTTAAAAGATTAGCTAATACATAGAAAATATGACCCTAACATAAGGTACTTCTCCTAACAAGGTTATGCATGACAATAATTTTGTCACATTCTCGAGAACGTTAAATTGAATCGTAACTCAAAAGTTAAACATCCAACTCTATAAATACCATAGTCATTCAAGAATTTTAGACATGAATTTATGTTTGTGCACGCCCCTAATAATCTTCAATTAACTAATATATATCTTTTTGGTTTGTTATTTTTTTAACAGTAACAAGGTTACGCATGGCAATAATTTTGTCACATTCACCAAAACGTTATATTGAATCAGAACTCAAAAGGTATACATCCTCCTCTATAGATTCCACACTCATTCAAGAATTTTGGACTAACTTTTATGGACTCTAACATTTAGATATATATATATATATATATATATATATAGTTTTGTGTGATCCTAACATATAATTATCTTTAATTATAAAATTGGGAACTAATGCGCCTTTCAAATTAGGAAAACTTGAGGAGTGTCGTGTGCATGCCTTTTCTTTTCTTCTTCTTTTTTCCTCTGCTTTTTCTTACAATAGGTTTTGCAAGGGAGGTATCTAACATGAAATCTCTTGAAAGAATAATGCCACTGAATTATAAGGCTTTTAATATGCCACATGCATGTCAACATATTAATTTTTTCTAATAAAATAATTAAACGATTTCCAGTATTCAACCAAATAAAATCAAAACGTTATAATTATACTTGCATCATGTTGCAACCTTAAACAATACTTCTTAAAATAATTAGAAAAACGTCATCCCATTTTCATTAAACTTATTTAAAATGATTATAAATATTAAATGTGATTTTTTTTTTTAGGTGATACCTTATTCATGATCTAATGATCATAAACTATTTCAAGTATAATTAACTAGTTAAATCATTTCAACATAACTAATCCTATATATGTTTCAAGGGAAGGATGGGGGAGGGGGGGAGAGAATAAGAGATAGCAAAAATATACTAAAATTTGTACATTCCATTAACTTTCCCCTCCTCTAGTCTCCTCTCCCTTCATATCTTTCCTTCCCAAACATATGCTAATATTTCAACACCATATGAGATATAATTTGAAGTGATAAGCATTATATATTTATGATAACTTCTAATTGACAAATAAATTTGGGTGAATTGAAGATGATATATAAACTCAAGCATACTAGTACTATAACTCGGTGTGTATGTTTTGATCATTTGGATTTTTTTTATAAGCTTTTTAAATGCACAACTTTTTATTATTTCTAAGTGTAACTGTACATTGTCCAACTTATTAAGATATTACAACAAATATAAGATTCCTAACATAAATTCTATGAACACAACAAAATCTCACAAAATTTTCTCCACTCCCTTGTTTTTAAATGTTATGGGTCCTAGTTTAATACTTATGATTCTATTTTGATATATAAGGGAATGCCACATTAGTTATTGTGAAAATGTTATAACATTTTTTTGTATCTTTAACACAACTCTAAACATTAGTCCAAATAACGACAAAAATAGCCCAAACAACACAAGGTTCGGCCAAAAAAAAAAAAAAAATGAACAAAATATTCAACAAAAATCCTGTTTAAAAATAAAAAATAAAAACCCCATAATTATTCGGATTCATAGCATGTTCAAACAGTTCCATATGAATAATCTCTAATTTCATTTTTCGTAAAAAAATGATACCAGAGAGATATTGTGACCGTGAGTTCTCATCAATGACATCGGCAACTTTGCTTTCCTTGGAAGCTCAACTCGTAGTTATAGAAGTTGTAAGACTTCATATATTTATGTTTTCTTTTTTATGTGATGTTGATATATTAAAATTATCCTTTTTTAAAAAAATTATATACTTTAACTATTTAAGTTCTTAATAACTACTCTGAGAATTTTTTTGGAGCCGCCATTGCATTGGATTGACTCAAGTGAAGTTCATTATATGGGTGGGTTGAATGCACACCTTGCCCTTGAAGATTAGGTTTTAAGTAGGATAATAAAACCACATCCCTTTCATATCATATTAAAATATATAATTAAACAAGTTTAGGGAGAGTCGTTCCAATTTGCAACAAACATGGTTTATTCCTTTCTTATTATTGTAATTTAGAATAAGGTTTTTCTCTTTTGCACTAAAGTTATCCTTCATTTTTATGTACTTGAGATCCTATATCTCAAATAGAACAAGTCAAAGAATATCTTGGTAGTGCAGTGTTTTGGACAATTGAAACAAGAACCACCGATTGTTAGTTTGGATTGAGCTGAAAATGTTTTTTAACGCGTTTGCGTTTTATATAATGGGCTCCTTGCACTGTTCACAGGACCTACAAGTATGAAATTCAGCAAAATTTTCATTACAACTAGATCTCACGACATTATTCATACAATTAAAAATTATTTTGTTACAGTATATTTAGTTTTCAGCAATAAACAGAATCTAAATAGACCCCAAATATTGTTGGACCATACTATACATACAGTCCCCATTTTTGATGAATTACATACAGTCCCCATTATTCCTTTAAGTTTTAGGGTGATATATATTATATAGTTGCTCAACTCTCTATCGAACGGTGGCAAAAATATTCTAAGTCATCACTATCAGGAAAAGTTTACATTACATTATATATATTTTTAGAGGTTAAAGCATGCACAGCTTGCTATCTTAAAATATGCAGATAGTATATATCATATATATTTGTACACATTATATATAGATGGTTACTCTTGTAGTCTGTAGGCCTATCCTAGCGTGGTTCCAAGGCAATTATAAATTTATAACTTACAAACAATTAACAATGCCGACCGTGCCATATTCTAAGGCATCACTATCAGGAAAAGTTTACATTACATTATATATATTTTTAGAGGTTAAAGCATGCACAGCTTGCTATCTTAAAATATGCAGATAGTATATATCATATATATTTGTACACATTATGTATAGATGGTTACTCTTGTAGTCTGTAGGCCTATCCTAGCGTGGTTCCAAGGCAATTATAAATTTATAACTTACAAACAATTAACAATGCCGACCGCGCCACGTTTTACAATCTCTCGTGCTTTGCACATGGGTCTACATTTAATATATATGTTTCTTCTGGTGGGGACCAAAATGATTATGCGAACGCCGAAAAGAAAATGTCACTATCATCACTATTAATTATTGATAGTATTTAGTAAACTTGGATATGATTATTCGAGTGTTTAACGAAATGAGATTACTTGTATTTAGTGAATGACTAGTCAGCAATTCACACAAAATAATAATAAAATATGGTTTTATCAACCAAAAAAAATACTTAATATTATCTTTCAATTTGTATATAAATATAAAATTTAGTAATTATTATAATTAATAATAAACATTTATTACTGTGAGGGTAAAAGGTTCAAGGTGTATTCTTGGGCTTTAGGCCTGATTTGAGCGTATCTGTTTGTCCAAGGTGGGTTTGGTAGTAATAACGTTATAAAGGTTAAAGCCCACGAGTAAAATGGTGCGAGGGAGACTAGTGAAGGTAGTCCGAAGAGGGATGTCTCCTCGGCTTAGTGAAATGTAAGTTATACAGTACGCCATAATGATTAGAAGAGTATACAAGAAGGTCTTAATAGTCTTATGGACAAAGATATGTTTCACAAGGCTATAAAGAGGGAGAACAGATAGGAAATATCTTAGAGAAAGCTGCAACAACCGCATTAAAGACTCTGCACCTACCTCTCTGGCCGCATTAATGAGGAAATGACATCTGAACAATAATGGTCAGCCTTCCAGCTATTGTTTGAAGACTTCAAAAGGGCGGTGGATGGGACAAGTATGGACATTGGTGATCTAATCCTTACGTAGACGATGGAGATAAGAAGGAGAAGAATATAAAAGAAATAAAATGGCATTCAAGAAGAGGGGGATCAAAAAACCAAAGGGAAAAGAAAGAGAAGAACATTGTACACATCTCCTTCAAGTGTAATCTATTTTTAGAACAAAGAAAGGCAATACACATCGTCCTCGGCATACGTCCGAGGAGAATTTCTGTTACATAAACAGCTCGTTTCATGTGAAATTGGAATCTAACCCATCATTTCTATTATCCAATATCCATAGAACCTAGATTTCAAGCCCACTCTCTACAAATTTCATTGTATTGGGCTTTTGGGCCTGTTCCCTTCACATAGTTGGGTTTGGGTGCAAATTGTGACCTTACAATTGGCACCGTCTGTGGGAAACCTTGTGTTCTAAAGAGTGTGTAGTATTATGGTAGGCTCATGTTCACACCATGCAGAATCAATGGGGTCCTAGCATGAGTATCATTTCTTACATTTGGAGCACGAAAAAGATCGGGAGGGCAGTGTGCACACAGCGCACACCGGCAGGAGTCGTTCACGTGGTGGAAGCAGGATCTCTCACGAGGAAAATGCTAAAGCTATGCAAAAAGAGATTGATCATCTGTAGAAGAAGCTACGTCGTGAGAAATGGAGGCGAACTCCCTCTTTTTCTAATTCTTCTTCTGAAGATTCCCGGGGTAGTGATTATAGGCCCAAATCAAGAACCCTTCCTAGTGAATCTTTCCCCTATGAGGAGGATTATCTTCGTGGGCGTAAGGATAAGAAGTCTTCCTCTAGGGGCTTGGGAAATGATGCCTTGAGTAAGGCGTTACATCAAATCTCCAAGTCACCCTTCACATGCAGGGTGAAGAAAGGAAATCTCCCTCAACGATTCACCCAACCAAATTTCAATATCTATAACGGTCGAACGGACCCCGTAGAGCACATAAGTCATTTTAATCAGAGAATGGCGGTACACTCTAAAAACGAAACTTTAATGTGCAAAGTCTTCCCTTCTAGCTTGGGACTTGTTGCGATGAGGTGGTTTAACGGCCTGAAGGCAGGTTCTATCGATTCCTTCATGGAACTTACTAGGGCATTCGGGTCTCACTTCATAACCTGCAGTGGAGTTCCTTGGCCTCTGGATTCGTTATTGTCCATGGCCGTGAAGGAAGGGGAAACCCTGAAAACATACTCTAACAGATACTGGGAGATGTTTAATGAGATTAATGGTGATTTTGACAATGTGGCGATCAACACTTTCAAGGTAGGCCTTCCAACTGAGCACGACTTAAGGAAATCTCTGACCAAAAAGCCTGTAAGGAGTGTACATCGGCTCATGGATCGCATTGACGAGTACAAATGAGTTGAAAAAGATCAACAACAAGGTAAAAGGAAGGCGAAGGTTATCCCTCAAGAGAGGAGGAATTTCAGGTCGGACAGATATAACAAGAATAGGCCTCGAAAAGATTATGCTAGGCAACCTAATTTTACCACTTCTCAAGTGGTCAACACTGTATTTCTGGAACCAGTGCATCAAGTGTTGGAGAAAATCCAAAATGAACTATACTTCAAGTGGCCCAACAAGATGGCAGGGGATCCCATGAAACGTAACCAGAACCTCAATTGCTGTTATCATCAAGAGAGGGGTCATACCACTGAAAATTGCAGGACCCTATAGAGTCATTTAGAGCAATTGGTTAAGGAGGGAAGGTTAAAGTAGTTTATGTATCAGCATAATGGGCAAGGAGATCATTCAAGTTCAGTAAATCAGGGTAACAATGCTTCAAGGCCTCCATTAGGTACGATCAATGTAATTTTTGCTGTTCTAAGTAGGACTGGTTCTCGTCCTTCTAAGGTGATGTCTGTGGCACGAACCCTTGCCGAGAAGTCTAACTCTGAGCCAAAAAGGATTAAAGGGAATGTCCCACCTACTTTGAGCTTCCCGGAAGAGGATAAGATCAGAACTATCCAACCCCATGATAATGCTTTGGTGGTTACGCTCAGGATAGGGTGCTATGATATAAAGAGGGTAATGGTGGACCAGGACAGTGATTTAGATATTGTGTATCCCGACTTGTACAAGGGGCTAAAGTTAAAGGTCGAGGATCTGGCGTTTTATGATTCACCACTGATAAGCTTTGAAGGGAAGGCTGTTATACCAACAGGCCAGATTAGATTGCCTGTCCAGTCAGGTTCCAAGGTTGTGGAAGTGGATTTTATTGTGGTGGACGTCTATTCTCCCTATACAGCCATCGTTGCAAGACCTTAGCTTCATGCTTTAAGTGCAATTTCTTCAACTCTGCATTCGAAAATAAAATTCCCTTTTGGGGATCAAATTGAGGAAATAGTTAGGAGTCAGTTTATGGCCAAACAATGCATGGCGGCTGCAATTCTACATCACCCTAGGCAAGAGTCATTGGTCTCGGCTGAGAGGGACTCATAGCAATTAATGTCTTTGGCCACGCCAAAGGTGGCAGAGGTAGAAGAACCTGCGTGCGAGGAGTTAGAGAAGGTTCTTATTGACGAGAATCCTAAAAAATTCTTTCAGGTGGGAATTCAACTGCCACCTCAGGAGAAGGCGGAGCTGGCTATGTTTTTTGAAAAAGAATGTGGATGTATTTGTGTGGAATGCTTATGAGGCCCTAGAGGTTGATCTGAATTTCATTTGTCACCATCTGAATATTAATCCAGCTGTAATGCCAAAGAAGTAGCCACCTCGACACTC
Organism: Castanopsis chinensis; assembly: GCA_032878915.1. Classification (NCBI taxonomy): domain Eukaryota; kingdom Viridiplantae; phylum Streptophyta; class Magnoliopsida; order Fagales; family Fagaceae; genus Castanopsis; species Castanopsis chinensis. The sequence goes on from JAVQMG010000132.1 coordinate 44,800,859, forward strand.
GTCTAAGGAGCATTCTGAGGCAGTCAAAGAGGAAGTACTCAAGCTTAAAAAGGATGGAGCTATCAAGGAGGTGTTTTATCCTGAATAGTTAGCTCATAAGGTGGTGGTGAAGAAGAAGACTAGGAAGTGGAGAGTTTACGTGGACTTCGTGGATTTAAACAAGGCTTGTCCTAAAGATTCCTTCCCAATGCCTCGTATAAACCAATTGCTGGATGCTACCATTGGGCATCCTCGGATGAGCTTTTTGGAGGATCAGGAGAAAACTGCCTTTGTCATCCCTACTGGGAATTATTATTATAAGGTCATGCCTTTTGGTTTGAAGAACGCTGGTGCTACCTATCAACGGATGATGACCAGAATCTTTGAATCGCAATTGGGAAAAACTATTGAAGTCTATGTGGACGATATGGTGGTGAAGAGCGAAACAGTTTCTAAGCATTTAGAAGACTTGAATGATACCTTCCAAATGTTAAGAATGTACAAGTTGCATCTTTACGCTTCAAAGTGTTTTTTTGATGTGGGGTCAGGAAAATTTCTAGGTTATATGGTGACTCACCGAGGAATCGAAATTAATCCCGCACAGGTCAAGGCAATTAATGGTTTACAAGCACCTCAGAATCCAAAGGAAGTTCATAGGTGAACCGGGATGACTACTGCTCTCAATCGATTTATTTCACGGTCTGCAAATAGATGCCAATCTTTCTTTCAATTGTTAAACAAATGGAAGGGGTTTGAATAGACTGAAGAATATGCTTTAGCTTTTCAGCAACTTAAGGAATACCTTTCGCAACCACCTATTATATCTTAGCCATGAAGTTCTGTTCGCTTATATTGTTGTAGCTAATCATGCTGTAAGTTTAGTTCTGATACGGGTCGATAATGGTGTGCAGAGACCAGTTTATTATATAAACAAGACTTTACATAAGGCCGAGGTGCATTATTTACCGTTGAAAAAAGCGATCCTAGCAGTGGTGCATGCTACACGTAAACTTCTCCATTATTTCCAATCTCATACAGTTATTGTTCTAACTCAGCTTCTTCTTAAGTCCATACTTTGGAGTGTTGACTATACGGAAAAGATAACCAAATGGGATACCATTTTAGGGGCTTTCGACATTATGTACATGCCTCACACCTCCGTAAAAGGCCAAGTTCTTCCTAATTTGGTGGTAGAATTTACTGAACCTTTAGTAGAAAAGAGTACTAAGAGTTTGAACATAGATGAAAAATCAGTTGGCATGATCTTGTGCAAGGAACTTTTGGCATGGAAAGTGTCTGTTGATGGAGCAGTAAATCAAAGAGGATCTGGTGTGAGATTAGTCTTACTGTCCCCTGAGGGACTTACTTTGGGGAAATCCTTGAGATTAGAATTCTCGGCCACTAACAATGAGGCAAAATATGAAGCTCTGTTAATAGGAATGGATATGGTTCAAAAAATGAGTGGAAAATGGTGCAGATATTCTCAAATTCACAGCTAATCGTGGGCTAAATGGAAGAAAAATTAGAAGTTAGAGATTCGAGAATGCAAGAGTATTTAACCCGGGCCAAGTATTTACAATCAAAGTTTGACTCTTTTACCTTATTGCATGTCTTTAGGAGTATGAACACTCATGCTGACTCCCTAGCCACCCTTGCAACGTCCTCGGCACAAAGTCTACAATGGGTCATCCTTATTGAAGATCTATGTAAACCTACTGGAATGAATAATGACACCTTTCTGATTCATCATATTAGGGTGGGACCCTGTTGAATGGATCTCATAGTGTTATTCCTTAAAAATGATATCTTGCCCGAGCAGAAGTCTAAGGCCAACAAAATACGTAGAAAAGCACCTCAGTTTTGGCTGTTCGAAGACTAAAAATTGTACAAGCGCTCTTTTTCAGGACCATATTTTTTGTGTATACACCCAGAAGCAACGGAGTTACTTTTGGAAGAGTTGCACGAAGGAATCTGTGGAAGTCACACAGGAGGAAGGTCTTTATCTCACAGAGCTCTTACACAAGGATATTGGTGGCCCGACATGCAGAGAGAAGCGCAGGATTATGCAAGAAGTGTGATCAGTATCAGAGATATGCTCCCAACATTCATCAACTAGGGGGTGTCCTTAATCCTTTGTCTATTCCTTGGCTATTTGCTCAATGGGGCTTGGATATCATAGGGCCTTTCCCAAAGGCAGCAGGGAATAAGAGATGGTTGCTTGCTGGAACGGATTATTTCACTAAATGGGTTAAAGCTGAGCCATTATCAAACATCAAGGATGTGGATGCGGATGTGAAGAAATTTATCTGAAAAAATATTGTCACCAAGTTCGGAACCCCTCATACTCTCATTTTTTATAACGGCTTGCAATTTGATAGTAAGACCTTTAGAAGGTATTGTTGTGATCTAAGCATCACGACTAGATATTCCACTCCAACTTATCCACAAGGGAACGGGCAAGCCGAGGTTGTAAACAAAATTATAGTTAATGGGCTCAAGAAAAGACTGGATGATGCTAAAGGGAGGTGGGTGGAAGAATTGCCACATGGTTTGTGGATATATCGAACTACACCTCGAAGATCCACTAGAGAGACACCGCTCTCTATGACTTATGGAGCCGAGGTTGTAATCCCTCTAGAAACTAGGTTTCCGACATTGAGAACGAGCTCTTTCATTCTAAGCAGTAATGATAGTTTACTAGAAAAAAAACCTAGACCTAGTTGAGGAACAACGAGAAAATAACATGGTTCAGCTTGCTTATTATCAATAAAAACTCAAGCAAGGGTATGATTCCCATGTGAAGTTGCGACCACAAGCACTTGGAGATTTGGTGTTAAGGAAAGTCTTAGGTACTGCTAAGAATCTAGCATGGGAAAATTAGGGCCTAATTGGGAAGGACCTTATCATATTACTTCAGTAGCGAGTATAGGGGGTTATTATCTTGTAGGCTTAGATGAAAATGTTGTACCACGTTCCTAGAATGTAAATAACCTACGAATATACTGTTATTAATGAAAGGCACTTCTGCCATCTTATTTCTGTTGTCATTGTGTTGCGTCGGTTATTATTTTTCTAAATTATCAAACAGAAACATGGTCATGTCTGACTCCTCGGACCACATATCTTGTGGAAATTGATATCTATTAAGTGTTAAACAGAACCTTAGTTATGTCTGATCTTCGGATCATCTGCTTTGGGAAAAATAACACTTCAATTCATTTTTCTAAGTGTCAAACAGAAACACGATCATGCCTAGCTCCTCGAGCCACATACCTTGTAGAAATTGATATTTTTATTAAGTATTAAATAGTACCTTAGTTACGTCTGGTCTTCGGACCATCTACTTTGGGGAAATTAACACTTTCGTCCACCTTTCTAAGGATCAACCATGGTTTTGGCTATATTTGGCTCTCGAACCAAATACTTTGGTAAGATTGATAATTACTTCATGCCTGAGTTGCACATAAGGTCTAATTTCAAACCATATTTCTCTTGTTTTGGGTTCATGTATATTCTTACATATTTAACTGTTTGCTATTACACATAAAATAATATAATTCCAACATATAGGTTATCTATTGAAGGCTTAGATCAGTGCAATGAAATTATTTCCATGTCAGATTGTTGATATTACTTAATGCATTATTGAGACCTATCCTGTTCATTTGCACACCAAAACATTCATGTTATAAATACAAATGATATTAAGATAAGGAGTTAAACATTCTCAGTAAGTGAAATCTGCTAGGGATTAAATATTAAAATCTTGAACTTGTCCTTATAATTGTATCTGATTACATTGGAGATAAAAGCACAAAACAAACGATGGAAGTAAACTTAAAAAAAAAAAAAAAAAAAAAAAAAAAAATCTTAAAGTCAGGCTGCTATGTCTTGATTTTCTACGAAAGGTCTTCTGCAGATTTTGTTTCGGCTTCTTTTGTCTTGTTCTCCTCCCCTTTTTGCTTTGGCCCAATCTTTTTTGATTTGGGATCTAGTTCTTTGATGGCTAAAGGAGCACTTGAAGGTTTGGTCTCGGATGGGATCATAATGTGTTTTCCTTTGTCCTTTACCACTGAAAGAGGGACACCCTGTCCAGCTTTATTGCCCAGACTCTTCTCAGTCTTCTTACCTTGCTTTTGGACTGAGGATGGTTATGTTGGTGGCACTAACTCGGAGGCAGTGGAAGAAGGAGGCATGGCTTCAATCACACGGATGTTTGAGGAAATCCACATGTTTTCGGCCTTTCTCCACTCTGAGGTGGCAAGGACCCCTACAGCATTAAGGGCTTCTGCCCACACTTGCCGGCAATAGTCCCTACACACCTCAGCCAGTTCTTCGACCAACCGAGTCTCAGTCTCTTCAACCCCCTTGTTAAAGGAAGCCAGTGAAGCAGCATCCACAGTCTCCTTGATGGTGCAGGCCGCTTCTTGGGCCTGAATTAACTCACCCTTCAAGCGCAGAATGTCTTTTTGGGCAATGGCTAGCTCTTGTCCTTTGTCAAGAAGCTATTTGCGTTGCTCCTCTGCCTGCGTCTCGACTGTCTTAAACCCAGCCTCCGCACTTCTTCTTTTTTTCCCTCTTCCGTCAACTTGTCAGAAAGCTCTTTTTTTCTCCTGCTCAGCTAAGCCCATATCTCTTTCAGTCTCGATCCTAACCTTAATCTCGACATCAACTTTACTCCGAGCATCTTCTACCCATTTTTTGGACACAAAAACCTCCTGGATGGCCTGTGTAGAGATGATGAACAGAAGCATTGTAACGGGAACAACAGGAAAGTACACATAAAAAAAGGGTTTATATGAAGAGGATAATAAAAGCAATAAAGTAGAAGTAATTAAATGATATATACCAAAGCTAAATCCCTTTTTAGGGAAAGGAAGAGTTGTGGTTGCTTCATCTTCTCCAGGGCGTCTATATCCTTCTATAAAAGGATAGGTTGTTCCAGGGCTTCAGCCAAGTAGTAGGCATGCCCTTTTTGAAATTCCCTTATCGTGGAGTGGTGAGGAATAGGAACCCCATCCAATTTTAAAAGAGGTTAGCGAACCTCGGCCACATCGTAACTCTCCCTGCTCTCCACCAAGGAAGCTCTTGTCTAGCCCTTCGCTATCTTCTGATATTTTTGTTTTCTCTAATAGGCTAATTCCCCTTCCTCCATCTCATCCCCCCCCCCCCCCCCCTTTCTTCTTTTTTATATCGAGGTTGGGAAGAAGGGGACTTGGAAGAGGAGGAGGGGATGAGAGATTGGCGGGAGGTTGAGACCTCGATGTGCCCTTCACAGTAGCCTTTTTACCTCTCTTGGTAAGGAGATCCTTCAAGCTTATCCCTGGTTGTTGAGACATTTCTTCTTCCTCCTCGATGTTGCTATCAACATGCGCAACTATGAAGTCTTTGATACCAGAGTGCTCGGCGGATTCGCTTTCTTCGGTCGATAGGTTGAAAATGTAGCCCTTCGAGGGGTTTTCTACTTCCTCAAGTCGGAATTGGTCTATTTCCTCCTCAAGGAACAATTGAGAGGAGGAGGATTCTTCTCGAACAACTGCTAGTTCAGGTCGTACAAAAAGAGGGATTGCTGCTACTGGACGTATGTAGAGAATGATAGAGGGGTCGTCTTGCAAGTCTTAAGGGGCGAGGAATCCCATTTTTGAGATGTCTATCCTTCTACGTCTCTGATCACCCATGACAATTGCGTTGTCAATCCCTTAGAAGGTAGTTGATAGCGGTTCATATCCCAAAACGAGATGGGCTACTCTCACTTACCCGTCTTCACTCACGAATACCTTGGATCTTAAGACTCTATTGAGGTCCGCGATGCTCGATAGGCTTAAGCGAGGCGACATGTGCTATTTATTTGCAAAGACATCCGAGAAGCCAAACATGGTTAGACTAACAATAGATATTAAACAAGGGGAAAGTAAAAATGCAATGTGAATTTCAATTATAAAATTAGAAGAACTAAATCCCATGTTGGGGAACCTAAATTACTCATATTAGCAACAGAAATTGGAATGAAACCAATAACAGATTACGATCGAGACGCACCTTTTTATCGTTTGTTAACCTACCAAATTCGTGTGGGATTGTGCTAGATAGGTAATTGGATGACAAATCAAGAAAAAATAATTTATGGGTAAGGTTACCTATATGTGGTGGGATGGTGGAAAAAAGATGGTTCATATTAAGTTTGAAATACGCAAGAGTAGATAAAGAGGAGATGGGGAACTTGTCAAGATTACCTCATAAGCTTAAGCTGGTAAGGTTTATTACACTGATGCTATCACCACGATGGCACATAACACCCAACTAGTTGCATGGGCTGCCATTATTTGGAGCAATAGTCCAAGAAGAGAGTACTTGTTGGCTTCGAGCATCGAGTGATGATTTCCATTCTATCAAACCATTAGCTTGAGAAGTTCTGTAGCCAGAACCGTGAGCATGAACGATAATGATACCCAGAAAACCGAAAATGACATTGGCGCCATGCTTGAAAGAGGAAACGCTACTCAAATAGACTAAAGCCAGAAACCAGACCAACAAATCTATCTCAAACCCAACCTCACACAAGTAATGAGAGTTCAGGAATTATTATCAGAGAGCAACATAAAAGTTGAAAGTGAAACACGATATCAATGGCACTTGCGCGTGTGACAGGCTCATGTGTAGGACCCATTATATATTGTATTTGGAAATTAGAATATCAATTGCATTGGGTGCAATACCCCTAGGTATTGCACCTGATCTCAATTTTGGTTGGAAAGCACAAAATCAAACCAAAAACAAGCAATTATTAAGTAGGACCAGGACCATGCATATAAAAAACAGAAAAAGAAACGGTTTTGTTCCTCACTTCTCTGCTAGTAAATTGTTCCAAAGAGTAAATCTAGCACAACAATAATTTCTACAATTTTGCTATAACTTTGTCATGTAGTGACTCATGAGTGATGGAATAACAGACTCACATAGACCCACCAATTTATTTCCACCCTTATAACTCGCCAAATGACAAAATTGTGGTCAAGTTATAAAAATTAGTGTGGTGCTACACTTACTCTGTTCCAAAGGTAATATGATATTAATAATAATCTATATCTATATATTACTAAAAACTAAAGTATAGCATTTAATATTGCTATGCAAAGACAACAATTACATACTTACGCAATCTTTGTCATAGGCTCATAGCTTACTATATAATGAGCTATAAATTATTGAGAATCTTTATCACAATTTTCTATGTGACAAGTTATGAATGATGGAGAAAAAATAGTAACACTACAAGAACAAAGACATAATACAACAATTATAATTGCAACTAAAAAAATTAATAATAATGGAGGTAATATATATACTATTGCATCTCTAGGTTGTTTTTTTGTCGTAATAGTAACTTAAATTTATTAAACCAATATGAGATTGTAGCAATAATTATTATATTACATCGAAATGTGTTGTTATAATAGGTAACTCTTTTTATACATTAAGATATGTTGTTGCAATAGGTAATCTTTTATTTCACATCGAACTATATTGTTTGTATAGTTCCTAGATATGGTTCTTGAATTGCAAAACAGGTTAATGAAAAAATTATTATTTATGAAAATGATTTATTTATTTTTAAATTTTGTTGATAAAAAAATCAACCTATTTGCAATATGTGGAACTTATTGCAACAAAAATCTAGTATTAATAAAGTTTGAAACTTTTGTATTTTTGTACCCTTTCAGTCCAGTCCATGTGGACTTATTTGGACTGAGCCTGCTAGATATTGTCTACAAATTTTTCCCCTTGATAACATTTGAACCCATGTCAAGCAAGGAAGCCTCAAACTTAACAAATTGCAAAGCCTTAGCATGTCTTCTGTAATTATATGTAGTACTAAGCAATAATCCTTGCAATGCGTGAGATACTTCATTTGCAAAATATTAATTTCATTCGTTTGAATTTGGTAGGAGTTTTAAATGTCTTTATTTAGTTATTTATTTTTTTGTAATTGGAATAAAAATAGCTTAAACAATTACTATTTCAAATATATCTATTCCATGATATTTCACTTTAAAGATTGACCTCTAACGATGAATTTGAATTTGGTTGTCCAAAGGAAAAACAGCTTGAATTTGGTTAAATCAATTAATTAGAAATCTTTCAAATTTGTTAAAAATTTTGTAGCTTAGTTGTATTCAGTGATTCTTTCTCTATAGAGAACATAGGTTCGAATTCCCTTTTCTCACTTGTAATAAGAAAAAAAAAAAAAAAGGTTTTTGATTTATTTTTCAAAGTTTCATTTCATAAGGTCCTTTTAATTTGGCTGAGAAGTGGACCTGAGTGAATGCATGTGAGGATAAAACAGCAGACATTCTTGACTTGTTTGCTTACTAGCTACCATGCATGTGCTAAACAAATGGGTCCTTTGCCCTTTTGATCCTTGTCTAGCGTGTAAGTAAATTGAAACAGGATTTTCTGGCTGCTATAAATCCTTTGGTTGTAACTTATATGTACCCATATGTTTATATTCATATAAGCTTTCAGCTATTCAAGCATTTTGAAATTTTTGTTTTCAGAATGCAGGTTCTAGAGGAGAACAAAGATAAGAAAGATGCAGAGTTTAATGAACGTTTCAAGCACAGTGAGTGATCAGCTCTTATTGTGGAGCCAAGCGTTTGTTTACCTTTTTCTGCAACTCTAGGGGGCCACATCACAACAGGGCAAAAATGATCCATGCATTTTTCGCTATCTCCCAATGAGCGCTTTAAATAATGAGACTAACCAAATTTTTTTTAACAGGACCACCCAAAGCTTTGGATGATGATGAGACTGAGTTTCTTGAAATGGTGAAAATGGTGAGATTAATTAACAAAATTTATCTATTCAGTGATACATAGATTTTTTGTATCAAATTCTATGTGACTGTGGAGGTGGAATCTTATGAAAATGGAGGTGAAAGAGCAATGGAGGAGAGAGACACGTGTAGCAAATGAGAAAGAGAGAGCAGAGAGAAAAATATACCAATTTTATATTTTTGAGATTAGAGATAGGTATGGAATGTTATAAATAAGGAAAATAAATAAGATCTTTATCAAAATATCAGTATTAATGAGTATATTTTTTTTTACTATTAGATCTACTTAAATCTAATGGTTTAGAAAATGTGTAACTTTTTAGTTACACCAGATGTAACTTAAACTCATCCCTATTAAAATTATATTTTTATTAAATTTTATATAATTTAAGTTCTTTAATAATTATCCTAAGAAAACTTTTTGTAGTCGCCACTAAGTTGGGTTGACTCAAGTGAAGTTCATTATATGGGTTGGTTGAATGCACACGTTGCCCTTGAAGATTAGGTTATAAGTAAAATAATAAAATCACATCCCTTTCATGTCATATAAAAATATATACTTAAACAAGTTTAGGGAGAGTCGGTCCAATTTGCAACAAACATAGTTTATTCCTTTCTTATTATTGTAATTTAGTATAAGGTTTTTCTCTTCTGCACTAAAGTTATCCTTCATATTTATATACATTGAGATCCTCTCTCTCAAATAGAACAAGTCAAATAAAATCTTGGTAGTGCAGTGTTTTGGACAACTGAAATAGGAACCACCAAGTATTGTTGGACCATACTATATATATAGTCCCCATTATTCCTTTAAGTTTTAGGGTGATATTATTTATATAGTTGCTCAACTCTCTATCGAACGGTGGCAAAAATATTCTAAGGCATCACTATCATGAAAAGTTTACATTACGTTATATATATTTTCAGGGGTTAAAGCATGCAAAGCTTGCTATCTTAAAATATGCAGATAGTATATATCATATATATTTGTACACATTATATATAGATGGTTACTCTTGTAGTCTATAGCCCTATCCTGGCGTGGTTCCAAGGAAATTATAAATTTATAACTTACTAACAATTAACAATGCCGACTGCGCCACATTTTACAATCTCTCATGCTTTGCATATGGGTCTACATTTAATATATAAGTTTCTTCTGGTGAGGACCAAAATGATTATGTGAACGCCGAAAAGAAAATGTCACTATCATCACTATTAATTATTGTTAGTATTTAGTAAAGTTGGATATGATTATTCGAGTGTTTAACGAAATGAGATTACTCTTATTTAGTGAATGACTAGTCAGCAATTCACACGAAAGTATAATTTCTTCTTTTTTTTTTGAAAAGAAAAAAAAATTATACTTTCGTGTGAATTGCTGACTAGTCATTCACTAAATAAAAGTAATCTCATTTCGAAAGTATAATAAATTATGGTTTTATCAACCAAAAAAAAAAACTTTAATATTATCTTTCATTTTGTATATAAATATAAAAATTTAGTAATTATTATAATTAATAATAAACATTTATTACAGTGATAAAACTTCAACAAAAATGAAAATCGCACTCGCTAAGTTAAATTGAAATTCATTTTAATCCTCTAACTCCAATTACGTTCAATTGAGTCGTTTAAGTTTCAAATATATTCAATTCAAGTATTCTATCCAATTTTGTTAAAAATTTTCCATTAAAAAAAATATTTTTCTCTCATGAAAAAAATCTATGAAATTAACACAAATTTTTTATGTGAGAATTAAAAAAAAAAAAAAAAAATCAATAGTTAATTGCATACTTAACCACATTTTTTTAACAGAATTAGATAAAAGGCTTAAATTGAATAAATTTGAAACATAGAGCACTTAATTAAATGGAAGTAAAGTTAGAAATTTAAATAAATTTCAATCAAATTTAGAGAGTTTTTTTTTTTTTTTTTTCATTTTAGCCTAAGACTTATGTTCAGTATTTTTTTTTTTTTTGGTTTATATCTAAATTTGATTCCTCAATAATATTGTTAGTATTTTATTAGTCAATGTAATTATGTGTTGTGTTTTTATGGAAGTATTAATTGTGATAATTTTTAATATCTATCTATTATGAAACTTGATTATTATGATAATAATTAATAAACATTTATTATGATTGTGTTTGTACATAAAATATAAAATATTAAACTTGAAAATTATGCTAGTTATTAATTTGACATTTATTAGTATGGTTTTCTATATGGAACTAATATATATATATATATATATATACATATATATATATATATATTATTTATGGTAATTAGTAATAGGTATTTATCATTAATTTAATAATTATGATAGTTATTAATATAAATTTATTATGATTGTGTTTGTATAAATATTAAATATAATATTTGGTAATTACTGTACTTATTAATAGTTATTTATTAGGTGTAGTATATTATATTCCCCAATAATATTGCTTGTATTTTATTGGTCAATGTGTTATGTAATACATATTAATATAAAACCATTAATTATGATAATTATTGATATGTATTTATTATGAAAATTTTTTAACTTGGCCCACGTAGGACTTGTTGTGAAAACATTGTGGATAACTATCATAATTATTAAATTATGATAAATACCTATTAATAATTACCATAAGAGAAATTCTATGTTCACAATAAATTCTAAGTGGTAGATTATCACAGGTTGTTATTGGTGGGGCAAAAAAGTAATCTTAATGATAGATTCAAATTATAACCAATAATAACTAACTACCTATAATTTGTTGCGAAAATTTTGTGGATATAACACTTCTCATTAACATAAACTATATATTTATTAGTTCCATATAAAACAAAACTTTATTGATCAATGTAATAGTGTAATATGTATTAATCTAGAACCATTAATTATGATAATTATTAATGTGTATTTATTATGAAATTTGATCATTATGATAATGAGTAATGTACACTATAATTTCAAAAAAAAAAAAATTATAAGCGGTAAACTGTTGTTGGTTTTAAACTTGGCCCACCTAGGACTTGTTGTGATATTGGGAAATCTAAACTAGTCATATTTAATAAATATCTAATAATAACTACCATAATTATTAAAGTTTATATTTAATATTATATGTACAAACACAATATTAATCAATTTCTATTAATAACTATCATAATTATTAAATTAATAATAAATACCTATTTTTAATTACTAGAAACTATATATTTAATATTACAAAATAAAAATACATTTAATAGTTCCATGTAAAAAAATCATACCAATAAATATTATTAATGACTACCATAAGCATCGAGCTCCATTTTAAATATTTTATGTAAAAAAATCATAACAAATTTCTATTAATTATTATGATAATAATTAAATTTCTTCATAAAAATGCATATTAATAATTATCACAATTAATAGTTCTATATTATTGCCAGGCCACAAACGCGTTGACCCCTTGTGATAATTTAGATTAATTAAATTAGCCCAGTTTATTAATTAATCAAATTAACATGCAATATCACGTGGCAGCACAAACAAATCACCAAACTAAATTAAGCAGCAGAAATTAAATAACACGGTGATTTGTTTACGAATGGGGAAAACCTTACGGCAAAAACCCCACCGGGTGATTTAAGGTCACCACTCCCGAAACTCCACTATTATCACAACAAGCAGTTACAAGCAAAGGATCCCAGTACCTTACCAATCTACAGTTGAACTCTTACCCCAATACCCAATTGGACTTGTTCTGTAGTGACAGTTTCTCCTTTCAATGCACGGCTCCAAGTACGTGACTAACCAAATGCGCGGATCCCAGTACGCGACTTCAAATACCAACTAGAGAGAGAGTTGTTGGCTGCAAAGTTCTTCAAATCATCAGAGATGAACTAGGGCACGAATTTTGTCTTTCAGATCACAAATTGCATGAACCAGAAGTTCTGAATGAATGTGCAACTTGCATCCTTAATGACGGCCCTTAAAATAATCCTTTTATATGTCTAGGGTTAAGAGAAAAGAAGTCTCAAAGACATACTCACGGATTGGACTTGAAACAGAACTAGAAATCTGTTTTTTTTAATTCTCGACAGATAGAGGAGTCGAGAGGTGTCGAGAAGCTGTCGAGGCTCGGGAAAAACAGCTTCTTTAAATCTCGATAGATGCATGTGTCGAGGTAGGTGTCAAGATTTAAAAACTAGCACTTCCTTGCTTGTGTCTTGGACAGACTTTGATGACTTCAACACTAGATCTTGAAACACTATTTCTTGAAGTGTTAAACCCATCCTAAATCTACCCAATTACAAGTAAAGTGCGTTTTGTCTAAGGATAAGTCAATTACATAAAATAGCGACATATGTTCACAGACTTGAACTACATATGTCCTAACAATCTCCCCCTTTGGCAATCAGTGACAAAACCACAACAAACAAATGAAAATATGAGAGAAGTCATAAATCACTCAACTCATATTCACTTGTTACATACAGTGAAATCTATCCTAACACAAACTCTTGAAAAACTTTGCAAGAAGAGAGTTTATGGCAAGAAGACTTTGACAACCTGTATTTCTGAAACACTTATAAACAAAACACATCAAGGCATCTTTGTGTGAAACAGAAATAATAGATTGCATACAAGTAAAGAAACATGTATAAAAAAATAGAAAAGAAACAACACATATAAAGGTAGGTGAAAGAAAAACATATATCATCATATATATGAAGAAAGTAAATACAATGTATATCAATACATAATCAATGTATCTCTAAAAAGACAAGAAAAGAAAAAAATACATATGATCACCTCACTACATCCCTCAATCCACACTCCCCCTAACAAAAATGTCCTATGCTAACACTCCCCCAAACCATGACTACTCTCATCAAAACTACTCCCCCTTTTTGTCACGAGTGACAAAGGGTAGAGTGTCAAGTAGACATCTCATCCGAAGAGCTCGCATCTCCATCATCACCATCGTCAGAAGCATCATCATCATCGTCATCGCCATCATCATCAGTCTCAGTCGACACATGGGGTGGCGGAGGAGAAGCCTATGGTGCAAAGCCGCCCATGGTTGCCTGTCGCCTGGCGATGCGACCAACACTGACGTTCACCTGATACAACTCCGTGGAGAGTGTATCTAGGCGAGCATCCATACGCTGTAGCTGCGCTATGATGTCTCCTAAGCAGATGTCGCTCGAAGAAGAAGAAACAGAAGCTCGAGCGGATCTGGAGGTGGTCGGACGGGTGGAAGGAGTGGCACCATCAGTCTGTCGCGATCGAAACTGTGTCTCGCTACGTTTTACGGTAGCGGCGTCTATGGCGGACATGACATGGTAAGGATCAGACGAAGGGAATGGGATGGAAAAACGACTCAGAATCCTCGTGATAGCAGAAGGGAAAATGAGCTTATCACGGGTGGCCGTATCTCTATAGACATCTATAATGGAAAAGATAAAGTGTGAAGGAAAGTCTATAGAAAGATCCTCTAAGAGGGACAACAAAAACCGAGCGCGAGGCTCTGTGATAGAGTTGTAGTGAGAAAGTGGATGCAAAACAAAAGTCGTCACCATGTTAAGGAAACGAGGACCTATAGCAAAAGGTCGACATGGTGTATACATATGATCTCCCCAAGAGGAAGGACGCTCACAGAACACCGAAATCATCTCGTCTTTGGACACAGTTCAGAGACGCTCACAACTAGGGTAATCAGGATGATCCACCCTAGGGACATGAAGAACCTCAGAGACTAACTCTGGGGTGACAGCAAAGCGCGTACCTCGGACGCAAGAGTAGAAAGAAGGTACTGAAGAATCTATCCCGTGGATGTTGGAGTAAAACTCATGTATCAACACGAGTGGACATGTGACCGAGACGTCACACAGTGACTCCCAACCCCGAGTGTGTATGACATCGGGAAGGTCGGTGTCGGCAAAGTCTGCCAGGACAACGTAGCGTTCTGAATGAACACCTCGTTTAGAGAAGTTCTCCGAGAAGTCCTTATGAGCTTTCTCATCACGGAACCGAACAGAGAGAGGGGTAGAATCAAAGGAAGACTGTCCCTTAAAACGCAGAGGGTTCTGGGACGGAATGGACTTACGCTTAGGTGCCATAGACACAACTAACGCAACCATAGAGAGGGGGAAAGAAGAAGAAACAAGCAGAAAAGTTCCAAACAGTTCAATATTGGCAAAATAATATTGAAAAGAAAGAACGTATGCATGGAGAATGCATGAACATGTGACATGCAACATAAAAACATCATGGGCTCAGCCCGATCCAAACCTAACAGCACACAACAGATTTGCACACATCTAAATGCATGACAATACAATGAGAATGCTAATGTAATGCAATACATGTGATTTTGAAGACCAAATCTTTAAAACCAACTCAACAATTTCATGAAAACCCCAACACATTTGAAAACTCCCAAAAATTTTCAAAAACACAAAACCTAGGGTTTAAAAACAATGAAATGCATGAATAATGAGGGATGAAATGCTTACCAAGTGATGAAGAACGCAAAGAACACTTGAGAAAGCCTTGGGAAAAGGTTTGGAGGAAGAGAGAAAAGTTTTGAGAGAGAGAACAAGAGGTTTCGAGCGAGAGAGATCGAGCAAAGTGAGGCTGAAATCGCGAAGAACCTTCTTATAGACCTTCAGTAATTCTCGACAGATGCAGCTATCGGGAGGTATCGAGGTAGCTATCGAGGTAAGCTATCGAGAAATGCACGTCGACAGATGAAGCTATCGAGGACATGTATCGAGAAGGAAGAAACAACCAAGAAGGAACCTCGATCGATCTAGAAGCTATCAAGAAGCTATCGAGCAGACAGAAAGTTTCTCGATCGATCCAGAAGGTGTCGAGATATCTGTCGAGACTGCGATAAGAAAGAGTCTAAGAGTCTCGATAGATAGCTATGTGTCAAGAGGTATCAAGGAGATGTCGAAATGCCTTTAAAAACAGTTTTTCAAAAGAAGAAAAACACAGACATGAATGCAATCATGCATGCAACTCAACCAAAGATCCAATCAACACATTAAGCTCTCAAAATCATCTCTCAACAAGAAAAATAAGCACATGTATCTCAAAACATGCACACACACACACTAAACAAGTCTAACCAATTTTATATTTCAAAAACAAGTCCAGACAGTTTAGTGAGCATACATTAACATATGTAAACCTTGTGATGGCCAAATCACATTGTACCTGCACATGTATCAAGAATAGCAAAGAATATTGCGTGTTGTGTGTGAAAACATCGCAAGATTGCATAAGTGTCTCAATGTTATGACGATTTGAGATATGAGAAAATCACTTTAACTCACACATAATCATAACCGTTTGATAGGGACTATCACCTTCGAGGTACATCCTATAACTCTCACATCTCCTAGAAAACACGCTTGCAACCATATTTTAAAGCATTTTTGATCTTTTTGCTTTTTATATCTTTGCATATTTTCTTTTAACATGCATATCATGCATGGGCATACAAGAGAAAGAAAAGAAATACCCAATTATGTTAAGCTTTTGACACTGCACTTTTGCTATCCAGAAGCATACAGGTGTCATTAACATTGCACTTTTGCTATGCCGAAGCATACAGATGTCATATTATGATTGGCGATTAACAGTGGTGAGATGGTTATTTATGCCTTTCTCTCAGGATTTTCTAGTTCAACCCGTCAAAAAGAGTGATACGAGTGTTAAGAAGAAGAAATCACTTAACCTTACTCATCACAAACAAAGAGCTACAAAGCTCACTTGCTTAGTTGTGCAGAAGAATGCTCATCTAAGCTACAGGTGATACAAAATTTAGAAAACTCTGTTTCAATGGCCATTTCAAAAGTTCACATGAACTAATGCACACAAACACATACTGTTTTTGTATTTTTCAATTTTTCAATTTTTTTTTTATTTTTATCAGAAAAGCAAAAATAAAACACAAAAACTGAAAACACAAAAACAAAAACATGTAAAGCAAAACAATGCATAAAAACTAGACTGACTCAAAACAGTAAAGAAGCACACAAGTAATGCAGCACAAAAAAAGAAAAAGAAAGAAGAAGTGACTGAAATCACTTAGATCCCTTTGCCTTCCACATCTTGGAAGAACCTTTCCTTTTGGTCAACTCTTGAACCGGTGATGAGGGAGAAGAGTTTGAACCGTTCAAGTTCGAAAGGAACATGAGGGCTTTAAGAATGTCTCCAAGAGGAGCGAGAGAAGACTGAAGCTGATTCTGGCTCCCAGATGCTGTTGTGCCATTGCTCTGTTGAGTGGCACGCCACTTATAGCAATTTGGTCGAGTGTGACCGGCAGCACCACAATGATAACAGAGATGCGGCTTCTTCTGTTTGGCTTTTTGAGAGTTAGCCTTCTTATTCCTAGGGTTTCTAGATTCCCTTTTCTCAATTTTAAGGGGTGCTCCTAGGATGGACTTGCCCTTGTCTACGTTCTCACTAGCTAATTCAGTTTTAACATTTTTTTCTTCCTTTTCAATGTTATTAGCAGGTGGAACAAACACAGTAGTACTAGAAGTAGGAGTATTAGAGAGAGAGAATTCATACCCCAATCCAGTACGATCTGAAGAATATCTCTAAGCACTCAGCATCTCGTCTAGTTTTGCACTTGACGTCCTCTCCAGTTGTGCTCTGACTTGAAACAGCTCCGCTTCAAGCTTCTTGGTCCTTTCAACCAAGAAATTGTTTTCGAACCTCAGTGCTCCAATGGTCTGATTTGCTTCATCAACCTTTGTGGACAGCTCTTCACGGTTGAGTTCCACATCACTGAGCTTCTTGGTGGCCAGCCTATAGAGTTTCTCGTGTTTCTCAGAAAGCTTGTATAGCTTCTCATAGGCGGTATGGATATCATCTTGATCATCCATAATCTCACACTTGGAATCTACCAATTCTTTCTCTTCATCCACTTCTTCACTAATCCCATCAGTAGGATTAACAGTGGCTGTGAAGGCATTCAAGATTCCGTAGTCTTCATCTTCAAAATCGTCCTCGGGCTCTGTGTCGCTTAAGGTAACAACAAGTGCCTTGCTCTTCCCTATGCTCTTGAGGTACGTAGGGCACTCTTGTTTCATGTGTCCAAAGCCTTGACACCCAAAGCATTTTGGTCCAGTGGGCACAGTGTACTGACCGCCATCATTGACATCCTTCTTCGCTTTATCTGAATTCTTGAATTGTGAAGAACTGGATTGTCTACGGTCTTTGTTGAAGCCCTTTCCATTTGCATTCTTCATAAACTTCTTAAATTGCCTTGTAATATAGGACTTCATCTTGGAGTCTTCATCATCTGAAGAATCATCTGTATCACTACTCTTGGCCTTTAGTGCCAAACTCTTGCCCTTACTTGACTTGCCTAACCTAGTCAGCCCTAACTCATAGGTTTGCAAGTTTCCAACCAGCTCAGTCAGAGGAATTCTGTCAATATCCTTTGACTCTTCGATCGCCGTGATCTTAGCATGGAATCTCTCGGGCAGCGATCTGAGCACCTTCCTTACTATCTTGGGTTCAGGGATGGTTTTCCCAAGATTAAAGGCTGAGTTTACTATGTCCTTGAGCTTGGCATAGAACTCATCAAACGACTCATCCTCTTCCATCTTAATTTCTTCAAAGCGTGTGGTGAGCCTTTGTAGCTTTGAATCTTTGACAGCCTTTGTGCCCTCATAGGTTGTCTGGAGGATGGTCCATGCTTCCTTAACAGTTTCAGTTGAGGAAATTTTCTTGAACTTCTCATTGGTGACTGCACTGAATAGGGCATTCAATGCTCTGCTGTTGAAGTTTGCCGCCTTGATCTTAGCATCATCCCAATCAGCTGGCGCTTCTGTAGGCTTGGTCCAGCCTATTTCCACAGCTTGCCACACTTTCTCATCTAAAGACTGCAAAAAAGCTCTCATGCGTACTTTCCAGTATGCATAGTTAGTGCCATCAAATAAAGGAGGTATAATAAGAGATTGTCCTCTATCCATGATAGCAGGGGTCAAATGGATCACACACAATGGATTAAACCCTAATCAGAGTGTGTTTGCTCTGATACCACTTACCAGGCCACAAATGCGTTGACTCCTTGTGATAATTTAGATTAATTAAATTAGCCCAGTTTATTAATTAATCAAATTAACATCCAATATCACGTGGCAGCACAAACAAATCACTAAACTAAATTAAGCAGCGGAAATTAAATAACACGGTGATTTGTTTACGAATGGGGAAAACCTTACGACAAAAACCCCACCGGGTGATTTAAGGTCACCATTCCCGAAACTCCACTATTATCACAACAAGCAGTTTCAAGCAAGGGATCCCAGTACCTTACCAACCTACAGTTGAACTCTTACCCCAATACCCAATTGGACTTGTTCTATAGTAACAGTTTCTCCTTTCAATGCACGGCTCCAAGTACGTGACTAACCAGATGTGCGGATCCCAGTACGCGACTTCAAATACCGACTAGAGAGAGAGTTGTTGGCTGCAAAGTTCTTCAAATCATCAGAGATGAATTAGAGCACGAACTTTGTCTTTCAGATCACAAATTGCATGAACCAGAAGTTCTGAATGAATGTGCAACTTGCATCCTTAATGACGGCCCTTAAAATAATCTTTTTATATGTCTAGGGTTAAGAAAAAAGAAGTCCCAAAGACATACTCACGGATTGGACTTGAAACAGAACTAGAAATCTGTTTTCTTTAATTCTCGACAGATAGAGGTGTCGAGAGGTGTCGAGAAGCTGTCGAGGCTCGGGAAAAACAGCTTCTTTAAATCTCGATAGATGCATGTGTCGAGGTAGGTGTCGAGATTTAAAAACTGGCACTTCCTTGCTTGTGTCTTGGACAGACTTTGATGACTTCAACACTGGATCTTGAAACACTGTTTCTTGAAGTGTTAAACCCATCCTAAATCTACCCAATTACAAGTAAAGTGCGTTTTGTCTAAGGATAAGCCAATTACATAAAATAGCGACATATGTTCACAGACTTGAACTACATATGTCCTAACAATTATTATTATTACAAAACACATGACTACATTGACCACTAAATTTCAAATAATAATATTGGGAAATCTAATATACTTCACCTAATAAATAACTATTAATGACTGCCATAATTATCAAATTTCATAATTAATATTCAAATACAAACATAATTATGATAATTTCTATTAATAAATATAATAATTATAAATTTATAATAAATAACTATTAATAATTACCATAAAGTATATTTTTTGAATTTTGAAAAAAAAAATATTTATAGAATAACAAAATCATACTAACAAATATCTATTAATAAGTACCTTAGTGGTCAAACTTCATATTTAATATTTTCTGTAGAAAAAAAATCACAATAAATGTTTATTAATTATTACTTATTATAAAGAAAAAGAAATAATACGTCCACAATATTTTTATAACACTCTCATAACAAATCATAGGTTGTAAGTTGTTATTGATTTTTAATTTAAACCCATTAATTATTAAAATTATTTTTTTACCCACCAATAACAACCTGCCACTTAGAAGATATTGTACAAATATTGTGAATATAATATTTCTCAAATATTATATATGAAGTTTGAATATTATGGTAGCTATTTCAGATCTTTATAGTATGATTTTGTTTTTATATGAAATTTCTTGTGTGAAAATTTTAATACATATTTTTGTGTCATGTATTCACTTAATTTTTTTTTTTTTGGGTTAATTAAGTTAATGAGTATAAAATACTAAAATTTCAATATTAATGAATTATATAAATCAAAAATAAAAAATCAATTATATATTTACTCAACAAAAATTACCACACATTCTATCTTATTAAGAATTAAAATAAAAATGATTATAAATAGTATTAAACTTAGGTAGAAATTTTAACATGCATCTAATTATGTTTATTTTTTATTATAATATGATTAATCAAGTATTCATATATATTTTTATGATAAAAATATGTTTATTTTTAAATACATCCATGCATAAGCATGGGGTACAAGCTAATTTATTATAAATTTAATAATTATTATAGTTACTAATAGAAATTTATTATGATTGTGTTTGAATATGAAATATGAAATATAAAATTTGATAAGTATGGTAGTTATTTATAGTTATTTATTAGGTGTAGTATAATAGATTCTCCAATGATATTATTGTATTTTATTGGTCAATGTAGTCATGTGTTGTGTATTAGTAATATATAGAACTATTACTTATGGTAATTATTAATGTATATTTTCATTATGAAATTTGATAATTATGATAATAATTAATATAAATTTATTATTTCCGTATTTGTACATAAAATAGTAAATATGAAGTTTGATAATTATGGTAGTTATTAATAGATATTTATTAGTATGATTTTTTTTTTTTACATAACTATTAAATGTATGTTTTTTTTTGTTGGGAAAAAATAAATATATATTTTATGGTAATTATTAGTAGGATTTTATTATAGATATAAAAATCATCATAGTTACTAATAGAAATTAATTATGATTATGTTTGAATATGAAATATTATAATTATGGTATTTATTAATAGTTATAACATTGTTTTATTTAAATCAAATATAATGTGACAAAATACTAATTAAGGGTTTAAATATATAATTAAATTTGAAATCAATTAAAAAATCAAATGGTGTTTTAACTATTTTTTTTTTTTTTCTAAATATGAATTTGATAATTATGATAGCTATTAATATTTATTAATAATTATTGTTTTTGTATATAGATATTTTAGTATTGGCTATTTATTATGATATCTTGTATATGAAATTATATAATCTAAAAATTTAAAGAATATGTTGTTTTAAAATTCTTATAGAGAGTTAAAATATATAATACAGTTTTAATTAAATTTTATAAATATATATATTATATAATGACATGTGAAATTGGAGACCTCAAAACTTTATTTTGCACAATATTATGAGGTTAACAAAAAGTCAATAAACTTTAGTTCCCTAATATATATAATCCATAATATATAATATTTTTTAAAATATATTTATAATAAATTTATAAAGCTATGTCATTTGTGGAGTCACTAATGGCACAACTATGATGGAAATTAAGAAGGATTAAGATGTATGAAGTTGAAGTTTAGAGGACTTAATTGAACAACAATAATGTTATAGGACTGTAATAAATTTTAGGTAAAGTTAGATAGTATAATTTGTAATTTAGCCATTCATATATATCATAAAATATATTATAGATTATATACATTGATTTACTTACTAGATTTGAAATTGGTTTAAATTTCTTCAAAAAAAAAATATAAATTAAATATATTTTTATTTTATTTTCCTTCTAGAGTTCTAGGCTTCTACCTATGTCATGTGCATGATCTAGTAGATAATGGCTAAGTTCCATCCCAAAACTAATATGGAGAGGCTAGGCTTTGCCGAATATGCCTTCTTTGAATCCATTGATGCTTTTATATCTTTGTTCCTATACCTATACGTCAATGCAAAATTGAACATGAGAAAGAAAAAAAAAGTATACAAAAATAGCTATTTGCCTATTTTGTCTTCCCTCTAGCTATATGCAAAGTGTCGTAGGATCACCGAAAGAAAATAGTCGGATCATGTGCTAAGATCTTAGCAGATCATAAAGAACCTTGAATTTTGGTAAAACAAAGACATTGTGGAAAAATTGGAAACTGACTGAATTTTTTATTTTACAAAGTTGTGAAAAAACATTTGGTTGTACCATAAAGTCATGATCTGTCAAGTAATAGCCTAGTAGGTTCGAAATGCAAGGGAATCCACTTTGAGGAAAAAAAATAAGACCCTGAAAACTCTTATTAAAAGCTTTGCACAACTCCTTTTTTTTTTTTTTTATGGGAAACTCCATTTGTTCTCTGGCGGCTCTAACTGCAAGCCAGGGTGGTCAAAGTACCACCCTAATTTGAAAAAAAAAAAAAAATATATATATATATATATATATTTGTCAAAAAAATGTTATATACGAAATTAATTTATTGTCATTATCCTAATAAAATTTTTGAACACGAACTTGAGAATTACAAAAATTAGGGTTCAACAAAAAGAAGAGTAGTAAGCTATTATTGATTCTAATTTGGGTTAAACATTGATATTAATTTTTTTTTACACACTAATTACAACATTTTACATAAGATTTATTGTAAAAATATTGTAGAAGGGATGGTAATGGGGTGGGGTGGGTCCGAAGGATGGGGTGTTCACCCCCGCCTCACAAGATTTTGTCTTGCCCCATTCCCGGCCCGCCCTGCATGATGGGAAAATTTTCTTGCCACATCCTCGCCTCTTAGGGCCCTACGAAACCCCCCCCCCACCCTGTAACATTCTACGTTTTATTAATTTGTCTTACAACTAGTATAATTTTTTTAATGAAACCTATTTCATTAATAAAAATATACTTGAAATTACAACTAAATTTATCCCATCAAATCAAATAAATTTTTAGAAAAAATTGAATAATTTATCCAAGTGTTTAACAAGACAATTATAAAAACAAAAAAATCTCATAGTATAATACATGACAAAATATAAATGCAAAAAACCACATTGAATAGAATAAAATAAGCTAATAATATATTTGTTTAAATAGTGTGGTTTTAGTGTATGAAAAATTTACAATTATAACCCTTAGAAATGCCGGGTAGGGCGGGAATAGGAAGGGGCGTGACGGGGTAGGTCTAAATAGTTTAAACTCATCTCTACCCCATTCCGTAGTGCGGGGCTAAAATCTTGCCACATTCCCGCCTCACCACTTTTGCGGGGTGGGAAAAACCCGCGCTGAAAATGAGGCAGGGAAAAATTGTCATCCCTATGTTGTGGATGTAGCATTACTCCAAAATTAATTATACCCCCAAACATAGTTCTTAATCTTTTATATGCTTAAATAACAACAATAAATATTAGCCTAAATAACAACAAAAACAATACAAGACCAAACAACATCAAGTTAAAAAATTATTCAACAAAAAATCTATTATAAAAAAAAAAGGACAAAATTTGTAACTCATTCAATTTATTCAATAAAAATAATTTCTAATTTCATTTTTTCTTAAAAAATGATACCAAGAAAAATATTGTGGTTATTTAAATTTCTTAATGACCACTCTAAGTAAAATTCTTAGAACCGCTGCTGCATTTGTTTATAAATTTATTCATCATTTTGGGATTTGGGTAAAACAACATATGATACCTCTGCATATGTACCAAAAGACTTATCTATCTATATCTGTAGTACCTTACAAATGGTTGTCAGATGCTAATACCATGTCGTTTTTTCAAATTATCAAGAAGAAAAAAAAAAGATGCTAATACCATGTCCATTATAAATTGGAATCGGATGGTTCTTATCTAATCTAATCATATAAATGCCACGCAAAGAAACTAACTTTTTATTGACATCCTAAGCTAACTTGGTACGTCATTTTGACTTTTATATTTTAATTAAGAGTAACATCCTTATAACCTTATTCTTATTCCCCACAAGAAATGCCTTATTCAAATCATGGTGTTGGGTTATCAAAAAAAAAGGAAAAAATTATGGTGTTGGACACATGATTGCAGTACTCTTTAAAATTTCTCGTAGTCAAATCAAAGATTCATTACATTCTTCAGATGTTATATAATAATTTAATTGTTGTGTGTATTTTATTTCAATAACCATCTCGATTAAGTGGAGAAGGGACATTCAAAACCAATATAATATACTTTTGAGAACACAAAAAATACAATTTGATCTAAATGTCATTGGAAACATCTACAATTATAACTCACTTTCTCATGTATAAATTCTTTTTTTTTTTTTTTAAATATTACAACATCAGGGTTCATGCCATTTAATTTCATTCTTAAAATCACATAATAGATCTTCTTCACAGACTAACATCATTATTATTAAAAATTAAACAAATAAAACACATCTTCATTAATAAAGATATCTATAAAATCTTGTACATTATCAAAATGAATAAATTCACAACATGATTGACAAATATCTAAGTGGTGACTAACATTTGAAATGCATCATTTTAATTTCAAACCATCTGGGTTGCCATATGACAGCTTAGATGGCACCAATATTAACATTGTAGCCTTCAAAATCAATCATATTAACTTCACAAAAATTAACACATTTAAGACCAAAATTAACAAAAATTCAACAAAAGCGTAAAATTAAGACCAAAATGGTAAGTTGCTCAAAAATATAATTTGGAATAATTTGGGTCGAACCGACAATCTTATGTTGAGTATTGAAGTTTACCAAAGAAAAACAAAATGTTGAGTGTTCGACATGGTGATGACATGGCAGATACAGAATTCACAGTCTGATTGAAAAGTTCCCGATACAGAACAAGCGGTCCCACTCCCAACACACAAATACATATTCTAAGTTCTAATAACCAATCAAACCGAAGAAGAAGAAAACACGGTCCCTACATAGCCACGAAGCTCACCTAGGATCGAGGCGAGAATATATGGAAACCGACACGTGTACTCTATCATTCAAGGAATAAGCTATTTATGAATGGTCTGGCTACCTTCACAGCCGGTAGTCGGTAGCCTCAAGAGTGCAATAAGTACAAAACCAGGACCCCTCTATTTCAACCAAAGCAACCATTTGTTTTTATAGGCAATCTCTCTCTCTCTAATATTCCAAGTCCCTTCCTAAGGAAATTTGAGCACAAACCTGTCTAGTTTCTTTGATTGGTTTGGCTTTTAAGAGCTAGCTGTCTCTCACTCTCAAGTCTGTGTGTTTTGGGCCTCTTTTTATAGTACTGTCTGTGTCATTTTTCTTTGTCGCTGAGGAGAGAGATGACTGGGCCTCTAGAAGCTGAAAGTGTTACCCTTGATCTTCTCAAGAAGAAGATGGCAGAGTTTGCTAAGGAGAGAAACTGGGAACAGTTTCACAGCCCCAGAAACCTCCTTTTGGCTCTGGTATGTAAAATTAACACAAACACAGTCCCCCTCCCTCCTTTGCTTTATTATAAAGCCTTTTGTTTGTATGATCCAAACAAGAGGGAGGGTGACATAGAAATGTATTGTTTGTAGTCTTGTGTATTTGTTTCTTTCACTTTCTTTACGGGATTTTGGAGATTTGACCAAAAGAAATACAACTTGGATTGACAGACAGAGAATTTGAAGTAATGATTTCAATGTTTCAACTATATAATTTTCTAATGGGGGTACCTTTTGCTTGCAAGTGGGCTAGGCTTCCATTATTCTTTTATATATATACTATATATTTCTTATCGTTTTTACTTTTCTTATTTCACGAGTTTAGATGAATGTTTTTTTAACCAGAGTCAAACTTCACCAACTTTGTAATTAAACAGATCTTCCCTTTTGTTTTTATCACAGAAATCTTGGGAACCCCACTTTTATTATCTTGCTTTTTTTTTGCCTCTTCCTTTTCTATATGTAGTAATGTTCTTAAATTAAAAAAAAAAAAAAAAAGAAGAGTAATTTTTTGTTATGATCTTTGATCAGGTTGGTGAAGTTGGGGAACTATCTGAGATATTCCAGTGGAAAGGAGAGGTTCCAAAAGGACTGCCTGGTTGGAAAGAAGAGGAGAAAGTTCACCTGGGTGAAGAGCTTTCTGATGTTTTGCTGTATCTTGTTCAGCTCTCTGACATCTGTGGCATTGATCTTGGCAAAGCTGCTCTCAGAAAGGTTGAACTTAATGCTATCAAATACCCAGTTTCAAAGCAACAAAGCCAGAACACCAACAATAACACCGTGTACAATGGCAATAATGGCACCGAGAGTGGTTGATTCAATGTATTAAAAACGCCCACCTATCTATGCTTATTGGGGATGTTTTAGGTGTTGTAGGAAGTCATGATATGCTTAGAGGCTTTAGGCCAGAACTTTTTAGCAAAGGTTTTCAATTTGTATGAAGTTCATCGCAGTTTTGCATGGACTATGGGAAAAATGTTAACTGGCAACCGGTAAGGGTGGCGCGTTTGGCATTTATTCTCATAGATTTTGTTACTGTTTTGTCAAAGTGAATCAAATCCATCTGACAGATTATAAGAGATTTGATATGGCAGTCATAAATTTTCCTTTTACTTTTTTTCTGATGGCTGTACTCCTCTATCGTTTGCCCCAAAAGGCATGTGACTTTAGCCCTTTTTCCTTTTAAGTCTTTAACTAATTTGAGTTTTCCTTTCACTTCTCAATTTCTTTTAAATTAAACGTATTGAATCGATTAATACACTAAGATTGTCGTTCTTAATTCAAATTAGTGAGTGAATCATGAAGTGGAATCTCTCTCTCTCTCTCTCTCTCTCTCTCTCGTTTGGATTAGGATGAAAAAAAGGAATAGAAAATAATGAGAGAAAAACAACAAAAAAGTGGAGAATAGAAAATTTTTAATATGTCCCTTGTGTGCTTGATTGAGAAGATAGAAAAATGGAATAATGAAAAACATTTTTATTTGATTGGAAAGAAAATTGAAATAATGGAAAATGTAGGATGTTGTACCCCTATTATAAGCACACTAATGCACATAAAATAAAATAAATCAAAACATATTCATCGTCTACCCATAGATTTGACAACTAAGGCACGTAGATGACATTCACGACATAAGAAAGGAGATTACAGTGAGATTTTGTGGGCAACGAATTCAACATCGAGAGATTCGTGGATGATAGGTCAATTAGCATGAGATTTTGGGGATGACGAAGGATAGGGACAACTCAATTGCTACTTGGTGCTTGACTCGGAGGTCTTTTGAAAGGTTAATGCGTAATTTAAGATTTGGGACCCTTTTTCGCCTCTCTTTTTTTCCTTATGGATCCATGGGATTTCTTCTCTATTTTCTCTCCTCTCTTTTTTCTCTCCTGATCCAAACGAAGGAAAACAACATTTTCTCCTCCACCTTTCCATTTCTCCCATTTTCACCCTAACCAAACAAAGTATCTTTGGCCTACAAAGTATCATATTTATTGGAATAATGATAGCCTATGCACTTGATACAACATTTTTTTTTTTCATTTTTTTTGAAAATGAGTTGTTTGAAAAAGATGTACCTAGAAAAAAGTGATTTAAAGAAATTGTCTGTAAAAAAACATAGTTCAAAACTAGAAAATTAAATGGACAATAATCTACAAGTTTCAAACTTATCTTACGATAAGAATAAGATCACCAATATAAAGATGTTTGAAGTGGGGAAGAAATGGAGAAGATATATATGCATTTGAAATAATTATGCCTTCTTTGGTTGTTGTTTTGGAGAAATTATTATTTACACCGGAAGGACTGCTGATGTAGTCCTCCCTAACTAATGAGATGATGTCATTTATGCAAATGAATGTGTGAGCTTCCTAATCAGCATAATGAATAAAAAATAAAAATTACCAGATGATGTTATATTTGCATAAGTAACAGCATTTTATTGATTGGGAGGTCAGGGAGGACCACGTCAACAGTCTTCCTAGTAGACCTAATAATTTCTCGTTTTTTTGACTTGACTAACAAAAAAAATTGTTTTGAGAATCTACTTTGAAATTTCATAGCAATCAAACAACATAATATGCTCAAGAAAATTCAATATCTCCAAAGCTGTGACCACACAAATCAAGGGAAAAAAAAAGGAAAAAAAATGCACATATGGGATTGATGAAAAACTTCTTAATCCATTTTTTCAACATACAACTATAACATCAACAACAAATCTTTAGTCCCATTTTTTTTAGAAGTTTATTTTGAATTCTCAACAAGTTTGTTCAGGTCGGCCATATGTATTTTTTTACCTCCATTATATTCTATTCAAATTCATGCTCTTTGTTTATTCCTTAATTAACATTTTTTTTTAATAAATTATATCGACTAATGCTATTATTGATCTTTCTTTACTGTTTTTTGTTCCCTTAGCTTAAATCAATCCAATCTTTTTCATCGGTTCATTAATTGCTTTACTCTGAATATAACTAAAACATCTCAAGCAAACGCTTCACCATCTTTCTATTAATAAAGGTCACCCTATCTTTAAGCAGATTTATATTAAATCCTATCTTTTTGTGTATTTCCACTTATCTATCTTAATATTATAATTTTAGCTACACTCATTTTATAAATATATTACTTCTTAACAGCCCAACATTTAATACCATATAGCATAGCTAGTGTTATAAAGTTTTACCCTTAGACTAATCCATTTCCTCCTCATGCAATTTCTAAATACTATTAGAAAAATCCCATCAAACCAATATGAGATTAATGAAAACCCATCACAATAAAATCCAACTTCACCTACATAATGTCAATTTTTTTTTTTGCGGTCAAAATTTTAAAAGAGAAACCAAACACATATGAGATTGAAGAAAGCCCATTAGACCTAGACAAAAACCCATCAAACTTAAAAGTTTTAGCCAATGTAGATGCAGGTTAAAGGTGGAAAAAAATTATCTAAATCCCCCCTTTCTATTTTGAGAAAATCTAAACCCATTTAGCTTGCCTATGAATCTTTACCCACCCAATTAAAAGAGTCATATGGGTAAAGATTTATTGGGTAGCCTAATTAAATGAGTAGTAATAGATTACCCATTAATACTCATTTATTTAATTGGTTGTGTACCCATTAATAATTTTTTCCTTAATTGGTTGGGTATCCCCTAGTATTCATTTCCTTAATTGGCTAGGTACCCATTAATATTCATTAATACTCTTCTTTTTTTTTAATTGGTTAGGTACCCATTTTTACTCATTGCTTTAGTTGGTTAGGTACCCATTATTAATACTTTTTTTAAAAAAACTTTGGCAAGGTACCCATTAATTCTTATATCCTAAATTGTAAAGAGTACCCCACCCCCCCCCCCCCCCCCCCAAAAAAAAAAAAAAAAAAAACCTTTCAATTGAAATCTAATGAACCAAAATTGGATCACAGACAAGAAATATAATGTAGATGTAGTGGGAAAATAGCCAAAACACTTAGGGTAGGTTTGGTAGACTATAATAGGCACTATAATATAATAGTTATTCCTATAGTTTAGCTCTTCAGTAATTTGATTATGTTTTTATTATAGGAAATAGTCATTCCGAACATATATGATGGTAAGTTTCTCATGTCGACTAGGGCTTTTTCTCTTAGCCGCACGTAGAATATTTTCCCTAACCTAGTTTAGGGTTTCTTTTCCCTTCACGTCTCCAGACTAATAGGATGTTGTGTTTAGTCTGTGTGGTGCTCTGCTGAATCATTTTTTGCTGCAAACTATCCTCATGGCTAGACTGGAAGATTTGAGGGCACATTTTACCCTTATAGAGGACAAAGAAAGGGGTGTGGATGTCCTAAACCAAGAGGATGTGGTGGTTCATCGGTTGGCAGGGAGATTTTTAACAAAAAGAGTGCTAAATGTCGATGCGGTGGCTTGCACCTTCAAGCCACTGTGGAAGCCTGCAGGTGAGATGACTCGGGTGATAATGTGCTGGTATTTGAGTTTGACGACATCATGGACCTTGAACGAGTGCTCAAATACAAGCCCTGGTCCTATGACAAAAGCTTAATAGCTTTCCAAAGGGTTCACAACATTGAATTGATACCATACGTGGAGTACAATAAGGTAACGTTTTGGGTGTAGTTTCACAATATACCTTTGAAGAACTTGACCCATGAAACTGAAGAAGCAATAGGTAACTCAATTGGGAAAGTGGTTCAGGTGACTGACCTAGAAGATGACGGTGCGGGCGGCGAGTTCTTAAGAGCCTGAGTAACCATGGATATTTCTAAGCCCCTTTCGCAGTGTTCAAAACTAAGATCAGATGGAAAACAAATAGGGTTGGCGGGACTCAAATACGAACGCCACCCTAATTTCTGTTATTGGTGCGGACGTGTTACTCATGGGGAGCGGGACTATGAAGTATGGCTGAGGGGAAGAGGGAAGTTGAGAAGGGAGGATCAACAATACAGAGAGTGGTTGAGGATGGAACCAATTTGTCAAGGTAGAAAAACAGTGGTTGTTATGTAAAGGAATGCTCGCAATTAGCCGCCGTGGTGAAAGAAAAGCCAACCAAGCCAAAGTAAAGAGAACTCAGTTCCAAGTCGGGATGGTGAATACCATGATGCACAATCTGCGATAGAGGCTAAGCATTATATGGACAACGTTGAGGCTTTCAGGGAAGGTCATACTCGAGTGGTCTGTGAACATGTTGAAGGACAAAGCAGTGCATTTTCAGGGGGGCTAATTATGAAACAAACCAACCCTAGCCATGAAGTGAGATTGGATGAAGAGGTTGTTGGCTTGTCACTCCAGGAAAAATGCATCCCATCAGGGAGAGGTAGGTTCGAATACTCCCCACAAAAATCCCCAGCCCCCATCAGCCCGAGGCTCAATCCAATCCCATTGCAAGATTGCACAAATAGCATTACCATTCTAATCCACAAATATCCATTAGAACCTGGAAGAAGTTGGCCTGTGAACCAAGTAACCTAATTCCAAACTTTACTCCTATGGTTATTAACAGAAGACCTAGCATTGAACTATTAGATATGAAGGAAGGGAAAAAATTATGTTTGATAGATTGTAGCTATTCTGACAAAGAAAATTTGAAGGTGGTGGCTAGTTCCCAGCACCACTAAGCCCAATGAGTTGCCTTAGCTAGGACTGTTATGGGCTTGGGAACTCATAGACAGAAGATGAACTAATTACGTTGGTACGTAACAAAGATCCCAAGCTGATTTTTTTAATGGAAACTAAGGTTGAGAAATCAGTTTTAGTAAGAATTGGTAAAAAGATACAATATGCTAATCTTTTTGTGGTTCCACATCATAATACTAAGGGTGGTTTAGCTTCTTCTTGGGCTGCTGATTATAATGTGGATGTTCAATCTTTTTTAGAGAATCATATTGATGCCATTATTGACTATGGAGTTCATGATGCTTGGCAATTCACAGGTTTCTACGGAGACCCTAAGACCGACAGTCGAGAAAACTCCTGGTCCATGCTCAGAACGTTGAGTACTCGGTTCACTCTTCCTTGTATGTGTATTGGTGATTTTAATGAAATCTTATATGCATATGAGAAATATGGATGGCTTGATAGATCGAAAAGACAAATGCAGGGTTTTCAAGATGTTCTTGATTTTTGCATGTTGAAGGATTTGGGGTATAATGGCTTTCCATTACATGGTGTTATAAGCACCCAAGAAATCAGAATGTGTGAATCCAGCTGGATAGAGGGGTGGCTACCATTGGCTGGATTTTAAATTAAACATATTGAATCGATGAGTACACTAAAATTGTTGTTCTTAATTCAAATTAGTGAATGAATCATGAAGTGGAATCTTCTCTCTCTCTCTCTCTCTCTCTCTCTTGTTTGGATTAGGATGGAAAAAAGGGATAGAAAATGATGAGAGGAAAACGACAAAAAAGTGGGGAATAGAAAATTTTTAATATGTCCCTTGTGTGCTTGATTGAGAAGATAGAAAAATGGAATAATGTAAAACATTTTTATTTGATTGGAAAGAAAATAGAAATAATGGAAAATGTAGGTTGTTGTACCCCTATTATAAGCACACTAATGCACATAAAATAAAATAAATCAAAACATATTCATCGTCAACCCATAGATCTGACAACCAAGGCACGCAGATGACATTCACGACATAAGGAAGGAGATTACAGTGAGATTTTGTGGGCAACAAATTCAACATCAAGAGATTCGTGGATGATAGGTCAATTAGCATGAGATTTTGGGGATGACGAAGGATAGGGACAACTCAATTGCTACTTGGTGCTTGACTCGGAGGTCTTTTGAAGGGTTAATGCGTAATTTAAGATTTGGGACCCTTTTTCTCCTCTTTTTTTTTTTTTTTTTCCTTATGGATCCATGGGATTTCTTCTCTATTTTCTCTCCCCTCTTTTTTCTCTCCTAATCCAAACAAAGGAAACAACATTTTCTCCTCCACCTTTCCATTTCTCCCATTTTCACCCCAACCAAACAAAGTATCTTTGGCCTACAAAGTATCATATTTATTGGAATAATGATAGCCTATGCACTTGATACAACATTTTTTTTTTCATTTTTTTGAAAATGAGTTGTTTGAAAAAGATGTACCTAGAAAAAAGTGATTTAAAGAAATTGTCTGTAAACAAACATAGTTCAAAACTAGAAAATTAAATGGACAATAATCTACAAGTTTCAAACTTATCGTACAATAAGAATAAGATCACCAATATAAAGATGTTTGAAGTGGGGAAGAAATGGAGAAGATATGCATTTGAAATAATTATGCCTTCTTTGGTTGTTGTTTTGGAGAAATTATTATTTATACCAGAAGGACTGCTGATGTAGTCCTCCCTAACTAATGAAATGATGTCATTTATGCAAATGAATGTGTGAGCTTCCTAATCAGCATAAGGAATAAAACATAAAAATTACCAAATGATGTCATATTTGCATAAGTAACAGCATTTTATTGATTAGGAGGTCAGGGAGGACCACGTCAACAGTCTTCTTGGTAGACCTAATAATTTCTAGTTTTTTTTTTACTTGACTAACAAAAAAAAATTGTTTTGAGAATCTACTTTGAAATTTCATAGCAATCAAACAACAGAATATGCTCAAGAAAATTCAATATCTCCAAAGCTATGACCACACATATCAAGGGCAAAAAAAGGAAAAAAATGCACATATGGGATTGATGAAAAACCTCTTAATCCATTTTTTCGACATACAACTATAACATCAACAACAAATCTTTAGTCCCATTTTTTTTAGAAGTTTATTTTGAATTCTCAACAAGTTTGTTCAGGTAGGCCATATGTATTTTTTTACCTCCATTATATTCTATTCAAATTCATGCTCTTTGTTTATTCCTTAATTAACATTTTTTTTTAATAAATTATATCGACTAATGCTATTATTGATCTTTCTCTACTGTTTTTTGTTCCCTTAGCTTAAATCAATCCAATCTTTTTCATCGGTTCATTAATTGCTTTACTCTGAATATAACTAAAACATCTCAAGCAAACGCTTCACCATCTTTCTATTAATAAAGGTCACCCTATCTTTAAGCAGATTTATATTAAATCCTATCTTTTTGTGTATTTCCACTTATCTATCTTAATATTATAATTTTAGCTACGCTCATTTTATAAATATATTACTTCTTAACAGCCCAACATTTAATACCATATAGCATAGCTAGTGTTATAAAATTTTACCCTTAGACTAATCCATTTCCTCCTCATGCAATTTCTAAATACTATTAGAAAAATCCCATCAAACCAATATGAGATTAATGAAAACCCATCACAATAAAATCCAACTTCACCTACATAATGTTAATTTTTTTTGCGGTCAAAATTTTAAAAGAGAAACCAAACACATATGAGATTGAAGAAAGTCCATTAGACCTAGACAAAAACCCATCAAACCTAAAAGTTTTAGCCAATGTAGATGCAGGTTAAAGGTGGAAAAAAATTATCTAAATCCCCCCTTTCTATTTTGAGAAAATCTAAACCCATTTAGCTTGCCTATGAATCTTTACGCACCCAATTAAAAGAGTCATATGGGTAAAGATTTATTGGGTAGCCTAATTAAATGAGTAGTAATAGATTACCCATTAATACTCATTTATTTAATTGGTTGTGTACCCATTAATAATTTTTTCCTTAATTGGTTGGGTGTCCCCTAGTATTCATTTCCTTAATTGGCTAGGTACCCATTAATATTCATTAATACTTTTTTTTTTTTTTTTGGTAATTGGCTAGGTACCCATTTTTACTCATTGCTTTAGTTGGTTAGGTACCCATTATTAATACTTTTTTTTTTTAAAAATTTGGCAAGGTACCCATTAATTCTTATATCCTAAATTGTAAAGAGTACCTCCCCCCCCCCCCCCAAAAAAAAAAAAAACCTTTCAATTGAAATCTAATGAACCAAAATTGGACCACAGACAAGAAATATAACATAGTTGTAGTGGGAAAATAGCCAAAACACTTAGGGTAAGTTTGGTAGACTATAATAGGCACTATAATATAATAGTTATTCCTATAGTTTAGCTCTTCAGTAATTTGATTATGTTTTTATTATTGGAAATAGTCATTCCTAACATATATGACGATAAGTTTCTCATGTCGACTAGGGCTTTTTCTCTTAGTCGCATGTAGAATATTTTCCCTAACCTAGTTTAGTGTTTCGTTTCCCTTCACGTCTCCAGACTGATAGGATGTTGTGTTTAGTCTGTGTGGTGCTCTACTGAATCCTTTTCTACTGCAAACTATCCTCATGGCTGGACTGGAAGATTTGTGGGCACGTTTTACCCTTACAGAGGATGAAGAAGGGGGTGCGGATGTCCTAAACCAAGAGGATGTGGTGGTTCATCAGTTGGCAGGGAGGTTTTTAACAAAAAGAGTGCTAAATGTCGATGCGGTGGCTTGCACCTTCAAGCCACTATGGAAGCTTGCGGGTGAGATGAAGATTTGTGACTCGGGTGATAATGTGCTGGTATTTGAGTTTGACGACATTATGGACCTTGAAAAAGTGCTCGAATACGAGCCCTGGTCGTATGACAAAAGCTTAATAGCTTTCCAAAGGGTTCACGACATTGAACTGATACCACACGTGGAGTACAATAAGGTAACATTTTGGGTGTAGTTGCATAATATACCTTTGAAGAACCTAACCCATGAAACTGGTGAAGCAATAGGTAACTCAATTGGGAAAGTGGTTCAGGTGACTGACCTAGAAGATGACGGTGCGGGCGGCAAGTTCTTGAGAGCCTGAGTAACCATGGATATTTCTAAGCCCCTTCTGCGGTGTTCAAAACCGAGATCAGATGGAAAACAAATAAGGCTGGTGGGACTCAAATATGAACACCTCCCTAATTTCTGTTATTGGTGCGGATGTGTTACTCATGGGGAGCGAGACTGTGAAGTATGGCTGAGGAGATGAGGGAAGTTGAGAAGAGAGGATCAACAATACAAAGAGTGGTTGAGGACGGAACCAATTCGCCAAGGTAGAAAAACAATGGTTGTTATCTAAAGGAATGCTCGCAATCAGCCACCGTGGGGAAAGAAAAGCCAACCAAGCCAAAGTAAAGAGAACTCGGTTCCAAGTTGGGGTGGTGAATACCATGATGCACAATCTGCGATAGAGGCTAAGCATTATATGGACAACTTTGAGGCTCTTAGGGAAGGTCATACACTCATACTCGAGTGGTCTGTGAACATGTTGAAGGGCAAAGCAGTGCATTTTCAGGGGGGCTAATTATGAAACAAACCAACCCGAGCCATGAAGTGAGATTGGATGAAGAGGTTGTTGGCTTGTTACTCTAGGAAAAATGCATCCCATCAGGGAGAGGTAGGTCTGAATACTCCCCACAGAAATCCCCAGCCCCCTTCAGCCCAAGGCTCAATCCAATCCCATTGCAAGATTGCACAAACAACATTACCAATTCTAATCCTCAAATATCCATTAGAACCTGGAAGAAGTTGGCCTGTGAACCAAGTAACCCAATTCCAAACTTTACTCCTATGGTTGTCGACAGAAGACCTAGCATTGAACTATTAGATATGAAGGAAGGGAAAAAATTATGTTTGCCAGATTGTAGCTATCTTGACAAGGAAAATTTGAAGGTGGTGGCTGGTTCCTAGCACCACCGAGCCCAATGAGTTGCCTTAGCTAGGACTATCGTGGGCTTGAGAACTCATAGACAGAAGATGAACTAGTTACGTTGGTACGTAACAAAGATCCCAAGTTGATTTTTTTAATGGAAACTAAGGTTAAGAAATCAGTTTTAGTAAGAATTGGTAAAAAGATACAATATGCTAATCTTTTTGTGGTTCCACGTCATAATACTAGGGGTGGTTTAGCTTTTTCTTGGGCTACTGATTCTAATGTGGATGTTCAATCTTTTTCAGAGAACCATATTAATGCCATTATTGACTATGGAGTTGATGACGCTTGGCAATTCACAGGTTTCTATGGAGACCCTAAGACCGACAGTCGAGAAAACTCCTGGTCCATGCTCAGAATGTTGAGTACTCGGTTCAGTCTTCCTTGTATGTGTATTGGTGATTTTAATGAAATCTTATATGCAGATGAGAAATATGGATGGCTTGATAGATCGAAAAGACAAATGCAGGGTTTTCAACATGCTCTTGATTTTTGCATGTTGAAGGATTTGGGGTATAATGGCTTTCCATTTACATGGTGTAATAAGCGCCCAAGAAATCAGAATGTGTGAATTTGGCTGGATAGAGGGATGGCTACCATTGGCTGGATTTTGAGATTTCCTTCCTCTAGAATCCACCATTTGGATGCTTTTTACCCTGATCACAAGCCTATTCTCCTAAACCTAGATTGAAAAATAAACCAGTTTTATAAAAAAGGGCACCCTTTCCAATTTAAAGCCATGTGGTTAAAGGACAAGTCCTGTGAAGAGGTGTTTTGTGATTCTTGGGGAGAGGGGATGACCTAAGCCATGGCGTGGGGTTTCAACAGCAAAGTTTTGGCTTGCCAGACAAATCTCAGAGTATGGAATAAGAAGACTTTTTGCCATGTTAGAAATTCTCTGAAGCAAAAATTAGCTAAGTTGAAGTTAGAAGGGGAAAGTGAAGGGTATAGAAACAATCCTTCTCGAATTCAGGCTTTACGAGATGGCATTCAGCAATTACAAGCAAAAGAGAAGTGTATGTGGAAGCCAAGATCCATAAACAGGTGGCTCAAGGAAGGGGACAGGAACACAAAATATTTTTATTGTAGAGCTAACCAAAGGAATCAGTGGAATTGATTGCAAGATTAGAAGATGACAATGGTATGTAGGTTGAAGATGAGTCTAGTTTGGGGAAGGTGGTGGAAGGGTATTTTGATTAAATTTTCACCAGTTCAAATTCGAATGGCTTTGACACTATCCTGAGTGGTATTCAAAGCATTGTTGGGGTGGAGTCGATCGATCAGGCAGATGGAGATTTCCAAGCAAGTGAGGTCAAAGAAGCTCTCAATCAAA
The DNA here is from genome assembly GCA_032878915.1 of Castanopsis chinensis. NCBI lineage: Eukaryota > Viridiplantae > Streptophyta > Magnoliopsida > Fagales > Fagaceae > Castanopsis > Castanopsis chinensis. Next base: position 44,838,646 of record JAVQMG010000132.1, read on the forward strand.
TGGCCCCCCTCACGACTCCTGACCCTGATGGTATGTCCCCTATTTGCTATCAATCTTTCTGGCACATTGCGGGGGAAGATGTGACCGCAGTGGTACTTCAAGCTTTAAGCTCAGGTATTGTCCCAGATTCGATAAATGCTACTTTCATCACTCTCATACGCAAAATTAAAAATCCCAAGAAAGTTTCAGATTTTAGGCCCATAAGCTTGTGTAATGTCATTTATAAACTTATTGCTAAAGTGGTGGCTAACCGTTTGAAAAAGATTTTAGCTAATTCTATGACAGATTCTCAGAGTGCTTTCCTTTCGGGCCGATTGATATCTGATAACATACTTGTGGCTTTTGAGACTCTCCATTATTTGAAGAGAAAAACACAAGGCAAGATGGGATTTATGGCTCTTAAGCTAAATTTGAGTAAAACATATGATCGGGTGGAGTGGGGATTCTTGGTGGCAATAATGCAACACTTGGGGCTTGGGGAGAGGATGAGAAGAATTATTATGTCATGCCTTAAATCCATGTCTTACTTTATCCTTCTTAATGGGCAGCCAGTTGGAAGCATTAAACCCTCTAGGGGGCTTCGCCAAGGTGACCCTCTATCACCATACCTGTTTCTCTTATGTGCCATGGGTATACAAGGATTATTGCAAAAGGTAGAGGAAGAGGGTAGCATAAAGGAAGTGGCTATTAGTAGATATGGTCCTCAAGTATCTCACTTATTCTTTACTGATTATAGTGTCCTCTTTTGCCGTGCTACTGAGGTTGAATGTCAGAGGGTTCTGGATATTTTGGCTATTTATGAAAGGGGAACAGGTCAAAAAATCAATAAAGAAAAAACAAATATTTTTTTCAATTCCAATACCCTTCAACAAACCCAAATTCGCATCCAAAATTATTGGGAGTTCCAACGATCAGACAATATGAAAAATACTTAGGTTTGCCAGAATAGTGGGGAGGGAGAAAAAAAGGAGCTTTATTTACCTTAAGAACAGGGTGTGGAAGAAATTACAGGGGTGGAAAGAAAAGTTATTATCCATAGCAAGTAGGGAAGTCCTTATTAAAGCTGTTATTCAAGCCATCTCAAAATATACTGTGGGGGCAGAAACGTTAAAATGACTGTATGGGCCTTGAGCCTGGTCCGAGGACACCGTTCCGCCCAAGAAGCCAGGAGAAGGGAGGAGATTACCAAAACCCAAAGGCCCAGAGGCCCATCGATCAGGTCACTGCCCGCTTGGTAGTGTCCGAGGAGAGCATGGCCTCGGACAATAGAGGCATGGGCCAAGAGACGCGACATAATACCCATGGAGGAGCTGCTGAAGCTCAGTAAGTCACACGGAATTCCCATAGGATGCCGAGGATGAGGACAAGTGGAACGTGCGCAGTATAAAACTGCTGCCACCGCATTAAAAGCCTCCCACCTACCCGCCTGGCTGCATTAATGGATAAATGACTTCTAAGGGGACGGTGGTCAGCCTTATAAGCATAGGGGAGCGTTTTCAGGGAAAAGACAGGTGGGAACCAGAGATTGGGAGTATAAATAGAGAAGGAGGAACCACTAGAAGGGCCTCGGTTTTTCTCCCAAGAAAAAGGAAGGCTCACTCTCTCTCTCTCCTCCCAATGAACAGAAAGGCAACAAGTGAATAAACTCCTCGGCTCACATCCGAGGAGAGAAAGAGACCGCCCATCGATCCGCTACATGCATGAAGTGGACTTAGTCCTTACCTCATGGCCTCCTGAAGCCCCAAGAAGTCTAGGCTTTAAGCCCATTCTCTACAAATTCTATTGTAAAGGCCCCTTGGGCCGGCCCGATTACGCCTTTGGGCCCAAGGCCAACTTTGTGCCCTTACAATTGGCGCCGTCTGTGGGAAGCCTTGACAAAAGGGACAAGAAGTACCATGGAAGGTTCAGGTTCACGTCACGTGAAGTCTAGGGGGTCCCAGCGTGAGGACCAATTTACGTGATTAGAGCGAGAGGGAGAGCGCGAAGCTAGCGTGCGCACTGAACATACGCGCAGGAGGAGCCATGCACGCGATGGAAGTAGAGCCTCCCTTGAAAAAAGCGTCGAGACCATGCAAAGGAAGGTTGACCATCTGAGAAAGAAGCTGCGCCGGGAGAAACAAAGGCGCACACCATCCCCTTCAAACCAGTCTTCAGCGGATGCTAGCAGTAGCTCCGACAGTTCCAGGTCGAGGACCCCCCCTTGCGAGTCCTCTTCCCAGGAGGACGAACACCGTCGCCAGCCTAAGGATAAGAGGACGTCCTCCAGAGGCCTGGCCAATAATGCACTTAGCAAGGCGCTGCACCAGATTTCCAAGTCACCCTTCACTCGGAGAATTGAGAAAGGAAAACTTCCAAGGCGGTTCACTTAGCCAACCTTCACAATTTACAACAAGAGAACGGACCCAGTGGAACATGTGAGCTACTTCAGCCAGAGGATGGCGGTGCACTCGAAGAATGAGACCTTGATGTGCAAGGTCTTCCCTTCCAACCTAGGACCCGTCGCGATGAGATGGTTCAACGGCCTAAAGGCGGGCTCTGTCAACTCCTTCGCGGAGCTCACCAGGGCATTTGGCTCGCGGTTCATCACGTGCAGCAAGATCCCTCGGCCTCTAGATTCACTGTTGTCCATGGCCATGAGAAAGGGAGAGACCCTCAGGGCATATACCGACAGATATTGGGAGATGTACAACGAAATCGATGGGGACTTCGACGAAGTTGCCATAAGTACCTTCAAGGTTGGCCTTCCAAACAAGCATGACCTGAGGAAGTCACTGACCAGGAGGTCTGTCAAGAGCGTGCGTCGCCTCATGGACCGCATTGACGAGTACACGCAGGTAGAGGAGGATCAATTACAAGTGAAGGCCAGGGCGAAGGTTATCCCTCAAGAAAGGAGGGATTTTAGGTCGAACGGATATAGCAATAGTAGACCGAGAAGAGAGTTCGTTGGGCAACCTCGTCGGACGCCAACACATGTGGTTGGCGTTGTGTTTCGCGAACCCATACAGCGGGTGTTTGGGAAAATCCGTCACGAGCCCTATTTCAGGTGGCCCAGCAAAATGATAGGTGATCCCGCGAAGCGTAACCAAAGCCTCTACTGCCAGTACCATCAAGAGCACGGCCATACGACTGAGAACTGTAAGAGTTTACAGTACTACCTAGAACAGCTGACGAAGAAGGGAAAGTTAAGACAGTTCGTGCACGAGCGTGAGGGGCAGAGAGAACACCCTAGGCTGGCAAGCCAGGGCCACCATGCCTCGAGGCCTCCTCTGGGAACCATCAACGTCATTCTCGTTGCTCCCGGAAGGACTAGCTCGCGCCCTTCCAGGGTGATGGCTGTGGCGCAAGCCCATGCTAGGGGCTCTAGCTCTGAGCTGAAGAAGATTAAGGGCAATAAGCCGCCCACACTGGCCTTCTCGGAGGCAGACAAGGAAGGGACCATCCAACCACGATGACGCACTAGTTATAATGTTAAGGATTGGAGGTTACGATGTAAAGAGGGCTATGGTAGACCAAGGAAGTGGCGCAGACATTATGTACCTCGACCTGTACAAGGGCCTGAACCTGAGGGAAGAGGACCTCTCGGCCTACGACTCGCCACTGATAAGCTTCGAGGGAAAGATAGTGATCCCCAAAGGGCAGATCAGATTGCCTGTGCAGTCAGGTCCAGCGGTGGTAGAAGTGGATTTCATTGTGGTAGACGCCTACTCCCCTTACACGGCCATCGTAGGGAGACCCTGGCTGCACGCCCTAGGGGCCGTCTCCTCCACTCTCCACGCTAAGGTGAAGTTCCCTTTCGACGGCCAAGTCGAGGAAATTATTGGGAGTCAATCCGCAGCCAGGCAGTGCCTGACCGCCGCAATTCTGCGCAGGCCGGACCCCGAACCCCCGGCTCCGGTTACTCCGATCTCATAGCAATTAGCCTCTTCTGCCACCACAGGGGGAACAGTGGCAGAGGAGCCTGCGTGTGAGAGGTTGGACAGGGTCCTCGTAGACAACGACCTAGAGAGGTACTTCCAGATTGGGGCTCAGTTGCCGACCGAAGAAAGGGAAGAGTTGGTCGCGTTCCTGAAAGCGAATCTCGACGTGTTTGCATGGGACGAGCATGAGATGCCTGGGATCGACCCAAACTTCATGTGCCACCACCTGAACGTTAACCCGGCGGCGGTACCGAAGAAGCAACCCCCCCGGCGCTCTTCCGCGGAGCATTTCGAGGCGGTTAAGAAGGAAGTCATTAAACTTAAGAGGGCAGGGGCTATCGAGGAAGTGTTCTATCCCGAGTGGTTAGCACACCCAATCGTGGTGAAAAAGAAAAATGGGAAGTGGAGAGTGTGTGTAGACTTCACGGACCTCAACAAAGCTTGTCCCAAGGACCCTTTTCCGATGCCTCGCATAGACCAGTTGGTAGACGCTACGGTCAGCCATCCTCGGATGAGCTTCCTGGACGCCTTTCAAGGGTATCACCAGATACCTTTGGCTTTAGGAGACCAAGAGAAAACCGCTTTCATCACCCCCACCGGCAATTACCATTACAAGGTGATGCCCTTCGGCCTCAAGAATGAAAGGGCTACCTACTAGAGGATGATGACCCGGATGTTCAAGGCACAATTAGGAAAGACCATCGAGGTATACATGGATGATATGGTCATGAAGAGCAGGGTCATATCGGAACATGTGGTCGACCTGGACAGCACATTCCAGACGTTGCGGGAACACAAGCTGCACTTGAACGCCTCTAAATGCTCCTTCGGAGTAGGGTCCGGTAAATTCCTGGGCTATATGCTTACTCACAGAGGTATTAAGGCCAACCCCAAACAGATCTCTGCAATCTGTAACCTGCAACTACCTCGGAACCCGAAGGAGGTCCAAAGGCTAGCTAGAATGACGGCTGCCCTTAGTAGGTTCATCTCCCGATCTGCGGATAGGTGCCGACCCTTCTTCCAGCTGCTGAACAAGTGGAAGGGATTTGAATGGACCGAGGAGTGCTCCTCGGCCTTCCAACAGCTGAAGGAATACCTCTCTCAACCACCCATTATGTCCCGCCTTGACCCAAACGAGGTGCTGTTTGCATACCTAGCTGTGGCCGCCCACACCGTTAGCTTGGTTCTGATACAGGATGACGACGGTATACAAAGACCAGTCTACTACGTGAGCAAGTCCCTGCAGGAGGCCGAGATCCGGTATTTACCGTTGGAAAAGACAATTCTGGCCATAGTACACGCGACTCGCCGGTTCCCACACTATTTTCAATCTTATACAGTCGTCGTGCTGACCCAACTCCCACTTAAGTCTGTGCTGCGGAGTGTCGACTATTCCAGCAGAATTGCCAAATGGGGAACCTTTTTGGGGGCCTTTGACATCAAGTACCTGCCTCATTCATCTGTGATGGGGCAAGTCTTAGCTGACCTGGTGGCGGAGTTCACTGAGCCTTCCCTAGAGGAAGGCCTAGGGGAACGTAGCTTGGGGGAAAGGCAAGTCGGCATAGCCTCGTGCTAGAAGCCCCCAGTATGGGAAGTTTACGTAGACGGGGCCTCCAATCAGAGAGGTTCGAGCGCTGGGATAGTCTTGATATCTCCAGACGGGGTCGTCATTGAAAAGTTCCTGAGTATAGCATTCCCAGCTACCAACAATGAGGCCGAGTACAAAGCCTTGCTGGTGGGGGTGGATATGGTTTGGAAACTGGGAGGAAAGGCGGTGCGAGCATTCTCAGACTCGCAGCTGGTGGTCGGCCAAATGGCAGGGCTTTGGAGGCTAGGGAACCGAGAATGCAAAGGTATTTAGCCCGCGCCAAGCAACTGCAAGCCAGGTTCGAGTCCTTCGCATTGTCATATATCTCCAGAAGCAGAAACACCCATGCAGATTCGTTGGCCACACTCGCAACCTCCTCGGCGAATGGCCTTCCTCGGATCATTCTCGTTGAGGATCTACTCAGGCCAGCCAGCCCGGGTTGTCAGGCCATCCGGGTCCAACAAGTCAGAGCGGGGCCCAGCTGGATGGACCCCATAGTGTCTTTCCTTCAACACGACACACTGCCAGAGGAGAAGTCTGAGGCCCACAAGGTCTGTAGGAAGGCTCCTTGGTTCTGGCTGTCCAAGGACAAGTAACTCTATAAATGCTTGTTTTCGGGGCCCTACCTATTATGTGTGCACCCGGAAGAGACGGAGCAGCTCTTGGAGGAATTGCATGAAGGCATTTGCGGTAGTCATACGGGCGGGAGGTCGTTAGCTCATAGGGCCCTCACACAGGGGTACTGATGGCCGAATATGTAAAGGAAGGCGCAGGAGTACGCTAGGAAATGCGATCAATGTTAGAGGCTTGCCCCCAACATTCACCAGCCTGGCGGGGTCCTCAAACCGTTGGTTAGCCCTTGGCCGTTTGCGCAGTGGGGCTTGGACATAGTGGGACCGTTCCCGAGGGCGGCGGGCAACAAGCAGTGGCTGCTCGTCGGGACAGACTATTTCACTAAGTGGGTGGAGGCCGAGCCACTCTCGAACATCCGGGACGTAGATGCAAAAAGATTCGTATGGAAGAACATCATCACCAGATTTAGGATCCCACGTACGCTAATCTCTGATAATGGACTGCAGTTCGACAACAAAGCCTTTAGGGAGTACTGTGGGGACTTCGGCATCACAAACAGGTACTCCACCCCAGCCTACCCGCAGGAGAACGGACAAGCCGAAGCGGTCAGCAAGTCGATAGTCAATGGGCTCAAGAAAAGACTAGACGACGCAAAGGGCAGATGGGTAGATGAGGTACCACATGTGTTGTGGACCTACCGAACCACGCCGCGAAGGTCCACGGGGGAGACCCCTTTCGCGATGACGTATGGCGCCGAGGCCGTGATCCTAGTGGAGATGGGGTTTCCGACGACGAGGGCACAGTCTTTCACCTCAGACGCTAATAACGACATGCTGCTGAAGGGGCTGGACTTGGTGGAAGAAAGGCGGGAAAACGCTATAGTCAGGCTAGCTTGCTACCAGCAGAAGCTCAAGCGGGGGTACGACTCCCGCGTACGATCCAGGCCTCTCGCTCAGGGGGACCTGGTTTTGAAAAAAGTCGTCGAGACCGCTAGGGATCTATCGTGGGGAAAATTAGGACCAAAATGGGAGGGACCCTACCGCATAACCTCCGTGGCCGCCGTGGGGTCATATTATCTAGCCGACTTGGAGAACAAACTTGTAAAACAACCCTGGAATGTAAATAACCTTCGAAGGTATTACTACTAATGAAAGGCATGCCTGCCCTGTATTCGGATATCATTGTGTTATACTGATTGTTAATACTATAATCTCTATCACTTTTTATTAAATGTTAATGTCAACCCAGGCTAAGCCAGATCCTCGGACCTTCTGCCTTGGGAAAATTTAACATACAATCAATTCTTTTTAAGTGTTAATGTCAACTTGGGCTAAGCCAGGTCCTCAGACCTTCTGCCTTAGGAAACTTTAACACACATATCACTTTTTATTAAATGTTAATGTCAACCTAGGCTAACCCAGGTCCTAGGACCTTCTGCCTTTGGAAAATTTAACATACAATCAATTTTTTTTAAATGTTAATGTCAACCTAGGCTAAGCTAGGTCCTCGGACCTTCTGCCTTGGGAAAATTTAACATACAATCAATTCTTTTTAAATGTTAATGTCAACCTAGGCTAAGCTAGGTCCTCGGACCTTCTGCCTTGGGAAAATTTAACATACAATCAATTCTTTTTTGTGTTAATGTCAACTGGGGCTAAGCCAGGTCCTCAGACCTTCTGCCTTAGGAAAATTTAACACACATATCACTTTTTATTAAATGTTAATGTCAACCTAGGCTAAGCCAGGTCCTTGGACCTTCTGCCTTGGGAAAATTTAACATACAATAAATTCTTTTTAAGTGTTAATGTCAACTGGGACTAAGTCGGGTCCTCAAACCTTCTGCCTTAGGAAAATTTAACACACATATCACTTTTTATTAAATGTTAATGTCAACCTAGGCTAAGCCAGGTCCTCGCACCTTCTGCCTTGGAAAAATTTAACATACAATCAATTCTTTTTAAGTGTTAATGTTAACTGGGGCTAAGCCAGGTCCTCAGACCTTCTGCCTTAGAAAACTTTAACACACATATCACTTTTTATTAAATGTTAATGTCAACCTAGGCTAAGCCAGGTCCTCGGACCTTCTGCCTTGGAAAAATTTAACATACAATCAATTCTTTTTAAGTGTTAATGTCAACTGGGGCTAAGCCAGGTCCTCAGACCTTCTGCCTTAGGAAAATTTAACACACATATCACTTTTTATTAAATGTTAATGTCAACCTAGGCTAAGCTAGGTCCTCAGACCTTCTGCCTTGGGAAAATTTAACATACAATCAATTCTTTTTAAGTGTTAATGTCAACTGAGGCTAAGTTAGGTCCTCAGACCTTGCCTTAGGAAAATTTAACACACATATCACTTTTTATTAAATGTTAATGTCAACCTAGGCTAAGCCAGGTCTTCGAACCTTCTGCCTTGGGAAAATTTAACATACAATCAATTCTTTTAAGTATTAATATCAACCTTGGCTAAGTCAGGTCCTCGGACCTTCTGCCTTGAGAAAATTTAACACGATTCAATTTTTATTAAGTGTTAATGTCAATTTTATTCACTAAGTGTTGGTGTCAACTTTATCTAGCCTTGGCTAAGCCTCAACACGGATCAATTTTTATTTAAGTGCCAGTATCACACTTATTCTCTTTAAGTATTAACGCCGACCTAGGCCACGCCAAATTTCTGCCTTGGGAAACTTCACACTGAACACATTGCCTGTCTTTCGTTAGATAAATTTGAGGCACATTTTGCCTTTCCCTAAGCACGCGAGTCCTTAGTACGTTCTCATTTTTATCTAAGTGTTAACAGAGGAAACTTATCTAAGTGTTAACGGAAGCCTAAGTTAGGCTAGAATGTTAAGCCTTAGTACGTTTTCATTTTTATCTAAGTGTTAACGGAAGCCTAAGTTACGTTAGAATCCCGGACCAACTGCTTTGGGCTAAATCTCTTGCGCAAACAGAGGAAACTTATCTCAAACTTTCACATGCAAAGTAACTACTCACAAGGAAATCGGAAATAAAAATAGTTCATGATCATAAATAAAATAGTTACAGATAAAATGCTAAAACCTTCACAAAAGAAATTGAAACAAGAATGTCCTTTAAACAAAAACAAAAGAGCTCCTGCAGAAAAGGAGAAAGAGACTAGCAGCTCAAGCCTTGGTTGTCGGTGGGAGATCCTCCTTGGGCGCTTCGCCATCCAGGATGACTTGGTCCTCTGCTCCTCTTGCCTCTAGTGGAGGGTCACCCTGGCCGCCTTGCTTGCCTTGGCCCTCTTTGGCTTGCTTTCCCGGAGGAACGACCTGGCCAGGATCCGAGGAGGCAAAAGGAAGGGTTGGGGCCACGAAAGAAGTGGGGGTGGCCGCGGCGGGAGGAGCATCGAATTCGCGGATATCCGGGGTATACCACACGTTCTCGACCCTCCTCAATTCGGAGGAAGAAGGGGCGCCCGCCGCGTTGAGGGCTTCTGACCAGACCTGTCGGTAGTATTCCCTGCACAAGTCTGCCAGCTCCTCAACCAGGCGAGTCTCCGTCTCCTCGACCCCCATTTGGAAGGAGGCCGCCACAGCAACGTCCGCAACCTCCTTGGCTGCGTGGGCCTCTTCCTTCGCCCTCGCTAGCTCTCCCTACAGAGCGGCGTTGTCCTTCTTCGCCTTTGTAAGGTCCTCCCTGCAACCTCGCAGCTCCTTTCGCTGAGCCTCAGCTTGAGTGGTAACATTTTTTAGGCCAGCCACGGCGCTCCTCTTCGCCTGTTCCTCTATCGTCAGCCTCTGGCCGAGCTTCACATTTTCGGCCTCGGCAAGGGTGAGGGCTCTCTCCGTCTCCACTCGGATGTTAAGCTCAGCGGAGGCCTTCTTCTGGGCATCCTCCACCCACTTCTCAGCCACAGTAACCTCCTGGATAGCATGCATGCACGTAAAAAGGATGAGTGGGAGAGCACACGTGTTCGAGACTAGCACAAGTAAGCTAAGGCGGATCGAAGCATACCAGTCCCAGATCCCTCTTCAGAGAGACGAACAGCTGCTGCTACTGCATCTGCTCAAGGGCCTCCATGTCCTTGGGGAGGAGCAGGGGCTTTTCGAGGGCCTCGGCGAGATACAGGGAGTGCCCCTTTTGGTACTCCCTTATGCTGGCGCGCTCGAGGATGGGGGTCCCGTCAAGCTCCAACGCCGGGGACCAAAAGGCTTGGGCTCGGCGCACCTCGGCCAGCGGTTGGCTCTCCCCACTCTCCACTGAGTGGGCCTGCGGCCTGCCTTTGGTGGCCCTTTGTTGTTGTTGTTGTTACTATTGTTGTTGTTGGTGTTGGTGATGTTGCTGCTGTTTGAGCTTCTTTTGACGAGCCTCCTCGGCTTCGTCATCTTCCTTCTTCCTCTTTTTCTTGAGGTCAGTGGCATGAACCTTGGGGTCAGCTGGAGGGGGGGGAGGGGGAAGCTGGGGGGGGGAGATGAGACCCGGTGGCACCCTTCTTGGCCACCTGCGCACCCCACGCGCCCATAAGAGTCTGAAGGCTGTTCATCTCTTCCTCACCGGTGCTACTGTCCACCTTGGAGACTATCAGACCCTTTATACCCGAGCACTGGGTGGCCTCGTTGTTTGAGACCTCAACAATGTTGTCTCCGCTCTCGGCAGCAATAGTTGGAGGCCGAACTGAGATCGGGACTACTCTAACCAGTAGGGAGTATAATATCGCCGGAGGATCGTCCGACAGGTCGTGCTCGGCAAGAAAATTAGGCCTTGTAACGTCTATTCGCTTGCCCCTTTTGTCGCCGGCAAGGATTACATCGTCAACCTCTCCGAAAACAGTGGACAACGGCTCGTACCCCAAGATCAGGTGGGCAGCCCTCACTTGCAGATCCTCATGCACGAACACCTCGGATCTTAGCACCTTGTTTAGGTCTCGAATGTTAACGTCTCCAAGGCTGGGAGATACGTGCTGCTTATCTGCAAAAAAAGACATTCAAAAGATGGACCACAATTAGATTCAGGGACAAAAATGCGTAGTAAGGACATCAAGCTACAAATTCCCAGAGACGAAGGTAATGGGACTAAAAGCATAAACAGAAACCCAAAGCCCAAGGCAGCCACACCTGGTTTCCCCTCCCGGACGGGGTAGTGGATTTCGTCATACCATCTCTTGGAGGCGACAACATAGTTATCCTTCATCCCTTTATTGGACTTGGGGAGACACGATATGAGCCTAACGACACTCGACCGGGACTTGAGGTAGTACCCTACGGTCTTGAGGGGTTGGCACTCGTATATGTAAACCACGTCCCGCCATGTGAGGTTCAGACCCATCTGCTCGTTTAGAGTGTCTACACTCCCTAAGACCCTAAACATGTTAGGCGTGCATTGGTCAGGGCACAACCGGTGGTTGCGAAGGTACTCCCTGGTGACAGGACCCATGGGAAGGGTCATGCCACCCTGCAAGAAGGCGATGATGGGAATAACCACCTGCCCGTCCTCCCTGGAGTCAGCCACCGCCTCAGGTGGACAGCATTTAAGTCTCACCTCCGGGGGAATGTGGTACTTGGCTCGGAATCCCTCCATACCGGATTCAGAGTCCACCAGACACTTAAACCTACCCATGTTACCCAAACTAAGGTATAAACCTAGGGGGGAAAAGGAAAAATCAACGGCCGAGGAGAAAAGGGCTAAGGGAACGAGAACTTACAAAGAATGAGGGACACGACTCTAAGAATGCTGCTGGAGAGGAAATGAAAGTATACGGTTCCAAGGGCGTGATTGCTTTTTGGGAGTGAAGGTTGGATGCACGACTTCCCAAGCGTTTAGAGATTTAGAGAAGCGAACATTTATAAGGCCTGTCCTGGGCGAACTTTCAGGAAGAATCAGAGTCGCACGATCCTCATCTCACCGTCCAACGTGGGCAACAGGGAGTTACTCAGAGCATTTAATGCCAGCGTTGGGTGTTACAAAGCGTCGCGAGCCATCCCAGAAGGCGTGGGGGAAACTCCGCACGTGCTACGCTTAAGGGGTCACGTGAGAATAGAGCTCGTAAGTCAAAAACTCATTCCCCCTCTCAGATAGAGGTCAAATGAATTTTTGAAGGGCTATTGTGGGGGCAGAAACGTCAAAATGGCTGTATGGGCCTTGAGCTTGGTCCGAGGACACCGTTCCGCCCAAGAAGCCACGAGAAGGGAGGAGATTACCAAAACCCAAAGGCCTAGAGGCCCATCGATCAGGTCACTACCCGCTTGGTAGTGTCCGAGGAGAGCATGGCCTCAGACAATAGAGGCATGGGCCGAGAGACGTGACATAATACGCATGGAGGAGCTGCTGAAGCTCAGTAAGTCGCACGGAATTCCCACGGGATGCCGAGGATGAGGACAAGTGGAACGTGCACAGTATAAAGCTGCTGCCACCGCATTAAAGGCCTTCCACCTACCCGCCTAGCCGCATTAATGGAGAAATGACTTCTGAGGGGACGGTGGTCAGCCTTATAAGCATAGGGGAGTGTTTTCAAGGAAAAGACAAGTGGGAACTAGAGATGGGGAGTATAAATAGAGAAGGAGGAACCACTAGAAGGGGCCCAGTTTTTCTCCCAAGAAAGAGGAAGGCTCACTCTCTCTCTCTCCTCCCAATGAACAGAAAGGCAACAAGTGAATAAGCTCCTCGGCTCATGTCCAAAGAGAGAAAGAGACCGCCCATCGATCTGCTACATGCATGAAGTGGACTTAGTCCTTACCCCATGGCCTCCTGAAGCCCCAAGAAGTCTAGGCTTTAAGCCCATTCTCTACAAATTCTATTGTAAAGGCCCCTTGGGCCGGCCCGGTTACGCCTTTGGGCCCAAGGCCAACTTTGTGCCCTTACATATACTATGACCTGTTTCAAACTCCCCAAAGGGCTGATCAAAGAACTAAAAGTCTTCATTAGGTAATTTTGGTGGGGTTACAATGATGACTTAAGAAAGGTGCTTTAGGTTAGTTGGGAGAGGTTGTGTGAAGCAAAAGAAGTGGGTGGAATGGGATTCAAAGAAATTGAGAAGTTTAATGAAGCCTTCCTTGCTAAAAAAGTATGGCGGATGTTGCATAACCCAAAATCCTTTTGCCCGATTCTTCCCAAATTGCTCTATAATTGATGCCAAGGAATCCAGCTCCGGTTCTTATGTATGGAAGAGCATTCTTGGTGCTCGGGATGTTATTAGAAAGGGTATGGTTTGGCACATTGGAAATGGTCAATCAGTTCGAATCAAGGAAGAGAAGTGGTTGCCGATGAAACCAAGTAGAGTAATCCTTTCCCCCCTCCCTTCAATTATGGTGGAAGCTAAGGTGAGCTCTCTTATCAATCTAGACTTGGGATTGTGGAAATCTAAGGAGGTACAATGTGCCTTTCTACCTCATGAAGCTTCTTTGGTATTGGGTATTCCACTTAGCCACAAAAAACCCCCTGACCGTGTGTCTTGGTCATGCACTCCATCTGGGGAGTTTAGCACTAGCAGTACCTACAAGCTGTTGGTTGCCTCAGCTTCAACAGATCGTGCAAGTTCATCTAAAGGATTTGAATCCATTATTTAGTTGTACGCAACTTAGCGATAACAACCCTAGAATTACTCCATTCCATATCCAGCTCAGAGGCTAGTTAGCTCTCAAATGATTAACATGACCACTAAGCACAGGGTTTGTATATTTGGCTATAAATACCCATCATTTTCACCACTAAAGGATAAAAGACACCCACCATACCAAAACTCTAGAGAAATCAATCTCGAAACCGTTCCAAAGGTGATAGGGCAGAGTAGTTAAATATTGTACTTAGGTTTTTTTTTTTTTTTTTTTTTTTTTTTAATCTTAGTGGGTTTTGTCAATGGTAGTGAGGGTAGTTAGGGTTCTGTGATGCTGGGAGTGTGAAAAACAACGATGATGAGAAATTTTTATTCACTTTTCTTAAAATTTTATCCTTCATTTCCTCATTTATCTATGTGGTCAATAATCTGTACAGTGGGATAGGGATGAGCTTTGATTTATTGAAAGTGTGATGTTCAAATTAGCCCTAAATCTTGTGTTATTGAATCCTAGGACAATGGTCAAATAGTTTCTCATGAAATGCTTTTTGATCCGTTTTCTTTTATATTTTGTCTTAAAAGTTTTTTCCAAACGAAAATTGATAAAGTGGATTACAGAAGTATAATAAAGACAACCTCATGTGTACTGGGACGAACCCAAGGGGTGGCCTATTGACCCAAATAAAACTTTTTTTCTAGGTATAATTTTTTTTATTTTTATAGTTGGGCCCCCCTCCCCTCCAAGATTATTAGCCCACTAGCCCATATTGCTAACTATAATTAATATTTTTTAATTAGATAAATTTATAAATTGAAAAACTAGTAAATCTGTCAAATGAGATTGCATAGATGACTGCACTATAATGTTCTAAAAACAATGGTGTTTTGTATTTTTTGTCAGTGTTGATAGATGATTGCATCTAAATGTATTAAGAAACAATGAGTTTTTGTATTTGTCTTAATTGATATTTTATTAATACTATATAGATGATTAGTTGGATTTTTTTTCCTTTTGCTTGTACTCCGACCTTTTAACTTGAAATCCTAGATCCGTCCCTGCATGTGAATAAAGACATAGGAGTAAAGTGTAATTGTCCTTTTTTTTTTTTGGGTTGAGAAACAAGTGCAATTGTCCTTGATAGTGTATGAATTCGTCCACCTAATGGAAGACCTGCCATATCAAAGACAACCAATAAGGTGGGAAAATTAAGTGCCAAGGTCATATTTGATCTTAAAACGGATAACAACAAAAGGAAATAGCAGATTTTCCATGAGGATATCATGTAAATCTGTCACTTCATTAAGGGAAGGTGATTAAGATAATTAGCAACAAACAATCAAGGGTCAAAAATAAGGAAAATTATTAGATACTCCCTCAGTATCATAAATGCATACTCCCTCCTTTTACATTAATGGTGGATCACACCATGAATTTAATTAGGGAGGCCCACCACTCATGTGAGAGGAGAGAGTACGCATTTATGGTACTCTAGGAGTACAAAATAATTTTTCCAAAAATCAAAGAGATCTATGCCCTTAAGGTCCCATAAATAGAGGATTCAACCCATCACTCCAAGATGAGAAAAACCCTAATCTCCATTCAATAAGAATTGAGAGAACATATTTTTAACTTGATTATCAGATTTTTTTAGGGCAGTACCAACAACTGATCCTTTAGTCCTCGTTGGGAGAAGGGAATGGAAAGCAATGAAAAAAAAAAAAAATTCTTCCCTTGTTTGAGAGTTTTAAGAGATGGAATGGAAAGTTCATTCTCTTGTTTGAAAGTTTAAGTGAGAGGAAATGAAATGAGTAAGAAGGAACTTTCATTTCTCTCATTCCCTTAAAAACTCAAATTTTCGTTCTCCTCAAAATTGGGAGGAATCGGAGGAAATGGAACACACCTCAATTTCTTTCTCAATCTTTTCTATCCCCTTGACAGTTTTGTTTGGATTCATAGACTTATGTTCTTATGAAGAGGAAAAATGTTTTTAAGCTAGATCTTCACCATTTTAAGAAATAGCTTTTAAATTTAGATTTTTATGTTTTTGTTATGTTTTTTGTTTTTTTAACAGTGAATGTACAAAAGTGAGTTACGGAAGCCTAACGAAGTGAACCTCAAGTGGGCAAAGTCTCAACTTTTAGTCCTTATAAAAAAATTATTATATATATTTATTGATTAATTGATGGTTTAAATCTTCATTTTCTTTGAAAAAATTTCAGGAAGCTTTGCACACTATGTAAATATCATCAAGTTTTACAATACTGTTTCTTTGTATCCACAACATAAAGTAAATACCCTTGGCCGTTGGCAACTCGTTCTTAATTGCCGCCAAAGTAGATTATGAAAAGAGCAATTATAATAAAATTGTCCTTTAAATAGAAATTTGGCTTTCTAAGATTGTGATAAACAACTTACAAAAGCAATCAAGCAAGCAACTATATTAGAATCGTCCTTTAAAGCTTAAATAAAAAGTTGGCTTTCCAAGATTGCGAAAAACAAATCTACAAAAGCAATCAAAACTCACCGTATGATGCTAACCACTCCATCGATACCAAGATTTGCATTGAAATCTTGAAAATAAAGATGACCGACACAAACACTAGAAGATCTAAACACCTAATTTTTGAGCAAATAATTCCTAAGTAGTAACAACACATTATCTAAACTCTACCAATATGACATGACATGTAGTGTTTGTTTGGGAGTAATTTATTTAGCTTTTTAATGAAATATTTTTTGCTAAAAGTGTGCAAAATATACTTATACTCTGAAAAAAAAATTAAAAGTGAGAAAAAATAGAGAAAAAATGAGGTTTTAAAAAAGGGTCCGGCTTCTGTCCAGTGGCCAGTGCCACTGGACCCGTTGGATGCATTACACGTGTCCAGTTTTGGACACGTGTCGTCAATCCAACGGGTCTAGTGGCTACTGGCCACTGGACAGAAGCTGAACCCTTTAAAAAATTGTACATAAAAACTAAAAGTTAAAAGCTAAAATTGATGCCAATCATGCTCGTAATGTATAATAAAAGAACGTGTTCATCGAACGTACATTAATCAATGCATGCACATCAATTTTTTTAATGATGTTTTTATTATAATTATTGGTAGATTTGAAGATTATGCAATATTTTAAGAGTACATTAATGTTGATTTTTCTTCTTCTACATAAATTGACGGCTTATTATGAATTCAATTAACGAAATCTGTTATTAGCGAAAAGAGAGAGTATTATATAATTATACTCCCGAAATATTATACTATAATATACCTATGTAAGTTTTGGTGGGTCACCTTGAATGCAAAGATAACTTCAAGCCAAGTTTTAGAAGTTTTGCACTGAAAACAAGTTTTGCCCCGAAGTAGTAGACTCATTTACTTCTATCCAAACAATCAAAATGCATCAGTCCCACTATTAAATTTGACTAAAACACTATAATATTTAAGCTCTGGAGTTTATTATCTGATTCGTAATAACTCGAACTGTCTTACAAAACAAAAGTTCAAATAACAAAAGCATGATATTGTAACATATCTACCACATCCTTCCCTCTAAATCGGTTCTCCAATTCCCTGACAAGTTTTAGGGGTAGGAGGTAATGATACCTTCTTTTGACTACCAAAACTAGCTAGCGAATATATATGTACTTGTCTCATTGGCCATACATCGTCTCACATTTTGCGGCATGGAGTAGTAGTGTCACGTAAGCACTTAAGAATCGAATAAGTATGATTATGTTTGTGACTGGTCAAGCACAAAAATAGTTTAACCAATGCACCTTTTGCAGCTTGGAGCAGCGTCACGCGAACACCAAGGACAAGAATGTTTTGTGTGATAAGCACAAGATAACTTGCTAATGTGGTGTCAATTCTAATATACCTGCGTTATAAATCCCATTCTTTTCCCTCAAAAAAAAAGAAAAAAAGTAAAGCATTCTTCCTTCTCTTTCTCAAAGTATATGTCTTTACCACGTATTCTCTTTCCCATGCCACAACCGCACAAGATAGACTAAAGTAGAGAGGACTTGTGTGGTGCCATGTGCCATATGTGTGTTATAAGGTCACCTTGTGCATTGATCCACGTGGTTGGTTTATTTTAGATAAAAATGGCGTATGAGAGGCCCATAGATAACACGATAAAGGTGCCCATAGATAACATGATAATGAAAGAAAAAAATTTATAGGCAAGATGAAAATAGTAAGACTTGTTCATTACGCACAAAAAGGTAAAAACTCACATAATTAAGAGAGAGATTATTAGGTACACATGTGTGAGTGAAATTTTATATTGATTAATAATGAAAAGAATGAGTGATTAATACGATACAATTTTTACAAAATTGTTGTCACTCACTATTCACTGTAAGAATCATTCTTGTAGATTGGACCACGTGGTAATGCTATAACAAGTTTGGTGATAAATAGGTAGCTTAAAATAAAATGCCATGATGCGCATCACAAGGTGTTGCTATGTCAGCCTTAGTCACATAACATTTCTTCTTAATGATGTAATTCTATGCAAAGTATTAATACAAGATCCTACTTGCCAAAGTACTTTTGGCATGCAAGCCAAACGTTATACTCCTCGTTAATATAATATCATGTTAGTCACGCAAGATCTTGTCATGTTAATCAGTTAGCATAAATGTCACATCAATTGCCTTGTCAGTCTTATGCAACATGTCGTGCATGTTTTTAATGATACCAATCACATGATGCTTTCATCTATGAACTCAACTAGTTCCTAAATATTGGTGTCAACCATTATCATCACGTGGATGTATGTCATTAAACCGAATTACATAAACCTCCATATGTGCTCCCTTTTTCATACTTTTTGTTCATAATTCAATCACAAACCTTTAACAAAAACAAGTGGAGCCATCCCCAGCCTAACTTAATGCGATGGGAATATGTTAATTTCCACGTCATTGCGTCAACCTTTTGTGATGGGTATGTGCCGATTTCCGCACTATTTTCTTGTTTCTCTTTTTTGTTTGAGCTTGACTATTGCTTCAGAAAATTTAGGTACACACAATTTTACACGTGTTCTTTTCATTTTCTGATTGATAAGTGAAAAAATGGGTGCCAGTCGTCATTACTTGTGAAAGTTACATTAAACCAATCACAACTACTTGCAAAAACCCAAAGTCCAATAGATGGGCAAGGAAAAATGATTCAAAATGCAGTTTTAAAGGTCCCAAAAGAGAGTTTGATCCGGAAATCGAAATAAAAGCTGGTTGATCCCCTAAAAAATATTCTCTTATGATTGTGTATCTTAATATTGTGTGGCTTGTTATGCTTCATGTTGTTATCTTAGAAGAATCATCCACATGTATGTAAGTAATTGAGCACGTACGTTACCTAAAGGGAACTTGATGATGATCGAGGGGTTTCATTTGATACATTGGATTGGTTCAAAGTAATATTGGGTATTTATTCGATCGCTATCGTGGAGATCATGCAAGTCATGAGAGAGACTAGTAAGTTTGGCAATCTGATGACAAAATTGCTCAGACAATGTATCAATATATACAAATATTTTAGCGTGGACTAATTCAAACAATTTGCATGGTTCCCGAAATGGATTGAGAATCTCTTATAGAAAAAACAGTTTGGAAAAGTAAAAGAAGCCTAACTCTTTACTTGGCGGATTTGAGACTTAGAGTCCTCAACCTCTAAAACCATGAAAAGCTATTAATTCTTACAAAAATGATACTATGCATGGCAATCAACTGAACAGCATGTTACAGTCCAGATAGGGACGTTAAACGAGAAAATGAAACGATCGATAGGGACATTCTTACTTAACAACACCCCCCCCCCCCCCCCCCCTCCCCTTTTTTATGTTGATCAAATGAATTTATTAAGCAACAAGGTGGAAAAATCAGCCACAACAGTCCAGGGCTACAACAACCAACTCCCAACAGCAACAATATCTAAATAGACCAAACTACACAATCCGCAAGATTGAGACTACCCAAATATGCAGATCGGGGAAAAAATCCCGGCAACTAACAAACCAAAATACAAGATAATGTACAGTTAAACAACCACATATCCAGGTAGCAAATCAGCATGAAGAAAAATATATGAAATAGTTGGAAATTAATGGTTTGTTTGGATTGAGGGAGAGCGAGAAAGATAGAGTAGAATAGAGTGAAATTAACCTAAAATTAGCTTATTTTTAACCAATTCTACTCTCCTCTCCTCTATCCCCCTCAATCCAAACAGGCCCTAAGTTGTACTTCCACAAAGACCACAACACCGATCATACTTTTTAGGCTTAAATACAACAACATCTAAAATACCTGATTTGGTGTAGATTTAAAAAAAAAAAAAATTATTTATTTATAAATTAGCTTACCTCCTCACACCTGAGACCATGTTATTAATTTTTTTTTTTTTTTTTTGTAACTCTTATGTGATAGTTAATTTGGGGAATGTTATGAAATTGTGGTGAATTTTTGTTATATGCTTTAAAAAAGAATTATTTGGTTACAAAAAGACGAAGACTTGGGCTTCCTATATATATATATATATATATATATATATATATATCTTCTGATGAATTGCTTTACCAATATTCTATTGTTGGTGGCCGGATAATTGATTGTACATATTGGATCAAAAACTTTAGATGTGAAAAGAAGGAAGAAATGGTTGGGCTTGATGAGAGATGATGAAAAGAATGCTCTGGAAGGTCAGGGTTGGGCTTGGCTCAATTAAAGCCCAAACCATAAAAGATACAAGTAACAAGCCCATAAAACCCACCCACAAATAGCCCAAACGAAAATCAAGCCCATAAAACCGACTACTGTTTTTTTTTTTTTTTAAGAACCCCACTACTGTTATAACTAGCGTTATTTATTACCTACACCATGAACATAACTTATTATCATGTTGCTTTAGCATTACGAATCTAACTTTAATTCAAAACATTTGTACTCTAATCATTCGTTATAATTTTGTTTTGTGCTACTTTTGTGTACACCTAACATAATTTATACCTACATAATCATGAGTAATGTTAAATATATTACAAATTTTACTATATAGGTATTATAGACTGATGTTTTAAATTTTAAACACACAGTAAAAAAGTTTATTAAAAAATTAATTACTATATTGTTGACGAGCCATGCATCAATTACATTGAACATGGTCCAATTTACATACATTGTCACCACAACTTGTAAAATTTTATGGTAAAATTAATAGTTTTTTTTTTTTCCTTTAGAATCTTTAATTAGGATCTCTACCTAGTAACTATTGGCTATTAGCAATTTGTATGCATTTGGAAATTTCAAAACACTATGTAACTACTATTCCGAAGAGATATCAAAAAGTATAAAAAATTTGGCTTCTTTAATCTTTAGTCTTTACCCTTTGGAATCTGAACTTTTTTTTATTTTGTTTTATTAGTGTTTGGAATCGTCTATCCCTTTAATTTAGCTAGACCCCACTCCAAGAATGATTGCATTATAGGATTGACACATAACGGCTATTTTGAAACATTAAAAATAAAATAAAAAAAAGGTAAAACTACATTGTTAGTCCTTATAATTTACCTATAGAGTGCTTTTAATCCCTGAAATTTCAAGTGAGCGTTATTGGTCCCTGAAATTTCAATATTGAGCGCTAGTGGTCCTTTTATTAAATTCTGTTAGTTTTTTTGTCTATGTGTTGAATGGAATAATGATGTGGCAATTTTTTAATGATGTAACGATTTTTTGTTATTAAAAAATTACAAATCAGCTTGAGTCTCCCAAATCAAACCCAATTCTATTTGAATCTTCCATTGATTTTCTTACTAACCAAACAAAACTACTACCAATATTCTCCAATTGCTGAAACCTTCCAATCGCTGAAACCTAGCTTGCCGAGCTTACCATTGCCTGCCCTCTTACTAGCTATTAGATTAACCACCGCTTGGAAATTTGTAGTACATGCCGAAAATCAAATACAAATTGAAAACATTCTCAAGGTTTGGAGATATAACATAATAGCCATAATAATTATTAGGATAATGAAAGAAAAACCACAACTCATATATTTCTCCAAAGTATATGGGTATCATCGAGATCGATTAGTCTCGCACCCACATTTGGAAGGCATCTCCCTACCCTGTATAATATATTTTCCAATGGACAATCAAAAGGATATCTCCATCTTTTTCTTTTATGGCAAATAGTCCTATTCTTGTTATTTTTTTTCTTTTTAATTCAAATTGGGGTTTTGATTTTAAATCCTTTGGTTTTAGAGAGAGTGGAGGTAGTACTACAGCTTGGAGAAGCCAGGCGGTCATTATAAGATGAAAATTGCTTAGAAAATCAATGTAAGATACCAAAAAAAAAAAGAAGCAGTAGTTCTGTTTGGTTCCTAAGAAAATCAATGTATGATCCAAAATAAAACTGGGTTTGATTTGGGAGATCCAAGCTTATGTGTATTTTGATATGTAATTTTTAATAATAAAAAAATGACACATCATTAAAAAATTGCCACATCATTATTCCATTAGACACATAGACAAAAAAAAACTAACAGAAGTTAATAGAAGGACCACTAGTGCTCATTATTGAAACTTTAGGGATCAATAGTGCTCACTTGAAACTTCAAGGACTAAAAGCGCTCCCTCAGTAAACTTTAGGGACCAACAATGTAGTTTCACAAAAAAAAAACCCTTGAAAGGTAATCTTTTTTCCCTAGCATTCTGAAGTATGCTTTGTATTCAAATTAATGGGGATAAAAAGAGCACAATATAGGAGGTAGAAACTGCCAAAATTATTCACTACACTCAGAATGCTACATATTTTTTTCAAAAAAAAACTCTAAATGTCAGTTTTACACACATAAAACTCATATTCATGTGAGAGGTTATAGTCCACTTATTCTCAGAATAAGTAATTATCAGTACTATGCAAACAATGCTTATCCTCTCACATTACACCTAAAAGAATATTTTCATAGAAGATGAGCACAGTACCACAGGCCATAAGCTAAACTCAATCAATAGTAGCTATTTATTTCTATTAGTTTATTCAGAATCAATCATGAATGTAGTTTTGAATTTATTGAAGGAATTATTAATGATTGTTAATGATTATTCATAAAGAAATATTTTCACTTTAACAAGTTAACTATTAGTCAAAACTGATTTTTTCTTTTCCTGTTTGGGGGGTAGTTTTAAAGCCTATATAGCTATATGGCTATACCTATATCACTAAAAGAGGAAGAGGACAATAAAATTGGTTTATTCAATTCAATAGTGTTTGTAATTTTGTTTCTCAACCCAAAAAACCTAGCAAGAGGCAATCTTTGTACCCACCCAAACTAAAAAGAAAGAAATACCTTTTAACTATTAAACTAACCTTTAACTAAAGTTTTACTGATTTTTTTAATGAAATCTATAATCACAAACTAACGAAGTCTAATCCTCTTTATTTATGTTGCTTTCACCCTATTTTTTTCTCAATTAAGTTAAAGGGAGGTTGCTAAAGTTAAACTCTGGTTCCCCATTCAAACTTGCCACAGTGAAAAATAGCATAAACCACAATGAACAACAACAGATCTCACCTAAATAAAGTTCCAAGATCTCATTTTCATGAGCAGGAGCCCATCTCTTTTAATCATGACTACCATAAGCCTAATCAAGAAAGTAGAACCGAAATCACCCCAATTGCTAATACTTTATTGCACACTAGCATCAGGCCATAAACAACATGATTGTTATAATTGCTATCATTATGACCATCATGATTAACATCAATGATTCATCTTTATTACTCACTATATAAAGCATTGAGCATAATTTTGAAGAAAACACACTGCACAACCACCACAAAACTATCTGGCAATATGTTGAGAAGAGGTGCTCTGACCATTTCCATGTTACCAAATTCTACAACATTGGGGGGGTGGTGCAGGCCACGCCGGCGGCTTAGACGGAGGAAGAGTAGCACCATACGGCTAGGAAATAAGCGGCGAGGGTTCTGCTTAACATCAAAGCCAGTGGTGCAATGGGGGGTCATGATGGGTCCTCTTAGGATGCTGAAGAAGTTCATCATGGAAATGGCACCAAATGGACAATTGATGGAGGCTTATTATTCGTCTTTAATACCCTTTCTACGTCCCCATCTATTTCCATTATGTTGATTACTACTAGCAACATCTCCTTTGCTTGGTTTTTTCTTTTCTTGTTAAGCTGTGTAATAAGGGATCGAGCCACTCCTACAATTGAACAGAAAAATTGCATGTTATCTATATAGCGGTTTATGTACATAGAAAATATTGCAAGATGAATGAAGGTTTAGGTTATGTGGATGTTTTAAAATGTTTGTACCAGCTTTTGAACATATATATATTTGGAATTATGGACATGCTGTCATAGCTAATTTGACTAAAGAAAGAAAATTGGGAGCATCTACAGAGCGCATCTAATGGAAAAAAGAGGGGGGGAGGGGGGGGGGGGTTGTAGAAATTAATTTTGACATTTGGTCCTGATTTCATGTTGTTTTCCACTTTCCAGCACTGCAATTGAGCTAGAAAATAGGCTGCCTCTCTGAATTGTGCTATAGCAGATTTCCTGGGGCATAATTGTCGTAGCAAACACCGTAATTGGGATATGCTTTTTGCGCCTCCCAGTTGCCTTTTGTTTCCTTGTAAATGTATACTGCTCCATGTCCATGTACATGTAAGCCATTCCATATGTCATTTGAGCGAAGTGAAATTTTCTTTTGTTTTTTGGTAAGTAAAAAAGGGTAGGGCAACCAGCTATTTTGAAATATATTCCCTAACATCTGAGAAATATAGGCCAGAGACTTTCAAGAGGGGTTCCATAAATCAATTAGTCTTATGAAAAAAAATTCACGACGGTTGAGGTTAGGGGTGTCCATGGGTCATTTAGAGTTAGTTTTTTACTCAACTTGAACTAGACCTAATCACATCATCTATCAAAAGGCAACACCCACCATCAACTAGAAAGCACAAGTGCGGCTCTAGGGCCGCCGCACTTGCACTAGACTCACGGCAACACAGCGCAGCTCCTCCGACGTGCCGATTTGCCTTTTTTTTCTTTTCTTTTTTCCGATTTGTGCCGATTCCGGCCAATTTGGTGCCAATTCTAGCCAAAATTAGCTGAAACCAGCCAAAATTGGCTGAAATCATAGCCGAGATACATGTTAAAAAAAAAATTAAAAAATAAACTTGTGGGTTGTATTCTAATTTATGAATATAATCTTTTAGTTTTTATCTACTATTACTCTTAAATTGGTATATATTTACAATTATATGAAAAAGTATGCCTAGCAATATATAGAAAATATAAATAAAAATATTTTTAATAATTTTTTAATCGCAGCATCCCTCCGCACTTGCACCCTACTTTTTCAAAAATTGCCGAGTCTAGCACCCGCACCCTCACCCTCACCCTCACCCATCAAACACACTCCAAAATGGTTTTCATTTCCATTTTCTCTTTAATATTTTCCATCCACCCTATTTCATCTCCAAACAAACACACCGTTATGGTCTATTTGGTTAAAAGGATGGAAAAGTAGAAGAATAGAAAAGATTTAGTTTTCCTTTAATTTGTGTTTAGATAAAGAGATGGAAAAGTGAAAAGATGAATTTTTTTTTTTTTTTTTCATTTGGTTGTGGAGAAAAGTGGGAGGATAGAAAATATAGTTTATATAAATTTAATATTATATCTGTATGGGATAAAAAAGAAACCAACGGCCTAGGAAAAAGTGGGTTGGACTTTGATTAAGGCCCATGACAATTAATTTTTAGAGATGAGTTTTCAGATTCATAGAATGACTCATAAGTGGAAAATCTTATACAAAGTAGAAAAAGAAATGAAGATGTTTGAGTAAGAACTATTTTTGAATAACATGCATTTGATTTATCTTCCTTGGAATGGCCAGGGAGCCCTTTTACACATGATATTAAAAGTGGGAGTGTGTATTCTTCTTGATATCGTTTTGGATCCAACCCTTAATCATGAGGGTTTCCTTCTCTTTTATAGTGTTTCAGATCTCATCCTGTCCCTCCATATGGAGGGTTGTTGATTCTCCTCTAAGATACCTGTCCCATCCTTCCTTTTCAGGTAATGCTTAGCGAGTTATAGGCTGTCTCAACACTATTCATGTGTCATTCAGCCATTAATGCGGATGACATAGTTGGTGTAGTGCATTCAATGCGAAGTTGATAGATGCTTTTCTGGAAAGTTTTCCTATACCATTGGTCTAAACTGGGTGCTGCTACCTTCTTCGAAAAGTGACTTCTTGCCTCATATGGATCCTTCCTTTCCACGGGTTGTCTTCTTCAGACGAAGGCCCCTCGGCCCACTACTCCTCCTCGAAAACTCTGGGGCCCATTCAAGACCTGATGGGTAGACATGTTGGGCTTCTTAAACTCTTTGGATAAGGCCCATGGGGTCTAATCTCTCTTGCCTCCCACAATGTCCTTAGTGCATAATATGTAAAATATAATTTCTTTGTCATAAAAAAAAATATATATATATATATATATATATATAATTTCTTTGTACTCATTAAATAAAAAGAAAATATCAATTATTATTAATTGAAATTAATAAAATAATATTATATATAGTAATATAATATGTTAATTATTATTTTTACTCATTATGTTATTTTCCTTTATTATTGCATATAAAATAATATGGTATAATATAAATGATATATAAGTGGCTCAAAACAAAAAAGAAAAAAGAAAAAACTTGGCAAAGAACAAACCTAGACATGTTGTTGTTTGATTGTTTCACGTGGTTGCTTGTGGTTGTGTAGAAGAAACAAAAGAGAAGCAAGGAGAGACATAGACTCATTAAATTGGGGCAATATGTTAATTGGGTAAACAACAAGCTTTTCATGCTTGTTTTCTCTTTAGTTTGAAGAGATGGATTTTTGTCGACTCAGGTGGAAAATGTTTGGGCTCCACCAAAAAATTTCCTCTCATTCTCACCTTACCGAACAACACTCACTTCTATTTTATCTCCTTTATTTTCCATTCATCCTATTCCACCTCTAACCAAACATACCCTTGAGTTGACTTGGGCTAAGAGGGTGGGAAGTAGTCAAAACATCCCTCTACCATGGGAACTGTCCACCAACCTCACCAACAATTATCTATAAATACCCCAAAAATATTCAAAGAAATATATGCAAAACATTGTTAATGTAAGTGCTTAGAAATTGATGGCCCAAGCCCACTAAGAATAGTGGTGCCAAGTCCTTCAAACCTAGCCCAAACAATAAAATTTGTATAGAGGGTGGGAAAACAATTTTAATGTAATTTTGGGTCAAGTTTAGGTCTAAGGCCGAAGAATTAAAAGTAATAGAAAAAGGGCAATACAAGTAGTAATTGCAAATAAAGTTGCCCTTGGGCAAGTTTGAGGGTTGGTCCTTATATACGGTTGATACAAGTTCTATATCAAGTAATATACTGTTCACTTTCTTGTTTGTATATTTCTTAAGGAATAATGTTCATCACTCGAACTGGGATGTTTCCCTTCCTTATAGACTTTTCTTCTTTGCATCCTAGCCTTCCACCTAGATGCCTCAGGGCTCTCTTTAGGACCTTTGTCCCATCAAAGTTTTGTTAAAGGTGCTAGAAGGGGCTGTTAGTTGTGAAACCATTATTCAGGTGTCATTTCCTCATTAATGTAGCTGATAAGATTGTTGCAGTGTATTCAATGTGGAGGTAGATGGTATACCTTTGCAAGAAGCTCCCTCCCACCACCTGGGCCCCTTTCCATGGTCCTTTTTCCTCTTTAAATAGGCCCCCTTACAACACTATCTCGCATCTCCTTCCTTTCTCGGACTGATGTAGTATTCGGGACAGATACTTATTTGCGGGTGGAATCGTGTATGTTACTTCATATTCAATCATCTTCGGTCCTCGGACACCCCACAGTTACCATTATTGCTATATATTTTCTCCTCTATGAAACTCTCTTCTTGACTTAATATTTGGATGAGGAAAGATTAACCTACCATGATTGATGCCCAAACTAGGAAGTTTTGTAGGAGTGGTTTACAAGTCTAAATAAGAAGGCGAATCTCTCCAATTTTATTAGAGTCCTTGCTATGATTCTCATCTTCCCTAACATCTACATCTACATCTACATCCAAAATAAAACTTGAAAAGCATCTTGAAATTATCAGCAAAACATTTTTTTTGAGGGCACATGTATGTATAGTTTGGACAAAAATTAATTACAAAATTAATTGTAGCCTAAAACTACATTCTTATTAGTAAAATAAGTATCACTACATATTTTAAAAATCTAATCGTTGAATTGCACATTCTTTACACTATTAATACACATGTCAAATTCTGTGTCAATTATATATTATTTACTATAAGATCTATAAGCTTATATTTTATGCATAATTTTAAATTACGAAAACTTGTAATTTAAACAATTTATTGATGATATAGTGATTGACCTTTAATTTTATAGAAATTTTGCAAACATGAATAATATAAAAGGAAAATATAATCTAACAGTAAATTTGTTAAACTTCTCTTTCAATTAAAAAAAAATACAATATTGAATAAAATTGTAAACTAAAATTACAAACGATTTTATACCTAACTTTGTTCTTATAGTTTTAGAAAAGTGGTTCACTTGATTAACCTCAAGAGTCTCGTAAATGAATAACATAATTAAAAGCAGCGGAATCAAACCCTCTCTCACTTGAAGTTATATTAAAAAACAAAAAATGTAGAAAGTGGCAAAGCAAAAACTGCCAGACCTAAGCTTCCCTCAACGAATCCAATTTTAGGTCACTTCATTCATCAAAGCTTCAACTCAAAGTCACAGTAATCCCAAAACCTCTCCCACAAAAGATGGCTTCTCTTCTTCTAACGAGCTCCCAAGCCCTCCTCCTCCTCTCCCCTCCATCCTCAAACCCCAACCCCTTTTCTCTCAAACCCCTCTCCCTCTCTCTCCGCAAACCCACCTCCACCTTTGTCTGCTCTTCCTCTACTCTCCCTTCTCCACAAACCCCATCTCTCCCCAACACCACTCTCACCACCATCACCACCATATCCACCATAGCCTCCATAGCCATTTCCTTCTCCACACGCCTCCTCCTCCCAAAACTCCCACTCCCTCTCTCACTCTCCACCGCCGCCACCACAACCCTTTTCTTCGCTTCTCTCAAGGACCGCCCCCCTGGCTACCTCAACACCCCTCTCACTGTTGTAGCTGCTGGCCTCGCCAAGTGGCTTGACATCTATAGTGGGGTTTTGATGGTCAGGGTTTTGCTCAGTTGGTTCCCTAACATCCCGTGGGACCGTCAACCTTTGTCCGCCATTCGTGACCTCTGCGATCCTTATCTCAATCTCTTTCGTAATATCATCCCACCCATCTTTGACACTCTTGATGTTAGCCCACTTCTGGCTTTTGCGGTGTTGGGTACGCTTGGCTCCATTCTCAATAGCGCCAGGGGAGGAATGTACTGAGCAACATTTTCAGCAATAACATTCATTCATTCATTCGGTATGGAATTCGTTTCGATGCTTTTCTTTTCGGTTTTTGCATTATTGTCTCAATTCTCGATCTGGGTTTTTTGCCTTCTGCATTATTGTCTCAAATCTCAATCTGGGTTTGCCTTTTCTTTTTTTTTCTTTTTTTTGGCAAAATACATTGTTGGTCTCTGAATTTTAATCCATCAGCAATTTTAGTCCTTTAACTTAAGTTTAAAGTGTTCACGTTTAGTCCTTAACAAACTTATTAATCCCTAATGTGTCTAATGGAGTGATTACAGGTTAGTTTTTAGTTTGGCCTCCTTATATAAGGGACTAAAAGCGAGTACTTTTATACTTCAAGGACTAAAATCGCTCGTGGAGTGATGACATAAGTAATGTATTTTGGGTCTTTCTTTGTATTGGATGTAATTCTTGAATCTTCTAATTCAATTAATTATTGAGATCACTAGCTGAAACTCTACCTTGGTCTATGCTTAGTGTCGTATATTATGTTCACAACCGGAGCAAGCTCAGAAAAATGAAGAGCACTAACTGAATCTTTAGCTGATGGATGTATACCCTTCTTTGAGAAGTTTTCACTGAAGGGTGCCCCATAGATATTTTGGTATCAGTTATATATTGGAGTGAATAGACACTCGTATTTGCTCTGGTGGTTGACGTTGGAAACTTAAGCATTTCAATTATGTTTTACCATTTTCCTTAGGGAACAAGATAATTCTTTTTGAGCTGACTGTGTATATATAGACTGCTCACAAAAATACTAGAATTATAATGACAAGGAACATATACACAAGGCAGAAAGTTTTGTATTGTTAAGTTCCACCTTCTATTAAGAATCTGAGGGTTGATAGAAGAGTGGACAGTGAGCGTCGGAATCCCCCTGGAGGGTGCATGACTGAATGGAAGTGAAGTGAACCCTAAATGGCCAAACAAATAACTTTTTAAAGGGAAAAAAGGGGGAGGTAGGGTGTTAAAGAGGAGAGGGGTTTTATTTGAGTTTAAAGTACAATTTCATTCAGCAGAAGTTTTAGTTGGATGTGGTTATCTCTACGTAGAGAGTTTTGACACGTTCAAAAAATCATTATCAGCCATCTTCACACACAAGATTTGATTCTAAAGAGGTATATTTATTCTTGGAATGACTATTCTGTTGTTGCTTGTGCAATCGGTTTGTACACATACACACACACATATATATATATATATATTAAGGCAACAAATTAGAGTCTCTGATGCACTTTTTTGATAGTGTTTTCAGTGCTGTACGTTGCCAATAGTGATCTTGGAGCTGAGATTTTTGCATTTGCTTCCTTTTTTTTTCCAAAAAGGCTCTTGCATTCAGATGTTCCTATATAAGTTTAATATTATTATCTCACGCATCAATATATATATATATATATATATATATATTGATGTAGAGATTTAGAATGATTTCTTGAAGAAACTTAACGATCATTTCGTTGTAGAGACATATCTTTATTTAGGACCAGAAGTTTTCTACTAGAATGTGCTAGTGTAAAAGGCATCTTTTTTATTTTTATGTTTTAAGTTTAAAACAATTTGATTGGAGACAAAGTTACAGAATGAACTCAATTTGAGGTTATTTGTGTCACTAATTCCTATCAACCATTTAGAATATGGTCTGGGCATGTTTATTGTGGTTAGTTTGGTGGGAACGTAATACCCGCATATTTGAAGACAATGAGAGTCCCTTAGACCTCTTAAAATCTCTTCTCTTTGGTACTTTGTTTCAGTGGGCTCATATTTGGGGTTTTACGAATTGTATTCCAATTTCTGAATTCTTAGATTCTGTTCACTTTAGTTCCTGATTTTTTTGTATTTGTTTCTTGTTCAGAGTGTTCACCATCGTGAACATGATGTTCAGTTTTTTCAATAAAAGTCTTATTACCTATCCAAAAAAAAAAAAAAAATTTGTGTCACCAATTCCTCAAGAATCCATTATTTTTTTATTTATTTTCAATATGGTGATGATCCATATGGCCCTGATCAACTTCTGTACTTGGTTTTCAAGGAAATATGCATGTGGAAGTGGAAGTGGTCATTTTTAGTCCTTAATAACTTAAAGTAATATTTTTTAGTCCTTAACAAATTAAAAGTGAGAATTTTTAATCCCTAATGTGTCTAATGGAGTGATGATAGGTTAGTTTTTAGTTTGCCCTTATTATCTAATGGACTTCATATTTCAAGGACTAAAAATTGTTCATGGAGTGATGAAAGAAGTAATTTATTTTGGGTCTTTTTTTGTGTTGGAAGAAATTCTTGAATCTTTTAATTCAAGTAATTATTGAGATCACTAGCTGAAACTCCACCTGGGCCTTTGCTTAGTGTCGTATACTCGTATATTATGTTCACAACCGGCCCAAGCCAGGAAAAATGTAGAGCACTAGCTGACTTTTACCTGATGTATGGATACCCTTCTTTGAGAAGCTTTCAATGAAGTATGCCCCGAAGATATTTGGTATCGATAATATATAGGACTTAATAGACACTCATATTTGCTTTGGTGAAAGACATTGGAAACTTAAGCATTTCAACTATGTTTAACAGTTTTCCTTGGGGAATAAGATAACTCTTTTGAACTGAGTGTGTATAAATAGTTTGCTCAAAAAAATATACTAGAATAATTATGATAAGGAGCATATACACAAGGTGGAAATTTTTGGCTTTGGATTGTTAAGTTCTACCTTCTACTAAGAATCTGAGGGATGATGGAAGAGTGGAGAGCAAGCGTTGGAATCCCCCGAGGATGGATGAACGAAGGGAAGTGAAGTGAGCCCTAAATGGGCAAACAAAAAACTTTCGGAAGGGAGGGGGGTAAAAAGGGGAGAGGGGTTTTATTTGAGTTTTAAGTATAATATCATTCTGCAGAATTTTTAGTTGGATGCAGTTTATGTGTGTGTGTGAGAGTTTTTACATGTTCAAAAAATCATTATTAGCCATCTTCTTATACAAGATTTGATTCTAAAGAGGAATCTTGTATTTGCTTGCTACTTTCCAATCTGAAAATACTCAAAGTTGGGTTCTCTGTTGAAGTTGCTGCTTAGCCCTTTTATTTGGGGGGGTTTCTTGAAGAAATTGAAGGATGCTCTATTGATTTTCAATATCATGATAATCCGTTTTGGCCCTAATCAACTTCTGAACTTGGTTTTCAGGGAAACATGCTTGTGGAATATTGAGTTTTTCAGGCTGCTGATCAGTTTTGAGATGGCCTTCAAATGCTCACGGGTCAGAAGACAGTATTTAATGTCAAACTATACAAGCAATATCTTAAGATGATTCTTCAGGTTATTCATTTTCAAATGTCAGCCGCTCTTTCCAGGCTAGGTTAGCGTTGGTGAACAAGAAAAAGTATGCTAGTGTGTTTACATGAGAAAAATCAGATTTGTCTAAAGTATCTTTTTTTCTTTTTTTATTATTATTTTTTATCTTTTATTGTTTGTAGGTACTATTAGAACTCCAGTAATGATGTACTAGAATAAAACTGCAGGTTTGCAGTTATTGCCATTTGACATATTGACAAAACTATTTCATCGCCATTTAACTATTTGTAACTCCAGAGTAGACAACCAAAAATAAATCCAATGTCATATATTGATATAATCGAGAAAGAGGAGGAGATTAGAAAGTTAAGGGCAGAAATTAATGAGTCTTTAGTGATGGAGGAGATAATGTGGAACCAGAGGTCGAGGGCCCTCTGGTTAAAGTGGGGGGATCGGAACACAAAATTTTTTTCATTCCACTGCTAGCCAAAGACGAAGGCGGAATAGAATTGCGGGGCTGCAAGACTCGGATGGGGTGTGGCAGGAGGGTCAAGGGAAGGTTGAGGGCCTTATTTTGGAGTATTTTGCGGCCATTTTCAAGTCAGACTGCCCTTCCTCTTTTGAAGCCAGCTTGAATGCAATTAATCCCCGTGTCACTCCTGAAATGAATGACGACCTCCTGGCAGAATTCAAGGCAGACGAGGTGGTGCGAGCCATCAACCAGATGCACCCAACTAAATCGCCTGGCCCTGACGGTATGTCTCCGCTCTTTTACCAAAAATATTGGGATGTGGTTGGTAATGATGTTATAAATTATGTACTGAATGCGTTGAATGTTGGAGTGCTGCCTAGTGGTCTGAATGAAACTTATATTTGCCTCATTCCAAAAGTCAAAAGTCCCCAAAAAATTACTGAATTTAGGCCGATAAGTCTTTGTAATGTACTTTATAAAATTATTGCAAAAGTTCTAGCTAATCGGCTGAAAAAAGTCCTTACTGTTGTGATTGATGAATCTCAGAGTGCCTTTGTTCTGGGTAGGCTCATTACAGATAACGTTCTGGTGGCGTTTGAAACAATGCATTGTATAGACCAAAGAAAAAAAGGAAAGGAAGCCCTTATGGCCATCAAGCTTGACATGAGCAAGGCCTATGATAGGGTTGAATGGGTCTATTTAGAAGCAATGATGAGAAAGTTGGGGTTTCATGATAGGTGGGTCCCCCTTGTGATGATGTGTGTAACCTTGGTGACATACTCGGTTTTGCTTAATGGCCAACCCAAAGGGAGAATCATCTCATCAAGGGGACTTAGGCAGGGTGACCCAATATCCCTCTATCTCTTCCTTCTTTGTGCGGAGAGATTGACGGCCATGTTGAAAAAGGAAGAGTTAAACGGGCATATAAAAGGTGTGGCGGTGTGTAAGGGGGCTCCAAGAATCTCCCATCTCTTTACGGATGATAGTATAGTTTTTTATAGGGCTACTATCGAAGAAGCAAACCGGATTATGAGGGTGCTTGAGGTTTATGAAAGCGACTCGGGGCAGAAGCTGAATAAGGAAAAAATTTCACTATTTTTTAGTAAGAATACTAGGAGAGAAGTTCAAGACCAAGTGAAGTGCTTGTTCGGAGCTCAAATTATTAGACACCATGAGAGGTATCTTGGCTTGCCGCCGCTTGTGGGTAAGGGGAAGCGGAAAGCTTTTAACCGTATCAAGGAGATGGTGGGAAAGAAGATTGCGGGATGGAAAGGAAAGCTCCTTGCCAATGCGGGAAGGGAGATCTTAATTAAAGCCGTTGCCCAAGCCACTCCTACCTACACGATGAGTTGCTTCAAGCTTCCGGTGACTTTATGTAATGAGCTAAATTCCATGGTTAGTAAATTTTGGTGGGGGCAGAAGGATAAGGAACGAAAAATGGCATGGATAGCATGGGATAAACTATGTATTCCTAAAATGGAAGGGGGGATGGGCTTTAGAGACTTAAAATCTTTCAACCTTGCACTCCTCGCGAAGCAAGGTTGGCGGATCCTTCAAAACCCTTCCTCCCTTGTCCATAGAGTTTTTAAGGCGAAGTATTTTGCGGGTTGTCCATTTTGGGAGGCTCAATTGGGTCATAGACCTTCCTATGTATGAAGAAGTATTTTGGCAGCCAAGGACTTAATTGCTGGGGGCTCTAGATGGATTATTGGAATGGAGAAAGTGTTAATATTTGGGAAGATAGATGGATCCCTAGGCCGACCTCATTCAAAGTGGCAAGCCCGAGACCTCCTTCCTCTAATGTTGTAATGGTTTTTGACCTCATTAAGAAGGAAATTAGGGGCTGGGATGCTGACTTGGTTAGGAACTCCTTTCTACCCTATGAAGCTGAAATGGTGCTGGGCATCCTAATCATCCCTCGGATTCTTGATGACTCTTTGGTTTGGGCTTGGAATCATAATGGCTGCTTCTCAGTCAAAAGCGCCTACAGGGCTGTTCTGGACCAGCTCCCGAAGGTAAACCAACAAGCTGAAAGAGGGGAGAGCTCTGATGGGTCAAAATCTAAGGCTATTTGGAAGCTGATCTGGAACCTGGACTGCCCAAACAAGATAAAACACTTCATGTGGAGGACATGTAGAAATATTCTACCAACGAAATGCCGTCTAAAGTCAAAGGGCCTGGATGTGGAAACTTCCTATGATACATGCGGTGGAGAGGAAAATGCAGACCATATTTTTTGGAGCTGCAAAACAGCTGCAGATGTATGGAGCAAGACAAACTTACGGCTTCCTCTTCTGCCTGTAGCTCAGCAGGATTTTATGGACCTCGTCTGAGAATTAAAGGAGAAAAGTGTCGGGTTAGATTGGGAGTTGTTCGCAGTCTTGGTGTGGAGCTTATGGAACAATCGAAACTCAATCAGATATGGAGGTGGCGGCAAATCTGCTCCGATCCTGGTTCAGTTGGCTGCTGAATATGTTAAGGAGTGTAGACAACCTCCCCTTAGTCATTCCCGCTCTCCCTCTACAGATTTGTGCTCGTGGTCCCCTCCATGCCGGGGTTGGTACAAAATAAACGTTGATGGGGCTGTTTTCGGGAATGTAGGTTGCTGTGGCGTGGGTGTGGTGATTAGAAATGAAAGGGGCCAGCTGATGGGGTCGATGAGCAAGAAATTGTCACTGCCGTTAGGTGCTTTGGAGGTTGAAGCTAAAGCTGTGGAAGAAGGGATTTGCTTGGCTTGGGATCTTGGCATCAAAGATATTGTAGTGGAGAGCGACTCGCTGACAGTGGTGAAAGCCATTGGTGGGCCGGTTTCTTCTCCTAGCTCTATCAGGATGGTTGTGGAAGGTATCAAAGAGTTGCTGAAATGTTTTAGCTCATGGAAGGCATCCCACACCCGCAGGGGCAACAACCAGGCAGCACACCTTTTGGCACAGCATGCCCGAAGGGTAGAGGATTGCTTCGTCTGGGTAGAGGATACCCCATCTGTAATAGGAAACTAGATTCAAAATGATGTAATCAATTTGACCGTTGGTCAGTTTCATTGAAAGTCTTTCGATTGATTCTTATCAAAAAAAGATATAATCGATCAAAACAACCAATCTCTCTCCACAATCTTGCTAGGACCAACTCCATGCTGTTATTGTTAAAAGAAAAAGAATTGCCACGTATTTTCGTCTTTTTAACATCCATTTCCAGTAGAATTCAAACCTCTACTCTCAAAAGGGGAAATACCTTCTCATTGTGAAGGCATGAAAAGACAATATTGAGTTAATGCACTACTGATTAAAAATTAGATGCACTGCCCCTAATTGGTGCTAGCTAACCAAGCCTGTCAGGCTGTCACAACTTAATTTGTATGATCGTCTTTCAAGCATCTTGCATGTTTGAACCAAATATAGAAACAAACTATAAAATATAAAAGAAGTAAATGTAAAATTATGTGCTGCACTTGTCAACGAACTCCAGCTAATAAGAGTGAGGTTAAAATTATGAGTCAAGAAATATTTGCTGCTTGTGTAACCTAACCATAAAAAAATCATGCTCTGCACACTAATGGCATGAACAAATGAAAATCCAGTTTTGTTGCACTTGGTTGATCCATAACATAATTTTCTACTTCACATTACTGTTGATGGGACCATTATCCCGTATGAGTTCGTTTGATAAATTCCGAGGCTTAGAATCTTTTTACAGTCTTCCAGTTCCAGAGAATGAGAGAAGTTGGATTTTTTTGAATAAAACAGATTGCAAGCTATTGCCAACTTTACAAAAAAGCCTTCATCTGTAGCTTGCAACACTGACAACAAAATATATGTACAAGGTGCGGCATATGCACAGGGAATTTACATAGCAGGGTACACAACACTAGCTTTTCCCAAAGTATGAAAATAGGGTGGGTTGTCTATCACCAGCACCCTTCAGGTTTCCCTTCTTCCTTGCCGGAGTGGAGCATAGCTTGGCTTTCATCATTATTTTGCTCTGAATCATCTTTAAACTCCTCATTGTCTCCGCTTCAGTTGGCACTTAGCTGTTCCGTCCATCTTGAGAATGTACAACACTCAATGTTGAGTCTTGGTCACCTTTTCCAGTGAAGAGTGAAAGTGCTACGTTGTTGTCCTCTATATCAGGCTTTTTTTTCAAAGCTTTTT
Source organism: Castanopsis chinensis (assembly GCA_032878915.1). Lineage (NCBI taxonomy): Eukaryota > Viridiplantae > Streptophyta > Magnoliopsida > Fagales > Fagaceae > Castanopsis > Castanopsis chinensis. The sequence continues at coordinate 44,875,654 of JAVQMG010000132.1, forward strand.
GGTATTGCGCGCTCCTTGCTCCTTGGTCACCTTTTTCCAGTGAAGGGTGCAAAATGGTGTATTGTCATCAGTCCCAGGCTCTTTTTAAAAGCTTTTTGGTGGATCAGTCTTAAAAGATTCGGCCCAAGAGTTTTCCTCCTCTAAGTGTGACGGTTGTTCTCTTTTAATTGCCTTTGTTGAGAAAAACTTATTAGTGATTGGATTGCTCCCCTCTATCTTTAATTTTATCTGCACAAAAATTGTACTAGAGAGGAAAGAAACACATTACATATGCCTCCGTTTGGTTGGGGTGATTATAGGCAGGATAGAAAAGTATGGATAAAAGTTGTTTGGTGGAAAAGGGGAAAGATTTTGGTGGGCTCAAGAGTTTAATTCTAGACTTATCTAGCCAACCAAAGTACAATCTCCTCAAATTTAGAAGAAAATGAGGTAAAAATATTTGGACAAAAATGCCCACAATAAAAATTTTAGCACAAAACGGTAAATTACAACTTACTCACTTATGATTTTGGTCAAAATTTATGTTGTCTATCTGTAGTTTGAAATTTGATATTTTACTCACCTGAAGTTAAAAACAAATCTAAATATGTAACTCACATTTGTTAAAAACATATTTAAATATGTGATTTTGCTCCATTTTTATGTCTCTCTACTCAAAAACACAAAAATACATAAAAATACATGATCAAATAAGATAATAAAAAAAATCCAATAAAACACTTGCATCATGAGATTTCAAAAATAATTCAAAATAGATAACTTTCTTTCCTAATTGCTCCATTTGTTTGTCCCCAAAACTTTTAATCTCCTTATCATTAAAATTTTATTGATTTTAATTTGTTTAAGGTATAAAAAAAAAAAATTCTTAATTCTCATTTATATTTGATTTCATTCAAAGTGATGTTATGACTTCAATTTATTAATCTAAATTCATGATTGGTTATATCTAATTTTATTAAATCTAACATGATTTACTATTAATTTATAATATAATTTAAGTATGTTCAAATTAAGAACTATTGATATATATTTTTTTCAAAAAAGATGTTGACAATTTAGAAAGTAAAAACACCTTTCAATTCTAAGCGAAAATTTCAATTTCTAAGGGACGTTTTAAGAATCTCTGGGTACTTTTTTTTTTTTTAGATAATTGGTTGTTTATATTGAAAAGAAGTTTTCTTAATGCGATGGTCACTCCACAAGTATAAGTGCTTGCGGTGTGTAGGGGGCAAGGTTCAAGTCTTTAAGAGGGAGCTTCACACACATATAGACTTAGAAATGAGTTCTCTAGAATAGCATTAGTTTAGTTTGAACTTGATTGGAGATATTTAGGGCTTGTTTGGTTTGTGTTGAGGTCGTATTCATTTTCTACTCGCAAATCTTGTACTCATTTTTGTTTCTATCTTTTTTTTCTTTTCTTTTTTTGTTTGGTATCATTTTCTGATTTGTCTTCCCCTTCAATTTTTTTTTTTTTTATGACAACCACCAAAATATAGAGAGAGAGTGTGTGTGTGTTCTTTGATGTGATAAGTCAGTGATAGTAGGACTCATATATTTGACTTTTTTACAAAAATGCAACTAAATTCATTTTCACGAAAATAAAAACACTAAAAAGTTGTATTCAGTTTTTGTATTCAAATCCTATTTTTTTGGATACTAAAAATGAAAATTAAATACAAATTTAAAATCGAACAATTTTTTTAATAGTGAGTCCCACAAAATACTGAAAATGAATACAAAATACACCATTTTTTTACTCAAATCAAAGAAGCCCTTAGTTTTTTGTATTCGTATTATCTTTTACACATTAGTGTTTCCATGATGATTGACCAAATATAGATAAAATGTATCTAATATTTTTTAATAAATTTTGCACATATTTATTAAGTAGGGGTTGGCTTGGACTATAAGGTCGGTCTGCCTTCTTTTTTTTTTTATAACATAATGTTGGTCTGTCTAAGCTTATCTTTTGGTTGCTCAAACATATTTGGTGTGCCACTTATGCCTCAAATAAAACTCAAAAAGGTTCTTTGCTAGCGTGTTTGATGTGATGTCTTTGGTTACAATTGTGTTGCTCTGAAATTGGTCGTTTGATCTGATTTTATGACCAGCTATTAAGGTTAAATACAATCCAGGAATTATGGAGTAGTCATATGAAAATTAGACTTAGAGCATCCGTTGGTACTATTAAATGTTGGAATAACTTAGTCTCAAAGTGAGTTTTGGGCCTTATTTTCATTGTGGATTTTTTCAGCTTTGATTAATGTGGACATTTTAAATGGTTTTAGACGACTTGGTAGCCCAATCGACACTCTCGAAGTTAAAAATAGGAGGTAATATATGGGTTGATTCGATTTTTTTTATATATTGTAATAAAACAATTTTTATCTCAATTTATTTGATTCGTGATAGGGGAACTTTTCTGACCTTTTTATCATGGTTTTATTTGTTTTTCAACCCTATATAGGCAATGGTTTACAAAATTTTAGTTTAGAAATGTTTTTCACCCTTGTTTGAGTTCTTTAATGTTACCATTGGATTTCAATGTCTTAGTATACTTGTGGGGATGTGAATTCCTGTTAAGGCAAACCTTAAAAATATTAAGATACAAGTTAATTCTCTTCATCTTTTGGAACATGAGTTACGAGATGAGTACAATGCAAAGCTAAAGACTTTTCAAGGTGCAACATTTCAAGAACAAGAACAGTCTCACTTCTCATGCTACATTCTTGTCAAGACACTACAAAAAAATGGGGCTATCCTAGCGTTTTCAAAACCGCTGGGATAGCCCCAAAAAGCGCTGGGATAGGGTCAAAATTCCTATCCTAGTGTTTTTTTTCCTGGCGCTTCAAACCGCCGCACAGTGACAGTCGGTATAGGGTCACTGGACCTATACCAACGCTTTTCAAAAGCGCTGGGAAAGGCATAAGCCCTATCCCAAGGCTTTTAAAAGCACTAGTATAGATCTTTTAAATTGTATGCATTCGTGACCTATACTAGCGCTTTTGAAAGCGCTGGCATAGGCAGTACCTATTCCAGCGCTTTCAAAAGCGCTGGTATAGGTCATGACTGAATATAATTTAAAAAACCTATACCAGCGCTTTTGAAAGCGCTGGCATAGGCTGTGCCTATTTCAGCGTTCCCAAAAGCGCTAGGATAGATCTTGAATGACCAAAATTTAAAAGGACCTATGCCAAAGCGCTGGTATAGGTCCTTTTTAAAAATAAAAAAAATAAAAAATTTAGCACCTGTAATATACCTAAAATACATATTTTTCAATACCTATTTTATAGCAACTGTAATGAGCCACAATTCATATTTTCCAATAGAAAATACCATACCACATTAAACCAAGAAACTAAATATCTTTAATTACACCATATCAATAATTACATCCCAAATGTCTAGAATGTTATACATAAAATAATACATCCCAAGTGTCTAGAATGTTATGAGGTGCACCTACACTACGATTTCACCATTGTACATTGAGTTTCAAAAATGTAAATCACAAAACAAACAACACTTCTAATAGAAAATACTCCACCTTCTCTCCATGCAAGCCACCCGCTTGCTCCAAAACAACAACCCACCACGGCAGTAATGCAGACACATTATTTTGCAATTTAAGGGAATTAAGAAGCAGGTCTTACTCCCCCTTACCAATCCTAGTGTTTGACCATGGAAAGAAGAAGGTAAACTTCAAGCAAGCTGCCACTCCTGCAAAAGCAAACTGACCATTACTCACTACTATGATAGGTGACCATTACATCAAAATGAAATCTTTGGTGATTAAACATCAACAATGGTAGGTGTAGTTTATTATATATCAAAGGTATAGGGTCATTCCATTCCCTTATGGAAAGAGACCTGTCCCAGTGCTTTTGGAAGTGCTGGAATAGGGTCCACCTATTCCAGTGCTTTTAGAAGCGCCGGGATAGGTCTTTCCCATAAGGAAAATCAGTAACCCTATTCCGGCGCAATAGGAGGCCTATAGTGGCGGTTTTCAAAAATGCTGGTATAGGCCTCCTATTGCAGCGATTTGTAAAGCGCCGGTTTTGAGTCGCTAGTATAGGCTTATCTATTACGGCGGTTTTTAAAAGTGCCGGGAAAAAAACACTGGAACAAGACGATTTTTTTGTAGTGAGAGGAAGTATCACATCTCACACACACAATCCAATCATGGCTACAAATTTCTTCTAAAAAAATTTCATATAAAAATTAGTGAGTTACAGCTCAACATACTAACGACTAACGAGGTTACATATTTTGAAGTACTTACATGTTTGAGTCAGTCATACCAGATTGCTTAATTGTAACGTATGTAAAGGGCTAATTACATGCTACATACTCTACGTAACAAGCTGCTACTAAGCAGTAAGTATTTCTTGAAATTTCTTTTTAAAAAATGACTCGTTTGTTCCATAAAACTACAAAATTCCTCTAAATCCAATCCTATTCAAGCTCTCAATTCAATCCCTCTTCTGCTCCATGTCACATTACATGTATTTTCTTGTTCAATAAATTTCTAATTGTCTCAATCTTTAGTAGAAACAGTTTGATTGCCCACAAATCTTCAATGGGTTGAGAATCCTTTTCAAAATGTGGCAAATGTATAGCTCATCTAATGATTAGAATGAGTGACTGTTACAGACACCATAATATGCAGTAATTTCCTCCATATTGAAGATGGGACTAATGCCCAAATTTGATGCGAATAATAAGTAAGAAAGGCTGGACAGCCTTCTATGGTGATAAACTATGCTATATTCGCAGGATTTATGAAGGGTTGTTTTATTTGAGAGCTTGAATTTGGAGTTAAGTGATGAAGCATTGGAGTGAACAGAGCGCTAAAATTAACAAACAGCCTCAGAGTAACATTAAAAGATAGGTAGAATACAGAGATAGTTTAGGTTTTTACACCCAAAAATGACCTAATTTACTTGTTTATTCTTGTGCTTACTAAGAAGTAAGAACAATGGGAACTCCTTAAGCTGAAATCACTTTGCTGCTGCAGGTATTGCAAACTCTTCAAAAATTGTAACTATCTCAGCTATCTTCAGAGATTTTTTTTTTCATTTAAAACTTCACAATCAAGAAATAAAATATTAAATGAAAATGTAGTTTTAATCCATAGTAATATTTAAAGCTTTATTTATTTCAATTTCCAATATTTTTTTTTTAATTTCCCATAAGAAGTTTCCTAATAAAATGGATAATTAATAAATGTTCTAAGAGCACTCATTAAGTAGACCCGTATAATAATAGGCACAAATATCTTGAACTAGTCACTATAGCCCTTGTTTTTTGTAGTGTCAAGAAATGACAATTAGGTTTAGTACTTTTATTCAAAGTTGCTTATCAGTTATTACCAAGGAAAAATAAAAGGGAAGGATATAAAATAGAAAGGGGATGGAAAAGTGGACGAATAAAAGAGATTTTAGTTCTCCTTCATGATGTTTAGTAGGAAGTGGAGAGAGAAAATATTTTATTATTCTAGTGTAGACTTTCAATAATAACTCAATCAACTTAATTAAAAGATCTTTTTTTTTTAGAAGACAATTAAAAGAGTTAAATGTCCTTATCAAAAAAAAGAAAAAAAAAAAAAAAGAGATAAATGTCCATATATACCCATAGCACAACAATAAATACCCGCTAACACAACAATAATAAAAATCTTTTTAAACTCAAAGGATTTTCATATTTATTAGAGATTTTTTTTTTTTTTTGAAAAGAATGCAAAAGATATGGGTAATTCTACCGCACCCCCTTTTTTGGAGGATACGGTACCCACTAGTAGGCAACCTACTATACCAAGTTACTAAAACATCACATTTGACGATTTCATCCTCGCATTGTGTAGTTCTAACATCATACGTGACAGTTCTTTTGTCATATTTGGTGGTTCTCTTATTTTTTTTTTCACATTTGACGGTTTCATCCTCACATTGTGCAGTTCTAACATCACATTTGACAATTCTTTTGTCACATTCATTGGTTCTCTTTTTTTTTTTTCCTTACATTTGACGGCTCTATCCTTGCATTCTGCAATTTCAACATCACATGTGACAGTTCTTTTGTCACATTCTGTAGTTTCCTTATCTTTTTTTTTTTTTTTTTTTTTCATATTTGATAGTTCCATCCTCACATTATGTACTTTCAACATCATATGTGATAGCTCTTTTGTCACATTCAGTAGTTGCCTTGTTTTTTTCTCACATTTGATGGTTTCATCTTCGCATTGTGCAATTCCAAAATCATATTTGACATTACTTTTGTCTTATTTGGCGTTTTTTTTTTTCTCATATTTGACAGTTTCATCCTCACGTTATACAATTTCAACATCACATGTAACTACTTTTTTGTCACATTTGGTGGTTCCTCTTTTTTTTTTTTTTTTTTTCACTCTCACTTGATGGTTTCATTGTCACATTCGGTAGTATCAATATCACATTTGACAATACTTTTGTTACATTTAGTTGTTCACTTATTTTTTTCTCATATTTGATAGTTTCATCTTCACATTATGTAGTACCAACATCACACATGACTTTACTTCACATTTGATGATTTCATTGTCATATTAGGCAGTACCAACATTACATCTGACTGTACTTTTATCACATTCAGTGATACTCTTTTTTTTTCACATTTGATAATTTCATCGTCACATTAAGCAGTACCAATATCACATCTGACTGTACTTTTACATTTGGGCTCACCACTAAAGTCATTTTTTTACTTACTAATAACCACTTATCACAATATCAATTTTGTTAAAAAATTTGTAACTCTAACATTTTTCTCCTTTTAAAAGCTATTTTAAAAAAATTTAAATCTAAAATCTAAAACAAAATAAACATCCCAACAAATTAGACCAACCACAAGAATTACTAATAGTAAAGTTAAAAAAAATTAAGCTCAATTAACCAATTTTACCAAAAACGAACAACCTAACCCTTTTAAAAATGTTAAACAAAATATTTTTGTCCTTTATAGTTTATCATTTTAACCATAATGAAAAGTGTCAGCCTCATTTGAGTCAACAAAGCCTTCACTAGCTAAGTTTGAGAGAGCCCTAATAGCAAGGAAATGTTTGCTTTTGTTAGGTTCTAAGTACTTAGGAATTAATGTATTAGAACTCTAATATGTAATGTTGGCAAACCATGATCAAAACGTTTAAGTCGTGTTTAGACTGCTCAAAGTATGTGTCTTTAATGTAAAGTTAGAATCGAGTTAACTGCAGAAATTACTGTGCATTTCTGCTTGACTCGATCGATCGAGAATTAGACTCGACCGATCGAAAGTCATGTAGATTGTTTTTTCTATAGAATTTCTAACTCAGCTCTAAGCCCATATGACGTGTAGGGTTTTATGTTTTGCCTTAAGTATAAAAGGCAAACTCTAACCACATTTTTGAGGTTACTCATATTGCTATTTGTGTGAATCTCTTATGAGATCTGAGAGGTGCTTGCCTTCACTCAAGTTTAGGATTATCAAGAAGAATATTTCTTCAAGAGCTTGATGATCATTCAGTTGCTGCCATAAGAGCTTAAAGATATACAAGCGGGAATGCTTGTACTTGCAGGAGAATCCAAGAAAGAAGGAGTCCGTGGTCTTGGAACTTGCACGTGGTCGTGTCAGTAAGTTTTCTACTAGTGGGTAGCAATAGGATATTAGTGGTCTAAGTCGCTATTGTACAAACTTCGATTCTTTCATAGTGGATTTAGTTCTACCTTGAGGATAGCTAGATTAAATCCTCCCCAAGTTTTTTACCGGTTTGGTTTTCCTGAGTCATCATATCATTGTGTTCTTTATATTTCCGTTGTTTTGCATAATATGATTGTTTTGTGTTAACCTAGACTTGCATAATTTATCTAAGTTAATAACTTGGCTAAATAACTAGGTTAAACTGATTGTTTTAAGAGGTCTAAAAACTTATCAAGTGGTATCAGAGCATAAGAGAAAACAGAGAATTAAGGGAACACAAAACAATTCAAACTCTATAAAAAATAGAGACAACTCCCCCTACGAAGAGCAAAGTTTAAAAACAAGTTTCTCCCCCTATAAATATTGGAAAAACAAAACAAGTTTTGGGGAAAATAGTTTTGGGGAAAAATAGGAGGTGGGGAAAAATAAAAAGACACAAACCATACTCAAAAAAAATTTGAGGATTCACTTAAAGAAAAATATTCTCTCTTTCAATATATACAAACTTGACATTATGTGACCTATAAACAGTTGCATGAGTAGAGAAAATATTTTCTATAGTTCACACATAAAAACTTGACATTATTTGCACATTGATTATCCATCATATTTCTTAAAAAATATTTTCTATAGTTCACACATAAAAATAACATATACTAGAAAGTACAAAGGACTCAAAAATTAATCAATTAATTTTTAAATTAAGTTGAGTACCCAATTTAGCAAAGTGTATGCATGTTATGTGTGAAAAAAATGAGAGATATGACTGCAAAACTGCAAGATGGATACAAAAAAAAAAACAATGCAATGCAATGCATATGAATCCTAAACATAAATGATGCATGAAAAAAAAATTTTGGTCAAAAACTTAGAAACTGAAAATTTTTCAGTTTTGATCAATCGAGCATCGATCGAATACCAATCGAGTCAGACAGAAGCTAACAAAAAATTTTAAAGCATGTTCGATCGGTCGAGAACAGCTTCGATCAGTCAAGAAACAGCTTCGATTGATCGAAAATCTGGAAAACTTATATTTTTGAAAAACAGAACAATTTTATGCAGAAACTCCTCAAAGTACAATATTTCATGAATGAAATGCATGAGTATGAGATTAAAAGTTTTTCAAAAACACATGAATTCAACCCAGAACTTTAAAACAAAGATTTTCAAACTCTTAACCATATTTTGCATCAAACACCATAGAAAACATAATCTTGGATGACTAAACTAAATTCACACACAATATCATGTACCAAGTTTAACAAAGAGTAACTTGTGTAGTGTGTGCAACTAGCAAAACCTTGAGATACATGTGAGGTGCTATGTAAGTAGAAGTTAACCGCAAAGTCTACAAAATTCATCACAAAGAATTTGAAAGAGACTATCATCTAAAGAGTTACATCATATAACTCTCACATCTCCTAGATCAGAAGCTTGCAATCATGTAAGTTTCTTGATTTTGCCTCATATTGTATACACAAATTTTAATTGATTGATTTAATTATAGTCCAATAATGTACACTTCAATTTTATCATTTAAACCAAAGCTACATCTTGTGTTCTTTTTGTGCATGTGCTACACTTTCTCGAATATAAAATCTTACAACATGCACTAAGGTACTCACGATTGGCTAATAAACAGTGGTGAGATGGTTATTTATGTCTTTCTCAAAAGGTTCAAGTCTGACAGTAAAAAACATGTGACTTCAAGATCAAGATCATGTGATCAAAAACTATAAATATCTTTCCACACAACATGCACTTCAAAGCTCAAACTAGTAAAATGCAATAAAAAAAGCTCATCCAAGCTAAACAAAGTACATAAACATGTTATGTAAAGATTAATATGGCCAATCTCAATTACATAATCATGATGTGTAATACAAAACACATAAAAATCTTCTTGGTTTAAAAAATTTATGACCAAAACTAAAAGCACTCATTATACTTAATGAATAAAAATGCAAATGCAATGCATGACAACGCTTAATTAAGCTACGGAGGGTACACAAACAAGAAATATCAATTTCTTAATTAACCCTTGAGTACATGTATAAACTAGTATATATTCACACAAAATCAAAAAAAGCTTAGCACTTATATAACACATGCAATTCAAGTTTCTCCACAATGTCAAGCATGTTCTAAATCAAGAGAGAAATATCATAATTCATTTAATCCTCAAGAAAAATGAAACAAGACTCAAAATAAAACATTTTTGTCTTTTTGAAATTTGTCAATGTTTTTGGATTTTTTTTTTTTAACCAAAAACAACCTAAAAAGCAAAACAACCAAAAACAGAAACAAAACATGTCCACAAACAATTGAAAGAATTAAATCAGGGACAAGTCAACAACACTCACCTTAGAGAATCTTTTCTCATCCATATAGCACGAGTCTTCGGCTTTGTAGGTGAAAATCCATGAGAAGCAGAGTGTATTTGAGGAATTACACCAATCATCTGAGAAAGACTAAAATCCTGCAATTTTCTTTCACAAGCCAACAAGCTTAAATTTTTCAAAAGCATATGAAACAATTTATATGGACTTATGGCATGAGAAATATCATCACATATCCTAGATTGAGATATAAAATGTTTAAATTTCAATTTATGACAATTAGGACGAATTTGACCAGAGACACCACAGAAGTGACAAACAAGAACAAATTTAGGAACATTAGTATTTCTAACAGCAAATCTAGTCACAGATTTTGGTTTTTACTTTAACAAAGAACAATTTGGTCTAATATGACCAACAACACCACACAGGTGACAGATAGGCACAAAAACAGATTTCTTATGCTCTCTAACAATAGGTTTAGACATAGGTTTAGAAACTTCAGCTAAATTAGAACTTTTACCTTTGTCTAACCTAGCAAAATAAGCATTTCCTTTATAATTCCTCTTGAAAGGAATGATATAAACTTTTTCAGCTATAGGCTTAAAAGAAACAGAAACACTTATGTTATCAATATCAGGCTTGGTACTAGTCAAATTTTCAATTTTAGCATTAGATTCAACTAACTCTTGTTCCAAACTTTTCATCTTCTAATATTGAGAGGAAATTTGATTTCTCAAAAATTCATTCTTTTTATTAGATTCATCTAATATAACAATCAATTTCTCTATTTTAAGATTAGCCAATTTTAACTCTTCATTGAATTTCTTAGCAATTTTCAAAGATTTCAATAATTCCTTACGGAGAGTTTCACAGGCATCGATAAAATCAACATAAACAACAATGAATAAGCTCATTTAAGCTAAATAAGGTACATAAACATGTTATGTAAAAATAAATTGACCAACCTGGTGGCAAACCATGATCAAAACGTTTAAGTCATGTTTAGACTGCTCAAAGTATGTGTCTTTAATGTAAAGTTGGAATCGAGTTAACTGCAGAAGTTATTGTGCATTTCTGCCTGACTCAATTGATTAAGAATTAGACTCGATCAATCGAAAGTCGTGCAAATTGTTTTTTCTGCAGAATTTCCAACTCAGCCTTAAGCCCATATGACGTGTAGGGTTTTATGTTGTGCCCTAAGTATAAAAGGCAAACCCTAGCCACGTTTTTTAGATTACTCATATTGCTGTTTGTGTGAATCTCTTGTAAGATCTGAGAGGTGCTTGTCTTCACACAAGCTTAGGATTATCAAGAAGAAGATTTATTCAAGAGCTTGATGATCATTCAATTGCTGCCATAAGAGCTTAAAGATATACAAGCAGGAGTGCTTGTACTTGCAGGAGAATCCAAGAAAGGAGTTCGTAGTCTCGAAACTTGCACGTGGTCGTGTCAATAAGTTTTCTACTGGTGGGTAGCAATGTTAGTAGTTTAAGTCACTATTGTACAAATTTCGATTCTTTCATAGTGGATTCAATTCAACCTTGAAGATAGCTAGGTTAAATCCTCCCCAGGTTTTTTACCGGTTTGGTTTTCGTAGGTCATCATATCATTGTGTTCTTTATATTTCTACTGCTTTGCATGATATGATTGTTTTGTGTTAACCTAGACTTGCATAATTTATCTAAGTTAATAACTTGGCTAAATAACTAGGTTAAACTTATTGTTTTAAGGGGTCTAAAAACTTATCAGCTTTGTTGAAGACATATCAATGCCACAAAAGGTCAATTTTAACATAATTGACTGTTAAAATGTCAATTTTCATTTCTCTCTACTCACATGGGCGGCTAACAATAACCTACACTAACTCCTTAGTATAAGCAAGACCCATTGACATATGTATTAGTATCATAAATAATATGATATGGTGGATGACCACTTGAGAAGAATACCCAGACATAATCTATCTCTTTTATTTCTTAATGAAGTTGTTTTATAAACTCTAAGGATTTTTATATATGAAAGTTTTGAAGGACTCAAAAAGATGGTCTTGGTCAAACTTTGATTATTTTAATGTTTTTTGCCCTTGAATATTCACTTCCTTAACAAGAATCAAACAAAAGCTAGCAGGGTTCATACCATCACATTCTTCTAGTAGAGGAATTTGTTTCACACAAAGCGGCATATGTGGCTCCCACCATAACATAATGGCTTTTCTAAGACCACAATTTTTACCATAATTTGATATAGTAGTTGAATGTGAGTAATGTACAATTACTTTTATATGAAACCATTATTTTTTCTCCATTAATCACAAGTGACCACTTCAAAGTTGTGTCCAAATGCTTTATAAAAACAAAATCCACAAATATATATATATATATATATATATTTCAACTAGAATTATCTTGGTTTCTTCCATAAATCTTTGAACATATTTGCCAAGTGTCAATAAAAAGATAATCCAAACACAACTGAATCATTCCAAAGCAATATGCAAAATGAGAAAAAAATTATCTTGATTAAACAAATAGTTAGATGTTTAACTAGCGCAATCGTCCATATCCCATTACATATATAAACCGTTTTATTTTTTTTCTCCATGACATAGATTTCAGGTTCTTGAAAAGCAACACAATCATATCTCCACCTAAAAAATACTTACACTCCCCATGCTTGTCAATTTTTGCTCGAGCTATAAGTTATAGATGTAACAAATACTCTCCATAGTGCAGCCAATAAATGTTTGCAGCTATGGTTGTTTTTGTCTGGAACGAGGCCACAGAGCAAGACGAATCTTTTTTCTCAGTCCCTACATGTCAAACAGCTTTTGTGAGAACAGATTAATTGTTTTCCATTGGATATTTATCTATGAAATGAAGATGATACACAAGTCAGTTCAAGGTGATTGGCTAGCAAAGGGGCCTTTCAGCTGCAGTCAGTATTTACACTAAGCTGAACTTATTTCCATACAATTTATTAGGATCACATTAGACTAAAAGAATTGTGAACAGCCCCTACGTGATAATGTTTCTTTTATCTGTGGTCACTACTCAGTATTTACACTGAGTTGAACTTATTTCCAGACTGCAAAAATTGTGAACATCCAACATGAACCTGAAAAAAAAAAAAAAAAAAAACAACAACAACAACAACCTTCAAGGTTGAATAAGAAAATTATGATAACATAAATAAGGAACAAAATTGGCTTTTGCCCTTTTAAAAAAAACAATCCAGCATTATACCCCCTTTTCCAAACTAATTAGGGAAATGTCCCTCTTTTGAAACTCGATTTTCTCAAAATCGAGTTAAGCCCAATAATAACGTTTTAAAGAGCCTATAGTGATGTTTTTAAAGACCTATTGCAGCGTTTTTAAACTCGATTTTCATGAAATCGAGTTACATGCAATTTTTTTCTTTTTTTTTACCTATAACTCGATTTCATGAAGATCGAGTTTAAAAACGCCGTTATAGGTCCTTAAAAACGTCACTATAAACTCCTTAAAACGTTGTTATAGGATTTAACCCGATTTTGAGAAAAATCGAGTTTCAAAAGAGGGGCATTTTCCTAATTAGTTTGAAAAAGGGGGCCATAATGCTTTTTTTTTTTGGCACGAAAATGGCATTTGCCCATTTTTGCCCATAAATAAGCAACACATGGGGGGTTCAAGCCTATAGCTCATTTGATGCTTTGATATTATTGAAAGGTACCAATAAATTGACTTTTTCACAGCAAAACAAAATTAAACAGTTGTCAAATTTTAAGAGAGTGAAAGCACAGTACCATTCGTATCCCCATATCTTTGAGGTCTTTACCACCCATCTGCTTCAATGCAGTCATGTCCACCTATGATCAAATGAACCAAGTATTAAATGATTTTTGTTTATGCATTTCCCAGTCACCACTCTGTACAGACAACAGACTAATCCATCACAACAGATCTATCTTGCTCTCTTAGAAATCACAACACTAGCTTAAACTTTCCATTCAAAATATGGAAAGGTCAAACATTCACCACAGAAAAACTTATCCTCAGGAAAATTTTCTTTCAAAAGATTGGATAGATGCAAGTTACTTAGGGGTTGTTTGGATTTATGTTTTCCATCACCCATATCTCTGTTTCCATCACCTATAATTCAAAATAAGTGAGACCCACGAAAAAAATTCTATTTGGATTTATTTCCTGTTTTTGTTTCCATCACTCAATTCTCTGATTTTTGAGTGATGAGTTATGGAAACTGAAAACACCTTTTAGGTGTTTTCAGTTTCCATAACTCTATTTTCAATGGTATTTTTATAATTAAACATACACGGAGGGACCCACTATCAGATTGCTTTTATGGTCTCAAGTGCTATTTCTTCTCCACTTTTCTTTCTTTTTTCTTTTCTTTCTCTGGTCTTCGTTGCCTTCAATTCTTTTGATGGTCTTAGGCACTTTTTTTTCTTCTTAATCACAGAACCCATTTGGTCAAAACTTAGTTTTTTTTTTTTTTTTTTTTTTTTTTCACAGAACCCATTTGGTCTTCGCCGTCGGTGGTGCCGTCGTTGGGTTTGTGCAAGTCCGATCGTCGTTGTGGGTATTGGGGGTTGAAGGATTAAAAAAAAAAAAAAAAAAGGAACGCCTGGTGCTACCGCTGGTGACGGTGGAGGTCATTGCAAGGGAAGAGAAAGGTGAGAAAAGTTTGTTGGGCTTCATCTGCTCTATATTGGCTCATCATTGTCGTCGTCGTCGTCACCATCGACGCCAGCTGAAGTGGAAGTGGAATTAGCCGTCGGCGTCGTCATTGCCATTGTTGGTTGAAGCTGGGTTTGGGTTTGGGTTTTGGGAGAGCAACATGGGTGAAGGGGTGAAGGGGAAATGAGATGAGAAAAAGATTGGCGGGTAGCTCTGACCAAGTTGCAGTAGTGGGGCCCAAAAACAATTGAAAATTTTGAGTGATGATAAGTTAAGTGATGTGCCAAACGGGTGTGTTTGAAAAAATTGAAGTATTTTAAGTGATGAGTGAAGAGTGATGACAAAAAAAAAATCCAAACACCCCCTTACCTCTTTAGCCCGAAAAATAATGTTATATTTCCCCAAACCAAGCCATTACAACAGGCTAGTGACAGTGTGAGATTCCTCCGCCTTTTAAAATTCCATTCAACAGAGCATGATGAACACATAACATTGGATGACCAACAACAATTATACACAATCATTAATCTAGGTAACCTCACAAATACAAACCAAATCCTCTTAAATTAAGCTAAAACAGGGCAGCACGGGAAAAAATCAAATCGAATGAAAGCTTTTCTGCCCAATGCCACCTATTGGTGTAAGCTGCATAACTAGCTCTGAAGTATCAAGACCTTTGAGTATTTGACGGTTAAAGGTCCTGTTGGCCTAGAAGCATCATCATTGCCTAAAAACCATCTAGCTCTTAAATTAACAGCTGCCCTTAGCGATGGTACTTGGTGCAGCTCATTGAAATTTCTTTGTGGTGAGATCCCCCCAGTAGATTTCAAATTTCTATTAGGGGATCTAGGTCTTTCTGTGGCTAGCGTTCGCCACAAAAAAGTACATCCTTCTAATTTAGACATTTGCTGCTGCATGTTATGCCTTGTAGGCTGAATAGTTTTTAACAACTTTTGACTTTGGTCCATCTTCCTTCTCTCTTCAAAAACCCTTGGAATTCACTTCATCTTTCTTTTGTTTATCAGTTTCAAACGCAGATCATTTGGACTTATTCGAGAATCTACACATGAATCAGGGCATCAAAGTTAGGGCAGTGAAACATATAAAGAACTAGAAACAATATAAAAAGCTCAAAATAAGAGATAAGTAGTCACCATGCACTCCAATGTCACCGCGACCCCGATTGATACCATTGCTTTGCTGCCTATAAATGACATACACCCATCAATATTAAACTAAAAACATTTTTTGTACCAACATTTTTTGTAACAACTGAATCAGAAACATGGACAACTAATTTTCTGAATACCATAAACCAATCCATGAGCCCCTGTTTTAAATGAAATTAGGTTTCCATAAACAATAATACCTTTGGTTGATAAGAAAAGTAGGAATAAGATATGAATCAAAATGTTCAAAGAATTTTCATCACTTTAAAACTCATTATAATTTCAAAGAAAACACTGCCCTAGACCACCTTGACCCTGGTGGTGCTTTTGGAAAAGAAGCTGGGAAGAATGCCACTAAACTCACCCCCTGCTATAACCAAGGTTTAAACTCCTATCACTTCTCTCTAATTTTGCAGCAACTGAATAAAGCATCTCCTATTTTTCCTCCGCAATCATGAAATGTATTTAATTGTCTCAACAGCCTATGGTCCTAGCATAATGGTAACCTAAAATCCCTAAAACCATCAATCTAGACCATCATAAAATACTGGCAAATTATACTCAATTAGTTTAAATTCACAAAGCAACTAAACAACACGCACCACTTGTTCGTGGACCAAAAACCATTGGCATTACTCCTAAATCTCTCTTCCCTGGACCATTTGCTTCCATTAGTAGTAGGATGTGCGTGGGCATAGCCTGATATATTTCCTTCCCCCTTTACTACCTGCAAAAGAATTGAACCACACAAACATTGAATCAACAAAACAACACACACAACGCAAATACAAATGAACTAAACTCAATCTAATCATCAAAACAAGTTACTTCTCTAAAACCCAAATCCAATAATTCACCCACCAATTCACACACTCAATAAAACTAAACTCAATTTAACCAACAAAATTAGTTACTTCCCCAAAACCTATATCCGAAAACTCACCAATCTATTCACATGGTTTGACAAGCTAAGCTCAACTTAAACAACAAAAGTAGTTACTTATAAAACAAACCCGAGTCCGAAAATTCACCAATCAATTCATACATTCAATAAATTATACTCAATTTAACCAAAAAAAAAAAAACCCAATTCCTTCTCCAAATCCCAAATCTGAAAACTAGTAAATCATTCAAGTAGGCTCAAAAAAGGGCATGCAGAATTAGAATCACACAACAAAACAAACAACTCAAAGAAATCCATAGGTTCATAGTATCGTGTCCTCCCCACACTCACAACCATATCTAATCTCATCCCAACTTATGGATAAGGGTTCCCACGTCTCACTCAAGCTTCAAGTCTGAACATCCCCAAACTCAAAAGTGCAAATTAAAGATTAAATTGTCACATATATACGACTCAAACAAAACAACATTAGCATAAACCCACAAAGTTTAGAGAAATAATATAAACCCATATCAGCGTTAATCCAATGTCAAGAGAGAACCTGAAGATTGTGGGTGGTGCCGCCTAGTTGGATTGAAATTTGTAACTCTGTTTCTTCTCTTGTGGGTATGGTTTTGTTTAGCAGCTGTCTGGTTCTTGTGGTTGGATTGGAAGAGAAGTAGCTAGAAAGGCAAACCGGGAAGAAGATGAGACAGAGCGTGAGCCGTAGAAAGAAGAGCGTAGATGAATGATTTGTTATTATTATTATTATTATTATTTATATATATATATATATATATATATATATATATATATATAACCTGCTTTAAGCCTTTAACCAGTATCGTTTAAAATTATATGAATGGTCAAGATCAAAACAATATTAAATTAATGGTTCAAATTTAGGTGGGTACCGTACCCTAATGGTTCAGCATTAGTTACTTGTTTGCATATTGTTACTTTAATTTGCTGCAACAAGTGTGAATGAGAAATCAATTAACAAACAAACACACTCTCAGAAAAAGAGAGAGGTTTGCATTGTCACCTTACTTGCAGAATAGATCAGTGACCATAAAATTTTTGGTGGCTAAGTGCCCTTGAAGAACCTGTTGAATTCTTAACAGAACCATTAAGCAATTCATCTGCTGCTGCTTGGGAAAGTCAACGCAGGATGATACCAACCATTGAGTTGCTGCTGCTGCATACCGCTGGCACAGAGATTTAACCATTTCCACTTTCTGCATTAGAAAATTCTAGTTAATAAGAATAAACTCCAACGGGTATCCATGCATGGAAATCAGAAATCAAGTTTGGAATATCAGCATAACATATTAATTTCTTCCTTCTTTCACTAGATTCATTGGTGGTACTTAATTATCATTGGATTACTCCATTTCTATATGATCATTTAGTTAAAATTTTGTCTTAATCGAAATAAAATTACATCTTAATTCTTAAGTCAAAGATGTAGGTTATTAATTTTAATAAGAACAACTTGAGCCAAAGATTTTTATGTGGCTTGAATTTTAAGACAATGTGTAACATGATTTCTTTTGCCTTCACATTTCATTAACGTTGATAGGTAAGGAATGTGTACCAAAGAAGGAATCCAATCTTTGCAATTTTTCTTGGGCTCAACATGCTGATTAGGAGCTTTCTCAGATTTTCTTGTTCATTTTTTCAGTCTTCAATCAGATCTCTCTATCCAACATCTTCCCCCTACTTTTCAAAGTTAGAGATGTATAACATTTTGACCCTCCTGGTCGTTAATCCAAATAGAAATTGGAACAAGATTTGTTGATAAAAAAACAGCACTGACCTTCAGTAGTTTACAGAAGCAACATTCTTTGAGACAATTATCAAGATAAAAATCATGGTGCTGGATAACCTGTTTAAAGAAAAGTAGTATAAAATATACACATGGATTTGCTGAGTTATACAACCCCATTTAGTTGGGAATCCCAACTTGGGATTAAGAATTAGTTAAATCAAATAGATAGCAAACTCCATTTTTTGAAGCCGTATGATATACAACACACTACAAATAATTGATTCGTATTTCAGAATTCACTGCTTATAACATATGCCTAATTGAGAAGAAGATAGTGCTTTAAGAAGCACATCCTTCCAATTAGATGATACTCCAATAGTAAAAGCATAAATTTTAAGTAGAAAATTAATTACTAAGGTAGGTCAATTGCCAAAATTGACAAGTAACATAGTAGAACTAGAAAATACTTAGTATATAGGCAAGGAAGTTATTTAGTGATACTTATTATGAGATAAATTCAGAGTTTGCTACAAAAAAATCTTTAGCAGCTTTTATATAATCAAGTTAATGATGGTTTGAGCTAAAGCTCGTTAATTTTGGATTTTCTAACACCTACAAGCAAGATCAAACACATAATCATGGAAGACTAGAAGGGTCTCTTCTATTATTTTTTCTTTGAAAAACAACTATTAGACTATATTGTGAGTGCATAATCAAAACGGACCCTTACCATTCTACCCACATTCTCTAATGACATTTAGATATCTTCCAATGGTCAAAGTCGTTCAATAACTACAAGGAAGCTTGGATTCCCATCCTTGAGGTTGTACAAGTGCTTCCTCCAATTCTTCACATCATAGTCCTGAATGAGGTTTTCTTACAAAAAATAATACGGAATTGCATATATTGAAAGGCATATTTGATGAGCTCTTTGTTGAAGATAAAAGCAATATACCTTTTGAAGAGATTTGTTCCCTGCAATGAAAAATTCACCATAAGGATTATTAGCAAATCCTTCATAGACCCACCAAAAATTTTGTTTTGAGTTCCTTCTTGAGCAAGAAAAAAAGAATTAGACTGAATAATAAACTTATAATGAAGCAAACAATGGTAGAATAATGAAAGCTGTAAGATCCTAAAGAAAAATAAAATTATCTAAAATCCCTGGTCATTGACTAATAAAAATAATCAAAACACATTCAAAATTAACTTTTGGCCTAATATCTCAAACTTAATTTAAACTTTAAATTTATGAACATGACAAAGAAGAAGTGGACATGGATATAAGCTGCAGACATACACTAATATGGCAGATTAGGAGAGACAAAGACACAACATGAATAAAATTGTGCCAGTGTCTTTGTGTTTCTGTATGTGTGTCATCCTGTTGATAAAACTAATACATGGGTGTAAATATTACTAAATAATACTAAAAGTGTACCAACATGTAGTCTACGATCTATTAAGTTTATGAGATAAAGTAAGCAAATATTTAGAGTCCTCTAGATTATTAAAATAGAGGTTTTCAAAGGCATAATCAGGGGTGACCTTGTTGATACTAGCATCTAAGACAAATTTTAACTGTGACTTAAACCATACCTTTCACATATGCCAACAATATGCTTTGCTTGCACATTGCATTATCTCTTTAAGCAATGACTTCAGTGGTGATATGCATTATCTCCAGCCATGGTCTTAGCCTGTATGTAGGAAAAACGAGTTAGGAACCGAGAAAGCATACACTACACAATGTAATAATGGTCAACATTTCCATGTTTGAATATGTATATTTGTCTCTTGTCAAAGATAAAGAATATTTTTGTTACCTTACTAATTATAGCCTTTGGCATCACATTAGTTACATGAAATATAGGTATTTATGCACGTGTAAAAGTACAAATAGTGGCAGCTTTCCAAAGTGTGTTTCTTCTAAGTGTTCCAACTTTTTGTACCCAAAATAAATGAAATTTTAAAACAAAGACTTACATGTGTAACCATTTGCGTCAAGTATGAAGCTGATCAATTCAAAATAAGGAACAGAGGATCTCAAAGAATAGAAAGATAAATCTTCGGAAAAAAAAAAACACTAACTTTAGGGCAAAGGGGAACAGAGGATCTCAAAGGATAGAAAGATAAATCTTAGCGACAAAAACACTAACTTTAGGGCTAAAGGAGTTTCATTGGCAGCTATAGTTATCTTCCCAACAAAGATAATGTGGTGGCCCATCAAACCTCATTTATTCAAGTACCAATTAACCAGGGAAAGAAACAAACAACTAAAAACCTGTGCTTTTATATCATTTAAAATAATATCTTCAACCGATCAAACATGAATTATATTCTTCTACAGATCCCAACCAAAGGCTTTTTTTTTTCTTTGATAGGTAAGAAAAATATTATTAAAAAAGACTACTTTATGCAATAATTTATTTATGAAGCCCATCAGCTCAATTTTTGGCCTTCATGTCCTAAATGATTGATTGACTTTTACCAAAATCATGAACTAGAACTTCCCATGATCATTGTAATAGCAAAGTCAGATTGATAGACATTTCTCTAATAATCATTTCATTCAAACACTAATAATGCTTGAGCAAGATACATCTCCATCCCCAACCAAATTGCTCAACTGGTCAGTATGTAGAAATCACTCAAGTGCAATGAAGGTTATACACATCTTTAGTTTGTTGTTAGTTTCTTTGATCACAAATTACTGTCTTTTCTTTGTATTCACAAATGTTAAGGGATTCCATTTATGCTTCCTCTCGGTCTCTTCTTATTTTCAAATAATTTTTTTTTGAAAAAATTGAATCCATTTAAGGAGGGTTTTTTATGTTGTTTCTAACTTGAACAAAATAATTGATTAAAAAAAATCATAGGCAAAGCTCAGCTGTATAAACATATAAGAATTGAATAGAAAACAAAGGGATGTGAACAGGTGACATTCACAGTAAATTAAACAAAGAGCATGACTTACAACAAAAAGAAACTACCATAATGCAGCAGCAAAGGCATTATTGAGCAGGGCATTCTTAAATTACTTCAGCTCAACAAACTGGTTAATCATCAAAAAGCTCTCATATAAAGTAAATCTTTTGGAAAACTCCAGCTATAATATTTCTTTGTCAGGCACAACAAATTTGGTTACTCTATATTGTGCATAATCAAAGTCTGCTCCAGTGTAGCGTTTTAAGTTCCAAAAACTTAATGAGCTGAGTCATTTTGTTTCTCAAACTCTTTTATTAATTTATGTCAAATTCTATAAACTTTAATAATTAAATTTATTAATTCCACTTCCAAAGGCACCCAGCATAATTTAATTCAGTTTAAACCTAAAGAGTTGCAATAATTTATGGAAAATAACTTTGGTATGCTTCCAAGCAACAAAATAGTGATACTCCACCGTTACAAAGGCGTTAAAATCAAATACACACAAAGATTCCATCCAATAAGATAGAAACACCTTGATCCCCCCAAATTGTTGATACGTGATATTCCCTCAAATATATGATGTGCAAAGGATCAAAATGAGATGAATGGTCCATAGTAATAGCATTTGAAAAGACAATTTAGCATGATCATAAGAAAAAATTATCATAAAATTGGTCACTTAGAAAGGATCAATTACAATGTCTAAATGTCCATCATCTAAACAAGCTATAAGAAAAAATTGAGAGTTGCTCATATGCAATAAAAAACACATTAAAATCAAAATTATAAACCTTTATGTGTTGTATTTTTTTTTTTTTGATAAGTAATCAGAGAGCTTTTATAAATGAGAGATAAAAAAGACATACAAGAAGTTCATGATGATGAACAACAAGAAAAAAACTATCCGGAAACTAAGCTAAGGGAGGATAAAAACTCAGATAGAGTAGAACAATTAGTAAAACCCCAACAAAGAGACCACTCCAAAAGACTCCGCTGGCATAAAAGCTTTAACTCAGCCAGCGTCTTCTCTTTGTCCTCAAAAGATTGACGATTTCGTTCCAACCACACAGTCCACATTAAGCACCCTGGAACCAAGTTCAAAATGTCTGACTTATGCTTCCCATGCCACTGATGCCAGCTAGAAATCAACCCCGCCACCGATCCTGGCATAACCCACAAAATACCAAATGCCTGAAGCAAACAAGTCCATAGGGAATGAGTAACAGGGCAATGGAGAAGAAGGTGGTTAACCGATTCCCCATCACTGCAACACATACAACACCTATTAGCCAAAGGGCATCTCTTAAGCATAAGGTTATCTAAAGTGAGGATCTGACCATGTGCAGCAGTCCACAAAAAGAACGCCACGTGCTTAGGGATCTTTGGTTTCCAAACCCCCCTCCAAGGAAGCCAAGTATTAGAAGCACCCTGAATCGCAAGGTAATAAGACCGAGTGTCAAACTTACCATCTCCTTTAAGCCGCCAGTAAAGGGTATCTCTCCTGCTCCCCTGAAGAATACGAGCTTGGATGAGCCGAAGAAAAGAAAACGAAGCAGCCATCTCCCAATCTTCAAAAGCTCTATAAAATGTTAAATTCCACACTCTAACATTACCCCCTTCTGGAGTCTACAAAACCTCAGAGATACAAGCATCCTTGACCGTTGAACACACATAGAGCTCAGGATAGAGAACTTTTAAAGTAGCATCACCAATCCACCTGTCATGCCAAAAGCGGATACGAGTGCCTTCCCCCACTACAAAAGATAGATGCTTAGAAAAGCTCTCCCAACCTTCATTAATGCTTCTCCAATAGGCCACACCCATGGGACCTCTTACAAGCGATAGTCCTCCATCCCCCTTGACCCTCGCCATATTTGGAAGAGATAACACGACGCCATAGGTGGGTAACTTCATGGCCATATCTCCAAAGCCACTTCGCTAATAAAGCCTAATTAAATGGCACAACTTTTCTTATTCCCAAGCCCCCCATCTTAACGGGTAAACACACCTTATCCCAAGCCACCAAAGGATATTTGAAGCCCCTCTCAGAAGACCCCCAAAGGAAGTTCCTCTGAATACTTTCCAATCTATACGCCACAACTTTAGGAATAGTAATGAGAGATAAGAAATATGTTGGGAGACTTGAGAGAGTACTCTTTATTAACATGAGCCTACCACCCTTAGATAAATAGAGACGCTTCCAACTAGAAAGTCTCTTTTCCATCCTCTCCACAATAGGATTCCAAATCGAGGCTGACTTAAAAGAAGATCCCAACGGCATCCCCAAATATTTCATAGGCAAACTGCTCACTCTACAATGAAGAACACTAGCCAAAGCATCTAGATTATTCACCTCCCCAACGGGGACAATCTCGCTTTTCCCTACATTGACCCTCAAACCCGTGAACGCCTGGAAACAAGACAACGCTAACCTTATAACCAGCAACTGATCCCTAGAGGCATCACAAAATAAGATGGTGTCATCCGCAAATGGCAGGTGTGAAATACTCACCCCAGCAGAGTTCATGGCTCCCACCTGAAATCCCCGAATAAGATTACACTCCTCTGTCTTCTTTAAAAGTCTACTTAAAACCTCCATTATCAAAAGGAACAACAACGGGGATAAAGGGTCCCCTTATCTCAACCCTCGAGAGCTTCCAAAAAAGCCTTCAGGAGAACCATTTACCAGGACTGAAAAACGGACAGATGAAATGCAAGCCTTAATCCACCCCCTCCATTTCACCCCAAAACCCATCCGGCCCAACAAATAAATTAAGGCCTCCCAGTTCACATGGTCATAAACTTTTTCAATGTCCAGCTTGCAAACCACACCCGGAATTTTGCTCTTCAACCTACTATCCAAGCATTCATTTGCAATAAGCACTGAATCCAAAATTTGCCTTCCGCCAACAAATGAATTTTGAGTCTCAGATATGAGGTTATCCAAAACCACCCTCATCCTATTAGCCAACACCTTGGACAACAACTTATACACACTACCCACCAAACTGAAGGGGCGAAAGTCTTTAATGTTAATGGCACCACACTTTTTAGGAATTAAAGTGAGGAAAGAAGCATTCAAAGACCGTTCAAACTTAGAGTGACGATGGAAATCATCAAAAAAGCCCATTACATCCCTTTCCACAACACTCCAACATTTCTGAAAGAAAGCCATGGTGAAGCCATCAGGACCAAGGGCTTTATCCCCTTCCATCTCCCTTAGAACCTGGAAAACTTCCTCCTTCGAGAACTCCTTCTCTAAGGACTCCCGCTCATCCTCTTCAATACAAGCAAAATCTAACCCATCCATAGAAGGACGCCCAACCTCAGATTCCTTATATAGCCCTTGGTAAAAGAGGGCTATCTGAGAGCGCACATCAAACTCATCCTCATAAAAAACACCATCCACCTCGATCCTTTTAATTTGATTATTTGATAAATATATGTAGGTTGTAATATTAGAAGTTGGATTGAACAAGAGCTCAGTTGTGAAGAAGTGAGGAAAAGCAAATTTGCAAAAGTTTGCACAAGCGAGTTTCACGCGAGTTTCTGTGTGACACTCTGACTGATGAGTTGGGTTGACCCATATGTCAGGGCGAGAGCTAGACCGACTGTTATGTTGTACTAGTAGAAGTGTAGAACACATTATATAGAAGTTCTTGAATATTTCTAGAATTGCTATCTGTAGACACTCAGGCTTTTTTGTATTATGGATATTGATTGCTTGTAACCCTTAGCAAACTCTTAGTAGTGGGGACAACTCAAGTTTTAAAGACATCTCAAAGCCTTTTATCTTTGTTCTCCCCTTTCCCACTATCCGTCTATCCCTAACAATATTTACAAATCTTATTGCACAATCAAATGTTGATTCCCACTGAATGACCGCACCTTTAGTCTATTTTTAAAGCAATCATAAATGCATATGTACTTCCTAACAGTAATTAGTTCCCCATAGCTAAAGATAAGAACATGGCGTAGGAAGCACAATGGAATATTTTTTTTTTTTTAGTCTTAATTAATTTTGAAATTAATTTTTTATATATATTTTTTATTTAGTTTGAAAGTAATTAGGTTATTTTATTAGTTTCTTAAAGATTATTTTGTAATTTAATAAATGGAATTTCACAAGTCAATTGGAATTATGTTTTCGTAAATCAAATGTTTTGGTCAGATTAGTCTATATAAGCACAGTATTGTACTTCTATGAAGACAGTTCACAATTTTCTTGATTAATTAAAATTTCTCTTGGAATTATTGTCATGGACTAGTGTTGACTCTAGCCAACCCTTGGACCTTGGTGCTTACTCCTAGACCTTCTATCTTATTTGGTATTGACTCCAAGTAACCCTAGGTGCTGAATATTAGGGGAGTTTATTATTTATTTGTTTTTTTTTTTCTGTGTTTTATATCATGTTTTGGTTGTCTTGTGTCAAAATACCAAAGCCAACCATATTGATTTAACCAATGGCAAGCAACTAACCCCTTGTCTCAGGATTCTTTGAGCCTTTATACAGCCAAAAGAATACTAGGGTTTATGAAGACTATAGCCCCACACCTGCTCCCCAAAATATTGACTAGAATAAGACCATTCAAGAAAATATTATTTCATCAAACTCAGTGGCAAAAAAATAGTTTTAAACGTATAAATGAATTGGCTTAAAGCATTACAATTAAATAATCTTTGGGTTTTCTCAAAGATGAGAGACCTTAGATATTTTTAATTTCATAACAAAATTCATCAATTTTTTTATTAGAAGTTATTGATGAAGTTTTATAGAAAAAGAGAATTGCTTCATGCTCACATTCACAAATACAAAGTAACTTTAAAATTACAAAGAACCAAACAGAAAACCTAAGAGAATATTGAAACTCAAAAATGGAATTACAACGTGTATAACCCCAAAGCCAAAGACCACTCAAACAAGGTACAAATCAATAAAAACTTCAATTGATCGAAGAATCTCTCAATATCCTTAAAAATATGAAAGTATTGTTCCTTCCATACTAACCACATCAAAGTAACAAACATGATAACAATACATTCAAAATTTCAAAAGAATGCTTTCCAAACCAATTCATGCACTCAAAGGGATGTTTCTATCAAAAGCCTCACCCAATTAACTCCAAACATGTTATAAACAATAATTTCCACATCCATCTCAAAACTATCATAGTTGCCAAGGCAGCTTGACTTGTTAGACTTTTTCCCAGAACCACACACACACACAGTTTTTTTTGTGCATAAAATCATCGAGAATAATATTAAAGAAATATATAATTGTTTGGTTTGAAGCATGGCACTTTCTTTGTGTTTGATCAAGTTAGGTAGTCCAAAGTGTTTTCTGGTTTGGCTCTGTTCCTAGCTAGTTTGGTACAGGTTGTTTCTCTGTTTCTTTATGTAAATTGTTTGACCTTTAATTGAATAATGTTATGTTAAAAATCATCTAAATACCAATGTTGCATTAAAGAAATGTAGAGAGTTAATATGCTGTTCATAATACAAATAAAATACTGCAACATCTTTTAAATATATATATATATATATATATATATATATATACATATATTTTTTTTTTATCTGTATGTTACATACACATCTTCTAGTTGTTGAACTATCTCAACCTCCACCTTACTCTTTCAAATATATACTTCAAAAAGTAAGTTGGCAACAAATTGAACCATGAGGTCAGATGCCGACACATATGATCAATGCACTTAGATAATCTTAAGAAATTTTCCTTAAGCCCCCGCCCCCCAGTCTCAAAATATTGAAGAAATTTATCCTGTCGTCTTCATACACACAGCATGTACTACACAACCATATAAAGCATCCAAGGATAATTATAATTACCAAATTGTCTACAGGTTTGACACCATTATATAGATATATCATGAAAGAAATAGAAAAAGAGATCCACACCTTCAACATCTGATTGATCATGTGCTATACTGCCAAGAAATTCTCTATCGTAGGAAAAAAAACTGCAAGACCAAGCAAATGCAGATTAAAAAAATTTGGTATAGTAATTCATAGCCACTAGTCCAGAATGAGGATTGCGAGGATTAAGAAGACAGATACCAATGACCAAAATTACAACTTACATTAAAAATCTGACATGTAATGATACAGAATACCAACTTAACTCTATAGTTTAATAGGCAGTAGATACACCAAAAAACAAGGCGTCAGTATTAAATGTACTCTTATCATTAATGGGTTCATTACCAAAAATATTTGGTGAAAAATTCTTGTACTACATCTGCAGATATTTTTCTTTAATAGTAATTTACACATGCACCTGGTTTCTCTTGAAACCCATGGCTTCACCTTCTTTTTAAGTTGGTAATTAAACACATACCCATAATCTTAAACCCACAACCTCACCTTCCACCTTGCTATTATAAAAGAAGTATTACTTCCCTAATAACCAAACAAACAGCTGTGGTTTTCTAGGGCACATTCCAGCTTACCAAAAATTAAAAAAGATCTCCCAATTTTTATCTTCACAATGGAATGCAACACTCCTCAATTGATTTCAATTGCTTTTACTCCCTTCAATCAAAATTAGAACTTGTCAATTATAACAATTAAAACCAAAATTGTTGAAATTTAACACTAGTGTCCACTTCCCATGTGTTTGCTACATCACTGCAAATAGCAAACAGGTAAAATGTGGACTCAAGATTTCAGCATCTTTAACACTTAATCCTTCATGCACCACTTTGTTTCCATTGATCCAATAAGCCAGAGAGTGTTGGCAAAGATGATAGTGAAATGATGACATAGGTCTTATGCCTTATACACTCATTCCAACCAAATAGCAGCCCAATTCTAAATTGACTATGGCTCAAGCACCTCAGGTCTAATGGTGAGTAGTGAATTATGCTCCGTTTGTTTAGTTGGAAACTTTATGTGAAGATAGTCTTCCGGGTTTTCCCTTGTTTGGTAGCATATTAAACAAAATGGTCAAAAGAAAACAATCTTTGGTCAACAGAAAACTCTTTTATATGACTTATTTTTTAGAGATTGTTTTCCACTAAATTTTTTCAAAAAACAACTCTATCACTCTCTTCATGAAATTCTTGTTATAAATTATCTGCGTGAAGCATAATTAGATCCCACAGTAAGCTCTCTCTCATTTCTTCTCTTTGCTTTGCTTTGCTTTATTGCTCTTCTCATGCCTGCACTGTCACTCTCTCTCTGTCTTCTTTCACTCTTTCTCTCCATCTCTCGCTTTCTGCCCCTCTCTCTTGCTCTATCTCTCCCCTCTGTAAGATCGTTCTCTATCTAGATGGTGTCTACCGCATTGGGGATGAATTAATGATGGAGAAAAACAATGACTATTGTTGCACGTGTAAGATTAGCAGGGAGAAAACAGACCATGTTATTATTTATTGTAATATAGCAAAGGACCTTTGATTTTTATGCTCTGCTTGTTCAGTACTATGTGGACTATGCCTGGAACATTAGTTATTATTGGCATGCTAGATACAACAGTTTGGAGCACACTGTAGTGAAAGAAAAGGTTATTCCTATCTATGTGTGGAGGAATCCCATCTTCTAAATGTGATTAATCTCACTACCTCCTACTCACAACATGATTCAAGGCATAGATCTTTTTATACATTAATTACAAGAGAAAATGGGCTTCACCAAGAAATCAAACATGGAAGAAAGCTAACCAAATGCATACCAACTATTGCTAAAAGGGAAAAGGAAAAAAAAAAAAAAAGGACAAATGAAACTAGGAAAGTTTCCTCTACACCTTAATACAGTGAAACTATTCAGCCAAAAAGAGGGGGGGAAAAAATACAGTGATATATACCTTCACTCCACATTCATATATCAAAACCTGAAGATTGCAAATAAGAGAAGAAATCATATCAAGTATACACCTACAAGTTGACTTATAGCTCACCCAACTTCTATATATAATCTCAAAATTATCCTGAATCTTCAGTCAAATTGAATTCACATTTTTTCTTTTTTCAATTGAAAAATGACAATACTTACATTCTACATAGATAGCAAGTGTATAACTAAAAACCACCATAAATTTTCACAACATAGAAATTTAAGAAATTCGTTCACCAAAGAGTCAAAAAATGGTAAAGCAAAATTTAAATATAGAAGGATGTGGTACCCAACAATAAAATCAAGAAAGAGAGAATGAGGCCTTACTGTCTACTTAGGGGTCTTGAACTATTCTAGATCACAAAGATTATTGATATGTTCTGAAACATCAGAGGCATCAAGCTTGCATGTTACTGGCATTTGATGTGAAGCCAAGCAGAAACTATGCACCAAAAGCAGAAAAATCAGATCAATATAAGGCAAGTATAAAAACACTCAAAAACCAGATTGCAAGAGGGAAAGGAATCTTGGGCCTACCAATTATTTCAACAGCAACAACACCAACCAGCTGCTTTAAAATAAATAAATAAAACAAATCAAATACTTATTTTATTAATATTAATTAAAAAGTTCAGGAGCTTGATTTCTGATCCTTTACATTTAAAGAGAAAGAGAAGAAAGTGACAAAGGCACCCCAAGATGTAAATAAAGACGGAGGCATACCTTGGCAACGAATGGTGTCCAGTGTCTTTGGGGACCATGCAAGAAGGGTGATATTCTTCTAAACCACCATTATGTGCTATCTCCATCGTTTAAAAAATGAAGAAGATGAGAGTAAATAATGATGATGAAGATGGCAAGTTGAAAGGGAAGCTTCATCTTTATCCCAATTTTAATACATGGAAGGAGTTTGAGGAGAGCTTTCTTTCTTCTTTGCCATTGGAGTCAAATTCCAGGATGACCGTAATTTCCCACATGGTTGAAAAAATTCCATGATCTAGAAATGAAAAACCCACAACAGGTGCATTCTACTTGGACTCCTAACCTTTTCATGAAATTGAAGTGATTTCCACAAATTACAAAACATTACAACATGCCTTTGAAACTTTCTTAAAAAACTCTAACAAATCTACCCACAAATTGTTTTGACTTGTTATGTTCTTCCACCATGCCTGTGGGTATTATTCTTCAGTCTTCTGAGCATGATATGTTGCTCTAGTTTGACCATCCTCACAATCCACTTTGGTTTTCCAATTTTGAACATAAGATATCCCATTAATGTTCCAAATATCACTCCACATCCATAACCTATCAATACAACTTGCCAACCAAACCCATTTTCAGGCTCTAAGTTGTCTTCTTCTTGCAAGGTCGATGACGGTGGTTGCTTTGACTCATGGTTATTGCATGTTCTTGACAACGGAAATCCGCATAATCCCAAGTTTTCAGCGTACGAATCATTGTCGAATGTATTGAACTGCTTTCCTGAAGGTATGTGTCCTTTAAGTCGGTTATGTGATAGCCTTAAAACTTCAAGCCACAATAGATCTACCAATTGTTTGGGAATCTCCCCACCGAGCTTGTTGAAAGAGAGATCTAACCATTCAAGATTTTTCAAATTTCCAAACGATGATGGAATATAACCTGTAAGGTTATTGTGAGAAAAGTTAAGCCCCTTAAGTGATTTAAGCCTTCCAATTATCTTTGGCATCTCTCCTATGAATATATTGTTTGAAAAATCAATGATTGTGAAGGCTATTAGGATTCTCTCCAACTCAAAATGTTGCCCTTTCATTACCACATTCAATGAATCGTGATAATAAAACTCTCCCATATAATGCAATCCAACTTCACTTTCATCCACACTCATCATGGCTTCGAAATGTTTGAAATATTTACTTGGCAAGTGACCATTAAAATGATTGTTAGAGATGTCTATGATTCGCAAATTTGGGAAAGGAAATTTGGTTTTAGGATTGCCAATATGTCCTTGAAATCTATTTGATCGTATGACAAGAACCCGCAACTTCTGAAGACTTCCCAACCAATAAGGGAAGACTCCATTTATCTTATTGTTTCCAATATCTAGAACTTCCAAGTCTTTACAATTTGCCAAAGACTGTGGCAATGACCCTTCCAATTGATTGCCATTAAGGTTAATACTCCTAAAATTGTTTTCCATGGAAAATGTAGCAGGGATGGTACCATGAAGGCTATTCATTCGCAAATCCAACACTGTGAGGACATTAGAGTGTACCAAACACTTAGGAACCGTTCCACTTAAGTTGTTATGAGATAAGTTCAGAACTTGAAGGGAACTTGCATTGCAAATTAAAGAAGGGATTTCTCCACTTAAGTTGTTATGAGATAAGTCCAAAACTTGAAGGATACTTGCATTGCAAATTAAAGAAGGGATTTCTCCACTTAAGTTGTTATGAGATAAGTCCAGAACTTGAAAGGAACTTGCATTGCAAATTAAAGAAGGGATTTCTCCACTTAAGTTGTTATGAGATAAGAAAACCATAAGAAAATTTAGAGTGGGAAATGGTCCTTGAAGCAAGTTGTGAGAAATATCAAGAAAATATAATGAATCCCTCCCCATATCCCCCAACCAACTTGGAGCTTGACCACAAATCCTATTATTGGAAAGGTCTAAGTATTCTAAATTTGTTGCTGCTCTTAAGAAAATTGGGAATTCATTGATGTTGGAAGAAGACAATTGGAGCCGCTCAAGATGGGGCAGGGTATAGGTGACATTATTGTTGATTCTAACTGAGTTATTTGATAAATCAAGATCCTTGAGATTTTTGAACTTTGAAAATATTTCAAAGTCCAACATAATACTCAAGTTATTTGATGAGAGAAATAGAGAAGTAAGGTTCACAAGTTTAGATATTGACTTAGGTATAGAGCCTTGTAGCTTATTATAGCCCAAGTCAAGCTTCTCCAATGAATTGGACTTGAATTCACCAATCTCGCCAATGAATTGATTACTAGAAATGTCTAAACTCACCAAAGATGGCAAATTAAACAACCAAGATGGCAATGTTCCATTTAGGAAATTGAAACTTAAAGAGAGATCAGCTAGATTCAAACCACTTACATGATTAGGAAGGGGACCAACAAGTTGATTATTGCCAAGGAATAATGTGGAGAGCTTTGGCAAGTTCAATAGTGAGGATGGCACCAAACCTGTTAAAATATTCCCCAATAATTAAAATTGTTAGTTTCGTGCATTTGCCAAAAACAACTAAAATAGATAATGGGCAATTGAATCTCACCAATGAATCTATTTTGTGATAAATCCAAATAAGTAAGTTGTGTGAAGTTCCCGAATAAGGTTGGAATTGACCCATTAAAATAGTTTGATTGTAGATCCAGAAGGATAATTTGAGTGAGATTTCCAAGCGATATTGGAATTGGCCTTGAAAGTTCACAATCAAATAGATACAAATATTTTAAGGACTTTAGATTGCCAATAGAATCAGGTATTTCTCCTGAAAAGTTTGTCCTAGAGAGATCTAAGAACTTTAGAGAACTGCTGCTCCAATTAAACTTTGGAAGAGAACAATCAAGAAACGGATTAAGCCCTAGATCAAGGGTTTGTAAACTAGGAAGGAGTAGGATGCTATTTTCGAGTTTTCCCCGCAAGCGACAGCCTTTGAGAGTAAGAGTTGTCAAAGAGGAAGATAGGTTCATCAAAGATTTAGGTCTAATTGAGGACATATCTGTGGCATCTAGATGAAGTTCCCTTAACAGAGTTAGGTTATTCCATATTGGTGTTTCAATTGATAGAAAATCATTGTAAGAAAGATCGAGTGAAACCAGCGAAGACAACTGGGAGATTTCAGATAGGATTTGGCCAATAGAGAGGGAATGAGAAAGGTTAAGATGAGTCAAACTCTTAAACTGGCCAAACTCAGATGAATTCAAGTAATGGAAGTGATTTCCAGCGAGGTTCAAGCTCCTGATATGATGAAGAAGGAAGAGGGTACTGTTGGAATCAATGGTGCCCTTGAGCCGACTACAACTTAGGTCAAGGCCAATCACCTGGCCTGTAATTTTGTCACACTCAACCCCATCCCAACTGCAACAATGCTTATCCTCCTTCCAAGAGGTTGTCCTAAAATAAGATGTAGGACATAAGATAACACGAGGCCTAATATCGGGAGAAAGAGAGTTATTAAATTGGAGTAGAGCAGAGCATTGTGAGTTTGAAGACAAGAAAGAAGAAAAAGACAATGGAGAATGCAAGAAGAGCAAGGAAAGTAGACACAAGACTTGATACTTCCAAGTTAAACACCCCATTTGATACCCTATAGCCTATAATAAGAAAGCTGGACAAAATTATTTCTGATGTTATCACTTATCGGTAAGGGATGGTGGGATGGGAATGGAATTGATGAACATATATTTATATATGATATATATGCTGCCAAGTCAGTCAAAGTCCTTTACCTTTTTTTGCTAAAAAAAAGGTCTTCTACGAATCTACCTTTCTTTCAATTTTTCTTTTTTAAGTCATTCAAAGTCCTTGAGTTATGGAAACTACAACAATATTGCAAATTTATTCAACCATGTGTTATACGTGGTCTTGATCATAGAATCGTATTTGATAAAATATTTTCATTCACTAAAATTGGTAAAATGGTATTTTCAAAAATCATTCATTAGTTTAAATTGACGAAAAGCTATAAATTATGGACCTCACCTTAGAGCATTAGCATTAAGTTGGGCAAAACCCCAAATAAGTTATTTTACTCCCCAATTACCAAAATTGAAGCAACATCTAGGTTGCTATTGCTAGCAAATTGCTACATTATGTTGTTGCATTTAAAATTATTGTAGCAGTGTGGTTAAATAACCTCAATTCTTGTTATGTCAGGGCAATAACCAATGGGCATGCACATCTCGAATGTATCACATTGAAAGTTGACAGAAATTAAATTTGCCATCTACTGTTGAAGGTCCAGGCTTAATGGCTACAGATACTGCTAAAAACAAAAATTAAATTATGTATACAATTTCTTCCATAGGTTCAAATGCAATAAAAGAAACATGGTCCTGATAAAGATATAAAAGAGGAATTGTGACATTTTATACAGTTTCTTTCATAGGTTCAAATGTAAAGTGGGTCTAAATTAAAAAATAATAATAATAACTAGCCTCTGAGCAAGCGCTCACGCGCGTGTTCAAAGGCTCTTTTATTTTTTGGGTAAAAATTAATAATTTACATTTATTATAATTTGGGATTTCTACTTTTTTTCAATCACAAAAAAATAATAATAATAAATGAGGGTTTGATGAAGAAAAAAAAAAAAGAATACATGAGGTGAATTTTGTAGATTTGAGCAGTTTTAAAACTAACAAAAATGTAATCATATTTTGTAAGAGTTAGTGAGTAGAAGTAGGAATTTAAATCAACGTAAAAGTAGGAGTTTATTAGAAGCAAGAAAGCATTTCAACATAAAAATAAGAATTTATTATTTTTGCCAATTTACTATTTTAACCCCATTTTTAAGTTTTAGGTAGGCATATTTTTGACAGAAAAAAAAAACAATAACTAACTTTCTTTTTGCTAATTTACTATTTTAACCTTATTTTTAAGTTGTTGGTTAATTAATGTAAGGGTATTTTTGACAAGAAAAAAAGTAATAACTACCTTTCTGAATCCTCTTACCATATACAATAACACTAGTTTTATTAAATTAAAAAGAACATTTTTTTTTTTTAAAATACTGAAAAACTAGAGGATACTAACTAGAAAGCAGAATTTAGGCCCACTTTTTAGTTGTACCTTAATTTTTGGGCAATTGACTAAAAAGTGGGCCTATATTTGGTGGGCCTAAAAGTAAACATGTATTTGGTGGAAGGCCGAAATTTGCATTCATACTATCTTAACAAGGAGATAAGGAGGAAAGAAAGATGAGTTGAAATAGCAATGGTATTTTACTAGTTGGTAAGAAAGGATTTTTGGCAATTTACACTATTTTATTAACAATAGTTGACAGATTTCCGAAAGTATTAAGGAAATTAGTATTTTGAGTCTCTTAGACTCAAGTTCAATGAAGAAACCTGAGCCCAAGAGGCTTGAGTTCCATGTGTTAGCAACAGCTGACGTTGAGTAGTATTCACGTGGTTGTTTTCGTAACTGTGAACTTGATGAGAAAGTATATGAAAAAAAGAAATGAGTCAAGTCAACACATGCAAATAGAGCATAAGGTCATTAGTGATTCGTTTTACATTACAATTTTAATCCTAGACCTCACCTTAGAGAATTATCATTGGTGGTGTAAACCCACCCCCCCCCCCCCCCCCCCTCTCCCCAAATTGCTATTTTATCCATCGAACCCCCCAAAACCAAGCATTACCCAAATTGATATTTGTAAAAACATTTGCAATCTAGCTACAGTAAGGTCGTAGTTTTAGAAATTATTGTTCACGCTTGTAAACTTAAATTCCATTTTTTTTATTAACCTCTCTCTCTCTCTCTCTCTCTCTCTCTCTCTCTCTCTCTCTCTCTACCGAAATTGCCTCTTCTCTCTCTATATATTATTTTAATAGGTGGTATGGAAATATAGAAAATGTGACGTAAGGTGTATTATTAAGAGAATTGGTAAAATAGATAAAATAGTCTTTTGAGTTGTAAAATAAATACTTTTATTAAAAAAAAAAAAAAAAAAACTTTGATATGAATGCTCTTAGTCACCTATAAAAGCCATATAATGAATATAACCTTAACAATGCCCCTGTCACACCAGCAAAAAAAATAACCTCGTCTTCCCATCAATACACACACACACACACACACTAAACTCATCACACACGTGCAATGAGAACCTTTTTTATTTTTATTTTTTTGTGTTTAGTGAAATAATGTTTAAAAGTGAGATAAAGAGAGTGTCCTAATTTTTAAGATATTTTTATTAGTGAGAGTTGATAAAAGTTTGAAAGCCTAAAACTTATAAACTTTTTTAAGAAATAGTAAATTACTCTTTTAATTAGTTTTTGTTTTTAAATTTAAAATTATTTATCTAAAAGATAGGGATATCTTAGAGAGTTAAGAATTTGTGTGTGAGTATTTTGGTATGTCAAAAATTGAAAACGAAACAGGAGAATCATCTTATTAATAGTGTGTGTATATAAACCTCATCTGCATCTAGCCAATATATCACAGAACATCAATTCTTGACATGTTATGCCACGGCAATGGCCAATGGGCATGCACATCTTAAACGTATCACATAGAAAGTTGACAGAAATTAAATTTCCAATCTACTGTTGAAGGTCCTTGCTTAATGGTTACAGATACTACTAAAAACAAAAGTTGAATTATGTATACAATATCTTTTGCAGGTTCAAATGCAATAAAAGAAATGTTTTCTTCATAAATATATGAAAGAGGAATTGTGACATTAAAATAAAGGAGGAAAAATTTTGTGCAAAATGTAAATTGGACCTAAAATAATAATAATAATAACAGCACTAGTTTTATTAAATTAAAAAGAAAAGAAAAAAAATTGTAAAAATATACTGAAAACTAGAGGATACCGTCCCCTTAAATTTATGAGTTTATTATGTTTACCATAAATTTATGAGACAATGCTAGAGAGAGAGAGAGAGAGAGAGAGAGAGAGAGAGAGAGAGAGAGAGAGAGAGAGAGAGAGAGAGAGAGAGAGAGAGAGAGAGAGAGAGAGAGAGCAATGTGGTCTTGATAAACTATAAGTTCCTTAATAAAAAATAAAGAGGTACTACCTTTACAACATTTTCACAACATTTTTACAACAAATCATAGGTAGTTAGTTATTATTGGTTCAAATTTGAACCTAATACTAAGATTACTTTTTTGCCTCAACTATACTTTTTTGTCCCAACTATAACAACTTGTCATTTAGTATTTATTGTAAAAATATTGTGAAAATGTTGTAGACATATCATTTCTCATAAAGAAAATGTTATGGACATATCATTTCTCATAAAAATAAAAGAGGTGTTACGTCCACAGTATTTTCACAATATTTTTATAACAAATTATAAGTGGTTAATTATTATTGGTTCAAATTTGAATCTAATACTAAGATTACTTTTTTGCCCCAACTATAAGCCCAGTGAATTGTATAAAAAAAATAAAAATAAAAATTGTACCTAAATTTTTGGGCAATTGACTAAAAAATAAAGTGGGCCTTAATTTGGTGGGCCTAAAAGTAAAGGCTTCTTTGGTGGAAGGCCGAAATTTGCGTTCTGACTACAAAGTCTTTACTCTTTGGTAAGCGGGAATCCTTTTTTTAACTCTTTGATTTGTTAAATGATTGCTTTTTGTTGGTAGAGAAAGCTAATAATCTATGAGCAAAAGCAAAAGGTTGTGAATATCTTAACAAGGAGACAAGAAGAAAAGAAAGATTAGTTGAAATGGTAATAGTAATGGTAGGTAAGAAAGCACCTAAAACGTTCTGAGTGATTCGTTTTACATTGTAAAAGGAAAGGAGAAAATGCTTCGCAGGTACCCAATTTCAAACTTATGGTCTACGACAACAAAATATTGCACATGCATTTAAAAAAAGATCCTTTATTAAAGTAGAGAAACTCATCTTCCACGAAGTAAAGTTTCCACTCGGATCAAACAGTTGTACGCGTCTTTCAGCTTTCCAGGTAGTTAAGTGGGAATGAGGGGAAAAAAATCATTTGAATTGACAACAAAAAGCAAAACACTTTCATCGTGCCGAAACTAGTAGTAGATCATTGGCCTTGAAAAGATAGGGGCACTCCTACATACTTTCGTCAAATAATATTTACCAGTACATTTCTGCTCAATTTCTTTAATATCTTTTCTCATGTTCTTTATTTTAGTAATGGACAATGGCTGCAACCACATTCATTTTGTGGACTGTGGACCAGATAAATTTTATAGTGATCATAGGAATACTAAAATTTTGTATGAAATTTAAATGGGAGGTGAGGTGGTGACATAGGATTGAATTTATGATCTCATGTTTTAATGTCATGTTAAATTATCAATTTTCTTTAAAACTTAAACTGTTAGGAGATGGTAATTTTACTCATTTTAATCTTATTGTTTTGGATCCTTGAGGAACTCCAACATATTCAAAAGTTACTTCTTTCAAGTGATAATTTTCCGACCCCACAGCTGTTTTTGTTATGGGAGTGGAGTTTGTTTGGCGAGACACGTCTTTAAATACGTGTACACTACAAAAAAACGCTGGTGTACGTGTGTGTTTTTAGTGAGTCCATTTTTATCTTTTCATTTTACTAGAGTTGCCACCGACCATTGTTTTCTTACCTGTAACTGGTCACTTGTGACTAATCCATTTTATGCCTAATTAATTAAGGATATCCCTAAGTTATGATACCTATTAAATGTAGCACCCTAGTGCAAAGAAATTTGCAAAATAATCACAATATTTTAACCTCCCCTCCCAAATTGCTACTTTAAGCACTCCCTCCTCCTCCCCCCCCCCCCCCCCCCCCCCAGCGCGAACCAAGCATTACCCATATTGCTATTTGTAAAAAAATTTGCAATCTAACTACAGTAAGATGGTACTTTTAGAAATTATTGTTCATGTTTGTAAACTTAAATTCCATTTTTTATTAACTTCTCACACACACACACTCTCTCTCTCTCTCACTCTCTCATTTTGCCTTTTCTCTCTTTAAATATTATTTTAATTGGTGGTATGGCAGAATAGAAAATGTTATATATATATATATATATATATATAAATGAAGCCCTTGACTTTTAATTGACCTATGCACAATTTTACACATCAGCATTACTTAAATAAATATTATAATAGTAATTATCAAAATATTTAGAAACGTTATGGTTAAAGCTCCATATCATAAAAGTTCTATGATAATGATTAAAACTCTACTTCCTACTACAAGGCTACAATACCAAATCAAAGCCAACTCTATGCTATTTTAATTGAATGTTCAATTAAAATTTTAAGGAAATTTAAAGAAATGGGTTTATGAAGTATTTGAGTATTTCATTTTAACACGTTGTGGCCACTTGATAATAAATTTTTTTAGATTTTTTTTTTTGTTCTTATCTTTTTCTCCTAATTTCTAAGTTGATAAAAGTCTCAACTTGATTACAATCCAAATTCATCATCTAATCTTTTTATTATTAAATAAATTATCTTTTTATTGTTAAATAAATTATATTACAGTCATAAGAAAAAAAAAAAAAAAAAACAGCAACATTATTGGAAAAGCAAAAGATAGAAGTTTTTTTTCATACCGATTTACCAAAAATGTTCTAGGATAAAGTTAAAAAAATTGTAAATAAAGTAATAAGT
This sequence comes from Castanopsis chinensis, assembly GCA_032878915.1. Taxonomy (NCBI): domain Eukaryota; kingdom Viridiplantae; phylum Streptophyta; class Magnoliopsida; order Fagales; family Fagaceae; genus Castanopsis; species Castanopsis chinensis. The sequence goes on from JAVQMG010000132.1 coordinate 44,915,307, forward strand.
ATTTGAGTTTAAAGTAAAGACCTTCTCTTTCTTCTAAAAAAAAGTATCTATATAGAATAAACGTTTGTTCTTCTAAAAAAAAGTTTGTTTGTTTGTTTGTTTTTTTTTTTTTTTTTTGGGTTATATAAAAATAGGTTTCCTTTTTTCTATTAAAAAAAAGGTTTTCTTTTTTCTCTTTATTCATATGACCTTTTTTTATTCTACTTTTTATGGGATTTATGAGATAGCGATAAACATATTGATTCGAAATCATAATTCCAATTGGATTTAAAATCTATATCAAATGAAACTCTACCTATATATCTATATACCCTCTTTGAAGTGAAGTTTACTCCAATATGTGAATGCCTAAATCCCATGCAATGAAGGTATACATTCTTTCTTCATTATTATTTTTTCATTTTGTTTAAGCTACTTTCTTTAACTTCAAAAAAATTAATAAAAACCTCTTACATAAGTTTTAACCCAATTCATGATACTAAACTTTTGTATTCATTTGTTCTCTTCTACAATAATTGGTTCAAGTTTTAGTTACATACTCACACTTTCATCTCTCAAAATGATAGAGAAAACAAACAAGTTTATTCTTTATTCTTTTTCTATATTTATATCTTAATTTATGATTTGTATTAATTTCTTAATTTTAAATTATGAATAAGTTTGATTATATTCTTTATATTAAATTTAAATTGTTGCTTATAGGTTTTGGTTGTGTTATATCCTTCAAAAAAATAAAATAAAATAAAATAAAATAAAATAAAAGAGTTTATATAAATTTAGCAACAAAGCTAAATAGATAAGCCTAAAAAATGTTTAGGTCCTTTTGGATATACACCACTGTAAGTTTTTTAAAAAACCTTCTTCCCTCTTTCCGTGTGTATGTGTGTGTTAATACTTAGTATTCTAAAAAAAAAAATCAATATTATATATAAAAGTAGAGACCTCATGCAAGAGAGCATGAGGTCCTGCCAAGTGGCGCCCTTCTCTAATAACTTAGCCATCTTTTTTTTTTAATTAGTTACACCTTATCGTGTAACACTACTCTCTCTCTCTCTCTCTCTCTCTCTCTCTCTCTCTCTCTCTCTCTCTCTCTTTCTTTCTCTCTCTCTCTCTCTCAACAACTTTCCTCATCAATTCAATTAGCTATTCAAAATTTTAGACCCTTCAATTGCCTCCCATTAATTCAATTGGCTATTCAGAATTTTAGACCTTTCAATTGCCCGACCCTTTCAATTTTCTTCTCTTTTCTTCTTTACACAACTATATCTTAGCATACTTCCAGCCTGAACTAAATCACTATTATAAATGCTCACAATTTTCAAAGTTACTCTTTATTAGTATAAATGCTCTCACCAATCAAGCAGAAAATACATCAAAGGATCAGCCATCTCAAAGAGGATGCAAAACTTTCTGCATCAGATTTACAATCATGGAAATCTAATAATGTCAAGCTCAAGTTAACAAGGCTGCACACTGGTTAGCTAACAAGGCTGCACTGTTCCTAGATAGTCCTTCCATTTAGTTTAAGGATGTGCCTAATTGTATTGCTAACATTGCTAAAGCTTAGTCTAATGGCCATTTGATGTTCAGCTATTCTTTAATGCAATGAATTTGTTCTCAAATTATTATAAAAAAAATTTTTTAAAAAGACTAAATAACAGTTACAGTATGCCCTCTACCGTCACTTCTTTTTTCTTTTTAAGTTTTTTTTTTTCTTTTTAAAATTTTAATTTTGTCAATATAATTTCTACCTTTGCATGATTAATCTCAAGCAATGACAAGGGCAATGGCAAGGAATCCAAGCATATCCAATTGTTCTCTCTCCTTTCCTTTGCAAAAACCACCAATGTATCAGCATATTTTACATTATTCTTCAACTATTCCATGTCAATGTTGATGGTTTGTGACTAATATATTTTTGGTGGGTTGGTTAGGATTTGGTTTGCCCGTGATGAGAAAGGGTGTTTGCCATTTATAAATCTCTACAAGTTTCAATTTTTCAATTGCAAGGCATATTCTTCATTTCATGTTTTACAATTTTTATTTTGTAATTGTGTGTTATCCCTTCAATTTGTTTACATCTTACATTTTTAAGATAACCAAATGTAACTATGTAAAAAATGAAAAAGAGGAGATTTGATGTATTTATTTATTCATTGTAAACATCATGGTTAATAGGTTGAATTGTAATGAATAGATATATATATATATATATATATTATTTCTAATTAATAAACATCATGGACAATGGTACTTCTTTTCTTTTATGTTGATGTCTATAATTTCTCAAACATTGTAAATGTATTTGTCTCCATTCCCTTCTTACGCTATATAACAAAGCATACCCAATTTTGGTATTGAAAATATGATTAGAAACTATGGTTTAGTTTAAATTTAGTTTTACTAGCAAACTTTGTTGATTTCCTGTGACTATAGTAACTAAAAATAATAGTATTGATGAACCCAATGAGTTAAAGATAATTTCTAACAAAATATTTGAAAATGTACCGCACATCGTGCGGGATATCAATTAGTGTTTACTAATTTTATAAGTAACTTTTTATTAACTTGATTTAAAAAAAAAAAAAATTTGAATAGAGAGTAAACTTTTTATTAACGTGATTTAAACCATACTAAAACTTTTTTAAGAGACTGGTTTTAAAAAAATTCAAAGTAATCTTCTAATTATTAACTACTATGCGCTAACTTCTAACTACCAAAATCTACAATTAAAATACTAATCTGAATGAGATACCACTTCCAAAGATTAATATCTTAGGTATTATATATTTATACGCTGACTTTTTGTTTTCTTCAAAAGAAGCATTTCTCTCTCTTCCCGCAAAACAAAGGAATTATAACAAGAATTAGCAAGACAAAAATGGCAGTTCTCTAGTAGTTTACTATTGCGAGATGTTAAAAATTATAAGTTTAGTGCATTTGATGTGGTGAGTTTTTTAGTATTTTTGGTGCTAAAATAGTATTTTAGCTATTTTTGCACTTTTGATGTGAATGCTATAACAAACCAACAATAAAGAAAAGCTCAACAATAAAGGTAGAAATTTATTAATCTTAAACCTTAGAAAAAACCCACTTATATCTTAAAAAATTTGGAATAAATCAACCAAATAAGAGATCAGTAGATAGATGATTACTTGTCTATGTACATTGAAAGAGATAGAACTCGTAGGATTGATAATGAAGATATCATTCAACAATTTCAAAATATGAAATCTCGTAGAAGGCAATTGTAAAACTTCATGTATTTGAGTTTTTTTTTTTTTTTTATGTTTATATATTCAAGTTCACTTTTATAATAGATTTTGTATGATTAATGTTTCTCATTGACCTCTCTAGAAACTAATGCTGGAGCTGCCACTGGTCTTGAACCAAAGGCATGAACTCAGGAGTTACGTTACGTGTGGGAAAAGTGTTAGGCCCCCACATGCCTATCTTAAGATAGTACCATGTTTTGATTAATCATCAATTTTAATTCTTAAAAAAAAAAACACATAATTGACAATTTGGCTTTTTGGAAAAATGTGTGAATTTAAATTACCAAATTCATTTAAATATATATGTACAATAGAAAATAATGCTAAAGCTGCCACTGGTCTTGAACCAAAAGCATGAACTCAGGAGTTACGTTACGTGTGGGAAAGGTGTTAGGCACCCCACACGCCTATCCTAAGATAGTACCATGTTTTGATTAATCATCAATTTTAATTCTTAAAAAAAAAAAAAACACTTATAATTGACAATTTGGCTTTTTGGAAAAATGTGTGAATTTAAATTACCAAATTCATTTAAATATATATGTACAATAGCATGTGGGAATGATATGTACAAATGATATGGAAAGCACTAGCATGTGAGAATGCATGGCATGTTATAAAATTTTAAGTATAAAGGCATTTTCCAAAGGGCGTCAATGTCAGCCATTGAATTCCGTGGGGAATTGTTTTATTTTCATGGATGCTGAAGCTAAACTTGGGGCTACATTTTCAGTCAAGCAAGCTGGCAATAATCAACACTACAAAGATAAATAGAAAATAAATAAAAGGTAGAGGAGACTAGAGAGAGGAAAAAATCTAATTTCATACTCCATTCAAAGACGATATGTTTTAAATTATTCATTCAACATCCACTTAAAAAGCCTTCTATTCAAAGATGATAAGTTTCAAATCATTCATTCAACTATATACGTCATAGTTTTACTGTTGGTGGTAGATCCTGAGAGAGCCAGAGAAGAGACCAAATACAGCAGCTGCTGCACCTAAAAGTGCAACATCACACGTCTATTGCAGCAGCTTTGTTTTCTGGTTCAGACATTACATTATTGTTTTTACTGTTCTGTGTGCTTTGGATGCTACCCTTTATGTCCAAAAAGTTCCCGTTTGTGTTAATCTAATTTGGTCTGCTATATATAATAAGTTTATTATGTAGGTTTAGTTTACACCCGATCCGTGTGTGTCAATGTTAAAATATAGATAATAAAAAATTCATTGATGAGCGTTTTCAACTTTTTACAATCTTCCAGCAAATGAGTGAAGCTGGAATTTTTCTAAAACACAACGGATTGCAAGCTACTGCCTACTATTACAAAAGCCTTCATCTGTAGCTTGCTACACTAACAACAAAATTTATAAAATTTATGTACAAGGTGCAGCATATGCACAGGGAATTTACATAGCAAGGTACGCAACACAAGCTTTTCCCAAAGAATGAAAATAGGGCGGATTGTTTTATCACCACCACACTTCAGGTTTTCCTTCTTCCTTGCCGGAGTGGCATAGCTTGCCAGTTTCATCAGTATTTTGCTCTGAGTCATCTTAAACTCCTCATAGTCCCGCTTCAGTTGGCACTTAGCTGGTCCATCTTGAGAATGTACAACACTAGATGTTGAGTGTTGGTCACCTATTTCCAGTGAAGAAAGGAAGTTCTTTTTTTCTCCTCAGCATCAGGCTCTCTTTTAAAGCTTTTTGGTGGATCAGTCTTAAAAGATTCAGCAGAATTCTTTTTCTCCTCTAAGTATGATTCTTCTTCTTTAATTCCCTTTGTTGATAAAGACTTGGAATTGATCCTTGCGTACTGGTCACCTTTTTCAGTGAAGGGTGAAAATGTTGTGTTATCCTTCCATCTCAGGCTCCTTTTAAAAGCTTTTTGGTGGATCAGTCTTCGAAAGATTCTGTACAAGAGTTTTTCTCCACATAACTAGGATTCTTCTTTTTTAGTTGCCTTTTGCTGTCCTCTATCTTTAATCTTATCTGTACAAAACTAAATAGGTTTTTGATCTAGAGAAGTAGAGGGTATCTCATAAAACAGTCTCATGAGCCCATGCTCTCACAGCTTGAAGGACTTACATATCTTGTTTTGTGAGAGAGAGATCTCATGAAACTGTTTCATAACATACTTCTTCCCTTGATTGACCTTATTTATCAAATCTTCATCAACTTGTCCCTTACATTCATATACGCAAGACTAGAGAGGAAACACATTATGATAAAGAAAAAGGCAACTAGCCTCACCTCATTGATGCATTCTGGTCCATCAAAAGATGGCTTACCCATTGCAGGTGTTACTGGGTACACACCTGGAGATTGGTAGACAAGAATGATAAATTTGGAATATTTTGTACCATGTATCCTCAAAGTAGCAAATATAGATGTAAAAATGCTGTTATTTCTTCTATTCAGACAGCTCTTACCAAATCTGGATATGAAGATGGAGAACCATTTAGCCATGTATCGGTTGATACGTTATCACCCAAAATAACAGGCATCCTCTGTAATGATCAATGAAAAAAATTGGTACATGGCCACTGTGTTTTGGAGAAGATTGGCATACTAGACAAATTATTTAGCAGAAACTGTGGAGAACTCACTTCCAACTCTTACATGATTGGTTGAAGAACAATTAGAAATCAAAATTAAGACCTGTGATGATACCATAATCTATAACTACCATTTCAATTTTTTCAAAAATTAAGGACTCATACAGTCATACAATAATGATACCACAATCTGCTAATGATTCCTGTTCATTTTGTTAGAACTTACAATGACAAGAAAATCATTGGCTTTTATCCATAAAAATGTGGGATTCTTCTTATATCTTATTTTCTGTGTGAAGACAATAAATTCAAACATTCTTACCAGTAATCATTTCTAAACTCCACTAAAAAAATTCTTTAGCTTTGGCATTTTTATGCCTTTTCTAAGCCCTTTTCTATGCATAAAAATGAAATATAGATGAACCACATGAACATCAATAGTCCAGTTATGTATGAAAAACAAACTCAGCCAAAAATAGCAGAAGGCAAATAAAACCAAGCAACAAAGTATAAGTATACATCAAAACAGGGAAAAACTAATTGTAAACTAAGAGAATTGTTAGTTCTGAGACTGCAAAGTTTGGAAAAAAAAGAAAGGGTGCTGCCATGAGTTCTTAGGAAAACATCTTAAGCAGAGATGTATTCATAACAGGTCCAACTAGCAAAAAGAGTGATCCATGCATAGGATTTCTCACTAGGTAGAAGCATCATTGCATGCTTATTTAAATGTTTATCATGTAAAGACGAGCATAACTTTTCAAACAGATCATAACATAGATTTTTTTTCAAACCAAGTTGATGATATAGAATTATTATGTTTAAACAAGTTGATACAAACATGAATTCTAGTCCACTTCACACAAACAACAGGGGGGGAGGGGAATCAGCGTTGGATTAAGGCTTTCTATTCGGCGGGTGATCATAGCCTTAAGGCCTTGACTCCACAAGCAAATTCAAACCCATCTTTTATCTCATCCAATTCAATAGAATTTTAAGAAAATCAAAAAGCTATTCAAATATATCTAAAAAAAGGCCATGCTTAATAAAGAAAACTCCCACTTTTTTAGGGTCTAGGAGGTGTGATTGGTAGACAGCTTCACTCTCAACTTTTATTTGGGGAAGCTGATTCCAGGAATCTACTTAAATAAAATAAGAACAATTATTTTCCCCCTTATTTGGGGAGGCATCCTTTAAACCCTATGTAAAATTGTTTTTTTTTTTTTTTTTTTTTTAGGGTCTGTGACTGACCTTTTGCTTTGCCTCTAAGGACCATACAAAAAAAAAAAAAAAATTCAGAGACCAACCAGCCAAGACATGAAGTGCTTTGTTTCCATTCCTATTGACACAATGGAAGATGCATCTGGGAATATTGCAGAGCCACTCTCCAAGCAATAACTGATTCACATCCCTTAGAGCCACTCTAAATGATTACCCTCCCCAATTTTAGCAATTCAGCCAGCTGCAAGCCTGTGAGGCCCAAATAATGGGTTCTGCCTCTGCTTGAGCAGGATAATGGTGTCGACCTTTTTTGTGACAGCCAATACCATTGTCCCTCTCCAATCTCTAACAACAGAGAAATTCTTGTCTATTGCAGCATCACAGTTTAACTTTGTAAAGCCTCGTGGAGGTTTAGACCAACAGTTAGAAGTTGAAGAGGATCTTCTAGGAGGTGACTGTAAAATTGTTATAACTTTCAAACAACTTTGAAATTGTATCAAATTTAATAAGGTGGTGACTTTAGACTATATAACCCTAAATTTTCAACCAAAGGATCCACTTCTACTCAGATTTTTGAATTTTTTTTATTTTGGTTGTTAGAATCTACATATTTAATTAGTTTATTTTACAATACATAGTGCATTGTGTTTGAACAGAGTCTTCAAGCTGATAATCAATTGCACCATGGCTATTCCAAAATCAAACCTTAATTTTCCAGCAACATTCACTCAAGCTATCAATTTCTGAATTAATACGACTGAGCCCCTTCAAAACGCCATAACAAATATGCTCAACTAATTAAAACCCATAATTCTAATCATTTCAAGTAATCTCTTGAGTATGGCCAATTAGATATTGGTATTTGTGGGCCTAAAAAAATATAGGCATTTTGACTTTAGTTGTCCATTAACGAGATAAATTTAATGTAGTTTTCTAGAATAATTTTGAAAACTCTTTTACCATTACAAGAAATAGAATTCAACAACAAATCAAATGACCATCAATTCCTATTTTTCTTTGCATTAATGTCCTTTCAAATTGAATCAATACCCCGTTTGAATGAGCCCCTTAATTTAGAGAAAGAAAATAGGATGTGGCAAAAACCTCTGATGATGTAAATCAAACAATGCAATGGGGTATGGGGAGATGAACTCCAGCATTCAACAATGCAAAAGAAATTGATAGAATACAATGTAATAATCGTACCTTGGCATATTTCTTCAAAATTTGATTAAAAGGTTCTCAATTTTTTTGATGGTGGATCTGGATTGAAGCCAGAGTCACCGTTTACATAAGGATGGACCACTGAAGAAGAACCCAAATCAAAACCATCACCATCCATTACCTTCAAGTCATTATATCCGATTCTTGAAAAGGGAGAGGCAACTGATGACACACACAAATCGCTCCCATCATTATGAATGCCCATCAAACTTGAGTCAAAACCATTATTTGATGTGTCTGTTGAAAGCCTTAAAACTTCTACACTGTTGGAACCCCCATGATGTATATTTGAATCATTAGAAGTGGGGGATAGAGGTAGTGAAGGCGAGAGTACAGTGTTGTCAAAGTCAACATCAACATTTTCACTATCTTTAGGGATGATAACTGAACTCTTAGGACGACAAATGCATTCCACATGGACCCCCAACCTTTCAATGATAGGAGCAATTTTTCCACCAGTTTTGCTTGTCCAATGAGAGATTTTACTTGAAATCTCAACATGATTCCGATCACTTTGAATCAAGTCTCCGAATTTTTGCTGCAATAGGCTATGAGGTGCACCGTAAAACCACAGATGATCATACTGAAAATCTCGGAAGAGTCTCTGCATGAGCAGTCGTTTATGACCATTGATGGAAATGTGGACAACACAAACACAACTGTATGTATCTTTATCAGTTAGCTGATCTAGACAAAAAGCAAGACAAAGAGCAAATGTTGGAAATTCTGGACCAATCCAGAATGATATGGAACTTTCAACACTTTGATGGTTGAACCACTTTGGAATCTCATATCTTGGTACTACAATTTCATATTCACATCTAGTGTCATCTTCATCATAGTTTTCAGCTACAGAGAACTCAGATGGAGAGAGCCAGCAAGGGAAATCAATCTGATGCAATAATCTGATAGATGGTTGTGAATCCATTAATATGTCTTCTTTCACACCCAAACATCTCATATTTGGTGGAAGCTCTAAAATTCTTCCAAACTGCATCCAATTAAGAAATTCAAGAATGTGAATTTTAGCAAAGGAAAATTCTTAGTTTATATTGTACTAGCAATGTAAAATCTACATTGAAGACTAAAACAATGTGTACAATGTTTGTACGCATTTGTAAAAGGAGTACAAGTGCAATGTAAACCTATAATTACTAGTAAAAGAAAATTCTTAGTTTACATTGAGGTAGCAATGTAAGATTTACATTGTAAACTAAACAAATGTGTACAACATTATACACCTATAATTATTTTTTAGCAAATTTGGTAAATTATTCTACTATTAGGCAACTGAAAATGTTTATTTTTAACTTTAAGAGAGAGAGGTACCTGAAGAAATAATTTGCTTAATGATTGTGAATTCAACAAGAAGCAGTTTGATGCATCAACTTTTTCTATACATTCTGGAAGCTTTGGAATTTCTTGAATGAAGTGGCAATCTCTAACGTCAAGCGAATGTAATTTATTGAATCTGATAATGCTTTTTGGAAGGGTATAATCTTCACTCCGTATGAATAAGCATTTCAACGAGAGGGGGCACCAAGAATTCAAAATAAAATCTATTTCTAAACCATTTTTAGAAAAACAAAGAAAGAGGACATTCAAGCTCCGAAACCCATTATTGGAAAAGCCACCATAAGAATTGCATAGTACTTGTCTACCAATCTCCACGTCCTTTGGAAATTTGACATAAAGATAGATTTCACAAAGATGTGGCAATTTATAGGTGCTACTTGGAAGATGACCCAAATAGAAATCAGAGCCTAGGAATAATTGATGAAGCCCAATGAGATTTGCAAATGATGAAGGCAACATTTTAATAGCTGTCCCACATAGATTTAAATACTTTAAACCTTCCATTTCTTGTGGCATATTGGGGAACTTCTCAACCTTTGTGCATCGATAAAGACTTAAATGTTTAAGAGATTTCATCGTGAGACAACTTGGAAGGATTTGAAGTTCAATGCAATCTGTGAGGTCCCACTTTTCAAGCTTATCAAGTTGTCCAATGGACTCATGAACCTCCATTAAATTTTTACATCCACAGAGATTCAATTCCTTTATGTTTGGGGTGGTTTTTTTGAGATCGGGTAATTTTCTAATATAATGACATGAGTGAAAATTCATATATGTCAAGCTTTTGAACCGTATTTTCTGTTGAAAAAAAAATCAAAATTTAGTTTTGACAAACTTTAACATAAAGTTTAATGAATTAATAGTATATGAATAAATAAAATTGATCATACCTCGAGAAGCTTGTCCAATATAACCTGACTTTGCGGCATGTTGAGTGCAATGAGGTTTTGAGCTCGAAAATTGGATGGCAAAGAAGATAGAGGAAATCCAGGCCAATCAAGCAACCTTAATCCATTGGGAAGATATTCAATACCTCCACAAATATCTATATTATCAACCATAAGGAATTTGAGATTTTTCATCTTCTCAAGAAATTTAGCTTCTAATTGCATCTCTTCTGGTTCAGGTGAGCATATCATCATGCCTCGAATGTTTTCTGATCCCTAATTGGACAATAAATTACATAAATCACATCATTCAAAAGATTTCATAAAAAATAGAATAATTACTAAATCTTATCCACATTATTGGACATGAATTTCTTCCATAACAATATATATATATATATATATATATATTAGGAAAAAAATGGTCATTATATTTACTTCATGAAGAAAATGAGAAAGGAGAATGAAACTAGAAGTTATACCGTATTTTCCATTAGCACTTCAACAACATCCTCATAACACCATAGTCTGCTACGTTTTCCGGGCATTTGTGGCGATTCTTGTCTAACAATTTCTCTGCCCATTTGTTGTAGCAAGTCATGCATCCATAATTTGTTAGATCGATCAACAGTTACGAGACACTTATCAGTAAGTTTTTGAATACCAATAATTGGGTATAGATTGCAAGCATTTAGTATATCTACAACATATTCCTTGTAATGCCCTTTGAAGAAACATGCAATATCAAGGAAAATATCTTGTTCAGTTTCATCCAATCCTTGATAACTTATTTGGAGTATTTTTTGAATATCTTTGTCAGGAACTTTTTTATACTTATCTAATGCACTTTTCCATTGCATTTCATTTCTTCCACACAAATCAGCACCAATTATTGATAGAGCTAATGGAAGGCCCTTGGCATAACATATAACTTGATTAGTAAGTTCTAAATAATCTTCCTCAGGTTTGTTTCTTTGGAAAGCATGCATACTAAATAGTTCAAGAGCTTCATGATTGTCTAACTCTTTAACCTCATAGGTTGAATGACCTATTCTTAAAGAACGTAATAAATTTTTGTTTCTTGTTGTTATAATAATTCGACTTCCCAAAGCAAACCAATCACATCCTCCAATCAATCTTTCTATTTGGTCCAATTTATCCACATCATCAAGGATTACAAGAATTCTTTTATTGCGAAGTCTGTTCTTTATCACACTGGTTCCTTTCGATTCACTTCCCACCTTTAATTGTCCATCCCCTAAGATCTCAAATAGAAGTGCCTCTTGTAGTTGGATTATGCCATTAATTGCCCCTGACTTGTCTTTAACATTTTCTAGAAAGCTGCTTCCTTCAAAATGATCAAAAATTCTGTTATAAATAGCTTTTGCGATGGTTGTTTTACCCACTCCACCAGGGCCATACATACCTATCATACGAACATCATTTGACCCAATATCTAAATGCAATGTCATGGCCTCTACACGAGAATTTATTCCAACTGGGTATTTAGCAACAAATAACGGCATCCGATTTAATTTCGAATTTGAGATTTCTTCAACAATTCTTTGGATAAATTCAAATTCAGTGCAGCTGTCATTCACAAAGAATCAAAGACATGTAACTAGTTAGACTATAAATTGAAAATGAACTTAAACTAAATTCTAGATGTTCAATTTGTGCATTACAACTAATCAAAGAACTGTCATTTAGAAAGCGTCAAGTAATTTAAAGATCTAAGAACTAATATTTTATTAAGACTTTTTTTCTTATTGTTTTTTGTTAGGAAATTAGTTTTAGGCAGGAAGTTGTATGGAAAATCCAGTTAGATTAGGAACACAAATTTATTGGAATCCCATTTATGATACTTGAATAAAATTCTTAAATTTTTCTTAAATTTTTTTTAAAACAACATGAGATCGAAACTTCAAATTAATCAGTAAGATAATCTAATATTAAGTTCATTTATTTTTACTATTGACCTATGATTAACCATAATTATTAGTATCATATGGTACGATGGGCAAAGCCAGATGGAGGGGGGGGGGGGGGGGTTGCAAATGCACCCCATTCCACCCAAAGCTCTTTAAAGTCCTTTTAAAATTAATATATAATTTTTATTATACTTCAAAATCAAAACTTTAAAAAAAAACTTTTAATTCGATCTACTAATGTAATCAAGGAATATATATATATATACACTCCGAATTCTACTGCGCAGTATCTCCAAGACAATGTACCGAATTTTATACGTTGTTTTTTATTATAATTTGTAAGTGCAGAATAATTCTTTTGGAAATCTATATAATTTTAGGTCTTTTGCAATAATCAACCCACCATGGCTGGAAATGAAATATAAGATATAGAAAGAATAAACATTATTGCTTTTAATTAATTCAAGAATAGAATATTATGCAACATATATAAAATAAATAAATATATACTCAAGTCACAAATAGTGTGTGAACTTGAAATTAAGAAGTCTCTCTGTCTATAGAAGCGAGTGCTCTCTCTTCTCTAAGGCAGTAGAAGTGTATTGTTCCTTCAAGTGAAGGAGGTCTGTCTCTCTAAGGTAACAAGTTTATCTTAGAGCTAGTGGGGTTTGTTTCTTTTCGAGGGTATAGGGAAACACAGTAGGTTTGTTCTTCTCACCTATCACAGGTATGGAGGACTTAGCAGAAAAATGGAGTCAATTAAATCTATCAGAAAGAGAGAATACTAGTTTTGTTCTCCAAAGCGACCATCAAACGGGGGAGTTCATTATAGCTGCGAAATTTTTGACGCCACGATTCATTAACTTGGAAGGCATGGCACGAACTTTTAAACAACTTTGGAGGTCCACGAATGGTTTTAAGATACGAAACCATCAGGAGAATCGGGTGCTTTTCGTATTTGATAATTTGGGTGATGTGGATCGGATTCTGAAAAACCAACCTTGGAGTTTTGACAAGCACTTAGTGCTCCTACAGAGGTACATTTCCGATACTCCAGTGCGTGATTTGGTCTTTAGGACAACACTGTTCTGGGTCCAAGTTCATGATATTCCGGTGCGCTTCATGAAGAGAAAGGTGGCGGAAGAGATATGTGACACTATTGGGGAGGTCCAAAAATCCACAGGTGCAGTTGATGAGGAGGGGGGAAATTTTATAAGAGTCCGGGTTCTCGTCGATGTCTCCTTACCTCTGTGTAGGGGGAGATTGATCATAACAGAACAGGGAATGAAAATTTGGATTCGTTTCAAATATGAGCGACTCCCAAACTTTTGTTTTTGGTGTGGGCGGTTGAATCATAGCGACAAAAATTGTGACTTATGGATTAAGAGCAAAGGCACTCTCACTATTGATCAACAACAATTCAGCTCCTCCCTTCGGGCAGCCCCTTACTCTTCTGCAGGAAAGGACGTTATTTATGTCCCTGGATATTATGAGAGTGCGAAGCCAAAAGCCCGTCTTGAGCTCCATGGAGGCCAGGTTCAACCAGGTTCATCGGTGACATTAAAGAAGGGTGGTCCAGCGGTGACTGTGGTGGCAGAGAAGCAATTTGGTGATGGCGGAGAAGAAGAGGCATTCAATGCTAATAATGGGGAGGCGTTACAATCATCAGAGGGAGTTAATATGAAGGAGGCGTTAGTTAGCATTAATGAGGAGGCAATAGGTTTGTTGAAACCGAGAATTGAACTCAAACAGATGGCACCGTTACTATCTCCTATTATTGCTTCTAATGAGGGGGAAATAAATATGGAAACCGAAATAATCATGCCAGTTTCAGTTTCTGATGCTGACTTAATTGACATACAAATAAGGGAGGAAAGTGAATCATTAAAACCACAAGAGAATAACGCTGAAATAAAGGAGTTTCAGTTTGGAGCAATTAATGATGAGTCAACACTACCAGCTAAGCATTCCGGAAATGCAGGGAAGGGGAAGTCACGCACACCAGGTTCTAGCGCATCACAGGGAAGGAAAATTATCACAGTAGCCAACAAAAAAAAAAACAAACAGGACCTTCGGGTTAGACCAGGAATGGGATTGGCAGTGGAAAAAAGTTGTGGAGGTAAACGGAAGGGAGAGCACATTCTTGATCTACCAAGTAAACATCAACGGTATTCGGAAGATGTGTTTGAGTCAAATTATTCAATGGTGGAGGCTGAGAGTCAGCCCCGCCAATCACAATGAGTTGCTTAGTATGGAACTGTCGTGGGCTTGGGAACCCATGTACAGGAAATGAGCTTGCTGAAATGGTGCGGGCAAAAGATCCCTCTGTCGTGTTTTTAGCCGAAACATGGGCAGATGAAGCTAGGCTAAAAGAGGTAAAGAGGAAGATTCAGTTTGAACACATGTTTGAGTCACCGAGGAATAATCGAGGTGGAGGTTTAGTACTTTTCTGGAGAGAGTCAGTGGAGGTTACGGTGGAGGGTTTTGATAAGAACCATATCGATATCCTTATCAATAAAAGTAAGGATAATAAATGGAGATTCACTGGGTTTTATGGTGATCCGGATACGCATAAGAGGTTGGAATCGTGGGATTTGCTCAAAAGGTTAAATAAGAAATTTAGAGTACCATGGCTTTGTGCGGGGGATTTTAATGAATTGGTTCGCAGTGATGAAAAATTGGGCGGAAATAGGAGGAGTAATAACCAAATGCAACTCTTCCGAGATGCAATTGATGCTTGTGGTTTTATTGATCTGGGGTACTGGGGTTCCAAATTCACTTGGAGTAAACACTACAACAATGGAAATTCAATATGGGAAAGGTTAGATCGAGCATTGTGCACTCCGGAATGGCTCACCAAATTTGCGGGTACGAGGGTTACTCATCTCACTTGTACTACTTCTGACCATTCCCCACTATGGATCGCTCCAAGTGACATTCCACCCCCTCCAATGGAGAGGCCGTTCCGGTTCGAAGAAATGTGGTTATCTGATAAAGGGTGTGGTCGAGTAGTTGAAGCAGTATGGAGGGTTAATTCAGGCAATGAAGCTGATGCTCAAGTGTTAAAAAAAATTGAGAAATGTGGAACGGAACTAACACAATGGAGTAGGAGGAACTTTGGACATGTAAGAAAGGAAATTGTGGAGAAAAGAAAGAGCTTGGCTAAGGCTGAGTTGGAGGCAAGACATTCGGGGTGTAATTTTCGGGTTAGGGAGCTAAAAATGGAGATTAATGAGTTGTTGATAAAGGAAAATATAATGTGGAGGCAGCGGGCTAAATCCTTTTGGCTGGTAGACGGAGATATGAATTCTAAGTATTTCCATAGCAGAGCAACTCAAAGGTATCGGAGGAATCGGATTTTGGGGGTTAAAAATTTATTGGGAGCCTGGGTAACTCAGCCACATGACATTGCCGATGCTTTCATTGACTCCTTTCAGAAGCTCTTTACATCATCTAACCCGATAATTGGGGAGACCGCCTTGAACCACATGGAGAGAAGTGTTACCGATGAAATGAATGCCATGCTCATGCAAGAATTTACGGTGATGGAGGTGGAAGTTGCACTTAAACAGGTGGCCCCCCTTAAAGCTCCTGGTCCTGATGGTATGCCTTCTCTCTTCTATCAAAACTTTTGGAGTCTTGTAGGTGATGATGTTACACAAACAATCTTGTCAATGCTAAATTCTGCCACAATACCCCATTCCCTAAATCATACCTTTATAACTTTAATCCCAAAAAAAAAGACCCCTTTGGAAGCATCCGATTACCGCCCAATTAGCCTTTGCAATGTTCTTTATAAAATTTTCTCAAAAGTCCTTGCAAATAGGTTAAAGAAAATTCTACCATCCATTATAACCGAACATCAAAGTGCTTTTACAAAAAACCGCTTGATTTCAGATAACATTCTTGTAGCCTTTGAAACCCTGCATTGCATGAGTAGACATAATTCAAAAAAATCAGGTTTTATGGCGGTTAAGTTAGATATGAGTAAGGCATATGATAGAGTTGAATGGTGTTTTTTGGAGGTAGTGATGAGAAGGATGGGATTCAATGAACAATGGATTAAACTTATGATGATTTGTGTTAAAACAGTTTCTTATTCTGTGCTGGTGAATTGGGAGCCAAAAGGGATGATTCAACCTTCAAGAGGTATCCGGCAAGGAGATCCCCTATCTCCCTTCCTATTCCTATTATGCACGGAAGGGCTCAACAGTTTAATTATGAAGGCAGAAATAGAGGGTCTCATCCATGGATTTTCCCTTAATAGGGGAAGTCCTAAACTAACCCATTTGCTCTTTGCAGATGATAGTTTACTGTTTTGCAGGTATAATAGAAGCGAATGCCACCATTTGTTGGATATCTTGGCTTCCTATGAAGAATTGTCGGGGCAAAAAATAAACCGAGAAAAAACCTCCATTTATTTTAGCAAATCCACTACTGAAGCCATGAGGATTGAAATAAAGGATGCCTTGGGGGTGCCTGAAATCCGGCAGTATGACAAATACCTTGGGCTGCCATCACTCGTGGGGAGACAAAAGAAGGCGAGTTTTGATTATATAAAAGAGAGGGTGTGGAGGAAGCTACAAGGATGGGAAGAAAAATTGCTTTCTCAAGCGGGGAGGGAAGTGTTAATTAAGGCGGTGGTGCAGGCAATCCCAACCTTCACAATGAGTTGCTTCAAGCTCCCTAAAGGACTATGCGATGAAATTGAAAAGCTCATACGAAGATTTTGGTGGGGACAAAGGGGTGATCGAAGGAAAATTCATTGGGTAAAATGGGAGGATTTGTGTGTTCCAAAATCCGAAGGAGGAATGGGTTTCAAGGAATTAGATTTGTTTAATGACGCCCTTTTGGCTAAACAAACTTGGAGGTTGCTGCATAACCATGACTCTTTGTCCTACAAAGTTTTCAAATCTCGGTTTTTTCCCAATTGTTCAATATTAGAAGCTAAAGAAGGACATGGTGGTTCTTATGCTTGGAGGAGCATCTTGAGGGGTAGGGAGGTGATTCGGAGGGGTGCAAGGTGGCGAGTGGGGGATGGGGAGAGTATAAAAATATGGGGTGACAAATGACTACCATCTTTACAATCTCCAACAATTTGTGGTCCCCTTCCGGTGAACTTACAAGATGAAAGGGTGAGTGTCCTCATTAATCCAGCCACTAGACAGTGGAGGAGTTGGTTGCTGCAAGATTATTTTTTATCGGAGGAAGCTGAGCTGATACAGAAAATTCCTCTTAGTAGATTAAATGCAAGCGACTCCATTTACTGGCCCTATGTGCAATCTGGAGAATACACAGTGAAGTCCGGGTATTTCTTCCTTAAGTCTGATGCAACTCCAGCCAATCCAGTGAGGCAGCCAAGCTCAGAAGTGTTGAAGCCTTTGTGGGAAAAAATCTGGAAGTTGGCTGTGCCGTGCAAAGTCCGAAACTTCTTGTGGAGGGCTTGCAGAAATGCCATCCCAACAAAGAAGAATCTGCTGCGAAGATGCATTGTTGATGATCCAGCATGCCCACAATGTACACAAAATGATGAATCGGTGCTCCATGCTCTTTGGTCCTGTCCGGAACTAACACAGGTCTGGAGTAACAGCACACAATGGAGCTTCAGAGATCTTTTGTCATTTGAAAACTTCCCGCTGCTGCTTCACCATGTTTTTGAGTCGGATTGTGATGGAGAATTATTTGCCATGCTAGTTTGGACGATTTGGTTCAGGAGGAATAAAGTCAGACTTGGTTCGGATTTTCCTATGAATACCGTTGCGCAAAGAGCAGGGGAGGCTTTGAGTGAGTTTATTTCTGCTCATAGTAGAAGGCGCATCACTGGGCCATCTGACCGTTCAAGTGTTAGGTGGATGCCACCTCGGGTTGATTGGGTCAAAGCCAACTTTGATGCTGCAACATTTCCGGATGAGGGAAGTGCTGGAATTGGTGTAATTTGGCGAGACAGCAATGGCCTGGTGTTGGCATCAGCATCACAGAAATTCCAGCTTTTGTCTTCAGTGGTGGAAATGGAGGCTTGGGCAGCTGTCCGAGCCTTGGAACTCTCGGTAGACCTGGGCTTTCACAGTGTCTTTTTTGAAGGTGATAACCAAACTGTCATGAACGCCCTTGAGACAAATACACATCCCTTTGCAGCGTATGGGTTGCTGATTCAAGAGGCTCACAGCTTGGCTACTCGATTTAGGGGAGTTAGATTCCAACATGTTGGTCGTGATGGCAACAAAGTAGCTTACAACCTTGCTAGATATGCACGACATATCACAGGTTATAATGTTTGGATGGAGGATGTTCCAATCCAGTGTTTAAATGTGTACCAGGCTGACATGCCTTTTTGAAATAAAATTCATGTTTCATTCTCAAAAAAAAAAAAAAAAGTCACAAATAGAACATTTTAAAATTTTCGAGAATATGATCATATTGCTATTACTTTTTTTTTTTAATTTTACAAAAAAAAGTAATCAAATGATTTGTTTTTTAATCTTTTCACTTCATACATAAAAGTCTATATTTGCATTGATTATTTTTTACTTGTTTGAAAAAAAATTATAGTTAGCTTAAAATACGAAAAAGTAGCATTCATGTAACAACGATTACACTAACTCTAGCTTATACAAGGCTGAAAAAAATAAATTGAAACCAATTAAGTACAAAAAATAAATTATGACTTAATTTTACATTATATTTTCTACTTTAATCAGTCTTTTTTAATAGATTAAGTAATCTTTTTCTAATATTAATAAACTTTTTTAGAATTAATTTTGTCTTTAATTTTTATTCTAATCTTGGCTTTGCCACTATATAATAAGTGATACATGCATATTGAATTGAACTTAAAAGGTACTATATCGTAGGTGCATATCAATTATTATCATGAATTGCACAATATACGTAAATATGTATCATAGAAATTGTATCGTATGAATCATATATATTGAAGTATATATTGAATTGAGCCATTGCGCTAAAATTTGTGCTTTGATTTAAGTGCAACAAATTGATAGACTTGTTTTTAACATAAAATTATTGTTTACACACTTTAGCGAATAAACTAATATATCCATAATTAAACTTCTCTCTCTCTCTCTCTCTCTCTCTCTCAAGAAAGAGAGGTATAGTTTATATGAAAGTGCCACTAATTGAAAATACATACATACATACACACACACACACACACATATATAGGTCCAAGAAACTTGAATGCAAATAATAAAGGTAAAGAAAAATCTATTGAAATAGTTTATTTAAATATTATTGATTAGTGATGATTGAATTTTCCATTATTTAGTCAAATATTTTCTAATTTTATAATAAAATATACCTCTTATATGTAAATCTATAATTTTTTAAAAAATTTTATAAAGTATTTATCTATCTTATTGTAGAGGATATGATATGAAATACATAATTTAATAAAATGAAAAATTGATTCCTGGTACAATTCAACTTTTGACAACTATGTGACTAACTACCTTATTAGAAGATATGACAAGAAAAAAAATCCACAATTTGGCAAAACTTAGAAACAATATTAGTAGTTGTTGTTTAACAATAAAATGTAGTGGTCATTACTCATTACAAATCATTAGAACCTGTAAAAGCACAAAAGTATTCATTAAATATAGGAACTTACTCATGCTTGTAATGCCAACCAGATATATTGGCCGCTTCATATAAAGATTCCCTCCAAGTCTGCACCCTTTTATTATCATTTAGTTTTTCTTCATGTTTAGTCAATGCTTCCCCAAACTTTCCTTTTTGGTTACGAACCTCTGATGGATCTATGTTATAAAAAACTGGTCGCACCAATTGGTCAATCTTTTTACACTTAACAATCTTCGCAAGTTCATCTAAGCACCAAGTGGAGGATGCATAGTTTTCAGAAAATATGATTATCGAAATCATTGAGCTTTCAATGATTTTGAGAAGTTCTGTAGAAATTTCTTCTCCTGTTTTAAGGCTATCATCAATGAAAGTGTTAATACCCCGTTGGCGCAAAGCATTATACAAATGACTTATAAAACCAAGACGAGTATCTTCTCCTCTAAAACTCAAGAAAACATCAAAGTTCTTGAATTGGCTGAAAGAGGATGATGAGGC
Source organism: Castanopsis chinensis (assembly GCA_032878915.1). NCBI lineage: Eukaryota > Viridiplantae > Streptophyta > Magnoliopsida > Fagales > Fagaceae > Castanopsis > Castanopsis chinensis. Next base: position 44,935,853 of record JAVQMG010000132.1, read on the forward strand.
TCTTTTGCTGGTCACAAGAGCCATTGCGATTTATGAGCAGACGGTTGTTAAGTTCTGAAAAGAGAAGAAAGAAAATTGTAAAGTGTTTATCAATATAACCTAGGAGAGTGAATGACAAATTAGGTAGGGGTTCAGCTTCTGTCCAGTAGCCAGTAGCCACTGGACCCGTTGGATTGACGACACGTATCCAAAACTGGACACGTGTAATGCATCCAACGGGTTCAGTGGCACTAGCCATTGGACAGAAGCCGGACCCATTAGGTAGAGGCTAAATGCAAGCAAGAGGAGCCCTTAAATTAGTTAAGCTTGCTTCCTCGTGACCAACAGCTCTTTGAACTTTTTAAGTGCCATATTGATGCTTTTTTACATTGTCTTTGGTGTGACCAAGTCTTTGAACTTTCCACCAAGAAAATAAATTGTTATTTTTAATGACAAACCATAGATCTAGAAACAATCAAACAAATGGTAAATCCAACCCAACCTATACGAAGATCAGATAAAAGTAGCAGAGATCCTTCTGCCACGCAATCCTGCAAAGTGTAAAGAGAGACCCACACGTTTTTTTGTTTAACTTTCCTGGAAAAGTAGCAATCTTTAGCCTATCACCAATCATTAATTCAGTACTAAATTTTCTTTTTTCCTTCAGATTTCTCCAAAAAACTAGGAAAGATTTATAGATATGAAAAACTACTTTTGTTCCTTTTCCTTTCTTGGAAGTCCATTTACTACTTTGTACGTAGTTTGTATCAAATATCATATATTATACTTTACTGTATAATAAAAATTAGGCTTAAAAGTTGTGGTTACGTTAAGTAGCTGCATCAAATTGCAAAAAATTTATTAAATTTCTATATAAAAAATTAATTTTAGTTATTGGGTGGCATACAACTACTATACCTAAGAGACATAATGATCCGTTTGAATAACAAAAACTAAATTAACAAGCTGTCTTTTCTAATTTTACATCGTAGGTCCTTCTTTCTATTTTTTTTTTCTTTTTCTTTTTTTCCATTTCAACTTTTTTTTTCTATCATATCAACTTTTTGAGATGAGAACGTCTATATCCTTTTTTAATTTACATTCAACTCACGGACTTTTTATTTTTCATATCAACTTCTTCAAGAAGTTAACGTCATGGACTCCTTTTTTCTTTTTCTTTTTTTTTTCGTATCAACTTCTTGAGATGAGAATGTCCATATCCTTTTTGGTTTTCATACAACTCATGGACTCATTTTATCTTTCATATCAGCTTCTTCAAGAAGTTTAGGTTACAATTTGATGTATTTTTTCATTCTCGTACCAATTGTATGATTTTTTTTATTTAGTCTTTCCTTCTCCTACCAACGACACCTACAATCTCACAAAGATGTATTTATTTACTCTAATTTTTTTTTATTATAATCAATTTGAATAGGTTTTATGTATTTGTTGCTATTGTTTAAGTTAATTCCCTTAAATTTGATATATTTTATATGCTTATGGTTTGAGAATCAATGATTAACTATTGTTAGACATGCTTTCATAGGGGTGGATCTTCCACGAGAATTGATATATTAATTTTTACAAATCTCTTATTCTTCTTTTGGAATATCTATTATTTTGTGTATCATATATATATGAATTACATGTTTATGACATTGGTTCCAATGGTGATATGTTGTTTTCATCCCCTCAATTTTGATTTCGAGGACAATCTTCTTTTTGGCTTATGAATTTGTTATAATTTATTAATTATTTTCATTAAAGTTCTTTTACATACACATTATATATATTTTTTAATTTGACTTTAATTTGATGTTACATTATTGCTAACAAAGAGAAAAGGGTTAGTACAATTCTAGAACTTCTTATTTTCAATTTATTTTTCCTTAAATTAGTATTTTGTAAACTAAAATAGTCCACCAATAAACTATTTTAATATGTTGTATTTCAATACAGTTTTAAAGAATCCAAATTCAACCTTAATGAGAAAGAGAAAAAAATTGAGTCATTGCATTTTGTTAATTTTGATCTTTATAAAGATTGAAAAAGAATAGGTTAGAAAAAAAATTATTTTTTGTTAATATTGAGATTTATGTTAGAATGATAACATCTACCATATGTTTTTTTGTAGGACATAACATTTTATATCATGACCTATATTAAAAAGATCAATGCTGGGAATGAATACGAGTCTCCTAAAAAATTATTAAAAAAAGAAAAACATGATCCAAAACTATGGTGTGACACGTGTACAAAAGCGTGTGAATACCAAAAATTAGGCAAGTAAATATATATTTACTATTGGTTAACTTTGAATATATATATATATATATATATATATATATATAGTAATTGATCTAAATGGAAAAATAATATTTCAAATACATGCTGGACATGCAAGTTGGAGACACAGCAGAACCTGCAAATATGCAAGTCTAAATAAGCATACAAATATGCCGAAGAATCAAATGCAAGGCATAAAACATAGAAAGACACAGAGGGAAAGAGAAAAAAAAAAAAGTGTTTGCAACGCAACTTTCCAAACTGGAAGAAGAGATAAGAATGATAGAAATATGTTATTTGTTTAATGAAATTAAATCTATCAAATTTTGATAGCTTTCTCACTTTTGTTTTGAATATATAATTTTTATGTGTTTGTGTGTTTCTATATAAATAAATAAATAATATATATATATATATATATAATCATAATGATATTATTTAACTTCAAATTTTTATATTTCACTCACCTCAAATTCTACTAAATGTTTCAAATAATTTAAAATAAATTAAATATTTTGATTATATATCATTATTTCATGTTTTAATATGTAAAATTTATATACTACACATCATGTATGCACAAAGTGACTCAATATATGTATGTATACATGTTGCAAAATTAATTTGTTTTTGTTGTGTGATTCACAAATTATTAATATAGTTTCAACATATATAACTTTTAATTAAGCGGTGCACCACACTGACATAATACTAATTTTGTGAAAAAGTTGGTACCAAGCCTAGAAAAAATAATGGTTGTGAAAGATTGCTTGCACTCACACGCTGAGTCGAAAAGAACACTATGTCATAATTAGGTGTAAAATGACCTTAGTTTTTAACTATTTTGAAAAATACCACCCTTTTAAAACTTGATATTGCTAATATCGAATACTATGTGAAATTTGACATTAGCAATATTGAGTTCTGTGCTTATTCTATGATGGTGGCAGTCTTTAATGTAGGGATTTTAAATATAAAAAATTGTCACGTGGAACTCAACATCAATAATGTCAAGTTCCAAAATAGTGGTATCTTGCTATATATTTTGAAAATAGGGTTATTTGACTACTTAGTTTAAAAATTAATGGGGGCATTAGAATATTTGGTAATTGACAATTTTTTAGGAAATTTTTAATATTGATTTCATGGAAAATATAAAAATTTATCATAAAGTAATTGCTTTTTCTTTTACCATAAAAAAATATTTTCTAAACTAATGCTCTTAGGACATCCGTTAATTTTTTCAATTTTTATAATTTTTTTTAATATTTTCCATAAAATTGATATTAAAACTTTCCTAAAATGATTTATTAACAAATTCCTTAAGAGTACCATTACCCAAATCTATTTGTTAAAAAATTAGAAAAAAAGTTATGTCCACAACACTTTCACAACAAATATTATGTAACTGTAGAAGACTAAATTTCTTGGTTCGAAATAAATCAAACAAAGTAAAATAGTTTCTCAAATACGAATTTGTATTGATGAAAGTGTGTGGTACAATTCTCTGTAATTACAAGGATTTGATCCTCTGATTCGATCTCCTTAAGAGATGTGTGATGTGGTTTTAATTTGAACACAAAGTATCCTTCAATTTGGCTAAAAGATGGATCGAAGATCTTTGAAATAGAATTACAATGAATTTCTGGCTATGAGCTTGTTAGAAATCCCTTGTTCTTCGCGTTCTTCGTGTTCTTCGTATGTTCTTCGTGTTCTTCGTGCGTTCTTCGTCTTCAAAGGTTTATGGTGGAAGCTTTTCGGGGCTTTAGAGGCTTGAATCCGTAAAGCTTTGTTGATTTGTGATTTGTTGAGGTTTCTGAAGGCTTTCGAGCTTAATTTCAGTGACCTCTAAGATCTAGGAGAGTGATTTTGATGATTTTGCTTCGAATGTTTGTCGTATTCGAAGGTTGAAGTTCTTGAAGTTCTTGGAGGCTTTGAGGCTTGATTCCAGCAGAGTTTCAATACTTCTGAATGCTTCTTTGATGCAGCTTGTGCTCTAGATAGCTTGGTCTCTCCAAATGCCTTAGGAAGGCTTCTATTTATAGGAGTTTGGAGGTAGGTGAGCGACACGTGGCGGAGTTTGATTGGTGACACATGTCACAACTTGATTGGTCTGCTTGTGTCATTGCTTACACAGCCGGATTCACTTGAGTCATCGCTTACGCAGCCGGATTGCTTGAGTCATCGCTTACACAGTCGGATTCGCTTGCATCATCGCTTACACGCGCCTCCATGTGATTAGCATTTTGCATGTTTTTTCCTATTCCTGTCTTAATGAAATTAAGCAAATTTTTAGTAGCAGTATATGATACTTTGTAATTAGCCATACCTGGCGGACTTGGTGGCATGACGTGTCAGCTTGTGATAGGCCGGGAATTTTCCCTCTCTACAAATGCCCCCTCGAGACTTGTTCGCGCACACAGCTTCTGAGTGTGGGGAGTGAATGAGTCTCGAAAAGAATGAATTTGGTACTTGACTTTTCAAATGTAACGGTTGGAGGTGGTGGAGCTTTTAGCAGGATGCAAATGTAGTGGTTGGTGGAGCTTTATTTCAGATGAGTAAGCCCACTCACATGAAAGGTTTTGATGAGACCGAGAAGGGGTCTGCAAGTATTTGAATGTGCTTGCCTAACTAAGCCTTCTCAGCAGAGATTAAGTCGAAGTAATTTCAAAAGAGTGTTTCATGATACTTAAAGGGGGTTGGTGAAGCTGTAAATTATTTGCAAGAAGTTGGACGTACTTGCAAGATTGAACCATATTGGCAGAGATTAAGTTGAAATAATTTCAAAGGAGTATTTTGGATCGTTGGCGGTGATCACAAGGGGTTGAAGATGGAGAAGAAGTGAGGAGGTTGGCTGGGTACAGCATACAGAACTGTGGGGTTGGCCTCCCATTTTTAAAATCTTCTGGTGAAGTTATATCCGAAGGATATTCTTTGGACCATGAAGAGATCATGTGGGAAAGTGATTGAATGTGCTTGTGTTATTGCATCACTCAGGTTAAGTTGAGGTAGTTTCAGAACGGATTTTGGGTTTGGTGGTGGTGATGATGCGGAAGATGGAGACAAAGCAAAGTGAATGGGTGAAACACAGACACCATGATGCTGACCCTGTATGTTGGGATTCCTTTGGTGTAGATGTTTCTGGGAAGTACACCTTGGGATCCGGGACTGACTGTATGTTGCATGGGGTCCGGCAGCAAGTCGTTGAATGCGCCTGTGTAACTGGACCATGCTGACGGACGTTAAGTTGAAGTAATTTCAGAAGTATATCTTCTGAAATTCTTCAAGCTTGTTTTAAGTTGGAGTAATTCCAGAAAGTGTATTTTGAGGTACCAGCAACGACGACCTTTGGGCCATATGTTGGTGGAAACATGGAACAAGGCTTTGGCGACCATTTACCAGCAACAAAGGCTGATCTCTGATAAGCTGGTACCTTGAAGGTCATCGCAAGTGTTGGATGGGAGACAATTTGTAGGATACCCCAACACCCTTTATCACCTTCACTTGATGCGGCTTGTTGGGAAAGCACAACAAAATGAAAGATGGAACTAACTTGCGATGCTGGTTTCAGAAACCGGCCAAGTTGGTATTTGCTCCAAACCGCTGCTTTGGATGGGAGAGCAAACAGTTGAAGAGAAGCTATAAAAGTCCCAATCTTGGGAACGGGTGCCTCTGCTGGACTTAGATTTCTTGGCCAGCCGAGTCCCAGGAAACATGAAACCAAAATGCAGACCCTGTTATGAGTAACTTTATGAACAAATGTGGTCGTTAAGTGAGGAAACAAAATTTGTTTGGACTCTAAAACAATGATGATGTTGTGAGAAGGGTTTCTACTGAACCATGAGAGGGTTGATTTCAAACTGATTATGAAGTCATTTTGGTTGCTAGGCATTGAGAATGATAAGGCCATAGTGAAAAAAGGCTGTGAGAAGGAGGGACTGGAAATTTGAAAGAAGCAAATCTTCATTTCATGACTCGATGTGTTTTTTCTCGATGAGCCTTTGATGAATCCGACCCTTCTATTTATAGCGGAGAGATGAAGAATGGTAGTTGGGTAGTTGAGACCGACGGACCAAAATTTTTAGTGAGAATGGTGGATTAGACCGGTAGGCACCGAATGGGGACGGTCGGTTGGAGACTGGTAGGCACCGAATGGGAATGGTCGGTTGGAGACTGGTAGGCACCGAATGGAAACAGTAGATACCGAACAGAAATGGTAGACTGGAGTAGTAACCCAATGCAATTTCAAGTTTGAGACATACTCGTGAGAGTTCATTTGTTCTTTGAAAGAGGAGTCTTGATGAAGTCTGGAGGATAACCCTTGGAGAAGTGATTCAGATTGGTGGTTTCAAAGTCCAGCTAATTTTAGAAACGGTATTCTTGTGAAAATCTGAGTAGGACAAGCTTTGTTCAAGCATCTTGATTTTTTTCTTTGTCAAAGTTCACATCAAAGCCAACAGCTGTGGAATCACACAACTTGAGCAATTTTGGATCCTCAAATGAATAAATAGACTCCAAAATTGGAACGTACACGAAAAATTGGGCAAAACAGGTCATTCTTGAAAATTTTGACTTTTGGTCAAGATTTGTGCAAAAGTCAACATTTTTAGATATTTGACCGTTATGCAATTTTTGAGTTCCAGATGAAGAAACGGATCCCAAAATTGGAATGTACTTGAAAAATTGAGTGGGACAGGTTCGTTTTGAAATTTTTGACTTTTGGTCTGGATTTGTGCAATAATCAACTTTTTGACAATTGGACTGTTTGCACAATTTTCGAGCTCCGAATGAAGAAACGGAACTCAAAATTAGAATGTACTTGAAAAATTGAGTGGGATAGGTCATTTTTGAAAATTTTGACTTTTTGGGCAAAGTCAAAAATCCAACTTGGTTAAAGTTTTTTTTTTTTTTTTTTTTTTTTTTTTCAGGCGGGTCAAACTGGTTCGGACCGGGTCGAACCGGTCCTGTGACGTCATTGATGACGTCAAGAAGCTAGGCGCGCGCGTGCGGCGCGTGAGAAATGCGTGAGCGTGTGAGGCGCGTGACAAGGCGCGTGAGGGATTTCACCGGCGCATGAGAGCGCGTGAAGGCTAAAGGAGGCGCGTGGAAGCGCGTGTAGCTGACGTTGTGGTCGCCGGACCTTCAGGTGGCGCGTGGAGCATTTTTTTGGCTTGAAAATTTCAGGTCTTGTAGATTTGGGGCCGCCGGATCGAATGGTATCGTTATTTTTGTGAAATAATGCTTGGATTTGCGTGGCTGTGCAAGTGTATGTCGCGATTCTCAGAAGCTTTTTGGTGGCGCGTGGTGGCGCGTGGGTCAATATCTGGAGCTCGTTTTCCTGGGTTTTGTAGATCGAAGGCTGTAGAAGATTTCTGTGGTCTTAGTTTTGTAAAACAATGTCTGGATTTTCACGAATTTGAATGGGAAAATCGTGGGTCTTTGTTGATCTATTTTGGCGGTGGTCATTCTGACAGGACGGTGGCTGCTCTGACAGGATGGTGCCAGGATTCAGACTTGCAAGGTAGGCAGCGAGCCATCATTCTCTATCTCCATAGCTGAATATTATTTCATTTGGTGCAGTCTTCCTTGACTTTGAGGGTGTGCAAAATTTGAATTTAAGCTTCATTTGTTTTCACACTTTTCTTGTCCGTTTTCTCCAAATTTTCCTATATAAAGGCATGATATGGCCTTCATCACATGCTCAACCTTCAGCCTTCTTCTCTTGCTTTCAAGTTTTTTTTTTTTTTTTTTTTTTTTTTTTTTTAATAACAAATTTTCTTGTTGCTTGTTTTGTTTTGCAGCACAGTTTCTTTGATCTTCACGTTGACGTTCTCATAGAAGTGTTTGCATTCATTTGGTGGCTTGGTACTTTATTGATGGCAACGTTCTTGCAGTGATGTATGCCTTCATATTGTTACATTATTATTATTATTTTTTTTTTTTGCATCAATAATCTTTTAGTGATATTCGTCATTGCAACTACGTTTCCTTAAAGATTTCGTCAGTACTCGTCTTTGAAGTCGCATTGGCTCTAGTATTGGCAATTAAGTCGCACCAATATTTGTATTTGCAATGCAGCCATATCAAGTATCTTTGCAACGTGGTTACATCAACAATCTTTGCAAGATAGCCTCATGAAATCACATCAAGATTTTTTCTCGTACTGAAGCCATTTTAACACTTGCTTTTACAACGAAGTGGCATCCATTTTTTTTTATCGAGATCGTGTTACCACTTATCCTTTTCATGGAGCGGCGTAGACACTTGCAACTGTTATGAAGCATTACCATTAATTTGTCTACTGAAGCAATATTTGCACTTGCATTTGCCATGAAGTTGCATCACATTTTGCCTTTGTAATGAAGACGCACTAGTACTCTTTTCCTGTCACAAAGTTGCCTCGACATTTTACTTGCATTGAAGTCATACCGATATTTATTGCTGCCACGAAGCCATGACAACACTTCATTCGCACCGAAGCCGTGCCAACATCAATTTTTGTCATGAAGCAACGACAACACTTCATTTTCATCGAAGCCGCGCCAACATTCATCTTTATCATGAAGCCACGACAACACTTCATTCTCATTGAAGTCGTGCCAACATTCATCTTTGCCACGAAGTCATATCAACACTTCATTTGCACCGAAGCCGTGCCAACATTCATCTTTGCTGTGAAGCTATGTCAACACTTCATTTGCACTAAAGCCACGTCAACATCTATCTCTGCCGTGAAGCCATGTCAACACTTCATTCACATTGAAGCCGTGCCAACATTCATCTTTGCCATGAAGCTACGTCAACACTTCATCCGCATTGAAGTCGTGCCATCATTCATCTTTGCCATGAAGCCACGTCAACACTTCATTCACATTGAAGCCACGTCAACATTCATTTTTGCCATAAAGCCGTGTCAACACTTAATTTGCGCCAAAGCTGTGCCAACATTCATTTTCACCATGAAGCCATGTCAACACTTCATTCGCACCGAAGCCGTGCCAACATTCATCTTTGCTTTGAAGCTACGTCAACACTTCATTTGCACCGCACTCGCATTGAAGTTGCACCAATATTGACATTTATAATAAAGCTACAACAACAATTTCGAAAGGCAATATAGCTCAAACATTGAGGGCGCTTAGCACCGTTGCCAGACATCAAGACTTCAAAGATACCAACAAGATGTTGAAGATGCAACGAGTCCGTATCAAGACTTTAAAGATGTAAGGAGATGCCGACAAAATCTTGAAGTTTCAAGAAACTCCCATCAAGACTTTGAGGGTTCAAAGAGGCGTCAACAAAACCTTGAAGATGTGAGAAGTCCCTATCAAGATCTTGAAGATGCAAGGAAAGGCCAACAAAAGCTTGAAGTTTCAAGATGCTCTCATCAAGACTTTGAAGATTCAAAGAGGTGTCAACAAAATCTTGAAGATGCGAGAAAAATGTCGCCAAGACTTCACAGATGTCAGAATATGCCCATAGAGGAGAGATGATGCAAAACATGCTTCATAAATGTTGGAGAATGTCCATAGAAGATCGAGAATGCCATGCAGACTTTATGTAGTCTTCATCTTTGAGCACAACAATCTTTGATCATCCCATTGAGCTATTGATTATCTTTAAGCAATACCTTGCCAACCAAAGGGACCTTAAAAGCATATTGACGATCGTCGGACAACTCTTCAAGCTAGACTGGCAAACCTTATTCTTTTCATGTGACTGAACTTAGTGAAAAGTACTAAGCTGCCTACGTACCCCGGAGAGGGATCAAGTCATTACGTAGTTCAAAAGAGTTTTTTTTTTTTTCGATGGTTTTCTTTTGATGATTTTTTTTTTTTTGATGATTTTTTTTTTTTTGGTGATTTTTTTTTTGATGAAAATTTTTTTTTTAATCTTTTTTTTTTTTTTTTTTTAGTTACAAAAAAGGAGGGCTCACGTGTGTAATCCTCGCCCCACGCCCCACGGCATTCCATGGGTACCAATTGCGCAATAGTGGGTATCACCACTAATCGAACCCGAGACCTCGGCCTCAAGGGCGACATGGGCATCCAACCACTACGCCACACTCACAAATGGTGACATAGAATGGGATTTATTTCTCTTTATTTGTACGCTTTCAAAGGTAATGGGAAGACATCATGTACCCTTGTAGCGTTGCAGTGGGCAGTTTAAACTCTTACCGAGGAGCAGTCCTTGATTTTCAAGCATAGAAGCGTTTGAGGAACTTCCCATTGATAGGGCCGATCCTTACACCTTCTTGATCAATCAACTTGTATGCTCCATTGGTGTAGACTTCTTGCACAACATAAGGTCCATCCCATTTTGAAGTGAACTTATTGCCCGTACGATGAGTTATGATGATAGGTCTTCGAACGGCGAGTACTAAGTCACCAACTTGGAATGATCGTGGCTTAACCCTTTTGTTGAATGCACTTGAAAGACGAGCTTGATAGCACTCAAGGCGTTGTTGAGCCTCGAGCCTTTTTCCATCAAGTGCCTCCAATTCTTGCAACCTAAGCTTGGCATTTTCTTCCTTGGTCAACCCTTCTTGAATGGCTATCCGTAATGATGGGATTTGGCATTCAAGGGGAAGAATGGCTTCCACTCCATAGACAAGAGAATAAGGTGTTGCTTGAGTAGGCGTTCGAAATGTTGTTCGATATGCCCATAATGCTTCTCCGATTCTTTCATGCCAATCTCGCTTAGTCTTGGATACCACCTTCTTCAACAAATTGCCGAGCGTTTTGTTAAAGGCTTCAGCTAATCCATTCGCCGGGGCATTGTACATGGAGGAGTTGTATTGTTTAAATGCAAACTTCTCACATAGCTCCGTCATTAACTTATTGTAGAATGGTTTGCCATTATCAGTTATGATATACCGAGGGACACCATACCGATAGATCAAGTGAGTTCGAATAAAGTTGACCACTGTTTCTTTCTTCACTTCCCTAAGGGGCACAGCTTCCGCCCATTTTGAGAAGTAATCAGTTGCAGCTAAGATGTACAAATGGCCACCGGATGACTTTGGCAATGGTCCTATCGCGTCAAGCCCCCATGCATCAAAAGGCCAAGAAGCTACAGTTGGGTGTAGAGGTTCTGGCGGCTGGTGGATGAAGTTTGCATGATATTGACAAGCTTCGCACTTTTTAGCATACTCCATAGAATCTTGCACCATCGTAGGCCAATAGTAGCCCATTCGCTTAATTCTATAGTGTAACTTAGGACCGGATTGGTGTGCACCGCATATTCCGGAATGAGCCTCCTCCAAGGCTTGTTTAGCCTCTTCTTCTCCTAAGCAACGGAGGAACAAACCATCAAACGAACGGCGGAAGAGAGTTTCTTTATAGTAAATGAACCGAGCAGCCCTTCGCCGAATTTCGGTCTTGTGGCGTATATCATCCGGGAGTCTTCCATGTTGAAGGTACTCAATGATCGCTTGTCGCCAATCTTCTTTTTCAACAAGGCATACAGAAATGGCGTTGGCTTGTTCTTTTTCTTCTTCTTTAATTGCAAGAGGTACTACCCATCTTTGAGAAATAGCAACTTTGGCGGTCTCTTCTTGGGATAATGCTAAAGCGGTAGCCAAATTAGCCAAAGCATCGGCCTGTCTATTCTCCTTCCTTGGTATATGCTCCAATGTAATTGCCTCAAAATTTGCTAGCAACTTCTTCGCATATTTGCAATAGGGGACAAGGTCTTCTTTCTTGACATCATATTGCTCCAAGATTTGGCTGATAATTAATTTGGAATCCCCAAAGATCTCAAGTTGCGATATGCCCATCTCAATGGCCATTTGTAAGCCAATAATTAATGCTTGATATTCGGCCACGTTGTTGGAGCAAAGTTCGCTTAATGAGAACGAGTATAGAAGTATTTGTCGTTGTGGAGAAACAAACACTACACCTGCCCCCGCTCCTTCTCGACGTGCGGCCCCATCAAAGAACATCGTCCACGGTGGCATTACTTCAATATAAAATACATCTTCATCTGGGAAATCATCGGAGAACTCCCAATCAGAAGGAACTGGGTGATCAGCTAAGAAATCTGCCAATGCTTGTCCTTTGACGGCTTTTTGCGGAACATATGCAAGGCCATATTGTTGTAGCAAGACTGCCCATCGAGCTATACGACCTGAAACCACTGGCCTGGAAAGGACATACTTGATCGGGTCTGCCCTTGCTATCAAATGGACAGTGTATGCTTGCATGTAGTGCTTCAATTTGTCTATGGCAAAGAAAAGAGCAAGACATGTCTTTTCAATAGGAGAGTAATTTAATTCAGCCCCATTGAGAGTTCGGCTCAAATAATAAAGGGCTCTTTCCTTCCCTTCCTCATTTTCTTGCGCCATAAGAGCACCTAGGGACTTTTCTTGTGCTGCAATGTACAACACTAAAGGCTTTCCGGGGATAGGAGCACCTAAAACCGGAGGATTAAGCAAGTATCTTTTGATGCTTGTAAAAGCGTTGCTACAAGCCTCATCCCATTCGAAGTGTACATTCTTCTTCATCAGCCTATTGAAAGGTTGACATCGACCGGCCAAGTTTGAGATAAATCGCCGTATGTAGGCAAGTCTTCCCTGCAAGCCTCTAAGCTCTCGCAAATTCTTGGGCTCCGGCATTTTTTGGATTGCTTCAATTTTGGATTGGTCAATTTCAATACCGCGATGTCTTACAATGAAACCAAGGAACTTCCCCGATGTTACGCCAAAAGCGCATTTGAGGGGGTTCATTTTAAGTTGATACTTCCTCAAGCGGCTGAACACAGATCGTAGGTCTACCAGATGGTCTTCCCTCCTTTTTGTTTTAACCACTAGATCATCGACATAACACTCCACATATTTATGAAGTACATTATCAAAGATCTTTTGCATGGCCCGTTGATAAGTCGCACCCGCGTTCTTTAGTCCAAAAGGCATTACTTTGTAGCAATAAATGCCCTTAGGAGTACGAAAAGCTGTAAGCTCTTCATCCTTGGGATTCATTCGAATTTGATTGTAACCCGAAGAGCCATCCATGAAAGATAAAGCTTCATGGCCGGTAGTGGCATCAACCATAACCTCAGTGATGGGCAATGGAAAATCATCCTTAGGACACGCATTGTTCAAGTCACGGAAGTCAACGCACACCCGAATTTGTCCATTCTTCTTTTTGACAGGGACGATGTTAGCGATCCATTCCGGGTATTGTACTTCACGAATGAAACCTGTCTCAATCAACTTATTGACCTCGGTTTCTATTTGAGGGATAAGCTCCGGCCGAAAGCGTCTTTGAGATTGTTTGACTGGGCGTACACCTTTCTTTATTGCCAAATGGTGTAGAGCGATACTTGGATCGAGTCCAGGCATTTCTTTGTAAGTCCAAGCAAACACATCTTTATATTCTACTAGGAGCTTGAAGTATCCTTCTTCTTCTTTAGGGGTAAGAAGTGCACTAATAAAAGTTGGCCGGGGCTCTTCAGCAGTTCCTAAATTGATTTCTTTAAGTTCATCAACTGTAGCTTGTCCTCCGTCTTCCAAAGCTGGAGGAGCTTCGTCGACCTCTCCGTCAGTTGCTTCAACATCTGAGAGTGTATCTTCTTCCACTGTAATATGAAATGAGGATGATACTTCTTCAATTTGCTTATTATGGACAACTGATTGCCTTGTGTGTACAACCGTTCGCCTTTTGACTTTAAAAGACCCTTCGGTGTTGATGTCTAGGGCAGAGCTACGTTTCATGCGTGAAGGAATGCTACTACGGATCCCATCATTAGCTTCCTCCTCCCCTTGAACCTCAAAGTTTATGGAATTTTGAGGACGACTATTAACAGGCCCTTTCATTGCCCCCAACCGATCAAAGATTGATCTACGAGCAAGAGTGTCGTGGTTTTGTGTCAAGCAAGTTGTATTTAACCTATCGAACACTGTGATTCGTGACGATGGGGCATTGATGCGATCAAACACCGAGACATGCGAAGCAAAGTGATCTTTTCTTTGATTCGAACTTTTGCCGCCTTTCACTGTTATGTATTGAGAGCTTGAAGCATTGCTTTTTCTCTTGATCCATATCTGAGCCGGTTGTTCTGGGGTATAACCTAATCCGGTCTTTGGGACAGGAATTTCATGCCCTTCAAGTCGCATTCTCCTTTGTGTTTTGCTGAGGCCATGCACCTTCTCTCCGGTGACTTCTGGAATCAGTTTCCCTAGGTCGCCTTGTTTTGAAGAATCGTAACCTGCTTTGGTTAAAAGCGTATATGCCTTTGGGTCGAACCATCCTTTCGTCCTTTCATCATGTTTCGTCAAACTTTGCGAAGACCTTACGAATCCATTTAATGGCTTCGAAGGCGAAGGATTCGTGAATGAAGTTAAAGGCATAGCATGATTTTCCTTTAACATGGCTACATCCTCCATTGTGAGCTTTGTAGGAGGACTTCCCTCATTTACTACTGATTGAGGGCATTCCGTGAATGGTGACTGTCCTTTCTTACGGCGTGACAATGGTACATAACGAAGAAATGGAGGACTGTCAGAAGGTACTGAGATCTTTGCTCCTACTGAATTACTGGTAGATCCACTAGAATGATTATTTCCACATTCTAGACCTTCTTTCGGGGACGAAGTATCCTTTCCACTGATGAATCTAGCATGCTTCTTTTCATTTGGCTTGCTCTCTGCGGGCAGGATCTCAACTGGAAGAACTTCATTAGGAATGTCATCCTCTATGTAGAACTTCGCGTCTGCAAAGTGAGCTTCAGTCTCAGTAAAAGGTTTTAAGTCAGCATTGACCTTTTTCACTCCACCTTGAATGTACTTGAAACATTGATGAAACGTTGACGGCACTACTCCGTTTTCGTGGATCCATGGACGTCCCAACAACACGTTGTAGGTTGTCTTGGCATCAATAACATGGAACAACACATTGCTTGTCAATTCTCCAATGATTAGTTCCAAGCGTATCATGCCAATCGCGCGTTGTCCTCCTTGGTTAAAACCTTGAATGACCAAACGACTATGTGATAACTCCTCCATAGTAAGACCAAGTCGTTTCATCGTCATTTTTGGTAGTATATTAACAGCCGAACCCCCATCAATGAGGATACGATCTATCTTTTGTTCACGTGCATAACCAGAAACGTAAAGTGGACGATTGTGGGGCTTAGAGCCTAGCAACAGATCCTCATCAGTGAAAGTCATGTCTGAAGAGCATGCACAACATTCTTGAGTTTGTTGAAGCACGTTGGCATAAGAAACACTCATCTTTGGTTTTTCAAGAGCTTGGGTGATCACCTCTTTTGGCGAGGTAGGGGATTGTAAGGGTTCAACTTTATCATCTTGAGATTGGAGTTTTTCCAAAGTCTCATCTGACCCACCATGATTGATATCCTTTTCTTCATCATGAATTTCATAGCAAGAGCCTGTGTGAACAGCCTCTGCCGAGTCATTTTGAAAGAATCCTTTGGGGAAGAATTCTTCTAACGTGATGCGATTTCGAAGGTTTTTGGTTTGCGCCGAATCGTCATTCACTTTTGTGCCTAGCCTTTTTCTCCCTTTATCATTCCTTCTTCTTGATCGAAGTTGAATTAGGCTTTGTGCTCCTTTGGGCTCTTGGATGACCAAATGAAGAGGGAAATCTCGTCTTTTCTTCCATCTCTTACGAGTAACCATCGTCCAACCTTCCTCTTCATCCATTGTTGATATTTTATCATCATTTGAGCTATAGTCAAATGCTTCTTGTGAAAGCTGAACTTGAACCGGCTCCATAGAACCAAACTGGATGAGTGTGGTATTTGCCCCCAGCTTACTAGTTGGAGACATGCAACTACATGACTCGTAAGCGAACGTCACAAGGTTTGACTCCGCCACGTCATCGAAATCCAAGTCGATTTTCCTTTCCTTAGCTAACTTCATGATGAGTTCTTTAAGAACAAAGCATTTTTGGATTGGATGACTTATGATGCGATGATACTTACAATAGTTCGGGTCATCAACCTTCCCTATCTCTTCCGGTCGTTTACATTCCGGCAATTCAATTAATTTAAGCTTAAGGAGTTGTTCCAGCATTTCGGGCATATCAGCGTCTGGAAAAGGATACGTCTTTTGTTCCCATTCCTTGAGTGACGAGCGACGTGTCTCACGTCGTTGACTTCCTTCAGGCCTTTTTTCATTAGCCTTTGTCTTTCCGGTTGAAATTTTTACTGGGGCAGAGTTGATATTCATTGAGTCTTTGACGTTATTTCTCGTATTCCTATCATTCTTCCTTACTTCCCTTCTTTCTTTCTTTTCCTCAGGCACTGGATGCTTCGTATTTCCATGGCTAGCAATGCTTAACTCCATGTCATGTGCACGAGTTGCTAACTCCTCAAATGTTCGGGGCTTTATCCCTTGTAGGATGTAAAGAAGTCCCCAATGCATGCCTTGGATGCACATCTCTATAGCAGAAATTTCAGAAAGTCTATCCTTGCAATCCAAACTCAAAGAACGCCACCGATTGATATAGTCAACAACGGGCTCATCTTTCCACTGCTTGGTATTGGTAAGCTCCATCATGCTTACCGTGCGACGCGTGCTATAGAATCGGTCAAGAAACCCTCTTTCAAGTTGTTCCCAACTATCGATTGACTCGGGTTCTAAGTCCGTATACCAATCAAAGGCATTCCCCTTGAGTGAACGAACAAACTGCTTTACAAGGAAGTCTCCTTGAGTCCCAGCGTTCTCGCAAGTTTCTACAAAGTGAGCAATGTGTTGCTTAGGATTTCCTTTGCCATCAAATTGCAAGAACTTGGGGGTTGATACCCATTGGGCATTCTCAAGTTGTCAATGCGCTTTGTATAGGGCTTTGAATATACGAGGGAATTAGTGGAAGAACCCCCATATTGTGCTCGAATGGTATTCGTTATCATGTCTTGCAGTTGTTGGACAGATAACGAGGCTATTGAGGTGGAATTTCCATGTTGAGAAGTTCCTTCAATTCCCTTTTCCTTGTCAACCCTAGTGTTTTCTCCTTTCAAGGTGAAGCCAGGCGGGTACTCAGGGCCAAGACTTGATTCACCCAAATCTTGTTCCTCCAACTTGTTCATTAGGGTTGCAATTTTGACATCCTTATCATCTAGTGCTTTTGTGAGAAGGATAACCCTTTGTTCCATTTCAGCCATCTTTTCTTCCATGGTAGAGGTGTTAGTCATCATCACTGGCATAACCTCTAGACGTGATGGGCTCAATGATGGAACGGGATGAATCAAAGACACTTCATTCCTTAAATTTCTCATCACGGGTGAAGAGTTGATAGAAAAGGTCCTTGTTGGGGATGATTCATTATCAATCTCTAACTGAAATGCATCCTTAGCAGCAGCCTTCCTATTTGCAAGAAAGTCTAAGGAGATGACATTATGAAGTCGGCTTTCTTTGGTTGGTTGGGGTTGAAGTAGGTCAAGAGCCTTGGATCGACTGCGAGTGATTGGGCCAACATAATCATTGGCAATGGAAGCATCAACCACTGATTTTCGGGCATTCTTGTTAGAAGCCATTGAAACTGGTAGCAAATCGAATTTCTTTTCTTTTGAAGGAGAAAGAGATGAGAGGCAGAGATGTCCCACCGGGCGTGCCAGAATTTGTAGAAGACTAAATTTCTTGGTTCGAAATAAATCAAACAAAGTAAAATAGTTTCTCAAATACGAATTTGTATTGATGAAAGTGTGTGGTACAATTCTCTGTAATTACAAGGATTTGATCCTCTGATTCGATCTCCTTAAGAGATGTGTGATGTGGTTTTAATTTGAACACAAAGTATCCTTCAATTTGGCTAAAAGATGGATCGAAGATCTTTGAAATAGAATTACAATGAATTTCTGGCTATGAGCTTGTTAGAAATCCCTTGTTCTTCGCGTTCTTCGCGTTCTTCGTGTTCTTCGTATGTTCTTCGTGTTCTTCGTGCGTTCTTCGTCTTCAAAGGTTTATGGTGGAAGCTTTTCGGGGCTTTAGAGGCTTGAATCCGTAAAGCTTTGTTGATTTGTGATTTGTTGAGGTTTCTGAAGGCTTTCGAGCTTAATTTCAGTGACCTCTAAGATCTAGGAGAGTGATTTTGATGATTTTGCTTCGAATGTTTGTCGTATTCGAAGGTTGAAGTTCTTGAAGTTCTTGGAGGCTTTGAGGCTTGATTCCAGCAGAGTTTCAATACTTCTGAATGCTTCTTTGATGCAGCTTGTGCTCTAGATAGCTTGGTCTCTCCAAATGCCTTAGGAAGGCTTCTATTTATAGGAGTTTGGAGGTAGGTGAGCGACACGTGGCGGAGTTTGATTGGTGACACATGTCACAACTTGATTGGTCTGCTTGTGTCATTGCTTACACAGCTGGATTCGCTTGAGTCATCGCTTACGCAGCCGGATTGCTTGAGTCATCGCTTACACAGTCGGATTCGCTTGCATCATCGCTTACACGCGCCTCCATGTGATTAGCATTTTGCATGTTTTTTCCTATTCCTGTCTTAATGAAATTAAGCAAATTTTTAGTAGCAGTATATGATACTTTGTAATTAGCCATACCTGGCGGACTTGGTGGCATGACGTGTCAGCTTGTGATAGGCCGGGAATTTTCTCTCTCTACAGTAACATATAGTTATTGGTTTATTATTATTGAATAAAAAAATAATTTCAATTGTCGATTTAGATTACAGCGAGTAACAATATTTCATTTAAGATTTGTTGTGAAAGTGTTGTAAAAATATTATATAAGTAAATGTACTCTTTAAAAAATAAATAAATAAAAAGTGTAAAGTTAACTAACCCTAGTATCTATTGACTCTCTATAATGACCTTTATGGTACACGCCTCTAATAAATATACTTTTTGACTTTGAGAGCAGTCATTTGAATAGTAGTAAAAGTCTAATTTTTACTAGAAAGATTTTTTTCTTTTCTTTTCTTTTCTTTTCTTTTCTTTTTTGCTGAATAGTCTTTCTTTCCTTTAGCTAGAATTCCCTCTTCATTAGAAACATGGGTTGATTGTCTTATTCCGAACATTAAAGAGTCTTTCTTTAGCTAGAACCCTCTCTTGATTCGCAATCAGATTTTTCTCTTCGTAAACACTACCTTATGATTAGCTGTGGTTTGCCTTTATTTACTCTATTTCCATATTTAGTTTATAGTATCTTTGTGTTTGATATATAAAAATTGGTTTTTTTTTTTTTTTTTTTTTTGAGAAACATATAAAAATTGGTTAATCACTTATATTTGGCTAATTGTTAGTTTTAGACTAAAAATGATTAAGTTGATAAAATGATGTTTAGAGTTCTAAATATATGCTAGGGTATTATTAGTAATTTTCAAAGATCTTTCTAAAAAAGATCTAGATTCAATTAAATAGTGAATAATTTATCATTGAGAGAGAGAGAGAGAGAGATCACCCCGGGTTTGCATTAATCCCACTCCATGCCAGGAATCTGTGCCGTATTGGAATATTTACGCATATGCTAGCTTATCAACAGCAAGGCATTGCATAGTTGATATTAGTTAAAATGTGTTTTTATGTTCTGTTAAACGATATTTGTATACTTCCAAAAAAGATATCTATTTCTATAAATTTTTTAAAAAATTATGCATAATATTAAAATCAATACATATATCATTATAATAATGAATTTGTGAGTACAATACAAACTCAATAATTTATCAACAAATTTACTTTCTAAAAAATATATTAAGAATTATATATAAACTTAATAAATTTTTCCTTACATTGTAAATTAAATTAATAAATTATTGACTAGTATATATATATATATATATATATTATTTATTAAGATCTAGGTTACAACCTGCAATTAAATATTTATTCTTTAACTTTTTTTTTTTTTTTTAACTTAGGTTCTTTAACTTGTGTTGATAAGAAGAATAGTGACCAATATCCAAGAAGGGTTAGTGCTCTTGTTTCTTCTGAATTTGGATCCGGTGCAATAGTTAATATTATTGTACCATGCAACATAAAATTAAAGCTAATAGAATAAAAAGTTATAAAGTTAAAAAAATAATTAAAAATAGTTTTCACCCTACCAACTTTTACATGAGATGGTAATTGCGTGGTGTAATAAGCCACTGTATCTCAGTTTGTCTCTTTCCTATGTCGCTCCAAGCCTTTTGTCTAGTCTTAATTTCTTTGTTAATCACGTCTTTATATGCTTTCTCCAGATTGATGAAAATCATATAAAGGTCTTTACAGGCCTCTTTATATCCAGCATTTCTACCGTTAGGACACAAGCCTTAAGTTGGTAAGATATGGAAAATTATTATGTATAAAATCAATTTATGAATTAAATTTAATAGAAGATTAAATGACACATCATGATTCGACCTTGGTTAAACCCTATCCAACTTCCAATCTTCAAAATTTTGAGCCTCTCTCTCTTCTGGTTCATTAAACGGTGTGGGTTTCATGAAACACACACACAAACATGTAAGAAGAGAAACAAAGAAAGAAAATAAAAATATACCTCCGAGGAGCAAAGTGACGCCTAAGTTGTTGAAATTCTCAACAAGTTTTCCCTCAACGAGATCAAAAAGTAGTGCGTTCACTCTGAACAAAGCAAATGTGGGATGGCCAACCTCTACATTTGCTTCCACCACGAATTTCCCAACGTCGTGGGCCGTAGCCTGTGCCTTCAATTATCAAAATCTTGTTTTCGGAGTCATTTGAAAGTGTTTTGTTTATTTGTTTTTAACATAAAAAAAAAAAAAAAAAAAAAAGGAGATTTACAATAACAGGTAGAAGAAGGTGGAGTGGAAGTGATCAGAATATCAAAGCTATTTATGGATGAGATGGGCCGGGTTACAATAATGGCCTTTGGTTGGAGCAGAAATGCTTGTAAAAAAGGTGAGACCAAATTCTTACAAGAATTATTATTATTATTATTATTATTATTATTATTGTGAATATATATATATATATATATTCATAAATAAAGCATTCCACCTGCACTAGATAACGTGAAACAAGACTCATGACTTTGATAATCTCTGGCGGGTCTTGAGCGCTCAAGACTAGCCAGAGATTATCAAATTCTTTGGTCTTAAATGGATCAGAGACAATGTTGACCAAGCAAACGTAGTAGGAAAGCCGAGACTAAAGTAACAGGAAAACAACGTAATGGGAAGTGGAGACTAATGTACTGACTTAGTGGCAAACTCAATTGTCCTAGCCGACTTTGATAACTTAATCATAATGTAGGAATGGAAAGAAATGAAAAGAATATTTTAGAATTTCTTATTATGTTTTCTTGGTCAATATTGTCTTTGTTCCATTTAATTAAGACCAAAGACTTTGATCGTCTCTGGCGAGTCCTGAGTCCTGAGTCCTATTTCTCATTATCTAGTATAGGTGGAATGCTCTTCTTATGAATACTTCTTTTTCATAATAATAATAATAATAATAATTATTATTATTATTATTATTATTATTATTACCTGAAAGAATTGACGTCACCTTTATAAAAATTATACACAATTGTACACATTTGCATGAACTATGTGCAATATGGTACATTTTTCATACAAATGTATATAATATTATATATATTTATTTAGTCTATCACGTAAAGTGTATATGAACAGTGAATATAAAAACATAATTTTTTTATGTACATGTACCTTAGTGATTAGGTTATGTCTAGGAATGCTATTTTTAACAATGGCAAGGAGCAAAGCATTGATTAACTTCTTTTTTTTTTTTTTTAAATTGTGGTACATTCTTGCAGAGTCCCCAATTCTAACCACATGTAGTTGGGATTCCACCACGGAGTCTTTGTGAAGGGTGATCACACCAACTTTGAGATTGAGCCATCATTTGATGTAGAGGCTTCCCAGCTATACCCAAATGTCAAATACACCTCTGTGGAAGAATATCTCGATAAATTTGTTTGAAAAATTAACCGTAACTCTTGTGACTTTTAAAGATAAATAATTCTAGTTGTTATGTGTTAGTTAGCGGAGGAGTACTCTCTAAATGACGCATTTTCTCATTACATTATATGCTTTTGATCAAAAGCCTTTAATATTTCTCATTTCAGCCTTTCATGTCTTCCTTATTGTTGAAGAGTACTATTGAATATTGATATCAGAGCATTAATAGGAAAAAAAAAAATACTAGAGCAAGTGATGTAGGAGCATCTGCATTGGCATTGTTAGGTTTTAGCTTTAGGTTTGCAAACCACGAGCAAATGTGTCTTGCATGGTGGTTTAAGAGTCAATATGCATAGTCAAGACTGCAAGATTTAGCTTTTCGACAGCTTTTAATAGTTGTTCGATCGATTGAAAAGCCTAATCTTCAATAAATCGAGCTCAAAATTCGAATGATCGAACTACAGGTTTTTTGAAAAGTAAATTCATCCAATCAAGTATTTAGGCTTTCATGTGTACAACCTAAAGGCATATAAGCCAAAGAGTCCATATGTATAGACAAGATTACAAGTTACTGCGCAAGTTCAACTTTTCAACAGCTTTCAATAGTTGTTAGATCAATTGAAAAGCCCAATTTTCAATAAATCGAGCTCAAAATTTGATTCATTGAACTGTGGATTTTCTGAAACGTAAACTCATCCTATCAAGTGTTTAGGGTTTCGTGTGGAGTTGCTCTTGGTAAATCTAAAGGTATTATGCTTCTTACTCTTAAAAGCCTCTATCAATGATCAAGTGAAGCATATTCAAAACCAATAGTGTTGAAGTTGCTGCATACAAACGATGCCAATTGTAGTTGGTCAAGAATAATTTTGATTATTTAACCCAATACAATAAATTTCTTTATTGATAAAGAACCATGACTCATAATACCCAATACATGATGTGCAAGTCGAGCATGTAATTAAAGCCTCTTTTGGAATGCTGAGAGGTCTTAGAAAAATATTGGATTATATATGCTGTCCACAAAAATGAGAATTTCATCATTGTATTAATTTCTATTAAAAAAATTTTATAAGCACCAGGCCCTACCCACTACCAACTGCAACTTTTATATATAAAATTTAATTATGATCACAACTTTTGTCATAATTTGCTCATGTGGCAAATTGTTTGTAGTGGATCTACAATTCCACCATTCACGACTTGTCAAGTGACAAAAATTGTGGTCTTAGTATTACTTTTTTTTTACACATTCGATCTCTTATTGCTTATTTTCCTCCCTTTTTTAATTAAAAAATGCAACTAACTTCCTTTTTCTTTTTCTTTTTTTCTTTTTCCTAAAGCGAAAAGGCAACTAACTAATACTAATATTTATTGACTCCTCTAATGACCTTTATGGTCCGCGTCAATAAATATACTTTTGGCGTTTGAGAGCAGTCATTTGAATAGTGATAAAAGTCTACCCAGTACTCCTTTCTTAGGTCCAAAAAGAGTCTCCCCTCTTTCATTCTTTTTTTTTTTTTTTTTTAGACTGATTTCTGAATAGGAAAGAGTCTTTCTTTCCTTTATCTATAATTCCCTCTTGGTTAGCAACATGGGTTGTTGTCTACCTAATTCCCTGTTGATAAAAATGCCTTAAATATTGTAGATTGTATGATATGGGTTGAGGATACCCCACCCATAATAGCTGTGCAGGTCTCCAAAGATGTATCAAATTTGAATGCTAGTTCTGTTTAATGAAAAGTTCCCAGAATTTCAAATCAAAAAAAAAAAATTCCCTGTTGATGAGCAGCATGGGTTGAATCAATCGGTTGATTCCCCAAGGACAAAATTTAAGTTCAATAATTGTATTGAATTTCACATTAAAAAGAATAGTATTAAGAAATACATATATATAAACTTAATAAATTTTTCTTTACACTATAAATTAATAAATTATCCACAAGTATTTTTTTTAAAGATCTACATTACAACCTTTAATTAAATATTCATTATATAGCTTGTTTTTTTTTTATAGTTTTTGTTTACTTAGATTCTTTAACTTGTGTTGATAAAAAGAATGGTTATCAATATCCAAGCAGGGTTGGTGTTCATCTCTTTTGAATTTAGATATGGTGCAATAGTTAAAGTTACTACACTTTACCCTACCAACTTTAATTTACATGAGAAGGTAATTATAGCGTGGTGCAATAAGCCACGGGATCTCAATCTGTCTCTTTCCAATGTCACTCCAAGCCTTTTTTCTAATCATAATTTCTTTGTTGATCACTTATTAATTAATATGCTTTCTTTAAATCGATGAAATAAAAAATCTTTATAGATCTCTCTATATTTTTTTGTTAGAAATTTAAGTAAGAAGATAACTTCCATGGTAGATTGTTGCATAAAACCAGGGGGGAGGGTTTGACCCACCCTAAGCCCCACATCAAACTCAATTATGCATTTGTTGCCACGCATCAGTTATTATCTCTACTGTGTTGATTTGTTGCCAAACTTCAGTTGTTATCTCCACTATTTTTTGTATTGTACACCTATATATATATTTTTTAATAATATTTCTAACATTATTAAGTCAAAATTGCTTCTTTCCTTTATGATATACCAATCATAAGCAGGCTATAAGTAAAGGTAGCAAAATAAATAAAAGATTCTAAAAAGTTGGATCACCATTTTTTGTTCCCTAATATAGATTTAGCATGAAAACTTCACTGTTAATTTACCTTTTTTCATTTATGTTTATGTATTTTACTTGTTTAAAATATATACTCAAACTTATAATTTAGAATACCTTAAGGATAACAGTGACTATTAAATTTCAACTCTTACATTAGGCAAAGAAAAAAAAAAGAAAAAAGACAATAACAAAATATAATTTACATGTACCTTTATATTTAATCTTGCCCCCTCTCAACGAAAATTCTGGCTCCGCCACTGCATAAAACTAAATTGATTCTCCGATATTAATTGTTGTTTCATGTCTTAACTTAATCTAATCACTCTTTCTCAAAGTTTCTTACATAAGGGAAAAATAGACGCAAGGAATTAATGTGGGTCAATAATTTATCTAAATCCATAAACAGGGATAAGGAAAAAGTTTCACTGATTACAACAGTAGCACAACGGTATTCTCATAAGACCCAAACGCCAACAATACGCCATTGACTCTCTCCAACAAATATTAGAACACTCTAACATTCAGTTGCGGCACACTGTTGCTTTGATCACTGCGTTAGTCTCCACTTTCCCACTACTTTATTTATTAGTCTCCGCTTTCCTACTACGTTTTTTTGGTCACCATGAGATATTGTTTCTATTCCATTTAAGACCAAAGACTTTTGGTCATCAGGTAATTCCTGAGTCCTGAGTCCTGTCACTGTTTCTCATTCCAACGACAATTAGTAAGAATTGGTCTTCTCTTATGAATAAATTTCTTTTTAAATTTCACCAAAAACATATGTAAGAATTGGTCTAAACTTTTTAACAAGCATTTATGTGGTTCAATAATATACCTAAATCCATAAACAGGGACAAGGAAAAAGATTCACTATAAGATAGTGAGATTACAACAGTAGCACAATGGTAAGACCCAAACCCCAACAATACGTCATTGACTCTCTCCAACAAAGAATAGAACACTCTACTTGAACATTCTATTGCGGCACACTCTTTCTCTGATCACTACGTTAGTCTCCACTTTCCCACTACTTTATTAATTAGTCTCCGCTTTCCTACTACGTTTTCTTGGTCACCATATGAGATATTGTCTCTATTCCATTTAAGACCAAAGACTTTGGTCACCAGGTGATTCCTGAATCCTGAGTCCTATCACCGTTTCTCATTCCAACGACAATTAGTAAGAATTGGTCTTGTCTGATGAATAAATTTCTTTTTAAATTTCACCAAAAGCACATGTAAGAAAGAATTGGTCTTACCTTTTCAACAACAAGCATTTCTGCTCCAACCAAAGGCCATTCTTGTAACCCATACCTCGCCATCTCATCCATAAATAGCTTCATATTCTGACCACTTCCACTCCACCTTCTTCTACGTACCCTTTATTGTCTCTGCTATAGTGCTACCTGTTATTGTAAATTTCCTTTTTTTTTTTGTTAAAAACAAATTAAACACTTTCAAATGACTCAGAGAAGCAAGATTTTGATAATTGGAGGGACGGGCTATGTTGGGAAATTCGTGGTGGAAGCAAGCGTAAAGGCTGGGCATCCCACCTTTGCTTTGGTGAGAGAGAACACACTACTTTTTGATCCTGTTAAGGGAAAACTCGCTCAGAAGTTCAAGAACTTAGGTGTCACTTTGCTCCACGTAAGTATATATATTTTTATTTTCTTTCTTCGTTTCCATGCGTACGTACGTGTTTGTGTGTGTTTTATGCATGGTTTTCAAAAATAAATAAATGTCACACTCACACATGCTAACTATTGAGAGTCTGTTTGAAATTCATTTATTTTGCTAAAATTAAAAATTTTTTGCTAAAAGTACTGTAATTAAAGATAAAAGTTAGCTGAAATAATATAGTGGGAATTATAAATAGTACCAAAAAGTACAGTAAGACTCATAAATAGTAGCAAAAATAAGCTGAATAGTAAATTAAGCTGGCAAAAATTATCTTATGAAACAGACAAAGAGCCATAATCTTTGCATTGTTTTGCGTTGAATAACTAGTTTTAATTATGTCTATATTTTTGCTTTGAAAGGGTTAATAATTAAATATCCTTTCTCAAACATTTATACCATTGCATTTATATTCATTGTTAAAATTATTTGTAATTTAATAATTTTGTTTTTACATGTGAATGTGTTATTTAAAAATTTATTTTGAAAATGTTTTCATTTTATATTAAAATATTTTCTTCTAAAAGGATCACTAAACACAATATAATTTTTATGCTTTATTATTTTATATTAACCTCATATAATATTAATTGTGAAAATTTATTTGAAAGTTGTTTAATTGTTAAAAAATATTTTCTAATAATTTTTTAATAGATTTTACAAATTTAATACAATTACTTGTAGTTTAATTAATTGCTATATTAATGATGACATTATCGTTATCAACCTTCGATCGGACCCCTAGTCCGATCTCAAAAATTACAAATTTTTGCTTTTTAAAACATTGGTTTTATGCAAGATGCATCTTTACGACCACATTGGTTTTTTGTGGTGTTAAAAAAAAAAAATGAAAATGCAGGGAGATCTTTACGACCATGAGAGTTTAGTGAAGGCGATAAAGCAAGTGGATGTGGTGATATCAGTGGTGGGTAACCTCCAATTAGTAGATCAGGTCAGGATTGTTGATGCCATTAAAGAAGCTGGTAATGTTAAGGTTTGTACTTCTAAATTACTCAAACTATTTGAACCACTCATTTTATCTAAAATTTAATTCGTTCATTCAAATTCTTTTTTTTAAAAAAATTATATGCAAAGTCTCATTTTTCTAAGGTTGTTCTTAGGATCATGTTGAAAATTGTCTCAAATTGGTTTAGGTTCCTTCACATGAAAAAGAAAGGTTTTTCCTTAGTGTGAAAGACATAGATTCTCATTGATATTGTTGAAAAAGTAGTTGGGCATTCCTTGTACATCAATGAATGGAATTGGATCATTCTAAATAGACACGGTTGCAAACAGCTTAATGGCTTTTACCCAAGAATCCTCTCATATTAAGAGAGGAGGAGACTCTTAATTAATTAGAAGAACATCGAGTATTCTTTGAAATATTGTTTGAATAGTTATTAAAAGATTTTAATGGGTGAGCTGTTTTAATTTCAGAGATTCTTTCCGTCTGAATTTGGAAACGATGTGGACCGAGTCCATGCTGTTGAGCCAGCAAAGACTGCATTTGGTACTAAGGTCCAATTTCGACGCACCGTTGAGGCTAACAACATCCCTTACACTTATGTTGCAGCCAACTACTTGTTTGGCCATTGTCTCCCTAACTTGTTACAGCTAGGAGCCACTGTTCCTCCTAGAGATAAAGTCATTATCTTTGGAGATGGAAATCCCAAAGGTAAACAACAATTTCTTTAAGTTCTAATGATTGTTCTTTATCATTAAACCATGACTCTAGTTGATTTTTTGTATAGGCAAGAATTAAATTTTAGATCTTTTATTAATTTGACAATAAGAAATTTTATCAATTGAACTCACTAGTGCAATATTTTTTCATTAGTAGGTTGTGTAATGTGCAGCTATGTTCGCCAAACATGAAATTGGAAATCTATTGCTCCATATTAAGGTTTTATTTAATGTTAGGTCATTTAAAATTAGTTATCAATTCTTTTTTATTTTTTATATTTTTTTAGTACGTAGACAATTATCAATCCTTAGTGATGAAAATTCCCCCAAAAAAAAAAGAGTAAATCCTTAAGTGGTGAAACAGAATTTTAAATGACACAAATACACCCTTAAAAACTTTTGAAGCTAATAGAGATGAGTGTGAGTGAGGTGAAATCCAATGAGCTCAATTGTAGTTATGATAATTGATATGTGTCATTGTTTCACAATTTATTACTTCTATTTCTCCGCAGCAATTTTTAACAGGGAAGATGACATAGGAACCTATACCATTAGAGCTGTGGATGACCCAAGAACATTGAACAAGATACTCTATCTTAGGCCTCCTGGAAACATTTACTCATTCAATGAGCTTGTTTCCCTTTGGGAAAAGAAGATTGGCAAGACCCTTGAGAAAATCTATGTTCCGGAGGAAAAGTTGTTGAAGGACATCCAAGGTCAGTGGGAAAACCTGTCCTAAACTCCAAGGTTGCCACAGCAGAATGTCAGGATGATAACTTAGTCAAAACTTAATGAGCGGTTAATAATTTTATGTTCTTTCATATTTTTTAAAAGGACAATTATATTTTTACATTCACTGTTCATATAAAGTGCACATAATTGTACATATTTTCATGCATGATGTGTATAATGTTATATACATTTATTTAGTTTTCAATATAAAGTGTACATATTATGTTGTAAACTAAATAAATGTAAAAACATAATTTTCTTTTTAAAAATTGACATTAATGGTCAGGGTTTATATCTAGAAATGCTATTTTTAACAGTGGCAAGGAGAAAAACATTGATTAACTTGTTTTTGATCGTGTTACTTTCTTGTAGAGTCCCCAATTCTAACCAATGTGCTATTGGGATTCCACCACGGGGTCTTTGTGAAGGGTGATCACACCAACTTTGAGATTGAGCCATCATTTGGTGTGGAAGCTTCCCAATTGTACCCAGATGTAAAATACACCTCTGTGGAAGAACATCTCGACCAATTTGTTTGAGAAACTAACCCCAGCTCTTGTTATTTTTGAAGAGAAATAATTATAGTTGTTATAAGTTAGTTCAAGTGGAGGAGTCTCTGTACTTATCAATAACTTGTTTTGTGTGAACATGTATTGAAGAACCTCTAACTACTCTTAGTGGTGCATTTTCTTATTACAATATATGTTTGTAATCGAAAGCCTTTAATATTTCTCGTGGTCTATTTCTGCCTCTTGCATATCTTTCTTATTATTGAAGAGTACTACTGATATCAGAACATTAATAAAAAATAAAAAATACAAGAGCTAATGATGCAGGAGCATTTGCATTAGCATTGTTAGGGTTTAGCTTTAGATTGACAAACCATGAGCAAAAAATGTCTTGTATAGTGGTTTAAGAGTCCATATGTTTAGTCAAGACTGCAAGTTGCTATGCAAGTTTCAGCTTTTCCATAGCTTTCGATAGTTGTATAATCAATTGAAAAGCCCAGTTTTCAGTAGATCGAGTTCAAAATTGATTGATCAAACTGAGGTTTTCTAAAACATAAATTCAGCCTATTTAGTGTTTAGGGTTTTGTGTGCGCAAGTCAAAGGCATATAAGACAACCCTATTACATGGGCAAAAGACTTTTGGAGTTGCTCTTGGTGTAAATTTAAAGGTATTAAGCCTCTTGCTCTTAAAAGCCTCTACCGACGATCAAGTAGTACTGTAGCATATTCAAAACCAATGGTCTTGAAGTTGCTGCATACAGATGATGCCAATTGTATTTGGTCAAGAATAATTTCAATTAATTAACTCAATACAATAAATTTCTTTAACGGTAAAGAACCACGACCCATAATCCTGATACATGACTTGCAAGTCAGGTATGTAGTTTAAAACCTCTTCGGTGAGAATGGAAGCTTTGTTTGAATGCTGGGAGGTCTAGCTCTAGCAGTTACATAGTTCGATACCAGAGCTCCTTGGTCTGAGCAATTGAGTTTTTGAGGGCAAAGGTTGGGAATTCGTGGGACATGGTTGGTGGTGTTGAAGCTTTGCTGTAGTCCGGCAAAACTAGGTCCTGCACTGAAAAGGCAAACTACCACGCTGAGCGGTAGTGGTACTCCAAAGCTCTAATCTATTACTATTTTTAGACAGAAACTAGTCGCAGAGCTTTTATAGTTTTCCCATAGGTGGTAGATCCAGAGCCGGAGAGGCGAACAAATACAGCTGCGGCTGCACTTATGATTGCAACAGCACATATGGCTATTGCAGTTCTGGTTTGGACATTACATTATTGTTTTCACAGTTCTGTGCGCTTTGGATGCTACCTTTATGTCCCAAATGTTCCTGCGTTAATCTAATTCAATCAACCATGCATATAATAAGTTTATTACATAGGTTTAGTTTACACCCAATCTCTCTTTGCCAACGTTCGACAAATTTCATTGATTAAGCATTTTCAAACTTTTTACAATCCTC
Organism: Castanopsis chinensis; assembly: GCA_032878915.1. Classification (NCBI taxonomy): domain Eukaryota; kingdom Viridiplantae; phylum Streptophyta; class Magnoliopsida; order Fagales; family Fagaceae; genus Castanopsis; species Castanopsis chinensis. Next base: position 44,966,722 of record JAVQMG010000132.1, read on the forward strand.
CAGCAAATGAGTGAAGTTGGAATTTTTTAAAAACACAACAGTTGCAAGCTACTGCCTACTTTTACAAAAGTCTTTATCTGTAGCTTGCAACACTGACAAACAAAATTAATGTACAAGGTGCAGCATATGCACAGGGAATCTACATAGCAAGGCACACAGCACTAGCTTTTACCAAAGTACGAAAATAGGGTGGGTTGTTTATCACCACAATCCTTCAGGTTTCCCTTCTTCCTTGCCGGAGTAGAGCATAGCTTGCTAGTTTCATCAGTATTTTTCTCTGAATCAGCGTTAAACTCCTCATAGTCCCGCTTCAGTTGGCACTTGGCTGGTTCATATTGAGAATGTACAACATTAGATGTTGAGTCTTGGTCACCTTTTCCAGTGAAGAATGAAAGTGCTTTGCTGTCCTCAGTATCAGGCTCTTTTTTAAAGCTTTTTGTTTTTGGTGGATCAGTCTTGAAAGATTCTGCACAAGAGTTTTTCTCCTCTAAGTTTGATGGCTCTTCTTTTTTAGTTGCTTTTGTTGAGAAAAACTTAGTGATTGGATTGCTGCCCTCTATCTTTAATTTTATCTGTTCAAAAATCGTTCAACCAGCAATTATGAGTTTTTTCCTGTATAGATCTAGGATTAGGAGTATCTGAACAGAAAGCAACTGCCAATATTTCTATTCTTTCTTTTTTTTCTCTTTTCTTTTTTTTTTTTTATAAGAAATGTGAATATTTTTTACCTGGTTTTTCTTAAAAATAAAAACCAAGTCAAATAGAAACATGACAGGGAAAAAGTCATCAACGCATACTACTTGATAATTAGAATAAAAAAAAAAATTGAGCCAGTGTTACCAATAATCTGACACCCTTGGATGAATTCTAACTAAGTGGGTTTTTTTATTTATTAACTAAGTAGCATAATCACAAAACCAAGGAATTCAAAACCCACTCTCACACACCACCCCATACTTTTGGGGGTAAAGGTGCCATTTAGCTTGGTACTAAATCTTGATTGGAGAGGGTATCTCATGAGCCCACGCTCTCACTGCATGTGGGACTCACATATCTTGTGAGAGAAGGTCTCATGAGACCGTCTCATAAGATACTTCTTCCCTTGATTGACCTTATTTATCAGATCTCCATCAACTATTGCCTACATTCATTTACGCAAGACAAGAGAGAAAATACACTACGTTAAAGAAAAAGGCAACTAGCCTCACCTCATTGATGCATTCTGGTCCATCAAAAGACGGCTTACCCATTGCAGGTGTTACTGGGTACCACACCTGGAGATTGGAAGACAATTAAGAATAATAAATTTGGAATATTGTGTACCATTTATAATCAAAGTAGCAAATATAGATATAGAAAAGCTGTTATTTCTTATATTCAGACAGCTCTTACCAAATCCACATCTTCATATGGTTTAAGCATGATATCAAACTTGGAAGATGAAGAACCATTTAGCCATGTATCAGTTGATACCTTATCACCCAAAATAACAGGCATCCTGTCTATAATGATGGTGCATGAAAAAAATTAGTATATGACCACTTTAATTTGGTGAAGATTGGCATAGTAAACAAATAATTTAGCAGAATCTGTGTAGATCTCACTTCCAACTCTAACATGATTGGTTGGAGAAAAATTAGAAATCAGGCTTAAGATCTGTGCTGATACCATAATCTATAACAACCATTTTAATTTTATCAAAATTTAAGGACTGATACTATAATGATACCACAATAATTCCTGCTCATTTTGTTAGAACTTACAACAGCGGGAAAATCATTAGCTTTTTATCCATAAAAATGTGGGATTCTTTTGAAATCCTGTTTATGTGTGAAGACAATAAATTCAAACATTCCTACAAGTCACCACTTCTAAATTCCAATCAAAAGTTTCTCTAGCTTTGGCATTTTTATGCCTTTTCTAAGAACTTTTCTATGCATAAAAATGAAATATAGGCGATCTACAAGGACATCAATAGTCCAGTTAGGTATGAAATACAAAAACTCAGCCAAAATAGCAGAAGGCAAGTAAAACCAACCAACAAATTATATGCGTCATAGGAAGCAAACCCTGTACAACATACTCCAAATAGCAAGAAAGCAGAAGCATGGTAGCCATGCACATGACCTCAACTTTAAATTTACTGTTCCTTTAAAACATACAATTTTAAGTGCTTACACAAGTTCCAAACATGTTTTTCGACTAATTACTCATCCTTTGATAGTGATAATTCACAGCATAAGTGGTACAAAAATACAACTACAAAACCTTAATCCCAAAACTTTGGAGTTGGTTATAAATCTTAACAATAATTGCACTCTTCTACCAAAAAACAAAAAGAAAACACTTGCTCATAACACTGATAGTACATCTCATTGACATTTGATGACGAAAATAACAGATGAGTAACATGAGTTTCCTTTTTTCTTGGGGTTTAGCACACTAATTTACAATGTGCAGACATCACAAGATTAGAACATGCAATATGAATAAAATGAAACAAGACTGACTTACCATGCAGCCACTGTAATGCTGACGAAGAAGAAGTAGTGAGAATTGTAAACGTGTAGAGGATCTCGCCTGTAGGAAATCATACACTAAAATAATTAAAATAAAATATTAGCCTTCTATTTTGAGGGAAAAAAATGAAAGAAATTATATCAACCATGGCAAATTTTTGGTAAAATGGTGTATATAGCAATAAGAAGAGTGCCTACAACTATAAGGATAAACAACATACTAAACTGATCTTATTCACTAATACTAAATTGGTACACCACAGAAAGAATATATCAGTTATTAGAGCTAATCAAATATAAAAAATTTAATATGATGTATCTTCCAATAAATGTATCTAAAATACATGGGGGCAAAATGGTTTACCTTCTGAATTTTCCCATGCGTCATAAAGAGCTGCAAACACAAGAGGCCTACCATCCTTGAAATGGATGTAGTATGGCTGCTTTTTTTGTCCATCTTTTTTCCACTCATAGAATCTGGGGAATTATACAAAGTCAATTTATAGCATGGAACATTTCATGCCATATACAGATAAATTTACAAATAGACACACACACGCGCACACACAATATGAACATTTCTTGCAAGAAGACCTAAAACCATATATCAGGAAATCCTTTCAAAAAGGTTCTATTTTAATCACTGAAATTTAAGAAGTTTAATATTGATTGTCAATATTCAGGAAAGTTAAAAATAAAATCAATCTACTATCAGAAAATTCTTCCTAGAGAACAATATTAAAGAAACAGGTGCCAAATATTGAGAAAAAAAAAACATACCCTTCTACTGCAACAAGGCACCGGTTTTTAGGAATTAAACGACGGAAAGAAGCCTTTTCACTTATTGACTCAGATCGGGCATTAAACTGCAATTCGCAACACATGAAATAACAAGAAATTTCCAATAGAAGTTGTATGATTTAAAGTCATCTCAAACTAAACAACCAGTTTTATATAGAAATCAAAACGAATGCATATCAAACATGTAAATTATATAAGGAGAAAAAATCATTAACAATGTAAACATTATCAGAAATTTTATTTACCAACCACCATGTAAATAATATGATTTACTAAAGCTGTCCCCGTTTCAGCTAAAGTGATAGAATTACAATGATCATCAATGAAGTCCCTAGGCTGTCAATCTTAACCTCCACAATTATAAACAAAAATAAAATGCTGACAAAATTTCCAAGACAGGGATGAGATAACAGGTGTGCCTCAAAATTAACATTTCAGTCTCATTGTTCAATTGATCACAAAGACACAGATAAATAATGATTTGTCTCCAGTTTACATTTGGATGTGAACTGGAGACGGAAATCCAATAAACAAATAAAAGACTCTTACATGATATCATGACATAATTTAAAAATCTTGTAATAAAAAATGTCAACTTGTAGCTTAGGCAGTGTAACTAAACTGACCCAAATAATTAAAATGCAAGGAAAAGTAAGAGTTGAGTATATTCAGATATGCAAATTAATTTATCAACTGAATAATAAAGTAAACGATTCATGACAACTGTGAGATGTTAAGCCAACTCAATTGGCTTTCTCAATCTTATCCTTTGACATTGTTGACATGTAGCCAAAAAAAAAAATGTAAGGCAGTGATTGAATGCCTGGTATGTGTTTGAAAAAATGCGAGAGAAGTTATAGTAATAGCAATGAGTAGAGTACCATTTTGTAGTGATCAGGTTTGTCGGATTTTTTAGTGAAACTAGGAACGAGTCCCCATTTCATGCAATGAACAACAACAGCATCAGATTCAGAAGTAGCAGCAGCAGCTGATGCTGATGATGATGATGATGATCCTTGTTCTCTACGAACAACCGGCAAATGATGTCCCGGTGAAACGTTGTAGGATGGACGGTACCTATAAATAATATTATAAAGTATTATTATTCAAAGCAGTAATAATCGGAACGAAGAAAAGAGGTTAGTAGTTAGTACGGACCGGTCCATGTGAAGATTACGAACTGAGGAGTTGTTGCGATAACAAGCCCTGGGAATGTCATCAGCTCTCAGAGTACAACGACTTCTCCCACACATTTCCACTTCTCTCTCTCTCTCTCTCTATCTCTTCAATCCTCTCTGCTCTTCTCGTTTAGTATAGCGCCGATGCAAGACAAACTGCTAGACCGTTGGATTGCAAGTTGTAACTGTCTTGAGATTCGAGTCGAGTAAAGTAAACTCACGTTTTCATTTACGACAGCGTTTCCCAATTTTTTTCTTTTTTTCTTTTTTTTTCAAAAACGTACGCAATTCCTAAAATACCCTCATTTTTTTTCTTATTGACGAAAATAGAAAACAAAACCCAAAACCCTCCTCACATCTACACTACACTACACTACACGTTTTTTTGCACATTCTTGGAATTCATTCACTCTCAGGTACGGTTTCTCCTCATTTTGGCAACTTAAATCAATTGAAGAATCTCTCTCTCTCAGTTTTTATTTTTATTTTTTTATTATTATGGCTTCCTATTTTCATTTCATTTTCATAAACCTTTAGATAGCTATCAAGGGATTCAAGGCTATTTGGGACACTGGATTTTTTTTTTTTTTTTTTGAATTGATGATGACACGTTGAAATGTTTAGGGACAGTGAAATGTTTTTCTGGGTAATCAATAGATTAGAGGGGCAAGGTATATATATTTTCGGATGCAAGTTTGGATACGAATTAATGGGGTATTGTTATTACTGTATATGTTTCACAACAATTTTAGCTTTTATGTATATGGTTATGCCGTAATTCCATTTCTAAACTTACTGATAATGTGTTATGTTGTTAACCATTACTCTTTTTTTTTCTTTTTATAAGTACTATTTAACTGTAGTTAAAGCATAATGAAATGTTTTTTTTTTGGGTAATTGATAGAGGGTAAAGGTACATATTTTCGGATGCTACTGTATTGTTTCACAAGAATTTAGTTTTTCTGCATCTAGTTTTGCACGAATACTGTTCATAGTTATTTATGGATTTCAAAAGATAAGTGAATTAAACTCTAACCTTTTCTGAGATTAGAAAATCAGAATCAGAAAGCTGCCAATCTATGCTCTCCCTGACCAAACGAATCCAGGCCTTAGCCCCATGCCTGCACTCCGCTTCCCAGCAAGTCCGGTGGGCCCGGACTGACACGGGCACGTCTAGGAGGCCTAGACGGCCAGCTCTGGCCCCGGCACTAGCAAAGAAGGTGCATGAGAAAAATTCGGAGTGGTGGATAGTGGATGGTGAAATGCATGAGGTTGGCGATCATGTGCCTCCACGTGAGCGCTTTGTGATCCCAAGGGATAACATTCCCAATAAGCGCCGCAAGCAGCTCCGGGAGCAGTTCATGCGCCGCACTCGCCTCATAATCAAGGAATCGGTTTGTCCACTTTTCTCCTTGTTTATCATTACTTGGTTTGTGAGAGCTAGTTTGGTTACCTAATTTTTATTAGCTATTGATATTGTAAAGGAGCATGAGCCCTGGTGCAACAAGTACATGCAATTGTATCAGGAGCTTAGAGAAAATTGGGAGAGGTTGTACTGGGATGAAGGCTACTCCAAGAAAATTGCACAAGATCATGCTAACTACGAGTCTGCCGAAGATGATGATCAAGATTTTTCTCCTTACAGGTTTCTCTTTATTGCATATTGCAAAACTTGGACAATGGACTCTCAAGTTTTTCTTCTTTTGATTGTGTTTCGTTCATAAGCATCAATTTTTTAGTGAAGAAGACTTGATTTGTTTGAAGTAAGAACATATGATGTTGACAATGGACACTCAATTTAACCTTCTGATTGTGTTTCAGGAGCAGGCGATCAGCTGCTGAGCCAATGAAGGTATGGGTTTGAATTGGATTAAGAATGCTATATATATACATACATATATATATATATATATATATAAGTATGCTATCTTGTCTGCTTTACTTCCAAGGTTTAATACTTCCAACTTTCAAGATTGGGCTAATATAGAGTACTCTAGAAACACAGTTGATTTATGCTAGCTGATGAGAGCTAGGAGCTTTTAGATTGGATTACTTAGATTTTACTTGAAAGGATATTTCAATAAATGGTTGGTGGCATATCTAGGCATCAATGTTCACTAATAAGAAAACATTAGGCAAGATGTCTTGGAGGATGCACCTTGTTTACAGTCACTTTAAGACTATTGAACTTCCTCTTCATTCTTGATAGTCCAACAAAAGTTCTATGGAAATGAAGGTGCAGAAAAGCATGTATGATTTAAATTTTGTGACACCAACTGGTGCATCATATTAATGTAAATCGATAGTTACAAAATTTATTTATTGAAATCCCTTGAGAGGGAATTTGAGTGATACCAATAGGTTGATGAATATGGCCTGTCATAGGTTTATTCTGCTTATTTATCTTTGGTTAATCGCAGTGAGTAATTGCAATGAGAGATATAGCATGCTTTTAGCAAAGTAATTTTTTTGATAATTGAGAGCACCTCCCAACTCCACCTCTACCCTTTGCCTGCCTCACCAAAAAAGACTCAACCGAGGCCTACCAAGCTATAGAGTTCTCATACAAAAGTGGAAAATTTTCTTTTAAGCGTTGGTCACCACACCAACAATTATGCCTAAAACGAATTTGGTTCCCCATACCAACCTTAAACCAAATATGCTGAGCAAACATCTCCTAACCCATCCTAATACTCCTCCAAAGACCACAAGCATAGGATCCCCTACCTAGCATTGAAACCCCCCCCCCCCCCCCCACCCAAAAAAAAAAAAAAACCTTTCTTGTCACTTTCCCTTGGATAGGTATTTGGAGTGTGAAGGCCTCAATTGAGGGTGTCTATTTTTTGTTTAGACGGCGGCATGGGGGAATATGTTTACTTGTGATAACCTTAGGAGGAGAGGCTATACTATGTGGATTGGTGTTGCATGCGTCGGTGTAGTGGGGAGGGGGTGGATCACCTTCTGATTTTCATTGTGAGGAAGCTTATGAATGTGAATTGTGGTGATTTGCATTTAGATCTATTGGTATCTCCCAGGTCTTACCAAAGAGTGTGAAAGATCTTTTGTTTGGTTTGTGGAATTGGATGGGAAAACATTCGTTGGATATTTGGAATTTGGTTCCATTATGTTTGATGTGGATTATTTGGTGAGAGCCAAATAGGCGAACATCTGAGGATATGGAGAGTACAAGGGACCAACTTCTAGCTTATTTTGTTGGCACTTTGTTTGATTGGTCCTGTGCTTGGGGGTTTCACAAATATAGATTCCATTCTGATGTTTATTGAGTCTCTATCTTTTTGTACATAATCTTCTGTACTTTTTTTTTTTGGCATGTAGTCAGTCTCTTAGCAATAAATTTCTATTACTTATCAAAAAATAATTGAGAGCATGCTTTTTTTTTTTTTTTTGCTATTTAAAGAAACACCCCTGTATGAGAAGAAAGAAAGGTCTTAATTCATTCAAAAGAACCAAAAATATGATAGTTTGTCATGATTTCATTGGGCAAAATTGCTGCAAGAAGGCTTATTTACCACTTGAAAGTAATATTTTCTGCCCTATGGTTATGTAAATGAGTATCTCCTTCGTATCACTCTCTGGTTCTACTGGGAGAAATAGTTCAAAATAGGAAAAAAAGAAGAATCCCGGTCTCTAGTATGACATTCTTATTTTGCTCAATGGTCTCCATTGCAAATTTTTAATTTTATTTAAGCAAGAAGGGTGCACTTCTGGTTTTGTAATTTATGCTACAAGAGTCATGGATGTGTTTGATCTATAAAAATGGTTTGATTTAGTTTGAACATTTTTATCACTTAATGTTTAATATTTAAGTCTAGTTACATTTGCCACTACCACAGAAATTGACTGGATTTTAATACAGGACCAGGGTTTCGGGAGGAACAGGCAAGGTGACAATTGGGAAAGGGTCAGCCAAATTCGGGATAAGTTTGAATTTGACAGGGAGAGAAGAATGAGAGATAAAGGTAGGCTCAATGTGTTTGAGCTTTATTTTAGTTGCTTGCATTCTATTTTGTGTTTTGGTCTCACTGATTCCTTGGACCTGGGTGATGGATCATTGCTGAAAGCGAAGTAACACTCTCAATAGCACCTTGAGATAGGTTTATTTATCAGCTTTTTAGCTTCTCTTCAGCAGGCTAAATGATTTTGAGCTCAACTCTCATTCATCACTGTGTGGGTGGCCTTGCAAAATATATTTTCATGCAATTGAGGTTAATATAAGTTTGGTCCCTTGACTGTTTTGGAAGAACTCGCCACTTATTATCAAATAGTTTTAAATTAGTGGTGACATTTTTCCCCTAAATTAGCAATGAGTTATGTCAAAGTCCATTGTGTAAGCCTCATACTAAAACATAGATGAGATTATTAGATGGAATCCTGGAATTCCATGCATCTGTTTTCTAGTATCAAAATCTGGTACAATCGCTAATGGGGAAAGGGAAAAGAGCAATTTATCAGGGAAAATACCCTACCCCTGAGCCTGTTTTTTGAGAATATTGAAATCTTGCATATTATGGTAGTAGGGTGGAAAATCCTTTATATTGGTCAACTTCTCTTGGGTAACTGCAACAAATATTTTTTTCGTCACTGCACACTTTTCGGTTTTCCCCCCATAGTTACAATGGAGGAGGGGCAATTTGAATCCTAGACGTCTACATTGGAAATACCAAGAAGTGCGAGTTAAGCTACAAGGCTCTTGGCCTCACTGCACACTTTCACGTAGTAACTATATTATGCTTAATGCACTAGCCCCACAATCTTATATATAGCAGATTTGAATATTAGTAGACTAGAAAGGGAATCATTTAGTTCTGCTTTCTATTGCAATTGGGGACTACACATTTCCTTATATTGTAGCAATTCGAGAAATTGGGGTCACTGCCACTGAAAAAAGTTAGTGAATTACTACATATTGAAACCTTGACATTTTGTTCTGCTTTATGTTCACGAAATCTTGACATTGATCTAACACAACCTAACTTTCAGGATATAGACTCATAATAACTGCCATTAAAGACAGTATGGATTCAAATGATATGTAAAACAAAGAGGAACAAATTTGTTAAAATGTGATGATTAAAAGCATCCGAGATGAATGGGCCTTTGCTCATTTTGCATATTTTCTATATGAATTAATCTTTAGGAATTGTGATGTTTTTGGTGTGATGTTCATGATCTTTTTATGTTCTTTTTATCTCAGCATTTGCACCCATGAATGGAGGAACTGCTTCTGAGTTACCTGATACAAACTCCTGGAAGCAACCATTTGATGCTCAGAGATACTTTTCGCATAGTGAAAGTGACTGAATAGGACTGTGTATACCTAAATAAAGACAAGGAGAAAAGTTGGGACAATTTTCCTTCAGTTACTCTCTCACTATATTGCTGCTGGTATCATTGCTTCAGTCAAGATAGCAGCTGGAGCCTGCCATTACTGTAGCAGAGTAACTATAGCTCTTCTTCTTTCTTTGTTGGATGTATGTAGATTTTTTCCTCTTCTTTTTTTTTTTTGGTGGGGGGGTGTGGGAGTCTTTGAGGTGGAAATGTAATCGAAATTGAACTACAAAATATTTCCCAACAATATATATATATATATATATATATATATATATATATATATATTATGACATGTAAACTTTTGTATCCATAACATGATGAAAAGTCTTGTAAGGTAGCTTTCATCTGTTATGAAGAGTCTGCTTAGATGGAAGGATGAAAAATTGGGAAAATAGAAAAAATTTTAGTTTTCCAACATATATGTTTGTTTTGGAGGATGAAAAAGCGAAAGGATGAAAATTAACTATTTCTTTGTTTAGTTGAGAAGCAAAATGAGAGGATGGTTACTGTAGTAGTGTGTGAATTTATTGTTTTGCCTCTATTGCATAAAATAAAATTTTTAAATAGCATATTAGAAGTAATTTTTTCATTATTATATAAGAAAAAAATATTTAATTTAGGGTTTATTTTTGCAAATTATTTATTAAAAATAATGTTCTGAAAAATTTATTTGGGAGAATTGCCTTGTGTTTTCAAACACGAAATTGTGTTTTGAAAACATGATTTAAATTAAGATTTGCCAATGTGGCATGAGATAATGGACATAATGTACACTTGGAAATTGAATCACAATTTAAATAAACATTTTGTACTAAATTGTATTATGAAAACATTTTTTAGTGTAAACACATTTGTTATAAAGTTATGTTTTGGAAACATAAGTTTAGTGTCAAATTTTAAAATTTTGTAATTTACATTGAAATTGTGTTTCCAAACACAATTTTAGCGTAAAACACAAAATTTTATTTTTAAAAACACTTCATAGAAAGGAGAAAGTAAAATGGTAATGTGGATAGAATCTTGGGAGGGGAACAGGAAAAAAGAAAAGAAAAAAAAAAGAGTGTGTTTAAACTTTAAGGTAATGCTATGTACATTTTAATAAATTTTGCATAGATTGCAAAAATTTTCAAAATCACACTTAGAACTTGATTTCCAAATAATATTTTAAAATTTGGAAATTTACACACTTAAATTGTGTTTTGAAAACACAGCCTGAAGTCTTAACGTGGTAATATGTTTTTAATGAGTTTAGTGTTTACTGATTTAGGTGGGTGTACAAATTATTTGGATATACAAGTTAATAGATTTCAAAATTTGCACTGGACTTTTATTTGGATATACAAGTTAAGTGCAACATTTGAAATTTAGAAATTTTGTGTTTTACATTTAAATCGTGTTTTGGAAAAATGAGTTTAGTGTAAATTTTGAAACACAGACTCTCAAAATTTGCACTGAACTTTCAAGGCAAATGTGTTTACACTAGACTTGTGCCAAGAGCTTTATAACTTAATTGGTACCTTTTAGTATTTGTAACGAAGAATTTAGGATCCAATTCTTTTCACCCTCAAATATCGATATATTTAAAAAAATATTGTGTTTTCAAACACGATATCAATGCAAAATGTAATATAAATGTATATTAGATTTTCCTACCAGTCAACAAATTTTTTTGTAAAATCCTATTTTAAAAACATGGTTTAAGGAGAGGCTATTCTCCTAAACAATTTGTCCATAGCGCTATTTTTAATACCTATTAGTAAAATATTATTATTCTGCTAAAATATCCATTCAATTAGCAAAGATGACATTTTACACAAGTGAAAACTTCACACTTATTGCTATAATGTTTATTTACCCACCTATCTTTTATATACAATGACAACAAAGTCATAATCCCAATTTTTTTGAGTCAACCAAGTTATATAGAAGGCCAAATCAATAAAAAAATTTCTGAAGAAGAATAGCTTTTTATACATTTTTACTGTTCTTAGTTCTAACCCCTTCCCCTTTATTAATCAAAATAATAAGAAACTCAAAAATTGGTTAGAAGTACATAATAATAAAAAGCTGTCCAATATCTTTGCTTGTTCTCTACTCGTGAATTCCATCTCCTCCCACAACTAACCAAAAACTCTAATTTGCAAAAGCCACTCCAATCAGCTTTTAATTGAAAATCAAGGTACAAAAACAACTTTTTAGTTTATGTGCTTTAATTGGACTTTTGGGTATCTTGGGTTGCTAATATTTATTATCATAAATTAAAAAAAAAAAAAAAAAACCTAATTTTGATTTCACTTCACGGTGCAGCTGTGAAATTGTAATTTCAATTTCCAAGTTAAAAATATATATATATATATATATATATATATAAAATAAATGAAGTAAGTCACCATTTGAAAAAAAAAAAAAAAAGAAAAAAAAAAAAAAAGAAGAAGAAGAAAATCTTGTTACACAATTACTTCACATTCTTCCATAGTAGTATAGTACCCACTTTCTTTAATACATGACAATTGTAAAATCTAATTTTTAAAACATAATTTCCCAATTTCAATTGAAATTGAATTTTTCAAAACAAGGAATGCAACGCAAGACAAATAATAACCATTTTACTCTTTAAAAAAAGGAGGTTAATATATTTTTTCAAAATTTGAAAACCAAGAAATCATCACAGTTAATTCCAGTTTCACACTTTCACTTCGTATTGCAAATTGCACCCACCAACACCACCACAGTGAGAGTGAGAGTGTGTGTCAAAACAACAACAAGAAGAAGGCCGGCGCCAAAAAAAAACAATTCAATTTATGTGTGTGTGTAGAAACAGAAATGAGTAGTAGGATCTGAAGAAAGAGAGAATGAGCGGAAGTCGAGTGTGCTCATTGCTAAGGGAATTGGGGTACGCAGGAGCAGAGGGATTAGACCCAGACAGCTTCGAATGGCCTTTCCAATACGACGACGCCCGCCCCATCCTCGACTGGATCTGCTCCAGTCTCCGCTTCTCCAACGTCCTCTCCCTCTCCGAACTCTCTCAGTATCTCTCTCTCTCTCTCTCTCTCTCTCTCTCCCATTCTCCATTTCAATTAGGGTTTCTTAGTTTCGTTTTTACATTACAGGTGTGAGCAATTTCTGCAAGAAGGAAAGCTCTTGGAGGTACTGATTTCCTTTTTTTAATAAAAACTTTGATTTTATTTATTGAATGTGTATAGTATATACTGAATTTGAATTTTTTGAGTGAATTACAGGGAGAGGACTTGGACTTTGCTTTTGATAGCATTTCTGCCTTTTCTGCTAGACGTGACAACCAGGAAGCGCTTTTTGGCGCTGAAGAAGGATTGAAAGATATTAGGTATTCTACATTTACTGCTTTGATCGACAAATAATGTATGAAATTTGCATTATACTGGTTGTAGTATATGTTTTTTTTTTCTTTCAGTTAAATGTGCATGATTTGTGCCATTTTTTCATGGTTTCGATAAATATTATGGAACTGAAGATGTAATGAGTGTTGTGTCATTTGTGTACACACTCTCAGATCCAGGAAATAAAGTCATAACTGTCAAATGGAATCCCTCCATTTCAACTGAAATGAAGAGAATGCTGTTCCTTAACTGTTGGCACTCTTAGTTGTTGAAGTAAATTGCTTTTCCGATAAACTTTTAACCAACAAGGCGAAGGCAAAGGACTAATATGATGGAGTCCTATGAGCATGCCCGTATTCCTGCGACATTTCATTTGAATGAGCTTATTGAGCCTGATGAAATTTAAACTTATGGGATTTGGTGTGTATTTAGGTTTTAATAATTAAGACTAGGCCAGGGTACACTAAATTTTAAAACTATACACACACACACACACACACACACACACACACACATATTTATATATAATAATTGTTGAAAACGCGTTGTGATTGGTGAACAATAAGAATGCCCATGTATCCTTATAAAGAAAAAAAATAAGAATGCCCATGTGAAAGCAAGCCCTAATCACAATTTGCCATTTTAATAAATTATGAAAAAAAGAAATGGTTTTGAATGGATTTGCATCTTGACATTGTTGTTTGGGTTGTTCTCTTTCTTTCTCCTCTTCCTTTTTGTTTTTTGTTTTTTGTTTTTTTTTTTTTTTTTTTGGGGGGGGGGGGGGGTTGATGTTGTTTGGGTTGTTCTAATTCCATGATTTTCTAATTAATAATAAATAAAATAGTAGTTATATAATTTTACTTTTGACACAAAGGATTAAGGTATGCACATAGAGTTTGATACTTTATTTCTTTGATTTTAATCTGTTGATGGAATTAATGTGGGCAAGGATTTTGTTTAAGTCCAAAATTTTGGATACCACGAAATGGCGTTTCATTTTAGGAGCAGAAATTTTAGTGAGTTTGAATCATGATGGATGATATGTCTCTATGTCTTAATTTGATGCTGAAATGATTATCTTCTAGGCTGTATTTGGGTTTCGCTGTATTATATTAACTAAACATAGTGTTAGGTTCATTATGACATGATTTTGTGTGCCCACTTAATGCAAAAAATGCTGAAGGTAAAACCTTATCCAAGCCACCCTTTCTAGGACCTCACTAGTTAGGAGCAGCACTTGACAAATCCTCTATCTTTTAGCTTTTGATGAAATTTTTTGGGTTAGTGATGATGAAATTCTAGTATTCTGCTTCCAATGCTGATTTTTTAACTGAAAAATTCTTAAAAATTGTAATTTATTTCTAGGGATGCAACTTTGGCATATAAAGCTGAAGCTTTAGAGTTGCAGAAACAACTCAGGCATCTGCAGTCTCAATTTGATATGCTCACTGGCCAGGCTTCGTCTTTAATCCAAGGGAGACGGGCACGGGTTGCTGCAACATCTACTGTCAATGGACACCTTACAGATCTAGATGATAGTCTTTCAGCGAGAAATTTAGAGGTATGTAAGCTATGATAAATGGAATATATTTTAAACTTGTTCACTTTTATGATTGTTTTGATATAAACTATGCAAATTTGATTAGTCCTGGATAGGAATGGCCTTTTCCAGCATACATTTAACTTTCATAGTCCTTAAATTTTTCTATTTCTGGGTTGCATGACTGCTCCTGGTTGTAAGATTCTTGCACTTTTTTGAATGTGTTTATTTCTATGGCATGGCAGAGGAATAGTTTTATTAGAAAAATCAGAATGTCATAGTTACATTTCATCTCTTTGCTTTATGTTGTTGAAAACGGTTTTCATTTCTTTAAGGAGAAATACTTTTGGCAATATGTTTGATGCTTGAACATTTAAGAAGTTTATTTGAATTTTTTAATTGTGACTTAGATGAATGCAGTTCTTGGAAGGATTGCTGCTACAGCTCAGGAGTTGGCTCATTATCACTCTGGTGATGGTAATGTTTTCATTTCCATCCCTTTGCTCTTACTTTCACTGGTCATTTGAAAACTTTAAAAGTGACTTCATCATTTAGTTCCTTTTTGTTTTCATTATTCCCCATCATTCCCCATCAAAACACGTGAAATATTTGACCCAAAATTTCAAATTTCAGAACTAATGAGTTTGTTAACCCTTTTGTCAAAAAGGTTAGTTGGTCATGTTTGGGTTTGGTTTAGGCCTAATGAGCCTAAATCCAGATTCTAGCTCATTCATTACTTTCATTTTTTGTTTTTGTTCTTGGTGGAAACTTTAAATTTTACATTTTTAACTAATTGGCCTGGTGGGTTGTTTCATTGTTGATCCCTTAGCTTATGTTTTGTTTGGGTTTCAAACTTATAATCTATTAAATTGTTGGTTTTCATCTTGACTGAATCCACCTAAGGTCCAGGTATTGCTTTATCTGATCTGTGTTATGAAACCTGTTAAAGGTTTCTGCTTGACGAATGTTGGGTTGTCAAAAATATGTATAAGAAATAGGAGATTATGGGGCTGATTCATGCTCAGCTAGAAACTGATTTAAAAAGCACATTTTTGCCCTGACAATATGACCTAGGATAAAGATTAACGATTTGGAAGTTCTGAAAACTAGGATTTATAGAGGAGTCAAGGTTGGCCTTTGGTGGGAAAAGTGTTAGAAATGAGTAGGGAACATATGATTTCTGACTGTGAAATGGAATATTAGGATTTGGGGGTACTTCGAGTTGCTGTTCCAGGGCTGTGAACAATAATCCGAGAATAGTATTTTGGCCTTTAGTGGATTTTTGGGGTGATGGATTGGTGATTAAAATTTTAAATTTTTAGATTTTAGGGTTTTAAAAGTGACAAATCAATATGTGATTGCAAGGTTTCAAGTTTCTGGAATTTTAGAATGAAGAAGAAAAAAGAGAGATGAACTTCTAAAGCATCACACTTACACTACATTGCAATAAAATATCAAATTTTCTTGATTTATTTAATTTTTTATCTTTCTTTACACACAGCAACCACCATCCACTCTCTTCCTTTATCCTTGAGAGTCGAGGTACATAAAGAAAGAATAAACAATTAAATGCAAAATGAATAGTGTCAGTGTAAATTTACATGGTTACCATAATAAACTTGTAAATTTACACAATTATACACAGACTGATGTGGGTCATTTTTAGGCAACTGTGTAAATTCTACACTTTTTTCTATTATACAAGGACCTATGTGACTGCTCTAAAACAACTTTTATTAACATTATTTTATCCACTATCCTCCTAACCTCAACAACTTTTTTTAAAAAAAACTTTTATTAATGATTATCTCTACCCTATTTCTATTTTTTAATTTTTTTCCGGTATACCATAATTTATTATCCCTATGTTCATTTTCTCTAAATTTGTTACTTACCCACTTAGTCTCTTGAAGTCACATTGTGTTTATTCACATCCTAATCATTGTATCAACTATTTCCATTAGTTTCTTGTTCAAGATCCTATATTTCAAGTGTCTATACAAATCCTATTGGAGGAACTCTTGCCCAATTTTCCCTACACCTGAGTGCTGAATTAGCTTGTTGCTTATACGGAATTCCAATTCCCTAGTTAACCTTTGCCCACTTTTCATTGCATCTGGGGTTTGATGCAGCAAGTTGCTTAAAGAATGACTAAGTTTTTCTCCATTTTTCGAGCTTAGAACTGGCTGTAAACAAAATACATGCTACTAAGCACAGACATATGTGGAGTTACATCCTATTAAATAGATGACTAATACCTAAGCCTAATAGGACTTGGGCTCCTTGGGCCTAGATAACTAAGCCCAAACTAAATAACTTAACTTTCAAATAAAACCCAATAACATAATCAAATCCCAAAATATGACCCAGTGGACCAATAGTGCAACCCATGTGCAGTGACCAGAAACTTACAGTTTGCCCCTGAAGATTCAAAATAAATAGAATAAAATTGGTTTCTTAATGCCTGTATCTATCACTATGTTTCCTTGCTATGTGTGTTTATGATATTATAATACTATATATCTTGCAGAAGAGGGCATCTATTTGGCATACTCGGACTTTCATCCATACTTGCTTGGAGATTCATCTTGTATGAAGGAGCTAAATCAGTGGTTTGCTAAGCAATTGGACACAGTATGTAGATAGAACTGCTATTATTTGTTTTTGTTCTTTTTTGCTAAATATTTGCTTTTCAAATAATATGTGTAACATGTTTATGACAATGTGTTATTGTTATAGTAAATTACAGAAAATTAGTAATAACTTGTGAATGGTTTGAAGCATATAATGTGAGGTTGAGATTCTGTTTCATAACAATTCCCCTACTTTAGGAATTTCTAACTCTGCCAACTTTTAGATATTTTTTTCTGCATTTATATTTTATAATGCAATACATGTGTAGGCATGGGTTCATTGAAGTTTGATGGAATTTACGGTACAAAATATATGGAATTATAGATGTATTATGAGTATGGGATATTGAAAACTGTTCAGGGTCCTTATAGTTTGGATTATAGTAGGTTATGAATATATGGATGGAATCATGTGAGAAAGGGCCACTTCGGAACACAGTTTGGAACAAGTTGTTACACCTAGGCGCACTTTAGAAGGAATGGAGCTATATTCAGTGCAACTGATATTCTTATTCCTTAAATGAATGTGTGAATGGACGTTGCTTTTTTACTTAATTTTCCATGTGAAACCTTGTGCATTTTCTAGCTGATTTAATATTAGATGAGAGTCTTGTAATCTTTCTTTTCTTTTCCCTTTTGGCTTTACAATAGGGTTGTGCCCCTTTTTTAACATATTAATAGAATTCCTTACTTGTCAAAAACAAGTTGTTGTGTCTAGTATGCGGAGAAATGGATGTCATGTTTCAAATTAAGATTGAACTGAGTAGAGTGGAGCAGATTCTCAGAGAAGGAAAAGTGGATAGCTATTAAAAAATCCATTATGTTTTGCATCATAAATATGGTCTGGGCATCATAATTCATATGTCCTAGTATGCCTTTTAAGGTGAAGTATGGTTTTCAGCTCTTGGACACCCACCATGCCAACCTTGTTGTGGGATATTGGTCATTATAGTGGCTTTGGTTTGGCCATACTTGAGGGACTTAAGAAGCCATGAGATGCTAATGTACCACTATGCCTTGTCGTTTAAGGCTGGCCTTGGCTTGACAAGGTCAAGGCATCACATGTCCAAATAATGGACTCAAGCAGTTTCTACAAAATAATAATGGACTCAAGCAGTTTCTCCATTATGCTTACACATGTAAGAAGTATGTTTTCTCCTTTCCTATTTGCTTTAGTTTCAGGAAAAAAATTCAAAAATGAAACCATAGGCTCCAATTCTCATTAACTGATCCAATGAACACATAATGCACACAGTTGAAAAATCCAAATAATTTGCTACTGTTGCATTCCTGTCTGCTGCAATGTGAGACAATTCTAAGAGCAACTTTCAACGACATATCTCCACGCTGAAGGCCATGCCAAAATCAAATCAAATTCAAGATCCTTCTCCTACCCCATATTGAACAAATTTTAAACCCTATCTGCCCCCTACATATGCGCATACTTCAACTCTATAAGAACTCACTACTAACTTTGAACACCATTGCCCCATTCAACACCGTAACTTCCTATCTGTATCCTTTCTCCACAATTGATCCCTCTGTCACATTCTGTATTCTTTTGTGTGATATAGTAGTTTAGGGTTTTGTCCTGTTTGTAAGCACTTATTGTAATATTTTGGATGTTACATACTTGTATGGACTTATAATATGATTATTATCAGGGTCCTTTCCGATTAGTTGCTGAAGAGGGAAAATCCAAATGTTCTTGGGTGAGTCTTGATGACATCTCAAATATCTTTATACGAGGTATCCTTTCTCATTGCTTCTATAGCCTATGTTTTTTACTTTTCTGTGTGTGCACTGTGCATGCTTTACTTTTGATTTCAATATATCTAGATTTGTTTGCAATTTGGGCATGCATATGTGAGTGTGTACGGAATTTGTTTTGCTTTCTTGAGATTTTAATCTGTTAAGAATTTTTCATATTTGCTTGCAAAGATGAAATTTCAAAAAATGAAAAAAAAAAAAAAAAGATTGATAATTATTATTTGTTTATTATTGTTCAGTAATATCTCGTATACAGATATGTAATATTGGAATATATACTAAATAAGTTACATATATTAATTATTAGTCATCATAGGGTTGTGGTGTTGAAGTTAAATGGTGCGATCTACTTACAAAAAAGAAAAAGAAAAGGAGAGGTTAAATCAGTGCAATCTATCTATTTCCATTTGCTTTGAAAGATGATCTTGAGTATTGCACATATTCCTATCTCCATTTTTCTTTTTCTTTTTTTTTTGGGGGGGGGGGGGGGTGGGTGGTTGAGAATCATTTTAGAATTTTTCTGCTTCTTTGAAAGAAGATGAAGATTGAAAGTTTGAAGTTTCTTTTGCAGGATGCATTGGAAGTTTGTTATAACTCTCTTGATCATTTTTTTTTAGAGAGGATTAATTCTTCACTAACAGCCTTGGATGGAACAGTTGGTTATTTCCACTAGAAAATCTATATATGTCTCTTTATGAAATAGTGATTCATGAATAAAGTTATGAATACTTAAATCAAAGTACATGGTTTATATGCTGCAACTTAGACTTCATGTTATTGATATATTTGTGAATCAAAGTTCTAACTTTGTCTGTTTATTTTAAAAAACCTTTGTTTTTCACTGCTTATAGCAAATGTTTATCAAAGTGTGGAAAATTGGTGGTCTTATGTTTTTAGCTTTGTATTTTTCCCCTTTTAGAGAAATCTTATCATCACTGTGTGTTTGAATTGTCATGAATTTGATGCATTTATCTTGATACTTATGGACAAATACAAGTTTTAATATGGAATCACATTGTCATTAAATATGCTAGGTTGCTATGTGTAGTATGCTAAAGTAATTTGTTTAAACTCTGCAGCAGATTTGGAAAAATCGCAACATCAACGTGTATCTGAATTGCAACGGCTTCGTTCTATGTATGTAATTTATACCCAATAACATTTTAGAGTACTTGTTGCTTTTCCCACAGTACTTAATGTTATTTCTTTCCTTCTTTATTGACATAAGTGATGATGTAGAATAATGAACTCTGATTCCAAAATTGATGTAGAATGAAACCCCAAAAGAAATTTGTGGAAGAGTAACAAAAGAACAAAAGGATAAGAATTAAATCTAGGAATCAACACTTAGGTTACTTGGAGTTAGCACCAAGTGGGGGTAAAATCTATGAATGTGCACCTAGTGCTGGTTGGAGTTAGTATCAAGCTATTTTAAAAATTCAACAAACCAATAGTGAAAATACAGCTGTGTAATGGCCCGATGAAAGTGCTAGCCACATCTACGCTTACACCCCAAAAGGCCTAGGTGCTAACTCATGAAGGTTTTTTTTTCTTCTTCTTTTTTTCTCTCTCTTCCTGATTGGTGCTGAGTGCTGACTAAAGGCAACCCTAGGTGTTGACTCCTAAGTGATTTTATTGTTTTTAGTTCTTTTTGTGTTGCATGAAGTTTTGGTTCCTTGTTATTTGACCCTAAATAGCTACAATGTTTCTGATTTGTGAGGCTTGAGTTTTCCACCTTCTGGTTTTCTAATCTTTTTTCTTATTCTTCTTCTTATACTTTCCTTATCTCTCTTGATGCAATTTTCTAATTTCAGAAAGTTTACTGGCTGTTCAATGTTGTGACAGATTTGGAACAAGTGAAAGACAATGGGTAGAGGCCCAAGTTGAGAATGCTAAGCAGCAAGCTATTCTAATGGCACTTAAATCTCAAGTATCTTCAGATGAAGCTCACATTCATCTTGATTTTCATTCTCTTAGGTATAAGTTTTATATTTGACTTGTCAATTCATCATGCTATTTTAGATGTTTGGCTTTTTAACTTTAGGTTCTGTATCATCTTTGCAAGATTCATGTCTAGAGCATATGTGAACTTTTAAATCACTAAGCATGGTTTTAACGTGTTAAATAAAATGATATGCTTGGAAACTTCTAAATAGAGCTTTGACACGTATTCAGAGTAGAATTAAGCGAGGTTTGCACTTTGCAAAATATTGTTCAAATATAGCAGTCATTATTACCAATGCCTGTAGAAAGGAAACCGTGCTGAAATATGATTCAAATTTCTATTTTCCTAGGACTGATGGCTGGCCAATGTTGGTTGTTGGGTATGTAGGAATTTTAAACAGAACACATACTCCAAGTGTTTTTTTCCTTATAAAATTAAATGCCTGGTTTTTGTGAGGCAACATGTAATTTTTATTCTGATCAAGTTTTAGCATTTACCTTTATTGGTGGCATGCCGGACATTTCTTTTATATCTTTAGGACTTTTCAAATAGGTTTGCTTTGTCTTAGGTTGTCAGGAAGTCTTTAATTCTGTAGCTTGTTATAGAAAATTATGCTTTAAACAATCTTAGAAGTATTAGTCATTTATCAAAGTTTGAGAATTGTATCTTTTTTCCTTGTTCTAATGCGTGTTGGTTAGGGGGGTTAAGGTGGGTGGATGTTGATGGTCAAAATAATCTACAAATGAGGCAAAGTCCTCCCCAATTAATGCCCCAACCATTTCATAGGATTTGATCCCTTGACTTGTCCTATAACTGTGATGCTACTCAACCACTGAAACCATAGGCCTATAGTAGATTTGAAAATTTTACTGGAGAATCTGAGATCTTTTTATGTTCTTACTAATATAAGCTCAAGAAGTTTTCTACTCTGATTAAAAGGAAGCACAAGGAATTTCCCCAATTACATTTCTTGAATTTTGTGAATGGATTCTATCAGTAAGAGTTTTTGGTATTACATGTGGGCTTAGGCAGGTTTCTGTGCTTCCTTCTTTGCTATTTAATGTGGTGATGAAGGAATTAAGTAGATGGATTCTAGAGTGGTTGATAGGGGTCTCCTTGTGGTTTTGAACCTGTTAAGGTTCCTCCAATGCATTTCAGTGTCTCTCATTCTGGTGTTAGATTTAAAAATAACTTTTGTACAAAGGTTGGCTAATTCTGGTCAAGGAGTTTGCTAGTGTAGAAGTTTTGTCTATTGAGTTGGATTGCAATGTAGGCTCTTGCCTGATGATTTACCTTGGCTTAACTTTGGGTTTAGGGTCACCATGATTAGTAGTGTCAAGTGTGGTTCCTGACATACTTCATGTCTCGATTTTATCATTTTCATATAGATGGATACATTATGTGGAATATGTGGTGGAAAGGGATAGGTTTTGGAGGCATGTGGTATGAGAGAAAGATGGGAAGCATGATGGGGTTGGTGTATTAATCCTAATAGGTGTCTCGTGTGGTTTTATGTGAATGTGTATGTGAAGGGCATGGTGACATTTCCTGAATCTATACTTCTAAGTTGAACAACTTGTTGGATTTACTTTTGCAATTTTATGGTGTGGAAATCACGTTCCAAAGGCACCTGTTCCAAAGGCACCTTTCCCCTTTGTTCAACATTTCTGCATATGACGATACTTAACTGGCCGCTTACTGTTTTTTTTGGGGGGGGGGGGGGGGGGACAACTGTTGTTGTATATAGGGCTTTAAATGATCAGCAGTTGGATATTATTGCCTTTATTGGTGAGTTTGTTTTGCTTTGTTCTGTAGGGATACCATCGAATTATTGAAAAAAAAGGTCTCTCAATTTGGCCCTTGGGATTTTAGGAGTAGTTTTTCCCTCCACTTGGAAGCACATTTTATGCTCTTGGATCACCCAAGTGGTCTTCTTTGTGTCAAATGTTGCCCTCCACAGTAGCCTTATTAAGAGACAACATGTCATTGAGAAATGTAGTTCTGAGTCCAAATGGGAGTCAGTGACTCACTTATTTTTACATAGAGCAGTGTTATTTATTCTTTGGTTCCTCTTCCTATTTATTTGTCTGGGTGTTCATCCTAAATCAATCTATCAGGTGCTTTATGATATACATTTTCCAGCTGCAAAGCAACCCCCCCCCCCCCCCCCCACCCCTATTTGTGTGTGCACACTTGTAATATGATAGATTATTGATTCTCTAGAAACGTATATTTATTCTTGAAAACATAATTATTGTTCCTGCTATTACATGTTATGTGTGTGTGTGTGTGTGTGTGTGTGAGTATATCTCCCTCTTAATTCATGTTTATAACTTGGTGAAAAAAAAATTTATGTATGAGTATATTCTATAATAAGCAGGAGAAAGCATTCTGAGTTGGCGGGAGAACTTTCTAATCTTTTTCACAAAGAAGAGAAGTTGTTATCTGAGGTTTGTATCTGTATCCAGTTCCGCTTTTTCTACATCTTGCCTGCTATATTCTCAATATTTTTCAAAACAGACTCCAGTGCCAAATATGTTTTCTAACACACATCAATTTTCTCTTCTTAGTTCCTCCCCTTTTCTCCTTCCTAATTGCATAGAAATATCCCCCATATATACTCTTTAACTCTCTCTCTCTCTCTAGAATGCAACGATTTCTTGAAGTTTCTTCTATTTCTTTGTCTCTACTGTTGTATCGTTCTATTATTTGGTTGAGTTTGATTAATATTGCTCTTTTTTAAGATGGTCCATATTCTTATAACTTGTTTGTTATGTTTTCCTAAATTTTCTTTTCTATAACTCATCTTTTAAAATTTAAAATTTCTCATTCTCTTAAGAAGATTATCAAGATATTCAAATCTCATCACAAAATTATGATATTATCTTAACCAAAACTAAAATGAAACCAAAGGAATAAAAGATAGACTTTATAATTATGTATTACTCAAACAATTGGTGGGTGCATTCAAATAAATTACCATGTAGATTTTTATTTATTTTTTATTTTTATATATACAAACTCAAAATTCCCACTTCTAAAATAACTAAGTTTTAATCCAAACTAAAATCAAACCAAAACTATCAGAGGGTGAGAGAGAGGACTTGTAATGGGGAATAAAAAAACACACCACCAGAATGCATCAACCCAAAGTAAATCTATCAAAAACACAAACTCATTGGTCCAAAGTAGAGCTAAAAAAAAAAAAAAAATCCACCAAAAGAAGGAACAAAAAAAATTCAAAAAAAGAAGTGAGTAATTACTTTTTTTTTGTGTTAAAAATATGGATTGAATGGGAGAGAGAATATCAACTTTATAGAAAAGAAGATGGGAGAAGAAGATTAAAAAAAGAAAAAAGAAAAAAGAAAGAGGAAGGGTTGGACAAATAGTAATGGTAAGGTAGAGAAGTCAGAGAAAGAGAGGGGAAAGGTTGGAGGAAGTGTAACCAATAAGGTGGGAAATAATAAGGAGAAGAAGAGCCAAAAGGGAGATAGAATGAATTGGAAATAAGTGGCTGACGTGGCACAATGCTTAGCAAAATTAATTGTTAAGCTTACATTAGTATATAATGTATAGATTTTTTTTTTTTTTTTTCCTTCTTTCTTTTTCTCTGGGGTTTTCTATTATATCCTTCCCATTTGCACGGCTGTGTTCCTATGTGCTTTAAATGATTTGTTACATTCCAGAAGGTGTGCTCAGTTTGTGGTTGTATTTATGGTTGAATTTATATTTTGTACTAACTTCATTTTTTCCCTCCCTCTGAAGACTATTCCGGCTCTCTGTTGGGAGCTTGCCCAACTCCAGGACACATACATTTTGCAAGGTATTTTCTGGTAGCTTTCCCTCTTTAGAATATTTAGAAGAAAGTATGCGTTTAGTTTTTTACTCTTTTTTTTTTTAACCCGTATTATGGTTCTAATAATTTTTGTTATAAAATTAATATAATTCAACTTTGTGAACTTTTAGGTGATTATGATTTAAAGGTCATGCGCCAGGAGTATTATATTGGCCGGCAAAAAGCGGTATATTTAGCTTTTATTTTATGTTTCTACATGTTTATTCAATTTTCTTTCTTTCATAAATGTTGAAAACATGCATAATTGAATACCATGAGCTGTCTCAAGTTTTAGTTTTTCACTAGGAAGTTCTTGTTGGTGCAACTCTAGGTTAATCTATTCAAGCATGGGTAGGAGAAAAGTAGAAGCTGTGCATGCAGAACAATCTTTTTCTTGCTACACCAAATGTTGTTGGGAGTTTGAAATATGATAAATTCTTGTGGCATGATGGTAGCTAATCAGGATTTGGAGTAGCAGCTTGTGAAATTATGTTGCTAAAGATATTTTAGTCAAATGTTTGCCCTAGAAGTCCAAAATGGCTCAATTGCTTTTTATATCATTTACTTGAAGATTTCTAAATGAGAATTCTTTTTGATATTTTCTACAGTTTTAGTTAGTGGATCAAAGAGGTAATCTCGAAAGAACTGGGAGATTGACTGTATTTAAAAATTATTTAAATTAATTTAGGGAAATGGGTTTTGATAAATTAAAAGTTAGGAATTGAAAGTTAAGCGTTCTTGACTGGTTCAGCTTGAGTACATTTTTAGGTGATTTACCTTGAATTTTGTTTACATATCATGTGGTCTTACAACAATCACTAAAGGTATGGGTGGTGTAGGGCGCCTTGAAATACTTTGTCATTTCTTAATTTAAAGAAGACAATAGACACCAACATAGAAGCACGAAATGCTTAGGTGAAGGAATTGACACATGCTTTTTGATGACAAACACTATTTCATGACTGGAAGGCTGATGATATGGCCCAAGGTGGCTTCTCATAAATATTAAAGAAAGAAAACAAGAAGAAAAGTTCTTAAAAAAAGAAAAAGAGAAAAAAGGAAGGGGTGGAGATGTGGGAGTGGGAGGCGTAAGTATATTTCTTGGCTTTTCATTCTTTTGTATTTCCCATTTCACTTTCTCAACTCAATTTATATATTGGTGCTAATAAAATTTGTTATTTTTGGAGAAATTACTTAAATCCATTTTATGGTATTATAAACATAGGAAGCAATTGTTCGAGCTGGCTTATTTTTTACTTGTATGAATTTCATACTTACAGGGTCTGGTTCACTTGAAATTTTATTATGCTCTTGGTACTCAGCACTATTAACTTCTGCATGAATAATAATAGTTTTAAACAATTGAAGAGTTCGAATTATCTGCACGTATCTAATCCTAGGTATATTACATTTGTAATTTATTTTGGCAGTTCATAAATCATCTTATCAATCAACTCGCAAGGCATCAGTTCTTAAAAATAGCTTGTCAGCTGGAAAAGAAGAACATGCTTGGAGCATATTCATTGGTTAAGGTTATTGAGTCAGAACTGCAGGCATATGTCTCAGCAACCAAAGGCCGAGTGGTACATATTATTATTTTTTTTCTTTTTGGGTTTTGTTCCCTCTCTCTCCCTCTCTCAGAACCTTCTTTTGTTTTTGGTACATCTCAATTGTCACTCACAGCCATTGCCTCAACATGGTTTGTGTGGGCATGCAAAGGTAGACAAACACTAACACACACAGACACATACTCTTCGAAGTATAACAGGCTTTATATTGTTCTTCTGGAGGCGGTTGACTAGGAGATCAAAAGGAAAATGTAAAATACTTGTGCGTGCAAGTGTCCTACCCTTTGCCATTGGGCAACCATGATGCCATGGCATGAAGGTCACGCTATGAAAATAGGGTTTTTCCCCCATGTTTGTTAAAAATAACCACATATTTGGTATCTAATAAAATTTGCAAATGCAATGGGGCAAGTTTCTGGGAATCAGCCTCTCCAAAAAGATTTGGGGGGGTAAGGCTGACTACCAATTACCTCTCCTAGACCTTGCAAAAGTGCAATTTTGTGCACCGAATACGACCAGTTGTAATAGGGGAAGTTTACAAATTGAATTTCTATTTTATTTTTCTTCTTGGCCGGTTGTTTTGGATTGGACCCTTTAGTGTTTTGTGTCAAACCATGCACTTCCAAATTATGAACTTGTACCTAGAATGAGGAATGGAGTCTAGTTTTCTTAATAGCCTTTGTATCTTCTTCCTTTAGTCACTGTTTAAGGATCTCACCTATATTTATGTTTCGATAAGTTTGTATCTGTTATATAATAACAATAATAGAGCCCCACTTTAGCTATGGATCCTTAACAGACTAATCTGGGTTGGTCATGTTTATTCTTTTTTTCCATTCTATCCTTATGTATTTTTTATATTCTACATATGAATTTTCTTTGAAGAGGGAAGGTTGTGATTTAAAATTTTAAATCACTCTGGAATTCTTGTTCTAGACATCTTTTTTTTTTCCCCTTCTTCTTTTCCCATCTCATTTTGGGAGCTGCACTTTAAAAAAAATTTTTTTTTAGGATTTCCTGAATTTTTATATTGTAAATGGGTCCTCTTATACATACTTCAGTGTCATTCTTTTATTTTATTGTACATATTGTACTTTATGATGTTGTATATCCATGATAGGGTCGTTGTCTGGCACTGATTCAAGCTGCTTCTGATGTACAAGAACAAGGAGCAGTGGATGATAAGGATAATTTCCTGCATGGTGTTAGAGACCTTTTAAGTATTCATTCAAGTAATGATCATACATTCTTTTCAAGAACCAGATTATCCATTCAAGTGATTGCTGGAAATTTTTTGTTTTCAGCTATTTTTGTTTTCCAGCTTGTATATTAATTGTATTCTTGCTTTGGCCATTTTCTTAGATGCTCAAGCTGGGTTTTCAACCTATGTATCAGCTCCTGGCATTGTTCAGCAGATATCTAGTCTTCATTCAGACTTGATGGCCCTTCAATCTGACCTTGAGAATTCTCTTCCAGAAGACAGAAATAGATGTATCAATGAGCTGTGAGTTATCCTGTTTTGTTTAAGGAC
This sequence comes from Castanopsis chinensis, assembly GCA_032878915.1. Lineage (NCBI taxonomy): Eukaryota > Viridiplantae > Streptophyta > Magnoliopsida > Fagales > Fagaceae > Castanopsis > Castanopsis chinensis. The sequence continues at coordinate 44,994,750 of JAVQMG010000132.1, forward strand.
TATCTTACATTTTTTTTTGATTGGTAAGTTGCACACACACCTGCTGGGTCTTGACCCACAAAACCACCCTCCACATTCCTCAGTCTTCTGAATATGACTGAGAAAGAATTGATGAACTTTTATTCTTATATGATACAATAGGTGACAGTATAGATACTTGGCGGTAAACTTGTAGATCTGTTCTGTGTGATTTTTTTTTTTTTTATTATGCAAGTTTAATTCTTGGACTATGCAAGTTTTAAGTAATGTAAGTTTAATAGAAACATGAACTATATGCATTATTTACATGAACTTTAGGTATTGAAGTTTTGCTTCCCTTTTATACGCCCAAATGCACCTGAGTTCAATTGTAATTCATCTAGATGCTCTATGGAAAACCTAACAAGATAAAAGAGAGTATGCCTCCATCAAGCTCCGAAAAACTGGTTTGATATCCACACCATGACTAGTCCTGTCCACAGGTTGGGTCAAATCAGGTTTGGGCTCAACCTGCAACTGACCAGATCTGATGGAGCAAAAATACACCTGCCACCTACTGACGCTAAGCACAGGTCGAGTCAGTTTCGGCTCGGGTGATGACAGTCAATTTCAGGCAAAACCAACAAAGCAACGGCAGTGGGCTTGTCGCTGGATATCAATGAGAATTCAATGGATCTCGAAGGATCTGGTCTAGATCTTGCCGGATCTCGACAGATCTGAGGCTGAGAGAGAGCGAGAGAGGGAGGACGAGGGTTAGGGGGATGGTAGTTTCCGGCGAGTTTGGATTTGGTCTGTCTGGTTTCAAAACCCAAAACTGCCACTCAACCCACACCCCTCAGTTTTTGATGCCTGAGACCCACTGGAGACCACTAGCTACACGGATTGAGTCAGTTTTGGTTTGGGTGGTGCCAGGTCGGTCTTTTCTTTCAGGTGCCGTGTTGATCTGGACAGCCCTAACCATGTCCATGTTTGGTGTTGTTCTAGATGTTTGTAATTGTTTTTTTTTTTAATAAGTAACAATATCTATATTTGAAAGATGAGATGTCTCCACTACACACAGGAAGTGTAATGGAACTACTTCTGATGAATTCCAATCTGAAGTCCAACAAATCTGCAAAATCTAGTGGAATGATTACTGCCTACAGCAGTCATCCAGGAATACAAAGATCTCAAGAAAGTCTGTTTAATAATGTACTGAGGGTGTTATAGGATTGAAGTAGTTGCAGTCAGCAAATGTTGTTACTAGGTTATACGAATGAGACAATTTTTGAAAAGTCTGGGATCAACAAACGCTAGCTCTAATGACACTTCCTATCCACTGTAAGAATGGGGTGGAGCCGTGGGGGGTTTGTCTTGAGCTCAAGCTCCACTGGTTGTATGGCTGACCTAGCAAAAATATAAAGAAGTTTGGGAGAGAGAGAATCTTGTCCTGACAGATTTTCTGTAACAAGCTTTGTTTTTTAAATTGATTTTACCATGCTCTTTGGATGCTATTTGGCATTTTGGCCTCATGGACATATTTCTTTGGCCTTTATATCAGTGATTTTACCATCGCTGCCAAGAAACAGCTGCTTTATGTGTCATACTTTTTGAGCCATGTATAAAAGTAGTTATGTTGAACAAAATTTTGAATTGCTGTCTTTTTTTTTTTTTTTTGCTTCTTTTGTGGCAGGTGCACGCTAATCCAAAGTCTGCAGCAATTATTATTTGCATCTTCAACAACTGCACAACCAATACTGACACCTCGGGTACAACCTTCACCACTACACTTCTACACCTTATGTTTGCTGTTAAAATTGGTTCTTTGTGACTGTGACTATTTGTTCCCTCTTCTTTTTATATTTTCCCTTTTTATTTTTTGTTAGTTTATGCTCTCTTTAGCATTGGCATTGCTAACAATATGATACTACTATTTTTTTTAGAAGTGGCGCCAAATGATACTATATTCCCAACAATAATGGTTTCACATGTCATTTCATTTACTCCTAACTTTTGACTAAAACTGTAACCAGCTTTTGGAACATAAATAACTTCTAAACAATGGAGAATATTATACTGATTTCAAGTTTTAGTTAATCTTAAACATCCAGTGGGATTTCTAGAGGATTAAATGATTAATTCTCTGTGTTTGTGTTTGTGTGTGTGTGTTACAATGGCAATGTTCTCCTTGCCAATAAATATAACATATACTATTACTATATAATAAAAATTGGGTCTTAGAAAGTGTAATTAAGCCAAGTTGGTACTCTTTCTTTCTGCAAAGTGTGCCTCTTTATTAAAGAGTTTTTATTTGATTAAAATTTAGGGATTAATATGGAATTATAGATCCTAGAAGTTGTAGCTACATCAAGCGGCTACTCTCTTTTTGGCGCTCATGATATTAAATTACAACTCTAACTAAATATCCAATTCAGAAATTCAAAATAATTACTACTCTAAAACTCAATCACCAAGAGTATTAAGAGATTCAAAAGAAGTCTCATTATATATTTTTTTTAATTATTTTAATCATCATTCATAATTTTTGGTTTTAATAATTAAATTTGGGTCTTACATATCATGCATGAGCTGTGCAGCTCAATCTAAGTCTTATACATTGTATAACGTGCTTTAGCTGTGTAATACAACATCAACGAAGCCTTAGTCCCCAATTTTTGGTTCAGCTATAGATCCTCAACAAGATTATATTGGATCCATTCATAAATGAGTGAATAAGTTTTATGTTGCCCATCAACCTACCGAAACCCTCCTTTTCCTGGGCTTGGGACCAGTTGTGAACAAGATATATGACACTATATAGTTAATGTAGTTTGTTTTAAATAGACATCTACTATCAAAGTTTCAAGAAATTTAGAACATTGTCATCTTAAAACTTTAGGGCCAAAATTTTTAAGGGGAAAAAAAAAGAATTCTATCATTTATTTTACGTTACTTAAATAATTGAATACAATTGTTTAGTTTTGATTAAAAAAAATTTACATAATAAAGAAATGCTGATGTTGATGGCTGGGTGGGAGGACAATGGAAGTGGGTATTGGGAGATCTGGTTTTGCTGTGGTTTATGGAGGTGAACGAAATTGGGTTTGGGGAGATTTGGATTCGCAGTGGTTGTGGGAGGTGAGCAAAGGAAGCTGTATTTTACAGTGGTCTGATCGGTCACGGCGGTAGTATTTGGTTGGTCATGGCAGTCCGATCTTTGCATTGGTTGGCTGGGTCTGTTGGTGGGGTAGGGTGGATGATTAGGTGGAGTGGTTCTGTTGCTCAAATTTTCAGCTTGACCACCAATTTTAGTCACCCCAAACACCCATGAATGCGGAAATTTTGTTGAAACAAGCACAGCCTTATTATTTAATTTCAGCTTTATCATTGGTTTGCATATAAATTTTTATTAAATTGTGCATTTCATGAGCATACTGCTAATAGTGGATTTAATTGAGGGCTTGCATTCTTCCATTTGGGATGAAGGACTTTTCGTTACTTTTATAGTGATCTCAAGGATATTTCTTAAAACATGGTTTTATTGATTAGTCTACTCATTCCTGATACATTAGATTTTAGGTTCTCACTGAATTAAAGTCCTATTTAGTAGGTTTGCTTATCAAAAAATATTTAGCAGGCATGTTAATTTTTTACTTCGCATTCTAACTGATCCACTGTCTTCAGCTGGCTTTTGGTGTTTCTTCTGTTTCCTTAATTTTATGTTTTGTCCTGTGACATATGATGTCTTTTCCAGCCATTGATGAAAGAGCTTGATGAAATGGAAAAGATCAATGCAAAACTCTCTGCTGCAGTTGAAGAGGTGACACTTGAGCACTTCAAGAAAAATGAGGTAAGCCTATTGATGAGTTCCTCTTTAGATTGTGAATTCTGTAGCTGTAGATTTTTATCAGTAAATATAAATGTGCTTTTTAAAGATGAAATACATCATAGACCACCTATGGTTCATGCAGCTTGTCTTCTAGCATTTCATACTAATATTCTTTTTTATTAATGAATTGGACAATTATATGTTTTCATTGTTCATGTAAAGTGTACACAATTGTACACATTTGCATGAACAGTGTATGATATTGACTATTTATGCAAATGTGTACAATGTTGTACACATTTGATTAGTCTACAATGTAGAGTGCACATGGACAGTGAATGTAAATGCATAATTTTTCTAATTAATTTTATTAAGCAGCATTCTTTGATTGTGGATAATCTATAATTTTCTAACTTTATGAATAAGTTGAAATACGTCATAGACCACATATGGTTCATGCAGCTCGTCTCCTAGTATTTCATATTAAAAAATTTCTTAATGAATTTTAGTAAGCTGCATACTTAAATTGTGGGTAATCTACAATTTATAACTTTATGAATAACTTTTTTGCAAAATTCTTTAAGTAGCTGTTAGTTAAAGATCTTATTGGAGAAGAAACATTTGTTTATACTTTTTATTTATGCATCTATGCACATTTTGAAATTTTTTGTTACAACAATGTATGAAATTGAGAAACTTTTTTTTTTTTTTTTCTTATGAGTGTTGCATTCCTTCCACACTTACCACATCAAACATAATGGCACTACATTCCAACTCTCTAAAGAATGTTTCCCAAACCAATTCCTCCACCCAAATAAAAGAGATGTTACTGTCATAGGCTTTAATTAGAGTGTTTATACCCTTCTATGAGAAAGCTTATTGGTCTTCTGCTGTAACTTTTACATGCGCAAATAAGTAATTCTGGGATCCAAAGTCAAATAAGATAGTTGTTACTTAAAGTAATTTGGAATCACAATTATTTAACACCCTTCAGCATATTTGTGTCAAATCTGTCATCCTTGAATCGGTGTGAACTGTGAAGTGTAATCAAGTAATGAATCATTTCGGTTTGGTTGATCATGGGCAGGCTTAAGTTTCACTATAAGCTTGTCGATAACTTTCTGAGGTGTTAAAGCTACACTTATAGTTAGAAGTGCCAATCAGAAGTAGCTTGGCCAGGTAAAGCACACAAAAAATTTGCTAAAAGACTAGTTTGAGAATCATTGGAGAGAAATTTTTTAGTTGTAATTAGAGAAGTCATGATTTGGAAACAGAAGACTTCAGAATCTGTTGTCTGTTTTTCCTCCTTCAAAGATTTGTTATGGAAGCATGTAGATGCTAGGTTATGGAATTTTGCAGATGTTGCTGCTGCTTATGGTATGAAGCCCAAGAATTTGTGCTACAAGATAAGGTCCAATGAAGGACGCACCATATCTTAGAATGCAGTACATGTTATCGTGGCAATGGCCAGTTATCATGACCATATTAACCAAATAACAATCTGTTCTGGTTTTTAGCTCCAAAACAAATCTGCCGTGTCAGTTCTCATCCCTGCTTTTGTTGTTTCTTCCTTTCCACCCTGTGCTGTATCCTCGCCTTGATTGAGGTTACTTTTTGATGAGAAAGGCTCCATCAATCTTGGTTTTTTAGCATGAATTCGTAGATCCGGTTTTCTGAACTTTCTTCAATAGATATAAAATTGGACTAAAGTGCCAAAAGAGGGGTGCAATTATATGGATCAGTGAGCCATACAAACCAATAGCACAAACTGCCACTTTAATTGCTCTGGTAGTTAACCAAGCGATTATTGTCTAGGTTATGGAGTTTTGCTTTTAGATTGTTTGGTGTTGCTTGGGTTTTACCAAAGGGGTTATTGATTTATTGGCCGGTTGGAGGAATTGGTTTGGCAAGCACTCTTCATATATTTGGAATTTGGTACCACACTGTGATTTGGATTATTTGAAGGGAGCAAAAGAATCTCATTTTTGAAGACTTGGTGCTTCCCAGGGACAAGCTCCTAGCTTTATTTGCCGACCTTGTTTGATTGGTCACGTGAGAGCGGATTTACCTCTAGGGAATCCACTCCATTGTTCTTAGATTCCCTTCCCTCTTGTACATAATTCTGTTTTATTTTCATCTTACACAACTCTACAGAGTTGCAATCTCTGTAACGTTTGCACCCACCAAAGTTGCCATTGCAGAAGTCACTATGGAACAACTCTCTTTGATCACCAAGACAATCCCAAAGAGAGAAAAATAGAAACTAAAGTGCTATGACTCTCATGCAGTGTAATTAATTACCATTAACTACCATCCATTACTTCAGATTTCCCAGGACATCTCTTAAATAGTCTCTTACAGAAAGGTTTTTCTCAGGATATTTGATCAAGATTGAACTTCTTTAGATGGAACATAGACATTATATCTGTGTCCAGCTAAAGTTTTTAGCACATCAATCAGCTCTCACGAAAATGATTCTGCATCTAACTTCTAGTTGGTCTCCAATCTAGCTCTTCATCCACCCAATTAACTTTAGCTTCACAAAGCATATGAAAAAGATATTTAGAGAGAGAGAGAGAGAGAGAGAGACCGGGGGGGGGGGGGGGGTTGGGGGCTGATATTTATTTTTGAAAAATCTGTGATACAATATAGATTCCTATCAGTCCACTCTATATTGAAAAACTTAAAATATATACGTAAGAATTTCTTTTTAGGAAAACGTAGAATGCTCATGTACATGGGAGGGATAGAAAAGGTTTCCCCTTCACGATTTAAGATTTTAAAAACCTGCAAAATCTAAAAAAAGAATGGAAATGTTGCCATAAGATCACATAAATTTGTACATATTTATTTCCAGTTCTATAAAAAAAGAAAATTTTTAGAATATAGTTTAGTGGTTAATATGAATTAAAAAATGTAGAATTATGGGCTGCTTAAATAAGATTTGCATAGGGTAGTACAAATAATTTACTCAACAGATTTCCTGAAAAAGTTGGAGCTCATTCTTGAAATTAATGCACTCGGATTAAATATAAAAATTGAGCCTGATGACTAATAAGCTTCAATTCAGGTCTTGCTTGATGGTAAATTAAACAAACCAAGCTTGAACACCTTAGTGCTCAATGTAGCTCAACTCGTTTATGGTTCTACTCAGGATGTAGTTGTCATTTAACTAAAATTGGTCTCTGGATTTCTCTTTGTTTGGCTTGATATGGGTTTTGCTTTTGATTGCGGTGGATCTGTTGGCTTGTTGGAGAGTTTGCTTTGGTAGACATAGGAGTAGTGGAATATTTAATGCTGCCCAGTTACTCCTTCTGATGGTGCTCATGAATAGAGAAATGCTAGAACAAATTCTTGAACATCTACATTCAAGCTTTCATTGCCTCGACTGAAGTTTATATTCTTCAGATCAGTTGTGGATTTAGATTTCTAGCTGTTTAAATTATTTTCTGGATTTTTGGATAACTGTAAACCTTAGTTCTTGACCTGTCGTTTTACATATTTTTATTGTTGCTAGCAAAAAGAATATATATATATATATATATTGAAAAAACATAAGCCATCATAGCTTCCCTTCATAACAAGTTATTCAGTATCCACATATACCTTCCCAGTGAAAGCCAAGTAACTGAATTAATAGCCTGAATGTTGTCAAAGAAAAAGTAGAAGCCCAGATATTTCTTAATGGGTGGGTGTGTGTGTGTTAGTGCTCACATGTTTCATGGTTTTTGAGGCTTGATCCTGTTATTGTATATTTGATAATTTCATCTCAATTTCTGTGGCACCAGATTGTAAAACATCATTCTCAGGGAGTTGGGCTCCAAAGGAGGGTGTTTGTTGATTTCTTTTGCAATCCTGAGCGTTTGAGGAGCCAAGTTAGAGAACTGACTGCCCGAGTCAGAGCTTTGCAAGTTTCTTAGTTCATGCAGATTGTATTTGTATGTATTCTTTTTCCTTTCTTGGATTGGATTATAGAATGTATGTATGTATGTAATCTAGAGATGCAATTTCTAAGCAGACTCCACATTCAAATTCGTTATATATGGATATCCTCAATCTTTCACAAATGGATTGGATTATTTTGTTTAAATCTGTTAAGCCATCAATTATTTTGTTTATACCTGTTAAACCATCAATTATTTTTTACTAAGCAGATCGCTCTTATTTTTGCTGTCTTTGGAAGATGATGACTTTTGTGCTTCATTAGTTCGGTGTAGGTGGCACTTGAATGAGGCTGCGTGAGTGCTTGGAGCGCAGATGCAGGTCTTCTTAGTTGGTTTGCCTTCTGTGATACACGTCTTCACTAATTCCTCTCCCTGACTCCGTGGACCCTTCAATTTATTAGGCCTGATATTGACATGATTAAGTGATGGGTCCGGCTTGGATGCAATGTCCTGTGCACTAGATTTGATAGGATGCTGCCATGTTTCAAGGAGTTGTCACATGGCAGCATCCCCTCCGGATTAAAGTAGCATATTTATTACAAGTAAAGGGTGTAGGTTGACCTATATATATACTAGGAAAAAGAATCACATGACCTGTATAAGTATTTTTAGTCGTATAGAAGTGGTGATCATCAGCTAGGGATAGCTTCGGATAAGTATAAAGAATGACTATCTTTTAAATAAAAATAAAAAAAAAACAAATCATGGGAGTTAAATTTCTATTCAATATTAATATATTATAATATTAAGGTACCAAAATTTAAAGCATTTGTTGTATTTATTTAAACGAAACATGATGATTAGAAGGAAATATATATATATATATATATAAATGAAGATTTAATACAAAATATAAATTACAAAAACCTTGTTGCTTTTATACACCATGTTTGTATTTTCGGATTAGATGGTAACCAAAATATCAAAGATAAAAGGTAAATGAGATATTTAATAAAATATTGAAAAAATGAATCATAGGATTAGTCGGAATTTGCTCTTTAGATAGAGAACCTGCGATTTAAACCAATAATATCGGTTCTCGCAAATCAACACTTGGCGTCGACGGATCCACCTCTCAGATCAGATGAATTTCGATTTGGATGGCTTTGGGTCGAGTGGGTTTGTCCAGTTCATATTGATGTTAAATAACCCTGCCAGTGGGCATGTAAAATGAATTTGGCTAAGGAAAAATAGTAATTGTGGACTTTATTCAGATAAGATTTCTATGAATTTCCAATGATTGATACGTAAGATAACGTAATTTTTCAACGAATTCAATAAATTATTGATAAAGTTAAAAATTATTGAACGGTTTAATTTTGAGTTAAACTTTCAAGAGTTTCATGAGTACATGAACGCATTCAACCTTCAAAATTCGGCCAATGTTGGCTCAAGGCCTACGCCCAAAGTCCCCCATTGCAAAAACATCCTACCCCTTTATAAAAAAGACAAGGTTTAAATACAGTACTTGAATGCTGTTCTTTAATTTCATCTCTTAAAATTCTGTCATGTGAATTTTTACTCATGGGATTAAAGTGTAAATTTTAGTTAAATAGTCGCATGACTTAATCTTAAGTGAGGAACCTAAAGAACAATACCGAAAATATTATACGTAAGTTTCGTCCTAATAAAAATATCCAAATCCATCCTATAGATTATAAAAATATCAAGAACCTTTTCGTTTCAAGGTGAAATGGGGAGTGGTTAAATTTTAAATAAGTTGGCATAGTGTAGATTTTAGATTTACTTCACTTTAAATCATGGCCTTTCAATGGACACCTATTTTACTTTGATATGAAGAACATAAAAATGCCCCACCCTTTATAGAAAGGTCCAATTTTTTTTTTTTTTTTAATGCTAAGTGGTTTAAAAAATTAAAAAGGATGGTGCACTATTTTTCTCACCTCTAAAAAGACTTTCAAAATATTAGATCAGTAAAAATTCAATCCAATTGAAACCTTAAATTGTTTGGGAAAAAGAAAATTGAATGGTAAATCATCAATGACAATTAATTTTTCCTAATAGCTTGAGATTTTAATTTTTGACCAATATTATATATGGGAGATTGTCAATATTAGCACTTAATCTCCCACGTGGCCACACACCAAATATTCTTTATCTCTTTCTTAACACCAAAGTCAAAATTGAAATTAGATTATAACTTTACTTAACCATGCATCACATTATCCTTAATTTGGTCAGTTTTAATTCATCAAATTAACTGTAGTTTGATAGTAATAAATAAATGTAAAAAGGCTTTGATATTTAAATATAAAAAGATCTACTTAAATTTATCGTTTTAGGTCTTAAACTATATTGAATAGGTCTTGGATTCAATGTTCCGGGCTGAGAGAAAGAAAATATGAGATAGAGAAAGTAAAAGAATTGCATGTAATGCTACAAGGAACATATGTGGCAGAAATTAAAATGTTGTTTTTTTTTTTTAAACAAACTTTGTGAAATTCAGACCTCTTTTTTTTTTTTCCTAAACATATAAGAGAGAAACTAAAGGGGGAGAAATCTAACTTACTGGTTATTTTTCTTTGAAGGCATGATAATTGCACTAAATTAGAGATGAGAAATATCGCCAAGAAAGTTGAGGAATTGATGGGCTTTGAGATTGAAGTCAATCGATTGAAAATGATGTATGAGTAGAGGAATCTCAAAATGATTCCTATTTAAATTCGACTTGCGTCTAGTGATTCAGTTGTTGAACATGATACAAAATTATGGACATGACAATGAGTCCAATACTATTGGAAACTTCTTTGGTAGTAATGGACACTCTTTTATAAATAAAAATAATTTTATATTGCAATTAATGATGATTTAATGTTTAGCGTGAGGGGATCAGGAGCAAGATATTGTTCTTTCTCGTGAAAAGTATTGAATATTCTTAATGCAATGCTTCCCTTTTTCAAGTGAATGAGAAGTCTCGTAAATTTAATTAAGATTATGTAATACTTTTGTAGTACTGCATTGTTACTCCTACCTTGCACACTAAAAAAGGGTGCTAATAAGCTAACGGTTTTTAACTAAATTGACATATTTTTATGTATAAAGTGTTAGGGGTTTAGGGAAAAGATTATTCAAATAGACATATTGTAATTTTCTTTGAAGAAAAAAAAAAACGCCAATAAATGAAGAGCACGCTCTCACGAAAATTTCTAAATAACAATAAATTCTATAGATTTATTTGGTGCATGCAGTTAGGATTAATATTGTAGCTAAATTTGGCTTTATTGGAGTTTAGGGAGTGTCATTATCTAAACTAGTATGTAACCCGTGCTACCGCACGGGAATGAATATAATTTAATGAAACAATGAACAAAAATATTGTATTATATTATTTAAGTGATACTATTGGTTTATTTATTTATTTATGAATCATGAGTTTAGTCATGTTTAAAAGACTTAGTTAAGTTTAAATTCATATTATTAACCTGAAAATTTAATTAACAAAACTTAGCATTAGCTAATTTTTTTACAATTGCATGGATATACTATTGGTCCATAATTTTAAAAATTATTGTCTCTTGTTAATGCATGCACAAAAATTAAAAATTTTAGATAAGATACATGATGCAAAATTAAGTATCCAATTTAGAATTTAAATTATATTTTCTCTTAGCTTTTATATATATATATATATATATATAATATTCCTTAGGCACAAAAATTAAGAAAGGATTTTAGAGTGATTGGGATTGATGTGGACAAAAATGAAAAAAGTGAAGAGTAAGGTTTTTATATTCAATGAGATGTAACTACAAATTTTTTATAATCACAAGAATAAGGTTGATTACACTTTGAATTTTCCACCATCGATAATCCTTCCTTTTGGCAAATCATTAAAGAAATCATAATTGTAAAACTTTTGCAAAGCTTAACAAACAATTAACAAAGGAACAAAATATTGCATCTTATTATTTAAGTGTCACTACAATGAGAGTAAAGAAATACAATAAAAGAGAGTTAAAGAAGCCTATTCACCAATTTAAAAATTTCAAGGTCGATTGAGTACCTTTTGCACGTAACTACAAATTCTTCATAACCGTAAGGATAAGGTTTATCTCGTCTCCAATGCCCCATTCCAATTTTGTGGCATGCTTGAAAATTTGGAATTTTATACAGGTCGGCTCCTGCAGTAAGTATTCTAAGCATTTTTCGGCATTTTACAAGCCAATGCTTCCCATGTTCATCATTTAAAATTTCCAAAAGATGATCAATTCCTTCATGATTTGACTCACAAAGTAGCATGATTCCATAAATATAAGCTACAATAAAACTGCCACATGGAAGAGTTTTTCGAATTATTTTTTTTTCCTACAACGACTTCTTCGTTCAGAAAATATTTGTAGCTTCCCACGATCAGTAGTGCATAGGGATTTCCTGCTTCATAACATGAGAATATTAAGATTTTTTCTTCGTCATGTAGTAGAGTTGGATGATTGAAATACGGAGTCAGTTCAATTTGTTGGAGGACTAATTTGTTTTCTGTTAACTTCTTGAAGCGCTTGCAACTAATTAAGAAAAAAGAAAAAAAATTCAATTAATAGACTAAATTATTTATATAGATGGAAACAACTAAGTAGATACAAATTGAAGAAATAGTCTTTTTACCTTAACTTAATGTTTCCTAGGAGTGTTGCCGATTCTTTGCCCACTTTCGAAAAGATTTCAACCCATATATCATTACGAAGGTTTTGCAAAATTTTCATATTGTTGGTTTGTTTGAAATAGTATTTTTTTTTATTGAGAAAGGTAGGTTTGAAATAGTGTTATAACATTTCATGTACTATTTATAATAAAATAATTTTTTAAGGTTCATAGTATCATATTAAAAAACAATACATAATAATAATGTGTTTAAGAATTTTGAAATGATTATACATGAATTTGATGGTGAAATGGTTAAATTCATATAGAATTTTGTATTGCAATTGGTTCTTAATGGATTTAATTGTTTCTATTCGTTAATATTAATATTTTAGAGTTAGAAAATGGGTATTGATTGGGATCCCAAGATTGTAAGCAAAACCAGTTCAATGAATCAAGAAAAACGGAAATCAATGTGAAACATTTAATCTTATTTGCTTTTTCCTTACACGCATGTGTAGTCAACATACATCACTTTTGAATAACTATTTAATTGAATAATGCACTTCTATGTATTCTATTCTATGTATTTTATTTTGTGTAGTTAGTTGTAGAATACATCAAGAATAAACACATACAAATGTTGATTTTTGTCGCACACATGAGTCATCATTTTCCATTAATTTACTCCACAAAATTAGTTTTTGTAATTCACGGCTCATCTGCATACTATTTTCTAAATTGGTAGAGATGCTAGCAGAGTTGGAAAAGAGGGATACTCCAAGGCAAGCAAATAAGTAAACTAAAGAACTTGAACTTTAGAAAATAGGCACAGTTTAGGGAGCGGATTAAAGTCTCTATAATACATTCTGGTAGCATTACTTTAATTGACTAATTTAACATGTTAGTTTAGCTAGAATTCATTGGCTTTGGCCAATTTTAATAAGACTTATTAAGTGAAACTTCTAAATCAGCTTGCATAAAACATAATCCTTTCCAAACAAAAAAAAAAAAAAAAAAAAAAAAAGTTTGCATATAACATAATTACTTCGCACTTTATATTTATTTTCCTATATATAATTTAAATACTATTAATAGTTATTTTTATATTTTTGTTAACTCTTTTACAAAATTTTGTAAGGAACATCTCACTTGCAATAATATTTATAAAATTTCTTGACTATCATTAATATTTATGATATGGTCCCACATTTGATTGTAAAATTAAGAAATAAAACTCTTTAAGAATAAATAAGTTAGGACAAATGGCGTAAATTTGGAACTGTAATTTAGGATTATAATTTGAGTTTATCTCAGCTTCGGTCTCAATTGCACCAACAGTGAATATCCTAAGAATTAAGTCCTAACTCTTGAGGATTTTAACTTATGATGTTAATTTTAACCAAACCACATGGAAGTATTTGCCATTGTTTTACTCAACATCATGGAATCAATCAAACAATCTCTCTCTCTATCTCTCTCTCTCTCTCTCTCTCTCTCTCTCTCTCTCTCTCTCTCTCTTAGAGGCTTATTTAATTAAAATATAATCTAGATCTAATGCAACTTCATTCCAACATGGGTTATATTTTAATCACAAAAAGAAAATAATCTTTCTAAACATAAATTTTCTCTACAATTTTTTTAAAAATAATTCAATGGTTACAAAAATTATGAGAGATTTGAACTATGATTCAACTAATTCAGGAAACGATGCTATCCATTGAGTTACAAAACACTCCTGTCTTGTCTTAAACTTAAAAATCATGTTCTGTCTAATGACTATGCTTTTGAATTTCATATTTGATTTGTCTTCTTTTCAATAGTTAGAAAATACTCCTAGCTTATCTTAAATTTAAAAATTATGTTCCGTCTAATGAATATGCTTTTGAATTTGATATTTGATTTGTCTTATTTTCAATACAAATAAGAGAATAAATAAGCAAAAATACTGAAAAGGAAATTGATTGGCAAACATGGATGACTTATGAGATAAAGGTTTTGTTGGTGATTGAATTTTCGATTAGTCGTCCTCGCAAAGTGATGTGATTATAGATCTATGCATTAGAGTGTGTGTGTGTGTGTGTGTGTGTGTGTGTATGTAAGAAATATGAAGAGAACTGAGCATTCTAATCTAAAAAGGTGAGAAGAAAGTAAAACATTGAAAATAAATAAAAGAAACAAACTGAGATGATTCAAGTGATGTGTCAACTCGATTCGAATTTACACATATACGGGTTCAAGTCAATCCATTTTTCACATTTTCAAAAAATCCCTATACATACTTATATGATATTCCCCTCCCCCTCCTCCAAAAAGGAAAAACTATGACTATTGGTAAAAAGTTATTAGATGGAAAAATATAAGAAATTTATGATATTTATTGATCAACGAAAAATTTGAATCTGGTAATATTGGGTCAAATTGGCATTTCATTAGGGCATGACAATGTGACCTTTTGATAGGGAAGTATGAGTGGACCAATGGAATTGTTGTAAATAATTCAAGAATGGAAATCTATGCTTCTCCAAAGGTTGCATCCAGTCTCCACTCAAAAATTAAATTAGTCCAAAGAGATTCAAAGAAATGAAAATGACCAACTAAACCACACATATGCCGCCTTCCCAATAATAATAATAATAATAATAATAATAATAATAATAAAGTATTTAAGAAATACTGTATTTCAAGTTGTTTTATCATATTGAAGAAATTAACCACCTTAAAAATTGTTGCTCACTTATACACAAACCATCGAAACCTCAAGGTGCCCTCATCCCTCCACACTCACTCTTGTTTTCTCTCTAGAACTAATTTCACGAGAAATTTTTTTAAAAAAAATGATGATCTTACTAATTACTTTATTTTCTTCAATTAAAAATACTTTAAAAATTTATAGTTATAAGAAAAAAAAAAGCAATAAATATTTTTTTTTTGAGAGGAAAAAAAAAAGAAACAATAAAGATAGTGGAAGATAATGTGTTTTTGTATGTTTAGGTGTTGATATGCTAAAAAAATCGAGAAATAAATTATATGTTGAAATCATTTTCTCTTTTTTGGGTAGTGTTTTGGTATTAAGAAATGAGTTAAGAATCAATTATCGTGTCTTTTCTTTTAATTGTATTAATTTATGTTAAATAAAGAATATAAGAAAGTTGTGTTGTTTTAACCTTGCAATGGCAAAGTCAAGATTTAATTTCATTATTCATATTTCTTAATATTCTTCATTTAATGATAATATATGTTGAAGAAATCGTTGTATTTTTCTTTTGTAAACCATTATTACTATCTATAATCAATATGTAGGTATAAACCCAGTAACCCCAGTAGGTACATCATGAAATGGTACAGCTGAAATTCTGTGAAGTTCAAACAACTTATAAGAAGCTGTCCAATACATAGAAAACACAAACACATTCAGTGCAAAACAACCAGTGCACCATTCCAAGTCAATCAGTGCACCATTCCAAGTGTTTCCAAACCATTTGTACATGTCTATTCTTCGTGTATTCTGCAACTGATGCAATTTATGATATCAGAGTTTTATGGAAGTAAAATTGATAATGTTCACTACACATGCGTGTAAATAGATGGGCTTTGAATTAGGTTCTGCTTGTAGTATTTAGTGCTCTCTATCTCACTCAATCTTGCCAACAAGACTATTGGGTTGAATGTTGTAAGAAGTGCAGCAATACTTTCAATCATGTGGTAAACAAACGGGGGTGACTAACCTTGCATAAATATGGCCAGCCAAAGCGTTTTTGCTTTTGTGGAACAGATTACAAACTAAATTAGATGGTCATCCCTTTTTTTTTAAATTTCTAAAGCGCATGGTAGTCAAAGGAAGGAAACTTTTGTATTTTACCGACAAAAGAAAAGTTACTCGAATTTTTGTTAAACCAATGAGAAGAAAGTTTATGTCTCTACCGTAACCAAAATACTATCACAGTGTCATGGGCCAAGGAGCTAGTCAGGTCCTTAAAATTTCTAAAACACATGGTTGTAGGAAACTTTTGTATTTTACTGACAAAAAAAAGTAACTGAAATTTTTGTTAAACCAATGAGAAGAAAGTTTATATATCTACCATAACCAAAGTACTATCACAGTGTCATGGGCTAAGGAGCTAGTCAGGTTCTTAGTTTGCACGTGTCCCCACCAAAACTTTTATTGTTGTTTAACAAAAAACACTAAAACGGACAAGCAAATGGCAAAAACTAAAACAGAACAGATGAAAGAAAAAAAGTCATCAAACCTTACAAAGCATAAACCAAGACCATTAGCATCGTGAGTACAATCGAAATATATGGGAAATCTCTTCTTATATAGGTTATAGAAATACCCAAATACATGCATCATTGATACCGAGAGATTGTTTTCAAATTCCATAGCATTCATTGAAGAAGAAGGGAGATGTATATGAAGGTGGCTGAATGTGGTAACTGGATACATACACCGTTAGGTGAGTAGGAGAGGAAGTATTTTGGATTTTGATTGTTGTAGAAGGGAAGATGAACCTAGAAATACGTATGTCTGTGGAAAAAAAAAATAGCACACCGGAATTACAACTAATCCCACTTAAATTTAGACACATGTTCAAATTTTAATTGAATAATTGGAATGATAATTATGATTTGCTCTCCACATAGATGTAGACACTTGGCACAAAATTGGAACTCTAATTTAGAATTTCAATTTGAGTTTCTCTCTGCTTCACCTATTATATATATATATATAGATAAGAGGTCTCACATGTCATTCATGAAAATTAAGGTATTAACTATTTAATCTATGAAAATCATCATGCACTTTTAGTGCGATAGTCACTCTACAAGTATAAGTATTTGTGAGGTATGTGGATTAAGGGCTGGGATTCAAGTCTTCAAGAGGAAGTTTAATACACATATATATTTAGATTTAGACTAGAGTAAAATTTTTGGATTTAAAAAAAAAAAAAAAAAAAAAAATAAAAAAAAACCTTAAACTTCCTAAATGAAAAATTACTTAAATGTTAATAATATAAGTAACAACTAACAAATAAATAAATAATAATAAAATTGAAATTATCATCTAAAGTATAATATAAATATATTGATTAGAAACGTGGAATCTACCCTATGTGAGAGAGGAGCATCATTACATGGTACATGCCCAACATCATAATATCATGAGAAGGTACATGCCCAACCAACCAAACGCATAACAATGTGCCGAGTTGTCTAGCCTATTTTCTTTTTCTCTCCTTTTAATAGCACCTCCTCTTTTTCAATTTCTATTTCGTGCACTCAATGTATTTAACTGTTCAGCTATTTCATCAATAGCTTAGCACTTTTCTTTCCCTGTTCCTACGTGCATATCTCAAAACTACTTTTGACAAAAAAAAAAAAAAAAAAAAAAATTAAAATTCATCACCAAAAAAAAAAAAAAAAAAAAAGGAAAACAAAAGAAAAGAGAAAGTGTATCGTAAAAGAAAAAGATGGGTATGAAAATTCACGCGCAGTTTGGAAGGAAGCAAAAAAGGGGAGAAAGAAGTAAAGAAACTCAAGCACATATACACCGATTAATAATAACTAATAAGTATAACTTTCCACATCTCCTTCCATATGATAATGTCAGATTCTCAGTGTCCACAAAGTTTATACCACAAATATCCATTTTTAAGACTTGACGCTTTTTCCATTTCTCTCTATTCTTGCTCCACCATTTACTCACCCACCACCTCCATCCCTATAAAAGGAGAAAGGAAAATGTTTATGCAATTATGCTCTCTTTCTCTGTCAATGTCAATTGAGACGGTATCTTTATGTGCCCGTCTTTTAGAGCGCACTTCTTATAATTATATAAGTCCACATACTTGTGAAAGTTGCACTCTATAAAACGGGCATAGAAAATAATTTTGTTTATCATGTTAATTTATATGGGACATCTTATTGTTGTTACCCAATATAACGTCTTTTATTATATGTAAAAAGTTGACAAACTATAATTATATGTAAAGAGTGAACTTTAGGTTGGTTCTAGTTCTTCTAAAAAAACACAAAAGAAAGTTGGTTATATTTTAACTTAACTGATAAAATTTTTTATTATCGGAATAAGGGATACACTACAAGTCAATTGAGATGTGCAAAAAACAAAAGGGGCTATAGCGAAGCCATTGATTGAAATTTTATTCTATCAAAATGCACTTATTGTCAATCACCTTACTGTCAATCACTACGATTCATTAACATGCATGGGACCCGTGGATAAAATTATTGTAAGAGATACTTGCTTGAGGAAAATACGAATTTAAATGGATACTTTGCTTTTCCTTTTTCCAAAGGGATATTCGTACAATACGAGCATGAGTTCATAATTGCTCTTGTCATACATGCCTGAATCCCAACTCAAATTCTCACTCTAACACTATGCCCTCCATACCCCAACACAAAAGATTCAAATGAAAATTAACCTCCTAATTTGAAAAGAAGTGGGCCTCCTCCTAAAGCCAAAAGATTAAAATAGAAACGATCTTTGGAGCAAAAACCTCCGCAGACATCCATTAAAATAACCAACCCTCAAATACATAGACACCATATAAATAAGTATATGCTTCCACTAATTTTTTTTTTTTTTTTTGGGTTTCCCCTCATATATGTACATAGTCCTTATAACAGGCTTCTCGCGACTTCATTCAAAACAAGTTGGTAGCAAGCAGCTTGAAAACAATCTCAATCCTCTCTTCTGCCAAAAATAAAAATGAAGAAGATTAGAATACACTTAGAGTTTATTTCACGATTAAGATCTTATTTTTCAAATCTAATGATATATACAAAGTAACGCATTAAATGACGCAACAATAGATGCAACATAAATTCGTAAGGTAAAATATTTTTTTTAATGAATTAAAGACTTTATTAAAAAAGAAAATAAAACTACACAAAGGGTGAGCCTAAAATTACAATCACACCTTTATTATACAAAAAATTAAGCATAATTAAGTATTGCAAGTACGTCTAACGCATTATTCTTACAATTAATTAAGCACAATTTTGTAAATATATATATAGCTAATAAAAAATATCGAAGGACTAAATAAAAAAAGGGATATCGAGTTTCTACCTTTTTGGTTCTTGCATAAAGGAGCTCAGGTGAGATTTTGTACAAGTCCTCGTCCACAGGTTTAGGGGTTGGCCTTGGTGGAGGAGAGGGACTCAGAGGTTCCTTCACGTCACTGTTCCAGCTTTGTTTCTTTCCTTCCTTCACATAAGGATCACGGACTTTTGTCTGCAATCATCAACCCTCACACCAGTCATCATCATCATTCTAGATAAATAATAACTAGTTTCACATGCATGCAAACTATCCTAGAAACTAGTGCTACAATTTATTAACAATTTTTTTTTTTTTTTGCATGTTTGTCCAACCTCATCATGTAAATATGTAATCATGTGGTATATATGAAAATTATGTGGGTCTCACTTAAAAGAGGAAAGCATTTGGAAAAGCTGAATTGCATTTTCCCTACCATGTTCTATCCTTTCAGTAAAATAATCACGCATGAAAAGTAGCAAGTTTTATGAATTTTTGTATCCTTTCCACAAACCTAACTGGAGTCCATCATCTTTTCTAAAGCAAATATAAGTCTCACACTCACATGAGTCGTGACATTTTTCATTTTCACTTTTGAGTTGGGAACTGTATTTTTTCATTTTCGAGTAGGGATTTATATTATTGATTTTTCATATGGACTGTTACCAAGTTAATAACTACCCTTAATTAATAACTTATATGACCTCGATAATTGTGATATTTATGGTAAAAAATGCTGATTGTATTCAGATTCACGCAAGAAAATTATATTTATTCTCCCGATGATTTCCCTCTAACAGCACATATATCGAAAAACAAAGAATATATTATAGAAAAGTTAAATATCATCACATCCACTGCAATATTTGCAGCCCATGTTAATAAAATAGGAGAAAATCAGAAAAGTAGCATCTTGTATGTAACTCGGAGCAAATTTGCACGGTTTATGATAACTGTTTTCATCTTTCCAAAGCAAATTTGCACGCTTTAACAGTATTACTATTACCATAAGAAAAATAATTAAAAGAAAAAAAAAAATGCTGCTTAAGGAATTAGAAAAGAAAATTAGTCTCATAAAAAAAAATTTATATAGGGAGTACTAGTTTCAAAGCGCAATACAAATTAAAGGGCTGGTTTGGTTTAACTGGCTTACCCTTCGGCGAGGGACGACAATCATGGCGGGTGTGACCACATTGTTCTCATACAAATCACCAGCAACATACAAATCGCGCTCTTCAGAGTAACTGTAACGAAGCAACCCAGCTTGCCTTGCTGACTCAAAGCACTGTGTGAATGGCAAGTCCTCGTTCCAATCCCAGCTCCCAAAAGCTGGAACATGACTCCTCCTATAGTATTCCTATACTCAAAAACAACAACATCCATTTTAACATTCACACATTATTATATATAACTAACAAGAACAAGAAAAAACAGCATAAGATTTGGCTAAAGAAAAGTCTTACTTCCATTATAGTAGTAGAATCTGTTGAAGGTGTTAGACTCTGGGAGATATTGACTTGAGCGGAGCCCCAAAGGTTTTAAAATGCAGAGTGTCTTTCTCTCTAGCTTTCTCTCTTTCTTTCTTTCTTTGTTGGCGGAAGTAAGCGTGGGCTTACTACCAATTTAAAAAGAGTAGGAAGAGAGAGAGAGTGTGTGAGAAGTAAAACTTAAAAAAGTGGAGAAGAGGGTATGGGATCCAAAGCAAAAACAAATTGCATTGGTAAAAAAGAAAGCAAACGAGACCAGATAACGAAGTTTCACAGTAACAGACAAAAGGACAAAGAGGTAAGGTAAGTATGAGAGAAAAGGATAAACGGGTTTACTTTTTGTTTGGTTTCTACATCATTTATCTTTTACTTTGTTCAGGGTTTTTGATTTGCCTCAGTTTGTCGCTCAAGAGATATAAATGTATGTATATTCTTAACACTATTAATAAAGCTAGAAAAGTGGGGTTTGCTTCTTTCTTTTGGGTGCACCAATCTCGAAGCAAGGCCTGCTTGTATTGAGACTTTTTTAACCCCACACGCGTACCAGAGAGGTTACATAGTGCTTTGTGCAATGGCGTTGGACACAGTGTCCATTGTTGAACCCGAAGTTGAAGTGGAGTTAATTAGGCTGGCATTGACAAGTCATAGGCAGGGACAAGGTCAACACTGAACAGTGCATCAGTAGAGCGTTAGGGTTGAATTTTTGCAGTCTGTAAACTGTAGAGTACTACAAACTTGCGGTAGAGACTCGTGCTCAAGAAATTCATTTTTAAATATGATACACTGTCTCACCTATTGGATAGGTGGCTTTGCAGGAAAGGCATGACTTTTAATAAATAAATTTATGGACTGATGGATTCCTATTTTCTGGATAAGAAACTGCAACATCAATAGTTCCTCGAAAGAATTTAATTACTTCAAGATGCATGGGTAAATGAACTTCGTTAGTTTAATAAATGATTTAAAAAAACCTATCCAAAAAAAAATAATAATAATTTAAAAAAAAATTCATAACTATTATCGTAAAAAGTTATTTACAATAATTAGTGATGTTGCTGAAAATTTAAGTGGATGAAAATAAATTTAGCATTGCAAATTACATTTCGTAAATTATAGTTAAATTTGAGAGAGAGTGCGTGCACCGGTGCACGTGTGTCAGTGCCTTTACGCTAATCTAAGTTTTTCTGAGCTGTGCCATGAGCCTTCCTTAACTCTTTTATGAGGTTTTTTTAGGCATGCTTGTTAGTCTCTCATTACTCTCAACAGTATTCTTCATTGTCTTTGCTGTGGGTATTGCACTAGCCCAAACCCGTTGCATCTCTTTCCCTAGTGTTAGTCGAGTCTGAAACCCTTAGAAAGAGTTAGGGTTGTTTCGAGTAATATTACTGAAAACTCATAATTTAGTTATGAAAAAACATGAAACTTACACCAATTTTTTTGTTTGACTTAGTTTTTTAATCTTGTTTTCATCATTCAAACTCAAAAATTTTGAGTGAAAGTGATAAAACTGAAAACACCAAACTAGTGTTTTCAGTTTTTGAAAATTGAGTTTCAGTGGCATTTTTGTAAAATTAAGCAAAGAATGGGACCCACCCATATGTCTTGTCCCATCAAGTAACGTCTCTCTTCTCTGTCTCTTCTCCTTCTTCTTTTTTTCTCTTACCCTGAGCTCTCTCTTCTCTCCCCGTTCCTCTCTGACTCTTCTCCTTCTTTTTTTTTTTTTTTTTTTTTTTTTCTTTTACCTAAAGCTCTCTCTTCTCACTAACCTTTCATTGCTCCTTCACAAGCCGCAACCACCACACCAGTCATCACTGCCACGAGCAACCATCAGATCGGTTTAAGCTCAGCCCAGATTGGAACCGCCAAATCGGTTCAAGCTCAGCCTAGATCGGAACCGCCAGATCGGTTCAAGCTCAGCCCAGATCGGAAGTTTGGGTTTGCTATGCACGGGGACCTCGAGATCGGAAGCTTCGCTGGTGACATCAGCTCGTACTTTGCCGAAGCTCCATTTTTTGGCTTCGGTTTTTTTTTTTTTTTTTTTTTTTTTTTTTTTTTTTTTGCTCTGCGTTATTCTTCTTCTTCTTCGGCGATGTGGGATTTGGTTGTGGGTTTCTTGTACATTCTTTTGGATTTTGTGTGTGGCTGTTGGTGGTGTTGATGGTTGTAGAATCTGGGTTTGTCATTGGTGGTGGTGATGAAACTGGGTTTGGGTGTGGATTTCATGTTCTTCATGTAGAGTCACGCGGGTAAGGGGAGAAGACAGTTGAAAAAGACTGATCAGTGGGCTCCACCTTTTGGGCAAAAGGAGGACTTAAAAGTTGAGATATATAACTTAGTTTTGTCAACAAACAAAAATTTTGGAGTTTTTGAGTGATAGTGGATTATGAGTTGAGTTATGGAATTTGAGTTTAAGTGATGTGTTTTAAAAACTAAGTTAAGAAAATTGAGTAATGGGGAAACCAAACGGGCCCTTAGTCTTTGACCTAGATCTAACTCGAACTAGTTTGAATTAGAGTTCCTTTGACATCTATCGTTGGATCCTAAGCATGAGTTCTAAAAATCCAATGGTTTTCTCCTCTTGATACCAAGCCTCTTTTCTCCTCAAGGGTTTGGAGTCACTTCTAAATCTATTGTTTCCTTGAGTGATTTTTGTGTCTTTGAGGTGGGTTATCTTGTATTGTTCTTATTGAAGATCAAATAAAATTTTTCCCATATTATAATGGCCTTTTCTTAGCAAATCTTGGTTTGAGCTTGGCTGTAATTTTTTTAAGAATTTGAGTTCTCCTAACATATATATATATATATATATATATATATATATTTCTTTTTGTAATTATTTTTTATTTTGCTATAAACTATTGATTTATCTCCACACAAAAAATAAAGTCAAAATTTTTAAGGAAAATTACTATTGTGGTACCTATGGGCCCCAAATCACATATTGGGCCGGCCCAAAGACCCTCGCAAAGAAGAAAGTCCAACTTAACAGTCCTGGTGGTCCGAGGACATAATGATTCCTTCCTGCGATGCCACGTGACAAAGGAAGTTATCATGCACGAGCGCTGCACCACGGGACACGACGTCCGAGGATGAAATTGTCCTCGGCAGATTGTTGCCGAGGACAATATTAGTGGCCTGGTAGTTCAAAGACTCTCATATTAAGGATCTTACGTACAATTGACTAAGAGAGAGTGAGGATAAGGAGCAAATTAAGTTGATGGATAAATATCAGAGAAAAAGCTGCTGCCACCGCATTGAAGGCATCATACCTATGGATAAATATCAGAGAAAAGGCTGCTGCCACCGCATTGAAGGCATCATACCTACCCCTCTGGCCGCATTAATGAAGAAGTGACATCTGAATATTGAAATTATGCCCTACCATCACCGCCAGATATTTGAGTAAGGGGGAATGATGGGACAAGTATCTAAAAGGAAACACCTGGATTACACGTGGGAGGAGGAAGAAGAAGAAAGGGAGGCCTATAAAAGAAAAAGGAAGACGAGAGAGAAAGAGGAGGAAGAAAGATGGAGAGAATTGGTAAAAGAGATATGAAGAACTTTCATCGGCATTCAAGTATTTAGCTCAATATCACACGGTTGTATAAGAGGGGTGCAAGAACTACACGATTGAATTGAACCTTTGTGTTGTCTGTTGTCCCGAAACCCAGATTAGATATCCACTCTCTATAAATTCATTGTTTAGTGCTCATTAGGCTGGTCCACTGGTTCTAACTTGGGTTAGTTTGATTTGTGCACCTACAACTATTTTTCTTTAAGTTTTTGCTACCCATTTTTCAAATACAATCTACTTCACCCTATTCATTTTCTAATACATCCAATTAAAATATTCATCCGAATTTTTTTAAATATGATACACTGTCTTACCTATTGGATAGGTGGCTTTGCAGGAAAGGCATGACTTCTAATAAATAAATTTATGGACTAATGGATTCCTCTTTTTTGGATAAGAAACTGCAACATCAATAGTTCCTCGAAAGAATTTAATTACTTCAAGATGCATGGGTAAATGAACTTCGTTAGTTTAATAAATGATTTAAAAAAACCTATCCAAAAAAAAAAATGATTTAAAAAAGGGAAATGCTAACGAATGCCCTTAGGGCATTGGTTAACAATCCATTTAAAGAAAGTTTTTATGGGAAAATGAAATAAAGTAATTAATGTTTTGACAGTTTTTTTCATTTCCCATAAAAGTGGTGTAAAAACTTTCTTAAAATTGATTATTAATCAATGCTCTAAGGGCATTCGTTAGCATGACCCAAAAAATTCATAACTATTATCGTAAAAAGTTATTTACAATAATTAGTGATGATGCTGAAAATTTAAGTGGATGAAAATAAATTTAGCATTGCAAATTACATTTTGTAAATTATAGTTACATTAGCATGTAACTTTATGCAAACGCATAGATGCATTTAAAATTAAACAAAATTTTTATTATAAAAATATAAATAATTAGTCGAATTAATTTTTTTTATAGCTTGTAACACATGCATTCATGCATACATATAGATACATTTAAAATTAAATACAATTTTTATCTTAAAATATAAATAATTAATCAAAATATTTTTTAAAGTTAACATAATTAGTCACATATTAAAATTCTTACATAAATTTAATACTACTTATAATAATTTTTTTCCTAATTTTTAATAAGATAGAACGTGTGGTGATTTTTGTTATGTGGTAATTTTTATTTTATTTATTTTTTGAGAAACATCTGATGATTTTTATTAAGTATATGTGATTTTTTTTTTAATTTTATAATTCATTAATATTAGATTCTTATATTTTGCACTCATTAACTTAATTGACACAAAGATTAAAAAACTTCAGTAGATATATGGTACAAGATTTAGTGGATAATTATAGTGTAATTTCCACATAAATTTAGACACATGGCGCAAAATTGGATTATAACTTCAAATTCTAATTTAATTTTTTCTAAATTTTACCTATTAATATATATATATATATATATATATCTGACTTATAAATTTGAATTTTTTTTAGTTATATGATTATGTTTTTTTTATAGTTTATTATATTGAACTCCTCGTTTTCTACACTAAATTAATTAATTTGGCACAAAAATTTAAAAATTTAGATTAGATGAGACACGTGGCGTAAAAATAAATTCTATTTGAAATTCAATTTGTACACTAAATTAACTCACTTGACACAAAATTTTAAAAATTAGATTAGATGAGACATATGGCGTAAAATTAGACTTTAATTAAATTTTAATTTAAAGTTTAATTGAATTTTCTCTCTATTTTACCTATTATTTTATATATAGATTTGAGAGAGAGTGTGTGCACGTGTGTCAGTGCCTTTCCGCTAATCTAAGTCTTTCTTAGCTTTGCCATGAGCCCAGCTTCTAACATGAGCTTTCCTTAACTCTTTTATGAGGTTTTTTTAGGCATGCTTGTTAGTCTCTCATTTCTCTCAGCAGCATTCTTCATTGTCTTTGTTGTGGGTATTGCACTAGCCCAAACCCGTTGCATCTCTTTCCCTAGTGTTAGTCGAGTTGTCATCTGAAACCCCTAGAAAGAGTTAGTCTTTGGCCTAGATCTAACTCGAACTAGTTTGAATTAGAGTTCCTTTGACATCTATCGTTGGATCCTAAGCATGAGTTCTAAAAAACCAATGGTTTTCTCCTCTTGATACCAAGCCTTTTTTCTTCTCAAGGGGTTGGAGTCACTTCTAAATCTATTTTTCCCTTGAGTGATTTTTGTGTCTTTGAGGTGGGTTATCTTGTATTGTTCTTATTGAAGATCAAATAAAATTTTTCCCATATTATAATGGACTTTTCTTAGCAAATCTTGGTTTGAGCTTGGCTGTAATTTTTTTAAGAATTTGAGTTCTCCTAACATACATATATTTTTCTTTTTGTAATTATTTTTTATTTTGCTATAAACTATTAATTTATCTCCACACAAAAAATAAAGTCAAAATTTTTAAGGAAAATTACTATTTTTCTTTAAGTTTTTGCTACCCATTTTTTAAATACAATCTACTTCACCCTATTCATTTTCTAATACATCCAATTAAAATATTCATCAGAATTTTTTTTGAAAAACAAAAATAGAGAGAGAGAGAGAGAGAGAGAGAGAGAGAGAGAGAGATTTTTACAAAGCACGATAGTTCTCTCAAAACTTGTTGAGTATGGTAGCGTTTTACAAAATATTGAATAATGTTGGAGGGACAGAAGTGAGACGCTTGTAGTTTCTTGATGACAATGCTATTTAATTTGGCTAGTACTGTTTTAAAGATTAGGACGCTAAAACTTTTATGGTTCAAAATTTGGTAAAGAATAATATTGCTTGTTAGCGATGTCAAATATTGTACAATTTTTATATGTTCTTTTTTTGTCATTTTTTATAACTCCCACTCTCTCACTCTCATCTACAAATTGATTTTTGTGCATCGTTGAGCATTGTTGGTGTGGCTGACTTGGCATTGTCAACATGGGTGGTTGATTTGACTATTAGGTCTCTAATATAGTTGTTGAGTAGCCACTTGGCAGCGCTAGGTGTTGGGTGTTGGAAGCTAATCTAGTCATTGAGGCCATTTGAGGGCCACAAGAGGGGGCCTTATGGAAGGAGCTGACGAGAGAAGAATGGATTTAAAATTGGGAGGAGTGTAGGAAGGAAAAAAAAAAAAAAAAGAAATTTATCATAAAATAATTTTAGGGTTGGGTTCAAGTTACACCTGGCGTAACTCTAAATAACGTTACACCACTCAATATTTTTTAATTTGATGCGAATATTGACAAATTCACCGTTAGATTACATTCTCTTTGTATAGTCTTTATACTTGCAAAATTTCAAGAGGATAAAAAATTAATATCTATGTCATCAATCAATTGTTAAAATTCAAATTTTTGTAGTCTAAAATAATGCATAAAATATGGGTTTATGGATTAAATGGTAAATAACATCAAATTGATATGAAAATTGGCATGCATGTTAAGAACATATAGAACATGTAATTCAACGGTTGGATTTTCAAAACATTAATTCAATATCAAGTTATTGAGTAGTGTAACATTGCTTAGAATTACACCAAGTGTAACTTGAACTCAACTCATAATAATATAATATTGATGCATAAGAAAATGGAAAGTTAATTTGGGTAACTAGAAATAGAAAATTGAGCCCTCTCTCTCTCTCTCTCACTCTCTCTCTCTCTAAAGAAATGTTGCAAAATGGGATGGAAGTGGGGTGCTTGATGCAAAAAAAAAAAAAAACATGAAGGATTTGATTTGTCCTCCTTTGTCATAGAGATTCTAATCCCTTTGTTATAGAGTAAAACACAAAAAGTGAGACATAAGATTTATGTTTATTAGTTGGTATCTCTTGGTTCTAGTGTTTGTTTGGATTAAAAAAAAATCAACTAATCACAACTTACTGCCTCATCAAATTGTAAAATAAATAGTGTATATATATATATAGATTTATTAAAAAACTCTATGCAAAAGAAAATGATATTCTTGTGCAAAATGGGCTTTTTTAAAAATATTTATTTATTTTTTAAGCCAAATAAACAAACAACTGGACTGTGCCTTAAGTGTTTATTGTATTCAACAAATCGAACCGAGTCAGGAAGAGCAGAAATTCAGAGTGGCCCACTCCTTTTACAAGTAACTATCCAATGACCCAACTTACGAGGGAAGCCCATTTGGGCTGCACATAACACAATAATGACTCAAGCCCTATAGCCTCCCCATATAACAAGCCTCCTTAATCTTAAAACTTGGTCCAAGCTTGCACAAAAAGTCTGCATCAAAATTGAACTCTGGCTTGCTTGTAGTTGTGGTTGGGCCACCATGATACAGATTGCATGGAAGAAGAGTTTGAGTAACGTTGTTCAAAATAATGTGAAAAATCTAGTTTACAAAGTGTTGTGAAAAATACGTATTTATAGTATTCATAAAGCAAAAAAATGTGTTTAGTATTGTGTTTCAAATAACATATTTTGGTGTTTGAAAAATAAGTTGTGTGTTTGGTATGTGTGTATTTATTTTTTAAAAAGCTGACAACGGTGCAAATTTAAATTTATTACGTCAAGAGAGAAGACAAGTGCCTGAAGTGTCTAAGCACTTCTTTTTCCTTGTGTGCCATTGAAACTTCTCTTTCCTTCGTCAATAGGAACTAAGGTAGACGACAATATGCAACGTTTTCCTTTACTTTGCATTCCTCATCTCCGTCAATGCAGATGATGATTCATGGCTGGGCTTTAGTTTCCGTCAAATTTTGTCCATTTTTGTCCGTAGTCCACGACCCAGCAACAGCTAGGGGTTTGCTTGCCACCGAAGCCAAGGGAAGAAGGTCCCACTCCACCACCGAAAACCCATGGGCTTACTGCAAATCCAGGTTTGAAGAACACTTTGACCTTGGTTCTTAATGGGTTTTTTGTAACAAGATTGTTGTTTTCTTTCTCTAAACTTTTTAATTGAAAAACTGTGTCAATTTTTATTAGTAAGAGGGGTTTTGTAAGATACCCAGATGGCTTAAACCACTCCATGGGCAGGGACGGAACCAGTATTCGAACCTGAGGGGGGCCAAAGCTTAAAACAAATTTTTTTATGAAAATAAAAACTAACTTCTATTTCATATTCAACAAAATAAAACATATAAAATAAGTTTCTTAAACATTTGATATTATAAAAATGTCAACGAAGTTTAACATATAATATAAGTGTTTTTTAAACATTTCATCACATTTATCAAAATGGAACTCGACGCTATTTCAGAGAAGATTAAAAAATATATATATTTAAGGACAAATCTTAATTTTTCAAATTACATATGTATACCAGTTTTTCTTTTTTCTTTTTTTAATTAGGGGGCTATTAGGACCAAAAATTAAAATTTCATCACATATATTATATATACACTAGCTTTTAATTGGGTGGGGGGGGGGGGGTGGGGGGAAGGCACCCCCCTACCCTAGTGTGGGTTCGTCCCTATCCATGGGGATAAACCACCGACCCTCAGCGGAGGAACCCTTTGAAAAGATACCAATTTTGGGGTTGTGGGATGTGAAAATAGAGAAGAAGATTCGGATAATAAATGATTTTCATGTAAAACATGAAGATGACAAAGTACCTTGTAGATTGCTTAGGTATACAACCATATGTGTGTTAATTTAAAAAATAAGGAAAACATAATAGTGTCTGATTTAAATTAAGGTGGCTTTGAGTCAAGCCTTTGAAAGTAGTCCATTATTATCTATAATAGACATCATGGAAAGTAAGAACAAATGCTATTTGGAGTCTAAACAATATAAAGTGTGCATGTTTTTGGATTAACACCTAATCCAATATTACTCCCACAAGACTTTATTGTAAATAGGTTTTGCAATAGTTACTCCACGATTCTTAAGAGTTTATTTTCAAGTGGAGACTCACCCTGAGCAAGGTAAAACAAGTTGGTTTCATGAAAATTTAGAATAAGAGAAGTAACAAGAGTAATATTTTATTTGTACATCAGCAACTGTAAAAACTTTTGGTGATAGTGATGGATTTATAAATGATCTTTTTATACATATAGTGATGGATTCGGAAATGATCTTTTTGCAGTGGACATGCATATTACATTGTTGCTTGTTTTCAACAAAACTCTTTTATATAATACATATTACAATTGTTTGATGTTAAACTTAATACTGAACTCGTGGCTTTGTGCAAATTATTATATTTTGATAGCACAGTGAATTCAATATTCTTTGGTTTCTTATGCAGATGTTGGAAGCAATGCGTAATGATATTGACGGCAGGCTTAGGTTTCAAAATGCGAACTGTTTGTGTTGCTTAAGAGCAAGCGTGAGGATTTCGGATAAGCGAAATGAGAACCGATATAGGCTTTACCAATGTTGCCCAAGGGATCAATGTGGTTGTTTTGAATAGTGTATTCCATTAAATATGTCATTGTCATATGCGGAGGCTTTCCAGCAACTACAAATAGAACTGTGAGTATTGCAAAAAGAATTGAAGGTCTTGCATGAGACGGTCCAATCCATTGTTGAGACTAAAGGAATGGTGAAGATTATGTTCGTTGGATGGTGCTTGCTATGCACAAGTGTTGCATTACTGCTCACTATACCAATGGTGTAAAAGAAAGTGATATGCTGCCCACTTTGTGTTTCCCTGCTACGCATATTTGTGTAGGGTTTTTTTGACTTAGTAGCCTATTGTATTTTGCTACTGCTACCCATATGTATGTTTTAAAACTATTTGCATAAACTTGTTTAGCAACTTCTCCTCTATATATTAAACATATTAGCATCTTACTAATTCCACATATTATTTTGGGGAATTAGCACCATCGATACTTTTGTAATTCATGTTGCTAAAAATAGCTTTTCGCATTTTTTATCAGTGAATGCTCTATGTGGCTCATATAAATTCAAATGTGATTAAAGTGAAAGATTGTTGTCAATTTTATTATGAAAAACGTGTGTATGAAATAATCGACATATCAAAGACAACATAATTTGCAACGAAGACAGTTGGAATAATCAGCACAACAGTAGTTATTAACAACATCAGTAGTTATTAATAATGCGACTCATAGCAAACAACATCACACAACAATTTATTAACAACAAAATAATAGTTTCTTAACAAACCAGAATATTTCAAATTTCATTCACAAAAAGTTTATACAATAAACTCAGCACCAAAGCTAGGTTTTAACAATAAACAGTAAATGGTTCCTTAACAAACCAGCAAATATTACCATTATTAACAAGAAGTTCACATATAGTAAGTTCACATATAGTAAGTTCATTGTTCCATAGCATACTAGAATGTGACCTCACTAAACCATACAACCAATGCAACAAAAAATGGTTCTAGTGATAATTAGCATAATACACATAAGAATAGATACAGTAGATGTAAGCCCACAAAAAGCAGCCCAAACTTGCCCCCTTTCTTTAATCAAGTCCCTTACATTAAACTACTGACTATCCACCCCCTTCTTCTATCTGGCCTCAGTATGATGAAAGTGGCCCTACTATCGGGTTTATGGAGTTTGTAAAAGACCTTGAACATGGTGTAATCACCGACATTTTCAGTAGTGTTAAGAATTGAAACGGCCTTGTCCATTGAGAACCTATCACCCACCGACATGAATTCAACAATTTTCTTTTGATTATTGCTATCCTTATTACTACACCTTTTCCTTGACATGTCCATGAACTCCATGATAGCATCAGTGGTATATTCAATAGGCCTTCATTTCCTATTCCTCCCTGCCGAGGTCTCAGATTATGATAGCTGCTTTCCAGCACACTTGCTTCCTTGCCCTGCAACTAGGGTGTGCAGCTCTTCCACATTTTTTGGACTATCGGGTTTGACACTGACATGTACTCCATGCATTAGGAAAGCGGCATCCAATTCTCGCTCTTCATCGCTGTTAATGGCTGGTTAGGCAGAGGAAATTTGTAGAAATCCAAATGCAGTGCCCGTGTTGTAGAGCTATCCTAGCAAGTTATAATGATCTAGTGCCTTTTTACAAAACTCTTTGCATTTAGGGTTGGTTTATCAAGATGTGGTATATATGAAATTGCTCAGACGTGGTATATATGGGATTATTTATGTGAATATTATGAATCAATGGCATGAAAATTATAAAGTTAACCTATAACACTCACCGTGACTACTTGTGCCCAAGCCGCGTCACTACCCGTGTCCGTGTTGGTGACAGAATGTTATCCCATTTTGGTTCGACTGATTAGCTGGAAAAAAATACTATGTTTTTGCTTTAACCTTTGATATTTCTAGCATAATTGATCTTTGCGATAGGCTTTCCGGCTTGTTGATTGAACATGTTTCGAATAACTGTCCAAAGCCCTTTTTTAAATTGGCCACTAGGCATGTTCTCTTTGGCTTCTTCTTCAACCAAAACATCAATGAAGTGTTTCTCAATAGGTGGAGGCCATAACTTTCAATCTTCAATGTCGGATGATACAGACATCTAATTAGACATGGCAAAATAAGTCAGAATTTAC
This sequence comes from Castanopsis chinensis, assembly GCA_032878915.1. NCBI lineage: Eukaryota > Viridiplantae > Streptophyta > Magnoliopsida > Fagales > Fagaceae > Castanopsis > Castanopsis chinensis. The sequence goes on from JAVQMG010000132.1 coordinate 45,027,678, forward strand.
GGACCCGACCTGATTTGACTCGAAATATACTTGACCGGAACCCTGAATTTTTTGACTCAAAGCAAAAACGAGTAAACCCAGGACCCAACCCGTTAAAAAAATTCGCTAAAAAATATTTAGACTACATCCTGATACTAGGTGTATAAAGCACAAAGCACAAAGCACAAGGTACCAGAACCAATAGTCAATAGATTATAGAAGTTCACACTTTACATGAGACGACAGACAAGACAATCACTAAGAGCTTCACATTCAATTTGAGCTTCATAACCAATAAGAGCTTCGTAGACATGAGAGTATGAGACAAGACAAGACAAGACAACCAACAAAAAAAAATCTCATTCAATTTGACTAGTTGTAGTCCAAAGGCACAAACGTGAAACGTAACAAACCACAAAGGCCAAAGCTTCCTTAATTCCTCTACGCTACCCTTCTTTTCACACTCTCACACAAAGCCTGTAAGTGTTTTAGAATATTAGTTTCACACTTTCTTAGTTTCACGCAAAGATTGCGCCTCTACCCTTTTCAGCTTTTCTCCACCTCTACTCTTTTCTCTCTGTGCCTTTAATCTTTTCTTGTATCTTTTCTTCTTAGTTCTTTCAATCCTTAAATCTTCAGACCAAGCTTCCTCTTTCTTGGCATATATGCTCCACACTCCACACTCCACTGCTTTGCTTTCTCACTTCTCTGTCTCTTGCCACCCACAAGCCACACAGCCTAGATCTCGCCACCTGGCCCATTTAAGAGGAGCACAACCACAAATCATTAACTATGGTGAAGGTAAGTTAAATCCGTTTTCATCCTTCTCTTAAATCCTTAAATGTTTTTAGTTTTTAGATTGATTTTTTAATATTATGATTTAGTAATCGTAATGTAGTATACTACTCTGCTAACATTATATTTAATTGTTTGTGTGTTTGATTGTTGAAAAAATTGAAAATATCATTGACTCATTGTCATTTGGATGAATGTCTAATGTTCACAGTTTCTTTAGATGTTTTAAATAGACTAGAATTTTAATTATATATTTTGCTTTGATAATTAGAGTACAGCGGCTTCTCTAGATGCAAATTTGGAAAGTGATGATGATGCTATAATTATGGATACTTTTATTAATCCTTTACCATCTTTAAGAGTTAATTCAAAATCAAAGGTTAAGAAACCAAAAAGAGTTTCAGGGAAAAAAAAAAGGAAAAACAACACACTTCTTTAGTTTGGACTGAATTTGTAAAATTGTCTATTGATGAAGAAGGGTTAAGTATGGCTATTTGTCAATGGTGTGGGAAAATGTTTTTAGCGGATAGTCATAATGGAACATTAAATTTGCATCGCTATCTTCTCAAATGCTTAAAATGAAATGAAGTAAAACAAGATGGTGAAGAAGAGGGTAGGGTGTTACAATATAAGATAACTCAAAAAGAGTTTCGTGAGATGTTAGCGGAGGTTATTATTAAACATAATTTACTATTTAGCTTTGTTGAGTATTAGGGCATTAGACAAGTTTTCAGATATCTAAATTCAGATGTTAAATATATTTCTAAGAATACTTCAAAAGTTGATGTTCTAAAACTTTACAAGAAAGAGAAGGATGACATTGAAAATAAATTGAAATCAATTCCTGGTAAAATATGTTTGACTTTGGATTTATGGACCTTATTAGAAGTGAGGGATATATTTGTCTTATGACACATTATGTGGATGAGAATTGGGAATTGAAAAATATCATTTTGAATTTTTGTCATATGCCACCCCCACATACAGGAACTCTTTTATTGGAGAAAATTTTAAGTATCTTAGAAGAATGGGGTATTGAGAAGAAAATATTTTCCATTATTTTTTATAATGTATCTAATAATGATAATTGCTAAGATTTCATAAAGAAAAAGTTTAATGAGGGGGTTTATTGTTATGTGATGGCATCATTTTCCATGTGTGTTGTGGTGCTTATATACTGAATCTTATTATTCAAGCAGGATTGGAAATAATAGATGACTCGATGATTAAGATCCGATAGACTATGAAATATCTTAAAGGATCAGAGAGTAGAATGTGCAGATTTGATGAATGTGCCAAGATAATTGGTATGAAGAGAACAAAGTTTTTACGTTTAGATGTGTGTATAAGATGGAATGCAACATATGACATGATTGACAGTGCTACAGATATCATTCTGTGTTGAACCATTGACAGAGGAAGATGCTAATTTCAAGCATTGTCCATCAAGGGATGAATGGAATAGAGTTGAAAGGATAACTCAGCTTTGAAACCTTTCAATGACATTACAACTCTATTTTCTGGAATTGATTACCTTTCAACAAATCTATATTTTCAAGGAGTGTCTCAAATTGAATTGCTCTTACTTGAAGAAATGGAGAGCCAAGATTCATTTATCAGTAATATGGCATAACAGATGAAAGGTAAATTTGACAAATATTGGGATTGTTATAGTGTGATGCTAGCTTGTGCCATTGTTCTCGATCCAAGGTATACTTTGGATTATGTGGACTTTACTTTCAAGAAAATAGAGCCAATTGAACAAATTGCTGAAATGAAGGTGGAAAGAGTTCAAACTACATTGCATAAGCTTTTTTCAGAATATGAATACCCCAATCCTATAGCCACTACAAATGTTTCATCTTGTGTTGGGAGTTCTAGTCATACTAGAGGTGTTGTGGATGATCTTCATGATGATGAAGACATGGAAAACGATGTAAGTGAATTGCATTCTGTTAGGTATATGTTGTGCTATGTTTTTTTAATAATAAAGGTTCTAATGTTGTGTGGTATTATTTTTCATTGCAATTTTTTTTAATAATTAGGAATTTGAGCATTATGAAAGTGGTCGTGGTGCCAAAAAAAAAAAAAAAATCTCAATTGGACTTGTATTTAGAAGAGCTTAGACGTAGCAAGAAGAAAAATTCAAAGTTGGAAGTTCTCTCTTAGTGGAAAGAGAATTACAATCAGTTTCCAAAACTCTTTTTAATGGCATGGGAACTCACGAGCATTCCGATAACTACCGTTGCTTCTGAATCAAGTTTTAGCACTGGGAAAAAAAATTCTTACTCCGTATCAATTACGTCTTTTACTTGAGAATGTGGAAGCTATGTTGTGTGCTAAAAGTTGGCTATATGGATTTGAAGGTAATTTAATTTATTTATAGTCATAATTATACAATTTTAATTTTTTATTGATTTGCTTTCATGGTACATTAAGTTATATTAAAATACTGTATTGTCGATGAAAATGCTGATGAAATTGGCCGACTTGAGCTACAATTTGCAAGTATGAATATTTGCAGTGCTGAATTTGCTACCAACATTGAGTAGATTGAGATTAATGTGTAATTTTTATAAAATATTTACTTATTATTCTTTACTTAATATGTTATGTTTATTTTTAAACCTTTTTTTTTTTTGTTTAGTTTATCTTTCTAAGTAATCCAACTTTACTATTATTTTAAATGCAACAGGAACATGTGCACTTAGGCTGATAACTTGATATGGTCCATCACATGTTTTTTTTTTTCCTTTTGTGGGAATGATATTTGATGAGGAGAAAAATTACCCTCATCTTAAAAAAGAAAAGCTAGCTTCGTCCAATCAAGCTAGCCCCGTCCATCAAGCTGGCATCGTCCTTCAAGCCAGCTTCGTCATTCGGACGAATGACGATGGTATGCACTAAATGAATTCTCCATTAATGACAAGCATGACATTTAATACATCAGACAAGCAAAAGCATAACCAAAGGACCGACAGGTAGAAGACCATTGATGACGATAAACGCATTTGCATTCAATGCTATTAAGACTGTCATTGATCAAAAAAGACATTACACATTTATTACGCTCATTAATGATAAAGAGTAATGGATGAAGAAACGGTAACGAATGAGTAGACACCAGACATAACTTTCGTAACGTATTAGCTTTTAAGCATAAATGCAAGAATTCATTGCCCATTAATGTAGTAAACAACTATAAAATGAGAAAGCACCAGAAACCTAAGGTAAGCCCAATGACACACAAATACTCTACAAAAATCACTCTCCAGTCTGTTTCTTTCTAAAATCTTTCTCCCTTACTGACTTAAGCATTGAAGACAGTTTAGCTAATGCCACACCGGCATGTTACTCTTCCACCCAGTTCATTTTGCAAGTTTCTCACCAATAGAGACGACCCCAATCACAGCTTCGTTCATCCACTACAACAAGGAGCTCATACCGAAGACTTTTTGCATCATCAATATTATTAGTGATACAAACTTAAAATATACTTTTTACAAGTTTACAAGTTTGCTATCATGTGTGTGAATTACTTACCTTTGTACAAAAAAATCAAACATTAATTTTAAATATCTTGATTTTCTATGCTAATTATGTATTTAAATTTTTACAGAGCAAGAATTCAAACTTTTTGTACTGGTGCTAGACTTACTGATAAGGTAGGTCATGATTCATATATAATGGTTACATATGTTTATTTCTTTCTTGATTCATAGGCACTCCCTCTGGTGGCATTAGTATGTGTAGAAGTATTGTCCTCATGTGAAGTGGTGTCTTGTGACCTAAGTATGCAAACACTTCTCTGATAAAGGAGTTTAAATATAGAAGCAAACTCTGGCTTACTAGCAGGATTCCCCTTCTAACACCCATTCTGTTTTGGTGGTCTTTAAAGATGATTAAGTTGGTCTTGCTAGCTACTACTGGGTGGCTTTTCTATATACTGGTGCAGGAAAATGAATTGTACAATCGATATTTAGATTAGCTGGCTTTATTGACTTTGCATCATTAGTAAAGCTGATTAAGATTGTTTTAAGATCTATCTCTTTTTGAAGTTGTAAACTTGTAATTATATGCATTTTGACAGTGAACTATTAACATTGAAGACTTTTTTCATTATGAATTTATGACTATAAATGATTTTTGTCATGCTCAAAACTATTAGAATTGAAAGGATTTAACAAGTGGCATTAAGTGCAATTCATTTCCTTAATTGGTTTTATTCATTTTCTCTAAACAGGTTGTCATTAATTTGTTTTTTTAATTGAAAAAAAAAAAAAACTTGTTTGAAAAATACAAGTCAACTTGCCCGTTTTACCACATCTACATCTAATAAGAGATACAAACTTAAGCAAAAAATATCCACTAACATAGATAGTAGGCAAGATAGAGTGTACGTGGTTGCCTAGTAAATTCAAGGTTTCTGTTTTCCTAAATTACTTTTATGATTTCTCAGACTTGATCCTAATCCTCACCAATACCAGTAACTGAAGAGTAGTAAAATGGTCCTTTGCACAAAATACTCTACCAAACATGTTGTAGCATTATGTATTAAGTTCAGATACAACTAGAGCAACACATTTACCAATTAACTTAGACAAGTTATTATAGGTATATATGAAAGAGATTGAAGTGAAGACAAGTTACATACAGCATGGGGAAACAAAACTTTATGCCTTTATTAATGATTTCTAAAGAGCCCGTTTTCCTAGACCCTATTATGCTTCAAAAATCCCATTTTCCAAACTATACATAGCTTTAGTTAGATGGGCATAGAGGAAAATTGTGTCCAAAATCAAGAGAAAAAATCAACAGTAATTGTGAAGAAATATGAACACCATAGGTGAAGAATTGTTTAGCAGCAACTAAAGACAAATGCAACAGCAAAATTGAACATTGAATTGAATAGCAAAGTTAAACACTTACCATAGGTGAAGGAACTGCATTGGAGGAGGATGAATATGAAAGAATGACTGAGGAGGAAGACGTTGTGTCTGCAAACTCCATAATATACTCAGCTAATGGTAGATGCGCTATGCAAGGGCACTTAAGTTGATTTGAGATAAAGTCTGATAGTTGTTTGGAAAAATCTTGCCCAAAACAGTGATTAAAGGCGTGGCTGAACTATTCGATTAAATATGGTGGTTGAGGAGAGAAATCAAGCTGTACGAATTTAAGATAAATTTTGGTGAATTTAGGGTTTCGTAACTATGGGATTAATTTGTGTGTTTATGAACACTCTTAGATGGCCGTTGGGATGAGTAATGAAGGATTTGAGTGGGTGTGTGGGATTAATGAAGGGTTAATGAAGGGAGCTATAAGCCAGGTGATGGGGTTATCGTTGTGCAAGAGGGAGAGGAGAATTTAGGGTTTCGTAACTTTGGTTCTTTATGTGTTTATGAAAGCTCTCAAATGACAGTTAGGATAAGTAATGAAGGATTTAGGTGGGTGTGTGAGATTAATAAAGGGTTAATAAATGGAGCTACAAGCCAGGTGCTGGGACTGCTGTTGTGCAAGAGGTAAAGGAGAAGTGAGCTTCAAGAAGGATGGGAGGGTCGAATGGACAGATGGCGTGGGGGAGAAGAGCGTTGAGGTTTTGTCACTTCAGGTGGGCCTCATGTATTTCAACCAAACGGTAACATAACTCAAATATCATTTGAACAACATAGCTCAAACACCACTTGAACAACACACCTTAACAAACACAAAACTTAGTGTGGGGCTCACTTGTTTGGGCATTTAAACAACAAACAACACTTTTGAAACACCCATACCAAACAGTACCAAAATTTAAGGCATGTTTGGTAACATTGTTTAAATAACAGTTTTCGTTATTTAAACAGTACAACACTTTTAGTTACTAGAACAACACTTTTTCACTTACAAATATTTCTACAACACTTTTTCACCTACATATATTTCCATAATACTTAAACAACGTTACTAGAACAACCTTACCAAACAAGCCCAACATTGCAAATTACATTTTGTAAATTTTAGTTCAATTTGAGAGAGAGTGTGTGTGCACATGCACATGTTAGTGCCTTTACGCTAATTTATGCCTGAGTCCTTCTCAGCTTTGCCATGAGCCCAGCTTCTAACATGAGCCTTCCTTAACCCTTTTATAGTGTTTTTTTAGGCATGCTTGTTGGTCTCTCATTACCCTCAATAGCGTTTTTCATTGTCTTTGTCGTGGGTATCACATTAGCTCAAACCTGTTGCATCTCTTCCTTTAATGTTGGTCGAGCCACCAATTGAAACCCCTAGAGAGAGTTAGTCTCTAGCCTAGATCTAACTTGAACTAGTTCGAATTAGAGACCTGGACATACTCTTTGACAGTAGAAGGATGAGAAGGACCTAAAAACTTTATTATGGATTTTTTGAAAGAATTTTGAGGCTTATCAAACACAGTGTAAGGATTTACAATAGGAAAATTAGTAATAGGAATCTTACTATCTTCAAGGATGTGGGAGATTTCATATAAGTAGTCTAACCTATTTGCAGTGGACTTACGAAGAGGAAGGTCAAAAGTAGGTATATTGGTATCAATAACTACTTCATATGAACTAGCCATGATGGTTTCTTGAGGGAAGGACTATTTGCCTAAGATCTAACAGGACACAAACGCCACTCTTAGGCTTACACGTCCACAAGATAACTCAAGAAAACTGGGTTTTTTAAAAAATTAAGAACAACTCTTTAGTGTTTAACTTGATTATCAAATCTAGTGTTCTGATGTGATTAATACAGATGATCTACGTATAGTGGCAATTGTAAATCATAGAGCATACTAATCAAGACAATAATCTAAGTATAGTAATCAAAAGAGGGGATCCTAAGCATGAGTTCTTTTTACCAATGGTTTTCTCCTCTTGGTACCAAGCCTTATTTTCTTCTCAATGGGATTGGAGTCACTTCTAAATCTATTTTTCCCTTGAGTGATTTTGCTGTCTTTGGGGTGAGTCATCTTGTATTGCTCTTATTGAAGATCAAATAAAAATTTTCCAATACTGTAATGATTTTTTCCTTAGCAAATCTTGATTTGAACTTGGCTGTAATTTTTCTAAGAATTTGGGTTCTCCTAACATATACATACATACATACATACATACATATTGCTATAAACTATTAATTTATCTCCACACAAAAAATAAAGTCAAAATTTTTAAGGAAGATTACTATTTTTCTTTAAATTTTTGCTACCCATTTTTCAAATACAATCTACCTCACACTATTCATTTTCTAATACATCCAATTAAAAAATTCATCATAATTTTTTTTGAAAAACAAAAGAGAGAGAGAGAGAGAGAGAGAGAATTTGAATAAAGAAGGAGAAATTTTTTTACCAAGCAAGATAATGCTCTCAAAATCTGCCAAGTATGGTAGTGTTTTGGAAAGAATTGAATAATGTTGGAGAGACAGAAGTGGGACGCTTGCAGTATATTGACGACAATACTCTTTAATTTGGCTAAGAATGTTTTAAAGATTGGGAAGCTAAAACTTTTATGGTTCAAATTTTTGTAAGAAATAATAGTGCTTGTTAGCAATGTCAAGCATTGTACAGTTTTTATGTGTACTTTTTTTTTTGTCATTTTTTTAATTCTCTCTCTCTCTCTCTCTCTCTCTCTCTCTCATCAACAAATTGGTTTTTGTATGTCGTTGAGCATTGTTGGTCATTAAGTGGCTGACTTGGCATTGTTAGCATGGGTGGTTGATCTGACTATTAGGTCGTTGATATAGTTGCCAAGTAGCCGATTGGCAACGCTAGGTGTTGTTGGGTGTTGGTGGCTAAACCAATCATGGGGGGCCACAAGAGGGGGCTTTATGGAAGGGGGTGATGAGAGGGGAATGGATTTAAACTGGGAGGAGTGTAGGGAAGGGAAAAAAAAAAAACCGAATTTATCATAAAATAATTTTAATATGATATTGATACATTAGAAAATAGAAAGTTGATTTGGGTAACTAGAAATATAAAAGTGAGTTCCGCCCCCCTCCTCTCTCTTTTTTTTTTTTCACATATTAAAGAAACGTTGCAAAATGGGATGGAAGTGGGATGCATGATGCAAAAAAAAAAAAAAATTGAAGGATTTGATTTGTCTCCCTTTGTCATATAGAACTCCTTTGTAATAGAGTAAAACACAAAAAATGAGACATAAGATTTGTGTTCATTTGTTTGTTTCTCCTAGTCCTGGTGTTTGTTTGGAGTAAAAAGAAATATCAACTAAATAGTACTATCAATTGACTAATCACAACTTATCACCTCATCAAATTGTAAAAAAAATAGTGTATGTATATAGATTTACTAAATTAAAAAAAAAAACTATGGAAAAGAAAATGACATTCCCATGCAAAATGGTTTTTTTTTTTTTTTTAATTTATTAATTTTTTTAAGCCGAACAAACAAAGAACTGGACTGTGCCTTAAGCCTTTTCTGTCTTCAACAAATCGAACCGAGTCAGGAAGAGCAGAAATTGACAGTGGCCCATTCCTTCCGCAAGTAACTATCCAAAGACCCAACTTACGTGGAAGCCCATTTAGGCTGTACATAACACAGTAATGAGCTAGTCAAGCCCTATAGCCTCCCCCATAACAAGTCTCCTTGATCTTAAAACTTGGTCCAACTAGCACAAAAAGTCTGAATCAAAATTGAACTCTGGCCAACTTGTAGTTGTGGTTGGGCCACCACGGTACAGATTGCATGGAAGAAATGGACTTTTCGTTCCAACCAATCACGTTATCTTACAATTGCAAACGAAAGTGTAATCTTACAATGTATCATATTTTCACTATAATCCTTGTACAGATCAAGGTAGGTGTTTGTAATTTTTTAGTTTCATATTGCATAATTTGTTCCATTTTTATTGGTTATCCTTTTTGGGTGTAGATTTTGGGATATTGGTTGGTGCACAGTACATATCAATACAACAATTACGTAGTTTATAAGAAAAATATTAAGAAGCATGTAAAATTAATAATTTTACATAACTAATTATTGCTGAGGCACCCTACCTATTAGGGACCAAAATCAAACTGACCTCCTATTTTAATGGATTAAAATCAAACTGACCCCATATTTTAAAGGATCAAATATGCAAGAAATGGACGAGAAAACAATAAATAAATGGAAAATAGGAGGGGTTACATTTTTGCATTTAAAAAAGAAATGAAAAATTGTAGTGTAGTTAAGGTTGTCATTCTACTGAGAAAAGGAAGAACACGTTAAAAGCACCAATGATATATAGAAAGATATGATTGAAACTAGGACAAAGAAAGTTTAGTAATATTCAATAATTAAAATCATTAGGGCATTGGGGTTTTACCAATATTGTTAAGCATCCACTACCAGTCCAATTTAGGACACAATTGGAAAAAGAAGCACATAAATTATCCAATTGGAAGATTTAGAAATAAGTTTTATTAATAAAACTCTCTTTGGTTGATTATATTCATCAATTGTTCCAACAATTTAGTCTAGAAAATAATAACTTTGCTAGAAAAGCTCAAGAACATTGCATACCCTAGAGGTAATACTATGACAAAAGTAATATCTAACAAGATTATCACATTTTGCTAGACAGATTATAAAACCCTATTGTAACAATAAGAAAATTCAAGAATAAACTTACGAAAGAATTAGCAATTAGACATTAATCTAACAAAACAATTATAAAAAGAGAAAAATGGATTTTAATAATAAAAACGTGAAAAACATGCTTGGATTGATAAGTAGACAACTTACAACATTGGGGATCACCCCTAACTTAGGTTCTTAAGCTTCTATAGAAAATAAAAATAAAAAATAAAAAAAATCTCAAAAATTGATGAAAAATAAGGTTTTCCAACTGCCAAAAACGTGGCTGCCCTTGTATCCCCTTAATATGTATAACATTCAACACCCTTAAACACACACTCCCCAAAAAGGAAAATATAAAATGTCAATTCTTGTTTTTGGGTCACCTTCCAGATTGGTTTTGTCCTTGAAAATGGTAGATTTTGAAGTTTTGGTAAACTACAAGGTTTTAGATCTTCAAGTCTTATTTCTGTGACCATAAGAATCAATTCAATATTGGAGTAAAAAAGATATGGCCAAAATTCCAAAACTGGTCAGAATATTTCTATGTCACGATTTTTTTTCCATCTTTGGCTTAAATAAATCTCTCTTTCCTTTTATATTTTCACACATCTTTAACTCAATAAATTCTTCAAAAGCCACTTCTCAATTGATCTTCACTCTTGGATTCTTTTGGCTTTATGTTTGCATGCTTAATTCATCAGTTTTAATCTCCTACAATTAAAAAATACACATAATGAGTATATTTTAGAAAAAACTTGCAAAATCTTATTTTTATGCATAAGTATAGGTATAAACACAAGATATATGTGAATTATGCTTGCTTCAAATCATCCACCTGGTTGTGGAGAACACTTTCAGATTGTTAAATCTATTTACAATTGGTCTATCACATCCAAAAATGATAGATTTGAGCATTGGGATAGGATATCCCTCAGGCATGTAGAACTCCATACATCTTCAATATATGGGCAACATAGCAAGACATGGTCTGTTGACTCCTCCCCATCTTCACAACATTACATCCAACCCCTTACAAAATGTTCCTCCTAGTTAGATTACCTTTAGTTGGACCTTTAGTTGGCAATATGTTTTTGCAAGCTCACCAAATGAAAATTTTGATCTTATTACAAAACTTGACCGCCCAGCCCAAATTGATTTCCATATATGGTTGTTTTGCAAGTGGTTGGATGATTAGCCGTGAAAGGAACTCACTTGTTGGGTTTGAATCATCTTATATGCACTTTTGACCAAAAATTGACTCCTGTTTGTGTATGCCCAAGTTTGGATGTCTTGCACCAGTCCATCACTCAACATGATGGATTTAATACCCTCAACTTCATTGGGTTTGATCAATCAAGGATACTCACCAAGATCTTGTATTTGGATAAATGAGGTAATCCATTATTGACATTGTACAGCACAGGGACACCACCTTAAAAGATGATAGGGTTAAGAGCCATCAATCTTGTCAAATTTGAATCTTGTTTCTAGTATCTTGCTGTCACTATGCTTTTCCATTCGAAACTTCTAGATTTTGGTGATGGGGCTTCTAAGAAGGGTGTATTAGGAAAATGCTTTGATTTGAAGACCTAGTAGAACAATGAGTGTGTATTTTTCATTAACCTTCATCATTGTTTAGCCAACATGGCTAAATTGAAAGAGTGAAGATTTTGAAACTCAATTCCTCCCATAGAATTACTTAATCACACAAAGTTTAGGCCAACTCAGCCAAAGCACTTTCTTTTCTTGTGACCTTTGACCCCCAAAACTTGCACATCATATAAATTAAAAGTTGGTTGTGTTGGAATCTTTGAATGAAATTCAATCCATAACTTGCTCAATCACCGAAACTCTTTAAAACCGTATACCTGTTGCCATTGGACCCACACTAGCCCTAATTGTTTTTTTCAAATGGGACGACTTTATTTATTACAAAGTTTTATTAGCAGCTAAATGATTCTTTATTTTGAAAAAACAAATACACATATTAAATAATATTACACTCAACTATTAGTTGCCATTCACATTTTTAAAAGAAAAAATTTATATAGGGAAACACCCAATTTTACAATATGCTAAAGTGATTAGTTGTAAGTAGTCGACATGTTATGACCACCAATTTTTTCCACCACTTTTAATTTACTACTCCAAAGAATTGGGAATTTTTTTTTTTTTTTTTTTTATGAACAATACGAATTGAGAAATTGAATGTTTTCATAATATCATTGTTTTTGGGAAAAAAAAAATCATATCTATATTGCACAATGTAAGTTCTTCATGTTTTTCTTACTATTTATAAAAGGTTATTTTTTTTAAATAAATAAAAAATAAAATAGAATGTTAGATAAATGTTAAATGTCAATTGAATTCCATGTAACAATATCCTATATTCTTATTTTCCTTCTATAGGTACTCTTTCTTTCGAATGTATATCCTATTTAATCTTAATTGTTTATTTATTGCTAGTCACTAACTCATGTGATGTACGAGAAAACTATTAACTATGAAAAAAAAAAAATCCAGTAATGAGTAAAGACTTTAAATTTACAACTTTTTTGTCACAACTTTGACGTGGCAGTAGTAGAATGTTGTTTATGCACGAAAAAATTATTTATAATAAAATCTAAGAAATTTAGAAATAGAAAATTGGGTTAATAATATACATATTATAGACATTTTGTTAGTTAGTATTTTTAAAAAAATGAAGAAATATTTAATTTCTATACTTTTCTCAATCCTACTTAGTTGTAGTAAAAACAATATAGACAATTCAAAACATTGAACAATATTAAAATTATAACACCTAATTCCATCATCTTTTATGTTGAATCCAAACAAATAATCAATCAACCAAAAATCATAGATTTAATTAAGAAAAAAAAAAATCACATGAACCCAAATAAAAAGTATTTAAGGTGAAGAATTAAAATCAACCTACAGAGATGCAAATACCAAAAATCCCAAGACTTAAAACTTCCAAATTTATAGAATCCCCAAATTCTACTTCAAAACAAATAAAACCCTTCAAATTCAACAAATTTATATATAAAATACCAAATAAAAATTTATCGTTTCCTGGGTTGGAAGACATTGGTTGTAGTTTTGATTTTTCTCCAAAAAAAATAGAGATGCCTCATCTGCCATATACAATATAAAATAATTAGTAGACATTTCAACCCCAAAACTAAATTCACGAAAACAATGTCAATATAAATATGAAGATTAACCAAATACTTAAAAGAAAATCAATTCTAAACATAACAAAAGAATAAGATAGAAAGAAAATCTCAGGCACATATGAAAGTAAATAAAAAATTCCACATAAAAGAAAAAATTCATTAATAACAATATAAACAAATATCCACATATGTTGAATTGAAATTCATTAATAATAACAATATAAACAAATTCGACATAAAATTCATTAATCAAAGAATACACACACACACACACACACACACACACATACATACATATTAAAAGTCTTTGAATGGAGGTTTAACCACAATTACCAAAATTGTTGAAATATTTTGTCCAAACTTATGCAACGCACGTATATTAATTTATACTGTTAGTATACGATTGGGTTTGGAATCTCTTCCTTTCTAAAGTGGAAGTTGATGAGAATGAAAGAAAGATTGGAATGAGTTGGAGTTAGACTAAATTGGTGTTAGACTAAATCACTTAAATATAATTTTCAACAAATTAAAATTTTTGGAGTGAGTTGGAGTTAGATGATGAATTTGAATTAGAATCAACTTAGAAATTATAGGAGAAGAAGATAAGGACAAAAAAAAAATTTACTAAAATATAAAACATAAATAAATAAATAATATGGGTGATGATGCGAAAAATTATGAGATCTTTAAAGGTTTCGGTTTTATATATATACTAGTAGCTAACCCGTGCGATGCATGGCAAAATGATTGATTTTGAAAAAAAATCCAACAATGAGTAAATAGACATTTTGAAAAAAAAAATAATTGAAATTAATCCAAATAAATAATTAATCAACCAAAAATATAGCTTTTAATAAGAAAGCAAAAAATCACATGAACCTAAATAATAAGCATTTAAGGTGAAGAATTAAGATCAACCTATTGAGACGCAAATACCAAAAACCCCAAGACTTAAAATTTTAAAATTTATAGAATTCTCAAGTTCTACTTTAGAACTAAACCAAATTCAACAAATTTATATATAACATACTAAATAAAAATTTATCGTTCCCCAGGCTAAAAGACATAGGTTGCATTTTTTATTTTTTTCCAAAAAATGGAGATGTTTTATTTGCCATGTATAATATAAAAAAATAATTAGTAGAAATTTCAACTCAAAAACCAAACCCACAATTATCAATGTCAGTCTCTTTTTTTTCAACGTTATTCTCTACTTTTTTTTTTTTTTTTTTTTTTGAGTCCTATCATAATTTTTGTGTTTATATAGATTATTAACGTTTGAGTTTAAATTTAAGTTTAAGTTTAACTTGTTAGAAAGATAGAATTTCACTTTATTTAAAATATGATAATAATGAGTTTAAGTTTAAATTAGACTTATTAGAGAGATAGAGATTTACTCATGGAAAATTGTGAGAGCTTTAGAAGTTTCTGTTTTATACATATAATAATATATAGATCTATAGATTATACAAAACATATACTATATTAAATAAGTCAAGGGCCTATATTAATGGAAGGAAACGTGTCGCCATTGTTGGGAACTCTCGCTCTCGCTCTCGGTCTCTCTGTGTGTTAGGGTCTTCGGCGTGCCTCAAAGTCTGATCAAAATTTCTAAAGAGAAAAACTTAATTTGAATACCAAAATTGAAATCAATCCAAACATAATACCAAACCCTAATCTTAATTAATAAACAAACTTAAATCGAAGATAAACACTCACTAGTATATGATGGTGGTGGGATGCTGAAGGAGTGAGAGAGCGGCGATGGGTTATGGTTTAGGGGTTTTGAGAATTGAGAGAGGCAGAGAAAATGGCTTCAATGTGGAGGAAGAGGCAAAGAAGAAGAAAAGGTTTATCGGCAGTAGGTAGTTTTGGGTTTTATGTGTAAATCGGGCTTCCAAACGTTGTAATGATCGGGATTTTGGATGGATTTAACCGTAAACTTGGCTGAATCAATGCTGAGCTCGCCGTTCTGCCTCTTTCTCTGCTTCTTTCCCTGCTCGTCGCCTCCCTTTCTTTCATCGCCTTTCTAATTCTATTTCCGTGTACCCTTTAATTTTAACAGTTTTTTTTTTTTCTTTTTTTGTTATTTATAAGAGACACATTTAAACGTTGTGTAGCAGTGCCAAGCACTATAATATATCGTTTTTTTAAGTTATACGTGTTTGATTTTTAGATAGAAATTTTTCTTAACGTGGCAGCACCTTCTTAAAGGCTTCTGCTTTTATATATAGTATTAGATAAGGGGGAACCGGCTCACTGGTATATGATGGTGGTGGGATGCTGAAGGAGTGAGAGAGCGGTGATGGGTTATGGTTTAGGGGTTTTGAGAATTGAGAGAGGCAGAGAAAATGGCTTCAATGTGGAGGAAGAGGCAAAGAAGAAGAAAAGGTTTATCGGCAGCAGGTAGTTTTGGGTTTTATGTGTAAATTGGGCTTCCAAACGTTGTAATGATCGGGATTTTGGATGGATTTAACCGTAAACTTGGCTGAATCAATGCTGAGCTCGCCGTTCTGCCTCTTTCTCTGCTTCTTTCCCTGCTCGTCGCCTCCCTTTCTTTCATCGCCTCTCTAATTCTATTTCCGTGTACCCTTTAATTTTAACAGTTTTTTTTTTTTTTTTTGTTATTTATAAGAGACACTTTTAAACGTTGTGTAGCAGTGCCAAGCACTATAATATATCGTTTTTTTAAGTTATACGTGTTTGATTTTTAGATAGACATTTTTCTTAACGTGGCAGCACCTTCTTAAAGGCTTCTGCTTTTATATATAGTATTAGATGAGGAGGAACCAGCTCACTGGTATATGATGGTGGTGGGATGCTGAAGGAGTGAGAGAGCGGCGATGGGTTATGGTTTAGGGGTTTTGAGAATTGAGAGAGGCAGAGAAAATGGCTTCAATGTGGAGGAAGAGGCAAAGAAGAAGAAAAGGTTTATCGGCAGTGGGTAGTTTTGGGTTTTATGTGTAAATCGGGCTTCCAAACGTTGTAATGATTGGGATTTTGGATGGATTTAACCGTAAACTTGGCTGAATCAATGCTGAGCTCGCCGTTCTGCCTCTTTCTCTGCTTCTTTCCCTGCTCGTCGCCTCCCTTTCTTTCATCGCCTCTCTAATTCTATTTCCGTGTACCCTTTAATTTTAACAGTTTTTTTTTTCTTTTTTTGTTATTTATAAGAGACACTTTTAAACGTTGTGTAGCAGTGCCAAGCACTATAATATATCGTTTTTTTAAGTTATACGTGTTTGATTTTTAGATAGACATTTTTCTTAACGTGGCAGCACCTTCTTAAAGGCTTCTGCTTTTATATATAGTATTAGATGAGGGGGAACCGGCTCATCATCATCCGTAGACAAAACTCAAGATAAGAGATGAGACGGATTGGGGTCTTCAAGCAAAATAAAAGAAGCCCAACGGGCCACAATTTAGACAGGGCTTTTACAAGATCTAGGAACAACGCATGATAAAAAAAATTGCAAAAACTACAAAGCAGTTAACAATTTAGTATAATGTAAATTGACTCGATTATGCAAGAAAATCGACATTTGCCACAAAATACCCTTAAAAACACACCTTTCCACACATCGCAGAAGAAAAAATACACAGAATTGTCTCTCAAGACCTTCACAACATTGAATACAAACAACTCTCTTTAGAAAATCTAGTAATTAACTTAACCAGCAGCACGATATAAATGCTTAAGCATGCAACACCATGTAGCAAATACAGAGATTCTAGCGAACCTTTATTTCCACTTGCACGCACCTAAAAACTTCAAGACTACCATCACACACACACACACACACACCCTACACATCAATCAAACATCTTTTTGGTTTCTGGTTTTTCTAGTCGTCAATCTCATCATCTTCTTCGACGTGACCTTCATGTTCAATGTCATCTGTCAATTTTAAATCTTCATCATCAGTTGGAAACATTGCTGCTTTATTATCCTCTTCATGTTCTTCTTCAGCTAGTTTATAATCTTCGTCATCGGTCAACACTGCTTCTTTAGGTTCAACTTTCTCGGATTCAGTTGGTGTACTAACTGCCTCTGTGGTGGGCAACTTTTTGTCACAACCACCGCAACACTCCTTTTTTGTTTCTTCTGTTTGGTTTGTCACCTCTGAGACTTTTGCATCATCATCAACCTGCAATATCACCAGGTCATACAATCTGTTAGGAAGAATAATAATGGTCAATGCAAAGTTCATATATTTTATGGAGATATATGTCTGAAAACTTTGGATCACGTCTGTGTATCATTCAAAGTTTTTGCTCAATGAATTAGACATTAGTTACATTTTCTACACTGATATAGCTAAATGATGACTTTCAAGTTTTGCAACGAAGTATACATCATTGAGAACATTCCTCCTGAAGAGTTTTTGAGAATATATATATATATATATATATATATAGATGCATAATATATTTCACTCTCGTAAGAATCCAAAAAGTGCTTTAAAATGAAGGTCGTAATTTAGAATAGGGATCAAATCACATGATATTTTAGAGAATTGAATATGTTGTAAGAGTTACACCCTGATTATGCAACATGGTATTCAATGATTTAAATAATGGTTTCTTTTTTTAAAAAAACCTTTTTGGCTAAGTAATTAAGGGCATCAACTTCGGATCGATGTCTTATACAAGTTAAGTGGCTTTTTGAAATAGCCTTTCTTTTTCTATGTTCTACATTTAAATTAAAGTAGATGTATCCTTTTCAATTGGGTTCACAAAAGAAAGTGTCTAATTCATCCCAAGCACAACATGGGTCCTAAAAGTATTCGATTATAAAATGTATAAAACCAAAGAGTAATGCTTTAAAGTTTAAACACAATATTTTTCATAACATATTCATAATTATGAGTTTTTTTTTTTTTTTTCCTTTTCATAACTATTGAGTTAATAAAATATTATTGATTTATGTACAGGAATTCATCATTGACACAACGTTATTATTTACCATTAATAATTGATCATTTCAATAATTATGAAAACAACATTTAAAGCTTTATCAATTTGCTTCACAGAGAGAGAGAGAGAGAGAGAGAGAGATGTTATATTACAATTATAATTAATATATATATATATATATATGTGTGTGTGTGTGTGTGTGTGTGTGTGTGTGTATCTAGTGATTATTAAGGTCAAAAAAATTATCAAAAAAAAATTAGCGCCAAATTTTTTGTGTAGAGTCTGTAGACTAGATGGTGTATTGATCTTGTATTCTTGTTATCGCCTCTGATCGTTACTTTCTTGTTGCATGCACGGTAGAATAGATGGTTCCAAGATCTTCTTTGATGAAATTTCCGAGACTTAATTACAATACAAATTATGTTTGTTCCATGTAAATCCAGATACATCCTTTCTCAGTAGCCTTTGGTAAACTACTACATAAACAAGTATGTTACGCAAAGCTTATGCTAGCCTTCTTACACAAAAATATGCTTACCAATTACAAAAATGAAAGAAGTTTATTAGTCCAACTTTACAATTGGTCTCCTAAGAAAGAAACCTTTAATTAACTATCAACGAAATTCTAGTTAAGAGAGACTCAAAAATTGAGAGCTAGAAAAAGAGAGAGAGAGAGAGAGAGCACCTGAACGGAAGCCATGGAGAGAATTGAGCAAGAAATATAGCAAAGTAAGTGACAATGAGATGAGAGGCAAGTTGGATGTTGCTGAATGAAATGAAATGTGAAGAGTGATACGGCCTATATATAGTGCAGCTAAAAGCCTAAAAGGTTGATTCACAGAGTCAAACGGAAATGCCCAGTGTTCATTCCATGCTCTTTCTCTCATGCTCTCTTCAAACACACACCTTCTCTCTCCCTCAATCTTTTTGGACTAAACATTGGTAGGAATCTCTTTTCCATTACTTAAACCTTGCTTTACTTAAGTAAATGCATGATTCGAAACATTTACTACAATTGAGTCACTTTTTACCAATTCCCTTGAATAGTTCATTTATATTTGTATTGCAAACTTTTATTTTAAGTTTTTATAAGTAGATAGTGGAGGAGGGAATGTGAAGTTCATATCATATACATAAAGCAATACAAATGATGCTTATAAAGTGATAAATTAGAAAAAAGTATTCCCTCTAAATTCCTCAAGATTCAATCCATATATAAAATATGTGATATTTAAAATCATGGTACGTAAACCACACAAATCCATTTAAACGAGTATTAGGATGAGAATAGAATGGTGAAATAAAAATTAATTTGTTTTTAACTGCAACAGGTGGAAAAGGTTGATTTAAACCTTGATTACTGGAAGAATCTAGGAATGCCACTTAGTTCTAAGTTTACAAGGCTCTTAACAATATAAAAATTAAATGTGACTCAAATTCAATGCTTCCTAAATTTGTAATACGCTTCAAATTAAGTAAAACTTCCAAGAAAACCATCTGGAAGAAATTGTTGTCTAGCGATATCAATTATTTAAGTAGCATAGTGTGCATCATCATGCCCTTCCTGCATGCCACGCTAAATTTAAGGAGAAAAGAAGTAAACTGATAATGCACATAATGTCGTTTAACAAAACAAAGATACGATAATTACCTTTTTTGAAAATACGTCAAGTGAAAGAACAGGATGAATAAAGAGGGGGCCGAAAAGCAACGGTAATCTTAGCTATACCGTCCATCATTGATCACTTTAATCACTTCAGGAACCAATGCTTATCCACGTGTCGATAATCTATTGGACACATTTGCTAGACTAGCAAAGATAGAAGAATATTTAGTGGGTCCTGATGCATTGAAAATGTTCAAAGAGGATCGGTGGTGGAGTTTTTGATGCATGCGAATTATTTACTAAGGTTCTAATGCTAAAGTGAATTATTCAGCAAAAAACTAAAGATAATGCTAAAGTGATTTGTTCCCTTGTTGTGAGATGCATTTCCCAATTGAATTCCAACTTTTCCCAATGGGATTGCAACTTTTGCTGCTTTTTAATGTAAGTTCCCAAATACGATCGGATGAGCTGGGCAAGCATGTTGTGCAAAGATATGGACAAGGTTTCTCTTTTGCCTCTTAGTTGGCTCTAAAAGGGACTATTAATTAGAGGTTGATACTTGCTATGACTTAGGAGTAGTTTGTGTTTGCAATGTTATGCTCCGGATTGTAGGGATATATAAATCAAAATAAGGATTAAAATAGATTTTTTTTGGCGTAAAAATATGACTTTCATAAACTAACCGGCACCAACAGATGTTCTTCTCTCATAGTACAAACCAAAATTCAAAATAAAAGCTTGCAATATCCACAGGCGGGCTCAAAAAATAACAAAATCATGGTGAATTGTTGATTGTTTCCTAGCCAAGGAATCTGTGCATTAATTAGCTTTATGGTAGCAATGATTCTTCTTCACTCGGAAAAATTGGCCTGCAATCCATAATAAGAGAGACATAATATAAATTACAATTTTACTGATTAGAAATCCAATTAAACACAGCTTTAACATCAATTTCAATCTCCATAGCCAAAATGTTAAGGATAATTCATTACTTTAGCGCATCCCTTAGAGCCTAGAGTTTTGCATCTACACTGGAAGTCTAGAAGTAGGGGAATGCAGCAAACTCGCCAATTCGCCAAAACTGGCCCAACCCAACCCACAGGGTTAGGTCGGTTTTTTGTGGGTTGTGTTTGGTCAAGAATTTTTTTTTATTTTTTTAACAATGGGTCGAGTTGGGTTCTGGTCATGAGATTTACAATTTACCTAACCTGACCTGACCCACCTATATTTAATATATTTTAATAATTAAAAAAATAAATTATATAATTTTGTTATTTAGTTTTTTGTCCCTCTTCCTAAATAAAACTCAAACCCTAAGTTTTTATCATATAGTTTGTGTTTGTTTGGTATTATTGTAGACACTACATTTTGTACCCCTTACGACTCGAGCTCTCGTTCCCCAATGATATAAGAATTCTAATGCCCAAGATTTGTTTAGGGCCTCATCAGATGAAAATTGACTTAAGGAAAGAGTTTATGGAAAATATAACTTATTTTTTAACCAAATAAACTATTTTTGAAAAAGAAAGGCCTCGAAAACTTTAGGACATGCATACGCATACACACGTATGCGCATGCATGCTCAAGATTTGTTGTGTATGCGAACACATGCTTGAGATCTGTGGCACATGCTTCATGCATGTGTATGTGCATACACTAAGGTTCCAGAAACTATGAAAGGAAAAGTTTTTAGCATTAAAACTTGGTTTGGAACGAATCTCACATCGTCTGGGAGCCGCCCCAAACACCTATTTTTCAACTATATAAAGTCATAAATGGTACATTTTCAAGGAGGCCAAATTTTAGTAGTAAAACACATAAGTTTCACTAGAAAATAGTAATTAAAGAGGAAGTTTTTTACAAAACATCCTCAAGTCAAATTTTATTTGATTACGATGTTTTCTGATCTTGATCTTTGAGTTCTAAGTTTACTAATCTATCTTTGATTTGTGAATAGATTGACTTAGGGGAAACGGTCAAAATCAAGCTCTAGAGAGTTCTAGTGTTAAGGTAAAGTTTCTAACTTTAGCTCTTCACTTTTCTTTGTTTTTCTTTTAATTTTGTGTTTATATATGCATTTCATATGTTTGTTTATAATAGGTTTACTTTGTGTTTGTGTTATGAGCATGTTAGGTTGTTAAATTTTCTATTTTCTGAGTTTCTGGATTAGGGTTTCGGGTGTGTATGTGTGTGCATGATTCTTGCATGCGTACGCATACTCGGAGTACGCATACAGTTGGGATATGCACCCATGCCTTATGTATGTGCATGCATATTCTTACCCAAAAACCTTAATTCACTCATGTTTGCTTTTTCCTTGTATTATTTATATGTTTTAATCTTTGTTTAACCTAGTTTTCACACCCCAGGTCTCTGTTTCTCTATTTTGTTTTGTTTTGTTTGTGTTATCTCTTTTATGGCTATTAGGGTTTTGATTTGTTTGAATACAATGAACATGCATATGAATATAAACATGCATTAATGCATAGCAGTGAGGTAAGTTATGCACTCACATGAACATGCATTGGTTGCATAGCAGTAAGGTAAGTCATGCAATCTCATCCCCATACCTAAACTTCAGACACGTGTTCTGGTAAAAAATCAGTCATTCTACAAAAGGACACTATATTTATGGTTTCTAGACTTAAACTAGGTAGCAACTTCATTTACACCATCCACCATGGTTCACCCTAAGCCAAAGCATACTTCCCTATTGCAAGGATGAAACCACATCTTAGGCACTTGCGCCCACAGTTTTACTCATGATTTTTTTTTTTTTTTTTGAGAAAGTTTTACTCATGATTATTTGGTTATAAATTTACTTTTATTTGTGATGGTAGTATTCTAATACTTAATTTAATAATAATAGTAGTAATGAAAAAAAAAAAAAAAAAAATTGTCCAACTCATGGGTCCAATCGGACCCAACCTAATCCACATAGGTTGGGTTGGATTAGACCCCTATGATGAGTTTGGTTTAATTGGATTTTTTTTTAACTCACCATAAACTCCTCAACCTGACTTAATTTGACCCATGCACACCTCTATTCGGAAGAAAGCGAAATATTACAGCAAAAGCCTTTAATCCACTTCTCATTGGAGTCTTGATTTAACCTCTAATAGTTTAATCCCGTATTGAGCTTGTACCCTAGTTAGTAAATACGCGTATGTTACGCATACAATATACGTACGTCCGTCAAATTTTTTTTTTTTAAATACCAGTATGATGCTTTCCTTTCAACTGTACGGATATATACGTGCTATTTTCAAATGAAAAGTACAATTCTCGTTATATTGATAACGTCTAACTTTTATTTGCTAAAAAACAGAAAAGATAAAAGTTTAGAAAGAGTCCCAATAATTGTAAATACTCAAAAGTGAACCTACAAGCTTCGGCAGTTTTACTCCTACGTACTCTTTTATTCCTTGGAAACTAGAAATTATCACATTTGTGCCTCAGACACCGGATGTCTCTACACAATACACTAGCAAGTTCTTTCTTCCAATTTAATGTATTTTTGCGATAAAATAATCAATGTATTTTATTTTCTTTAATAAATATTTGTTTAATATATAATGTATACGCTTGTAGTTTTAGCACTAGGAACCTTGGACTGGTTGGAATAGTAAAAATTTCAAAATTGGTATATCAAGGATGGAAAGGCAAAAAGACGTAAAAATAAAAAAGTAAATAAAGTTTATTATATTATATTATATTATTTACTTATTATTGAATAAATATATTTGTACTTGTTCATGATTTAATTTTAATATACGTTTAACGGATTTATTTGCAAATGAATCCGTATTTTTAATAAATATGCTCATGAATAAACATATCATACAAGTCTTATACACAAACACAAAGTAAACCTATACTAAACAAACATATAAAAGCAAACAAAACGTACTTTTATTTGTTTACCCTTTAAAAAAAAATTAGGAGCACCCTCAAGCAAAATTAGGAACACCCTCAAACTTGAACAAAGAACCCAAATAAATATTTCTCATTTTTTTCCTCCATCATACCTTCACCTCTGCTACACCTTCCATTCTGTTTTCTCCCTTCTCTTACTCTCGTCATAGCCTTCTAAATCCTCAATAAGCTGGAGTACTCATATTCATCTTCTTTCTTTTCTTCAAGACTCAAATGGAAAGTATCATGGACAACAACAAAAGGATGGGTATTTGACCGGTGAGGTAACTGCTAGTGTTACTGAAGGATAAGTCATAAGTGCAGAAGTAGAACTGTAAGAGTAAAATGAAATTGGTAAAGTGAAAGGTGTATAGGTGATGGGAATCATTGTTAGGTGAAGTACTTTATGTGGAGTGATGTCTTCACCCTCCACGTGTAGTTTTTTTATTTATTTATGTGAAATCAACAACTTTATTAAGAATTAGTAAAAGAAAGTACATCATAAAGAAGAGCTTGTTTTAAGAAACAAGGTTTCTCTTCCAACCAAGTAGAAAAATCAACAATGCCCTTAGTGTGTTTAGTTAAAAGATGAGACGGTTTATTGCCTTGGCAACATACATGAGAAAAGGCCACCTTACGAAACTCCCCACTAAACTCCAACAACCCTTGCACCATCGAAGCCACAGAAGACAGACCTGTTAATGAACGAATAAGCAACAAAGAATCACTCTCCAAAATTAAATCCTGAATCCCAACATCCCTAGCAAACTGAAACCCAGCATCAAAGCCTCCGCTTCCATCTTAATGGCCCCCAAAGGAGCCATGAGTTTACTGCTTAAAGCTACTACAACTTGCCCAGAACACTTAATTTAACAAATAGAATACTTTTTTTTTTTTTTTGAGAACTAAATACTTTAGTTTTATATATAAGATTGAATTTAATAAATTGAATACTTTAATTTTGTTTATAAGATTGAATTTAAAAATGTTGGTGTATATAGGTCTTTTTGGTAATTTGCTAAAGGCATGGGGCCAGGTGGGATATTTGAATTGGAGGAAGTAAATGCATCCATGGCAGAGGCAATAACTTACCAATAAAAGACAAAATTAAATTATAAGGTGTGTGCTAATATTTAGTAAAAAAAATAATGAAACAACTAATAAACAATAATAAATAATTTAATTAACCAATATATTATAAAAGACAAACAAATTAAATTATGTTAGGCTAAACAACAATTAATAATTTTATAATTAATGAAATAACAATATAACATTATAAAAGACAAACAAATTAATGAAATAACTAAATAACAATAATTAGTGGGTTCCAGTTAGCTCAACTGATAAAATCTCTGATGGTTATATAAGAGATCTGGGCTCAATCTCTGCTTACACCAAAAATTGATTGGTGTCTTGGTTTAATGATAAAGAGCTATCATCATGAGCAGAAGACTATAAGTTGAAACTCTCTAAAAAAAATAATAACAATAATTAATAATTTTATTAATATTTTAAACGAACTTCTTAAGGAACACCGGAAAAAAAATTCCAAGAGCCGCCGCTGCATACTATACATGCATACCGTATTTTACTAACTATGAACTTGTACTACTACCACCCAACACCAGGCTTATTCCATCCGACATTAATCACTTGCAGATTCCAGGGAAGAGTGGCATCCTTTCGAAAAGAAGCGCTAGAATTATTTTCCAACCATCGACACAAGTCGAGGCTAAATAAATCATGCATCTCAGAACAAATTGGAGTTCTTTCCCAAAAAGCCCTAGCATATGAGCAATCTCTGAGAGCAAGGAGGACGTTTTCCCGGCCATTGTTACAGATTTGGCAATGGACATCCTCGGTTAAACCTCTCTCCTTAAGAATTTCCTTAGAAGGGATACTATGCAAGAAACACTTCCAAATGAAAGTTTGGATTTTAGGCAGTGTGTCAAGCTTCCAAATCCAGTGAAAGTTAGGGGCTGGTTATGGTCATCTTTAGCAATACAATAGGCATTTTATGGCTTGAAGGAGCCTGAAGGGGAGGAGGCCCACACAATTTTGTCATCACAAGAATGAGAGGCAGGAAAAGGAATTGCCCTCTTCTCCTTTGTGTTTCCTAAAGATTAAAATAGATTTGGTTGTTACTTTTTAGGATATGAGAAACAAATTCTTTTGTAATGACATACTCCATTGAAGTTAGTGTTTCATTTTGTCCTCTGCTCCATTGAAGAGGAACTGCCCTCTGCTCCATTGAAGTTAGTGTTTCATTGAAGTTAGTGTTTCATTTTGTCCTCTGCTCCATTGAAGAGGAACTGCCCTCTGCTCCATTGAAGTTAGTGTTTCATTTTGTCCTCTGCTCCATTGAAGAGGAATTGCCCTCTGCTCCATTGAGGTTAGTGTTTCATTTTGTCTAGAAGCAAAAAAACGACAATATGTTGCATAAGATTTTGTTTTATTACATTTCAGTTTCATCGGTTTTACCAAGAACCCAAAGAAGGTTTCTTGCTTTTGTTGTTGTTGATAATTTATTTTGTATTGATCGGTTTTGATCCAACATACGTGTCAAGTAACTGGGATTTGGCCTTTGGGTATGTGTCTGAAATGGCCTTCAAATTTGTTTTGGGTGTTTTTTGGATGATGGATCTTGAAGTTCATAATTGTGAGACCGTTTAAGCATCTTGTCGAGCATGTATCCAAAATTTATTCAAGCATCTTGTCAAGCATGTATCCAAAAATTAAATTGATTGCTCGTGAAAACGAAATTTTGAACTCTTCCTTGATTTGAAGATTTGATAAGGTACAATCCAAAAGTGCAGCAATGAAGCCGGTGATTTCTTCCTTCTGTTCAAAATGTTGCGGCAGAAGCTTTGCTCATCTGAGTTGGAAAAGTGGGCAATCACGGCTTGGATGATATGGAATGCCAGGAATAGGTTCTATTTTGAGCAGATACAGGTACACCTGAAGTACATTTTTGACAGCGCAATGGGCCTACTAGAGGAGTATCAACTCTTAAATGCGAATTGAGATAAGGTGCAATACTTGATGAAATACAGCAACTTTCTCTTACAAAAGTTTTTACATTTTTTATTTTTTAACTTTAATTTTAACTTTTTAACTCTCTTTTGATATATTTTATTTAACGGTTGAGATTGAAAGTTGCTGTTTCAACTTTCAATCTCAGTCATTCATTCACTTTTTCTCACAAAATTTTATACATTTTTTACTTTTTACTTTTAAATTTTAACTTTTTAACTTTCTTTTAATATATTTTATTTAACGGTTGAGATTGAAAGTTGTTTTTTCAACTTTCAATCTCAGCCATTAATTACAATGGTATCAGGTGCAACCTGATCTGAATCCCGCCTAAATGCAGCACAAAGAGTGTTGGAATAAATCCTACCACTGTTTTTTATGTATTTGGTCAGTTTTACTTTATGTAGGACATAACAGATTTGTCTACTTGTTGTTGTCCCCCAACACTAGAGTTATCTAGTTATACCTGTACACTAATTACTTATCTTTCAATGAAATTTCTGTTTTATTTCGCTCCCAAAAAAAAAAAAGTCTACACTGATTGAACGGATAATGCTTGGTGGATAATTTTTGAATCCTTTGGAAACAATAATCTACGTGTCTGTTTCAAGGGATGTGTCCCATTATAACAGAGTTGGTTCATGATATAGTACTGTTCATGGGAATCTAGAGCCCACAGTCAATATGACTATATTCAATCTCTACATATTATGATATGTTTTGTTCATAAAAATAAAGGGTAATTAGTGAGTTTTAATCAGCTCAAGTAAAGTCTATTGTCTTCAAATTAGAAATCTATTTGAGGTAACCTCTCTTAGAGTTTCAAAACCTCTCTCTCTCTCCATTAGAAAAACACTTTTAAGGCATAAAATATAAAAGAAAATTGATCAAATAGCCTCTCAAGAAAAACTTTATCTCACCTAGTGTTGTCAACCTATATATTGTTTTTGAAAAAAAAAATGCTAAAATTAGTCAGCACCAAGATTCAAACCTAGCTTCTCTAGGCTGATATGCATGTCCAACATATCAGACATTATGAAAAATTACATAAACACAGTTTATGAATTAAATTTAATAAAAAGTTAAATTATGTAACGAATTCAAAGTAAGAAATTTGTAGATGAAAATTATAAGATTTTATGTGTTTTATGTTTTTTCTGTCAATATAAGAAATTCTCTTTTTATTAGATTTTGAATAATTTAAGTTTCTTAATGACTACTCTCAAAACAATTCCTAGAGCTACAACTAGTCATACTACATACTATTTATTTATTTAAGAGGCAACAACTATGGTAAAAGCTACATGCAAAAATTACTATTAAAAAGAAATGAGTAATAACAAAGAAAACACATACTACATGCATGCACAAATTAACAAGCTATAAAATTAGATATGAAAATGTCTGTGTGCGTGTCTGTGGGCGGATTGAGAATGAATTAAATATAGTGACAATACTTCTTCGTGCTGTTCAACAGAAGAAAGATAAGAACCAATCTCGTGAATGTCCAACTTTTCCAATTAAGCATTAAAAAAAAAAAAAAAAAACCATACTCATTACATTATTGAACCAACACAAAAACGACAAACCTAATTATTCCTTCAAAGTTGAAATCCAATAGAAGGCCACTTCTGCATGTTACTTCAGGCCACACAAACAGCTAGAGTACAAAAACGATAGGATTACAGACACACCCATTCTCACAATTTTACAATCTGCTCATTTGTGAAATTATGAGTGGTTGAAGAGTGGTGAGTACCATCTCGGCAAAAAGTGTCCATTATCTAAAATTATTCCTACACAACCAATGGCCAATGCATGTCTTTCATTTTTCAGTAAAAACTACTAGACCAAGAAGCACCCGTGAGTCAGTGGCCCCCTAATGCAGCCAATTCTCATTCACGGGCACCAAACATATGGTTCATAATCATACACTCCATTCTCTATATAATTGAATCATTTGTATCGCCATGAATATTGTGAGTACGTAGTGAAGTGACTAATTAATTTTGTTGTAGGAATATAATATTAAGCATGGGGATGGGAAAGAAGTTAGTGATGTTAATATTGGTGGTTTTGTTGGTTGAAAGGTCGAGTGCAGTGACCTTGTGTAAGATGGATGATAATGGATTTGCAGCCTGCAAGCCAGCAGTGACTCAGCCCAACCCAGTTGATCCAACACCCGAGTGTTGCAAGGCTGTCTCTGGGGCTGACTTGCCATGCCTTTGTTCATATAAGAACTCAATGGTTTTGCCTGCTCTTGGGATTGATCCTAATCTTGCCATGGGACTTCCTGCCAAGTGCAATATCACCCCTCCTGCCAATTGCTAAGGTCTTCTCTCTCTTACTCTCTCACATATCTATTACCATTTGTTGGCTTTTTCGTTTAGCTGTTTAACTTATTTATGTACCGTTTTTAAAATCTTATTCGTTAAAATTTAATCATACTTTAACACATTTTTAACAAAGAAAACCAAATAAACTATATATATATGCCATCTTTTTTTATAGTCCATGTTGCTAGAATAGCTTGATACACCACACATACTTCCAGCATGGGATATAAATCTTACCTCTTATGATGACATCTTTTTCTATAGTCCATGCTAACCAAATTCACCAATTAAAAATGTACTAACCAAGGTGTCCAAATCTTCTATACCATTTTATGTTTCATCAATCACTATTTGCCATGTTTTCATTTTACTATCCTTGTATATTAACTGAAATTTAAAATAAAAAGTGCGTAATTATACACATAATAAATAGTGATTGGTGGAATATAGAGTGGTATACAACAAGTGGTAAATAGAGAATTTGCATTCCTAACCAAGCTACCCTCTCTTCTTTCCAATTTGGTGTGATGATTTGTCATAAGAAGAAAATGATTGTGGTGTAGTAGCTATACCACTCACAAATATGTCTGATATGTTAATTAGTCGCGGGTGATGGGTGATGGGCACTTCCTGAATTTGCTGCGCCCTGTGAAAATCATCTTATGATATAAGATCTCATCCTTCTCAAAAAACAAAAAAAGAGAGGATATAAGATCTCATGGATATTCTCTCGTCAACAATTGGTGTTTCTGTTATATTCATTTATTCATAAAACAAGAGTGAATTGTAAATTCAAGTTTAAGTTAAATTATTAAACAAATCAATTTTTTTTTTTAAATGTAGTAGTGAGCGAGCTCATAAGTACATGAGCTCGATTTGTTAATAATGTAGATTGTATATTTGTATGTATATATGCATAAAATATATGTTTATAGACTTGAGATAAGATTATCAAGTTGGAAATAAGTTTATAATATATGAAGGAATAATTTTTTATTTTTTTATTAAAATAAATAATCCATTTCATAGAAAGAGTTACATATAATTTCTAGCCGTACAAAGTTGGTGAATCTAATTTTTTTTAAGTTAATGAACAAAATTTGTCTATATAATTAATTAACTTAAATAATATAATCTTAACTATAACTTAGTTATTAATTATTATCATATATTTTTGAAGAGATTAAAAAATCGATCATATATTTCATTTAAATAATAGAAAAATAAGTTAATCAAGTAGTTCTTAACAAACTCGCTTATTAAAAAGAGGAAGAATCAAGCCTAAATATATAATTTAGCTGAGTATTGCACCTATATGTGTGTGTGTGTGTACACACACACACCAGGCTAGGCCACTCTGGTAGGCGGTGCGGCATGGAGCCACTGGCGATACTCCATGGAGCACCCTCTCTCTTGTTGCTAGCACTTGGGGACAAGTTCTACTTTATGGTATCAGGGCCAAGTTGTCATGTCGAGCTTCATCTATAGGCTAGAATAGGGCAGTGTGAGTGCGAACTGGTTTGTAAGTCCGGATTCCCGGCAGGCCTGGAATGTGCCACACTGTCTGGTTTTCCAATCCTTATGGGGGAGGGGGGGAGGGTTAGGACACTCCGGTGTGCGGTGCGGCCTGGAGCCTCTGGCAATGCTCCATGGAGCACCCTCTCTCTTGTTGCTAGTACCAGAGGACGAGTTCTACTTTATGATATATATATATATATATATATATATATATATATATATAGTTGTAGGAGGTCATTAGAGCTTGCAAAACAGTAAAAGGCCTCAATACCTTTAGCCTTTAGATACTGTTCATGGGCCATTTGAGTTTGGTGACTCGTACAGTACTCCAATTATATTAATCTTAGTTGGGACATCAGTCACTGATTTTATGACCATTTTGTAGGCTTGCCCAATAGTTTCCTTTTGGGCTGTCTTCTAGTTAAACCTATCTCTATTGCTCAGAATCTTTTTGAAACCAAATGGGCCCATGGTTTAACCCTTCAGCATAATTAGTGGGTGTAAAAAAAATGTGGTTTAAGCAAATTATTAATAATTTACTAAGACAATATTTTTATTTCTTGCTGAGTACTACTACCATAATATTAATCCTTTTTTTTTTTTTTTTTTTTTTTTTGGTGGAGAAGAAGGCTGTATCTTTATTGCTAAGGAATAGCTAAATTGGCTAGGATTATAGTATTAAGACATCTATTCACACCAAAAACTATTAACACTTTTAGCAATATGATGAGCAACAAAATTATCCTACCTTTAAACATACAAAAAATTACAAACAGCAAAAGAGTCTGCAATGGCCTTTGCTTTTTCAATTAGATGATCATAAGCAGCAAAAGATTCATGGTCACTCTTCAAAGAATTGATAATGATCTCCAAGTCTCCTTCCACAATGACGGAAGGGAGACCAATATCCTGAGCAAAAGTAACAACCTTAACTGCTGCTAGAGCTTCCACGACAGCCATAGAGTTTAGAAGTGATACCTTCTCAGCCATTGAAGCTATAACTTGACCCTTCTCATCGCATATCACCACTCTTAGTCCTGCCATATTCTCTTGAAAATAGCACCATCAAAGTTAACCTTAAAGCAAGTTCGAGTTGGGGGTTTCCATTTGACATGTTGGGGAACATGATACTATTAACTTGGTCGTTCTATTCCTAATTAAGTCACATATATTTGTGTATATATATAATATAAGCGTAAATTATTATATCATTTTTCCTGTTTCCACTTTGTCTTTTATCATTAACATTTATTAACGCTTAATTCTGCCAAACTAATAGGGTCTAATCTTGTTGTCTTTTTCATTCTTTCAGGTATTTTGATGGAATCTGCCACACATTCATGTTGTCAGAGTCACAATTGCAATTCTAGGGTTGCGAATTATCCAAACTATCTGTTGTCTTTACTAGCTTGTTTTACTTTTTATTTCCCCCAAAACATTGTCGTGTTCGATGTACTCTGAGCAAGTAATTTGGATTATGTCATGAACCCTTTGAACTGTGTTGTAAAATATTTGAAATTTATGAAACAACTTTATCAGAAAATAGTGCAATAGTTAAAGACTCAAAGCCTACGCAAAAACCTATATAAAAAAAAAAAAAAACAAAGTTGCTAGTACCAGAGGACGAGTTCTACTTTATGATATATATATATATATATATATATATATATATAGTTGTAGGAGGTCATTAGAAAAACAATGAAAACTATAAACATGTTTACACGACATACAATTTAGTTGGATATTATATAATTACTCATTTACCTAAGAGAGACTATTTTCCTAAATGGAAAATAATCCATACTTCATCAGTTCAAACTATTTTCTTTTCTTACATGTTCTCAAAATCCAATTACGAAAAAGATAGAGCATGAATGCTCGTGATTTAGAGCCATACCTAAAAACACTTAAAAGTAAAATGGGATAAACACTTTCGCCCTTTATGTTTATGGTTGTTCACAACTCCTCCAACCCCCCACCCCAAAACCCCAACCTTAAATTTTGAAACTAAGAAATTTCCCCCTTATATTCTAAAAATGAGCAAATACCCCCTATCGTTAAACCCTATCTAAATATTTTGCTATTTGGAATATTTTATTTTCTAATGACTAAAACACCCTTTACTAATTACTAAATCCTGAAAATACCCCCATCCTAAAAGAAGAAGAAGAAGGGAAAAAAAAAAAATAGTTCTCAATCCTAAAAATACCCCCATCTCTCTCTCTATCTCTCTCTAGTGTCCGCCTTTTATCATCAAACCAAACAAATCGATTAAATATAGAGTATGCAATGCTTTGCTTTTTTTAGAGCCATACCTAAAAACACTTAAAAGTAAAATGGGATAAACACTTTCACCCTTTAAATGGTTGTTCACAACTCCTCCCACACCCCCCCCCCCTCCCCCCAACCCAACGGAAGACCTTAAACTTTGAAACTAAGAAACTACCCCCTTATATTCTAAAAATAAGCAAATACCCCATATCGTTAAACCCTATCTAAATATTTTGCTATTTGGAATATTTTATTTTCTAATGACTAAAACACCCTTTACTAATTACTAAATCGCAAATACCCCCATCCTAAAAGAAGAAGAAGAAGGGAAAAAAAAAAAATAGTTCTCAATCCTAAAAATACCCCCATCTCTCTCTCTATCTCTCTCTAGTGTCCGCCTTTTATCATCAAACCAAAACACCAATCGATTTTTAGTATAGACGAAAATTGAACTTCAGATCTCTTATTCAACTATCAAAAACTTTATTAATTGAGCTAACTGGAATCCACATGTTTTATATAATTGTTCTTATTAATATCAATTGCAAAATGAAATGATTTTTTTTTTTCATTTTATGATTCTTTACTAGAAATGTTTTATATGACCGTTCTTTATTAATATCAATTAATTAAAGAAACCAGAATTTTTTAAAATCATTATTGATAAGTGCAATTTTCATTAGAAAAGTTGATATATTGTTGATACTATAAAATCAAATAGACCCCACAAGAAATTTACACTTTTTTATTATTATTTAGATGAGTGGGTTTCCTTTACTGATGAATTTTTGCTAATCATATCATAACTAGATGGACAGATAACATAATTGGTCTTTGAAAAAGTGAGAGAGAAGCGCACGCGCACTCACACACACACACACCAAAAAAAAAAAAAAAAAAACCTAAAAACTAGGAGGAAAAGATGTACACAAAACACTTTGTTTTTTTTTTTATGCAATCTGATTGGTTGGCCATCTCATATTACTTTTGGATGAGTGGGGTTGGGTTATGACCAACCCAATACAATCAAAACCCATTTTAAACCCGCAAATCGATTTTATTAAAACCCAAGATCCAAACTCTTCAAATAAAAACCCAAGTTCAACCCGGTTGCCCATTAACGTAAGCCAGTATAAATTTGTGGCGTTGCTTCCCGCCATTCTGCAATCACAGGCAATGGTGAAGACAATAATAAACCCGGACTCTGCTACAGCTCCAGACCCAAATGCATCACCCAAATCGGTACTGAAGCATGTCAACCCGATAACCCAAACCCGCTCCATCTCGATCGTCTCTTCCTCACTCTTCAAATCTGTTAAGTGTATTTGTTTTTTTTTTTTTGGGCTTAAAAAATTTGTTGTACAGGTTTTATTGCATGATTGGTGGTTGGTGAAGCCTACTAATGGCAAGGGTTTAGCTGTTGGAGGGTTTGCTTCTTTAGAGTAAGAGGGCTTTTCACTATACTCTTTTTTTTTTTTTTGGTTTCCCATATAATAAAAATGCAATCTTTGTGTGATATTTGAGGAAATTTGAGAGAAATGAAGAGAACCCAGATGGGAATTTGGATGTTGTTTAAGTTTTTAGAGTATTTGTAGTTTGAATTATGGATTATTATATAGAATCCTCGTCATTGCCAGTGAGAAAATTACATTCTTATTGGATATTATATTAGGAAAGAACAAGAGGGTTATCTGTTTTATATGATTGTTTTTTAATAATATCAATTGGGAAAAGAAATTATTAGTTTTTTCTTCTTCTTTTTTTCATTTTATGATTCTTTGTTCCCTTAGAAATGTTTTATATGACTGTTCTTTATTAATATCAATTAATGAAAAAAACTAGATTTAAAATATATATATTATACGTAAGTTGCACATACATTATGTATTTTTAAACACAAAATCTCACCCTCCACTCGCTCTTGTGGGAGAAGAAAGTACAATTTGAGTTAGTGCTTATTGGCAATTTTCATTAGAAAAGTAGATATGCTGTTGATACTATAAAATCGAACTGCCTAACAAGAAATTTAAACTCTTAGTTAAGTGGATTTACTCTGCCGATGAATGCTGGCTAATCATATCATAATTGCACAATTACTATAATTTTTGAGATTGTTGCACAAGCAATCCATTGTTTATTTGATTATTCTTAAATCCTTGTTCCTTTACAGAAGAGTAGGAACAACAATTTTTTGCTCTGCTGCAATTTCCAAGAGACATGATGCCATCACCCTTGAGACAGCAGATGGCATCAACATTACAATCAGTAATTGTCTAAATATGTCTCAAACGCATCAAAATTGCTTTGCTTCAGAGGTATGTAATTCCTTGTTGTTACATTACTGGCTGCATGATAGGACTTTCATCTTGGGTATAACTGCTGGTTGAAAATTGAGCATGACTCAAGTTAGATGAAGACCTACTTGGACTAGTATTATAGGCTGGTATGAAAGGTTTAATATTAAGTAAATAAGGAACCATGCTCTTAAGAGTCAGACAGTAATTTTTTTTTTATTTTTTTTTTCCCTTTTGGCTATATCTGTATTATTATTTATGTCTATAAATGTTCTTGTTAACATGTTCTTTTAACGTAATTTCAAATTCTAAATTCTGATGTGAAAGGTATGCAATCATTTTCGGTGTGGATTTCCTTATAACTGGGAGGAGTACGCTGTTGGTTGTTCTGGTGACATAGAGTTTTGGTTTCTAATGAGTTCAACATGTCTTCAGGTGACAGTGCAAGTAACGTTGCCATTTTCTTTAAATGATCTCCTAGTGACTAGGATATGTGATCTGTTACTGCCCTCTTTTGGAGACCCAGAAAATTGTTTGCTAACAAAGAGCATTTTTAATGATGTACCTAGAAAATTTAAGGGAAATAGTCTATGAAAAATGTGGATTCTGGGTCAGATGAGACACCAGTTAATCAAATGAAGACTAAGGTTGATATAAGTTCGACAATGATAATACTATATTGAATTCAAGGGATTTGACAAAAGAAGAACATCAGAAAGCCAGTTGTCATTCTGAGATGGACATGAATGTCCTCGCCCCAACTAGAGTTGCTTGCAGAAGAAGCCCGACTAGATTGAAGAATTCTGGAATGAAACATGAAGTTGTTTCATCAAACTCTCAAGGTAAGAGTACATATAGTGATACGGCTATTTCATCAGATGCCACTAGGAATGGGATTGGAGGGAGGGTGACACAAAGTGCTTCAAATCCAACCAACTCATTTGGAAAGGATAATGTAACCTTAGTAACTGCTGATAAGCCTAAAGTCAGACGAAGGCGAAGAAAGAGTCTGAGGTATCTGAACAAATGATCTGTAAGGCAAATTCTTAACCAGTAACCAAGAGCATTAGTTGAATTACTTTGCAAAGAATGCTACACATGTATAAGAGAATCACACCTACATTGCAGTTAGTAATATGATGTTACGGTTAAGATATTTTATTATGTTTTATTGGACTGCTGAGTTTTGTGCAGAAAATACTGCAAGCTGCTTATTTTTATTGTCTTTTCATTAGTTGTAGGATGGCAAAAACTTGGAGGTTAGTCATTTTTTCTAGGATATCTTGAATGGTCCTAAAACTTCATATTTTAGCTCATAGGATGTCATTCTTTGTCATTTTATTGTAAAGGTTTCTATTATCTGGTTGACGAAGTTGTTCATCATTGTTTTGATGGAAGTTCTGTCTTTGCCTTTCGTTTGTAATAATAGGCGAGTGTTGGTGTGGACAGGACATGGAAATTCATTTTACCATTTCTCTGTCAGCATTTAAGTCTTCTAAGAAGGAAACACCAACACATATAGTAAAGACCTATGCCCTAAGGGAGGAATAGTAACTTCTTAGTATAATTTCCTAAACAAACATTTTGTGGATTCCAATGTCAAAATGTAGCCTATGTAATGGTTTATTAGGTGTTCAAATAGGTGATAAATTATTCCAAGACCCTACTTTGTTATATTGATACACCAAAACCCTTCAAAGCAGATGCAGCACCACAAACACTATCATTTCTTTTTCTTGACCACAGACTAGCTTTCCGTGAAGTCATGAAAGTAATAATATCTTCAATAGTTCATTTTGTATTAAGTTGAGCAGTTTCTACTGACAAATTTGCTGCAAACTTATTAAGCCTAGTACTTCGCTATAGAACATATTACAATTTAGACTTAGAATCTCCAACGTACAACAAAGCCTAGGTCTTTGGTAAATTAGAAGGCCAATTACTGCTAGATTTATGGAATGGTTTAAAATTTTCCTCAAACCATAATCTGTATGGTCTTTGAGATAGAATACAAAGTTATTTTATTCTAGAAAAACTTTTGGCCAATCAAAGATGCATTACAGAATATGGCCCTAGATATGACTGTGTTAGCAAAGAAATATTCATCTAGGCAGTTCCAGCTGGTATTGAGGCTTATATGAGTCTACTTGTGTAACATTATGATTGATGCTAGAGCTTCACTTATGCATTGTGAATTGTGGTTATCAACTTCTCCAAGGGTCTAATTTTGTCGATTTTAGAAATAATCAAGAGTGATTATTGATTCATTTGCTAGGTAATTTGAATGTTCTTGGCATGGCTAGTTACCAATGGATGCTAATTTTTATAAGTAAATAAAGCTTTAAGAAGAAGAAAATGTAGGACTTAAATCAAACACAAACATGTTTGCGGGGAAACCTTCTTTGTCTGAAGAGGGAGAAAAGCATAGGTTCAAGCTAATTGAATAATCCACTATGTTCTAGAAAATGATGACAAAGGTGTATGTGTTTATGAGAGAGAGAGAGAGGTAAGTAAGTATTAGAGGGAGATTTAGTGAACAGCAAATTTGTGTTGGAGCTGGTTCTTCCTTTATCATCCTATAAAGATGTGCTGCATTTTTATTAGACGCCATTGAGTCTTGACAAAATACACACTATGGACATAGTACTCCATGCACACACGTCTGTGTATTAAGGGTCTTTGATAATTCAAACAAGCTGGTCTTTTCTGCTAAATTATGGCCAAAAATATGTTCTTCTCAGTGTAGTGGGTAGGATTCCTGATGAAGTCCCTCACGGCCTCACCTATAACTGTGGGCATTATTGCACCCAATGACTTCGCCTAATGGATAACGGCTTTATTTTTCTCTCCCTTTTTTTTCTTACTATTTTATTCTATCTTAAACACGTGGCTTTGGTGGATTGACCCAAAGTTTTACTAATGGCCAACATCATGTACATTTAGCCCCTTGATTGTGGGCAATGTTTTAACGATGTCCAAAGTCACTAGGCATTTCCCTTTCTACCGTGAGATTATTTTTTGTTCCATGACCATGAATTCAACATGCGCAATGGCCATCATGGGACTATAAATTAACTCTTATTTTAAATGTTTCAGCCAAAAAAAAAAAAAAAATGGTAAGGACAAAAAAAATTGTCCCCACAGATCATTTGATGCCTATTAGATCCAAAGTGGATCAAACAATCAGGAGTATATTGTAGTTGCAATCCAACAGAACATCTTTAATCAAACTGCCTAAAATCACTGTCGATTTTGGTCAAACCACCACATATAATACATTGAACTATCTATAACAACACGTTCAGAGAAAAATTGGGCGTGCAGCTAGAACATATATGGTCCCTACTGAAAGCAGGCCCTAAAACAGAAAGCATCGGTTGTTATACCTTTGAAAGAACAAGGCATTTTACTACCATTAGCTGAGATTTGAACTACAGAAAAAAGAGTCAGATCATCATCGTCATCATTATCAGCAAACAATAAGTCAATACCAACAATAATTTTAGATCAACTAGTCCATCTTCTTCATCTTCATTTTTTTCCCTTTTTTTTGTGAGTAGTCATTTCTAACGGGATCAGGCCAAAAATTACAAAAAAAAAATGAAGTAAAATTCTTCAATACGCTCAACGTGTTCATAATGTCCGTAGAATCAGAAGCCAAGACTACACACAATGGTAAGCTGTGAGTAAGTCTGAAAAATCTTCTGACTCGGTATTATAAGCCATGGGAATTATCTATATATAAAAAAGGAGAGTTTAGCTACTTGTGTTTAGCAAAACTACTTAGGAATGACTTAAATGACAGCTCCTATTTATAGTGCTGAAATTACTTTGTTACTCTAAGTGCATGGGTGAGCTAAAAATCTGTGGGGCCTTTTTGGTCCTTTTGTCATCAATTCTAGATGTTTCTCGCCCTTTTTTTTTTACTAATCACACGTTTTTCTTATTCCTGAAATTACTTTGTTATTCCTAAGTGCATGGGTGAGCTAAAAGTTTTTTTTTTTTGGGGGGGAGGGGCGCCTTTTTGGTCTGTTTGTCTATTAATTCAAGATGTTTCCTATCCTTTATTCTCTTGAGCACATGTTTTTCTTTTTCATTTCGCAACGGTCCCTCCCTCTCCTAGTAGTTAGTTCGTTCCATTGGAGTGCCCCTTAACATAAAGGAGGGTTGTTTCTGGAAAGGGAGGCGAGATTAGTTATCAGGTCAGAGAGATGCCATAGATGAGCTAAAATTCTGGAAAGGACGCTTGCTTGCTTACCAAGCCATCTTGGCAAACCCATCCGATGGGTACACGAAAGTGATGAAGTTGCTTTGACTACAAAACCATGCTTGTCTGTTGAAGCCTTATCCTAAATTATAGTCACTCCTTTATCAGAAAAATCTCAACTCCTTTTGGCTCTATGTTATATCATCTAATCTTTGCTGATAAACACAAACACAGGACCCGGTGAGGGATAGAGATAAGAAACAAAAAAGAAAGAAAAAAGGTCGAGCCAACTGATAGAGAAAGAGAAGAAAGAAGGAAAAGAAAAAGGCTGGAGAGAAAAGGTGTGTGATTTGTTTTGTCTTTTTGCTTGCATTTTTTTACTTATCCAAATGCACACCGAATAGACACAATAGATTTTATCTCACAAAGTCAAATATTTCTCATCAGCAAATGCATGTCCTTTTCTACAGCCCGCACGTCAACTAAATGAAAAAATTACCATCTGTCTATATTACATGAACTTACAACTACGCCTTTCTGCAGCTTTTCTCAAATTTTATTTTTCCTGGCTTAGACTGGCGCCCGCCTACCCCGGTTAAAGAACTGCACACTGCACAGAAAAATGAGAGAGCTTAATTAAAAAAAAATCATACTTGGCTATAAGAATGAACGGTATGGAGAGATTAGAACCACTTGGA
Organism: Castanopsis chinensis; assembly: GCA_032878915.1. NCBI lineage: Eukaryota > Viridiplantae > Streptophyta > Magnoliopsida > Fagales > Fagaceae > Castanopsis > Castanopsis chinensis. Next base: position 45,068,006 of record JAVQMG010000132.1, read on the forward strand.
AATAAAAGAAATGCTCTTCATTGAACTAGCACTATTTCCTCTATGGATGTTAAATGCAGCAATTCTCTAAGTATTTTCCATCATTTTGGATGGTCCTATGGGCTTTTCGGGGGAGGAGGGAAGATTCAATATTCTGTGCAGTCAGTGCCCACAAGTATGTATTATCATAGATCAACAGTTAGACGTTGCCAATACTTTCTTTTCTCTTATATGAAGTAAATGAAAATTTAGGAGGATCACTAAATTTTCATATTAATCTATAGAGCATTGTTCCACAAGCAAAGTCTAAATGTTAATCTATAAAGCACCACACCACAAAGAGGACTAATTTTTACTTTCTTTTGTCTGAATGAATACTAAAGTCTAGCAAACATTCAGTTCAGAAAATAAAATACTATAGCTTAAATTTGAAACAAAAATACTAATAACAAAACATTTGAGTTCTAAAATAAACATACTGACCTGATATATGGTTGTTGGAACAACCTACCGAGAATAGGTATGCTTTGCAGAAAAACTGCCGTTGTTGGCCAGAAGCCGCTGTAAAGCATATTGGACAATCAACTTAAAAAAGTATAATGGCATAGATTACCGTGAAAGACATGAAAGTAAAAATCATACGGACCTGAAGAGTACAATATGAACCTGTATGCCTCCAAAATCATGCCCAAAGTTGGCCATCCAATGACAACAAGGAAGAAGCCAACTCCAAACGAAATTGTTCCCTGTACAATCAGAAGGGGAAAAAAAAAAAAGAACTGGTGAAAAGACAGGAAGCCATGTCTTTTCATGTTAAAATGTGTGTGTGTTCATGAAGATTAAACCTTAAAATTAAACCTTAATTTTGTGTGTGTGAGAGAGAGAGAGAGATACTAAAAAGATTAAACCTTAAAATTTTGACGTTTCATGAAGAACTGCATGGTAGACTTCACTACAGTGGTTAGAATCACCCCTGAGAAGAAAAGTATCTCATTAAGTACACACAGAAGTAAGACAGTGGCTTTTTTTTTGGTAGCAAGGCAGGGTTAAATAAGAATCATGTCAACAAGAAGCAAAAGATATAAATGAATTATAAAAGAAAATAAAAATAGAAGGAACCTGAGCAAACAAATGCTAAGATTGAGGCGCACTTACATTTCCAATGGCAAGCAACCCCTTGTCAAAGAAGAAGATAATACCCAGGAATGAGAAAAATATGCCAAATCCTCTCAATCCTAGTCCAATCTGAGTTTAATTTCACAATTGCAAGTATAAGGGGCATACAAATTCAAAATACATTGAAAAGGAAAATACCAGGTACTACTACAATGTTTAGTCTTTAGAACACATATACAAGATAAGCTAATTCATATAGAAGCCCTACATTGACATCTAAATAGACCAAAAATGAAGCAGCTATAATTGCACTTAAAATTATTCAAGTTTCAGGGATACATTCATGTATATTACATGTCTCAGAGAGAAGCTCACAAACCTAAGCAATCTTTTTAGCCCCCAAACAACAGGTCCAGCAATACAAGAAAGGCAGATGGCTTGATCGCCTTATCCAAAGTCAAGTCACTTAAATCCTACTACAGTCCACAGAATCATCATTCTAGTTTTGGTAGGGCCTCTAACCAGAACTACATAAAACTTAAAACTGACTCATATATAACTTATGAAACCATTTGAGTGTACCGGAAATGATTGTAAACAAATCTGCATATGAAGGCCTAAACTCCCCATAGTGATTGCACACTTATGACTTAAATGTAAGTTCTGCCACCTTCAAGAAAGGCCTAAAGAGAAACACCTGAAAGGAGGTTTGTCAAAGCTGTAGCTACTGCTTAAAGGAAATGAACCATCAGCCCATCGCTCAAATAGCATTTCCTCTTCTCACAAGTACGGGTGGAGGGTAAGGTTGTCAGTTCAAGTAAGGTTTGCAACTTATGCATTAAAAATAAAAACAATAATAGTACTTCCTTCTCCAATTATTATGGGATGGGTATGTCACCTTTTGGCATTTGACATTGCTATTTGGAAGGTTATGCCACATTGCTTAATGTGGCGTCTTTTGGCAGGGAAGGAATTCTAGAAGTTTTGCAAGATGTGAACAAACTACTCTCGAGCTTAAGTCATTTTTCTTTCATTCTTTGTTTGATTAGTGTTACAATCTATTTTTTCTGCGTTAGATCGTATTGAGCATTGTAATTTGAGAGAGTATTGTAATTTGAAAATTTGTGTACATAGAACGTACAAAATTGTGTGAGGTGAATATATAGAATTTTGTATGCTGCATATACATAATTGTGTACATTCCTTAAAAATTTGTGTATATTGAATATACAAAATTGTGTACAGTCGTAAAAATTGTGTACATTAAATGTACATAATTTTGTACATTTTTAAAAATTGGGTTGAATGTATAGAATTTTGTACACTTTATAAACTGAGTATGTTGAATATACAGAATTGCATACATTCTTCAAGATTGTGTACGCTAATTGTATAGTATTGCACATATTCTTTAAAATTGAGTACCCTAAATGTACAGAATTGTGCAAATTGCTACCAACTAGCAACTCGTTATTGGATTGAATTTGGGTGCTTTTCAGATTGTTCACCCTCACAAACATTATCATATTTAGTGCATAAACAATCTCATATGAACCATACCTCAACCACTTCAATAATATACTTATCTGCATTTTTTACATTCTGCCCGCTGGAGTTGGTAATTTCTGCAGTAAAGCAGCCGTCATCATCCACTTCTACAATTATGTTCTTTCCCTACAAAAGAACAAAACAAAGAAAAACTTGAAGTAACTTTGTGCCAGGATAGGAAAGTAATGCATGTATGCACAAATTTCTTGGGGGACTTGAACATCAATAAAACCTTCCAAAAAGCATTTGTATAAAACAGTGCAAATCTTAAGAGCACCAGACCAAATTGACAAGAGTAAGAATAAACAAAATCTTAGTTAGAAGGTATTTGGGGGAAATGGAAGCATTTTAAATATGCACTTAAACAACATAAGTGAGAGTATTACAATAGAAGTGCCTAGATGATGGCAGACTCCCATGATGTAGAGACTAGGATTTGCAGCCTATCCATGCTAATGAAATCTAAGAACCAGTAATGAATTGTCTGGTAAAACAACTCAACATGCTATAAACTATTGGCAAAGATCTAACATGGAACAGACCTAAAAGAACACAAGAAAATTGATTAGTATTAATACTAATCAATCAGTAGATTATTGAATTGAGCATAGTAATAAATCACTTTAATAATTTCCAGAAAGTTTTTTTTTTTTTGATGGTTATGCACTTAGTAGGTCTTGAGCCCACGACATCACTGTCCACCTTACTCTTAGAAGGGAAGGAGGTTCCATTTGAATTATAACTCATCAACCATGATAATTTCTCTCTCACTCTCTCTCTCTCTCTCTCTCTCTCTCTCTCACACACACACACACAGTTCACACACAATAGAGATCTCTCCAGCTGCAACTAATCCATTTGTCCTCATAAATTCCGACATCCTCAAAATGATCTTTTAGAAGTAATTGCCTTTCATTAGGAGTAAAAAAGAGGTGCTATCCCGTTACATGGGATGTATACAAAGAAAGAGCCACACCAAAAAAAAAAAACTGAAACAAAGAAATCGACATCTAAAATATGAATCTTCTAAAAGATCCATAAATCTAAGCACGGAGAAATGAACAGAATTTGAATTCCACTCACATAAAGGGCCCGTTTGGTAGATGTGTTTAAAAACTGAAAATTGTTGTTTGAAAATATTTGTGAAAATACGTGTGGGTGAAAAAGTGTGTGGGAATGCGTGAAATGCTGTTTAAAAACTGAAAATTGTTGTTTGAAATAGGTTGCCAAACACCCCCAAAGTCTTGAGGAAATCAAAGATAATGTGGCACAAGTGATTGCCTTCCCTCAAACGTACAAATATTCCACTCACTCCAAAGACACAACATGAGGCATAAAGAACCTGCCTTCCAAGTTTTCCCATAGTTGATTTTGCCAAAACTTCCCTTCAAAGAATCCAACAAAGCAGCCACAATTACACATTGCACAACCAACTCTGAATAGGCAAAACAGTATTTCCCAGTTCCTACAACTCCAAAGCTGCAGAATAGAGTAAGAGAAGGTGGTCTGTGGATTCACACAATATGATGTGCTTTACACCAAACACACAAGAAGGATAAAAAAGAAAACCACAATATATGGAAATCCTCACATAACTAACCAAATCTAAAGTGGAGGCGTAGGATGGGAAGAGAGAGGGAACTGACAATGTAGAGGGATAAATTGAAAAATGCAAATGTTTTAACAAAATAATATACAAAATAGAATTATGACTACACAGAACATACAAATAAGCAACTTAACTGATTTACAAATTTCTGAACCTCAAATTTGTGTCAATAAGCACATCTAATATATTTTACTAAAAAGGCATTCCCAAAAACAGCAGTAATCATCTGGAAGTAATCTGGTAATAGATAGTAATTATGAACAAAGAATGAGTAATGGCAGTGCTCTTTTCGTTCCCACCAAATCTCTAGTTTTACCACTTGTGGTCTTCAGATTGGATTTTTTTGGTCATCAGGAAGGGCTGACATGCAGGATTCAGCAACCACATATGCTTTTCTAAAGTACTTTTTGCGAACCCGGTATTCTTTTCCATCTCAAACTAGATACTAAAATAAAATATAAAAGAACACTCCCACATAATGTAGGCTAAGTTACTCATAAAAAAAAATGTAGGCTAAGTGAAAAATTAAAGACAAGAAACAGAAACAATTTTGCAACAACAATGTTAATTACAGCCAAAAAGAAGACAGGAAAATATGTGCCAATAAAAGGGCTATGGAAATATTTACATCAATTAAATATAATCAGTAAAAAAATTTCACGAAAATCTATTTATAATAGTTACAAAAATATCAGAACTATCAATTAACCTGGTAAGTACCGTATAGTTTTGGTAAACTATGCAGATACATACCTTGCTACTATAACAATACGTACTGCACATGCAGATACATAAGGTTGAGGCATCAAAGCTTCTGCCTCCAATGACCCAAATTCCATTGGAAAAGCTGCAAATTAAAGGTAAAGAAAAGAAGTTTCAAACAGCCACCCTTCATTCCCACGAGTATAAAATACTGAAAATTATTTTATTTTATTTTTCTGATAAGTGTAAAAAATGGAGAATCATTGAAATACAAGAGTCTGTTTTGAAATCCAACAACAACCAACATAATCATTTGATGTAAAGGCTGAATTTGGAAATTTTATATCATAATACTCAGTCTAGGTGTGTTAATAGTCTACCACAGAAGCCAACATACGCGTTGACAAATCATATTGAACTGCCATTATTTGCCTCGATACAAAGGGCAAGATTACTAGGAAGGGACCATGGAGTTGTTTTCCAATCCATGGAAGCTGCCTTACGTGGATCACTGATTATTGGAAAAGTCACACCATTATTTCAGGGGCAGGGACATCCCGTGTCACTCCAGGAAAGTTAGCCATCATTGAAATGTTATGAAATTAAGGCTCTAGAATTAATATTAAAAAATTATCATAAAAATCACTTTAAACAAAAATGATAGTTCAGCCAAAACACTAGAGTGGCCTGAACCTAGTTCACCAATCATGGATAAATGATTAATACCTCAAACCAAGAAAAACTAGATAACAGCACTGGATGATAATAGTTCAGCAACCCAACACCTACATATGAATGGCAAACAGAAGTTTCAGACAACAAACCCTATATTTCTTACCATCTTCAAAATTAGACAGGTCTGGCGTCTTGCAAGTTGCAACCAGTGCAGTATGGCATGACCTGCGAACACAAAAACAAATTAATTTGAACCCACTATCAAAATAAAAAACCAACCTATCTTCAAATACCAAATTAATTACAATCTTATAAAAAATCAACTCAAAATATCATTTCTAGACCCTAGAAAATGTAATAAGCATGAAAAATTATATCTTTTATTCGTTAGTGAGCACAGTGTACACAGCTGATGGGTCTTGAATCCAAAGTTGTGACCTTCACCTTGTTCATACAAGGGAAGAAATGCCACCTAAACTAGATTTCATTGGGGTATGAGACAAAATAGGATATTATGACCTTCAAGTATCATGAACTCCCAACATAAATCCCTACCTAATAATCTTAGATGCATTTGAGTTGAATACATAGTTCACTCAAAATGAAAATGAGTAAAACAACAAAACCAAAAATCTTTTGACTTCTTCCTTGTGCTAAAACTTTCCGGCAGCCATTAAAATGAACCATCAGCAACAGAGTGAAACCATCATATCACATTAAAAGGAACTCAGTATGAAATTCAAGATCAAAATCATAAAATGATTCATTAACCAACGAAGGACACGTATCAATTCAATAGGAAGTCAATTCTCAAATTAGAATATCAAGAAGCATATGCTTAACAGCTTCATTACCCAATTCACTGAAAAAAGAACAGATAAAAATAACAAACAAGTTTCATTAACCAATTCATAAATATACAGACCTTGAAACCCTTATAAACAAGGCCCTTCTCAAAGGCTTGGCAAAGACCCACCACACACTCTCCATGAAGATCAAGTCCATGGGCCTGTACCCATCCTTGTAGCCAATCCACTGCCCCATCCTTTGCACTATCTTCTCCCACTCCTCCACATACCTATCAATCCTATGATCCATTAATACGAATTAGAATATGTTCATAATTCAAATCAAAGAAATGCTGATTTAACACCAAAATAATATAACGTATAGACCTGGTGAGAATGACCTGCACTCCTCATGCGAATTGCCAAAACCAACAAGAAGCGCATCAAACTGTATTACCATTAGCCTGCATTGTGATAACCCCATCTCTTTCTTGGCACTTATATACTATTTTTTGTTACTTCATCAATTTATATTCTTTTACTAATATCTTTGATACCACAGTCAAATACAGATGGAAATAGGATTACTACGATTGAAGTAGAAACGGAACACAAGTTAAACAAGGATATCAGTTGAAGTACAAGCATAACCAAGTTAAACAACGTTATAATTGAAGGAGATTACTAATATCTTTAGGCTGCATCTCCCAGCTACCCTGCTTAGGGCTAAGGACACTATCATATTTAGAAACTACCTCTACTAGTATATAAATGAACAATGAAAATAAAAAACACTTAAAAACAGTAAACCTTGAAGAACCAGAAACGCAAAATTCCTTATATTTACTAATTCATTACTATACAACTTCTGAAACCAAAAAATATTAATCAATTACAATGAAAAAATGATTTACAAATGCAAACAAAATGTTTGCAATGTCTCAATTTGCACGAACAGTAAAAGTGACAGGAGGTTGGCAACCCATGATTGCCACAGGATGGATCTGTCTGTAACATGTTTGCTTCACTGCAGCAGGGATGTCCTCTTCTTCCTTTTCAGATGATGAAGAAGGAACAGGTATAAAACTCGGCAAAGCTGAAGGACATCGTTGTGATTGAGGCTTTACTTCAAGACTCTTCTCATCTGAAACTTTAGCCTTTTCTTGAATGTATACTTCATCACCCTCATCTGATTCCAGTAAAAAGATGTGACTCAATAGCTCTGTAGCCGTCAACCTCTTCACAGGATGCCTCACAAAGCAGCAACTCAAGAAGTTCTGGGCTGCTTTTGAGATATGGGGTGGAATCGTCGGTGACTCAGTAGCTATCAGAGACATAAGTTCGGATTTAGGGGTAGAAGCCCACGGTGGTTTTCCGGTCAACATCATCAGCACACTACACCCAAGTGCCCAAATATCTGAAGGCGCTTCCTGAATTCCATACCTCACCATCTCAGGAGAAAAGAATATATGTGTGCCTCTGACACCACTACCATCTCTCACATTCTGCCTCTTTGCCAACCCAAAGTCCGCAACTTTAGCAACATAACCATCCCCATTAGGTACTAACAGGACATTGTGAGGCTTGATATCACAATGTACAAATCCACGGTCATGAACTTGCTTCAATCCAATCAAAATAGACCGCGTACAATTCCTGACTAGGACCTCAGGCATTCCAGTACCAGAACCATATTTCTTGATGAAATCTGCCAAGCTTCCTGAAGCAAGCTCAAGAAAAACGTTGTGGAAGATGTCACCAGAGCTAGTGGTTGTGATGTCTGATCCAAAGTATTGAACCACATTTGGACAACCTTTTAAAGCCTGAAGAAACCGTTGTTCAATTGAGAGTGAAGATGGCCCAGAAGTAGTGTTTTCCGATTTCACAGCCATGATTGGAGGAAATCCCAAACAGGGTTTCTTCAATTTGGCAACGAAAACAGAACCAAACCCTCCACGGCCAAGCAATTGGCCTCTGCTCCAAGACGGTGCTCTGTAACCCAGAGAAACCTCATCACCGGCAATGTAGTCCTCTCTGCTTCGCTTCATTCCACCCATCATACAACGAGAAGACTGAATTTCGATTGATTGGTAAAAATTTGTATCAGGCAATGGGTTTGAAGAGAAACAAAGAGTGGGGTATACGAAACAGTAACTTTGCCCAAAGTGGAATAAGCAGTGTTTTCAAGAAGTGGGTTTGAAGAGAAGAGAAGAGAAGAGAAACAGAGTAGTGTGTTCTTGTTTCAGAACGGTCGAATAATTTTGATGCTTATTTTCGACGCTGACTATATATATACGTCGGTTTAAGGGTTGGAGGTAACGGTCGGATAATTTCAAACTCGAACAACAAAAGTTTACGAATTCGTTCCGGAAAACCTTTATTTTGATGTTTAAATTTTTATTAGCTAATAAGAAGTCGGTGGTGGGATAAAAAGACTATGAATATCTTTAAGAAAAAAAAAAGCTTCTAATTTCAAAAATAAATAAATAAATGTAGGTACTTTTAAAATTTTTGTATTTATTTTTTACATTAATTAATTGATTAATTAATTATAATATCATGAATCTCTTTTTTTTTTTTTAATATTTTTTTAATCTAGTGTGTGAGTCAGGTTATTAGTCACTAATTGAACTAGTTGTCATTGATGAAATTGTAACGCAAATAAATATTTTTAAAAAATTGGTAATTTTACAATTTTCATATTTAATTTTACTTTAATTAATTATAAAATTAAATCTCTTACTTTTCTTTTTCGGTTCTTTAAAAAACATTAAAAGTAATTTTGAAAACCTATTTGCTAACCCGTTAAGAGTAGGGGTAGCAAAATCAACCCAAACTCATTTGACCACCCAAATTCACCCACTTACGTGAGACTCAAACTCACCCAATTATTAATTGAGTTAAATGAGTATTAACCCAATTAAATTCAATTAATATTAATGTTTATTAAGTTCTAAATTTCTAATTGAATACCCAATTAGACCCAATTATGATCCAAGTATCATTTCTACAAACCACTCCACTCTAAAATATTACAAAACCACTTAAAATTACCAAAATATTCCCTAAATCCAAAATACCCTTGAAACCCAAAAAATGACCAAAATATCTCCAAAAACCAAAAAATGATCAAAATACCCCAACACTCAAAAAATGACCAAAATAACTAAAATACCCCCAAAACTTGAAAATTACTAAAATACGTCCAAAACCCAAAAAATAACCAAAATACCTCTATAACCCAAAAAAAAAGACCAAAAAACCCCCCCCCCAAAACCTAAAAATTACCAAAATACCCCTACAAACCCAAAAATGACTAAAATATCCCCCAAAACCTAAAAATGACCAAAATACCTCCCAAAACCAAAAAATTACCAAAATACCCCTAAAACCCAAAAAAATGACCAAAATACCCCCCAAAACCCAAAAAAAGACCATAATACACCCCCCCCCCCCAGAAACCTAAAAATTATCCAAATTACCCCCGAGAAACCTAAAAAATGACCAAAATACCCCTAAAACACAAAAATGATCACAATACTCCCGAAACCTAAAAATGAACAAAATCCCTCCAAAACCCAAAAATGACCAAAATTCCTTTGAAACTTAAAAATGACTAAAATACCCCTAAAACCCAAAAAATGACCAAAATATCCCTAAAACCTAAAAATGACCAAAATATCCTCAAAACTTAAAAATGAACAAAATACCTCTCAAAATCCAAAAAATGACCAAAATTCCTTTAAAACCTAAAAATTACCAAAAATACCCCCCCAGAAACCCAAAAAAAAATGACCAAAATACCCCCCCCCAAATCCTAAAATTTACCAAAATACCCCCCCCCAAAATCCAAAAAAATTACCAACATACCTCTCAAACCCAAAAATAACCAAAATACCCATGAAACCTAAAAATTACCAAAACACCCCTCAAAACCTAAAAAATGACCAAAATTCCCCAAAACCTAAAAAAATGACCAAAATTCCTTTAAAAAAAAAATGACAAAATACCCCCAAAACCCAAAAAAATAACTAAAATACCCTCGAAACCAAAAAATTACCAAAATACTCCAAAACCTAAAAATTACCAAAATATCCCTAAAACTTAAAAATGACCAAAATACCCCTAAATCCTTAAAATGACCAAAATACTCCCAAAATCTAAAAAAAAAAAAAAACCAAAAATATCCCCAAAATTCCTAAAAAATGGCCAAAAAATGACCAAAATGCCCCTCTAAACTCAAAAAATAACTAAAATGCCCCAAAACCAAACAATTACCAAAAACCCCCCAAAACCTAAAAAATGACCAAAATACCCCCAAAACCCAAAAAATGACAAAAATCCCCCCTAAACCTAAAAAAATGATCAAAATACCCTCAATATTATAAAATGACGAAAATACCCATACACCTCTAAAATGGCCATAAACAACCTGAAACCTCTAAAATTACCAAAAATATCCTGAAACCTCTAAAACGACCAAAATTGCTCTAAACCTATAAAACGACCAAATACCCCATTTTTAGGGTATTTTGTGGTATTTCGATCATTTTTTTAGGTTTAGGAGGTATTTTTGTCAATTTTTAGGTTGAAAACCTAAAAATGACCAAAGGGGGTAATTTGGAACCTAGGTTATTTTGTCCAATTTTTAGCTTCAGGGTTCTTTTAAAAGGTGACCAAAATATGGTCAAAACCCAAAAATTTGACAATTTTTAGCCTTTGGGGGTATTTTGTTAATTTTTAAGTTTCGAGGGTGTTTCGATCATTTTTTAGGTTTAGGGGGTATTTTGGCCATTTTTTGGTTTCTAGGTTATTTTGGTCAATTTTTAGGCTTCGAAGTTATTTTGGCCATTTTTTAGATTTCAGGGGTATTTTGATTATTTTTATGTTTTGAGGTTATTTTGGTAAACCCAAACTTCGGGGTTAAATTTTTTAGGCCAAAGGTATTTTGGTAACAACCTGAATTTTTGGGTTTCAAAGGTATTTTACCATTTTAAATTTCAGGGCTATTTTGGTCTTTTTTGAAAACGGGGGATTTTGCATTTTTAAACCTGGGATATAAAACGAGTTTCAGGGGTATTTTGGTCATTTTTTGAGTTTTTGGGTTATTTTGGTCATTTTTTTACTTTCAGGGTGTTTTGGTAATTTTTCAGTTTTGAGGGTATTTTGGTCATTTTTTAGGTTTCAGGGGTATTTTGGTTATTTTTGGGTTTTGGGATATTTTGGTCATTTTGTAGGTTTCAAGGTTATTTTGGTAATTTTAAGGTTTTGGAGTATTGTTGTCATTTTTAAAGATTTTAAAGTACTTTGGTCATTTTCACCTTATGGGCATTTTGATAATTGGGTAATTGGGTGGGTTGAAGTTTACCCGTAATAATTGGGTTGTGTTGGGTTTGGGTTAAAAACAATTAGTTAAATGGGCTTTAATGGCTAAATGAGTTTTATATACCCAATCCAATAATGTCCACCCTGAACTCAACCATTTGAATCGGTTTGAGTTTCAGGTTGTGTTGGCGTTTGTTTGAGTTTTGGTGTTGAATCGGTGAGTTTTGGTGTTGAGTCAGTTGAGTTCGATGTTGACTCGATTTGAGTTTTGGTGTTGAATTGGTCTAAGCTCAGTGTTGAATCGGTTTGAATTTCAATGTTGAATCGGTGAGTTGCTTGCCTGTTTGGATGTGGGTTTTTTCTGGGTTTGGTGAGTGGTGGTGGGTTGCTCGGTGTGGGTTTGGTGAGTGGTGGTGGTGAGCGGTGGAGGGTTTTTTTGGATTTGTTGTTTGTGGTGGATGGTGATGGTATCATGGTAAGTTTTTTTTTTTTTTGTGGTGGTGAGTGTAGTGGTGGTGGGTTGCTCGGTGTGGGTTTGGTGAGTGGTGGTGGTGAGCGGTGGAGGGCTTTTTTCTGGGATTTGTTGTTTGTGGTGGATGGTGATGGTATCATGGTAAGTTTTTTTTTTTTTTTTTTTGTGGTGGTGAGTGTAGTGGTGGTGGTAGCAAGTCTAATTTGGGTTTTGTATTTTTTTTTTAATTTGGGTTTGTGGGTATGGATATTTGATCGATGGTTTGGAGTTTGTGGCTGTGCGATTGGTGATTGATCGTGGTTTGGGTTTTTGGTTGATTTTGTAGATTTGGTGGATGGCAAGTAGCAATGGGGGTAGAATAGAGAGATGGGAGGGAAGAGAGAAAAATAGATTTGTTTATATTATTTAATTGCGTAATTTGTATTATTTTATTGAGTTGTATAAAAAAATAGAATCTGGGATGTTAAGTGAGTTATAAAATGAAATGGTAAAATAGATAAAATAGGTTTTTTGCATTCCCGAATGCTAATGCTCTAATTGTGAGTGTTACTTAACCTTGAGCTTTGGACTTTTTTATCCTAACAACAAATAATCATCGTCCCTCCTAATCCTATTGTCACCCTCCTATATACCATTGGTATTTCTTGTTGCAAAAATCTCACTCACATAATTAAAAATTATATTGATAGATTTTAAGCTAATGGACCAGCTTAAGTGGATGGAGTATAGAGGCCTTGGAAAGATCAAGCTTTAGACTTAGATCGCGTATCTCCAAGACAATATTTTGAATTGAACCTAAGATTGTGTCTTTAACATGAATCTTGTTGGTTCCCAAAAAAAACAAGTGTAACGACTAATTAATGTTTGTTTGGAAAAAAAAAATAGCTTTTAACTTTTAACTTTTGTCTCTATTTTATAATACAAAATTTAACAAAATTAGCATCTTCTTCTTTTTTTAACTTTTTGTAACACATTTTAAAAAAAGCTATATAAAATAAAATTAAAAAGTCTATCTTTGTATCATATTTAGCAAATAAGCGCCGAAACTTCGAGATACCTAAATGGACCATAACTCAAAACTACAAAAAATGAATTCTCGCAACTTAGCTTTTTAGATTTTTTTTTTTTTTTTTTCTTTTAGAATAAGCTTTTTGGCTAATTTGATTATATGCAACCATTTAAAATCTCACTTTTCTAATTACAACATTATTTTAACTAGCTTTTAGCAAAATACTATACCCTTGTAGAATATAAATTGACTTCTAGCTTGGGAAGTACATAAACTTCTTAATCAAGAATGAATTGTCCAGCCAAGTGCTCTGTAATTCAACTAATTGGTACTTTTCGTATTTCCAACCAAGGTTCAAATCTCCACCCCCAACTATCAAATGATTAAAATAAAATAAAAAGAATTGTCCAACTTTTTAACTGGATATGAATATAGAGGTTTATTAAACATATCAAGTTACAAAATACTAATTGGTGGGATCAAAACTATGAGGGATAAAAGTAAACATTGACTCTAAGGTTGGGAGCACTTATCTTATGCATTCATCAGTTGCAAGCAGATGCCACATGCCTATGGACCGCACGAGAGACATCTGTTGCAAAAAGGGTTTTCACAAGATACCACCTGCAATATTGGAGAGGATACTAGTTCATTTCAACCTTAGGGTTTGATGGTAGTTTAATAACAACTTTCATCCACATTTATCGATGGCATTCAGGATAAGCTGAGTTGCTGTAATTTTTCCTAAACGATATAAATTCCGCAAATTTATATGAATGGTATGAGAAATACCTAGAGTGGCCATACCACAAAGACATCTTGGTGCATGATAATTGTTACCAGGAAGATTATGCTCTTGCTAATTAAAAACGAGAAAAAATAACTAAAGTGATTTGAGACTGTAAACTACAGAGTTGTTCATGGTATTAGAATACGATAATTGATCACCTATCCTCCCCAACCCCATCCAAAAAAGAAAAATGCAGGCAAAATATATATATTGCAGAAAACAATGACATATGAACTGAGCAGATATACATTATATACACATGAAAGAATTTATTCAAAAGAATTTAAAATTCAATGTGTTGCTACAAACATACTTTTCGTGTATACTGGCTTTCCTGTCCATTGCCAATACCTTCTTGAGAGGGCACCTACAAAGCTGAAGGTGAAAAAGATCAGAAATGTACACACAAGCACACAAGAAGAAAAAGAAGCTGCATATGGAAACTCTAAGAAGCTGCTTTTAAAAAACTTTAGAACTGCTGACTTTCCAAACTGGCAAAAGAAGAGTGATGACACTGCTGCTGAAGATATTAGTCAGTCATTCCCGAAAACGCTTACCCTAATCTCCTAAGTATGCATTAAAATGCATTTTGTGCATTCATAGAATTTGGATTCGTATTTAAAACAAGTTTTGAAGATGAGTTCCATTTTCATTTCTGCCACCAGAGCGCCAAAAGTGTGGCAAATATCAAGTCATAATATTTACAGAATTCTGAATGGAGGGTAGCATCTCTCTCTCCCCCTCCCTCCCCAGCTCCCTTTTCCCTATCAATTTCATTGGTTCTATCTTATTTGTGTTGCTCCTGCCTCTATTTTTACCACAAGACATTGTATTTTTTGTCAAAGTAATTTTTGTTATACCAATAAAATACATGTTCCCCATAAGTTAGAATTTGCTATTTGTTGAGGGAGAAATATAAGGATGTACCAAACCAAGAGCTTCTGTTGCACTTTTATGACTCTCTTCATCACAAACCCCGACAAGCATATTTAACAGAAATAACATTTGTTCCACTTTCAAATGTTTCTCCAAGCCTCAAGCTACCACTCCATCTCAGGCTGCAGAAACACATTCAATATGAATGACACAAAAACCTAGAGGTGATTCCCCACAAAATCACTGCATGCACAAATTAAATGAATCCTAAAGCGGTTATACCAAGACAACTATGAATTATTTTTATCTAGACTGCATTGTTATATATGGATTGGTCATAAGTCATTAACCTATATACTTATCATTCATAAGCACACAAATTTGATTTTAGACAAATGGCCTGGAGTCCATATAAAGCAAATGGTTAAGAAAACACTCACAAACATTCCCAAAAGAAAAAATCAGCCTTTGAAAAGTGCAGCCATGATGCACAGCACACTGCTCTGTATTTGATTTGCCAACAGTATGGCACAGCAAGTTCAAGGACCACCATATAGACCAATAACGATAGGCAAAATAGACCATTCAAGAAGCTGTCCTTCTCCCATCAAAAAAAAAGAAGAAAAAAGTGTCCTTACAACCAATATTTCTACACCTATTCTTACTAAGTGTCTACACTATAATAAGATCCTTCAGGTTCAGTTCAACAAATTAAATCCCAACAAATCAAAGTTGCTTCTACAGCTTCCAACTCTGGGAAAGCTTAAGAATGGGCTTGTTTAGAACCATATCAAGTTACATAACTGTGGACAGAAGCGAGTACAAGATACTGCAACTTGAACCAACTAGTTAATATGATCTAATCAGGTGCATAGAGGACCTGCCACAGAACTATTATAAAGGCTGCTACCACATAGGCCAGGTAAGCAGCCACAAACGAAGATATATAAGTGAAAACTGAGCAGAAATTGAGCATGTTTTTGTTCCTAACTATCAATGAAGTCAGAGACACTTTCAACTCTGAAAATACAAGAAGAAGAATGCTTTCAAATATATCATCATGATAAATTCCACAAAAATATTTCAAAAAGAAACAATTATAGAGTGAAATTTCTAAAAGTCATATAGTAAATATAGGAAAACCAAATCACATGCTGAAGACTCCTCGGGAGGAAATATCTGAAATATCTGCACCACAAGGCATATCTTTGACAGTTCAAATTTTGCTTCAGCATGTTTACCTTGAATTTCCAAAGCCTGTGGTGAAATGGATATCATATAAAACATTAATTTAACTAAGTAATAAAAGGACTACAATTTT
Source organism: Castanopsis chinensis (assembly GCA_032878915.1). Classification (NCBI taxonomy): domain Eukaryota; kingdom Viridiplantae; phylum Streptophyta; class Magnoliopsida; order Fagales; family Fagaceae; genus Castanopsis; species Castanopsis chinensis. The sequence goes on from JAVQMG010000132.1 coordinate 45,084,216, forward strand.
TTTTATTTGTTATTATTTATTATAATAAAGACAAAAGGAAAGCACAATTATTTACATAGGAACGGCACTAAAGGACAAGAATATTGAGGTTAAAAAATATAGGAATTATAGTGAGGCTACCACAAATACTTTAAAATTGACAGGGAGTATTGAAATTTACGTTTCCAATGAGAAATAGCTTCTTAAAAAAAAATCAAATAACGATAATTCATAAATGACAGGATATTAATCATTGTGCTTCAGTCCCATAATTTTTAAAATCAGTCTTTTGTACCCCAAGCTTTTAGAAACAATATGATCACCATATGGAAGAATTTAATAAGCCATTGCAATCATATAGAAAAATTCAAATAAAATATAGAGATCGACCACATGATTTGCCTTCTACCTCTTTTCACTCTGTCAACTTATATTAAATTACTCTTTCTCATATGCATTAATCAATCTCCCCGCACATGAACAAACCATCAATATGACATCTGTTCCTTTGTCCATATGACTGAATTCGTTATCATATTTTTCCTATTATTCTTAAACAACCATGTCAACATTCTCATCCCAGCTTAGTTCAAGTGAATGTAACTTTTTAAGAAAGAGTGAATTAATTAAAGACAAAAGAACGAAAAAAGGTAAAGGAAGACCCCATATAATAATAGTAATAAAAAAAGACATGTCAATTAAAGAAGTGACAAAGAGTATAACTTAAAATAAAATAGAATGGAGAAAAAGAATACACGCGGCCAACCCTAACTAATCTAGTGAGGATCCACAGCCAACCCAAAATTTGGGACTAAGGTATTGCTGTTGTTGTACCAGAGATCATAACAGGCCATGAAATGATCTTATACACATTTAGAAAACAGTTTTTTGCATGTTTTCAGTTTCTTCACAAATTGAATTTTAAAAACAATTTTTGTTTTATATCCATTTTGGGTTGCCAAACAAGTTTTTTAATCATGTTTAAATAGGAATGATCCTTTCACATGCATGGAGGTTCATTTCATTCCAAATATCTTTAAATTTATAATATTTAATTTAAATCAGTAAAACTTTATAGATATGCTAGTTACATAATACCTTCAATACATTTCTCCACTTCCCCACCAGCTTTTATTCTCTTACCATAGATAAAGCTGAATCATAAAAATGAGCTGAAAAATTACCCATGCCTGTAAAAACCGTGAATGAGTTATTGCAGCAGCAGCTGCTGACACAATTATTGCAGCACGAATGTTTTCAAGTCCAATGTTTTCAGCAAGCCCAGCAATAAATTTCCGAGAATCTTCACCATCAATCTGAACAGAAGTACAATGACTCGGGGCCCTGCAATATTCCTGAACAAGTTACAACACCAGGAGAAAACATGTGCAGATAAATACTGGAAGTAGCATATATTTAAATTGTTTTATTTATGCAGGTCTAAACACACAACTGCTGCAAACATTTAAAACAAAGTCAACAGAAGCACGATAGAAGGAATCATGTGTATTTTTTGTGTCAAAGGAGACCCATACTCCAGATGTCCTGCATATTTGACATAACTGCTCACCCGCAAAGAAGAGTCCAATGCATTATGGAAATATCAGTTACTAAAAATAAAAAATTTTAATTACATGTTACAATAGTAGCAAAAAAGGTTACCCCATTAATGAAGTGAATTTTATTACGTAGCAATTCATCTAGTACACTTCCTGTGTACCTGATGTTTCCAATTCAATAAAACTTATTGCTTTTTTTTTTTTTTTTGGATAATTCAATAGTTGGGAATGAGGGGACTAGAACCCTTCAATAAAACTTATTACTTGTATAAAAATAATTTAAAAAACATGAATTTAGATAATATATATAAAGGTTGAATCAGAGATATAAAATGCATCCAATATATTCATTAATTATCTTGTATACGCACATTAGTTTTATTAAGAATACCTAATATTCACAAAGAAAACATGCATTCTACCACATCACTAAATTCGTCAAAAATTACAAAATCAACATGCAGCATCAGCTTTGCAAATGATACAACCTTTTCTTGATCCTCATAAAGCACCATGGTATCCAATTATTTCCACTTCATCAATACTCAGACATGTAATTGCATTTATTTATTTAGGTATTCACTGTCCATACATCCATACATCTTTATCTCACATGTGTGTCTTGCACTTGTATGAGGACAAACCAACCGGATTATCTCCATAGAAAAAAATTTGAACCTTATAAACTTGAAACAAATTCACTGGTAAAAATGGATAAATTGTATACCTCTAAAAGAATTTTTCAATTTTTAACAAAAAAACTGAGTGAAATTACATATGTATATATTTGACAATCAAAGATATCACATAAAAGAAGTACTGACTTGAGTCATATCATCCTCCATTATGTCCCTCCCATTGATTCTATTGTCCGTCATCATTGGAAATCTAATGGACGAGTTGCAACTTGAAGAAGTACAGAATGACCATAACAACGTGAAAACTTGAGAAATGCATTTTTTTACCTACAACAAAGGCAAAAGTCCAGCATTAAGACCAAGCTTGTGAAAATATATTTATATACTGAAAGACATAAATCCACAAGAGTTATATCAAATAACAATCAGAAGGACAAAACACATTGGCAAGTTAGGAAAAGAAGTTAGCATTAGTTTGAGGACTTAGTGTGTGTTTGGGATGAGCTGAATTTTTCCGCTTATCTCCTCTTTCAGCTTATTTTTGCTACTATTCATGGGTCTCACTGTACTATTCAGCTTATTTTTTAACCTTTTTTTTTACATTTTCAGCAAAAAGTTTTGAATTTCAACTAAATAAGCTATTCCAAACAGACTATTATGGCCTGTTTGGATGGAAGGGGAAGAAGGGGAATAAATGAGGAGTAGAGTAGAGTTAGCTAAAAATAAACTAATTTTGTGCTAAATCTACTCTACTCTCCCTCCCTCCCTCCCTCCCTCCCTCCCTCCCCCTCAATCCAAACGGACCATTAGTTTGGCCTTACTCATTTAGGGCTTACCCTATTGTTGTAAGGGCTTTGAAGGCAAATCTGTAAACCAAGTTCATTCTTCAACTGAAGAAAGGAAAGTGAAAAGCTGATCATGGCCCCTCCTTAACACCAACTACCTCTTTCCCTTCCAAACCTAGTCAAATAACAATCACCCTGCAAGCAACTGGTGCTAAGCCCTCAACAAAGCAGGAATCCCACATTTGAACTTCGTCAAGAAATGGGACAACCACAATGGTGGCTATAACCCAATACTAGTCATGAAGAAAAAAGGAAAAAAAAAAAAAAAAAAAAGTGTCATGGTCCTTTTTTTAAAAATCTCAATGGATTGAGTTCAACAAGATGCAATAATCTTCACTCTAACATGAGCACTTAGTTGTTTCTTATAGATCAAACAGTAGAGTCAAAATTCATGTTGATTTTTCTTTTTTGATAGCAGCAGATTACTGGGAAAAATTCATGTTCATAGCAAAACATAACTCAGCACAAACAAATAAACAGTTTAAACAAGTCTAAAAATGTATGCCAATCATAGCACTAAGCACTGACCTTGAATCAACCAGTTGGCCACCATTTCGGCAACTTCTTCTCCCGAGTCCTTGGCTAAAACCCTCTCCGACACTCCCACACTGGTTACCGAAGCTGCCACAGCCGGTGACAATCCCTCTTCAAAGTTCAAACTCTCACAAAAATCTTCTCCCTTTTTCCCTCCAACCAAAACCCCTCATATTTTTCGCTCCCCTCACAAATCACCCCAACCAAACACTACATAAGTTGTCTCAAAGGCAAGAGTAAAATAGTTTAGTAAATAGCTCGGGACACCACTTTCTTACTAAAAATAAATAAAAGAATTTACTACTGTCACATTATCCTTTTTTTTTTTTTTGGAATTTTTTTTTAATATTTTAAATGGCATGGTGCTAGATATAACCTTTAAATTTACAAGATCTAATCAAAATAATGAAACAATTTCAAATAAAGTTTCAAGCGATGAGTCTTTTGTCCAAATATTGCAAAAAATCAAGTTTTTTATGATTATAAGTACTGTTGAAAGCTATTTAGGGGAATGAGGAGAGAGAGTGAATTTCGGCAACAGTGTTGCCGAAATTCTAAGAAAAAGTAGGAGAGAGAAAGAGAAAATTTGGAATTTCGGTAATGCTGTTACCGAAATTCTGCTGCCCGTGCGCGACTTCTGCTGCCCATGCGCGAGTGCATGCGCGAGTGACTAAAAGAAGGAAAGAAATAAATGAGGAATTTCGATAACGGTGTTGCCGAAAATGGAAGAAAAAAAATTGGAGAATTTCGGTAATGGTAATACCGAAATTGGGGAAAAAAAAAAAGAGAGAGGATAATTTCGGTGCTACCAGCACCGAAATTGGAAAAAAAAAAAAGAAAGATAATTTCGGTGCTGGCTGAATTTCGGTGCTAGCAGCCAGCACCGAAATTATCCTTTTTTTTTTTTTTTTCAATTTCGGTGCTGCCAGCACCGAAATTATTCTCTTTTTTTTTTTTTTTTCCAATTTCGGTGTTAGCAGCACAGAAATTATCCTCTCTTTTTTTTTCTTTTCCCAATTTTGGTATTACCATTACCGAAATTTTCCAATTTTTTTTCTTCCATTTTCGGCAACATCATTACCGAAATTCCTCATTTATTTGTTTCTCCCTTCTTTCAGTCACTCGCGCACACTCGCGCACGGGCAGCAGAAGTCTCGCACGGGCAGCAGAATTTCGGTAACAGCGTTACTGAAATTCTAGATTTTCTCTCTCTGCCTTTTCCCTCTTTCTCTCTCCTACTTTTTCTTAGAATTTCGGCAACACTGTTGCCGAAATTCACTCTCTCTCCTCATTCCCCTAAATAACTTTCAACAGTACCTATAACCATAAAAAACTTGATTTTTTGCAATATTTGGACAAAAGACTCTTCAAGCGATAGTCTAATAATAATAACATCATTTATGAGGCACTATGTTAATTATTAGAACTTTGGTTATGTTCGGTAACAATTTTTATTTTTTATTTTCAAAAACTTGTTTTTGGAAATATAAAAAAAAAATCAATTTTCTTGTATTTTTTAAATCAAATACATGTTTAGTTAGTTGAAATTGAAACAATAGTTTTTTGCAGAAAAAAATAGAAAATATTAAAATATTTTGTTACTAGGATTTGAACTCTAATACTAACTTATTAAATGAGATAGATTCATTAAATTAAGTGCGTGTTATCATTGATTTTTGAAAATTAGAAAACAATTTTTTGCATGTTTTCAGTTTTCTTCACAAATTGAATTTTAAAAACAATTCTTGTTTTCTATCCATTTTGGATTGCCAAACAAGTTTTTTAATCTTAAAAATAGAAAATTATTTTTGGAAACAGAAATAAAGAGAAAAAGCATATACCAAACATACCCTTACCTCCTGTCCACTAATATCTATCTATTTGAAAAAATAGTTTAAATAGGAATGATCCTTTCACATGCATGGAGGTTCATTTCATTCCAAATATCTTTAAATTTATAATATTTAATTTAAATCAGTAAATCAATCAATTTTAAATAAAGAGAATCATTTTCCATGGTGTAGAAAAAACCCGTTAGATCAAGATAGTCTCCGATTTATCAAGATTCTTCAAATTCACGAGTAGACGCATAATTCTCATTTTGAGGGTTTGGTTCTCATTTCAAGGGGATGGGAATTCCCCTTAAAACGTGGGTATGTACATTCTAAGATTTTGAAAATATATATATATATATATATATATATTTTACAATAAGTTTAGGAATACACTAATGTTCACATTAAACAAAAGGATTTAGTCTACAACTTACATTAAACAGTATTTAGTAGACATGTTTTGCTTCAAATTTTACAAAACGTCCATAAACCAATGCTATCTCTGTTACATGAATATTGCAGAATCTTATAAAACCAAAAGGATTTAGTTTACATTAAACAGTATTTTGGCCAATTTGCTATTCCTTTTCCTCAGCTAACAACATGGTTAAATATTTCCCTTTAAGAAACAAGAACCTATATATTTGTCAGAGAATATGCATTACCCAAAAGAATGAAAAAAAAAATCATCCGAAAGTATCACATGGCGAAAGTCCCGATGGTTTGTATTTCAACATGGGAAAAAGCAGTAGTACCAAGAGCATCCTCCACCATATTATGCATGCTCATGTACCACACATTTCTTGTAACAATTATCAAAGTTTCTACAAGCGCCATGCCATGTTTTGCTTGGCATTGGACAAGCTTTTTCATCATGTACCCAAAAACCAATGCTATGATTGTATGTTACAAACTCTCATTAAACAAAAGTGATATTAGATTGCTTTAAACAGTAAGTATAAAACTTGCAAACGGGCCAAAATGGCCAAATACCACATTTGTCTAAAATTAGTGTCAATTTAGCACTATTTTGGAAATAAATGGGTAAGTACCACTTTTGCTGTACTCGAGTTTTTGAAACTCAAGTACTAAATGGTACTTCGAGCGCAGCAAACTCGAGTACCCCCTAGTTCTGCTACCGTGTCCCAAGCTGAGCTAGCATAAAAATGCCACGCAATACTCAAGTTTGAGAAGCTCGAGTACTGCGTTAGCAGTACCTGAGTTTTCTAAACTCGAATATGTCTCCAGTATGATTCCCAAATCCTACAGATTAATACTCGAGTGTTGTGGACTCGAGTACTGTCTTGGAAGTATCCGAGTCCCTTAAACTCGAGTATCACTCACCATAACCCCAAAAGATTCAAATTTTATTTCATTTCACTCTCATTTCTCACTCACCACTCACATACCTGAACACACCCTCACTCTCACTCTCCTTCACACCCAAACGTACAAACCCCAAACCCTCACTCCACCGGAGACTCACTCGTCGGTGACCTGGCATTCACTCCACCGGAGACAAGCGCAACTCATCGGCAGCGGAAAAGAAGAACTCATGATTTAAATTGAATATCTTGCAAATAACATGCATAGGTTTTAGCTTTGTGGTTGGACTTGAGATGACCAGAAGTATTTTTCAATATTTGATAGGAAAAGTTGTGTTTGAATAACGAAAAGTTGTGTTTGACCAAAAAGAGATGAACAATTCTAGCCATGTTTTTTTCACTAATGCCAACAAAAGACTATTAATGATACTTATGCATAAATCAATCCACAATATTTTCACAACAAATCCTATATAGTAAGTTGTTATTGGTTCTAATATGAGGTCATTACTGACAACACATTTTTATCCACTAATAACAATTTGACACATGATTTGTTGTGAAGATAAGTTGAAAGTAGCATTACACTTGTTCGCTACTTTTATTTTTAAATTTCCCTATTAAAAAAAAATACTCTTATTCTTAAATCATTATAGTGGTAAAAAATACTACAACATTAAAGTAAGCTATTAAAGTGGGCTTTATGATTTTTCTCAACAAAAAAATAAAGCGGCCTTTATGATTATAAAAATTGGTCAACTCTATCTTTAGAATGTAATGAAGAGGTCAAGACTATTAATTATATTTATAGCATAAATTGTTGTGCTTATTCTTAAATCATTCTAGCAATAGAAAGAACTACAATTACCATTAAAGTCAACTATTAAAGTGACCTTTAAAATTTTTTTGTTTTTTAAAAAGACAAAATGTAGTTACAAAATTGATTGTAGCCTTAGGTTACAACCTTACTCAATAAAAATAAAATTACTACATATTTTGAAAATCTAACCATTGAATTGCACATTCTTCATACTCTTAATATACGTCAAATTTTGTATCAATTGGATAATATGTACTATATGATCTATAAGTTTATATTTTATACATAATTTTAAACTACAAAAATTAGCAATTTAAACAATTTATTGATGACACAACTATTAGTCTTTAATTTTCTAGAAATTTTGCAAGTATAGGGGATATAAGAAGAAGATGTAATCCAACAGTGGAATTCTTAAAATTCAACTCCAATAAGAAGATATTGAGTAAGATTGTAATCTTTAAGTTATAAACAATTTTGTAATTAAATTTTGTCCTTTAAAAATAGCCTTATGTTATAAGAAAATGGTAAAGTTGGTTAAACTTGTATATTTTTAAGGTATAACATGTCTATATCACTATTACTAGAGTAGCCCTCTTTCTAAGAATAAGATATTAAAATCTTGCTGGTATGACAAGGGACTCTTATACAGTGATTTGTTGAACATTTGAAGTGGGCAAAAAAGCACTAATCTTATTGAGAATGGATTTCTTGACTTTTCTTTAAATTGTAATGAAAGAGGCCAAAGAGAGATAATTTTAACATTGTGGTATGCATCAACGGAACTAGAATTTTAAGAGTGAGGAGGGTAATAACAAACATAAAATTGGGGGGCATCCATATATTTTTGAAAATGTTAACTAAATTTAAGGGTAATTTTTAAATTATTGAAAATTTTGGGGACATAATTCAATTTTTAATCATGTTGCTCGTGGAGACATAATTAAACTTTTAATATGTGTGTGTGTGTGTGTTACAACTAATCCTAGAGTAGTCCCTTTGCTATCGTTTTTTAATGTCTAAAAATGCTCTCATTTTATATGGTTATAACAAAATTAAAACAAAATGTAACTTTTATAAGCTTAAATTAGCAAAAAGACATGAGCAACTTTAGCCATGTTATTTTCACTAATGCCAAAGATTACTAATTATATTCATAGCATAAATTCCAAGGTTTTATTCTTAAATGATACTGGTGGCAGAAATATTAGTAACATCAAAGTGCTATTTACGGTGCCTTAATGTTTTGAATTTTTATGTTAAAAAAGGTGGACTTTATGATTAAGAAACAATCAAGTTCACTAACCATCTAGTAAAGTGACATGAAGTTTTACCTAGGACCATATCCTTAACTAGGGGTGTCTAAGCAACCCGACCACTTGACCCAACTTACCAAATCAATCGGAACCAACACATTGGCGCTTCATCTGACACCTTTGGTGGTCGACGCCAAGTCTCATCCCTCAAAAACTGACTCTTGTAAGTCATATTAGGTACGATGGTCAAAACCACTATTACAGCAATATTTACCTTTGAAGAAAAAAAAAATGGAAGATACAACTTAATTACCATTACAAATATGAAGCCTTAAATTGATTGAGTGTGTGTTGTGTGGGTGTATTTGAATTTTGAAGTCTCACATCAAGCATATACTTAGTTGGTGTAAGCTTTATAAACAACTACAAGAAATTTCAATTGTGACTAGACATGCTATCTTAATGTGTTTCCTTAGGTTGTTATGAGGACGCCAAGCAGAGCAGAGGCATGTTATTCTTGAGAAGAGGGGGGGGGGGGGTAAAATTTTTTAAAACCTCTATAATAGTAGGAAGAAATAGGTCTCACATCTTCTCGCTTAAGAGCTAGCCTCCCTATGAGAAAAGCTCGTCCCTTCCTCCAATACGTTAGCCATAGAAATTACCCACCCCACATCCCTACTTTTCATCTTTTGACTTTTCCTTCCCTCCTCTATAACATGTCAGCCATATCCTACATTTTTTTCTTGAGCAAGACCATATCCCATTGCTATTCAAGGACCAATGTTGTACTGGTGTGGGAATTATTATTAGAGAGTAGAGAGACTATAAGGGTACAATATTAGACTATTAGTAGGAATGAAATTGATTTTGAATTTAGTTGAGATTAATGAAATTGATTTTGAATTTATTTTTTTACCATCGTAGTCTAATTTGGCTGAATTTAAATGCTATTTATTTTATGGTTGCATATAGTGACTTTGTTATATTTAATTTTTATGAACATTATTTCTTGTAAATGTAGTCTAATTTTGGTTAGATTTAATGTTTTTTTTTTCTAAAACTAATGCAAGAAGACATGCGATATGTACGTATATATGTCATACTTTGTATTTTCGGATTATTGCAAATTAATATAACGCTTGACATGGCCCCCTGAAAAAGAAAATTTTTTTCTACACCTCTGACACCAAGAATCATAAAGCTACCTTAGCTATGTATCAGTATTTTTAGTGACATTATTTTCACTTCTCAATTTCAAGGAAAAATTTTGCACATAATTAATTTAGGGAACCAGCGTTGAAATAAGTTTTAAAGCGGTTATCGGATTGACTTCACTTGATGATGGATGGAGGTTGGAATTTTGAGCATTACTAACAAGCCTTGATTGTGCAATGAGTTTTACCACTTTTTGACCAAGGTTTTCCTTCAAAATTCATTTAAAAAAAAACACAAGAGCCAATGTCTTTTTAAATTTTGATTTTTTTTTTTTTTTTTTTACCAGAGAACAAAAATGGTGGGGTGGGGAGGGGGTTTGTGCTAAGCTCTTGTGCGCACCCAAAATTGGCGAATGGGCCTTACCTCGTCTGGGCTCACATTGCTCATCCTGGACGATCTCCATGGACAAATTAGCAGTTGTATTTTACCACACCCCATCAACATGTATGTACGTATATATGTCATACTTTGTATTTTTCTTGAATTGCAAATCAATATGATAGTATTACCATGGCCCCCTCCCCCCAACCAAAATTTTTTTACTACACCTCTGACACCAAGAATCATAAAGCTACCTTAGCTATGTATGAACGAGTATTTTTAGTGACAAGCTCACTTCTCATTAATCAAGAGAAAAATTCCTTGCACATAATTAATTTAGGGAGCCATTGAAACAGTTTTAAATTGGTAGTATTGACTTCACTTGATGATGGATGGAGACTTGGAATTGTTGAGCATTACTAACAAGCCTTGATGTGTGCAAGCTTGAGTTTTACCACTTGACCTTTAGGTTTTCCTTCAAAATTCATTTTAAAAAAACACAAGAGCCAATGTCTTTTTAAATTTTGATTCTTTTTTTTTTTTTTTTACCAGAGAACAAAAATGGTGGGGTGGGGAGGGGGTTTGTGCTAAGTTCTGATTAGTGAACCATAATGTGAAACATTCAGAATAGGAAATAAGATTTTTATTGAGAGGATTTTCATCACAAGAGATTAGCAAACCACAAGTTTTTTTTTTTTTTCCTCCATTTATCCAATTTAAATTTCGTGTATACTCTCTAGGAGTTTTTCCACACAACTGAAAAGAACTCTGCCGAATATTCTACTTTTCTCTTTTGTGTGAGAGTGTGTGCCTGAATAATGTTTTTTTTTTTTTTTTTTTCTCTTTCTTTTTTCTCCGTGTTTCGTTTGCACAATTTTTGTTTCAGCTCAATTGAAGGAATGCACTAAATATTATTCTTCTCGACCCGTGAAAGTTTAGAACCAAGAAACCCAATTTTTTAAGACCACAGTTTTTCTTTGACACATGCTTCAATCTTATCCAAGCATAAAGATAGTTCATATGGGTGGAGTAGTTAAGGACTTAGGTCAGATTCTTTACCATTTTAAAAATAAAGACTTAGGTCAACTTGTTAATCTTCTGCTATGTGCTACAGTTCTTAGCTCCCTCAAAGAAAGCACTATTATTATATATAATTTTCACACCAATAATATATGCTCGGGACTCCAACCAGAAGATTAATGAAAACCGAATATATGGATATATGTAGAGAGCTTGTTATCGCCGGGGTGGACTTATTATAGGACATGATTCTATTCTATGGACCACTTCTTCCATCCTTTTCTTCTGATATTATTCCTAACAAAAGACTCAATATATTGGAACAAAATGATATTTGAAAACACTAGCCGTCACTCATATGTCAGTTGACAAAAACATAAATGCTGTTGGATTTTAAAACACAAGCAGCGTCTATTTAGAAAAAAGTTAAAAACAAAGTTGACGTGCACATGCACTTGAGACCACTATACCTAATCAAGCTTAAATGCCTAATTAGGTTTAGGAAGCACAAAATTTTTTTAAAAATAAGAAAGAGAATCAAAGAAAAGAATAGAACACCAGGAACTATATATTTAGTATGGAATTAGAGCTAAACTTTTTCTTTGACACAAAGAAGTTGCATTTACGTGCGATATGGAGAAGCAAGAGAAGCTTCATAAGCCTGCAAACTGACACAATTGCACCCCTCCCCGCTATTGATAATAATAATAATATGTTGGAAAAAGACAACTCCACTAGTATTATTAGTAGAAGACCAAAGTGGTCACACCAAACAAAACAACCCATTGATAAAAAGATGTAAAGACACTTCGAATATTGAAAATCAAATATTAAAAGAAAAGACAAATTGAATATTCAAAAGAGCAATCTCATCGCTAAATTATGTGCAACTTGTTTTCACAATCCTACTTGAGGTACTCTACTACCTCTCAAAGCCACCAGCTCATATATCTGTAAAACATAATCATAAAGACGCCAACAACAACCGACTCAATTCTTATATCTGTATATCACTCACACGAGCGACGATTCACGAGATTCCCATCTCCCCAAAACCCTCTTCCACAATTGGGACCACACTCAAAAAGCGTCCTCTGCCCAACTACGACGCCCATTCAGATTTTTCGTATCCTCAAAAGACACTAATTTGAAACCGAATCGTGCCAGTATCCCCACGCGTGTCCACCCCTTATTGGCTACCGTACCCTACACGGTCGAAGTCAAGTCCCCTCCCCTTCCTGCATCTTTCTCGTTTCTCCCTACCTCTTACCCCTACTCTTATTTTATGAATTCCCCCCGCAAACGGTCCCACTACCCAAAATCCAATCCCCCTCCCCCCACAATTCATTATTCAATAATGTACAAGAAAGTATAAACTATTTGCCGTGTATTAATTAACTAAATAAATAAATTAACCTAGAACAAGGTAACAGACAGACAACATCCATATCATATGTCCATTATCCACAATGGACAAAAAGTCACCATTACCCTTCACTCTTATCAGGCTGTTCCCAACCAAACAAAGGGCAACATAGACGCTTTGGACTTCCCAAATTCCAATTCAAAGACACAGAATATAAACAATAATTAAATAGAGAGGAGAGAGAAATAGCAGATAGAGGTATTTAAAAAGACATGAAAATGCCGTTAATGTGAACCAGAAAGAGTAGATAGAGCCTCATAGCCATAGTACTAGTAGCATTTAAAAGTCAAGTAACTGCCAGCTGTCCATTAAACCTCCTATTCCAAAAGACTTTTCTTTTTTTTTTCAAAATGACAGAATTATCAAATTCTAGGCCTAAAACCTATCACCACCTAAATCCTAACCGCTAGAGACTTTTTTTCGATATGCGGGTCCCCACAAAAGATGAGCAGTTGCTTGACAGAGAAATGATAAGATCCGTCGGTCATCAAGCTTCCACCTCAGCGACCTTCGCGGAAGGAGAGCAGATAGCCCAAACGACGCCGTAAGGGTCCTTCACCTTGCCAACGCGCGATAGTCCACAGCCCGCGCCCTCGCCCTCGGCGATCTCGCTCACAACAACAGCTCCAGCGCCCACCGCCTTGTTGACAGCACTCGCCACGTCATCAGTCTCCAAGTAGAATACGAGTCCGGTAGCCTCAGACTTGGCCCTGGTCAAACACGTTCAAACTCATTCATACAAATATCTAAAATCTTAAATAATAATAAAAAATTTAATAATCTTTGTTGATAAACAAATCTTCAATACGTCCAAATTCAGAAGCAAACAGGAGCAGATATAACAAATTTGGAAAAAGAAAAAGCATACCGGACAAAAAGCATGTGTACGAGCAGATTTTTGGAGATAATAATATAATAACAACGAAAAAAAACCACTTCTAAAAATTAAACTAAAATAAGAAGAAAATTGAATTATCTTTGTTAATATATAAAGCTACAATAAATGCAAAAACGCAACCAAACAGTGACTGTGAAGTAACAGATTTGGAAACAGATAAAAGCATAGCTAGCGAACAAAAAGAAATGTGTACGGCCAGAGATTTGGAAATTATAAATTAATAATTGAAGACTGAACGAAAGATAAGGGAAAAAAAAAAGAAACCTAAAGCAGGTATAATAAATTATTTAATAATAGAAGCCTGAACTACAAAGGAAAAAACAAAAGCATCAGTAAATTAAAGATTTGACTAAAGAAGCGAAATAAAAACAAGCATTTATGAAACAAAACCGGTGCTATATATGAAGATCTAACAGTTCCGACGCCTTACATAACACTGGAAATGAAAAGAAAAACAAGTAAAAATCAAAACTAGACGAAATCAAGCAAAATCGGAAAGGAAAACTAGTATTTATGAAACAAACCAGTGTTCAAGAGGAGGATCTAACAGTTCCAAATCGTTACGATGAAAAAGACAAGTAAAACGAGTAAAATATCAAAACCAGACGAAACATGGAAAACCACTACAATAACAGCAGAAAACTCTTCGAAACGCAAGAACAGCCAGTATCAGAACTATCTCCTATAGATCTAAAATAAAACCGAAAACAACACGTATAAACAAGTATTTACGGAGAGAGAGAGAGAGAGAGAGAGAGAGAGAGGCTTACGGAGTCTCAGAAGGATCAGCTAGGTCAGAGACGAGAATGGTGGAGCCAGCGAGGCTGAGCTGAGCAGAGAGGATGAGAGGGAGCTCTTGGTCAGCCTTACGCTTAGGGTGCAAGGTACGGCTAAGCTCTTCAGCGCCGAAAGCAGCCTTGTAGAACAGAATGGCTTCGTTTGCTTTCGGAGCCTCCACCACCAGCTGTGGCTTCAACGCCGTGAACTTCACCTCAATCACCTCCATGATGTCGTTTCCACCACCGGTCTTCTTCTCAGAACCTCCATTGGTGACTTCCTGTTGTGCCATTGAGTCTTGGAGAGTGAAAAAGAGAGCGAGTTTTAGAGAGAGAGAGACTGTGGAAACCCTAACCCTAGGAGAGAGAAAAAATGCAGAGAAAAATGAGAAGGGCGTGGGATTAGGAAAGGTGGTGGGGTATGGTATTTATAGAAGCGGGGAAGCGGAACCGTCTATTCCTTTTGAGGACAAAATTGGTATTCAGGTATTTTGGTGGGATTTTTCTATAACTTTTGCCCTTCGGGTTTTATGAATTTACTTGTGATGCCACTGGCTTTTAGTTTTCTACTCTTTCTATTGAAAAAATCTAAAAGAAAAAAGATAGCCACTAGGTTTTGGTGGAAATTACGTGCTAGTGCCCCTGGTTGTTTTCTTTAGGGATTTTGTTTTGCTGGTTATCAAAATGATCCAAATTTTATCAAAGGTTTTTTTTTGGGAGGATAGGCGGTTGTAAAATTTATAAATATTAGCCTTTAAGCACGCGTGCTTAAAGACTTCTTTTTATTTATATAGATTAATAATTTGTATTTATTTATTTAAAAAAATTATTTTTTATTTTTTAAACAAATAAAAAGAATAAACTTTAGAGATAAATAGTAATTTCTTTTTTGAACTTGAAGGAAAAAAATTTAAAATTTTAGGAGTTGTCTTCTTAAATTCAAAATGAAATTTATTATTTGTTATTTGACATTTATGTGCGTTAAAATGTCACGTGTATGTGTGTGTGTGTGTATATATATATGGTAATTTTTAAATTACAGTGGTATTACAAAACTATAGTAGCCTACAGTATTATACAAAACTACATTCCACAATATTATGGTGGTATTTGCTTACGACCGGTGCTTTTGTTAACTGGGCGCGACACATACACCATATGTGTCTTAGAATAACCACGTGTCAATCTCGTATTTTGTCGAACAAAACAGAGTACCGGAGGAAATCCATATGGTATTCTTATATTATTTTAACACCTCTACTTATAAATTTGAACTTGCCAAAACTCAAATACAAATATTCTCGAATAAAAGAATACTATTCGGAAAATACCTTCTTCTTTTTTTTGTCTTTTGTAGGTGAAGGTACCAATTGGTAATGCAAGTATGAATATAGCAAAAGTGAATTTTGTAGTTAGAGATAGGAGTGTTCACAAAACCGCTCAAACCGCATGATTACACTTTAACCAACCAAAATCGCTTGGAAAATCGAGTAACCACACATGCCACAAGTAGTGGTGAAAAAAAACTTGCACACATTGCATGCACGCGGGCGCGCACACACACAAGTAATATTATTATAAAAGATAAGTCATTTCAAACCTAAAAACTTGTTAGGCAAAAATAAAGAAAAATTTTAACAACATTTTAAAATTTGCCCAAAACAAAGGAACCCTTGCTTTGGGCTACACCAATCCAGTCCAAAATTTTGAAAAACTTCCCAATCTAAAACTGACCAAACCGCACAGTGATACATTGCAACGAACCGCACCGCACTACATATATGACTGTACAATTGAGCTGTGATGCAGTGATGATTTTAACCAAATTGCACTGTGTAGTATGATAAAAAAAGAAAAGAAAGAAAGACCAAAATCGCACTAAACCACTCCGTGAACACCTCTACTTAGACACTAGTACGAGCTTTTGAAGGAAGCCATGCTTTTCATCATCAAGAGTGCTAATCATTAATTTAGTAACAATGCCAAAATGAAATTTAAAATCTCTTTAGACATATTCTTATTTTTGGGATGACAATCCCAAATTTGATTCCACACTTTATCTATAAACCTAAAAAATTTTGGACTTTGGTAAATAAAAATTACAAACAAAGTTGCAGCATCCAAATTCAATGAAGGGTTTGTTACTTCCATTAAGTTTTAATTTGGTTTACTCAATTATTCAACCATATTCAAACACCACATCCAAATATTCAAATATACATAAATTTTATAATTAAACTAGCTTGTAATTTTTTTTTAATACAAGATATAATTTTAATTTAGTTTAATCTAAGTGTATATGTATGTGAAACTCCCTTCTGGAGATTCGAACTCCGACCCTTATCTCTTACACCCTACAAGTACTTACACTTTTTTTATAGATTATAAGTACTTATACTTGTATAGTGACTATCGCGCTAAAAGAATGCGGTAGTTAAACTAACTTGTAATTTCATAAAAATAAATATCTCTAAGAATAAATACAGTTATATACAATATTAAATATTTGTACCTAAATTTAATACTCCTTATTAGTTTGTTTTTTTGTGTTTTAAGAATATTTTATTAGTTACTATTAGAACACGTGCAAAGAAAAGGATGAAACACGAAATGATAATAAATAAATAAAATAATAAATAACAACCAATCTTTTATTTTTTATGAATATACGAGTGCCACTGGCTCTAGTCTACTGTTCCAAATTGAAATTGTGTTTTCACTTTTGGCCGAAGGGTACCAGCCTTTATTAAGATAATAATTGTAGTGGTAAAATGATTGCCCCTGGGTTTCGGCGGAAATTACGTGCTAGTGCCCCCAATTCGAAATTGTGGCATGTCCGGCACGTTGTGCTTTGCAAACTCCAAAGGGTCAGTAATGGCGATACAGTAAAATAAAAAAGCAACGCTTGCATTTACCTTGCAGTGTTACTTTTGGTTTTCTTTTTTTTATTTCTTTTTGGGGTAAAAGGTTCGTTATCTTTTACAATATATTTTAATTTGATATTAAATTTTTAATTTGATTTTTAACATTTTAATTGTATTAATTTGGTTCCTAATTTTTAAAAAATGTGTCAATTTAATTCATACAGTTATCTGTTTGATAGAAATTACAGACATGATTAATGGCACAAAAAAAAAAAAACAATTTCCATTGATGTAACAATAAACTACTTTTTTTTTAGCCGTATGTCACATCAACAATTTATATCCAAGAGATAAGGATTAAATTGACACAATTGAAATGTTATGAACTAAATTGAAATATGATATAAAAGATATAGACAAAATCTATAGTTTACCCTTTTCTTTTAAGACGCATCATAAAAGACTTGTTTCTAACTTTACTAAAAGAACAAAAAAAAAAAAAAAAACCTTTGGCAAATTATAAACATATAAGAAAAAATAAATACGGTTGGAGATAGAAATAGTATAATAAAAGAATTAGGGGTGTACATGAGTCAGGTTAATGAAAATTTTCATCCCAACCTATCATGGTTGGTTACAAAAAAATTTAACCCAAAGGTGGGTCGAGCTTAGACGGATTTGTAAATCTTATGACTTGAACCCAACTTGATCCATTGTAAAAAAAATAATAATAAATAAAAAAAAAATATCACAATCCAACCCAACTCACTAACCCTAAAAACTGATCCAACTCGATGGGTTGGGTTAGATTGAGTTGGTTTTCGCATGTTGGTTATACAACCCTAATAGAATTAATGTGTTATCCAGTTTCAATGGACTTATCTATTGAAATGTATGCATTAAAAGTCATATATATATGTGTGTGTGTGTGTGTGTGTGTGTGTGTGTGGTAATCTTAGTTTTAATATGGCTTAACAAAGCTACAGTAGCCCAAAGTATTTTATAAAATTATAGTCCACAACATTATGGTGGGTTTTACTCGTGTCCAATTCTTTTGTACACTATACATGACATAAACACAACACGTGTCCTAAAATGATTATGTGTTAATCTCGTATCTTGTTCAACATAAAGGAGTATCGAAGGAAATTAATTGTCATTTATGGTATTGTTATATTATTTTAACACCTCAATTTATAAATTTGAACTTGCTAGAACTCAAACATAAATATTCTTAAATAAAAAAAAAAAATACATGAAAATGCTCTTATTCTTTTTCCTTTTATTAATTGGTTGTTTTAGGTAAAGGTAATGGTTGAGCTAGAAATTTTGGCTTTAGAGGTCATAATTGTGTTATTCATAAATCAATCTAGGTAAATTCAAAACATATACATATACAAGAACTCGTTTACTTCCTAATCTTTTTCCTAATAAACATAATCTTTCTTAATTTTAATGAGTATATAAAAATTGTCTATTTTACTCTAAACATGTCTCAAAAAATAATCCAAATATAAAAATATTAATGGTACCCTCTCTCTCTCTCTCTCATCAAAACATAATGGAATCAAAGGGGTCTTATAACTTAATTAGTTGGCACCTCTTGGTGTTCCAATTAAAACATTTAAAATCCACAATTTTAATGATGGGTTTTGCTTGTGTTAAGTGTTCCTATGTGCTGGACATGACGAATTCACAATACGTGTCATAATATAGCCACGTGTTAATCTCGTATCTGATCCAACGCCAAAAAAAAAAAAAAAATGTTGGACAAAATCCTTAACCATATATAATATTTTTATATTATTTAGCATCTCAATTTCTAAATTTTGAACTTGCTAGAAACTCAAGTATAAATATTTTCAAATAAAGCAATATGGTGAGGAGAATGACTTATCCTTTTACCTTTCAATATTTAGTCTCTTTTCTAGGTGGAGGGTCCAAATAGTAATGCAAATATGAATATAGAAAAGTGAATCGAGTAATTGAAGTAAGAGTCATGCGTTTTATCTTCAAGAGTGCTAATCATTAATTCAGAAACAATGCGAAGAATGGAATTTTAATATCCCTATAGACATTCTTATTTGGAGGATGGCAATCACAAGCATGCTTCCACATTTTATCTATAAACCTAAAAACTTGGGTGCAATAGAATCCAAAGTCAATGAAGGGTTAGTTACAATCATCAAGCTTCAATTTGGTTTACTCGACCAAATTCAAACACCATATCCAAATATGCATAAATTTTTTAGATAAACTGGCTTGTAATTTTTGCATGCACATAAATACATTTAAGAATAAAATTAAATATATACTTATTAAATGATATAAAATTGAATTTTATAACGCGGGGAAAGAAAAAGACAAACCACTAGTCAAATGATATAAAAGACTAACATACATTTATAAAATAGTCAAGAAATCAAAGACTATTTCATAGCCTGTGTAAATCCATGTTAGGACCACTTCAAGTGGTCCACTTGCACCTCAAGCACTGATTTTATCCCAAAATTTATGCCCTGAGTGCCATCCTTACACTGGTCTTCACCCGATTACTGACCTTGCACCGCTAAAAGTTAAACCCACTCAATCACCACTTCATAGTTTATACCACAAATTGAGTTTCTCATTACGGACCATTCACACTTGGTTCGTCCCCTCTACCCATTTTTATTTTTCTCAAAACAAAAAAAAAAAAATCATGTTTTCCAAACATGCATGGTGATATTTTTCTAAAAGAAAATAAATAAATAAACCCATTGGTAAATTATGAAAATATAAGAAAATTAAATAGGGTAGAAGATAAAAATAATATAATAGAATTAACATGAGGTTCAATTTTAATGGATTTATTTATTGAAATGTATGCATTAAAAGTCATGTATACAAAAATGGTAATCTTAAAATTACGGTAGTATAACAAGACTATGAAAGTCCAAGGTATTTTACAAAATTATAGTCCACAATATTATGGCAGGTTTTGCTTATGTTAGATGCTTTTGTGCATTGAACATGACACAAAGGAGTATTAGATGAAATTCATTGTGATTTATGGCATTCTTATATTATTTTAACACCTTAATTTATAAATTTGAACTTGCTAAAATTGGAATATAAATATTCTCAAAAAAGAAGAAGGAAAAACGCCCTTATTCTTTTTCATTTTATTATTTGGTCTTTTGTTGGTAAAGATAGTGGTTGAGCTAGGAATTTTGGCTTCAGAGAGCGTAATTGTGGTATTCATAAATCAGTTTAGATAAATTCAAAACGTATACATACACAAGAACTCATCATATTCCTAATTTCTTTTTGAATGAACATAATCTTTCTAAACTCTAATGAGTATATAAAAATTGTCTATTTTACTCTAAACATGTTAAAAAAAAATCCAAAAAGAAAAATATTAACGATTCTCTTTGTCATCAGATATAATTGGAGTTTTTTTTTTTTTTTAAATAGTTTCAACTTATGACGTTCACTCCTAAGGAGTGGCTTTTATCATCAGACTAAAATACTAGTTGGTTTTTTAGTGTAGAGGGGGATCGAACCCTAAATTTCTTATTTGACGACAACGGACTTTACCAATTAAGTTAATTAGAACTTACTAATGGAGCCAAGAGCCTTGTAGCTTAATTTGCCAGCACCTCCTACCTCCTGGTGTTTCCAATTGAGACATTTAAGGTTCAAATCCTCTCATCCCAAACTATTGATGAATAAAAAAAAACGAAAAAAAAAAAAAAAAAAAACTTAATGGATGATCTTTTTGTGCATTAAAAATAAAGACTATAACAAGAGGAACCTTTAATTTAAAAAAAAAAAAGGTTGATAGTTTTTGTTTGAAAAAATTCTGTTGGGGCTTACTTAAGCAATTTTTTTTTTTTGGGGAAATTGCCATTTTTTTTTCCTAATTTTATTGGTGATTAACCCAAATTTCCCAATTCACATTTTTATATGCCCACACCTTAACTAATTTAAAACATATAGATATGATTTATTAAAAAAAAATAAATCAAAATTAGGGGGCCATAACATGGCTCTTTTGCTGGGTGAAGGGACCAATTGGTAAGGCATATATGAATATAACAAAAGTGAATTGTGTAATCAGACACTAAGGATCTGTTTGGATACCGCTTATTTTGCTAAAAACTGAAAATATTGTAGCAAAATAATTTTTAAATATGTGAATAATACTGTGAGACCTAGTTTTAAAGTTTTTTTTTTAATAAAGTACTTGTAGGTTCCGTGAATAGTGCATGAGACTCACTGAACAATGCATAATCACGTGAAACGCTCTTCTCAAAAAAAAAAAAAAAAATGCCAAAACGCCAAAACGTAGACGTTGGCAGCTGTATCTAGACAGGTACTAAGAGTCCGTTTAAAAATAACTTATTTAGTTAAAACTGAAAATTTTTTACTGAAAGTATTGTAGAGACAATTAAAATTTTTTGTTGAAATTGAAAACTTTTCGCTGAAAGTACTGAAAACTTTTCATCAGTGCTAATTATTAATTCGATAACAATGTGGAGAATGAAATTTTTATATCCTTTAAACATATTCTTATTGATGGGATGACAAACACAAATTTGCTTCCACACTTATTTATAAACCTACAAAATCTGGGACTTGACAAGTCAAATTACAAACAAAGGTGCAATAGGATCCAAATTCAATGAAGGGTTTGTTACTTTCATTAAGTTTCAATTTGTTCTAATACCAGATTAGATTCAAACACCATATCCAAATATGCACAAAACGTAAAGTTAAACTAGCTTATAATTGCTTAAACATATATATTTTTTTATGAACATTGCTTAAACACAAATAAGTATACAATTACATACATACTAAATATTTGAACCTAAATTTAGAACTACACATGTTCGTTATAAATTATTTTAACACACGGAAAGAAAATGGTGAACCACGTAGTCTCCAATGATATAAAAAGTAAACTTTTTTTTTTTTTTAATGAATTTACAATGTGATGCCACTGGCTCTTGGTCAATTGCGTCCTCGCTTCTGGTAGGAGGGAAAAGTTTTGCTCCATATAGGATTATGTGGTAGCAAAAGAAAGTGGAAAGTCTCTAATGGTCCACATGATTATGTGTATTATACATAGCCCTTAGATAGATGTTGCTTTCCTTTTACTACCACATACTAGCATGCACTAAAACCTTTTCAAAGACTATTTCCTGGCCCGTGTGTCAATCCATGTTAGGACTTAGGAGTCAGGACCACTTCAAGTGATCCGCTTGCACCCCAAGCATTGGTTTATTTTATCCCAATTCATACTCCAAGTGCCAGTCTTATACCATTCTTGACCTGAATACTGACCTTGCACCTGTTATTTATCGCGCACCACTGTGAAAACACGATTTTAAGGGTCTATTTGGTTGGAGTGAAATGATATAGAGAGAGAAAAAATAAGAGAAAATGGAAAAAAGGGACGCTTAGTTGGGGAGGAAAAAATGGAGGTGAAAGAGTTTTCTCATTGAGCCCACCATTTTAGAGGAAAAAGTAAAGAGAAAAGTGGGGATGAAGTGGGTTTGATGTGAAATTACCCATACCCTTCTATTATTTATTAATGTTGTTGCATCTAAGCATTTTTTGTTTTGTTTTTGTTTTTGTTTTTGTTTTTTGTTTTTTGTTTTTTGTTTTTTAAATGTTACCCCTACGCTACTACCACTTTTTTCTTCTTCTTGTTTTTCCTTTTCCCAGGTATGGTGCACATATTTTGGCTCTTTTCTTTTCTTTCTTTATTTCCTTCTCTTTGTTTTTTTTTCATATCAAATGTATCTTTTTTTTATTAATTGTTTTTGCTAGATGTGTTATTAGTTGTGTTAGTTTATAGTAATTAAAAAAATTAATTTTTATAAACTATTAAAAAAATATTTTTTATGTACTAGGGGCATAATAGTAAATTTATACAAATTATATTTTCTTTTCTCCCACTTTTCTACTCAACCAAATAAAAGAGTTTTCTATCTCTCAATTTTTTCATTCTCTTAACCAAACATATGGAGGGAAATTAAATATTTTCTTTCCACTCCTTCCTTATTTTCTATCATTTCAACCAGACGGACCTAAGATAGAGGTTAACTCAAGTTTACCATCTCATCCCATCTTAATGGGCCTGGTTCTTGCGAATGTAATAAGGAAGCTAAGTGGATCTCGATGTGGCCCAAACCTTATGCATGTTGCTTATGTAAATGCAAGTGTAAGTTTATTATCCTACAAAAATGGTTAGTCTCGTCACACGTTTAACTTCGCATGCGTTGCATACTTTATCAAAATATGTACAACTATAGACACCCTATTTTGTGTTAGTTAATTATCTCAAAGTCCCCAACTCCTAATAATGACTTTTTAGTCGCAAATCGCCAGTCATGGGTAACTCGACTCTAAATGGGCCTTAACACGCTCAAAAGACTTGTCATCAGTAAAACGTATGCTCTTGTGAGAAACTGCAAACTTGGGATATTCAAGTCATTGGGTTATGCTGTGTAATTATTTCTCAAAAATAGCAGTTCAACTAACGACATTTTCCCTTCTCGATTGAAGGTTTGTACATTTGACAATTGAAGTTATCACTTATCAGATGCTATTAAGGATTGGATGTTAGTAGGTTTCTATGGCCCAGCTTACCCGGCAAAGAAAAGGAAAGCTTGGGAAGGCCTATTTGCCCTTCTAAACTCGTTTCAAGGACCTTGGGTTTGCCTAGGTGATTTCAATTATGTTATTAGTGAAGAGGAAAAGATTGGCAGTAATGGAGGAGAGTCATCGGCGCCCAACTTTCTAAAGGAGCTATTTTTGGAATTTGGCACAATTGATCTAAGATTCTCCGGAAGCAAATTTACCTGGGCCAGAGGAAAATGGGGCTTTGCAGCAATTAAAAGAAGGCTTGATAGAGGTGTAGCTAGCATATCTTGGAGATTGGCTTTTCCTAAAGCTAGTGTCTCACATTTGGGTGCTATCAAATCTGACCATGCCCCAATTTTGTTGGATACTAATCCTGAAGAGACTTTTGCACATAGACCTTTTAGATTCGAAGCAGCTTGGATAATGGACGATAGATGTGGTGAAGTTGTTGAGAAAGCTTGGAACATAACTGTCAGGGGGCCAGAATTTGTGAAGCTATGTAAAAAACAAGCAGCAACAAGAGATGCCCTTCGTGATTGGAACAGAAAAGTTTTTGGTATATGTTAGAACAGAATTAATACCCTTTTGCAAAATATTAAGGAGGTCCAACTTTCTACTCCTTCAATGCTTAACGGTAGGACAGAATCAGCCCTTTAAGCTGAGCTCTCCGAATGGCTTCTTAGATGTGAAATATTATGGCGTCAAAAATCAAGGGAATTGTGCTTGAAAGAATGTGACAAAAACACTAAATTTTTTCACCTATCTACCATTATACGACACAGACAAAACAATGTCGATGCTCTAAAACTGGTTCGAACCAGATTTGTCAGGCGTTCTTAGAACATTTTAAGGACCAGTTTAGGGAAGAAGAAGTCTCATTTCCTCCTCATTTAGAAGACCTGATAAGCCCTTGTATCTCAGAGGAGGATAATAGCATTCTTAGTAGCATCCCTACCCCTGAGGAAATTCGAAGCACTTTGTTTCACATGCATGCTCTAAAAGCTTCGGGACCAGACGGATTTCTTGTCCTGTTCTATAAGGAGTATTGGCCGATAGTAGAGAACGATGTCATTAATGCAGTAACGTCCTTCTTTACCCTTGGTAGCATGCCAAGAGAGGTAAATAGTTCCTTTATCGTTCTTATTCCAAAAATCACTAATCCGACATCCGTCAATCACTTCAGGCCGATCAGCTTATGTAACGTGGTTTACAAGGTCATCTCAAAGCTGCTAGTTGCCAAAATGAGACCTCTTTTGCAAAAGCTCATATCTCCATGCCAGTTCGCATTCTTACCAGATAGATGGATTGCTGAAAATCAAGTTATTGTCCAAGAAATGCTTCACAATTTCAAAACCAAAAAGGTAAAAACCGGTTTGATGAACATCAAGCTGGATCTTCAAAAAGCCTATGATCGTGTCAACTGGAATTTCCTACAAACTGTTCTATCCAAATTCGGTTTTTGTGAGGTCTTCATAAACTGGATTCTTGCATGTGTTTCATCAGTATCATCTGAGGTATTAGTGAACGGTGGGAAAACTGATCATTTTAAACCTTGTCGTGGGTTGAGACAGGGAGACCCTTTATCTTCCTATCTTTTCATCTTGGGCCAAGAGGTGCTGTCCAGAATTCTTGATCATGATTTGGCTCAAAAAAATATTAGTGGGATCAAGGCCAGTATCAGAGGTCCTTCCATCTCCCATGTGATGTATGTGGATGGTATAATCCTGTTTTCAAAAGCAAGTAAGAAAGGGGCTACTAATATCATCAAGTGTGTTGAGAAGTACTGCAAGTGGTCAGGTCAAATGATCAACAATAACAAATTTGGTGTTTTCTTTTCAAAGAACACCCCTGCCCAGAATCGCAGAATGATCAAAGGACTACTACAAATGAAGGGGCTAAAAAAAGATGCAATCTACCTTGGCTCACCTTTCTTCCTCTCAAGAGCTCCTTCTAGAGACTTCAAATTTCTTCAAGAGAAGCTTGAGAGCAAGCTCATGGGTTGGAGAAGCAGATGTCTTTCATGGGCTGGCAGAAGTACTCTTATCAAATCAGTAGCCCAAGCCTTGCCTAATTACACCATGTCCGCTTTTAGTGTTCCTAATACTATCTGCGACAAGATGGACAAGTTAACCCGAAGATTCTGGTGGAAGCCCAGTGAACCGGAAGGAAGATTCCTAGCATGGAGATCATGGGACAAACTTTGCCAACCCAAAGGAAAAGGTGGCCTTGGTTTTAGAAGGGCCAAACATTTCAACAACGCTTTACTAGCCAAGCTTGCATGGATGATTGTTTCTAATAGAGATAGTCTATGCATGAACTTGCTAAAGGCCAAATACAAAGTCAAGCATGACTGGCTTTACACGGAACCCCCTAAGTCAGCCTCTCATACTTGGAAAGCCGTAGATAAGGCCAAAAATATCATTCTAAAGGGAGCTTGCTATCTTATTGGGGACGGATCCTCAGTTAGTGTTTGGAAGGATCCTTGGGTCCCTTGGATTAATGGTTTCTCACCCAAACCAAGAGAGGATACCTATTCTCAAATTCCAATGTTGGTATCCCAGCTAATTAATGATGAGCTTCACTATTGGAATGCATCTTTGGTTAATGAGATCTTTGAACCGAAATCAGCAAGAGCCATTCTGTCAATTTTCCTCCCAGCCCGAACCTGTCTGGACAAACTCATTTGGGCACTCGATTCAAAAGGTAGGTTCACTGTTAAATCAACCTACCGAGCTACCACTCAAAGGGATGAGCCTTCTCCTATCCCCTAGTCACAGTGGAAGAAAATCTGGAAGTTTAATGCCCCCGGAGAGAATCAAAATGCTCATTTGGAGGATAGCTGTGGATGTTCTACCCACCAGAGAGAACCTTTCTAAGAGGATGGAAATATCTGACTGTAAGTGTATTCTCTGTGGTGTAGAGTCTGATACTTTATCCTATGTTTTCTTCGGGTGCCCAGTTGCTAGAGCTTTGTGGTTTACATGCTGTTGGGGTTTTAGAGCGGACGAAGTGCGGATTAACTCAAATCAAGACATTATCAAAATTGTGCTTGAGCCCCCAGAAGCACTGTGTCCAGAGGTTGACAAATGGTCCACATCCTTAATCATGGCATTCATACTTGAGGAAATTCGGTGCACCCGTAATTATATCTTGCAAAATGGCGGGCTAGCTAACATCAGTAGCTCTATGAGGGCTATATTTAATAGGCATCACTCCTATCTCGCTTTGTTCCCTTCAGCTAGTCCTGCTCCACCTCCTCTCAAAACCAAGAACTGGGTTCCTCCCCCTTCTAATATGATCAAGATCAACACTGATGCTGCTTTCACACCCTCTCAAGCAGCCTTGGCTGTTGTTGCTCGTAATCATCAAGGTGAGGTGCTTAAGGTATGGACAAAGCTAAGTCATTTTGGTTCTCCTCTCATTGCAGAAGCTGCTGCTATCTAGTGGGCTGCCCAACTTGCTATGTCCGAAAGATGGAGTCATGTGATGTTTGAGGGTGACTCAAAAATTTGCTTTGACTCTATTGTGGGCAAGCTCATGTCCTTTGATTGGTAGATTTCAGCGCTGATTGAAAATATTCGTAGCTTAGTTGCGTCGTTTGTTGATTGCTCTTTTTGTTGGATCAATAGAAGTTGTAATTCTGTAGCTCATGCTGCTGCTAAGTTAGCTTTAATTTCTCCCTCTCCTTTTTGTTGTAATAATGGCAATCTTCCGTCTGCTTTACAGGCAGCTTGTAAGGTTGATTGCCCCTCTCTTGTTTTTCCAGTTTAAGTTCAATGCAATATTGCTGCTTATAAAAAAAAAAAATTTAATACCTTAGTTTAAAGGGGAAAAAAACCATAAATAATCAAAGACATCATTTTGTATTTAATTTAAAAGTATTAAATTTACAATTCAGATAAAATAATAAAAAAAATATTCAAATTACCATTTTGGTCCTAAGTATTTGCTCTATATGTCAAACTAGTTCCTAACTTTTTAAATGTGTTTGTTTAGTCCTTAACATTTTGGTACATGTCAAAACAGTCTTTGCCATTAAGTGATGGATGGAAATGCCAACATGGCTAATAGTGAAAATAAATAAATAAATAAAATTTTATGCCACCTAGCTATTAATGAAAATAAAAAAGCTGATTGACAAGATTAACATTGTTTAGTCTTAACAGACCTATTTATTTATGTATACAAATATGGTAATCTTAAAATTAATATTTTCATTGAGAGAAATCTTAAAATTTATATGGTATTAAAAAAACTAAAACTATGATGATGCATAGTATTATACAAAACTATAACCCACAATATTTATGGTGGGTTATGCTTGCACTTAGTGATTTTATGTACAAGACATAATACAGACACAACATATGTCTTAAAATGATTACTTGCCAATTTTGTATACTAAGTGTAAAGGAGTATTGAATGAAATGCTTAACCACTTATAGTTATAGTATTTATATATTATTTTAACCTTCCAATTTCTAAATTTTAACTTTTTAGAAACTCAAATATATATATATATATATGTGACATTTTGATTAAAAGAATTTTGGATTTATATGGAAAGGCCCACCAAAATCTCAAAAAGCCGTCTTAGCTCAGCCGGTAGAGCGCACGGCTTTTAACCGTGTGGTCGTGGGTTCGATTCCCACAGACGGCGTTTTTTCTCTTCTTCTCTGAATTCCTTTTTCATTTTTTCTTTTTAGCTTTTGGTTGTTCCTTCTCTGTACTATATACCCCGTTCATTCTCTCTGGAAGTCTTTGCTATCACAGCGAAGCTAATTTCAAGGTATCAATTTCTAACACTCTTTAAACAGTTTTTTTTTTTTTTTTGGTGGGGTTTCTTTCAATGGCACTTTCTTCAATTTCGAAATTATTTTCCTTGTCAATTTCCCACAAACCCCCAAAGTTCTCAACTTTGAATTCACCCACTGCCACTGCCTCCTCTGCTGAGCAATTCTACACTCACCTGCAGAGAAATGGAACCAACAACATAGAAAAAACCCTGTCCACAGTTAATGTCCCATTGGACTCCAAATGTGTCACTGATGTCTTACATAGATGTCAACCAAACCAATCTCAAATGGGTCTTAGGTTTTTCATCTGGGCTGGCCTTCAATCCAATTATAGGCACAGTTCATTCATGTATAGCAAAGCTTGTGAATTGCTTCATATTAATCGAAACCCGGGTGTTGTTGTTGATGTTGTTGAGGGGTATAGGGTTGATGGGGTTGTAGTTAGTCCTAAGGTGTTTAAGGTGGTTTTGAATTTGTGTAGGGGAGGCAGGCTTGCCAATGAGGCTTTGTGGGTATTGGGGAAAATGAAGGAATTTGGTGTGCAGGCGGATACTACAGCATATAATGTGGTTATAAGGTTGTTTTGTGAAAAGGGTGATATGGATATGGCTGAAGAGTTGATGAATGAGATGGGTTTGAGTGATCTTTATCCTGATATCATCACACACGTCGCGATGATTAAAGGGTTTTGTAATGTGGGTAGGTTAGAGGATGCTTGTGGATTGGTTAAGCTTATGAGGGGACATGGGTGTGTTCCAAATGCTGTGGTGTATTCTACTCTTCTTGATGGGGTTTGTAGGTGTGGGAGTATGGAGAGGGCATTGGAGTTATTGGGTGAGATGGAGAAAGAAGGTGGGGATTGTAGTCCTAATGTTGTTACTTATACATCTGTGCTCCAGAGTTTTTGTGAGAAAGGTCAGACAATGGAGGCATTGGAAATTTTGGATAGAATGGAAGCTTTTGGGTGTGCTCCTAATCGTGTTACAGTTAGTTGTTTGATAAACCATCTCTGTATGGAGGGGTGTGTTGAAAAGGCTTATAAGTTCATTGATAAAGTTGTTGCAGGAGGCAGTGTTTCATATGGTGATTGCTATAGCTCTCTAATAGTGTCTTTGGTAAAATTTCAAAAGCTTGAGGAGGCAGAGAAGCTCTTTAGGAAGATGCTTGCTGGTGGGGTGAAACCTGATAGTTTGGCATGTAGCATTTTGATAAGAAAGCTTTGCTTGGAGGGAAGGGTGCTAGATGGATTTTGCTTATCTGATGAAATTGAGAAGTTTGAGTTCATTACTTCCATTGATTCTGATCTTTATTCTATTCTTTTAGTTGGGCTTTGTCAACAAAGACATTCAATGGAGGCTGCAAAGCTTGCAAGGTTAATGCTCAAGAAAGGAATTAGATTGAAAGCTCCTTATTTTGAGAGTATAGTTGGACACCTGAAGAAATTTGAAGATGAGGAGCTAGTTAAGCACTTGAGTAAGATTGGGAAATAAAATTCAGTCTGTCCTGGAGGATCTTATTAGTTGATTTGAGCACGTTGAGACTACAGAGTTCTAAGTCTCTAGTTGTGAAGAAACAAGTTTGGAATTTCAAGCAAATGAAAGGCTTGGTCTTGTTTCGTCTAGTTGTGGAATATGGAATTTGGATGCGAGTGGAAGCAGTCATCAACCAATGATTAATTGAGCTAAGGTATACAGTGATTGAGGTTCAAATAAAAGTGTGTTGCTGTTATTAATTCTCTTCCACTTTTAGAGCAAGACTTGTTTTATAATGCCTCCAATATTTCATTATATCACGACTCCTATGATCAGTGCTCCAATCAAGGAGTTAAACAATTGATTGAGCTACTGAGCAACTTTTCTGGCACTGAAGGATATTGCATGCTCATAACATCTTAAAGCCATATTGTTTAAAGCAATTCTTTTTCCTCCTTTTTTTTTGAGTGTGGCTGTTCATGGGTCAAATTGTGTCCAATAACATGGTTTGTTGTATTTCATCCTGATTCAGTTCTTGTGGTCATTATGCTGTTGTTACATTTATTTGATTATAAACCAAACACTTATATATATACAGCCAGATATCCTAGATCATTTCAATCAAACGCATCCTTAGTAATTCAAGAACATACTATTTAAGATTTCAGTGAAGAGTGGCACCTTCAGCACAAAGATCCATTGTTGTTATGGTTTACCACTTATCTGCATATTGTCATTGAAGTCAATCTTGTAGAAGTTAAACATTTTCACATTTTGGGTTATGGCAAGTCCCAGAATATCATATTTTGCTAGATTGTGATAACCTTTAATTAGAATTTAATGCTTGTCTGAGATAATGATCACCTAGAAATAAATGGCTACCATGTCGGAAGACATCCTACTGAATTGTCGTATTCTTTTAATTTCTGTTGACCCTATTTGGAGCTCTATCTTATATTCTTGAGTGGTTTTGCTTGTGTGGACTGGTTTGTTTTGTGCATTACTGCAGACAAACTAATCAGGTTAGAGATCAATACTCACTACATCCAAGTATAAACCTGTCTTTGAAAAAGATGTTATTTTGCATTTTAACTCCCTTTATTTATTATTGTTTTTTTGATAGGTAGGCAGGTAGCATTTTAACTCCTTCATTGAAGTTGGATTCTTTCTTGTCACTCTTTCACTGTCATGTATCATTGGGATGTCTCTGACAAGGCTTGACCTTTGGTTTCTGGAATTGCAGGATCACTTAGCTTCTAGAAGTTATCTTAAGTTACCAAATGTGAGTAGTATAACTTGTTGAAGCATTATAAATGTTGCATTGAAGCTTTTCTACTGTATAATCTTCTCTTAGCGATGCATTAAATAAATTCTGTAATTGTGAAATCATATGAATGTTAATACGTTTTGAAGTGGGCAGCTGCTAGGTTTGATTGGCTTGTGGCAAAGCTTGTGTGATGAGGTTGATTGAGTTGACTGACAATGGGATGAGTATTCACTTTTCTTGCTTCAATTAAAATCATTGGATATTTCAGGTAACAAAAGTGCAGGCCAGCTCTTGCAGACTTGCTTAAGGTAATTAGAGCTTACCCAACTGCTTTTAACCGGTTCTAAAATTTTTAATAAACCCCTCAAGCTTCTTATTCAATAGTTAGAGTTCATTTGGCATTTGATTATAAGTTTGTTTTTGCTTATTTTATGTATTATTTGTGGGTTCCACACTACTTTTTGTCCCAACTTTATTTTTAATAATTTAAGTTTCAGCCTTTTGGAAATAAGCTTTCATCTCGCATTATGCAAATAAGCTACCGAAACTAAGTAATTCCCAAACAAACACTCAGTATTCTGTTCTCTTGAATAGATCTCTTTCACAAGATCTAGTTTTTCCATGGCTTCCCATGCATTGTTTCCTCAAAGTAGAAGGCAATGGAAAATTTGTTGGTTTCAGGTTATACAGAAACTTGTGGGCATGGTTGGAACTCAGTAATGTTCAAAAAATAGCACACCTGCTCTTTGTATGTCTAAATTAACTTGTGGATTTTATATGAAATTATGAAATTTTAGGGTCTATAACAAAGCTATGATGCTTTGCGTACTGCATTTGACTTGTACCACCCATGCGTTTGTATAATTTCCTAAGAGAGGAAAAGATTGGAATAGTTGTATTTCCATCAAGATGTCTCAAATACTATCAATTTTGCAATTGTGCAGTTAAGGTTGACCTGAAACTTGAGTTGGATCCAATCTAATCTTTTATGAATTCATCAGCATTTATCAATTGTTAGCACCACTTATATCCAAGAAACTAAGCTTCATGAGGTCAAAAGGAACTCCATTTTTATTTTATTTTTTTCACTAGAAAAGCAATGAAGTAATAGTTATGGATAAGTGTCAAACTTGCATTTGCTAGTCGTGCTAGTTAGGACAAAATGCAGTTAAGTGATGCATTAGTTAGGATTTGCGGTGACGGATTCTTGAAGCAAGTTTGTGCTACAGTCATCATTTCCATTTATAAATCTGTGGTCCTGTGGGTCACTGTTGTTAACTTGTTATCAGCAATGGGAAATGAAATGTGTTGATATGAAAGAGTTGCATTCTTGATAAAGGGTTGTGGACTTATTACTCATGTCTTTAGAATCCTTTTTTTTTTTCCTCTATGTTTATATGCTGGTTTTACACATTGAAAGTGTTGCATCCAAGTCTTTCAAGCATTAAGTGAATGCAAAATAGTTGCCAACTATTTTTTATTTTTTTTTAATATTTATATCAACTTGGTGTATTTTCTGTTCTTCCTGTTTTGGTCTTGTGTGTGTGTTGCATAACTGCAATTACCAATCTGATCAGTGTGTGGATATGCATAGCAGGAAATGGCCATCATTTAGCTGGATTGCTAATACATTCAAATTACCAATATATCGCTTTTACCTGCATGGCTACCTGACTGGTGACACATTGGTAATTACAACAGCTGGAGGCAAAAAAAAATCAATATAAAATTAATGGTATAGAGCATTTCCATGAAGCTCCAAAGGGAATATTGTTTTGATTATTTCTTGATTAACATTGTGAATGTGGAGGAAACCATCAGATTATGTAACAGTAAATCGATGATCCATTGTGTATAGTGTCAAGATGGATAATTTACTATGGCTTGTCTAAAGCTTAGAAGCAATTTGCAGGAGACAATTCAAACCATTGGCTATGAAATTTGGGTCATAGTCAAGGGCTAGCACATGGTTCATCTGTGCAAAACATGATTTTAGCATGATAAAAACATCAATTTTCTTCTCTTGGAACATAAAGAAGTTTACTGCACTTAATACAATTTACAACTTGATATGTACGACAACATTTTCTCGTGTGTTTTGACTTTTGAGTCTTAAGTGGTATCTTATAGCCACTCATTTTTGTGCAGATGAAGCTTTACATGGAGGACAGGAACCAAGTGTGCCCTATGTTTTTTAAGCCATCAACGGTAGACTAATTTACTTTGATAACCAAGGAAGAAAAAGAACATATATAGAAATGGTCAATGCAAGAGAGGTTCAATATTATGTCACTCAAGACAAAGGACAACAATTCTTTTTCAAATTAGTCACACCCATTTTAGAAGCAATTAAAGAGCATAAAAGCATCAATTTCTGAAATGATTATTCCAAATTATTTTTCTCTTGACAAAGTCACTCATCCATTCTGGTTCATCCCAAAATGGAGATTTTGTCTTAGAATTGTTGTCACTCCACCCTGGAGAGAGATGCTGCCACTTTTCATATCGTACAACCACCAACCATGAATTGTGTTATGGCTGAAGTGAAAATATAGACAGTTTCTCTTGCATCCCACCTTGCTTGCAGAGACAACACTGTTCCCCCACAAACAATGTTTGATCACCAAGGCACTCCATCTTAGTCCATGAAAGTAACAAGATCAAGCTGAAAAATCTCTACATCATTCACAACATTAGTTGACTTCTTAGAGATGAGAAAAATCAGTAAAATCTCCCCATCTGACTCCACCAAATATACTCTAAAATGCTTCGATGGGACGGCAGGGATAGCCCTTCTTGTACCCAAAGAAGTGATTTTTAGATCAGAATCAACTTCTATCACCGCTAGAGTTCCTTGCAAATTCAAAATATAGAACTTACCTCTAAATCCAATGGCATTTGTAAATTGCATATAAATGCTTTTGTGATTTGTCTGGAGCATGCGGATCAATGAGAGAGCAGTCTTTTTTTATCCATTCATACTCTCCTCCCTTTTAGCTAATTATGTACTTGAGCATGCAAGAAAAATGTCTGGTGCCTGTATGTGCTCCAATTAGCCTAAGGAACATGAAAGCTGGATGACTAGTGCCTGTCAATACCATAACCATACAGCCTAATGACAATTTTGAGGATATAGCAGCACATTTAAGTCCCATAAAGGTAGACTATGCCTTGATCTCTCAACTGGATCCCGTAGAATGTAGGTTGAAGATGTTGACCCTTTAGCCAACAATATTCCATTAGTGCACCACAGATAGTACTTTCATGGATACTGCGGTGCTCTATATGGTGGCCAGGGGGGTCAGTCAAATTGCATTGTTGTTGATCTCCTTTACTGGTATTGGTGTTGGAGATTTGAAGCCAAGGCAGCACTGCATTTGGATTGCATTTCTTGGGTGCAGCTCTCCATGACTTGGTCACACTCAAAATTGTGTCTGGCTCAAGAGTTGACTGGCTTGCTATTTGATGAGGTAGATCCGGCAATGGCCTAGTAGAAGTATTCTTGGCTTCTTTGTTTGCTGGAGTTTGCTGCTTCTTTCTCCATGTCCTTTAGAGACATGTTGGATAATGAAACACAGCACAGGGAGAGATATTCTGTTATGAGAATGGAGCTAGCTTAGAATTTAGATATATAAATAAAACTCAATAGAAGTGGCCTCCCAAGTCTAAGATCCTTATTTATTATAACAGTAAAATAATTTTCCTTATAGTTAAATACGTCATTGACCTGAAAACTAGTTGATCGCCTTGGGCAATACGTTTTAGTATTGGTCAACAAAGAAAGGGATACATTTTAATCCAACAATAATAAAGGAAAGAGGAAAAATGAATCCATCTAGAGATACTGCCTAATCTACACTTAATGGTTACTAGCAATTTGACTAGAAATCTGTTCGGTTAGTTCTCTTTGCTTGTATTTTTTGTCCAGCATTTTATTTGTATAAGTTAGGATACAATGTAGGCATTTTCTCTGATCAAGCTTAAGGCTATTAATAGCACATATATTTGCCTTGATCCCCAAAGTAAAAAGACAGGAAAAGTGATGGAATTTAGGTCAATTTTAGCTTCTGTAACAAACTTTACAAATTAATATAAAAACTTTTGGCAAAAGGATAAAGTGTATTCTCCCCAGCGGTATAGTTGAAACTCAGAGTGTCTTTGTCCTTGGAAGGCTAATTACAGCCAACGTGATGATGGCCTATGAGTCACTTCATTATATGAGTAAAAAAAGAGTGGGAAAAATAGGATTTATGGCTTTCAAGCTTGATATGAGCAAAAAATATGAAAGGGTGGAGTGAATGTTCCTAGAGAATACCATGAGAAAGATGGCGTTTGATGATAAATGGATTGGACTAGTAATATGGGATGTATAACAACGATGTCCTACTCTATCTTGATAGATAGGAATTCTATCAAACGTTTCACCCCACTAGTCCAAGAAGACCTGCCATCCCCTTATCGTTTCCTTTTCTGTGCTTAGGGTTTTCATCCTTGCTACAAAAGGGGGAAATGGAAGGGAAAATTATGAGAATTTCCATTGGCAAGAATCCCCCTAAGCTTGCTCACTTATTTTTGTTTTTGATGATAGCTTGTTATTGTGTAGGGAAAATGAACATGAGTTTTGAAACCTCATTTCTTTAATATGAACATATGTGATGATGCAAAGAAAACTTGTAGGCTGAATTCTCCGGGCTTCAATTGACTAGTAATTGCTTGGAAGGCCTGAAAAGAAAAACACACGATTAAAGGTGACAGGTGTGGACTGACCCAAAACCCTCCAATGCTTAAGTTAATTTCTCTCTTAAATTCTAGAGTTCCAAATTTTTAGGAGTCGTGAAAAACTTATTATTGTTTGATGTGGATGAGTCTTTATACAATGAGCCTTGGAGTGGTCACTTGATTGGTAACTTTCACAAACCGTATGGAAGTTACAAAGTTCAGACACAATTTTTACAACTGCTATGGAAGTTAGAAGATCTAATCTTATCTTCTATAACTACCATTGGAAGTTGAGAATTTAGTGAGAAGTTAGAGCGATAAGCAAGGATTCTGTTTATACTCCAAGGTAGTAGAACGTAGTTCAAAATATAAATGTGTATAAATTCGTTCTGAAGATATTTCAAGTGTTGGAGGGTAGTCCACATGCTTCCATGTCTTGGATGACCTTTCCTAATTTGGACAACATCCTTATGCTGGACAACATTCTCATATTAGGACAACCCATGAATGAACGAACTGGTGTAGGCCCAATCATTGTGGTTTCCTATGTGCTCTGGATGATAACTCAAGGACGAGCTATACTTGTCTCTTCCCCATCAATATGAACTTGCGCTTGGTCAAACTATGGCAAGACTTCTGTTTTATTATAGCCCAAATAGAAGTCCAATTCAAGATTCTATAAGGCAATAATAGGTGCAATTGAAGTGAAACATCATGAAAAGTACTTGAGTTGACCCTCATTTTTGAAGAAGCTTCAATGGTGGAATTGCAAATTACTCTTAAGGGTAGGAAATGAAGTACTTCTTATAGTGGTGGAAGCTAAACATACTGTACGTGCAAGTTAGATTTGATCGTATATAAGAGATGAAATAAGTTATCTAACATTACACCTAAATGAAAAAGCTTATGAGTGACAAAGGTACGAGCTTTAACATTATAATATCAAGAGAAAAAAGAAAGTGATAGCAAGAATATAAAGTTGACACAAGATGTATGTGGAAAATCCTAAGAAAGGGATGAAAAATCACGGTATCAAAAGGGATGTTTAGCTTATATGAAAAGAAGAGGTAACTCTTATACAATAAGGGTGTTCTTCCTTAAAAGAGAGACCTTGTTTTCTTCCAGCCTATCTTATCAACTTTCAACTTTGTTTTCAAAAGATCTACTTGGGGTTTTACCCTAAAAGTCCAGTTGCATGTTCCTTTTATACTCTGAGGAATATGGTTGAGTATAAAGACAGGTGTCAAGTCATCATTTCCTACTTTTGGACCTTTCCACACGTATGGTACTATTTGGTGACTGGAGGAGAGAGAATGCGCCAACATGGCACTGTGGCATGCGGGTAGGTGACTTTGCCACTGCTTGGGGAACAGCTCTTGGACAATGAAAGGGACATCAGGAGTACTGTAAGTGATACACGTGTCTCTGAAGTGGTCCAACATGCACTCAACTAATAAGGAATGTTCTCATTGTTGCTGACTTTAGAAAGTCACTATCTCCCTTTTGTGAGTGCTTAGTATCATGTCAAATGCATATCTTACTTCCTTCCTCACGCCTTTGGTATGTGCCAAGGATAGGATTTGTAGCCAACACTTCCTCTTTCACTGCTCACAGCCTCTTCACATGTAGGGTCCAGATCCAACCACATAGACATTCCCCCATGCCTTGGTTGGTGGAATGTACACATACTAACTCTAATGAATTGTTTTCTTTTTCCAAAGATTTTATGCAGATGATAAAATGAAGGTACATTGGTTGAGATGTGAGAGATTGTGCTTACTAAAGAACGATGGAGGGTAAGGGTTTAGGGCATCTATACATTCAATTTGTAAATTTTGGGTAGGGGATTAGGCATCTATACATTCAATTCATAAATTCTCACCAAACAGCGGTGGAGGTTGTCCAATAATGCCACTTCACTTGTTGCTAAAAATAAGTGAAAGCCAAATAGTAGACCTAACTGAAAATTTATGGAAGAAATACTAAAATGTAGCACTTCTTATATTACCCCCAACTCAAAAAATTTCATTTCTATCTATAAATAAGCAACCAAGAATAGTAAAAAGCAAAAAATAGATAAAAAAGATTATAGAGTGTTGAAGAGGTATTTTACACTCACTACTAATCCTAATCAAAGAGATTTTTTTTTTAAACCTAACTTCTGATAAAAGGTGGCAACATCCCAAATAATACTTCATACAATATTATCTTAAATCACAATTTGAGATGTTTTGAAAATATGAAAATATACATAACGATTATTGTATTTATTCGTAATTTCTTTAGTAATTGTTAGGCGAAAACTACATTTTCGTCCCTATATTTTCACGCGATTCTCACTTTAGTTCCTATCTTTTTTTTTTTCACCACTTTTAGTCCCTGTTTAGAAAAACGACTTCTATTTAGGTCCTTTCCGTCAGTGCCGTTAGGGCACTGACCTACGTGGCAAA
This sequence comes from Castanopsis chinensis, assembly GCA_032878915.1. NCBI lineage: Eukaryota > Viridiplantae > Streptophyta > Magnoliopsida > Fagales > Fagaceae > Castanopsis > Castanopsis chinensis. The sequence goes on from JAVQMG010000132.1 coordinate 45,122,870, forward strand.
CGGACTGAATAAAATAATAATAAAAAATTTATTTTGTCATTAAAAAAATGCCACGTCACCGATTAAAATAAAAACAAAAATTTAACTAAATAATAAAAATAAAAAACAGAAATAAAAATAAAAAATAACATTAATTGAGATCAATTAAAAAAAAAAACAAACAACCATTCTTCCCCAAATTCTCCGGCAAATCAAACCCTTAAGAACAACAAGAACAACAAGAACAAATTTAAGAACACAAACCCAGTTTAAAAAAAAAAAAAAACAAACAAACAAACAAGCAAACAACCAAACTACACCGAATTATCCAGCAAATCAAACCCATAAGAACAACAAGAATTGATTTAAGAACACAAACCCAGTATAAACCCAAAACTGATTTAAGAACAAGAACCAATCTCCAACAAGAACAACACGAACTAATTTAAGAACAAGAACCAATCTCCAACAAACCCAAAATAAACCCAAAAAATTTAGCTCAAATACAAATTCATAAATCCCAAAGCCTCATTTTCTCAAACCCAACAAAATCATCAAAGACCCATAACAAGCCACACCCAAAATCTGGGTTTGGTGGGATTTTTTTTTTTGGTTCTGGGTTCGATCGAAGGAGGGATGGTGGCCGCAGTGACCAGCTCTTTCTGTTGCGACCGCAGTGAAGGCGGCGCTAATGGCATCGCGGATGGCGGAGTTGGAGAGCGAGCCAATGGCGTCGCGACAGGCGTCGCGGATGGCCGAGTTGGAGTCCTTGAGAGGGCCGCGTAGGTGAAGGTGAGAAGGTGGAAGGAGTCCTTGCCGGAGAAACAGTGGGTTCTTGCTCAGAAGACGGTGGGTTCTGGGTTGGAGAAAACGGTGATGTTTTTTCTGTTGAAGTCAGGATGTTTTGGATGTTTTGGATTGGATTTGGGTTCTTGCTGTTGATGTTGTTGGGATGACATTTTTGAGATCTAGGTGATGTTTTTTTGAGTGAGTTTGGTTGATTGTTTGTTTGTTTGTTTGTTTGTTTTTTTTTTTTTTTTCAATTACTGGGTTTGTGTTTTTAAATTTGTTCTTGTTGTTCTTGTTGTTCTTATGGGTTTGATTTGCTGGAGAATTTGGGGAAGAATGGTTGTTTGTTTTTTTTTTAATTGATCTCAATTAATGTTATTTTTTATTTTTATTTCTGTTTTTGATTTTTATTATTTAGTTAAATTTTGATTTTGATTTTTATTCTAATTGGTGACATGGCATTTTTTTAATGACAAAATAAATTTTTTATTGTTATTTTATTCAGTCTGTTTGCCACGTAGGTCAGTGCCCTAACGGCACTGACGGAAAGGACTTAAATAGAAGTCGTTTTTCTAAACAGGGACTAAAAGTGGTGAAAAAAAAAGATAGGGACTAAAGTGAGAATCGCGTGAAAATGTAGGGACGAAAATGTGGTTTTCGCCTAATTGTTATGATATATATATTTTCAATATACATCAAGTTCAAATAGTATAATATTTTAAGTTTATTATGTTTACACATATAATTTTTATTTATATTTATTCTCATAAAGTTAAGTTAGAATAATTATTTCAACAAAAAATTCACCCGCCGTTTATACTTATTGAAATTGTTGTTAGTTTTATACTCTTTTTATTTTTTATTTTTTTATATACAAGATAGAAATTATACTCTATTTTAATCTAAGTGTATATATGTGTGAAGCTCCATTCAGGAGACTTGAACTTCGGTTCTTGCTTTCTATACTCTACAAACACTCATAGAGTGACCATCATACCAAAAGTGTGCGGTAGTGTTTTATATTTTTATTGTTATTGTTATTGTTATTGTTGTTGTTATTAACATAATTACTAGGGGGCATTTATAGTAGTGTTGGAGGTGTCATATTAAACCTTCGCCAATTGTTTAATTATTTCTTACGTCATAATAGTACCCTTAAGTTGTGTATGTTTTTCTTAAAAAAAAAAGTTGGATATGTAAGGAATATAAATCCTCTTCAACTTTTTGTATTCTATTTATGCCCCCCTTAAAGCTAATTCCAAAAATCAAAAGTCAACAACCACAAAAACCCTATAACTTGTGTTTACCACAAAACAATGATAGGGAAAAAATTGGGTAATGACAAACAGGAAGTAAGAATAAATCTTGAGCCTTATTTTCGTGTAATCTCATATTTGACTAATTTTCAAGTTGGAGGTTTTTATGGCATTTATTTATGCTCTTGTACCCATGAAGATATTTAAATTAGAACATATGAATTTAATTGTTCCGATAGGTAGGAATACCAGGTATCCAATTTTAAAGAAGAAGCCCAGTGATCATTTCTTATCTACTAATCTATCGAACATGCCAACCTTCTCTATACAGATTACTTCGTGAAAAGCATGGGCTATAGGTTCTTACAATTGTTGATTTTTGATTTAGTTTGGGATTTAAAAATTAGCTTTTATGGATAAGGGAGTTTTTCCACGTTCAGTGGTTTGTAGATTTTTAATAATAATAATAATAATAATGACGACGACGACGACGACAACAATAATGATATAAAAATACCAATACAATAATAATAATAATAATAAAAAAAATCAATAGCAATTTTCATAAACAAAAACTTTTTTATGTTTGTTATTATTTTTTTGTTGTTGAATTGAAAAGGCAATTCTAATTGATTTTTTTTAGAAAAAAATAAAAATAATTTTTTTGAGAAAAATTATTATTATTATTATTATTATTTGTAAACATAACAAACATAAACTTTTTAAACTTGGTGAATTTCAAAAAAAAAAAAAAATCATAATGATTAATAAAATAATAAAAAATAAACAAAAAAGTTGGGATATGTATTTTCAAGATATATCATATTGTGATTTAGCTAGAGCAAAAATACTGTATAATGTGTTGTTTAAAATGCTATTAACTTTTGTCCAAAGTTATGGATAAAAATAAGGCGTAAATGCACTTTTAGTTCCTACATTTTGCACTTTTTTCATTTTAGTCCCTACATTTTATTTTTATCACTTTTAGTCCTTAAACCAATTAACGCGGAACATTTAAGTCCTTGAAGAACTATTCCGTCAGCCAGCTAAAGGGAAACTAACGTGAGCATTAAAATATTATTAAAAAAATTATTTACATTTTTTAAATGCCAAAATTAAAAAAAAATTAATTACTCAAATTTTTACAAGTTCTTCCCAAATCCGAAAAATAAACCCAGCACCGAATCCAATATATGACAAACCCCGAATCTAAATCCAGCAACCAAATCGTTTTCAAAAAAAAAAAATCCAGCAACCAAATCTAATCTCTATCAAATCCAAAAAAACAAGAAACAAATCAAAGAAACCAACAGTGCATGTCGAAGAGAACAAGAGCAAACCCAGAATCAAACTTTACCTTCTCACAATCAAACCCAGAACAAAAGCAACAATACCCGCCGAGCAACAAGTTTCTGAAAAACAAGTTTCTTAGCAACCAAACACAGCAACAAGTAACAAAAAACTCAAACAATAATTCTATGGTTTTTGGGTTTGGAGCAGATCCAATGGCATCATTTTTGCCTCCTCAACCCGCCGAGTTTTTGGAGTAGATCCAATGGATCAGAGTTTTTGGGTTTGGATTTGCTCCAAACATATCCAACGGGTTAGACAATGGCATCAAGCAGATCAGAGTCTAAGCATGTCCAACGGCGCCGATACCATATTCGAGACTCCCGAGAAGTAAAGCAAATTGGACTCCGAGGCGGGGACTGGATCGGGTGGGGCCGAGGCGGAGGAGGAGGAGTCAGGTTCGAAGATCGGGCGCCAGGAGTCAGGTGAGTCGTCGTCAGATGAGTCTTTGAGATCGTCTTGAGAGAGAACGAAGATGCAAGGGCGAGCGGTGAGTGAGAGCATTAGGAGAGAAAATTAGGAGAGAGTATGAGTTTCTATATTTTGCTGGGTTTCTGTTCTTTGATTTGGTGTGATCGAGTAATTAATTTTTTTTTTAAAATTTTGGCATTTAAAAAATGTAAATAATTTTTTTAATAATATTTTAATGCTCACGTCAGTTTTCCCGTTAGTTGGCTGATGGAATAGTGCTTCAAGGACTTAAATGTTCCGCGTTAATTGATTTAGAGACTAAAAATGGTAAAAATAAAATGTAGGGACTAAAATGAAAAAAGTGTAAAATATAGAGACTAAAAGTGCATTTACGCCTAAAAATAATTATTTTTTTTCAAATACTAGACATTGACCTGCATGATGTACAAGAAAATTTGATGCGGTTAAAGTGAATAGAGTGTAATTAAAATATTGTAATAACATAATATAGATTTTGTAGATTAAACACTCCGTGATATAAATTTGTATTAAAGAATTTTTTATAGATATTTTTTGACAGTTAGCACACTGTGTGTAAATATATATATATATATATATATATATAATGAGATATTTATAAAAGCATAGTACAATAAAAGGCGAAAAATTGTATAATTTTGGTTAAAATATGCAATAGGCCTTGAATATTTCATGTAAGTTCATGACAATGTTCGTGATATAGAGTAGTTAATCCAATGGCTAAACCAAGACATATGACGGCATAACATGCCAAAAGTTTCATACAAATTGGTTTAGGAACGTGAAATAGAGACCTGACTAATCGAAAATCTAAGCTTCAAAGTTATGAGGCAACACTTTGTAACTAAGCAAGAGTATTATGAATATATCATCACTATTAGGAATGCAAGTGCAACTAATTATAAAAAAAAAATGTCAATGTAAAATGTACAACTTATTATCACTTTCCTCAATTTTTATTTTATTAAAAAATGAATAAAATGTCAATGTCAACTCAATTTTAGCTGCAAAAAGCAATTGGCTTTTACATAAATTTTACATATTTACTGATATTTGGAATGGTGAAAACTTTCTAAACTCTAATTGATCCTTCTTTTAGTTTCAATTTGCATGGACATTCCATGAATCAATTGTTATTTTGTCATGATTAAAAATAAAATGAGACTTATCACAAATTAGGTTAGTGAGTGAGTCCTCAATTTATAAGCCTTGTTAGTACTTACAAAGGTTAGACCCTTTTGTAAGTGCTTGCTAGCGTTGTAAGTCTTGTCTTCCTACCCTGTCTATATTATTTAAAAAAAAAAAAAGGGATAATTACAGTAAACCCACTTGTGGTATGGCCTGTTTTCACTTTGCCTACCTGTGGTTTAATCATTTACACTTTGCCCACCTGTACTTCAATCCGTTACCCATCCGTTACCCACCTCACCCTCAGACGTTAGAAAAACACCTTTTTATTCAAAATTAGAACATAACACGGATCAAAACCCGAACCTTCAGTTTCTTTTCCTCATGAGCCCTAAAAACACGAAAATCCCTTGCATTGAGTTGGGTTTTGATTTTTCTGATCGTGCTTTCGTGTGAGGGTGAGGTTCTGTCTGTGGGTTGTCTTGAGGCATTGAATATTCGAAGATAGATCATCACCAGGTACGACATTTCTGCTTGAAGTTTTGAGGGTTGGGGTTTCAAGTTTTGATGGTAGCTTTGATTCACAGGAAGTTGATAATCGATGTCTTCTTCGAGTGGAAATTACCCAGGTTCAAGTGGGCATTTGTGTACATATGAGACTTGTGTGCTGAGAACAAGTCTGACAGTGGATAATTTTGGGAGAAGGTTTCTGGGTTGTAGCCGATATAAGGTAAATATACTTTTTACTTAATCTAGTTGATTCACTGTGAGATTGGAATGTGATGTGTTTAATTCATTTTATGAACAGGTTGGTCCGAAGTGCCCTTTCTTTAGATGGATTGATAATCCCACTTGTAGGCGTGGGAATGAAGCTGCCCATTTGGTGCAAGAAAAGCTGGATTTATTGCGGAGGGAGCTGCAACTTGCACATGAAAGGGAAAGAGCAGCTACCCAGACAACAGCAAAAGCTACCCAAATGGCATAAATTGCTCAAGACAGGGCAGCAAAAGCCACTGATAGGGAGAGAAAGTTTCGAGCTTCCTCTGTTCAAGCCAAGGAGATAACAGTGAGAGCTTTAGAGCAAGAGAGAAAGTGCAGAATTGCACTAATTCTGTCATGAGTTTTTTTATTTATTTTGGTTATGCTGTTTTCATGTTTTAACTCAAGTGAGAATGTTGGAATTATAAGATTGAGTCTGCCTGGTGGGTTGTAATATAAGTTGGTACTCAATTGTATTGTAATAAAAGTATGTAAGGTTTTTTTAAGAATGAGAACTATGATGATGTTGGCTTGATGCCACCTTTTTCAGATAAAGTGTTATTTATGTTTATGAGAAAGTTGGTATTTTTGTTTAAAGTGAATTGGCTACTTGTGAGGTGTGAGCTGTTGGTGTTGGTGTTCTTTAGAATGGTGTGAGTGTGCCAACCAGGATTGTGCATAAAGTGCATTGTGTGAAGACAATTGTGTTTAAAGTACATGACAACTATCTGTCAACTTGCAAGAAAAGACAACAAATGCACACATACACCTGCTAGTCAACACATACACCTGCTGCTATATCATCCTCTATACACCTGCTATTCAACACAAACGGCTGCACACCTAAACAAACTCATATATGGAACTTTAAAAACAAAAAATTGCAATACTCTAAACAATAATTCTGAACACCTGTCATTAAGTTGGGAAATTGTATACATAATAAGGGTGGCATTGAATAGTCTTTCATCAACCACTAGTAAATATAAGGCATTGCACAACCACCAAAACAGTTGCACCTGCCCATTGTTTATAAAACTTACAAAAGTACATCAAATGTTTGAACAGGGCAATTTAAAACTGTCTGCCCTAACACTACATAACCCTAATAGATAGCAACAACAAAAGTGTCTTCAATTAGCCTTCATTTACTGCCCCTGCCTCCTCTCCCACCACAACTGGTCCTTCTAGCTCTTGTTTTACATTTCTGAGTCCTAGCTGCATCACCCCTTCCTCTCAAAGCAGCTCCTCTGGTAGCAGGTATCCTTGTAGGTGCTCTGCTGTCCCATGTTTCTGCAGGGGTGTGTGCTGCTGGCTGGCTTGAAGAGAACCAACGAGCTCCTCTAACCGTGTACCTGAAGTCTGAAGAGTACCATTAGGTCGGGTTCTATGACCATGGAGCTGGTGGCTGTGACCATGGAGCTTCTGACTGTGGCTGTGGCTGTGGCTGTGGCTGTGCATGTGGCTGTGGCTGTGCCTGTGCCTGTGCCTGTGGTTGTGACCCTGCTGCCTGGTTGGATGAGGATGAGGCCATAGTGTAAGGCTGAGCTGAGGATTGGGTCTGTGATGAAGATGGGGCCTGGGATGAAGATGGGGCCTGGGATCCTTGTCTGCGTGTAGAAGGCCTTCCACTTCCCTGCATATGAGCATTTTTTTTATAGTCAGTTATTGGTATTTTGCATTTCAATAAAAAAAAGTTTGGGACAACTTACAGATTTCTGCAATCTCTTCCTCCTCTCCCATGGTGTCTCACCAGTGACATTAGCCTTGCATCCCCTTGCATTGTGCCCTTCCTGTTGACACCTTCCACACCTCACTGGCTTGTTTGATCTAGACACCTTATAATAAGGGGTTCCTTGGCTCATCAGCATCTCTCTTCCTCTTCATGGGTGGCCTGCCTGGTGGCTTATAGATAACAGGTGCAACGGGCTTGGGTTGGCCACTTGACACCCACTCAGATTGGCCAGACATGGGAGGTATGTGTGTCTTATATGTCTCCACAAAAGCATCCTTGTAGTAGAATGGATGGGTGTAGTCTTCTAGTTTCTCTCGATTGACAAAAATGGCTGCAACTCTATGCTTGCAAGGGATTCCTGTCAAGTCCCATGCTCTACAACTGCATGTCTTCTGTACCAAGTCCACCACATGTCTTTCCCTCTCATTGTCAACCTCATACACAAACCTCCCAGATAGCATCGCACAAAAGTTCTTACACTCTAATTTTAACTTCTCCAACTTCTGTTGTATGCTTGGACACAACTTGCTACCATACTTTTCTATGCCAATATTCTTTGTATACAGCCTGGTCATAAGCCTAACTCTGATCCACTCCAGCATTGATAAGATGGGCTTGTCTCTAGCCTTCACAATCATAGAGTTAAAACTCTCACTCAGATTGTTTACCAGAAAATCTGTGAAAGCTTTTGAAGAAAAATGGGATCTGGTCCATTGTGCAGGCTCTATATCAGCCAGGTACTTCCAAGCTTCTTCGTCCAAACTCTTAAGATGGTCCATCCCTCTCTCAAATTTCTTGGCTGATGTTTTGCCAGCACACCTCCACAGTACACTCTTCAACTCCATCCCCTTGTGGTTAACCTTAAAGTTGTTGTATATGTGCTTCACACAATACCTGTGCTCCACAGTTGGGAATAGAGTCTCCATTGCAGGTAGAAGGCCCTGCAATCAAGTAAGCATTCAATGTCAACAAGTAAGCATTCAATGTCAGCAAGTAAGCATGTAAAAAGATAAGCATGTAATGATAATACCTTCTGCCTGTCACTGATGAATACCAGATTGAGGTCCTCTGGCTTGCCAATGTCATCTGCAAATTGCTCTAAGAACCAGACCCAGCTATCCTTGTTCTCTTGCTCAACCACAGCCATTGCCACTGGGAATATATTGTCATTTCCATCCTTGGCAGTGGCAGACAATAATTGTCCACCAAACCTCCCCTTCAAGTGGCATCCATACAGCCCAACAAAGGGTCTACAACCACCTAGAAAGCCAACCTTCTGGGCATTGTACCTAACGTACATCCTTTTAAACTTGGGTTCTGCATTCTCATTTTCCATCTCTGTTTGCAAAATCACCTTACTTCCTACATCTGTCCTCCTTATCATTTCTGCATAGTCTCTAAACAGTCCATACTGAGCCTCTTCATTCCCTGTAATCAGTCCCCTAGCTACCTTCCTTGATCTATACACCTGACTAATACTCAAATCAACAGAAATCTGCTGCATCACATGGTGCTTAACACCCGAGACCTCCCAATTAGGATTCTTACCAAAATCCTCCAAGTACTTGTTTGCCACGTAGGCTGATGTAACTTGCCCATTTTGAAATGTAAGGGGGCAGGTACACTCAGGATAAAGTGTTTTGATCTCAAATGTGCACTTTCCAGTCACCATTGAGGCATAACATCTCCATCCGCAATTGTTCTTGCAATGTACATAAATCTTCTTCTTCTCATTCAACTTCCACTTGATATCAATGTGATTCTGAATCACATACTCCCTCAAAGCCTTCCTAAACACCTTGGAGTTTGGGAACTTCATCCCTTTTACCAATCTAACATTTTCCATATCAGTCCTCTCATTGAACTCCAAATTTTCAGGCCTCTGCTCATCATCAGAACCATCCAAACTTGCAATATCATCCTCTAAAGCTGGGTCAACCCACTCTTCATCTAAATCTATGTTTGGGGGAGGAACATTGCTTGGGCCAGGTGCATCTGTGTTTGGCTGAGGTGTATCAGTGGTTGGTTGTGGTGTATCAGTGGTTGGTTGTGGTGTATCAATGGTTGGACCAGTGTTAGATGGCACTGTGTGAGGTGGAGAAGACTCACCAAAAATGTCATCAGTAAAGTCTTCTCCTTCTAGACCTTCATTCAACCAATCAAACTCCTCCTCTACCCCCACACTACCATCACCTTGTCCTGCAGCAGCCCCTGCACCAGGCCCTACATCAGCCCCTGCACCCCCTGCACCAGCCCTTACACCAGCCCTTGCAGCATCAGGAACTTCAACTGCAAGTGGAGCATGACTACTCTCCACATACAGTATGATGGTGTCCCTAAGCTTGCACAGGGGCACCACATCTTGATCATCTTGTAGGAGCCTTAAGTCTTGCTCCAAGTTGCCCCCAGGACCTAAATAATGAACCCTACACGGTTCATCAATCCCCAAGTCTTCACATATACCTTGTATTTCAAAATAACTAAGCCTATCAGGATCCCTATGCACTATTTCAACTTTCCCTCCAAAGTATTCTAAATTAGGGTTCCAAATAAAAGTCCCCCCATACTGTACCTTAAATTTCACTATTTCATCATCCATTTGCAATAAAAAATTACCGTTTGATACGTACACAATTTAACAATTAAAGAATTGCAAACAATAGACACAAAAGAGTAAACACTTGCATGTTTTTGTTTGGCTTTTGGGATGCAGCACACACATTAAAGGGACCACAGGGACCACATTTCTGCTTTTCTTTTGTTTCTGTTTTACTAAATACCACATGCATGCAAACACTAAAATTTAAACCAATAGAAATACTAAAATTTCCCATTCGGTCCACTGTGAGATACAATGAACACAATAGACAAAATGCCCATAAACAAACACAAATCCAAACAACAGGTAACATTACATCAACAAACACAACCAATATTCTCATTACATTACATGTAACATTGACCACTGACCAATTACTCAAAAAACTATAGAACAACTACAAGCCTAAATTAAAAACTCAAACAGTGAATAATTTCTTACCAGGATTTTAGTCCCTCGAACAACCCGTTGCTCGTCTAGGTTTATACTTGCAGCGCGAACTCAATATCAGACGCAGAATGGGGTTTCTCCAGGGGTTTTCGTGTTTTTAGGGCTCGTGAGGAAAAGAAACTGAAGGTTCGGGTTTTGATCCGTGTTATGTTCTAATTTTGAATAAAAAGGTGTTTTCCTAACGTCTGAGGGTGAGGTGGGTAACGGATTGAAGTACAGGTGGGCAAAGTGTAAATGATTAAACTACAGGTAGGCAAAGTGAAAACGGGCCATACCACAGGTGAGTTTACTGTAATTATCCCAAAAAAAAAAAAAAAATTCTAAAATTGTGATGAGAAGACTAAAAAAATAATAAAGAACGTATAGATTGCTAAGCGTTGGTATCTTTTTGTTTATCTTCTTCTTCTTCTTTTTTTCTTTTTTTTTATTATTTATTTTTATTCATTTCCCAAAATAAAGACCACCCTTCTTTTTTGTGTTTTTATATAGACCTCGTGTACCTTGGTCCTCCCTTTTTACCCTTTAGGTCCTCTAATTCTAGTAGTAGAACTCAATAAATAAAACATAAAAGGATACCCCATTGATTAGTCTTAGGAAGAGTTATTAGTGGGTATTCCGGGAGTATACTTTCTCTCTCACACATAGGGGTGAGTCCCACCCACCATAGGGCCTACCCGGCTACCCCAATGAGAAGGAGGGAGTATACTCCCGGAGTATCTAATAAATTTCTTCTTAAGAATAGTAAGTAGGTTTTCTTTCTTGAAGCAGGTCCTATCTCGATGGTTGCTTACCTTTGAAGGCTTCGTTCCTAGCCGTAACCTCACACATGTCTTCCTTTTCAAAATTTGATCTCGACAACTTAATTAGGATCGGGAGCCTATATAACTACAGTTCATATATTGTTATTTCACATATTTAAATGTATACGTTTTTTTTTTTCATTGTTTTTTTAGGGGAGATATTGTTTTGACAAATGACATTGAGACGTAAAGGAAACTTAGATTATCTATAACCGTAAACTGATGATCCATTGCATTGAGTGTCAAGGCGAACAATCTAAAGCGACCATCTTGCTGTTGAAGCTTAGGTTTCATTCCTTAGCAGAAGTAGAAACTAAGGTACCTATCTTTCTTATGGCCATGGGTGGACAGCTGAGAGGGACAAGCCCTGTTCTAACTTCTAATCGCCTCTTGGACATTGGATCAAACATGTTGGGCCTACCTAACTACCACATGTCCGACCCAATTTGTTCCCTCTCTTTATTGGGCTTTAGTTAAACAAACGTTGGTGATGAATTCAGTCAAGGCCCAGCCTGCAAAAACAACCCTTTGTTACACATTTTGTCACAACTTACTTCGGTGTCAATTGTCGATTTGCTTTAAGTGGTTGACCATGTATAAGTGATGCAAGCCAATTATTAGTTTACATCTAAGCAAGTTGTGGCGCTAAAGTATATGCCAATGGTGTGTGAGTGTCACTATAAAAATCGAGAAAATTATGACTTTTTCTAAAACTTTAGAGGCAATTTGTAGCCAACAATTTATAGCCATTGGCTAAGAAAATTGTGCCATGATCAAAGGCGAGCACACGATTATGTAGTGTTAAGCATGCGAAATACATTAGGGGCATGTTTAATCTTCTAACAAAAAAAAAAGGAGTTTATTTCACTTTAAAATATAAGCTTTCTAGTCAAAGGCCTTATAAATGAACTGGTATGTACAAATAGTTTGGGGGTTTAGGGAGGCAAGGGTTTGAGCTGCTGGTTAAGCAGCATATTGTAATTATCGCTAAAAATAAAAACTTTCTAAGGCTAGTCAATGGCCGTGTTTAACTAATATTGGTTCTCAATATGTCTAAAGTAAGTTTGTCTTGAATAACTATATATTTTTATTTAAATTTGGATAGAAGGTAGTAACATTCTAAAAACCACTCTTACAATATTATCTTAAATCACAATATAACATGTCTTAAATTTATGAAATAATACATCATAATTATTATGTTTATTCTTAAAATTTTAGTAATTGTTATGATAAATTGAAAACTATATATTATTAATGAACTCTGAACAGAAAGTTGAAGTATTCTAAAACACTATATACATTTTATCTTAAATCAAAATATGACTTGTCTTAAAAAATGAAAATATACATAATAATTATTATGTTTATTCTTAAATTTTAGTTATCATTACGATATATATTTTCAATGTAAATCAAGTTCAAATAGTTTAATAGTTTATGTTTCTTATGTTTCAACATAAAACTATTATTTTTATTTCACAAATTTCAGTTAGAATAAGCTTTAAAAAAAAAAAAAAACATAGACGCATGCACTCGACTTTCAAACTTCTATTTCCAAATGATTTAATTTCTCAATTCAAAGTCAAATCCAAATATCAAGAGTCAACAATTTCAAGAACTTATAGCTCATGTTTACTATCAAACAAGAAGGTGAGAGCACTAATGGCATATGGGAAGTAAGAATGAGTCATCTGGCTTCTTTTTGAGTAAAATCTCATGTTACATGACTTTTCAAATGGTAGGTTATTATGACATTACTTGCTTCATTTATATTACTAATGAAGTCATATAAATTAGGATTATGAATTTATTTGCTTTAGTAAATTGTATATGCGGTAGCGGTGTTGAATTTCCTAAATGTGGAAAATATTCCAATCGCAAGAATCCGTTATTCGCTCTAAATTGCTTCTTGACAAGCACGAGCCATAGATTCTTGATATCGTTGGTTTTTTATTTTTAGATTTGGTTTTGTAATTAAAAATTAATATGTATGGCTACAGAATTTTTTTATTAATTTTTCCCTTTAATAATAATAATAATAATAATAATAATAATAATAATAATAAGACCGTCAAAAAACCAAAAAAAAATTTAATAAAAAATTTTGTTAATATTTATTATAATTTTTTGGTTGAAAATTTTAATCTAATTGATTATTATGTACAAACATAAACTTTTTGAACCTAGTGAATTTTGAAATAATAATTAATAATGATAATGATTACTTAAAAAATCAAGAATAAACATAATCATTATTTTATATTTTATCATATTTTCAAGACATATCGTATTGTAATTTATGACTATAATAATGTATAAAGTGTTCTATAGGATGCTGCTAACTTTTGACTAAATTAAGTTGTAGATAATAATAATTCTTTTATTAATACTAGTCATCGACTGGCATGATGTGCAATTTTTTTTATGTGAATATATTTAATAGAGTGTTATTAAAGTATTAAAATATATTTTTGTTTGTTATATATTTTTTGTTGTTGAAAAACTTATTTTAATTGATTTTGTAAGAATAAAAATACTAAGTATTATGTATAAACATAACAAACATAAATTGTTTACACACAGTGAATTTTGAAGGAAAAAATTCATATCAAATAGTGAGTATTACAAAAATAGAGAATAAACATATTAATTGGTATATATATTTTCATATTTTCAAGATATGTCATATTTTGATTTGAGGAAATAATATTGTATAAAATATTGTTTAGAATGCGGCTAACTTTTGCCTTAAGGATAAAGATAATTATTATTTTTTGCACTAGTCACTAAATTGCACAATTTGCTGGAAAATTTGATGCGACTATATGGAATAGAGTGTAATTAAAAATATTGTAATAGCATAATATAGATTTCATAAATTAAACACTCCATAATATAGATTTGTATTTAAGATTTTTTTAATAATTTTTTTGAGTGAAACATAATAAATTTTGTAGTCAACTATAATATATATAAAAAATAATATATTTATACAAGCACATTACAAAATAAAGCTAAAAATTGTATAATTTTTGTAAAAATATGCAATGGACCATTCATAATTCATATAGCTTTATTTATCTATGACAATGTTCATTTGCTAGAGCAATTAATCAAGTGGCAAAACCCTGCCATATGAAGGTATAACATGTCAAAAGTTTCATGCATATAGATTTAGGAACTTGAAATAGAGCCGTGACTAATAAAAAATCCAAGGGTCAAAGTTACGAGGCAAGACTTTGTAATATAGCAATAGTAGTGTAAGAGCATTCACATTAGTCTCTTCAAATTTTTAGTTAAACTAACCAAAAAAAGTCTAATTTTTTATAGTTTAGTTAATTGTGTTTTTTACGCACACATATCAGACTCAAATACTCAATACTTTATTTTTTATTTCATTCAAATAATTATTTTTTCTCTCTCTCATTTCTAAAGACAGAGGACATACCAAGAAGAAAGGACAGACGAGAGATTTGAAAAAAAAAAAAAAAAAAAAAAGTTACAATTTTGGCTTAGCGAGGAAAGCTGGTTGCCACAAAAAGCAAGTGCCTGCTCCTCGCTAAGTATTTGGGACTACTTTGATGAGATTGATGCGTGAGTTTTTTTAGTCTTTTAGTTATATATTTGTTGAAATATTAAAATAGCTACATTGATGTGAATGTTTAAGTAGAACTAATTATCACTTTCCTCAAATTTTTTTTTTTGGCTAAAAAGTGGATAAATGTCAAGTATACTTATTAAAGAGTTTTTTTTTTTTTTTTTTTTTTTTTTTTTTTTTTTTGACGAGAAGAGGTTTTTTGATTGAAAAAAAAAAAAAAGGAGACATGACAAATCCTGATTGGTAAAGTATAATTATGGGACAAAAAAATTTGATTTATCTTTATTTTATATAAAGAGAATTTTATTCTTAATATACGACTTCATATGTTATACTCACCTCTTATACACAGTTTTCAAGCTTGGGGGGGATCGTAATTTTTGTCACTCACTTTTGTTTATACTGCAGAGGAAGCTTTTTAAGCCTTCTGGAGAAGACTGATACCTTAAGCAGCTACCAGGGAAGAAAAGGAACATAAAAAAAATTCAGTGCAAGACAAGGGAAAACAATTATTTATTCAAATTAGCCATATTCATTCCAGAAGAAGCAATTAAAGAGCATACAAACATCAAAATCTGAAACTAATATACCAAATTATATAAATTCATTCTAGACATAATCGCTAATCCGTTGCTAGTTCATTCCAAACCGGAGATTTTGAATTAGAATTGGTACCACTTCACCCTTGAGAGATGCCACCCATTTCAATTCCAAACAGGTGATTTTGATTCCAAATAGGTGATTTTGTTATTATGGTAAATTATGTATTTGGTTCCTATTCTTCATATCATATTTCAATTTGGCTTCTAACCTTTCAATTGTGTCAATTTAATTCTTAAATTTTTAGTGCCGTATCAATTTAGTCTTTGCCAATATCTTTTAAATGAAAATTGCTAACATGACAAATGGCCAAAATAAAAAATTAGTTTATTGTCACATTAACAGAAGCTAATTTTTTATTTAGGCCATTAGTCATGTTAGCAAGTTTCATCCAAAAGATAACGGCAAAAACTAAATTGACCTAGTATTTGAAAAGTTAAAGATCAAATTGATACAATTAAAAGATTAGAGAAAAAATTGAAACATGATGTAAAGGATATGAACTAAATACATAGTTTACCCTTTGTTGAGAACTCTTTTTTCGACCCACATGGTATTAATTCATTGGCAACTCATACCACGTCAACATATTATTCATTTTTTGGGTAAATCTCTTTAAAGCCCAAAATAAGCTCATATCTCATTCAACTACATGGATTGGGCTCACATGGCCTGCGAGATCCTTACTTCAAAAGGCGGATTCATGGTCCACATTTCCTTTTTATCAATTGGGATCATAACTCATGACATTAACATATGAATTGGGCTTAAGCAATGAATCAAAACTCACGGCCCATATTACCTCTCTTACACTCATGGCAAACGGCTTCTTCAACAAGAGCCCATATTCACACAAAATGACAACAAAACCCAAGGTACGTCATTTCATCTTCGGCTTATGATCCAAGCTCATAAGTCTCTTTGGGAAAATTTTGGGAGTCGTGGTTTGGAGGGCCAAGAGATATGTTCAGTAAAGCTCTAGCGAAGGGCCAAGAGATAAAGTTGATAAAAGAAACATGTTGCTTGGTATGTCTTTTCTAACTCTCTAAACTCTGACGAGTCCGTGTGTAGCGGGTAACATGTGGTAAGCATATCTTATCACATAGCACTTTAGATGATAAAATTTTCCATTGCTCTTTTCGTAAAACTTAATGTTCATCACATGACACATACTTAATATTCCTAGCCATCTAACTGTTGGGAAAATAACTGTTCATTCAATCCCCAGCTGTTGCTGTACAAATTTAGAAATTTCATTATATTATTCTACATAAATTTTGTTACTGCTTTCAGCTAAAATCCAACTCAAACACATGGTCTAATCTGATTGGCTATCATTTATCTCTAACTATATGCAAAATATTCATGATATCTTTGATACCCAGTTGCTGTCTGCCACAATCAGACTATATATTTCTCTGCTAGCTACTAAAGCAGAGCATTAAATACTCTTCTTGCTCACCAAGATTATGTCACAACACAATAGGACCTCAACTAAATCTTTAAAGTTTCTTTAACTTTCAACCGATCTTTCTATTACTTACTAGAAATGTGTTGCAATGGAACCTTGCACCCAAAAACACAAACACCCAAAAGCGAAACATTTCCAACAGAACTCCAACAGTGTATTCAGCATTTGGCACCTAGCTGGGAGTGATATCATCAGCCTTTTAATGCTGAAATCCTAGCTGCTAGCTGCTATACCAAAAATAGAAAGATATCATTGAAAGAGATCTTACAATTTTTAGCCAAATCCATAAAATAAATGCTTAATGTCCTCTACAGCAGTCTGAAATCACCCAGTTGACTTCATTTGCTTTTGTCCAAAGTAACAGATGTCTCATGACAGCTGTGACAACTGTCTCATGATAGCTGTCACAGCTTTTCCTAACAACTGCGACAGCCTTTTCAGAACAGCTGTGACAATTGACATAGCAGCCTGAGCATTACTGTTTTTTTTTTTTTTCCACATTTGGCTAAAACCAAAACCAACTGAAGTAACTATCTTTTTCTTGCCAAAATACCTTCCTTTTCTACTATTCTTTCCCCAGCAACTCTTACCCAAAACGGCAAGAACACCTTGAACCTAAACACACCACTTTTGTCCAAATCTTAAGATGGATTTTCTGAAAATTCATTACTGTTTGGGACAGATTTTGGCTGAGATTCTTTGCTAAAATACCCCTTAAACTCAGCTCTAAATAGGACCCCTTCATCAACACCTCAAAGGGGGAAAGATCAATGGAGAAGAACAATTCTTTCACAAACCTCTCTATGCTCTCTCCCTAAGCTCTTAATGAAGTTCTGAGATTTTGGTTTCCAAATTAGGAACAAAACTTGATGATGCGAAGAATATCAGTAGATCGAATGTTTCGGATTAGAAAGGACTACCGATTAACTTGATGGCCTGAAAAAGAAAGAACAGTAATCAAAGGTGACCGGGGTCGCCGGCCAATAATCCTCCGATGACAAAGTCAGTTTTCTCTCTTATTTTTTTGAGTTCCAACTTTTTTGGGAATCATAGCACGTACCTTTTTCTTGGTCTGAATCAACGTTTATATAGTGTCTTAAGAGCAGTTATTGGATTCGTAACCTCCCCTTGATTTGAGAAGATGTGTGTTTGAGTATAACTTCCTCAACTGTTTAGGAGTTAACTTTTTATGTGCAACAATCACTGGGAGTTACACTTATGATACGTAGTTGTTTTACTCACTCATAAATTTTTCCAAGTGCCCATGTGTCGTCCAAAATCCCTCGTTCTAAGGCCCCTCAAGTTACGATCACCTCGTCTTGAGCATAGTAAGGCAGTTTACCTCATCTTGAGTACATCAAGGCAGCTTACCTCGTCTTGAGCACCTCAAGGCAGCTAACATTGTCTTGAGCATAGCAAGATAGCTTACCTCGTCTTGAGCACCTTGTTCGTCCAGGAGATCTCCATGGACAAAATAGGAGTTGTATTTTATCACACCCTATCAAAACTCTTCAGCCCTTAGCTCATAAATGCCTTCATAAGCCTTCATACACTCTCCAGCAGAAAATCCCAGCAACATTGCTAAACACAATACAACACTATTACGACTCTTATACTCATTCTCTCACTCTTCATACCCAGAAAATACACCTATCTTACTGCTCCTATCTCCAAATACTTAAACATATTTCCATACTCTTCTCTTACAAAATCTTTCCTCTTGGAAAGCAATCTCTACAACTTCTTCAACGATTATAATTTCATATTTTTACTATCTTTAATTATCATATCTCTCATACTTCCATATATCATACATGTTACAAATACTACATCCCACAAAACATCTCTTTCTCCACTTCTCTTACACAATCTCATACACATTTACTACACTAGTACATATAACACATTACACTCTTCTAAACTCCACTTTCATATTTTCTCACTCTGAAGTTCTACCGTTTTGCTGCTCATAAACACATATCAATACTATTCTCTATCTCTCTTATAAAAGCCATTCTCATGGAATGCACAAGCTTTTATTATTAAAGCCCTTCTCCTAGAAAGATACCAAGATCTTATATCAAAGCCCTTCTAATGGAAGGCACAAATCCATCTTACATAAAGCCCTTATCTTAGAAGGCACAAATATTCTATACAAAAGCTTTTCTCATGGAAGGCAACACTATTCATACCTTCACATCAACTAAAAGAGCATTGTCAAGGGGAAAACTCATTTAAGTGCATGATAAAAGAGGCAAGCTTAACCAGCCCCTACATACAGCTAGGCATATTCTCTCTCCCTCTAGTTACACCTATTTTTCCCCTTTGATCTTGAGGTTATTATGGCAAACTGCCTCTCTACCGCTGGGGTCACTCTGCTGGGATATCATCAACTCACAGAAGCTGTACAGTTGGGCTACAAACCATACAAAGATAAGTGATTTTGCTTCCATATCTTTAAATATACATCATTTAGTATATGATTACTTCACATTTAAATACTTATTACTTTATTCCAACTACTATTACAACTATTAATCAAGGCTTAAACTCATTTAAATGCATGATAAGAGAAGCAAGCTTAACTAGTCTCTACTGCTGACATTTTGTTAGAATCTTATCAGCCCAATGATGCTACACAGCTGGGCTACAAACCATACGAAGATAAGTGACTTTGCTTCTATATCTTTAAATTTACATCATTGAATACATGATTACTTTACCCCTAAATAACTACTACTTTTTTTTTTTAACTGTTATTACAACCACTAATCAAAGCTATCATATCAAACGCATATTACATATTTATTTAACCATTATCATGATTTTTAGATTTTGGCTTTGATGGTTTTGTAGGCTTAAAAGTACATCGGTAGCCGTTGGACCACACGACCCAATGTTGAGTTTCGCGACACAATTCCTCGAACGAACCAGGGCCTAGCAAGGTCATCCCTCCAAAGGACCACACGTGATTGAGCAATCAAAAAAGGCCCCCGAACACCCTTATTATCATTATTTTTTGTATGTTGAGAGCCTCAGACAAGCTATTGATATTGAAAAGCTTCAATAGTGTTGTTTTATAAATTAGGTTTTACTACTAACTCTTTAAATATTATTTTATTATTTTCTATCTTTTAATAAGAAAATTATTTTTTATATTATAGATCTGCACCTTAAAATTTTGTAAGGATTTAATATAAAAAAAAAGTAATTGAATGTCCAAAAGGATCTCTAGATAAATTTGTTGTTAAATAAACAATGCATGGAAATCTTACAAATGATAAAAAAAATGCCTCATTTTAAATTGTTACCTTAGGCCGCAAAATACCTTGAGCCGACCCTATTTATCATTCAATCCATAAACTCATATTTGTGCATTATTTTAAACTATAGAAAGTCAAAAACTTAAATTTAAATAATTGATTGATGATAAAATTATGGACAAAGTTTAGCTACAAAATTGGTTGTAGCCTTAGGCTACAAACTTACTTAATGTCTTTTTATTGGAGATGAATTTTGACAAATCTACCATTGGATTACATCTTCTTGTTATATCCTTCATGCTTGCAAAATTTCAAGAAAATTAAAAATCAATAGCTATGTCATCAATAAATTTTTTAAATTGCAAGTTTTTGTAATATAAAATTATGCATGAAATATAAGTTTATAGATCATATAGTAAATAATATCCGATTGACATAAAATTTAAAATGTGTATTAAGATCATAAAGAACATGCTATTCAACGGTTAGATTTTCAAAATATATTGTAATATTTATTTTATTGAGTAAGTTTGTAACCTTAAGCTACAACTAATTTTGTAGCTAAAATTTGTCCTAAAATTATTGATCTTTGATTATAATGAAATTTTGCAAGCATAAAAAATATATAAGGGTAAATTACAATTTACCTACCTGTGGTTTGATCGAAATTTAAGTTGCTTACATGTAGTTTGAAATTTGACATTTTACCCACTTGAAGTTAGCTAAATTAGATTTCTATAACCCACATTTGTTAAAAACAGAGCTAAATATATGATTTTGCTCTACTTTTATGTCTCTTTTCTCCAAAAACACAATAAACATATAAATACTAGATTAAATAAGATCAAAAATTATACATCAGAATACTTTCATTATGAAATTTTAAACTACAGGTAGACAACTTAAAATTTGCTCAAACCTCAAGTAGGTAAAGTGTCAAATTTTAAACTACAGATAGGCAACTTAAATTTCAGTCAAATCACAAGTGAGTAAGTTGTAATTTGCTCAATATATAAAGACAATGCAATCCAACAGTGAATTTATCAAAATTCACATCCAATTAAAAAATATTGAGTGATGTAGCATTGCTTAAAGTTACACAATTTATAACTTAACTCAAGCCATTATTAATTAACCTTGGACCGAAGCTAGTAGCATTCTAAAAAGACTCCATACCATACTATCTTAAATCACAATATAACATTCCTTGAAAATATAATTCTTGAATTTTAGTAATTTTTATGATATATTTATTCATTATGCACCAAGTTCAAACAAGTTTATAATTGTTATGTTTAACCATATAATTATTATTTTATTATTATAAAGTTTAGTTACAATAAGTTTTTCAACAAAAAAAAGAAAAAAAGAAAAAAAATAAAAACTCCACATCCAAACTTATATATCAAATACCTTAATTTCTCAATTCAAAGCCAAATCCAAAAATCAAAAGTCAACAACCTCAAGAACCTATAGCTCATGTTTATCAAGAAGCAATGAGAGAGAAAGAGGTGGATGCACCGACTAGAAATAGGAAGTAAGAATGTGTCATCAGACTTATTTTTGTGTAATCTCATATTTGATATATATTTTTAGGTTGTAGGTTATTGTGGCATTAATTACTCCACCTGTATTACCCATGAAATTATAATTTAGAACTATGGGAAAAAGAGGATGTCTTAATTTTGTAACAAGTGGTCTCATTTTCTCACTAATAAATTTCTTCTAATGACGGACGGAACTTTCTTCACGCAATTTTTTCTAAGAACTTGAAACCACCACTCTAACTAAATAGAAAAAAAGAAAAGTATTTACAAGACCAAAAAAGAATTATGGATATGAAGTTTTAATATGAAAACGTAAGACCACAAATACCTTAAATTTGAAAAATTATTAAACAAAGCATAACAATAAATTTAGTGGCCTCTTTTGACTTCTCATTTGTTGTTAACAATCACATCGATCTTCTTTCTCTAATTGCTTCGTGACAAGCACATTCAAGTTTTTGTTACTTTTTTCTATAATAATAATAATAATAATAATAATATAAAATTAATAAAAAAATATTTTTTATGTTTATTATATTTTTTTTGGTTGAAAAACTTATTCTAACTAATTTTTTGAGAGTAAAAATAATAGTTATTATATATAAACATAACAAACATAAAATATTTGAGTCTTGTGAATTTTGAAAAAAAAAAAAAACATTACTAAGATAATCAAGAACAAACATAGTAATGATTATATATATTTTCATTTTTTCATGACATATAATATTGTGATTTAGGAAAGTAATAATGTATAATAAACTCTTTTTTTAGGATGCTGCTAATTTTTGTATGAAGTTATGAACAAAAATATGTGCTCATTTGGTTTAGCTTATTGAGGCAAAAATTCAAGATAGCTTTTTCAAATTACAAATTAGTAAACAAAATTGTTTATGTTTATTAAAAAATTTTTTGGTTGAAGAGCTTATTCTAACTAATTTTTGTGAGAATAAAAATAAAAATGTTTATGTTTAAACATAACAAACGCAAACTATTTGAACCTAGTGAATTTTGAAAAATAAATATATAATCGTCACAAAGATAATCAAGAATAATCTGATTAATGATTATATATTTTTTTCATATTTTCATGACATATACTATTGTGATTTAGCAAAGTAATAATGTATAATAAAGTGTTCTTTTAGGATGTTACTAGTTTTTGTCCAAAGTTATGAACAAAGATAAGTATCTATTTGGTTCGGCTTTCCTGATGCTAATTATTACAACAAAGAGAAACAAACTTTCAGTATTTTACTCAACAACTTGTTATTGCCACTAAATGGTTCTAGGCAATCACATTTCTCAAGATTAAAAATTCGTATTTTCTGGTCATCATTCTTTCAATTGGTATTCTAAAAGTAGACAGGTAGCTTATATTAATGGGCGAGTACTTGATTTGGGATGATATATACTTTTGAAGCCACTCTACTCAGTCGCAACTAATGCTAGGTTTTATTGATCCATAGTAAGGTCCTGGCGACCTAATATGAATTTCGAAAACAATCAAGTTTTGTATCATTCAACCTTCATCTTTATTCATGCCCTCCATTTGTTTTGCTCCATATCTATTAATTGAAAGTTTTGGTATCATATACCCATCATAACCATTGTAAGGTTTCCAAGGTACAAAAGTGAGATTAGATAAATGGATGAAGTGAGCAGGTGTTTTTTCTGCTCAATACATAGTTAGAAGAACATGAAAATGTTCCAATGGGGGATTTAGTTCAAACATGATACATTTAGTAGGTCCTAAGAAGTAAGGATTAAGGTCTCAAAGCTAAGGTCTTGCTTAGTCGAATTGACAACATTCATTCACTTTCATACCCTATTAAGATTATATAAAGAAAAGAAGAAGAAGAAGAAGAAAGAAATGGTAGCTACTAAGAATTTATTAGTGTGAACTATATGTTGACATTAGTCTAAGATTCGAAATTAGTTTAATCTGTTACCAAGGTGGAAAAGGAACATAGAAACTGAAGAGGAAAATATTTGACAACATTGGTGTGTGTTCTGTTCATCGGATGCTGGGCTCCAGGGCCTTCCAAACAGGTCTGGTCGCGGCCCATTTAGGGTACTGTAGCGCCTGCCTGATCCACTCGCCTGGGCCTCATAGGGTAGGGTACCCCTACAAGGAAAAAGATCAATAGGTCTACACAAGTATAAATACGCCAGAACCCTCACAAATCAAGGTACGCACGATCAGTTAAACTCTAACGTTCTCCAGATATTTCGGAGGTTCCTGACTTGACCTTCGGAGGGTTCTAGGCCGGCACCACACCGGTGCTCCCTTCCAGGTCTTCTCTTGTTGTTCTGTAGGTTCCTATCGTGCGCCGTTCGGGACCGTGCAGCTCACTGGTGAAGTTCGGCATCATCAGTTGGCGCCGTCTGTGGGAAACGCTAGGACGATCAAACGTTGTCCTATTCCTAAGACAAAGAGTTGCATGGTGTTCACGAGGTCGATGGCAACGACTAACAACCCAGGCGACGAACCTCGCTCGACCGCATTGGAAAGACAAGTCCAAACGCTAGCAGCAGCGGTCGAACGCCTGACCAAAAGGAATCATGATCTGGAAGAGCAGCTACGACGGAGGGATGAGCCCCCCCGGGTTCAAGAGGAAGGAACAAGCGTAGAAAGGAGGGATGACGAGGCCCCAGAGGGAAGTAACGCGCCCAGCAGACAGGAAAGGCGGGATACTAACCCGACGACCCCTTCTGAAACTTTGCCACCCCACGTCGCCGCAGAAATGCAGGAGATGTGGGAACAGATGGCCGTGATGATGAACGCCCTCAGAGGACGGGTATCCAGCGACCTCGACGACCTGGTCCAGCGGACCGATTCACCCTTCACGGCGCATGTCACTTCGTGCCCTCTACCCCCAAAGTTCCGAATGCCTACGTTGGAGAGCTATGACGGAACCAAGGACCCCTTGGATCACTTGGAGTCCTTTAAGACCCTAATGCACCTACAAGGAGTGCCAGACGAGATCATGTGCAGGGCCTTCCCCACGACGTTGAAGGGATCCGCGAGGGTTTGGTACAGCAGGCTAACACCAAACTCGATTAGCGCCTTTAAGGAGTTAGGCGCCCAATTTGTATCGCATTTTATAGGAGGCCACCGGTATAAGAAGTCCACAGCGTGCTTGATGAGTATCAGGCAGAGGGAAGACGAGACGTTGAGATCCTACATAGCACGGTTCAACAAAGAGGCTCTCTCTATAGACGAAGCGGACGACAAGATACAAGTAGCGGCCTTTACCAACGGGCTGCGAAAGGGCAAGTTCCTTTTCTCCTTATACAAGAATGATCCGAAAACAATGTCCGAGGTACTCTACAGGGCAACGAAGTACATGAACGCGGAAGACGCGCTGATAGCGCGAGACGGTAAGCCTAAGAAAAGGGAGAGATTGGAAGAAAAGCGACATGATGGAGGACGAAAGAAGGCTAGAACGGATGAAAGAAGGGATGATAGACGACCGAGGCCGCCCATGGGGAGATTTGCTAGCTTCACCCCTCTGACGGCCCCGATCGATCAAGTATTAATGCAGATAAGAGACGAGGAAGCCCTGACGTACCCTGGTAAGTTGAAGGGGAATCCCGACAGGAGATCAAGAAGCAAGTATTGTCGCTTCCATCGCGACCACGGCCACGACACGTCGGAGTGCTATGACTTGAAGCAACAGATTCGAGGCGCTCATCAGGCAAGGGAGGCTACAGAGGTTTGTCAGCAGGGAAGGGACGAATCCGCCGCAGGGCCAGCCCCCTTCTCGAGAGCCTGAGCGCCCAAGACCGCCCATTGGGGACATAAGAATGATCGTGGGCGGTACCCCCGGACCGTCAAAAAGGGCTCGCAAAGCCTACCTATGGATGGTGCAGAGCGTACAGATGACGGGCATAACCCCGAAGTCCGCACGGGTGGAAGTGCCTACCTTTGGTTTTTCCGAGGAGGATGCCCGACGCCTGCACCATCCACATGACGACGCCCTCGTAGTCAGCATACGAGCTGGGGAGTACAACCTACATCGGGTACTCATTGATAATGGAAGTTCAGCGGACATACTCTACTACCCTGCGTTCCAACAGATGAGGCTGGATAGAGACCAGCTTGTCCCGACCAATTACCCCCTTGTCGGGTTCGGGGGTACGAGAGTCTATCCCCTTGGCACCGTCACCTTGACTGTAACGGTGGGGGATTACCCACAGCAAGTCACCAAGGACGTGGTCTTCTTGGTGGTAGATTGTTCATCCGCCTACAACGCGATCCTGGGGCGACCTACCCTCAACGCATGGAAAGCCGCGACATCGACTTACCACTTGATGGTTAAATTCCCCACCGGATATGGGGTCGGAGAGCTCCGTGGAAACCAAGCGGCGGCAAGAGAATGCTATCTCGCCATGATAGAGATGGATGACCACTTGCAAGCACTGAATGTCGAGGGACAGCGAGTCACAGCTGAAGCAGTCGAAGAACTGGAAGAAGTGGTACTTGACGGCACGAGGCCTAGCCGGACCACTAGGATCGGCACGACGACTAGCCCCTCTTTGCGGCAAAGCCTAACCACCTTCTTGAGGGAGAATCAAGATGTATTCGCCTGGAGTCATGAGGACATGCCGGGGATCGATCCGACCGTTATAGTACATAGGCTGAGTGTATCACCATCATTCCCCCCAGTCCGACAAAAGAAACGAGTGTTCGCTCCAGAGAGAGACCGGGCCATCGCCGAAGAAGTCCAAAAGTTGAAGAAGGCGGGTTTTATACGAGAGGTGCACTATCCAGACTGGCTTGCAAACGTGGTCATGGTCAAGAAGGCGAATGGGAAGTGGCGGATGTGCGTCGACTTCACGGACCTAAATAAGGCCTGCCCAAAGGATAGTTATCCCCTGCCACGTATTGACGCGCTCGTGGACTCGACTGCAGGACATGAAATATTGAGTTTCATGGACGCTTACTCCGGCTACAATCAAATCAAACTCGACGAGGAGGATCAGGAGAAAACGTCGTTCGTCACTAGTCAAGGGCTTTTTTGCTACAAGGTAATGCCCTTTGGCCTCAAGAATGCTGGAGCCACGTACCAGAGATTGATGAACAAGATGTTCGCACACCAGATTGGGAGGAATGTGCAAGTCTATGTGGACGACATGCTGGTGAAGAGCGCCCGAGAGAACAACCATCTGAGCGACTTGCAAGAAACCTTTGACACCCTGCGGTCATACAACATGAAGCTGAACCCCAGCAAATGCGCGTTCGGGGTGACGGCGGGGAAATTCTTGGGTTTCATGGTGTCTCAAAGGGGCATTGAGGTCAACCCTGAGAAGGTCAGGGCGATAGTAGAACTGGTTCCCCCGAGGATGGTGAAGGAGGTCCAAAGCTTGAATGGCAAGATAGCTGCCCTGAACAGGTTCGTTTCAAGGGCAGCAGACAAGTGCCTACCATTCTTTCGGACATTGAAGAAATCGTTTGAATGGACGGACGCTTGCCAGAAAGCTTTCGACGATTTGAAGGCGTACCTCTCCTCTCCCCCACTGCTCAGCCCATCCAGGCAGGGTGAAGAGCTGATATTGTACATCGCCGTCTCCCCGGCGGCTGTCAGTGCGGCCCTTATTAGAGAAGAAGACAGGATACAGAAGCCCGTCTACTTCACGAGCAAAGCGCTCAGGGGGGCGGAAGAGAGATACCCCCCAATGGAGAAATTGGCCTTCGCGTTGGTGACCGCAGCGCGAAAGCTAAAACCATACTTCCAAGCACACGTAATAAACGTGTTGATCGACCAGCCCCTGAGAAGGGCAATGAGTAGTCCAGAAGCTGCAGGGCGAGTGGCACTATGGACGATCGAGCTGAGTGAGTACGACATTCGGTATCAACCCCGCAACGCGGTGAAGGGACAAATACTAGCGGACTTCATTGCGGAATTCACAGTCGCAGCAGACCCGGGGGCAGGCGAGCTTCCCGTATGGACGGTTCACACGGATGGATCCTCTACCAAGCACGCAGGAGGAGTCGGTGTGGTAATTCGCACACCAGAAGGGGATCAGATCAAGTGTATGATCCGTTTGTGCTTCTCAGCAACGAACAATGAGGCAGAGTACGAAGCTGTGATTGCAGGGCTGGACATCGCCACTGCAGCTGGAGCCGTAAGAATGGAGGTCTACTCCGACTCCCAAGTCATCATAAGCCAGATTAATGGCGATTACGAGTGCAGGAGTGAGAGAATGATGAAGTATCTCGACGAAGTAAAGAATCGAATGAGCAACCTCCAAGTCAGATTGATTCAAGTGCCTAGGGACGAAAACCAAGAGGCCGACCAGCTTGCCAAGGCGGCTTCAGCAGAGCCGATGGTCGCCCTCGACCAAGTACTATCCTTCACCCAAGAATCCCCAACAATAGACGGTACGACTGTGCAGGAGGTGAACGGTGAGCGGTGTTGGATGACCCCTATAGCTGCGTACTTGAAAGACGGCTTGCTTCCTGACGGTAAAGAGGCAGCTAGAAAATTAAGAGTCAAGGCGTCTCGATTCATCATAATGAAGGGTGTGCTCTACAAAAGGGGTTTCTCTCGACCCTATTTGAGATGCCTAACTCCCGAAGAGGCGGACTACGTCATGAGGGAAGTCCACGAGGGGATCTGCGGAAATCACTCTGGATCAAGGTCTTTGGTACACAAGCTCCTTAGGGCAGGGTACTACTGGCCAACGATGCAGAAGGACGCTGACATGTACGTCAGGTCTTGTGATAAGTGCCAACGCTTCGGCAACCTCATCGGGCGACCAGCAGAGGAGCTCACGCCCATACCAGCCCCATGGCCGTTCGCGCAATGGGGACTCGACATCATGGGCCCCTTCCCGATTGCGGCAAAACAGCTGAAGTTCCTAGTGGTTGGTATCGACTACTTCACGAAGTGGGTGGAGGCTGAGGCTTTAGCAACCATCACAGAGAAAAACGTCCGGAGTTTTGTATGGAGAAACATCATTTGCAGGTACGGCATACCGCGAGTCCTGGTATCGGACAATGGCAAACAGTTCGACAACGAAGCATTCAGGGATTTCTGTTCCCAGCTGGGGATAAAAAACCACTATTCGTCACCCGCACACCCACAAGCCAATGGACAGGTTGAGGTCACAAACCGATCCTTGCTTAAGATAATCAAAACTCGGCTTGAGGGGGCAAAGGGCATATGGCCGGACGAGTTACCAAGCGTCTTGTGGGCATACAGGACAACGGTGAGAACACCGACGGGAGAAACGCCGTTCCGTTTAGCATACGGATCAGATGCTGTCATACCAGCAGAAATAGGTCTCACAAGCTACCGCGTTGCAAGCCATGACGAGCACAGAAACGAGGAAACCATGCGCCTTCAGCTCGATCTAGTGGACGAAGTAAGAGCGGCTGCAGAGCAGAGAATAGCGCGGTACCAGGACCTTATGGCGAAGCACTACAACTCTAGAGTTAGACACAGAGACCTCCAGGTCGGAGATCTTGTCCTGAAGAAAGTGCTTGGCTCTACGAAGGATTCCACCCAAGGGAAGCTTGGACCGAACTGGGAGGGACCGTACAGGGTCATAGCATGGCACATGAAGGGGACATACTACCTTGAAACCCTAGACGGAAAGAAGGCAGGACAATCACAGAACTTGGGGGGCATCGACTTGATCCCTGGCACCGTCGGGCTCTTGAGGACGGGTGGTGTCGTCACCGTTTTGAGGGGCCTCATTGGGTGCCTCGCCAAAAAGCTCAGCCGTCCCCTCCGAGTCGACGGCGTGAGCTGGGGTCTGGCCTCCGGCATCGATGTTGATGTGATCAACACCAAGGTCTGGATACGACGCCTTCACTTGACGGAGGCAGTCGTCGAACCCGTCGGCGAAGGAAGTACCGAGTTCCGTCAGCAATGCTTCTGAATCACGGTATTCCCGGACGGCTTCGGCCTTAGCCCGACGGATGTCTTCGTTTTTGGTTTTCACCAGTTCCCTCAAGAACTCCACCTCCTTCTCCGATGCACCAAGAGCCTCCTCCGTCAACTTGAGTTTTTGTTCGTGACGGATCCTCCAGAGCTTCGTGTTGTCCAGCTCCTCCGTCAAGGCCTTGCCCTTGGACCGTGCCCGCTCCAGAGATTTCTCATTTTTCAGGCAACGGTCCATCAGGCCCTTAGCCATTAACACCGTCTACACCCAACAATAGCAGAAAGTTAGTTTGCATACACTGATTTGGCCCAAGTCAAAATGTACCTAGACGGACATATTACCTGGGTTAGGCTGAATAGAGCCGTCTCCCCCATTGCCTCCGTCGCTTGGTTTCCCAAGTCCTCATAGTCTTCCTCTTTTATGATCGAGGTGACCTGGGCGAGAGCATACTGTGAGTCCTCCCGAAGGAGGACGGGAGCCTTTTCCTGGACGGTGGCAGGTTTGGTCATAAGACCCTTACCCTTGCCAAGGCCAACCTTGGGGGTAGGCTCGTTGCCCCCTTGGACGGCCGGAAGCCCTGTCACTAGCCTCGGCCTCTTCACCGGACGGTCCGTTCTCTCTGGCCCCTTCTTCTCCGGCCCCTTGGAGGGATGATCACCCCCGTTCTTCTTCTTATGGGCTGCCTGTTGCTTGATTAGAGCTCGTCTCTTAGCGTCGTCCATTTCTGCAAATGGTGAATGGTTAAGTCATATGACGGGCATAAAATCAGAAACAAAATCAAGACGGGTAAGAATTCTTACGCTTGCGCACTCCCTCGTCGTATTTAATGGCGGCAGCCGAAGGTTCTGGGCCGTCACAGTACCAATGGATCGTGTTGAGAGTGACGAGCTTGGCCCAGGTCCTCTCCGACAACTTGGTTTTCTGAAAGATGGACTCAAGGAAGCCAAACTGCTCAACGGTGATGTCCGTGCGTCTACGAGCTGCAAAGAGGAAGACGGTTAGGTAACCAAATGGCACGCAGGTGATACAAGACGGGCCCAGAATAAATCACATACCCGACGGGGGTACGATACCCCATGTCTTATCGACGGGTGAAAATTCCGGGTCGTCGCGACGGCCCATCCACTCGTCCCCTTGTAGGAAGAAAAACCTGCTCTTCCAATTACGGTTGGAGTCAGGGGTCTCGGACACCAACCTAAGCAACGGGCTCCTCGCCGCGAAGCTGTACATCCCTTTTGACTTGACAATCTCGTCCGGACGGTAACAATTGAAGAACTCCTCCATTGTTAACCGTCTTGTCCCCTTGGACATGACGCCATATAGGACCTCTACACTCAAGAACACCCTCCAGGCGTTTGGGGAAATTTGGGTGACGGACACACCCAGATACTGGAGGAGTTGACGGTGCAGGGCGCTTAGAGGAAAACGAAGGCCAGCCTTGAGCATTTGCTCGTACACGCCGACGTCCTCCAGTCCCTCGTAGTAGCACCTCTCGTTCTTAAAGGGTAGACGGACTGTTATTGAGTTTGGGATTTGGTACTTTTCCCTTAGAGTATTGAAGTGCGGCAGAGCGATGGTGGAAGTGAAGTAGTTCACCGTCCACTCGGGGGGCAGGATGAACTTCCTCAAGCCGTCCTCGCCAATAGCTGGCTGAACGGAGGGATCTATCACTTCTAGTTCCTCGCTTGAGTCAAATTCTGACCCGTCCTCTCCTCGCCCTTCATCTTCCGTAGAGGAAGGAGAGCTGGATGACGGTTCTCTGACATCGACGGAGGAACCCCGGTCACCCTGACCTGACGGGTAAGCCTCGTCATATCCTGCTCCCTCATGGACAAAAGATTGACCGCTGGAAGCTTCACTAGACATCTGACACCTACAAACGACGGAAAGGAAACCTAAGACTCTAGATCTACACTGACGACGGACTAACGTTCAAAAAGGAGAAAATGCAGGTCAGAAACGAACTTACAGGTAACGAGGTGACGGTGAAAAGTTGAAAGGATGGGTCGGCGGTAGAGATATGCGACGGTAATCACAGAGATGACGGATGCTCTCTAGTCAGTGAAAATTTCTCCAAAGAGCGCAAATGACATGAGCAAAAGATGAATATATAGGGGTAGCGACACGACTCACGAAGAGACGCCTCGATCTTAGTTAGCTACCAATCGAGGGTCGCCGCGTGTCCCCAGGCATTTATGCCTGTTCCAGCATGACGGTTCACCAACGCCAAGATCGCGACGGATGTAAGTGGACGGACGTATGCTCGCCATATGTCCGTCATGGATAAAGGGAGCCGATGTTACCGATGGGCTGACTAGCTTATTCCATGGACCCGTCACGTGGGATGACGGATTCATGGAATAGGGGGCAGCTGAAGAGGAAAATATTTGACAACATTGGTGTGTGTTCTGTTCATCGGATGTTGGGCTCCAGGGCCTTCCAAACAGGTCTGGTCGCGGCCCATTTAGGGTACTGTAGCGCCTGCCTGATCCACTCGCCTGGGCCTCATAGGGTAGGGTACCCCTACAAGGAAAAAGATCAATAGGTCTACACAAGTATAAATACGCCAGAACCCTCACAAATCAAGGTACGCACGATCAGTTAAACTCTAACGTTCTCCAGATATTTCGGAGGTTCCTGACTTGATCTTCGGAGGGTTCTAGGCCGGCACCACACCGGTGCTCCCTTCCAGGTCTTCTCTTGTTGTTCTGTAGGTTCCTATCGTGCGCCGTTCGGGACCGTGCAGCTCACTGGTGAAGTTCGGCATCATCAGAAACCTTTGGTGCAAGAGAGATGCAATATTATATCAACACAAAGGGAAAATTTCTTTGTTTAAATTAGTCATATCCATTCCAGAAGAAGCAATAAAAGAGCATACAAAAATCAAAATCCGAGACTAATATTCCAAAATTTATAAATTTATTCTGAACAAAATTATTAATACGTTGCTAGTTTATTCCAAACTGGTGATTTTGTATTAGATTTGGTATCACTCCGCCCTTGAGAGATGCCACCACTTTCCATATCATACAGCCACCAATCATCAATTGCGTTGTGGGTTAAACGAAAATACAAACAATTGCTCTTGGATCCCATCTTGTTGCAGAGACAGGCACAACAATTATCTCCTACAAATAGTGTTTGATCACCAAGGCTCTCTGTCTTAATCCTTGAAAGTTTAACAAAGTCGAGACCAAAAACCTCTATATCATCCACAACATTAATTGACTTCTTAGAGATCAGAAAAATCAGTAAAATCTCCCCATTTGACTCCACCAAATATTCTCTAAAATGCCTTTTTGAGACAGAAGGGTAGCCCTTTTTGTACCCAAAGAAGTGATTTTTTCATGAGAATCATCTTCTTCTCTCACTGCAAGAGTTCCCTGCAAAGTCAAAGCATAGAACTTACCTCTAAATCCAATAGCATTAGTAAATTGCATATAATGCTTTTTGTGAATTTCCTGGAGCATGTGGATCAATGAGAGAGCAGTCTTGTTTTATTCATTCATACCCAACTCCTCTTTCTCTACTGAGCCACTGGAACGTTTTATCTGGATGTATACTGCCTCTATATACACTATCTAGGCTACGGAACATGAAAGCTGGATGACTAGTGCCTGTCAATATTATCACCATGCGACCACATGAACATGTCGAGGATAGAGCAGCACATTTGCATTCAAATCTGGCATCCCATAAAGGGAGACTAGATCATGATCTCTCAACTGGATCCCATAGAAGGTAGGTTGAAGCTGTAGGCCCTTTAGCCACCAGTCTACCATTAGTGCACCCCAGATAGTACATTTCCATGGATACCGGGGTGCTCTCCATGCCACCCATGGGTCGGTAATATCACGCTGTTGTTGATCATTGATATCGGTATTTGTGTCGGAAATTCGAAGCCAAGGCAGCATTGCATTTGGATTGCATTTCTTAGGTGTAGCTCTCCATGACATGGTCACACTTCCAATATTGATGCCTTGCTCAAGAGTCAACTGGCTTGCTATTTGATGAGGGAGATCTGGCCATGGCCTAGTAGTAGTATTCTTGGCTTCTTTGTTAGCTAGAGTTTGGCGCATCTTCTCCTTGTCCTTTAGAGACATGTTGGACAATGAAACACAGGGAGAGAGATTCTGTTATAGAAAATGTACTTTAAATTATGGTGGGCCCATGTGTGTTGAGGAAGGTTAACTTGAGAGTGTTATAAATTGATAAATTGTAATTTTCGTTTTGTCACTATCTTTATTAGGTAATTAAATCAAGATATTATATGGAACCATTTTAGCGAGCAAATGTATAAATTTTCTCCCATCAAACTTATTTTGTTTTTGTAAAGCTATTGTATTGTAGCAATTTTTCCGTTCTTCACACTATTTATCATGAAAAAGGCATGTTCGGGATACACATGGCAGAAACAAACATTCTTTAGAGCATTTGTGAGTGAAACATTTAAGAAGAGTTTTAATACTCCTTTTATGAAAAATATAAATAGTTGCAAAAAAAAGTTAGTTATTTTTTATTTCTTTTGTTGATTTAACCACTTTCTATGTAATGGCAAAACCATGAATGGGAACAAATTGCTGATGAGAAATGCTGGAAAAAAAAAAAAAAAAACACTATAATGCTAAATGGAGCATTTCCAATTTCCATGAAATAGCAATGGGAATTTTAGAATATTAGTTTTGGGCCCTCTTGGGCCTGAGCTCAAAGCTGGAGAAGCATTTTGAATTTTTTTGTCGTAGTCAAGGGCGAGCACATGATTCTGTAGGGCAAAGCACGTGTTTAGCATGATAAAACAATAGTTTTTTTTTCTTTAAATATAGAGAATTTTAATTTTGTACCCAAGAAAAAAAATAAAAGAAGAAAAGAAAAAGAGTGCTTATTTCACTTTAAATCTGAGCTTTCTTAAGGCTAGTCAAAGGAGATTGACTTAGATATTCCGGATAAGTTCCAAACAATACAATCTCACATCGGAAGAGGAGGGGATTTGTATAGCAAATTCCAAGTGTAAGCGGAAATTAGAAGAGGATTGGGAGGTGGTTTAGCATTGCTTTGGTAAAATGAGATGTATATAACAATAATCCAAACATATTCACAAAACCGCGTAGCGGTGAATAAAGTCGTCTCTGAGGAAATGAATCAAAAACTTCTAAAAACCTTCACAGAAGCAAAGGAAACGACTTTTAGAGAAATGCACCTATGAAAGTCACCTTGACCTGATGACATGTCGTTTTATTTTATAAAAAATATTGGCACATAGTAGGGCCATGGGTTTGCATAGTGGTTCTATATTATGCTTTAACGCCAGTAGTCACACATTTTAGCATTTGTAGCTTCAAAATCATGAAGATCCCTTAATAGAGCTCATCAAGAAAACTAATCTTTCCTTTAAAATATATATAAAATAAGTTTTTTTTTTTTTTGGTGAAAATATATAAAATAAGTTTGAATTTATGATATTCGCTCTATAATGATTGCTTTATATTAATAGGCCAAGACACTAACTAAATTTTAATGTAAGCAGGATTTGAATTTAGGTCTCTTATTTAAGGGTAACCAACCTTATCAGTGGACCTAATTTAAAAACCCCTAAAAAAAAAAAAAAAACTTAGGACCCTTGTGGTAATGACATCAGTTCATAGTTGTGCCTGCAGTCAATGGCTCAAATCATACAACATACAAGCAAGTACTAGTCCAGCTACGCATATTTCCGGCTAAGCTATTACATCAGCCACCAATCGCAGCCTGAGAAAGCATAAGCTATTACAAGTCAACACGCGTCAGATTTGTTGTATTTTTCCCCATTTATACAAGATAATTATCTATTAAAACACACGTAACATACCTCAATCACAATTGGCAAACTATACTACGGGTCTGTTTGGATAGAACTTACTGTTAAAAATTAAAAATATTGTAACATAATAATTTTTAAATATGTGAATAGTATTGTGAGATCCATTTTTAATATTTTTTTCTGAATAAAGTGCTTGGGTTCCATAAACAGTGCGTAAACAGTGTAAAACAGTGTGTGAACAATACAGAATAGTGTATAAACAGTGCACTTGTCTTTTACACAGTGCATCCATGTGCATGAACAATGATTTTACTGTTCATGCGCTAGAAAAAAAAAAAAAAAAAAAAAAAAAAAACTGAAAACTGAAAACGTAAACGTGAGCCATAGCGAGAATCCAAACGGATTATACTTTTGCCATCACACAACACCATAGCTTAATAGTGTGTGCATATAGAGGTTTAGGTTCAAGTTATCATGGGTATAACTTATATGAATATTACACAACTAAATAACTTTCTATTGTCAATCCCACAAATAAAATTATAAAAACAAAAAAAAACAAAAAACAAAAAATTCTGTTGGATGCCTTTTGTGACAAATTTACCATTTGATTACATTGTCTCTTTATATCCTACATGAATGCAAAATATCAAAATAATTAGAGATTAATAACTATCTCATGTATAAAATGTATAAATTTCAAGTTTTTTGAAAGTCAAAATTATATACAAAAGAAGAGTTAATGGATTAAAAATAAATAATGTCTTATTGATATAAAACTTGACATGTGTATTAAAAACATAAAAAGCTTGTAATCTTAGAACATAGAAAACATGTAGTCAATCCCACAATAGAATTTTAAAAAAATTAATCCTATAAAAAGTTATTAGGTGATGTAACATCTTTTTGATGGATTGATAGTGGGACAGGGGGGAAGATCGGGCTTGAACCACAAAATATCAGGCACCACAAAGAATGTCACTACCATTAGGCTATCACTTAGACCTCGTTATTAGGTGTTGTAATGGTAAGGAAGAGTTATACTAGATGTAACTTAATTCTAACCATATGTGTATGTATTATTGGTAGGTTATACAAGCCTCACGGGAGGAGGAAGTGCCATGAGCTCATTGGCATATTGTAATCAATAATGCTAACTTGAACTAATTGGGAAGAATTGTAATTACTCCAAATCAGTCTCACCATGACCAAACTACATTACGAAAAAAGTATGAAAATGGTAAAACAATCTACCAAAGACCAGTCAGAACTGGAAACAAGATAAGTTCTCCATCTCTATATTTGTAACTAGCAAAGAACATGCTATGCTTATTGTGCAAACTGGTAAGTAGTAACTTAAAAAAAGACATTTTGAAGTAGTTAATCATATGAATGTTAAGACATTTTGAAGTGAGCAGTGGATAGGTTTGATTGGCTTGTGGCAAAGCTTGTTTGATCAGGTTGATTGAGTTGACTGGCAATGGGATGAGTATTTGCTTTGCTTGCTCCAATTGAAATCTATGGATATTTCAGCTAACAGAAGTACAGGTAAAGAGGATGAGTATTCAGCTAACAATGAGGTATGAGTATATGTGATGAGGTTGATTGAGTAGACTGGCGATGGAATGAGTATTCAGCTAACAATGACAATGTTAAAAGGAAAATAAATAAATAACATACATATCACTTGCAATAACAACCTCAAATGCAAAAGACTTCAACAGAGGGAAATAGAATTTATGAATGGGATGATGAACCTGTCCTGTTCATAGTTGAACCACATGGAAAATTGAATAAGAATTAATCCAAAAATTTATTGGGCTTAACTAGACAAACAAAACATCAGTAGCATCTGAGAATACACTTTTTCAAGAACAATCCGGATCAGAAAACACTTCATAACTTCTGCAGTTCTTTGACTCCAACAGATTCTTGTCTCTGTAGCAATGCAAGTCCCAACATTTAGTGAGCCTGTCAAATAGCAAAAACATTTAGTGAGCCTGTCAAATAGCAAAATTCTCAATGTCCCTCTGAGACCATAATGATATAAAAGAAAATGTCGCTTATTACGAGAAAATAAATTAGACCCCAACAACAAATCATCTCAATAACGATAATACTAAGCTAAGCAAACATATAGCAGCACCATTAATAAGAGGACCAGCCCATCAAAGCCTGTACTAAAATGGTTTATAATATGAACCAGAGTTGTAATAAAATCAATAGTCAATTCGAGGTGACTAACCTTGAAGAATATT
This sequence comes from Castanopsis chinensis, assembly GCA_032878915.1. Taxonomy (NCBI): domain Eukaryota; kingdom Viridiplantae; phylum Streptophyta; class Magnoliopsida; order Fagales; family Fagaceae; genus Castanopsis; species Castanopsis chinensis. The sequence goes on from JAVQMG010000132.1 coordinate 45,160,598, forward strand.
GAGAAAATGGGAGAGTTTTGGATTTTAATTGCTTGCTTTATTAATTTGTTTCCACTGCTCATATAACACTGTTAACGTTGGGATTACAAGCTGATAATAACAACTGATAACAACCAAATGCACTGCTGATAATAACAAAATACTGCCGCAAATCCTATCCTTATCCTATAAGCTAGGGAATTCGATGAGCACAACCTTGCAACTGCTGCCATTATCCTTAGAACTTCAAGTGGCCTTCACATATTACCTTTGGAAATTACATCACTCTTGTGTGCATGTGTAAAAGCCATGACAGCATTCGCCACAGCATGATCATCAAATCACACATTCATACATGGAGACACAAACAAACATAGATACACACTCACTTAAAAGCCATGAACCCCTACTCTATAGTCCTACATCCTTTACAACAGAAAGAATGCAATGATTACAGATATGCAAACACGAAAAAGCCATGGCAACCCTCCTCTAAAACCAAGAATGATCAAATCATCTTTCTAAGACGGCAGTTAAGAAGCATGTCACCGTGTTTGTGTCAAACACAAACACCTTAGAGAAACAGTTGCATGCGTATCCATGGTAAGTCCAGCCCAAAGGAAAAATTATTTCAGTCGCAACAGGGGAACAAAATAATCTTGAACACAGTCAACACTCAACCCTCTCACTCTTTCTCTCTCTCTGCCCAACCCATTCAAGAATTAAAGATTGAACAGTCAATGAATCTAATGCCAAAGGTCCAAGAACCACCAAAGAAGCAAGTGCCAACAACTCCAACATTTCAAGAATACAACAAGTTCTCAAAGATCAACTAGCAAACAAAGATTCAAGAACCCAATGTAGATTTGGAGATTGTCAAACAACAGAAGACTCAAGAACCTAAGGCAAGTTTGGAGTTCTTTTGGGTCAGGGATGCATCGAAGGTAGTCAATCAATGTGTGTTGGATAATCTTGAACTCAAGACCCCTCGCAAAAAATGAATGTGGTACCAAGGTGATGAAAGTGTCATTAAAGTACTGGCTAATTGGAAGGTCACCTTTGATGAGGGATAAAGGTGAAAAGACGCCCCCACACTCGGCAGCAACAAGGCATAACCAAGAGGAAAAGGTTCTTTAAAGGAAGGGGCATTGTTAGGACCAAAAGCCCTAGCAGAACTTGGAAGTCCCTTAAACACCTAACCATAGAAATCAAGTCCCCCAAGAACTGAATTCACACCTCAAGGATCACCAACTCTAAGTATGATCCTTAAAACGGTGCAAATCACCCAACAAATCAAGCACCCAATTAGAGCTATTAGAAACCTCTATGAGAAAGCCCAATCCAAAATTTTGAACTCATCAAGGCATTTACTTAAAACTCAAACTTCTAAAATTTATTAGCACCTACTATTGCAATTCTTATTAGATTGCGCCTCTTGGAAAATTCTAGAAAAGGAATTTTAATTCAAAACTATGGCCTACAAATTATTAAATAAGAAGATAAATAATACACAAGACTTGGCTGTTGTTGTATTGACAACTTCAAAGAGAGAAAAAAACTGGGAAAGTTGAAAAAGTCTCTGTGAAACCATAAAAATAAGAATGAAAATAAGAATGAAAAGAATTGCATACCTTAACAAATGAGTTGTCAAGCTCAATAGCTCTCCGGCAATCTTCCTAGACTTTTACCCATTCACTACCAAAAAAAAAGTGCCATAACTAGGTGAAAGCTAAAAAGGGTCATTGAAATTCAATTCCAAACAACAAAAAGAATCCTTGCAAAGTGAAATGAAACTTAAAAAAAAGGGTTAGTGACCGTACATACTTCTGCTTCGAATCAATCATTGCACGATTCGTCCAATACACAGGAACATTTAGTCATAGGGTAATTGCCTTCAAAAATCAAATCCAAACCCACAATCAAATTTTTGAAAAAAGAAAAGATTGAAGTTTTAAGCTCTAACACACAAAACCACAAGAACCCAATAAATTTTTAAAAAATTTAAGGCAAACTGGTTTGAGAAAGTCCTTTTTTTTTTTTTTTTTTTCTTGCGAAGCGTTTGAGAATAGTCCATTAATGTTAAAAATAGTACCTCTGTATAAGTATCAATGGCGCCTCCAAGATGATCTTTCTTGAGTAGCTCCGCTTGTTTGGCCGACGACGAGGCACCACTTCCCACATAAAACATGAAGGAATCAAAGGAACAGAGAACTTTCTGTAATGTCTAATATGTCCCTCGTAAATAAAAAAAAAGTTTACTATTTACCTCTTTTTTTTTTTTTGACCTTTTTCTAAGAAAAAAGTTAGAGGTGTGTTATTACAGTTTAATGGAAATGATTTTAAGCGAGCAAAGTGCCCACTTTTAAACAATAAGTAATTAACTTAAATTCAAAGTCGAACTACATCTGAACTAATTTGTAATTAACACAAAATATTTTATTTTTCTTTCATTTCTCTTGCTTTCCATCTGCTACGAACAAACTTAGTAACGCAAATAAACACAAGCCAAGCCCTTTATAAAAAGCCATTACAGTAACACTCCAAGCAGAAGCAAAACAGTAAGCAAATAAAAACAAGCCAATCATATGGAACCATTGACAAAATCATTATCCTGCTACGATGGCGAGTTCGACTTCACCGGAGATATTAGTGTCACGATTGCTACCATCAACGCCACTGTTGGTCTGGCTTGAATTGCTGAAGCATTTGCGGATTTTGACAATGATTATTGCAAAGATGAGCACGAAAAAGAGCGAAAGCGTAAGTGCAACCACTTTGCTAACGGAAAGAGATCCTTCACTGTCACAAAAGAAAATATATTCACAACCAGGAAAAGTTTTAAAAACAAAAACATAAATATGTTTAGCCATTTTACCCGTCACTTGTTGCAGAAGAAACAACTACCCACTGACAAAGTGTGCAGGAAGCGGGTGGAGCTAGCGAATTGGTAGAAGTAACAGGAACAGCCATGATTACGTCCAAGCTTCTATCTCCAAGCTTCTATCTTTAGCTTTCAAGTTTGGTTTTGGTTTGGATATATATACTGTGGTTTGTCATGAGAACGTGGATATATAGGTTTGTCATTTTCCTACCACGGTCGTCACAATTCAGAACTTTATTTTTCTTGTCATGAGAGATATATAGGTTTGTCAATGGATATAGGTTTGCCAATGGATATATAGGTTTGTCATTTTCCTACCACGGTCGTCACAACAACGGTCGTTACAACTTTATTTTCCTTGTAATGAGAACATGGACCACGGTCGTCAAAACTTTATTTTCCTTGTCATGAGAGATATATAGGTTTGTCAATGGATACAGCTTTCAACTTTATTTTCCTTGTCATAAAAGATATATACTGTGGTTTGTCATGAGAACGTGGATATATAGGTTTGTCATTTTCCTACCACGGTCGTCACAACTCAGAACTTTATTTTTCTTGTCATGAGAGATATATAGGTTTGTCAATGGATATAGGTTTGCCAATGGATATATAGGTTTGTCATTTTCCTACCACGGTCGTCACAACAACGGTCGTCACAACTTTATTTTCCTTGTAATGAGAACGTGGACCACGGTCGTCAAAACTTTATTTTCCTTGTCATGAGAGATATATAGGTTTGTCAATAAATACAGCTTTCAACTTTATTTTCCTTGTCATAAAAGATATATAGGTTTGTCAATGGATACAACTTTATTTTACTGTATCCAAAGGTACTTTCAACTTTATTTTCTTTTCTTTGTTATCTTTCAACTTTATTTTCCTTGTCATGAGAGATATATAGGTTTGTCAATGGATACAACTTTATTGTATCCAAAGGTACTTTCAACTTTATTTTCTTAGGGTACTTTCAACTTTATTTTCTTTGTCATGAGAGATATATTCTTAAGGTACTTCCAACTTTATTTTCTTTGTCATGAGATTTTGTCATGAGAGATATATAGGTTTGTCAATAGATACAACTTTATTTTCCTTGTCAGGAGAGATGGCTAACTTTTAGTGCTAACATGTTTGATAGAATGTTAGAGACATTTGTACTATATTATAAAGACTAGTTACAATTGAAATTCTTTATAATTGTTAATAATGTTCAAATCTAAATAGTAAATGTCCAATGTAGGATTCTTCACACATTTACATAACACACGTAATCAATCAAATTAGGGTATCATATTAACAAAAATGTGCAAAACAGAGTGGAGCAATATATTCAAGGGCTGAGATTAAATGGATTATAGAGCATCTAGGGCTGAGATTTAGATGAAAGAGTAAGCGTCTTTCAAAATAAATATAAATGGAAGAATAAAGACCATTAATCCCTGGGTGAGTAGTGGTATGATTTCATTAATATTATTTTGGGTAAATTCCTTTAACATAGCATGAGGTCCGAACTAATACCAAGTAGATTAAAAACTAATTAATTTGATTCCTAAAACTAACTTAATCCCTAAATACTATTAAGAAAAATAATTAATTGGTCTAACAATGTTGAGGAACTAAGTTGGGTTTCAGATTCTCCCCCACAAAAAAAAAAGTTGGGTTTCAAGTTTAGCGGGTGGAGCTAGTGTATTGGTACTTTTGGTAGAAGTAACAGGAACAGCCATGAGTCCAATCTTTCAAGTTTCTATCTTTAACTTTCAAGTTTGGTTTTGGTTTAATTACCCTGACTACATGTTTGAAAATATAAGTTTTTTTTGAGGAAATAATTAAGGTGATACAAAATGTGAAAGGAATAGTGTCTTGAAAATAATAGCATATTTAGTATATAATAATAGTGGTTTTTCTCCCCAATTTTTTTACTCCTGTTTAACTTCGTCGAGCTCTACTTCAATTTTTACTTCAATTTATTTCTATCGTCGAGCTCTACGGCTCTACCTACTTTAGCGCGTTGTTAACTATCTTTTTTATTTATTTTTTTTCTATATTTTAGAAAATAGAAATGTAGAAATGTTTAACTTGAGCTCTACTTTTCTATTTTTTTTTTCTATTTTAAATGTAAGCGCGTTGTTTACTATCTTTTCTATTTTTTATCTATTTTTTAGAAAGCGCGTTGTTAACTATCTTTTTTTTATTTTTATTTTTCTATATTTTAGATATGTTAGAGATGCATTTATTTATCTAGTTTAACGCCAAGGGCGAAAGCACACTGTGGTTGTCTCTGGATAATTTTGTTACTATTACTTGATTAATATCCACAAAATACTTGGTATTATTTTGTGTTGTTTGCACATTTCTTTCCTATTTCCTTTTTTTTCCTCTTAGACTGCACTTTGCAGAGTTAAAAATATAGCTAGTGGTGTATGCGCTTTTATAGTTTATATATATATATATATATATATATATATATATAGACACATACACTATAGAAACTTGGAATTGGATCGTAAAAGTCTTAAAACTGGAATTCAAGTCTAATTTCTAATAAAGGTATAAGTAGAGAACATAAGTGACAACAGGGCCTGTTTGAGGCCAATGAATCTTTTTTGTGATCTAGTTACACCATGGCCCTTTTCAGTATTGTGAGATATTGTTTCATTATAAAAAAGAAAAAAAATATTGTGTGATATTGAGACCAAAATTTTCCTATTTCCTACCCAAAAAAAAAGAAAAAAATTCCCATTCATGATATAATCATTGCTTGTGATGGCAATCATTTGGCCCCACCATCAAATTTATCCTTGTAATAGCACAAATAGTCTTTGTCATTGGGTGAAATCAAACACATTACTCTCAGATGTGAGAATAATGGTTGTAAATTGTTAATTAATTCAATTTTGCTCAAGCCATTAGTCAAAAAAGTATAGCTGCTGGAGGTTAGGCCGGTAGGCCAGGGATGGCTATGATTTTCTACTAGCACCCTTCTATTAATATCCTCATTTAAAGGTCAAGAAATGGGGCAACATTTCTGTGTTTATCTATCCCGTATTAGAATCTATTATTGCTTTTTTGCCTAAAAAGAATCTTAAATTTATTAAAACTTTTTTTCCTCCAAAATAAATAAATTTATTAGAACCTTAAAACCTAGAAGTAATAAAAAAAGACTTATCAATTAAGGAGAAAATAAAGAATATGAATTCAAATAGAATAAAATAGAAAAAAAGATTACATGTGGCCAACTCTAAGTAATTTGTTAAGGATCCTTAGCTGAACTCAAAAATTTGGGATTAAGGCTTGTTGTATTAGATGTAAAACATGCTTGGTCCCTAATTTTGTGTAAAAGTTTGGCTTGTCAAGTTTACAGGGGGAGATGCATCCTAGATTGAAATTGTTGCAATTTTTAATCTATGCAATAACATCCACCTTCTAATTTTAGGTTACCTAGATGACAGGTCATACTGGTACACACAAAGGGATGTGAAATTAGTATGCTGCTTATACCCTTGAACATGATAACACGGTGATAGGCTAATTCACAGCTTATTTAATTGTTTCTAATGATAATTATAATAAGAAAGACAGTAACTTTGGTGTGGTTTGTTGTTCTAGGAGTTATAGTGTTGGTGATATGTGTGTGAATTGCTTGGTGAGTGATTAGGGCATGTAGAGACATTGGAGATTACGTAAGGCATTGGTCAAAGTTTATAACTTGGATTAGTCAAAGACATTGTAGACAATCGTATTGTATACATTCTGCCTTGGAATATTAATTTGTTTTGAAGTGTAAGCTTCAATATCCACTCGGGTATTTCATCTATACCCTCTATTCTTTGTAAGGTTTTAAAAACTTTGATTCTTCTTGTAAATATATAACCTAATAGCTGGAAAACCAGCATGTTTGGATTGTATTACTTCATTAAACAATTTATTTAGAATTTTTTTTTTTATATTTCTAGAGTTCAATTGACTGCAATTGGTAATCAGGAAGAAATTGACTTAGTTGTTATATGGTGAAGACTTCTGAGAAAGACTTATCCAAAAAGAGGACCAAATATACAGTGACATAGTTTTTAAAAGGATTGTTTTAAATATATCTTAATTAGTTTTTTTAAAAGAAAATAAAATAATTTTTTAAAGGATTTTTTTAAATACATCTTAATTTGTTTTTTCCTATGAAAATGCATCATGTGTAGTGATTGCATTTCCATCCAATGCACCAACGGAATGATAACAGAACCACTAATTTGAGCATTTTTTGGAGTTTAGGGATTTATAGTTTCAAATGAAACGAATAGGGGGTTAGTTTGATTTGGTCCCTAAACTTCAAGGGGTCTTACTTGCATTTCCAACCTCCCCCCCCCCCCCCCTCCTTTTTTCCTAGGTGGAAAGCTCTTTCATCTTGTTTGATGCACATTAATTCTAAGAAAAAAAAATCAATGAACTTAGAGTCCAAAGTTTCATTTCTTTCCTCCGTTTTAAGCAACCAAATTTTACATGAAGATATCTAATGCCACAAGAGAAACAGCTCACCTATCACTATCTTAATTTGAAAGTAGACATAGGAACTTGGGGTCTTGGAATTGAACTAAAGGAATGATGATTAACATGAGCGCATGCTCATAATGGGGTAAATTCTTCACTGCCTCCATGAGTTTTGTGGTTCCCCTTTCTTCATCTAATTTTTTTTTCTACTATACATACAATCTTAAGTTGAGATCTTGAATTTTAAATTATTTTTGTTAGGATTCAAATCTCCTTAAAGAAAAGGAGTAATTTGACGTATGCCTTTTGAAAATGAAATATCATACTCTTTTCTTAAATATCTTCAATATAATTATCATACGCTTTTCCCATATTTAATGTTTTATTAAGGATAGTTGTAAGGACACAAATCGCCCTGGACCAAAGTGCACTTTCTCACCAGCCCAATGAGCCCTAAGCAATGAATTTATAGAGAGTGAATTTCTAATCTAGGGTTTTGGATGGTAGATAACGCAAAATTGGGTTTAGTCACAGAATATATGCGTCCCTCTCATATATGGATGAAATATTGCTTTATATATTGATGCCGAGGACAATACTTAGCATTTTCTTACAAATTTTCTCTCCCCCCCTCTTTCTTTCTTCTTTCTTTACCTTTTATAGGCCTGCATTTGTTTCTCCTTTCTTCCACGTGTAGTCCAGGTGTTCCTTTTCGGATACTTGTCCCATCATTCCTTCTTACTAAAGTCTCTGGTGGTGAGGGTAAGGTTGAATTTCAATATTCAGGCGTCACTTCCTCATTAATGCGGCCAGAGAGGTAGGTATGGTGCCTTCAATGCGGTGGTAGCAGCTTTTTACTTGATATTTGTCTGCCATTTCTATTTATCCCTTATTCTCGTTCTCTCAGTTGCAGCATCCAAGGTCTTCAGTACAGATGCCTTTGAACCGTCAGGTTACTAATACTGTCCTCGGCAGCAATCGGCCGAGGATAAGGTCATCCTCGGACGTCAGGTTCCCTGGTGTTCTGTTCATGCATGGCACCTTTCTTTGTCACGTGGCTTCATAGGCTGGATTTATTATGTCCTCGGACCATCTCATGATGTTGGGTTGGACTTTTCTCCTCGTGAGATCCTCTAGGCCGGCCCAGCATGTACCTTGGGCCCATTGGTACTACATTAGCCCCTCGAAACCCTTATTTCTACCTTATTGAGAGGAATGAGGGTTTCGATATACGCACGCGGGACAATCAGTTTCTGACGTTTCGGTTTGCAAAGCGCGCTTCACTTAAATGTTGGCGGCTCTCTGTTCCCTACGTCTAACCGTGTGATGCGCATCCTACGGGTAGGCGTATTTCAAGGGGAAGTAGGCGGGAGATCATCTGTGTTACGATTTTCAATGGTATAAATATTGACAGTTCAAAGGCTTTCTATTCATTTCAGAGATTGTTCAACGAACTTAGACACTTCTGCACTCTACACACGTCCTTAAACTTTCTCAGTTCTAAGCCGAGGTGACCTTACCACTTAAAAGTAAGTCCTCCAACTATTTACTTTCATTACTGTTTCTCCATTTCTTTCGTTATTCCTAGTTTTTTCGTCCTCAGCCACATAAACCCCTTAGTCTCTCTACAGTATTCCTTCCTTGTTTCTAGAAAATGGGTAGATTTGCATCCTTAGTAGATACCCCTGAAAAAATAGAGGAGTTTAAGGCTAGGTACGAGATCCCATCTGGAGTGACTATTAAGTATTGCAAGCAGGGGGCTTGTCATACTGAGAGAAAGGCCGGTGAGGTAGTGATTCCAATGATAGCTTTTATAGAGGGGGGAATGAAGATTCCCATGAAACCCATTACTAGGAATTACCTCCGGGCCACGAGATTATCACCCACACAGTGTGCCCCAAACATGTTTAGGATTCTTGGGGCCGTAGACGCTCTAAACGAAAGATTAGGGTTAGGACTTACCCACCACGAGGTGAACTGGGTTTACAACCTTCACCATTTAACCGGACAAGGGTATTACCTAAAATCTACGCACCCTGAGGTGAGGCTAATTCAATGTCTCCCTAGTTCCAACAAGGGTATGAATAAAGACTTCCTCCTACTATCTGGGGATTGGCATGACGATCTCCCCTGTCCGACGACAGAGGGAGAACCAGGTGAATAACTGCACCTCACTTAGCTACGTATATTTATGCATATATATATATATATATATACTTGTCCTGTTTTGTTCTTGCAACCATTATTCGCTATTTGCTATTTATTTGTCTTCCTTAATTTATATATTTTTTTTGAACAATTGCGCAGATCGTCGTGCTCTCACTCGCCACGCTCATCTTGTTGATTTCGCCCGTTTGGACAAGATTCTGAAGGCCGAGGTGTATGTACATTCAGACGGCCAGTTCCGAGTGGCGCACCTCATTCTTGGGTATATTCCGATCTCGTCTGCCTTTCAAGCCCCGAAGTGCGTTATCAAGGAGAAGGATCCTCGGCTGCCCAGGATAAGCGTCGCGGTAGAAGGCTTCTTGCTCCGTAAGGGTGCCCCCGTTCCTCAAGGGGTCCTCATTACTGAGCTCGTGAGGGTTACTCCAAGAGCCCTTCCTCTTGCCATATCCTTGGCCCAGCCCAGATTAGGTGAAAGCTCCTCTTCCCGACCGATCACAAAGGAAGAAGAAGAAACAGAGGAAGAAGAGGAGGAAAAGGAAGAAGAGGAAGAAGAAGAAAGATGAGAAGAGATCGTTGAGCTTTCAGATTCGGACGAAGGATTCAAAGATTTTGACCGGTTTCTATCGCCCAGGAACCCATCACCCGTCGTCGGCTCGCCATCCTTCACATCGTCGGACGACGACAATCAACCCCTTGTAAGGATGGGCATCTAGCGCAGGCCCAAGCCCAGCCTAAAGGATGTATTAGAAGGTCAAACTGGAGCACATGAGCTTCCCAAGGTGCCGCTGGCGAGGCCTAAGGATAAGGGCACCGAGAAGGTCCCTTCAATAAGGGTCACTCTTCCTCCTTCCTCCCAAATTCAACATCCAGACCCCGCTGACCACAAAAGAAAAAGGGATCAGCCCAAGGGAAAGGAGATTGTGGAAGGGGGAAAAGACCTCCCCACGAAAGAGATGGATCAAGAGAGGGGAGGGAAACACGCTCGGCATGCCCAACCGAGATCAGAGAGAAGGGCTGACACCCCTACCGCCGTCCATGCGCCCACTTGGGCTCCCCAGATGTTAGTGGATGATCAGGCGGTGACTGCCAACGCTTCTATAAGGGGATTCGATGAGGGCACCGCAGCATGCATTGCCGATGCATTGGAGCACGTGCTTCTCTTGCCCGAGGATATGAGCGAGCTACGAAGGATGAGGGATCAGAACGTCTTCATGATCCTGAAGAAAGAGTTAGCCATGGTAAGAGATTCAATTGGTTATTCCCTAGTATACACGCTCTTTGTTATTGCACTTGTTGTTATTATTTCTTGTTTGGCGTTAACTGCCTTTGCATGCTATTAACTGATAACGTTTGTGTGTAGGCTATCTAATCTACACATAGGGTAGAGGAGATCGCTGCTAACTCTTACAAGGCATTAAGGAACGAAGAGGTGAGGCTGGATAACACCAAGAAGATATTGGAGCTTAAAGAGAAGAAGCTACAAGAAGTGACAACCAGCCTGGGCAAGGCAGAAAGCGAGAGGTCAGGTCTGGAGGCCCAGCTGAAGATTACCACCAGGCAGGCCGAGGATTAGAGGTTGCAGCTCAGGTGTGCCAATGAAGACCTTGCCTCAGCCAAGAAGTTAGTAGAAGATCTTAAGAGAGATCTTACAACGTCCGAGGAGGCTAAGCAAGAGGCCCTCAAGGCTAAGGAGGAGGCACTCCTCAAGGCACAAGAAGCCGAGGCGATGGTTGACGAGGCTGAGCAAAGCGGCTATGAGGTGGGGGTGGCAGAAACTACTGACACCTTCAAAACCCAAGTGCCGGAGGTTTATAGGGATTACTGCCTCCAGGTGTGGAAGGAAGCTTTCTCCCAAGCGGGGTTGATGCTTCCTCTCCCCTATGGAAGGTGGAGAATGCCTACATCCCTCCTGCCATCCGAGTGGCCACATCTAGCTCGGCCAAGGATGACACCAACTCTTCCCTAGCCGGGATGCAAATGGAAGAAGCTGCTGCTGGTGATGCTGCTCCTATTGCTCAACCTGAAGATGCACAACCTCCTCTTGCCCCCGAGGAGCTGCCCTCCAACCCTAAGGTCAGCGGGTCAATAGAGTTAGTCTTGGCGACCCTCCCTATAATGCCAAAGGTAAGGACTAAAGATAAAGAGGTGATTGGGGGGTCCTCGGCCTCAGTAGTGGCTCCAGCTGAACCTAAGGACCAAGTTCAGCCTAATCCTTGACGGTCCTCACATTCTGTTGCAGCCTTTTCTTCCTTTCTTCTTCTTTTTTTTATTTTCTGTTTCTTGTATTTCACCTTTTGGGTTGTGGATGTACTTAGAGAATATTTCGTTTAATGAGAAGGACTTTTAATTTGAATTGCTGTCTTGTGTAATATTAGCTGTTAACAGATCCTTTTATCACTAACATTTCTGATATGTTGCCCACTTGAATTAGCAATGGGCCAAGCATTGTGCTTAACACTTGGTAACGAATAAAAATACTTAGTAGCAACTAAAGTCATACGAAATCAATATTTGAGATACTCATTGCAAGTACATACCTGTCTCTGTAGGACGCGTAGATGCTCTTTAAGAAATCTACGAAACCCAATCTTTGTCTCTGCAATCGTTTTTGGGGCTCCGAAGTAACTTCATTTCATTTTAGACTAAGGTAGAGGATCCGAGGACCCGGCATAACCTTATTTTTATTTTTAAATTAAGGTCGAGGATCTGAGGACCCAGCGTAACCTTATTTTCATTTTTAGAACAAGGCAGAGGATTTAAGGATCCGGCGTAACCTCATTCTTTTTTCTTACTAAGGTAGAGGATCCGAGGACCCAGCGTAACCTTATTTTCATTTTTAGAACAAGGCAGAGGATTTAAGGATCCGGCGTAACCTCATTCTTTTTTCTTATTAAGGTAGAGGATCCGAGAATCCGGCGTAACCTTATTTTCATTTTTAGAACAAGGTAGAGGATTTAAGGATCCGACGTAACCTCATTCCTTTTTTCTTACTAAAGTAGATGATTCGAGGACCCGGCGTAACCTTATTCTCATTTTTAGAACAAGGCAGAGGATTTAAGGATCTGGCGTAACCTTGGGTTTGTTTGACAATCCATATTGGCAGTTCGAACATAACATTTTGTATAAGATAACAGCAAAAGAATCAAAACGGTAAATGTGCTTTTTATTAATAATAATATCATCGTAAGTTACTTACATTCCAAGGATGGGGTACAACCTTTTCATCTAAATCTGCAAGGTAGTAAGCTCCTATTCCAGCCACTGTTGTAATGCGATACGGTCCTTCCCAATTTGGCCCCAGCTTTCCCCATACTGGATTTTTGGTATTGCCCACGACTTTCCTCAATACTAAGTCCCTAATGGCAAGTGGCCTTGAATTCACATGCGAATCACACCCCTGCTTCAGTTTTTGTTGATAGTAAGCCAAGTGGATCATGGCCATTTCTCTCCTCTCGTCAACCAGATCTAAGCTCATTTCCAATAGCCTATCGTTACTGTCCGGAGTGAAGGAACTTGTTTTCATCGTTGGAAAGCCGGCTTCCAAAGGGATAACCGTCTCGGCGCTGTAAGTCATTGAGAATGGTGTCTCTCCCGTTGATCGGCAAGGTGTGGTCCGATACGTCCACAGAACATGAGGCAATTCCTCTACCCATCTCCCTTTGGCATTATCCATCCTCTTCTTAAGCCCATTGACTATGGCTTTGTTGACTGCCTCGGCCTGCCCATTTCCTTGCGGATAAGCTGTGGTGGAGTACCTGTTGATTATGCCGAGGTCACAGCAGTATTGCCTGAACGCCTTACTATCAAACTGCAAACCATTGTCTTAAATGAGAGTACGAGGGACTCTGAATCGAGTGACGATATTCTTCCAGACAAACTTCTTCACATCAACATCCCTGATGTTTGCTAGGGGCTCGGCCTCAACCCACTTAGTAAAATAGTCAGTGCCCACAACCAACCATCTTCTGTTTCCAGGCGCCTTTGGGAAGGGACCCACAATGTCCAGACCCCACTGCGTAAAAGGCCAGGGGCTTGTCAGAGGATTGAGCACACCCCCAGGCTGATGAATGTTTGGAGCGAACCTCTGACACTAATCGTATTTCTTCACATAGCTTTGAGCTTCTTGTTGCATATTGGGCCACCAATACCCTTGTGTTAGAGCCCGGTGAGCTAAAGACCTTCCCCCCGTGTGACTTCCACAAATTCCTTTGTGCAACTCTTCTAAAAGCAGCTTTGTCGCCTCAGGATGTACACATAATAGGTATGGGCTAGAGAAGGATCGTTTGTAAAGTTTGTGGTCCTCGGCCAACCAGAACCGAGATGCTTTCCTACGCATCTTATCCGCCTCGACCCTTTCCTCTGGCAGGACATCATGTTCAAGGAAGGATACAATGGGGTCCATCCAACTTGGCCCCACCCTGATCTGATGAACCTGGATAATGCTTCCACTTATTCTCGAGGGTTCAGGTAAGTCCTCAACTAGGATGATCCGTGGTAGACCTTGTGCCGATGACATGGCAAGAGTTGCTAAAGAGTCAGTGTGTGCATTGTTACTCGTTGGGACATGCAATAACGTAAAGGACTCGAATTTGCGTTGTAAAACTTTGACTTGACTTAAGTAGTCCTGCATCCTCAGATCCCTGGCCTCCACCTTCCCATCCCCTTGGCCCACAATAAGTTGTGAGTCCGAGAAAATTTGCGCGGTCTTTCCTCCCAATTTCTGGACCATGTCCATCCCTTTTAGCAAGGCCTCGTACTCGGCTTCATTGTTAGTGGCCGAGAATCCCAGTCTCAATGACTTTTCCAGTATGAGACCCTTTGGGGTTATAATTACTAACCCTACCCCGGATCCCCTTTGATTAGTAGCTCCATCAACATAAACAGTCCACACTGGGGGACCTTTGCACGCAATTACGCCAACTGATTTTCCATCAATGTCCCTGTTACAGGCATTATCTTCTATTGTGGGCTCGGTAAATTCTGTCACTAGATCAGCTAACACCTGACCCTTTACAGAGGTGCGGGGCATGCACTTGATGTCAAAGGAACCCAAGATAGTTCCCCACTTGGCAATCCTGCTTGTATAATTTGCACCTCAAAGTATGGTTTTGAGGGGAAGTTGAGTAAGAACAACCACCATATGAGATTGGAAATAATGTGGGAGCTTACGTGTCCCGTGCACTACGGCCAAGATTGCCTTCTCTAATGGTGGATAGCGTACCTCGGCCTCATGTAAGGATTTACTCACATAGTAAACTGGCTTCTGTGCGTCACCCTCAACCCTTATCAGCACCAAACTGACGGCATGACTGGCAACTGCAATATAGGCAAATAGAACCTCATCCACCTCGGGCCGAGACATGATGGGAGGATATGAAAGGTACTCCTTAAGTTGCTGAAAGGCAGCGGCACATTCCTCTGTCCATTCAAATCCTTTCCACTTGTTTAATAATTGGAAAAAAGGCCTGCACCGATTAGCAGATCTTGAGATGAATCGATTGAGGGCAGTAGTCATTCCAGTCAACCTCTGCACCTCTTTTGGATTCCGAGGTGGATGTAAGCTATTAATGGCTTTGACCTGGGCGGGGTTGACTTCAATTCCTCTATGCGTCACTATGTAATCCAGAAATTTACCAGATCCTACTCCAAAGGAGCATTTTGATGCGTTGAGGCGTAGCTTATGCTTTCTCAATGTTTGGAAGGTGTTATCTAGGTCCGGTATATGAGCCGAGATGGTTTTACTCTTAATCACCATATCATCAACGTACACTTCGATTGTTTTTCCCAATTGCGGTTCAAACATCCATGTCATTATCCTCTGATAGGTAGCCCCGGCATTCTTCAAGCCGAAGGGCATCACTTTATAGTGGTAGTTTCCCGTAGGTGTGACAAAGGTTGTCTTTTCTTGGTCTTCTAGAGCTAAGGGTATTTGGTGGTAACCTTGGAAAGCATCAAGAAAGCTCATCCGAGGATGCCCAACAGTTGCATCCACCAACTGATCTATGCGGGGCATTGGAAACGAGTCTTTAGGACAAGTCTTATTCAAGTCTGTAAAGTCCACACATACTCTCTATTTTCCATTTTTCTTCTACACCACCACTGTATGCACCGGCCATTCTGGATAGAACACCTCCTTGATGGCACCTGCCTTTTTGAGTTTCAGTATTTCTTCTTTAACGGCCTTGGCGTGCTCTTGAGACGAGCGCCGAGGTGGTTGTCTCTGTGGTACCGCTGCTGGATTGACATTAAGATGATGGCAAATGAAGCTTGAGTCAACCCCCGGGGCTTCGTAAGCGTCCCATGCAAACACATCAATGTTCCGTTTTAAAAATGTAATTAGTTCCTCTTTTTCTTGGAGTAGTAATTGACTTCCCACCTGGAAGAACTTCTCCATATCATCGGTGACAAGCACCTTCTCTAATTCCTCACAACCAGTCATTTCGGCCTCGGCTATACTTGGCTTAGCCGAGGTCGTTAGCTGCTATAAACTGCTCTCGTCTAAGGTCTGGGACTCCTGTTTTTCTTGACGTGTAATTGCAGCCATGATGCATTGTCTTGCCATTGACTGGCTGCCAATTATTTCTTCAACTCCATCTTCATACGGGAACTTCACCTTAACATGCAGAGTTGACGATACAGCACTTAAGGCATGCAGCCATGGCCTTGCCACTATGGCCGTGTAAGGGGAATAGGCGTCCACCACGATAAAATCTACATCCACCACCACTGGCCCTGACTGCACAGGTAATCGGATCAACCCCTTCGGAATGACAGCCTTCCCTTTAAAGCTTATCAACGGTGAGTCATAAGCCGTGAGATCCTCGGGCTTCAAGTTAAGGTCCTTGAACAAATCCGGGTACATAATGTCAGCCCCACTCTCCTGATCAACCATCACTCTCTTCACGTCGTAACCCCCTATCCTTAGCATGATCACTAATGCATCATCATGCAGCTGGATAGTGCCAACCTTATCCTCCTCGGAAAATCCCAAAACGGGTAGAAGATTCCTCTTAATCCTCTTTGGCTCAGAGTTGGGGTCCTCGGCAGAGAGGTGCAGCACTGACATTACTCTGGTAGGGCAAGACCCAGTCCGACCTGGCGCAGCAAGTATGACATTGATCGTGCCCAAAGGAGGTCTTGAAATGTTACTGCCTTGATTCACGGAGCCAGATTGTGTGCCTTGTTCATTAGGTCGATTCATAAATTGCCTTAACTTCCCTTCTTTGACCAGCTGATCCAGATAATTCCATAAATTCCTGCAGTTTTCAGTAGTGTGACCCCTATCTTGGTGGTAATTACAATAGAGGTTCTGGTTGCGTTTTGTAGGGTCTCCTATCATTCTGTTGGGCCACCTAAAATATGGTTCACGAAAAATCTTATCCAACACCTGCTGTATCGACTCACAAAACACAGCGTTCACTGTCTGAGGAATAGCTGACCTAGAATGGCCAGCAAAATCCCTCCTTGGCCATTTGTTATTATATTTGTCTGTCTTGAAATCTCTGCTCTCCTGAGGGGTAACTTTCATTTTTCCTTTGCTTTGCTGTTGATCCTCCTCTACTCGCTTATACTCGTCAATACGATCCATAAGCCGTCAGACAATCCTTACAGGTTTCTTGGTCAAAGATTTTCTTAAATCATGTTCAACTGGAAGGCCGCCCTTAAAAGTGTTGACTGCTACTTCATCAAAGTCACCGTCGATCTCATTGAACGCTTCCCAGTATCTATCCGAGTATGTTTTTAATGTCTCACCCTCCCTCATGGTCATGGATAGCAACGAGTCCAAGGGCCTAGGTACTTTACTGCACGTAACAAAGCGGGACCCAAATGCCATCGTAAGTTTCATGTAGGAATCAATAGAGTCCGCTTTTAAAGCGTTGAACCATCTCATCGCAACAGGTCCTAGGCTTGAGGGGAATACTTTGCACATCAGGGTTTCATTCTGCGAATAGACCACCATGCGTTGGTTAAAATGGCTGACGTGCTCCACCGGATCTGTTCTACCATTATAAATGGTGAAGTTTGGTTGCGTGAAACGACGAGGAAGCTTTCCTCTCTCAATACGATGTGTGAAAGGTGACTTGGAGAGCTGGTGTAATGCCTTCCCCATAGCGTCACTGCCTAAACTCCTGGGAAGAGATTTCTTGCTCGTCCTATCGTGAGGATTTCCCTCTTGGTATGAGAAAGTCTCGCCAGGAGGAGTTCTCGACCTCGGCTTATAGCCACTGCTCTGGGAGTCGTTCGAGGAAGGGTTAGATATAGAAGGCGTCCGTTTTCGTTTGGTTCGGCGTAGATTTCTCTTGAGCTGGTCGATTTCCCTCTACATGGCCCTAGTACCTCTTTCGTTAGAGCCCCTGCTTCCGCCCCGTGAATAATCGCCGGCGGTTCGCCCTGTGTGTACACTGCCTTCTCGATCTCCTATCTGTTCTAGCTGCTGAAAAGGATCTTGGTGTTGAGATCCTAAAGATTCTGCACGGACTGGACCGGAACCCACCATCACGTTATCTGCGCCTAAACACAAGATTCCCACAGACGGTGCCAATTGTAAGGACACAAATCGCGCTGGACCAAAGTGCACTTTCTCACCAGCCCAATGAGCCCTAAGCAATGAATTTATAGAGAGTGGACTTCTAATCTAGGGTTTTGGACGGTAGATAACGCAAACAGAACATATGCCTCCCTCTCATATATGGATGAAATATTGCTTTATATATTGATGCCGAGGACAATACTTAGCATTTTCTTACAAATTTTCTCTACCCCCCTCTTTCTTTCTTCTTTCTTTACCTTTTATAGGCCTGCATCTGTTTCTCCTTTCTTCCACGTGTAGTCCAGGTGTTCCTTTTCGGATACTTGTCCCATTATTCCTTCTTACTAAAGTCTCTGGCAGTGAGGGTAAAGTTGAATTTCAATATTCATGCGTCACTTCCTCATTAATGAGGCCAGAGAGGTAGGTATGATGCCTTCAATGCGGTGGTAGCAGCTTTTTACTTGATATTTGTTTGCTATTTCTATTTATCCCTTATTCTCGTTCTCTCAGTCGCAACATCCAAGGTCTTCAGTACAGACGCCTTTAAACCGTCAGGTTACTAATACTGTCCTCGGCAGCAATCGGCCGAGGATAAGGTCATCCTCGAACGTCAGGTTCCTTGGTGTTCTGTTCATGCATGGCACCTTTCTTTGTCACGTGGCTTCATAGGTTGGATTTATTATGTCCTCGGACCATCTCATGATGTTGGGTTGGACTTTCCTCCTCGTGAGATCCTCTGGGCCGGCCCAGCATGTACCTTGGGCCCATTGGTACTACAATAGTGATTAAGATACAATTAATTATTTATTAAATAATATTTTTAGGAACATCTTAATCCTAACTGTTGGATCTTGCATTGACAGATTAGACAATTAGTGGCTGCTGCAATAGTATTGAAGGACCTAGGAGTTCTTCATTTCAGCTTTCGCTTTACCCTTGGAGCATATCTTCTGGTTTGTATATCTTTGCACACCTCTCCCTGTTTTTGTACTATTAGATAAAACAGAGTCGAAAACATTGATGCGTTACAATTGTCTTGTGAATATTGTGATACTATTGTTCAATTCATTGTCAATTTATATTACTTCCTCTGATTAAATTCAAATATTCTGCTGTGGTGGGTCGATGATTTGGAGCAAAGCGGGTGGCTTGCATGGAGAGAAAATGTGTTGTATTTTACATTGGAAGTGTTGTTTGTTTGTGAATATTATCATATTATTGTTCAATTCGTTGTCAATTTATTGTATTTCCTCTGAGTAAATTCAATTTGTGAAATTTTCTCATTAAAAATCATTTTTTGTCATATCCAAAATTAGATTAGAAGTTTTCTTATTAAAAATCTACTCTTTCACATATCAAAATTAGATCTGAATTTTTCTCACCAAAATTCATTAGAATCTAGATCTCCATTTTGTCAATAAAACTCCTTTTTTTTTAATTAACATCACATTTGCATATTTTTGCTCAAAACATTGTTTTTCACATTAAAAAAATCAGATTTGATTCTTTACATAGAAAAGTGTATAGATATGAGGCCTTTGAATAACATTTAGCTGTAGATCTAGATAAACTAACATGGCATGTTGCATTTCATAATTTGTTGCATATCATTGGTCATGGGTACTTAAATGATTGTTAGAGTTTAGAAGACTGGATTTCATCCGACAAAATGGGTGCCTAACACCTTCCCATTCTGTAGCCTAGCCCCCAAACCATAGGTTTTGGTTCATAGAGTAGTGCTTTATCTTTATTTTGGTAGATCGTATTTAAGACCAAAGCCTTGTATATTTTATTTAGATTGTATTTAGGACCAAAGCATTGTAATGTTCTTCTACCAAATTGTATTTCTTTATTCAATCAACGAAACTTGAAGTGAAGTTATTCAGGTATGTATTTTGTATTTTGTATCTTGTATTTTTTTTTTTTTTTTGTAATATAAAAAATAAGTGGAGACTCCATATGACCCCAAAACAGAGGTGCCGATGCCTATCTCTTTTTGAGAGCCGGTCTCTTACAAAATCAACCACTTCTAAAACCCTCCACAGAAGCAGAGGTAACAACAACTTTTAAAACAAATGCACCAGTGTAAGTCCACTAGAAAAAATGGTATGCTTCTCTGTTATTTTATAAAAAATATTAGCGCATAGTAGGGCCACAAGTTACTAATGCAGTGTTGGCATATTTGCATAGTGGTCATATACTTAACACATATATTTGCCTTGACCCCCAAAGTAAAAAGACAAGAAAAGTGATGTAATTTAGGTCAATTTTAGCTTCTGTAACGTAGTTTACAAACTAATATAAAAACTTTTGTCCAAAGGCTAAAGTGTATTCTCCCTAGCAGTATAGTTGAAACTCATTGTCTTTGTCCCTGGAAAGCTAATTACTGCTAACGCGATGATGGCCTATGAGACACTTCATTATATGAGTAAAAAAAGAGCAGGGAAAATAGTATTTATGGCCTTCAAGCTTGATATGAGCAAAGAATATGAAAGGCTGGAGTGAATGTTCCTTGGGAATACTAAGAGAAAGATGGCATTTGATGAGAAATGGATTCTCATCAATGGGTTTTTTTTTCACTACTATTTGCGGATTTCACATGAGTTTTTTACTTATTTTATTTAAATTTTACCTTTAATTTATTTACAGTGCTTTCACCAAAAAAATTAGATAAATTGTTCCAAAACGGAAACTAAGTCACGTTTTCAAAGTAGACTTACAAAACGCAGTTAAGCGAAGCAATAGTTATTTATTTATTTTGAGAAGAAAGTGATGCATTAGCTATGATTTGCAATGATGGATTCTAGAAAGTAAGTTTGTGCTATTGTCATTTCTGTTTATAAATCTGTAGTCGCCATTGTTAACTTGTTACCAGCAATGGCCAATGGGAAATAGAATTTGTTGATACCAAAGAGTCACATACTTGATAAAGGGTTGTGGAATAAACACTTAAAACGTCGTTACTTATATCTTTAGAATCCTTTTTTCTCTTTGTTTATATGCTGGTTTTACACATTGAAAATGTTACATCCAAGTCTTTCATGTATTAAGTGAATGCAAAATAGTTGCCAACTCTTTTATTTTATTTTTAAATATTTATATGATTATATCAATTTGGTGCACTTTCTGTTCTTCCTGTTTTGGTCATGTGTGTGTGTGTGTTTGTGTTACATAGCTGTAATTCCCAACCTTGGTCAATGAGTGGATATGCATAGCAGGACACGGTCATCATTTAGTTGGATGATTGCAAGTACATTCAAATTACCAATATATCTCTTTTACCTGCAGTAAATAGTGGCTTCAAGAGGTTACTGATTCAACCTTTGGGTGGTATGCTTTTGGAAGAATACCTTGAAAGGAAGGGACGTCATCAAGATTCAAGAACGGGGCACAATTAATGTAGGCATTTTCTTTGATCAAGTTTGTTTTGTTTTTGTGAAGCATAAGTGGGGGATACACATGGCAGAGGGAGTGTGGGACACGGCCATTCTTTAGTTGAATCAATAAAAAAAAAATTAAAAAAAACATTTAAATTACTGATTTAACCACTTTCATTTGCACTACATAATGGCTGCATTTTCTATATCATTACGAAACCATGAATGGGAACCAATTGGTGGTTAGAAATGCTTGAAGATATTAATGCCAATAGAGCATTTCCATGAAACACCAAATGAAAATGTTACAACTTTTTTTCCCCTCAAGAATTGAGAATGTTAGAACTTAAAATATTAGTTTTAGGTCCATTTAGTTTCTGTTTTGGAATAGTTTACTTAGCTTAAACTGAAAAATTTTTGTTGAAAATATTGTAGATAAAGCTGAAAGGTAGCTGAAATAGTATAATGAGACCCATAAATAGTATAAAAAAGTGCTATGAGATCTATGAATAGTAACAAAAATAAATTGAATAGTTGTAAAAATAAGCTAAATAGTAAAAAAAGCTAACTTTTTTAGCCAATACCAAATGCAATCTTAGTACTTGAAAATAGATTATTTCTTTGCTAAGAGTGTATTAAATATACTTGTACCTTAGAAAAAGTAAGAAAAAGTAGAAGAAAAAAAAAAAGGGAGATTTTTAAAAAGTTGTATGTAAGAGAATTAAAGTTAAAAGCTAAAAGTTAAAACTAATGCTAAACATGCCCTTAAAATAGAGTTTTTTTTTTTTTGATAATAAAAAAAGAAAGCTCACAAGTGTAGTTATTGTTCCTGACCCACTTACACCAGCCCTTGGAAGAGTATTAATCAAGAATAACAGCATACCTTAACAGAAAAACCAAACATTCCAAAAGAAAAACCATCATCTCAGCCACCGATGGAGATTGTCTTAAGCCTAAACATCACCAAAATCAGCCACGCAATTCAATCACAACGCCCACAACAAGAAGTCAACAACCACCATCTCACCGCAATTCAACCAAACGAAAACAAATAATATAAAAACATGACCAAAGGGTTATTGGGTGCTGTTTTCGTGGGCTGAGCCTTTACCAAATTCATCATCATCGTTTCTTTAATTAAAGCCCAATAAAGAGAGGGAACAAATTGGGCCGGACCTGCGGTAGTTGGGTAGGCCCAACAAGTTTGATCTCTCAGCTACAAACAAACATAGTGAACACGTTTCTCTCTTCTTCTCTCTCTCTCTCTCTTTTTATATGGGTATGAAACGGGAATGAAGAGAGACCATTGATACCATGTCACATATTAAATAAAATAAAAAATAAAAAGTTAGCTTTCAAGAATTGGGCAAAATTGACTAGAGTTTGATAATTTGGTACAAAAAGTAAATCCCTTAGATTACAAAAAAAAAAAAGAAAAAAAGAAAACGAAAATCCCTCCATAAGTAGCTATTACAGTAAAACAGTCACGCAAATAAAAACAAGCCAAGCCCTTTATTAAAAGTAAAGATCTATTAGACTATACTCAAGCAGAAGCGAATGGAACCACTGCGAGAGCGACTTCACTAGAGATATTAGTGTCACGATTGCTACCATCAACGCCACAGATGGTCTGGCTTGAATTGCTGAAGCATTTGCAGATTTTGAGAATGATTATTGCGAAGATGAGCACGAAAAAGAGCGAAAGCGTAATAGCAATCACTTTGCTAACGGAAAGAGATCCTTCACTGTCACAAAAGAAAGTATATTCACAACTAGGAAAAATTCTAAAAACAAAAACATAATTCTAAATACGTTTAGCCATTTTACCCGTCACTTGTGGAGCATGACTACATTTTGGTTTGCCCTCAATACAGGTGAGTGTCATATGGATACATACAATGACATTTTTCTCCTATTTCCCTTCTCATGAAACCGGAATCAGCATACAGCCAACCTTCTGTGTTTGGACAATGATATGGCCAACCTTATCCAACTATTTGTGGAGCATGACTACATTTTTGTGGAGCATGACTTTTTTTTTTTTTGGTAGACATTTATGTTTTGGACAATGACACGGCCAACCTTTTGCACAAAAAACTTTTTGTGGAGCATAATTACATTTTTGTTGAATGACATGGCCAACCTTTTCCACAAAAAACGTTTTGTGGAGCAAGCATGAATTTTAGTAACATGTTTGACAGACATTCCAGGTTACTAACAATCAAATCTTGCTGGCCACGCCTATACTATATTTTAAAAGTACTAATTACAATTAAAACTTCTTATAATTGTTAATAAAACTCAAATCTAAATAGTAAATGCTTGATGTAGGACTGTTCACAAACTTACACAACACGCATACTCAATCAAATTAGGGCATCACATTGACAAAAAGGTGCAAAACATAGTAAACCAATATATTCAAGGGCTGAGATTAAGGGTCCGTTTGGATAGAACTTATTGCTGGAAACTGAAAACTAAAAACACTGTAGCAAAATAATTTTTAAATATGTGAATAGTACTGTAGGACCCATTTTTAATAAAAAGTTGTTGAATAAGTGCGTGAACAGTGCGCGTACAGTACGTGCACAGTGCGCGCACTGCGCCTCTTGTCCCCCGTAGCAAAACTGAAAAAAAAAAGAAGAAGGAGAAAACGCAACTTTGCAAAACGCAACGTGCATCCAAACGGGCAATAAATGGACTATAGAGCATCAAGGGCTGAGATTTAGATGAAAGAGTAAGCGTATTTCAAAATAAATATAAATGGAAGAATAAAGACAATTAATCCCCAAGTGAGTAATGGTATGATTTTACTATTATTTTTTTGGGTAAATTCCATTAACATAGCATGAGGTCTAGGCTAATACCAAATAGATTAAAAACTAATCAATTTGAATCCTAAAACCAACTTAGTCCCTAAATACTGTTGAGAAAAATAATTAACTGGCCTAACAATGTTTCGGGACTAAGTTGGTTTTCAGTACCAAAATAATTAGTTTTGAAAAAATTTAGACATAGTTTGTATTAGTCCAAATCTCAGAATATGTTAATGGAATATACCCTTTTTTGTTGATACAAACCATTGTGCGGTTCTAAATAGCGCAAGAGCAGCTTTTTATTTTTATAAAACTAATAGGGAAAACCTATTGCACATGTAATACATTGAAAACATTAGGTTATGTTTTATAACAATTTTTGTTTTCTATTTTCAAAAACTTGTTTTCAGGAATATAAAAAAAAAAAAACAATTTTCTTGTATTTTTGAAATCAAAAACATGTTTGGTTAGTTGAAATTAAGAAAATATATTTAAAAAAAAAAATAGAAAATACTAAAATATGTTGGTAATATGATTTGAACTTTAATACTAACTCATTAAATGAGACATATTCATTAAATTTTATGCGTATTTTCATTAAACTTTGAAAATTAGAAACTGAAGACAGCCTTTTGGATGTTTTTAGTTTCTTTCACAAATTGAGTTTTGAGAACAGTTTTTGTTTTCTATCCATTTAGGTTGCCAAACAAGTTTTTTAGTCTCAAAATTAGAAAATTGTTTTTGAAAACAAAAAATAAGGGAAAAAACAGTTACCAAACATGCTCTTAATTATTTTTTAAGGACTAAAAAAATGACTTTAAGTGTGCGTTTGGCTCTTAATTATAAGTTAGTTTATTATTATTTTTCTCACTACTATTTGGGATTTCATTTGAGTTTCTTACTTATTTTATTTAAATTTTACCTTTAATCTATCTACAGTAGTTTCACCAAAACAATTAGATAAGTTGTTTTAAAGTGGAAACTAAGTCACGTTTTCAAAGTAGACTTACAAAGCGCAGTTAAGCTATGTATTAGTTGTTTATTTTAAGAAGAAAGTGATGCATTAGTTATGATTTGCAGTGACGGATTCTAGAAAGTAAGTTTGTGCTATTGTCATTTCTGTTTATAAATCTGTAGTCACCATGGTTAACTTGTTATCAGCAATAGCCAATGGGAAATGAAATTTGTTGATACCAAAGAGTCGTATACTTTATAAAGGGTTGTGGAGTAAACAGTAAACACTTGAACTTCGTTACTCATATCTTTATAATCCTTTTTTTATTCTTTGTTTGTATGCTAGTTTTACACGTTGAAAATGTTACGTCCAAGTCTTTCATGCATTAAGTGAATGAAAAATAGTTTCCAACTCTTTTATTTTATTTTTAAATATTTATTTAAACTTGGTGTATTTTCTGTCCTTCCGGTTTTGGTCTTGTGAGTGTGTTTGTTTGTGTTACATAACCATAATTACCAACCTTGATTAGTGTGTGGATGTGCATAGCAGGACACAACCATCATTTAGCTGGATTGCTTGTACATTCAAATTACCAATATATCCCTTTTACCTGCAGTAAATAGTGGCTTCAAGAGGCTATTGATTCAACCTTTGGGTGGTATGCTTTTGGAAGAGTATCTTGAAAGGAAGGGACGTCATCAAGATTCAAGAGGGGGGCACAATTAATGTAGGAATTTTATTTGATCAAGCTTGTTTTGTTTTTGTGAAGCTATATCTTTCGCTCTTCACTCTATATTTCATCACAGAAGCATAACAGGGGGATACACATGGCAGAGGGAGTGTGGGACACGACCATTTTTTAGCCGAATTGATAAAAATAAACATTTAAATTACTGATTTAACCACTTTCATTTGCACTACATAATGGCTGCATTTTCTATATCATTACGAAACCATGAATAGGAACCAATTGGTGGTTAGAAAATGCTTGAAGATATTAATGCTTATAGAGCATTTTCATGAAACACCAAATGGGAATGTTAGAACTTTTTTTCCCCTCGAGAATTGGGAATGTTAGAAATTAAAATTTTAGTTTTATGCCCACTTAGTTTCCGTTTGAAAATAGCTTATTTAGCTTAAACTGAAAGTTTTTTGTTGAAAATGTTGTAAATAAAGCTAAAAAGTAACTGAAATAGTATAGTGAGACTCATAAATAGTACAAAAAGTGCTATAAGACTTATGAATAGTAACAAAAGTAAGCTGAATAGCAGTAAAAATAAGCTAAATAAAAAAAAATAAAATTTTAAACCAATGCCAAATGCAACCTTAGTGTTTGGAAATAGTTTATTTTTTTACTGAAAGTGTACTTAAGTATATTTGCACCTTGGAAAAGTAAGAAAAAGTAGAAAAAAGTAAGAAAACATGTGATTTTAAAAAAGCTGTAAATAAGAAAATAAAAGCCAAAAGCTAAAAGTGAAAACTGATGCCAAACATGCCCTTAAAGTAGAGCATTTATTTTTCTTCTTCTTTTGATAATGAAAAAAAAGAGCTCACAAGTGTGGTTATTGTCCTTGATCCACTTACACCAGCCCTTGGAAGAGCTATTGGAGAACTACTTAGTCTATTACTCAAGAATAATGGCATGCCTTAACAGAAAAACTAAACATTCCAAAAGAAAAACCATCATCTCAGCCACGGATGGATATTGTCTTAAGCCTAACCAACACCAAAATTAGCCATCGCAATTCAGTGTGTGTTTGGCAGCTGATTAAAAATTAAAATTATTTTACTATTTAGCTTATTTTTTGTACTATTTGTGGCTTTATTGCACTTTTTGATACTATTCATGGGTTTCACTGTACTATTTCAACTAACTTTTACCTTTATTTACAGTACTTTCAGTAATAAATTTTCAATTTCAACAAAATAAGCGGTGTCCAAACACATTTGAGTCTCAATGCCCACAACAACAACAACCGTCGCGCTCCAATTCAACCAAACCAAAACAAATAGTAATATAAAAACATAACCAAAGGTTGTTGGGCGCTGTTTTCGCGGGCTGGGCCTTGAACAAATTCATCACTAAATTAAAGCCCAAAGAGAGAGGGAGCAAATTGGGCCGGACCTGTGGTAGTTGGGTAGGCCCAACAAGTTTGATCTCTCAGGTACAAACAAACATAGTGAACACGTTTCTCTCTTCTCTCTCTCTCTCTCTCTCTCTCTCTCTCTCTTTTTCTGTATGGGTATGATATGAGAATGAAGAGAGGCCATTGATACCATGCAACATATTAAATAAAATAAAAATAAAAAGTTAGCTTTCAAGAATTGGGCAAAATTAACTAGAGTTTGATAATTTAATACAAAAATAAAATGCCTTAGATTACGAGAAAAAAAAAAAAAAAAACAAAAAACAAAAAGAACAGACGAAAATCCCTTTATAAGGAGCCATTACAGCAAAACATTAACGCAAATAAAAACAAGCCAAGCCCTTTATAAGGAGCCATTACAGTAACACTCAAGCAGAAGCATAACAGTAAAGCAAATAAAAACAAGCCCAGCAAAGCAGTACTGCTTGAATTGCCAATCATATGGAACCATTGACAAAATCATTATACGGTGAGAGCGACTTCACTGGATATATTAGTGTCGGGGTGGCTACCATCAACGCCACTGTTGGTCTGGCTTGAATTGCTGAAACATTTGCGGAATTTGGCAATGATTATTGTAAAGATAAGCACGAAAAAGAGCGAAAGCGTGATCGCAGTCACTTTGCTAACGTAAAGAGTCCTTCCTTCACTGTCACAAAAGAAAGCATATTCACAACCAGGAAAAAAAATTTAAAAACAGAAACATAAATACGTTTAGCCATTTTACCCGTCACTTGTTGCAGAAGAGACAACCACCCACTGACATAGGGTACAGGAAGCGGGTGGAGCTAGTGTATTGGTAGAAATAACAGGAACAGCCATGATCACGTCCAAGCTTCTATCTTTAACTTTCAAGTTTGGTTTTGGTTTGCCCTGAGTACTGGTGAGTGTCGTCATATGGATATATATATTTTTGTCCTTGGACAATTTTGCCAAGACATTTTTGTCCTTGGACAATGACATTTTTGTGGAGTGCCTGTGCGACGAACCTTCTTCTAGACATTTTTGCCATGACATTTTGACCGTGGATAATGACATTTTTCTAGACATTTTTGCTAATGACCTTGGATTATGACATTTTTCTAGACATTTTTGCTAATGGGAGTTTTGTAGAGGGCGACAACGTGGGGAGTGCGACAAACCTTTTTCTAGACGTTTTTGCCAATGGGAGTTTTGTAGAGGGCGACAAAGTGGGGAGTGCAATAAACCTTCTTCTGTGGAGTACTAACATGTTTGATGGACATTCAAGGCTACTAACAATCGAGTCTTGCTAGCCACATCTGTACTATACCTTAAGAAGACTAGTTACAATTAAACTCCTTATAATTATTAATAAAGCTCAAATTTAAATAGTAAACGCTCGATGTGAGATTCTTTACACACACAACACACATAATCAATCAAATTAGGGTATCATATTGACAAAAATGTGCAAAATAGAGTGAAGTAATATATTCAAGGGCTGAGACTAAATGGACTATAGAGCATCAAGGGCTGAGATTTAGATGAAAGAGTTAAAAATAAATATAAATGGAAGAATAAAGACAATTAGTCCTCCAGTGAGTAGTGGTAAGATATTATTATTTTTTTTTTGAGTAAATTGATAAATTCCATTAACATAGCATAAGGTCTGGGTTAATACCAACTAGGTTAAAAACTAATTAATTTGATTCCTAAAACCAACTTAGTCCCTAAATACTGCTGAGAAAAATAATTAACTGGCCTAACAATGTTTAGGGACTAAGTTGGCTTTCAGTACCAAAATGGACAATTTTGAAAAATTTTAGACATAGTTTGCATTAGTCCAACCTCATAATATGTTAATGGAATTTTCCTTTTTTTTTTTTAATTGATACAAACCATTGTGCGGCTCTAAATAGCACAAGTGTAGCATTTTATTTTTATAAAACTAAAAGGGAAAACCTATTGCACACGCAATACATTGAAAACAATGACTATTTTTTAAGGACTAAAAATGTGACTTCAAGTGTGCATTTGGCTCTTAATTATAAGCAGATTTTTTTTTTCACTACTATTTGTGGATTTCACATGAGTTTCTTACTTGTTTTATTTAAATTTTATCTTTAATTTATGTACAGTACTTTTACCAAAAAAATTAGGTAAATTGTTCCAAAATGGAAACTAAGTCACGTTTTCAAAGTAGGCTTACAAAACGCAGTTAAGGGATGCATTATTTATTTATTTATTTATTTTGAGAAGAAAGTGATGCATTTTTTATGATCAGTTAAGGGATGCATTATTTATTTATTTATTTTGAGAAGAAAGTGATGCATTTTTTATGATTTGCAGTGATGGATTCTAGAAAGTAAGTTTGTGCTATTGTCATTTCTGTTTATAAATCTGTAGTCAACGTTGTTAACTTGCTATCAGCAATGGCCAATGGGAAATGAAATTTGTTGATACCCAAG
Source organism: Castanopsis chinensis (assembly GCA_032878915.1). Classification (NCBI taxonomy): domain Eukaryota; kingdom Viridiplantae; phylum Streptophyta; class Magnoliopsida; order Fagales; family Fagaceae; genus Castanopsis; species Castanopsis chinensis. The sequence goes on from JAVQMG010000132.1 coordinate 45,190,357, forward strand.
AGGCGCATGCTTGATAAAGGGTTGTGGAGTAAACACTAAAACGCCATTACTCATATCTTTAGAATCCTTTTTTCTCTTTGTTTATATGCTGGTTTTACGCATTGAAAATGTTACATCCAAGTCTTTCATGCATTAAGTGAATGCAAAATAGTTGCCAACTCTTTTATTTTATTTTTAAATATTTATATCAACTTGGTGTATTTTCTGTTCTTCCTGTTTTGGTCTTGTGTGTGTGTGTGTGTGTTTGTGTTACATAACTGTAATTACCAACCTTGATCAGTGTGTGGATATGCAAAGCAGGACACGAGCGCCATTTAGCTGGATTGCTCATACATTCAAATTACCAATATATCCCTTTTACCTGTAGTAAATAGTGGCTTCAAGAGGTTACTGATTCAACCTTTGGGTGGTATGCTTTTGGAAGAATATCTTGAAAGGAAGGGACGTCGTCAAGATTCAAGAACGGGGCATTTTCTTTGATCAAGCTTATTTTGTTTTTGTGAAGCATAACTGGGGGATACACATGGCAGAGGGAGTGTGGGACACTGCCATTCTCTAGTTGAATCAATAAAAAAAAAAAAATTTAAATTATTGATTTAACCACTTTCATTTGCACTCAGAGACGGACCCACGTTAAGGCTGAGGGGGGCCATGCCCCCCCCCCCCCCCCCTCCCCCCAAATTTCAAAACAATATAGTATTGTGTGTGTGTGTATATATACTGAAAATTTTAAAATAAAAAGAACAAATGAGATAAGAAAAGAAATAAATAAAAAGATAGAAAAACTGGAAAGCTGAGGCAAAGAAAAAGTGAAGCGTGGGAACTATGTATCAAATGTGTGGATACTGAATAATAATATACATTATTAAATATTAACTAATAATATTTATTTGTTGGTTTATTTTATGAATTATTAGCTATTTTTAGAAAACAATTTATTAACGTTAATTTTGTTGTAGCTTGTGGGGTATATTTGTTTGGTTTTTTTTTTTTTTGGACTAATTTTTAAAACATTAGAACTATATGATATGGAAATAATAAAACATTTATTTGATTTGTAGATAATCGAAAAGTGTACTACAATATTTTTTTTAAAAGAAAACAAATAAGAATAATTCAAAGTCAGCATTGATGTCCCAATTCTTGAAATTTTTCACAAAAAAAAAAAATCCCAAAAGATCACCATCGATTAAATCAGTATTGGTCCATTGCAACGTGGTCCCAAACTGTGCAAATATGAGATAATACATTAATGAAGGTGATGAAATTCGACAAACAGTTAAATAGATGTTAGTTTTGATTTTCGTAAACTTTTTTTGGTTTCTACTTTGGCCCCCCTCAAAATCAAATCCTAGTTCCGTCACTGTTTGCACTCCATTATGGCTGCATTTTCTATATCATTACGAAACCATGAATGGGAACCAATTGGTGGTTAGAAATGCTTGAAGATGTTAATGCTAGTAGAGCACTTCCATGAAACACCAAATGGGAATGCTAGAACTTTTTCCCCCTCAAGAATTGGGAATGTTAGAACTTAAAATATTAGTTTTAGGTCTACTTAGTTTCCATTTGGGAATAGCTTATTTAGCTTAAATTGAAAATTTTTTGTTGAAAGTATTGTAGATAAAGCTAAAAAATAGCTGAAATAGTGTAGTAGGACTCATAAATAGTACCGAAAAGTGCTATAGGACTCATGAATAGTAGTAAAAATGAGCTGAATAGTAGTAAAAATGAGCTAAATAGTAGTAAAAATGAGCTAAATAGTAGCACAAATAAGCTAAATAGTAAAAAAAACTGACTTTTTAAGCTAATGCCAAATACAACCTCAGTGCTTGAAAATAACTTATTTCTTTGCTTAAAGTGTACTTAAATATACTTGTACCTTGGAAAAAGTAAGAAAAAATAGGAAAAAAAAAATGTAAGATTTTAAAAAGTTGTACACAAGATAATAAAAGTTAAAAGTTAAAATTGATACCATACAGGCCCTTAAAATAGAGCATTTATTTTTCTTCTTCTTTTGATAATGGAAAAAGAGAGCTCACAAGTGAGGTTATTGTCCCTGACCCACTTACATCAACCCTTGAAAGAGCTATCGAGGAACTACTTAATATATTACTCAAGAATAATGGTATACCTTAACAGGAAAACCAAACATTCCAAAAGAAAAACCATCATCTCAGCCACCCAATGGAGATTGTCTTAAGCCTAACCAACACCAAAATTAGCCATGGCAATTCAACCAAACCAAAACAAATAATATAAGAACACAACCCAAGGGTTGTTGGAGGCTGTTTTCGCTGGCTGAGCCTTGACCAAATTCATCACCAACGTTTCTATAATTAAAGCCCAATAGAGAGAGGGAGCAAATTGGGCCAGACCTGTGGTAGTTGGGTAGGCCCAACAAGTTTGATCTCTCAGCTAGGAGAAAATGGGCTTTTGTCATTTCTTTTTAAAATATCCAGCAAAATGCCTCATGTCTGAAATTAATTAGAGAAATGCCCATGTTTTGAAACTTGATTTTCTAAAAATCGAGTTTCAAATGTTTAACTCGATTTTTGGAACATCGAGTTACAGTGAACGTGGCCTTAAAATTTTTTATTTTTTATTTATTTTTTCTGGAACTCGAGTTCCATGAACTCGAGTTCTAGAAACTTTTTTATTTTTTATTTTCAATCTGCTATAACTCAATTATCCTAATATTTGTATTTTAACCTCAAGCAATCATCTAGAATTTACAAATTAAAACTACCCAAATTTATAAAATAAAATAAAAGATTGAAAGCAAAATTTACAATAACACACATATAAATATATAGACACAAAGAAACTCTGAATTCAATAATTACAAACAATATTAATTTCTAAACATTAAAAAAAATCTGGAATTAGAATTAAAGTAAAAATACTCACATGAAAACTGCATTAACTTTGACAGCAAGGGGGAGGCAGCGAAGTCATGAAAATTTCACATCACCTTAAATATCCATTGTTTTTACATCACCCTTTTTATATTTAATCAAATTTCTGTCTCTATTCTTTGTGGAGTGATGTTCATTATCATGGTTTTTAATACTTTAATCTTGGTCTCATGGCTACACATATTGGAAAAAAAACTTTCAAAAAGTGAATAAGATTGTTGTTAAAATTAATCTGTTAGTTTTCATGGAAGATATAAAATTGATTTTGAAGACCATAATAAGCATATAAATTACATCAAAGTTAGCAAAAATAACTTAAGCAAAAGGCTACCCGCACACAAAACATATTTGTAAGGTTGAATTTAATCAACTATGTGTTGGCTTTATTCCGTGCCAAATTTGTTTGTAATTCAACATGAAGAAACTATGTATTTAGGTGGGAATAATGTAAGAGTTGTGTGCAAGAAAGTCTGAAGAAACTCAAGCTGTGTGCATTCAAGAGGAGTCTCATGACTGACTCGCTACTGGCAAGTCGCCAAAGTGGCACACGTGTGAAGCATGCAGGGAGCTGAAGGGTCATGACAACTAGAGCACTACAAGACAAAAAGTACAGTCTGGCCTAGAAGTTATCTCGCGACTCGTTCCAGTCACGAGGCTAAGTTGTTAGAATGCCCTGTTTGGACGAAAACTAACTTTTTACATTCCTCATGTACCTTACTATAAATACCATTACACCCACAAAATGTAATGTGCAAAAAAAGAGGAGCCTATTGAGAGAGAAACCCTAAGAGAGGTTTCTACAACACACCCACCCTATTAGAGAGAGCTACTCATTTTTAGAGAGAAATCTTTGTAGTCTTTTCTCATTCCCTCTCCCATTGTTATACCCATTGAGAGGAGATTTGTACCCAAACACTACCCACAATCATTTAGAGTGTTGAGTGTTTTTGGAGTTTGGAAAGCATTGGAAGATGCCAAGGATAGTGGATGCAATGGGCTTATTGCGTGATCCGGTAAGCTAGAGAAGACAAGATTCAGCGTAACCCTGTTGGAGCTAGAAGCTTAGAGGGCTCATATGCACTAGGTAGATTAGGCTTGGAGGGTCTATTACTATTCATGTATCCCAACTTCATTCTCTAGTGGATTATTCGACTGCTTGGAGGGCGGTGAAGAGATTTTTTGCCGAGTATTTCAGTTTCCTCTTTGATAACACATCGCCATGTTATTATTGTGTTTGCATCTCTCTTCTCTTACTCTTTACCTTTTAATTACTGCTGTGTTTGTGATTAATTTTAGTTTAGAGTGTTTTACCAATTTAAGTTTAGTTTATATTCATCTTTCCACACATATATTGTTTGTGTATAAACTTGCATTGGTTATTTTGTAATTGGGGATCTAAATATTCATTAGTGTTTTATACGCTAATTGAACTTTCATTAGTATCAGAGCGGGTACACTTGTTGTGGTTTAATTACTTAAGTGTGATTCTTGACTCCTTGTGTATATTGCCATGGTTAGTGCTTTGTATGCCTCTATGGATGTTGTTGATTGTAACATACCATGTGTTTGTGAAAATGTCTCTATGAGTGTTAACCTTCATGATTGTGATGACATGTTACTTGATTCTTTGGGTGTTATTGATATTCCAAATGTCAAACTCTTGAAGAAAAAGGCTAAGAAGTTTTATGAGAATTTCAGCAAGTTCGTTTGTGAAAAGAATAATTTGATAGCTGAGCTCAATGAATCCAATAAATTGATTAAAAAGTATAAGAAACTTGCTGAATATTCTCTTGAAAAACTAAAGGAGTTTGAATGTTTGAATATGGACTTCGATGTTAAACGTGTTTTACCTAACAAACTTTTTGATGAGCTAAAATGTGAAAATGAATCTCTTAAAATGCATGCCAAGTGTTTGATTGTTGAACCTATTGCTAAAAATGATGAAAATATTTGTTCCAATTATGTTGTGGTACCCAATTTTGTGCCTACTGTGTGTTTTTTCTCAAAGGACAAATTGATGTACATTCCTCCACACAAAAGAAATCAAAAGGTGGAGAGAAAAACTATTAAGTCAAAACCTCCGTTTAGGTCTCAATCTAAGGTTTTGGATGGATCTAAGTTTGTTCCAACTTGTTACCATTGTGGTGTGATTGTTCATATAAGACCTTAATGTCACGAGTTGAAGAGAGAACAAAACCTTGGTGCTAAACCCTTCCCTTAAAAGCCTAGTGAACCTAAACACATTGTGTGCCACCATTGTGGTGCTTTTGGTCCTCTAAAACCTCATTGCTCTAAGTTTCATGCTATTAAAAGAATCAAAAGAAAGGAGAAACTTGAGCTTCAAGGAAGTTGTGCTAAAAAAGGTAAATCGGATTTGAGTGAAAATAGCATGTTGTTAAAGAAAGTGTTTAATGCTCTTAACTCCTTGTCTATGTGCATCTCCGGTTCTCATTCCTCCAACCCTTGTCTCACTTCTCATGGACACTCATTCCAAACAATTATTGTGTTTGGATGAGGAAGGGTTCCTATGGTTGATTCTCCAACCCTTGTCTCACTTCTCATGGGACACTCATTCCAAACAATTATTGTGTTTGGATGAGGAAGGGTTCCTATGGTTGAGCTTTTGATCTTTTGGTCCTTGTTCTAATTCTTTCAATCTTTGTAGGACTCTTCATGCATTTTGTGCATCTTGCATTTATTTGTATGCATTGCTTTTGTTTTTTATCTTACTTTTATGTTTTAGTTTTGTGTGAATAAAAATCCAAAACCACATAAAAGGTGAAAAATTCAAAAATTTTGATCGTATATGTTTGAGTACATATTACATGTGCATTCGGCCTAGTACCTTCGTACAAATGGCTTTGTGCATTTATGAGCTTAGCTTGTATGTATGCACATTTATCATCTATGTATAATTGTTGTGAATCGATCTTCAAGCTTGTCATGAATGATTAGTTAATAATCTTGTTGGTTTTGATACATGCGTAGACTTGTGCCTATATATCTTCACATTCTTTTTTTTTTTTTTTTTTGCTTAAGTGCTCAACAAATGTCAAATCTCGAAAAGAGATAATGAGCTGAAAAATTCCTCGCGCATACTAGTATTCAATTAGGAAAAAGGGGAAGCGACTTATAATGATAATGTAAGGTGCCCAAAAGCCAAAGACTTGTTCATCAAATTGAAATATAAAAAATTTTAGGCATCGATCTTAAAAAGAGATGTAAAAATAAAAAAATTGATCAAATGTTATAAAATTGTAAGAAGCCAAATAAAAAGGTTCAAAGATATGTAATAATTTTCTTGTGGAGGTCATATATGTTTATTTCTATAATTGAGATAGACTACTTGATTTAATACTAGTTGTGTATGACATGATTGAATTGATCATTGAAGTTTTACTCTAGACTAAGGACTATTCTACATTTGATACCCACGCACAACACACATGCCTAATGTTCAATAAATGCCTTATTCATTTGTTCGATTGTACTTGTTTAAATGTGATGCATGTCTGCTCATCTATATATGGGTCAAACCAAAAAGATTTTTTTATCATTTTATATATATTTGAAAGTGATTTTTAACACTCTTTGTGTTCATGTTTAATGCTTACTTTGTTTTTTTATTGTTTTAAGCAAGTTTTGTGTTGAACAACAAGTGTCGGAATTTTTGGCTACTCGTTATGGCTACTCTTGCGAGTAGCGAGTTTTGGCTACTCGTTTTGGTGACTCACCTAGTTGCGAAATCCAGTCACGAGTTTACACAGAATGGTTCGCGACTCACTTGCGACTCGCTAGTCGCGAAACGCTCAAAAATAGCTTTTTAAAGAGCTTTTTGCGGGAAACCTGTTTTAAACCTCTCTCATCCTCTCTAAACCCCTCTTTCAATGTTATTACATCAAAACCCAATCAATTGTAGGTAGAGCTAAGTATTCAACTTTTGCACGCATAAAGGTCCAATTTTGGAAGAAGTTTCAAGGGTAGAAGGACAAGTTACTACCAAGGGTGGGAAAGGAAGTGCTTCTTAAGGTGGTGGCACAAGCTAAACCTACTAACTCTAATGAACCGTTTTCCTTTGCCAAAGATTTTATGTAGTGAGCTTAACTCATAGTATGTTGGATTTTTGTGGGGTGATGCAGATGATAAAAGGAAGGTACATTAATTGAGATGGGAGAGGTTGTGCTTAAGGGTGCGTGAGTGTCCCATAAGAATTAAGAAAATTATGGCTTTTCTAAAGCTTTAAAGGTTGTAGCTGACATTTCATAGCCATTTGCTTCGAAAATTGTATCATAATCAAAGGTTAGCACATGATTTTGTAGCAGAGAGCATGAGAAAATCATTATGGACATGTTTAGCGCACTGTACTAGATTCTTGTAATGTAATGGTTATTCTTTAAAATTACATTACTTATCAAAATTGTTGTAATAGCTATTCTTTAATCTACTTTTTTTTTTTTTTTAAGAGTTTCAACCTAATAACAAAAAAACAAAAAAAATCCCTAAATACCCCAATTAAGAAATAATGAAATATAATGTACAACTAAAAATTTAATTTTTTAACAAAAAAAAAAAAAGGAGTTTATTTCACTTTACATATGAGCTTTCTAAGGCTAGTCAAAACAGATTTGTGGGCCTCGGTTGTGCAATAACGAAGCGACTAAGATAGCGTTTGGATACTCTGCATCTGGCGTTCTTTGCGTTTTCAACTTTTTTGTTTTTTTTTTTTTACCAGCGCTTGGTGCACTGTTCATATATTACAGAGTGAACAGTAATTTTGTAATTATTTTTAGTTTTCAGCAAAATAAGCGGTATCTAAACAGACCCTAAGAAAAATGGGTCAACCTAGAAAAGACGATTGGCCTAGTGTTGGGTTCATTGGGAAAGTTGGGAAAGCCGATATAGGGGGGAGAAGATCAGCCTGAAACTAGAGATTGGGGAGGGCAGAAAACTTATTAGGGAGGGTGAAGGAGGAGAAAGCAACTATTCTTTTGAGTCAATGGCAGTGTTCAACTAATATTGGTTCTTAATATGTCTAACGTAAGTTTCTTTTGAGGAAATATATATTACTAATTAAATCTGGATAGAAGGTAGCAGCATTCTAAAAATAATATTGTCTTAAATCACAATATAACATGCATTAAAATTATGAAAATATACATCGTAATTATTATGATTCTTAAAATTTTTAGTAATTCTTATGATATGTTGAAAACTATATATTAATTAATTAACTCTGGACAGAAGACAAAAGTATCCTAAAAAACACTCTATACATTCTATCTTAAATCACAACATGCCTTAAGAATATGAAAATATACATAATAATGATTATGTTTATCCTTAAATTTTAGTAACCTTTATGGTATAATTTTTTCAATATACACTAAGTTCAAATATAGTGTAATAGTTTAGATTTGTTATGTTTAAACATAAATTGCAAATTACACCTTAAAATTTAGGAGTGTTTGGATTTTACATCCTACCATTTCAAAATTTGAATTTTATCTCTTAAATTTTGGGGGTGTTTGGATTTTATTCCCTAAAGTTTGAGGGTGTAAAATCAAACACCCCAAACTTTAGGTGGTAAAATCCAAATACCTTAAACTTCAAGGGGTGAAACCTAATTTCTGAAGTTTCAGGGTCTAAAATCCAAACAATCCCAAACTTAAAGAGTGTGATTTGTAATTTATCCTAACATTATTATTTTTAATTCACAAAGTTCAATATAAATTTAAAAATAAAAAACAAAAAACCACAGACACTAGCAATCCACTTTCAAACTTATAAATTAGGTCGACCCTTCAAATGACCTAATTTCTCAATTCAAAATTGAATCCAAAAATTAAAAGTCAACAACCGCACGAACCTATAGTTTGTGTTCACCATAAAACTATGAAAGAGAAAGAAGGTGAGATTGAGGGACCTGCAATCTGAACGACTATTTTTGGGCGCAAGTGGAACATCCCCAATATCATATCAAACGCTTCAGAAGGTAAATGGCCATTTTGGTAACTAATGCCCGCTGTTGCTAGTATATCTACTAGGATTTTACTAATGTGTGCCCTTAGGGCACACAATAATTATTCATTTTTGGAAAAAAGTTTCTTGGAAATTGAAAAAGTAATGACAACTTTTTCAGTTTTCAAGAAACTTTTACCATAAATAGAAAGCTTAATGTGTGCCCTAAGAGCACACATTAACCGGACCCTATCTACTATACATCTGGCCAAACTTGAGAGATTAAAACTGGACCTGATATGGTCAGAAGTGAACTTCCAACACCAACAAAAAATCTGGCGACGTACAGTACCTTCCTTAGTCTTACCCCATCCTAGAAACGCACAACCTATAAGAATGACGCAATTAGCTTAAAAAGACAATACATTCCTTATCCTTTTAGTAACGACAAACAGCATTGCCCCAATTAGAGAACCCAGGGAGTTAAAAATGGACATTCACGAAATTATCTTTGTTTTGTTTTTTATTGAGACTTTAGTTTTTTTTTTTTTTTTTTTTTTAAAAGAAGCTATTGTGTTTTCAGCATCAATACCAAAAATCACACCAAGAATTGCAAATATAATAATACGGCAATCTTTTGCAAAATATGCATATTTTCCATGATTTTTAATTGAACATGAACAAAAAAAAAAAAAAAAGCAGTAAAGTTTAGAAAGGTTGTAAAAAAAATGCTAAAAAATTGAGCTTTTATAAGCTCATGCTAAACAAACACTTGGTTAAAAGTGAATGATATATAATTGTACATTCAACTTTCTTTCGTTAAACAGAAATCTACTATGTATATACATCAAAAGATAACAAATAATTTTTTTTTTTATATGATTGCTTGGGCGGTTCGTTTAGCTCGGTCCAGTTATTGTCATATTATGCTTTTATCGGTCCCGTTCAGTTTATGCTTTAATTGTCATATTATTATTTGTTTCACTATCAAAATACTAATCTTATTCTTGAATTGCTTCGTGATAAGCACCAACCATAAATTTTTGAGATTGTTGGTTTTTGATTTTTAGATTTGGTTTTGAAATTAGAAATTTATTTGTAAAGATAAGGATTTTTTTTTTTTAATCTATGGGTTTTTTGTTAATTTTTTTCTTTAATAGTAATAATAATATGACAATAAAAAGACCAATAAAAAATCAACAGCAATTTTAATAAATAAACATAAAATTATTAATGTTTATTATAATTTTTTGGTTGAAAAACTTTTTCTAATTGATTGTTATGAGAATGAAAATAATAATAATTATCTTCAAAAATATAAAGCATAAACTGTTTGAGAAGGAGTTTATCACTTGCTTCACGACACTAACTGCCATATGCAGTTTTGGTGTTGGCGTGTGAGTGTATTCCCTTGTCTCATCTCCCTTCTCCTATATATATGTGTGTGTGTGTGTGTGTGTGTGTTTCTAAAAAAAAAAAGATACTCAGTATTATTAAGTTGTCCCACATTGGTAAGATGTGATATTAAGAAGGGGTCTATCACTTGCTTCGCGACACTAACTGCCGCATACAGTTTTGGTGTTGGATGTGAGTGTATTCCATTGTCTCATCCCCCTTCCCCTATATATATATGTGTGTGTGTGTGTGTGTGTGTATGTGTGTGTGCGCGCTTGTTTCTCAAAAAAAAAAAAAAAAAGAATAAACATAATCATTATTACATACTTTATTATATTTTCAAGACATGTTCTATTGTGATTTAAGACTATAATTTATATCTATATATAATATAAAAGTGAAATGTTTGACTTTTTGTTAACTGCTCCTTATTTTGCCACATGGTTACATACATTAATGCAACGCGTCTATAATATTTATTTATTTTAAAACAAGGTAGGCATTAATAAGTGTTTCTTCAATGGGAGGGTGTTAATCAGTGTTCTTTGTTATTAGTAGTTTAGCACCGGTGCCAATTGGATGTAATTTTAGATGTTGAAATCTGTAGTGATAAATTCTTTTTTTTTTTTTAATGAAATGAAATAAATGGTGTTGAAACCATCTTTACAAATCTATTAAGTTTTTGTATATATTAAATTTTTATTAAAAATTTTTACCATGATGTATTGTAACTTCCATTTATATTTTTTGATAATCCCAATTTGTTTATATAGAGATGTTTAATTAAAAGGGGATTGCCTTTCAATATAATTTGTGTATAAAACCAGTCTTATTTAAGGTAAAGTTGCAAGGACAAAGGCTTCATAGACATTGGTTTCAGAAATAATTTGCTCAACTCTCTTATGCTTCTATTTTGGTATGAATTGTGTGGGATTACGTGGGGATTTGACAATGATTCGTGTGTTGGATACAACTCGATTAATGGACTCCTTCGCATCCTATGTGGTTTAAGATAGGTGCTCTCGTAGAGTCACTACAAAAAACGCGAGCTATAGCCGCGTTTTTTTAGCCACGTTTACAAAAAAACGCGGCTATACCTGACCTATGGCCGCGTTTCTAGGAAACGCGGCTATAGACCCAACCTATGGCTGCGGTTCATAGAAAACGCGGCTTTAGAACAACCTATGGCCGCGTTTTTAAAAACGCAGCTATAGGTTAGGTCTAAAGCCGCGTTTTTAGTGGCTTTAGTTGCGTTTTTCAATAAGGTCTATAGCTGCGTTTTTAAAAACGCGGCCATAGGTCCAGCTATAAAATATTTTTTAAAAGAAATGCGGGTTTAGACCAGACCTATAGCCGCGTTTCCCATAAAAACGCGGCCATAGTTCCAGGCAAAAAATATTTTTTACATGGACGGCTTGCACAGTCCAACAATTTTTTTTTTATAAAGGAGGGCCGCGTTTTTGCAAAAGGAGGGCCATAGGTCCAGCCAAAAATTTTTTATAAAGGAGGGCCATAGGTCCAGCCAAAAATATTTTTTTTAAAAGGATGGCCGCGTTTTTGCAAGGAACGCAGCTTTAGACCCTACCTATGGCCGCGTTTCCCATAAAACGCGGCCATAGTTCCATGCAAAAAATATTTTTTACATGGACGGCTTGCACATCCCAACAATTTTTTTTTATTATTAAGGGGGGCCTATAGCCGCGTTTTTGAAAACGCGGCCATAGGTCCAGCCAAAAATATTTTTTTTAAACGTATGGCTGCGTTTTCGGAAGAAATGCAGCTTTAGACCCGCCCTATGGCCGCGTTTCCCATAAAACGCGGCCATAGTTCCATGCAAAAAATATTTTTTACATGGACGCCTTGCACATCCCAACAATTTTTTTTTGTATATAAAGGAGGGCCTATAGCCGCGTTTTTAAAAACGCGGCCATAGGTTCAGCCAAAAATATTTTTTTTAAAAGGATGGTCCCGTTTTTGCAATAAACGCGGCTTTAGACCCGACCTATGGCCGCGTTTCCCATAAAAACGTGGCCATAGTTCCAGCCAAAAAGTATTTTTTACATGAACAGCGTGTACCGCCTGACAATTTTTATTTATAAAGGAGGCCTATAGCCGCGTTTTTAGAAACGCGGCTATAGGTCCAGTCAAATAATATAAAAAAACCCCACTTTCCCACCTACCCCTCCGATTTTCTTTCTTTCTTTGGTCTTTCTTCTTCTGGTTTCCTGGGTTTCTTTTCTTTCTGGGTTTCGTTTGGTCTTTGGTCTTTCTTTTGTTCTCTTCTTTCTTTTTTTTTTTTTTTTCTTTTTCTTTCTTCCTTCTTCACTCCAGCACAACTCTTTTTTTTTTTTTTTTTTTTTTTCTTTGTTTCTTTGCTGTTGCTACTTTTTTTCTTTCTTTCCTTCTTGTTTTTTCTTTCAACACAACGTACATTCCACACCACCATTTTTCAGGCAAGGGCAAATGGAAAACTTCATAAGAAAAGCTAAGGCTCACTCATCTCTGAAATTTGAGGTAAAAAATTTCAAATCTTTTTATGGGTATTATACTTTTGCTAGAGGATATTTTTGCTCTTGTGTTGTGATATTGTGCCTATGTTTAAATGGGTTTGTGTTCTTGAGCTTGTTCTTGTGTTTCTGAGATTGTGTTTTTTTGTTCCTTGAATGGATTTACTGTTAAATTTGGGTTGGTTTTGTTGAATGAGATGAAATTCATGGGTTTGTATTGTTATATTTTGGAGCATGTTGTATTTCTATTGTCAATATATTGTGTTTGATTTTGAATTTTTTGGGTTTGTGTTTAAGGTTTGTGTTTAATTTTGAATTTTTTTTGTTTGAATTTTGAATTTTTGGGGGAAAAAAAACCCAAAATATTTTTATTTTTTAAAACCCAAATTTTTTTTTTTTGTTTTTAAAACAAAAACCAAGATTTTCTTTTTGTTTTAAAAAAAAATCCAGAATTTTTTTTTTTTTGTTTTGAAAAAAAAATTCAGAATTTTTTTTTTGTTTTTAAAAAAACTTATAGCCGCGGTTATAAACGCAGCTCAAAATGGGTCTGTAGCCGCGTTTTTTAAAAAACGCGGCTATAGACCCAAGCCTATAGCCGTGGTTAAAAACGCGGCTTTAGGCCTGATCTTTAGCCGCGGTTATAAAAACGCGGCTACAGACCCGCAGGGGCTGTTGCTGCGCAGCATAGGCCTGGTTTGTAAACGCGGCTATAAAAAACGCGGCTATATCCTATAGCCGCGTTTTTGGGGTCTATAGCTGCGTTTTTTAAACGCGGCTATAGACCCCTTTTTTTGTAGTGAGTTGCTCTGCAGTTCAAAGCATTGTGGAATGTGGACACTTCATTATAGGCTTCATGTTATGTTGCTCAGTTTGCTATTGGTGTTGGCATCTTTGAAACAAATGTGCTGCCTGCTGTTCAAGCTTTGAAGTTTCGTAATCCCAAAATACAGATTCATGTGCATTTTGTTTCTTCATTGCTTTCTTCCGTCCAAATTAATAGTGTTGCGATAATGTTAGCAAAGTAGGCTATTTTTATTAATGATGATTGTACTTTGTTGGAAGATTCATTTGCTCAGTTTAAGAAAACTGTCATTTCTGATGTACCAATGTAATTTTCATCCTTAATTAAATAGTTTCTTAAAATACATGGCAAACACAGTAATCTGAGATCTCAATCAAAGGAGGTAAAGAGTCCAAAATTTCTTGATGACATTTTCTATAGTTACACACTTACATTATGTAATCAGTTTGGAACAAAATCTGGATTTGGAATTATTCATCATCACTAATTATTTGTGGTTTGGAAATTTGGTTAAATTAATGGATAATTTATGCTTCCAAATTTTACTCGGATCCAATAGTCTAAATGCCAAGCAATCACTAGGTTAAACGAGACCACAAATTCATGTGAAATGTTATTCTGTAGTCGTGGACTTTTGTAGAATTGGACCCTTTTAGGTGGGTAAGCTTTACATAAGGATTTTACATGTTCAATTGAATGGGAAAATGTTTACGTGTGAGTGTAGGTTTAGGTGTGTTCGTTTTTCTATACAAGTTTTAATCACGCTCGGATCCATCTATTTCAATAATTGGCAAATGCATAAATCTCGAATTGCATTAAAAAAAGAAGAAGCTTTGACATTCAAAATAAAAAAGCCTTCTTAACTAAAATTTTTAGGAATTATTAGACTCTGAGCATGCACGTGAGACTCTTAAATTTTTTTTGTAAAGATTAATTTTCATTCATCATAATTCAGGGTTGCTACATTTTTTAATCCCAAAAATTTCTAGAGGTGTGATGAGATTTTTATATGAAAAAAAACATTTCGCACACACATGCATAACACTCATTACACCCCTAAAAATTTTTGTGATTGAAAAATGTAGCAATCTCAAATTATGATGAATACAAATTAATCTTTACAAAAAAAAAAATTTAAGAGTCTAACGCGCGTGCTTAGAGACTAATAAATTTTACACATTTCAGAATAAATTTCACTTTATATTTCTTTAGACAATTTAGACACAACATTCTTAGTTAAAAATTTTGAACCTTACATATTATTTCTTTCCACATAAAACCAAAAACCACTTCTTTCTTCTCCCTCTCTCTGTACATTCTTCTCCAACTCACTCCCCCTCCCTATAATTTGTTAGTTTTTTTCCTACAACAACTTTGAGTCAATATCTCCATAAAGGTTTTCCCTATTTGCAAGCAAAGCCCTAAAGTAAGAATATTGTCAGGCCAACACCCACTTCAAGTGGCATCCCATGCAAAAAAGCCATTTAGGTTTTTTGCTTTGTATCTATTGGTCTCCCTCAACCCATGGAAAAAAGCCCCATGGTTAGCCCCTCTTTATTTCAATCAATTTGCCTTCCTTCTCTTAACTAAAAGACGTAGAGACAGAGACAGTGAGCGAGAGAGAAACCTCATGGCCGCCATTACCATTAAGCCACCACCCACCTTCAGACTAGGTGTTTCTCCACCACCATACTGCAATAAAAAACTACCAGTAAGAAAACAAAGGTTTTTACGTCCATTAGATATATCTATCAAAGAGAAAACAGAGGCAATAGCTAGGTCATATGGTGCAAGTGTTGTTGAATACTTAGAGCACTTAACTTCCTAACTTCTTAAATATTAACCTCCTAATTTCTAAAATACTTAGTCCTTTTAAGTTTGACATTAATTATTATTGAAATATAGTCAAAGCTGACAGTTTTTTTTTACTGCATTTTAATATATTGAGGAAAATGACTTAGATGTGGTTATTTTGGTTTGATTGATTTTGATTTAGAATTGGCTTGAGAGAGAAAGAGAGAGAGAAGCTAAACCTACTTATTTAAATCTGTAATGTTATCATGTATTGGCTAATCATTTGACAAAACGCACTTTACTTGTAATTTGGTAGATCTAGGATGTGTTTAATACTTCAAAGAACAATGTTTCAAGTTTAAGTGTTAAATCCATGCAAGTCTATCCAAGAATCAAGTGATGAAGTATTGGTTTTTAAAGCTCGACAGTTAGTATCTATCGAGGTTTAAAAAGCTGTTTAAACCCGAAGCTCGACAACTGCTCAATAGATAGGGTATCTATCGAGATTTATGAAAATCAGATTTTTAGTTTTGATTTCATTCCAATATATGAGTATGTGTTTACGCTTTCTTTTCTCACAACCCTAAACAGATATAAAGATTATTTTGAGGGCCGCCATAGTGAGCACAATTGCATAAGTGTGAAGCAAAGTATTGTTCATGCAAATTGTGACCAGAATCCAAATTTGCCCTAGTTCTTCTTTCTCTTGAAGAAGCTACTGTGTTTGTACATTGTTGGGTTTTGTGACAAAGGAGCTTCGTGATCTTCATCATGTGATGAACTGAAGAACTTTGCAACCAACATCCTTCTCAAGTTGGTGATTAAGTCACGTATTGGGATCTGCGTATCTATTGGTTAGTCACGTATTAGGATCTGCGCATCTATTGGTTAGTCACGTACTGGGAGCTGTGCATTAAAAGGAGAGATTATCACTACAGAACAGATGCAATTGTGTATTGGGGTAAGGGTTTAACTGTAGGTTGGTATAAGGTACTGTAATTACTTTACTTGTAACCACTTGTTGAGATAATAGTGAATTCTCGGAAGTGGCGACCTTAAAATCACTCGGTGGGGTTTTTACCTTGGAGGTTTTCCCCATTCGAAAACAAATCACCTTTTCAACTTTATTTTCCGCTACATTTTATTTTAGTTGGTAATTTGTTTGTGTTGCCACGTACATTGCATGTTAATTTGATTAATTAATAAACTTGGCTAATTAATCAATTAATTCATCACAAGAGGTTAATACATTATTGGCCTATTAAGTAAGTTTAATTCAAAATGAGGTATGATTATTATTTTTATTAGTATGTATCTGTCAACCATAACTTCGTTCACTCAGTGTAAGATGAGTCATTGAACTGGGATGATTGAAATTGAATAATGAATTAAGTAGTGATGTTAATGTAAATACTTTCTCTGTGTAAAATGGTTCATCATACAATTTTGTTTTGTTTGTTCAATTGCCTTTTGTTTAATTATTGTTAAAATACTTTCTTTGTTTTCATAATTACAATTGTTTGTTCAATGTTGTTTAGAATCATCTTCTATAAGAGCTGAATCTATCTTCACCACAATGTATAAACATTGTCTAAATTTGTTGGATTCTTCTTCATATGCAAAGTTTATGGTTCTTTGTTTTGATGTATTTCTTTCCTAATTATTTAAGTGCACATTTGTTAGTAGAATAGTGATTGCGTTTATTTGTAAGTTCATGGAAGTGAGTTAAGGCACTAAAGTCTCGGAAATGGAATAGAAATGGTCAAACCATATTTTGTTATTCAAATGTAATCTTCTCTACTTATGCAACACACAATAAATTCTCTATCCTCCGCTACCAATTCAGTTTGGTACTGTGCTATATTTTTGCTTTAGTTTATGTTTTCATTGCTGCATTGGAATTTGGAACATGATCTAATCAAGATGAATACAGTTGTAAATGGAGTTGAAATAAGGGGTGTGTATATATATATATATATATATATTTTAATTTTGTACATGCATTTGTATTTGGTGATTGAGTTGCATTACCTTATTGTGTTTTTGCTCTTCTTGCATGTATGGCAGTTGAAAACAAATTTGTAATGAAGTCTTTGATCATTTGTCCTTTGGTTCATACAAAACCTTTTTATACTCTAGAAGAGACATAACTTCTGTTTTGATGGATTTCTAAAAGATAAGATTTCGTTATATTTGCATGTATAGTACAAAGTAGCATATGGCAACAATGTAGCAAATGAGTTTCACCAATTAGATTCTCCTATTTCTATTTAAATGATTCCTTAACCTATTAATTATTATATGTCAATTAGTAGTGGTGCCATACAAGTTTTGTCATGAAAAAGTGCTATGCTTAATTGCTTTATTCTCAAGGTTGGGACTCAAGTAATTTTCTCTATTAGTATGTTGTCAATTTCAGGCCATGGCATATAAGTAGAACCAAGTAGTTCCTTCAACACTTCAAAAGATGCATAGTTTCAATAATAAATTATAATTTGTTATGGCTGTTTTTAATCCTATGAACAAACTTTATTTGTGTTAAAAAACTACAAAAGCACATATTTTATTTAAAGATATTTTTAATGTTACAATATCATTAGCTGCTTGCTTTAGTAACCTCACTTAGAATTACAATATTTTCTTATTATTTGAACAAGTTACATACAATTTATACACCAGAAAAGGTTAATATCTAACTCAATAAATTCAAACATCTTATAATCTACACTTACAGGAATCTTAAATACTCAAGAATGAAAATCTTACTAATCGTGTATATGATTATATTGACCAGTGATTGAAATTCACGAGAAGAAGTTCAATTTTTTTTTCTCTCTCTCTCCCTAGCCATTTAACATTAAAATATTAATCTTCAAGGGGACATGTATTCTTTGGTCTCCACCTTTTTTTTTTTTTTGTAATTTTTTTTTCTTTTAATTGGTGCTCAAAATAAGAAGATAATTGGCATATGCATGTGATGGTGAGACCAGATTACATATGAGGGCCCATCACAAACAACTGTCAGTATCTTAAAAGTAATTTGGTTTTAGCTTTAGTCATGATCTGAACATGAATAAGTTCTTTGTGGGAGACTTGAGCATGAAATCATCACCTCTCTTATGATTTTACAATACAAAGCATTTAGAGACCACTTGTATTGTATATGATTTGTTAGTTTTATGCCTATTGATTTGTATGCGTTGTTAGAATTTGGATCTCATGTTGGGTTAGATACCAAATGATTTTGTAATGATATCTTGATTACACTTCTACATCTTGGAACACAACATATTAATTTGACTATCCTTCAATTATGGTTGTGATAGGCCAAGAATGTATTGATCCCTTTGGTAACTTAATCAATTAATTTATCCAAGTGGAATTAATTAGATTCAATTACATGCAATAAGCGTGGTAGCACAAACAAATCACCAACTAAGTTAAATGCAGCGAAAAATAAATTTGACACAGGTGATTGTTTACGAATGAGGAAAACCACCGAGGCAAAACCCCATCGGGTGAATTTAAGGTCACCACTCTCGAGAATCTACTATTATCAAAACAAGCGGTTACAAGTAAAAGGAATCCTAGTACCTAATAGTAACCTACAGTTGAACCCTTACCCTAATACCCAATTGGACTTGTAATGTAGTGACCGTCTCTCCTTTCAACGTACTGCTCCCAGTATGTGACCAACCAATTGATACACGGATTCAAGTACATGACTAACACACTAACTTGAGGAAGATGTTAGCTGCAAAGTTATTCAGCTCATCCAACGATGAAGATCAAGAAGCTCCTTAGTTACAAAACCCTTGGCGCAAAGAGGCAGCTTCTACAAGGAATATGATGAACTAGGGCAAATTCTGTCTTCGGTCACAATTTGCATTGAGTTGCATCACTTTGCATCATCTTTTACAGACCTTAAAATAATCCTTATATATGTCTAGGATTATGAAAAAAGAAACCATACACAAATATACATGGATATGCGTGAAATCAGATCTGAAAATCTGAATTTCATAATTCTCGATAGATACAACTTTTGTTGAGCTGCTGTTAAGCATCAGCATTAAACCTTGATGGATATGGATCTGTCGAGCTATCTGTCGAGCTTTAATGAACAACAATTCTTCACTTGTTTCTTGGACAGAATTGTATAGCTTCAATACTAAACTTGAACTCATGTTCCTTGAAGTACTAAACCCATCTTAGATCTACCCAATTACAAGTAAAATGTGTTTTTTCAAAAGATTAGCCAATTTACATAACACATATCTCTAACAATATCCACATATGTCCTAACAGGTTGTATGGTAACACTTTGTCTTGATGTTTGTTTGCTTCAAATGATTCTAAATTGCAAAAGAGCAATGATTTCTCTCTGTAATATCCCTCTAGAAAATTAAATTTTTTGTCAACACATAGAACCAAAAAATTTGGGGCCTTGCATGTCCATGAGGTAGGTTATCAATTTGATTTCTAGGATATTATATATGCTTGATTCTATGATAGATATGGGTAGATATGTCTGGTGTTAAACTACATTAGTAGAGGAATTTGTATGGAAGATTATTGAAGCATTGAGAAAGAGTTTTGTTTAATAATTGTTACAAAATTGATATCAATGTGTTCCTATTTTCTATCGAATTTTCTTGGGTTGTTAAGATTTTTGAGTAATTGCAGTAAAATTAGTCATAAATCTCCTTAATTGTTTTGGTATGTATATTTTCAAGATGTGTAATATTGTGATTTAAACATAATGAGTTTTATTTAGAATGCTGATAACTTTTGTCTAAAGTTCTGGATAAAGATAATTATTTTTTTCATACTAGTCAATGACCTGCATGATGTACAAGGAAATTTGATGTGGTTATCTTGAATAGAGTGTATTTAAAATATTATAATAGCATAATATAGATTTCGTAGATTAAACACTCAATAATATAGATTTTGTATTAGAAATTTTTTTATGGTTAAACATACTATATATATATTTATGAAAAAAAATGAAAAAAAATTGTATATTTTTAATTAAAATATGCAATAAATCTTGAAAATTGTATGTAAATGTTCATTCTCTAGAGCATTTAATCCAATAGCAAAACCTTGACACATGAAGGCATAACATGCTAAAAGTTTCATACAGATTGGTTTTGGAACTTGAAATAGCACTTTTCTAAAAGAAAATCTAAGGGTCCAAGTTATGATGCAACACTTTGTAACCAAGCAATGGTATTAGGAACAACTGTTCTACATCTTATGTTTTTCCTTTAAAATAGTAAAATAACTGCAATTCCGTGGATGTAGGAAAATTACTAAAATACGTAATTTTTTGTGTTGTATGATTGCCCTTTGTGTCATTTTTCTTTCTATTTTTTGCATCTCACTGATCTGAGAATTCATGTATATTCCCATCACTAAGGAGTAAGGACCCAAAGCTAAGTGGGTCAAATTGGCAGCAAACATTCACTTTCATGCCTTATTAAGATTTAAAAAAATAGAAACATTAGCTACTAAGAATGTATTAGTGTGAACTATATGTTGACATAGGCCAATAAATTAGTTTAAGCCGTTACCAAGGGAGAAAAGGAACATAGAAATCTTCAGTGCAAGAGAGGTACAATATTATATCAACACAAAAGGGACTACAATTCTTTATTCAAATTAGTCATATCCACTCGAGAAGAGCAATTAAAGCTCATACAAACATCAAAACCTGAAACCAAAATACCAAAGTATATAAATTTATTTTAGACAAAATTACTAATCCGTTGCAATTTCATTCCAAACCATGATGATTTTGTCTTAGAATTGGTATCACTCCACCCTTGAGAGATGCCACCATTTTCCATATCATATAGCCACCAACCATCATTTGCATTATGGGTGAAATGAAAATACAAACAGTTGCTCTTGCATCCCACCTTACTTGCAGAGACAGACACACAACAATTTTCTCCTACAAACAGTGTTTGATCACCAAGGCTCTCTGTCTTAATCCATGAAAGTCTAACAAAATTGAGCCCAAAAACCTCTACATCATCCACAACATTAATTGACTTCTTAGAGATGAGAAAAATCAATAACATCTCCCCATTTGACTCCACCAAATACTCTCTAAAATGCCTTGATGAGACAGAAGGGATTGCCCTTTTTGTAGCCAAAGAAGTAATTTTTAGATGAGAATTAACTTCTTCTACCACTGCAAGAGTCCCCTGCAAAGTAATAGCATAGAACTTACCTCTTAATCCAATAACATTAGTAAATTGCATATAATGCTTTTGTGATTTGTCTGGAGCATGTGGATCAACAAGGGAGCAGTCTTGTTTTATCCATTCAAAATTTTCTCCTCCAATTCCTAGCCTATGGAACATGAAGGCTGGATGACTAGTGCCCGTTAAAGCGATCACAATGACATTTTTGTTACCAAGTGATGAGGATAGAGCAAAACATTTGAAGTCAAACCTGGCATCCCATAAAGGGAGATTATACCATGATCTCTGAATTGGATTCCAGAGAATATAACATGTTGCTCCTTTAGCAACCAGAATGCCATTGGTGCACCCCAAACAGTGTTTCCATGGATATCGAGTATGTCTCACCCAAGGGGCAGGAATATTCCAACATCCTTGAAATGGATCGTCAGAGTTGTAAGGTTTAGTCATCTTGCATTGATGAGTATCGGTGTTGAATATTTGAAGCCAAGGCAGTGTTGCATTTGGATTAATGCATTTTTTGGGTGCTGCTCTCCATGACTTGGTCACACTCCCAAAGTTGATGCCTTGCTCAAGACTTGGCTGGCTTGCCATCAACTTAATTAGTTGATGAGGAAGGACTGGCCATGGCCTACTATTTTTGGCTTCTTTGTTAAGCTGGGGCTTGCTGCTTCAGCTTCTTCTCCTCCTCCTTTTGAGCCATTAATATTGAGTCTGCAAGTGCAAAAGAGCATGTGCTAGCAAGACAAAGACAGATAGTTTAGAGTGAGGTACTTATATAAAACACCCACCAATAGACGTGGCCTCCAAGTCTAACATCTTAATTATTAGACAATGAACTTCTTGGAATTATAGTTATATTCTTTATTGATATGAAAACTAGTTGATCCCCTTGGGGGATACGTTTTAGTATTAGTCAACAAAGAAAGGAAAGTACAATTCAATATTCCAACCAACATAAATGAGAAAAAGGGGAAAAAATTCCATGTTTACTGGCAACTTGAATCGAAATTTTGTCTGTTTAAACTTTAAACACTTTTTTTTTGGTCCAACGTTTCACTTAAGTTTTAAGGTGGGTAAACTTCCAATTAGATGCCTAGAATTTCGTTTGATTCATGGGAAACTCAATGCCAAAAGATTACCAACCTCTCAATAGTAAAATATTGTTTAGGATCAATTCTAGTACCTCAAAGGAGATGTCTTTCGCGGGTAGATACTTGGTCAAAAATGCGCTCTACTTAAAATTTAGGATTACTTCTAAATCAGTCCCTCAATGTTGAAAACTATTATTCCATCGATTATTTCAAAGATCTTTTTTTTTTTTTTTTTTTTTTTTTGAGGAAGTCTATTACAAAGATGTTAATGTGGCCTTTTTGTTATGGTCTGTCACATATAGTTAATCCACTTAAAAGCAATGATATTTTTGTAGCAAAATTTTAATAAATAATATTGGGGAGTGAAATTTGAAATATACATGATTGTTTTAGTAAATGTCTATGTTTAAAAAAGGAAAAAGAAAACAGATTACTCATTAATGTATAACTAGCCCTACATCTATCTTTTATTATTTCATACAAAAATTTAAAATAATACATATAATAATATAACACATTAAAATAATATTAACTCAAAACACAACTCAAAACAAATTAATTAAAAAGAGGAGAGAGAAAGTTGAAGGAAGGCTCATGAATGACCAATCCCGAGAGAAAGAACATGATTTTACTTCTATCTGGTTAGGCCATTAAGGTCTCATTACGGACTATGTTCATTTGTGCAGTGGGTGGACATGGTTCCATTGAGGCAGCTGAGGGCAAGAGGAAAGCTTTCAGGGGATACCCATTGAAGGCCTAAGCCTAAGATGTATAAATGAATTAAAGGTAGGAACCAATGCTCACTCCTGTGAATAGGCTTGCAAGGAAGTGAAGTGACTCATCAGTGTCAATTTATGGCGTCCGCTGTTAATGATTGCTCTTTATCATCAGACCAAGACACCAATCAGTTTTTGATGTAGGCGAGGGTTGAACCTCAAATCTTTTATACAACCATCAGAGACTTTACCAGTTGAGCGAACTGAAACCCACTAAAAATGATTTTTTTTAATTAGTAGTACTGCTATAGTGCTCTTCTATTATTTATGGTTCATGCAAAAAAAAAAATGCCAATTTTTTTTTTTTCTCATAAGTGGAGTAAATTTTTTTTTTTTTTTTTTTTTTTGATGCCCTGTGTGTTAAAATTTAGTAGCATTTAGCACATCCAAGCTAGGCTAGGTCAGTTCTCGTACTATTATTTTTATATTTTTTCGAATTTAAAAATATCTAAATATTAATTTTTTTATGAAAAATATTTATAATTCTTTTTTGATACATAATTCTTTAAATATTTATAATTCTTATGCTTCGTGCTTCCACTCTTCAGTTGTCCCAAAAAGCAAAACCCCAAAAATCAAAGTTAGTTTTTCTCAAAAATGTTGCACAGCTCTATCTTCTTCCCAACTTGTTCACGCACCTCTCCATCCATTACCAACCCAACCATATCCTCGTTTTGCTTCATCACTCACTTCTCTTATCACCGCCACCACCATCAATGGCAACTAAAGCAACCCAAGAAGAGGGAACAGTTAATGCTGTCCTTGTGTGCAAATACAACAAGTTATGAGGTTGGTGGAGGATACCCAGATGAGGATTTGGATGTACAAGACAGAAGTGGAAGAAAAAGAAAAACAACAACAACAGCAACAACAACCCAACAACAAGGGGACTCAAAGTTGGACACTTCCCAGTATGAAACTCTCCTCAAAGGGGGGGAACAGGTCACCTCTGTTCTCCAAGAAATGATCACCCTTGTAACTTTCTTCACCCTCACCCTCTCCTACTTGATGTTTAGGTGTAGGACTATACTGTTAGCCTTTTCTTGCATTTTGTGTTGTGTCCTAGTTGGGTTCTGTTGTTGGGTATAGCCTTTTCTTGCATTTTGTACTGTTTTATAGTTGGTACTTGGTTCAGTAATTGGGTATTTTTGTGCTTATAGTAAATTGGGGTTTACATAGGTTAGGTGTTACTTCTGTATGTTGGTCGGAATATGGTGTGTGTGTGTGTGTGTTTTTTTTGGGGGGGGGGGGGGGGGGGGTTGTAAAACTTGAAACTTTTAGTTCTAGATACTTGCTATGTAGTGTGTACTAATTGGATTTCCAATAATTTGTCATTCATTAACTTATTGATTAGTAGATTTTTGCATTTCTTTTACTAAGAAAAATTGAATAAATAAGTGAAGTGTATTTATAGATTGTTGCTATGATCAGTTCATCTTAAAAATGGTGAGAATAGGGTGTAGGTAACTAGTAACAAAAATGGTTCTTCCAATTATTCTTTTTGGACTTTCAGAGAAATTCCATGGAGGGATTCTGATGCAGAACACAAATAGGAAATTAGGAAATAAAGAGTGACAAAAGGAACAACAGAACACACCCTAGGCTTCACCACCTTGAACCTACCTGCAAACCCTAGGCATCACCATCTAAGGGTGTTTGGCATCACTACCAAACTAAGAGAACAAAGGAGGAGACATATTCTCAACTCATCATAAAATTCTTACCCCATTACAGACAGGGTTACCAATTAAAGAGGTTTTAGGGATTATACTAATATGGAAAACATCTAATGAAATCCCTTAAAACCCTCAACATTAAAACCAAATTCAAATTTTTTTTTTTTAAATTATACTAAAAAATAAAATCTTAGATGATTTTAATGTTCCCTGCATCAGATTCTCTTTCCCGAGCTTTTAGATGTAATATATGCAATGCTTGTGGTGGGCATGTAGGGAAAGGTGAGAATTTTGGTCTCTCGGGGTAGGTGTTATTTCTGAATGTTGGTGGTAATATGGTGTCTGTAATAAAACTTGAAACTTTAAGTTCTTGATACTTGCTATGTAGCATGTACTAATTGGGTTTTCAATAAATTGTCATTTATAAACTTATTGTTTTAATAGATTTTTGGTATATATCTTAAAAAGAAAAAGAAAATTAATTAAAGTGTATTTCTAGATTGTTGCTACGATCGCCTCATCTTAAAAATGGTGAGAATAAGAGTGTTGTGAATTGGTTCTGCCAATGATTATTTTAAACATTCAGAGCCATTCCATGGAGGGATTCTCTTTCCTGAGTCTTTTTTGATAAGTAATAAGATTTATTGATATCAAAAAAGGGACGCCTAGTACACAGGAAGTGTACAGGGGTCAATAATCAAGTACAAAAATTATAAAAATCTAGAAAAGAAGAGTAAGATTGGTTTTGCAAAGCAGACTGCCAATCTACTAAGGTTCTAAAGAAAAATAACTTGAACTTATCAAAAAAAAAAAAAAAACTTGAGGTCTGAAATGGATCTCTCGTTATCTTCAAAGCACCTACTATTTCTTTCCCTCCAAAGACACCACATAAGACAATGGGGAACAATTATTCATATATGACCATTCCAAAGACGACCAAACTGCCCTTGCCAACAAGCTAGGAGCTCCACAACTGACTTTGGCATAACCCAACTTACTCCAAATAAGCCCAAATCCATAGACCACAAGTCCATGGCAACCGGACAATAAAGGAAAAGATGGTCAACTAATTCACCAATACACTTGCACATATTACACTAATTCAATATTCAAACCTTCCGTTTTCTTAAATTATCAATCGTCAAACATTTCCCCCAAGCTGCAATCCAAACAAAGAAAGCCACTCGAGAGGGGATCTTTTGCTTCCATATGCTTTTCCAAGGAAAACATAAATCATTTATTAAGGGTTTAGTGGGATGGAATCATTTATGCTTTTCCATCCCTGCAGTCTCTTTTCTGAGTGTTTAGATGTAACATGTGCTTGGCTTCTAGGGAAAGGCAAAACAGGTGGTCTATTAAGGTTTTTAGGGTTCAAGAAGGTTGACTTACTGATTTGTTTACAATTATGTGCCTATTCTTGTTGTAATAATCTTCATTGGTATTGAGGTTTTTATATGCATTGTTAGTAGCTTGTAGGGACTTAGTTAAGAGTTACTAACTGAAGGGCAGAAGCAGAAGCTTTCTATTGATTGGTCTAAGTTTGAATTGGTTTGATCCTTATCGTTATAGATGTGGTCAAATGGAATAGTCCATCAAATATTCTGGATTTCATTTGGAAATTTTTATTTATTTTTAGGTAGATACTTTGGTATACATGCTGTAACCCACCTCTGATCTTTCTTTAATATATTATCTATACTGGGCATAAGTTATAGCATTTGCACTTCTCTTTGTTCATATTTGGCTTGGCCGCTAGTTCCTTCTTTAAATTGATATTGGTAAAAACCTAATTATAGAATGTTGTAAGAAGATTATAGTCTTTCTAAAATCATTCTATTCTTCTTAACTTAAAGTAGTCGCTGTCATAAGGGTTCCTAACAAGTCTATCTAAATACTTCTCAGCTTGGGCTTTTGTCAGCTTCTAGGAGACCAGAGAAACAGTAAGGAGATTTTGTTCTTTGGCTTGGAAAAGGTGATGAACTTAAATATATCAATTGCAAGAAAATCAGTGAATAAGTTATGAACTGGCATAAAAGTAGCAAGGAGCGTCATGTCATGTGTGAAACCTAATTGTCATGTAGCCAAGAGTGAACACCAAATATATATGGAAGTGTCACTTGTTGTAAAATTTACCCTTGTGATATTGGGAGTATAATTGGTCAGCATGGCTACATTGCCCACTACCATCCAGGACCACTGTCTGGGGTCTGCAACTGTTATTGTTAACATCATGCCTGCAGCAAAACATGAACATACTTGTCCATGGTCTATTGTATTGTTATTGCTTTCATACTATTTTATAAGTTATATGTTACATTTATTGAAGGTAAACCTTTATCCTACTTTTGAAAATTTTGGCAGACACATATTTTTAAAATATAATGATTGTAAAGTGTACTCGGCATATAATGCTATGTCTCTCTGTAGATATAGGTGGATTTGTTGTCTGGAATTTTATCTCTGTATGGGAACATGGTGTCCTGCAGGTATCCTTTTCTTGAGCCTCTAGCCATGTAAGTGTGGTAATAGAGCTACATGAAAATTACAGTATAACATTGTAATATTAATATATTTGAGCCTATAGACTCATTAATTTTGTTATAATATATAATGAACAGAAAATAAAAAGTTGTAGGGACTTTTGACAACAGAACCCGAAGTTGGGGGGTTGCCTGATTATTTGTGCACTAGATCATAAGACTTTTGTCTGAGTACTTGATGCTGATACTTTTTACTGATGGCGGCTTAGAGTTTTATAAAGCATTACAGGAAATATAATGTACAGTGTCTAGTGTTTACACTGATGGAACCTTTATGTTTGGATATTTGTAGCGTTTCTGGTTTTACATTATAAAGAGTTGTCTGTTTCAATTATGTGCTGGAAAGACCAACCTACTTGGTTGTAAGCAGCACTTGAGTACTATTTTTTTTATGATCACTTCCAAACTGTATACCACTTTCTCTTTTCAGGCTTGTTAACTGAATTGAAAATGTTATTTCTTCTTTGTGCTCTTTTCAGGCATTTCTTTAAAGTCTTTACTCAACTGGTGCTTATCTTTGTTGGCTATCATATTTTGTGGGTGCAGTTGGAAGATATGAACATGGATGAAGCATCTGAGGAGGTGGCTGTGCAGTTGGCTGCACAAGGAGTCATAGGGAAGAGAGTTGATGAGATGGAATCAGGTTTTATAATGGCCCTAGATTACATGATCGAACTTGCTGAAAAGGACCAAGATGATAAGGTACTATTTCAAGTTATATTTTCATTCTTCAGCATTGACATGGACTATTCTGAGCCAATCTTCAGTTGCATTGTACTAATTATAACAACTTTCATTTCCACATTTATGTGGAACACTTTCTCTAACTATTGATGTTGAAGGCATCTCTTAGTCTATCTGTGAGAACCTGATGGTCATGTTAGTAAGCAAGACCACCTTACCCAAGTAACCAACATAGTTCTGTAATTTCCCAGATATGCAATTGTCTGGTCATGTCACTAGCTGAAGTATCATACAGGGCCACTCAAATTGAAGGCTCTGTTACAATCTTCTTTTGCATCTTATTATTGTTTGCTAGAAACTTAACTGCTTTTGACTTCCTTTTTTATGGTTAATGTCATAATAATTCAGAGAATTGAACAAAAGTGAATTTCCATTCTAATAGTTACTTTAGTTTTTGATTAAATGGTTGTGAATACACTGGATTTTGTTACATCCTGTGCTCTGCTGACAGTTCTTTAGAACTGCATCAGAAGTTGGGTTAACTATTGATTTGTACCATAATATGAGGCAGACTCAACCCGAAGAAATTTCCTTGGTACTAGGAGCTGTTGTCATTTGCTTCATTATTGCTAGGGCATGGGTACATGTGTTCTAGTTTTGTTTTTAATGTCTCATTATGATTGGACAGCAACTTCTTGGAGTTTGTACATCGTCTGAACTTTAGATGTTAGTTTTGGTTTTGGGTGTATACACCCTGTGTGCTAGGGTTGCACCCGTCATTGCACTTTTTTATTGAATTTATAACTTATAAAGAGTTTCAAGTAGTTTCTACATGTTATTTCGTGATTTAAAATTTCTGTTGACTATGGCGGTGGGATTTAGCGCTTGGTATTTATCTACTTGTCTATTGTTTCTGTTCAGCGCAAATCACTGTTAGCGGTGATCAAGGAGACAGTATTATCCCATCTTACGAAGAAGTGCCCCCCACATGTAAGGATATTCCTCACAACTACCTGGTTCTCTTTCTGATTGAAAGTTAACTCCAACTATTACCATGAAAAAATGTCATTCTTCTATTCTTTTCTTTTCTAGGTTCAAGTGGTTGGCCTGCTTTGTAGAACTCCCCAGAAGGAAAGCAGACATGAATTGCTACGCCGAGTGGCCGCTGGTGGTGGTGCGTTTAAAAGTGAGAATGGCACCAAAGTTCACATTCCTGGGGCAAATCTAAATGATATAGCTAATCAGGCCGATGATTTACTTGAGGTGGTTTCTATAAAAAAAAAGCCTTGCATGTTATCATCTTTTCATAATTCAATAATTTCAAGTGGATAGATATATAGTTGTCCCACTTGTTAATAGAGTGCTAGTTTCTGTAACTGATGACTTTGCTTTTGGTGATATGTGCTCAAGCTCTTGTCCTTTATTTTCTTGAAAATAGTGGCATTAGTGCATTTTACCCTCTCTCTCTCTCTCTTGCTGTGGTGGCTTACTAAGGTAGATCTAAAATAAAGTTTCTATTACTTAGCATGAAGTTTTTACTTCTTCAAAGTAATCTGGCTTTATAGACCTACAAATTTTGAATATTGTAGGATATCTGAATAACCATAGAGTTTGGCGGACAAGTCCATTTGTTATATATCAATTCTTTCCAAGTAACCTGTCTTGCAACTGCAAGGACTACAGCAATAAAGATATATAGTTTCATTGAACAGTGTGGGCTCTATCTTTCCAGATTTCCTGTTCCCTCATATCTCAAGCTAAACTAATAAAAATTTTCCTCTGATCATTCAGAGTGTGGTTATTGTACTATTTTTTTTGTCAACAATATAATATAGTTGCAACTTGTAACTTACATATCTTTACTTCAATAACGTTTATTCCTCGTTACGATCTTATGTACTATGGTATAATTTTTGTTTTTTTTTCCTACTTAAGTTTCATATTCTAATAATGTCTGTAATGTTTAATGGAGGTTAATTGTTGAAAGTTCTTAGAAATATGTCTTCTATATCTTGCCTGACTGAATCACAAGTTTCCTGTTTGCATTGGATTAACATTACAATTTGGAATGTGAACGGACCCTATGCTTTTATCTTTTTTCCCTAATCAAGCTATCAATAACTATGCAGACAATGGAAACTCGGCCTGTGGTTCCTGATAGAAAACTTCTTGCAAGGCTTGTTTTGATCAGAGAGGAAGCTCGTAATATGATGGGAGGTGGAATAATGGATGAGAGAAATCACCGGGGCTTGAGTACTCTTCCTGTAGCAGAGGTCTGTATGCATGCATTTTAAGATTTCAAATAAATTTACAAGATACCTGACTGATTTTTATTGGCCTTAGTATGTTCTTTTCAATGAAACATGCGACGCAAGCTTTCTAAGTATATTGGCCAATAATCTTTGGACAAAATTGCATATCTTCCATAAATAAGGGTGGTGGTTGAGGTCATAGGTTCAATCCCTTGTAATACCTATTAACAGAGAAAGATAAAAAAGAATTCTCAATACATATCGAAGCACTGTAGCATCTTAACATGATTGCATTACTTGTCACTACAGGTGAATTTCTTAACCAAACTGGTAGCTTTGAAACCAGGGAAAACTGTCCATGAGATGATAAAAAATGTAATGCAAGGAAAAGATGAAGGTGCTGATAACACTGACATTGATGAGGAAAACAGTACAGGTGCAAGGGTCTCAAGTGGATTTGCAGGATGGGTAGGTTTTACTGCACTCCATTATCTTTTGAAAGGAGAATGTGGTTGTGTGTGTATTCATTTATATATGCATGTGAAGAGTCATTGTATTTAGGTATATTGACCCACTTTTCATGATTCCCAGGAAAGTGTTACTGGCAAGAAGCCACTGCCTGTGCGCCCCGGCATGTTTCTGGAGACCGTGTCCAAGGTAAGTGACTTCATATATACTATTAGCTTATTCAATTCTGACTGGAATTTTTTAAGCCCAGCGGACTTTAGGACTTCACATAACCTCTGTGTTACATGGGCTTGATTAACTCAGATCACTTAATGATATATGCAGTAACTTCCGACATAGCAAAATTATGCATGGTTAAGTACTGATTACCATTGACATTTGGACTTTCTAGGTCTTAGGTGGTATATACGCTGGAAATGACTCTGGCATCACAGCACAACATCTAGAATGGGTAAATTCCCTTTTTCTGGATCATCTTTCTCTCCCCTGGCCCCCACTCCCTAAGTTTAGTATCATGTGTATTTGATTGAATTCACAGCTAATATGATAAATTGCATTCAATTTTATTTTCTTTTTTTCATGCAAACTTGTAATTTCAGTAATTTTTTTTTTCTTAAATAGCATTGCAACCTTTTTTTATATTTAAAATCAGATTAGCAAAGTTTTGGTTTTAAAAAAAAAAAAGCTAACTCTTATAGCATATAGTTCCATTACATCAAATCCTAACTAAGTCATAAAAATTCTGTCTTGTTAGGCTTGTCGAACCATTTCCCATGTTAGACCCCTTCAATTTATCAACCAACTTCTTCATTAATGACTCATTTTTTTTCTTTTGCTTGCATTCATCCTGTATCCAGGTTCATCAGAAGACACTCCAAGTTCTACAGGAAATAGCATTCTAGCCTTTTTGTGATACCTGCGAAATACCTCCTTTCATCATAAATCCATTTTTGATCGTCATATGTTGTCCTATGAGACAGAAAGTAGGTCAAGACTTGTTAATAGTCAAAATTCAAAATTAAAAACCATTGTAGGACATCAAGCGGAGTATTGTAGAATTTAGTTAGGTAAAATAAATAACGTACACCGTTCACTCTATTCTGTTGTAATTTGTGTACATGAAAAATAAAAAATTTTGTGTAATGTTAATCATAATTAAAATGATTAAACTAAACATCTAATGATAAAACGAATCAAGTCCCAGTATACCTCATCAAAATCAATACTTTTGTGATGTGTGACATGTACCGAATCAGCTAGCAATGATGACAGATTCAAAAATACACATAACATTAGTGGAATAACATGCGTGGAGAGGACCCAGTTTTGATACTTGCATAAGTATACATATAAGTGGACCTTAGCAATGATTTTGAATGTTTTTAGAAGTAGAAGCAAAACAAGCAAGGGTGGCTGGTATTGTATATTCCTCAATTATTTATTGAGCTTTTTTTCCCTCATGCCCTTCTACGTGCCTTTTTATATTTGCCTTTTTCTGTAAAGCATATATGAAATATGTATGAACTTCCACCGACTAGGATTTGGTATCACGCCTTCTATATGTGTCCACATTGGCCTACCTATACTGTCCTACCATGCTCCCTCTAAGTGTATATATCTGTTGTTGGTCTTCTTCTTCATGAGATGAGTCTATTTTATGAGAATAAAACCAATTACTAAAGTTTGGTTGCCCACGTGAGCCGTCTTTTCAAAGCCAGTGCCTCACAACTATGCATGATATGGATATAATTACTCGCAGGTTTTTATCAACAATCTCATAGGAGAGCCAGGAAGTTGTGAGTGGTGTGCTCTGTGTTACTCAATGTTACTATATTGTCGGTTTTGAAATTGCTTATTTTAGTTAGTATATTTGTGAAGTTTTTATCAAAAGGTATAGTTTTTTATAACTTTATGTTAAATGTGATATAAAAAGTTAAAAGCTAAGGTTATTTCAAAAAAGTTAAGACAAAAAGTAAAAAGCAAAACTTTTTTCAATGGTTCTTAAATGCACACCTAATTTTTTAACATGGTCGATTTTTTGAGGCGAGTTTACCAAATAAAAATAAAAATAAAATAGAAAATGTTGTCACTAGTTAATATATAAATTTTAATTTATAATATTTGTAATAAGTTATTGCTACTAACAAGATATAAGCATTCAGCTATACAAACTTATACACAAGATACAATCATTCAATTATGCAACTTATGAGTATACATAAAAAGAAGATGGCCAACCTATGGCTTTATAGATGGAGCCTGTTAATAATTAAGTTTAAAGATCTACGCACAATCATTTGATAATTAGAAATTTTTACTCAACATTTTTTTGATAATTAGAAATTTATTTATTTTGGGTATAATTTGTAATTTGCTTTTCCTATTTGGTTTAAGAGTTCAAGTTCTTCTATTGCATTAAAAGTAAAGTTATCTTCTATTCCTATTAGGATAATAAGTTTGAAACTCTATTAAAAAATACGCTTGGGGTTCAATTTTGCTTGATAGTTTAATTGATTAATAAAATATCTCTTGAAAATTTTCAATGGTCTAGTCTTGACTCAACCAAACTTAGGCAGTGACTCTTAGAGATTGTTTTTTCTTACTTGGTGCTAACTCCAAGCAAGCAACATAAGTGTGTTAAAATCTTAAGTTATCTATCCTTTGTTCTTCTGTTCTCCAAGACTCCCAACTTTAATTATTGCACAGTTTTGATTTTGTCCAAGAAGTTTAACCTTTCATTTGCATTCCAATGTCTGAATTTTGTTGGTACATGTTATCACCATTATAATAACAGGATTTTTTTTTTTTTTTTAATGAAAGGAAACTTTGGAATAGAATATCTGCGTACTGCTCATTGCCAGAATTAGAACTTTAGAAGAAAAAAAAAATTGTGAAGAGAAATCTGTTTGATTTCCATCATTATGTTAAGGAAATTTCTTTTGGGGTCCTCTATAAAGTATTTGCAAAAGTGAAATTTGGTGCTTGAGACAACCTTTGCATAATTTTTCTAACCTTTCTTATGGAAAATAATAATAATAAACAGCAAACCATGCCAGGAAAAAGAGACTCAAAAAAAATTCCCTTTTCTTTTCTTCTCCCCTACCAAATAAAGGTCAATGTCTTTTTTTATACTTACCATTCAATTCCTATAAATGGTGGGGGGTTGTTTTGAAGTTGACAAGGTGATGAGAAATTTGAGTGACATCAAATCTCATCCAAGACAATGATTAACCCAGTATTCATTTAGAAGTGCAAATTGCTATGTCTATTAAATTTTCACAACAAATTTTAGATGATAAGTTGTTATTGGTTCTAATTTAAACTCATCACTAAAATTGCCTTTTTGTCCACTAATAACAACCTACTACTTAAAATTTGTTATGAAAATATTATGGATATAACATTTCTCTCAATTTATCCTACAACATTTGGCTTGTTTAACAATTTGATTAAAATTCAAGTGAGGAAAAATTTTATATAATAACTTATAGTATTATATTAACCATTAAGATTTGCAGTTCTACATCTAGATGACAAAGAGAGGGAGAGTGAGATTTGGTACTATCACAATTTCATAGAGAATTAAAGTGAAGGGTAGGGGTAGGAATTGGTATTACAAACAATAACCTCTATCATTAACACCCCCCTTTCTGCTACCATTGATATTTTCCTCTCTCGAGTTATCCCATCAATTTTTTGTTGAAATTTAGTTTGATAATGCAAAATTTCTTATACTACATAATAACTCTTTATCTTTAAGTATTAGCAATAATGCTCTGGCTACCTAAAAAAACATGTTTTGTAAATAAGAAGATCAAGAAAGGATCTCCCAGGATTATAAAATCAGGAAAATGTATAATCCTTAAAGGTTGATTTTGTGTCCTGCAAAAAGAGAGACAACCTTTTCGTTGAGCCTTATAAGTTATAACTTCATATATTAATAAAAGTTTACAAAGATTAATAAAATTAAAAAAGGAATTCATTCTTAATCAATGTGAGACTCAAGGAAAACACAAGCTTTGCAAGATTTATTTAAAAGAAAAACAAAATTGTTGAGAATCTTTACTTTTTAACTCTTCTTCACTTGATTATTTTTTATTAACACATAAAATCATAGGGAGTTTTGAAAGTAAAATTTGATGTGAAATAAATCTTCACTCTAAAAGGATCTAAAATACTTTCCCCTCTGCTTTTTCCTGTTGATTCGGATGTGCAGACAAATAGAATGATCAAAAAATGCAAATCATGTGATTGGACAAGTATAGTCTTAATCGTGTCTAATGTTTTTGAATGATCCCGAGAAGTTCGTTGATGGATTTAATGAAGTAAAGCTATGGGAAGATAGGCAGGTAAAGATCTTAATCCCAAACCTTTTTTTATATATATATAAAATAAAAAAGTTGCTACAGTTCGGGTATGTTTTTATTCATTTCACATGTGATGTGTTCCCAACTCTGTTTACTTGGGATTCCACGGTTCTTTCAATAAATTACTATTAATCATTTGGATTGAGGCATACATCTTTGGAATTAGTTGAAAGATGATAATTTCTAATGTGTGAAATGTTACATTCACAACATTTTCACAATAAAGTTATAATTGTGGATAAATAAATAATGTTAATAGTAGACTTAGTTTAAAACCAATAACAATTTGACTCTTAAAATTTGTTGTGAAAATATAATAGATGTAGAATTACTCTTCAAATCTTCTAAAGTTTTTTAAATAACGTATCGCATAATTCTTAAATATTTACCATAATACCATATATCCATAAGGAGTGATTTTTAATAATTAAATTAGGATTTAAAATTTATATGGTTGCTTTTTGCCTTTAGGTTAAGGTACTAATCTATATATATACACCTAAATTTGAATTTGATTCTTAAATAAAAAAGAAAGAAGAGATTTGAATCTATGTTCATTATGCAAAGGATTATATGATTTTTTTTTTTTAATTTAATAGTTGAGGAAAAGAGAATTTGAATTTTAAATATCTTAATTGGATATGCTATGAGACTCTTTTTTCTTTTTTAGGAAAATATGTTGTTAGGTTTTAATTGAGTTATATGGCTCTCGGGACGACAATAAGTTTTTTTTTTTTTTTTTTTTTTGACAATTGACAGTATTTTGATGATCAATAAAAAGAGAAATTACCCCTTCTAGATGGAATAAATAAAGTTTTTAAACAACTCATTAATAATAATAATAATAATAATAATAATTTAGATTTTAAGAACCTTATCCCTTAACTGTAGTTGAAGAAGGGCAGCAAATAAACAAAAGCTAAAATATCATCAGTGGTTGCCAGTTGCCACTGTTCAGAGTTCAAATCGGTAGTTTAAATTGTTCATTCATAAGTTTTAGGAAACGCAAGACTCAAGAGTCGACCGTTTTGTTATGAGCTCTACTTTTTAAAAGCAACCATACTTTCATTCACTGGGCCACACCAAAAAGTTGGAGGGTGGCCAAATCATCCTTCTTTTCTTCCAATTACTGAAACACCCTTACAAAATTCACCTCTTTTTAAAACATACTATCATATTATGCTTCCGATTATTACTTCATTTTATAAAACAACAACTTTAGCTGCTCTAGATTGGGAGGAAAAATGTTGGAGAAAATGCATATGACACATTTACTATTTTGCCTCTTTTAATTAAAATATTTTCTACCCTCCCTTAATCTAATAGGGTATAATAGTAAATTTATTTGAATTATTTTATCTAATTTTTGGCCAATTCTATTTTACTTTTTCCTTCTTCTTAATCTAAACAAACTATCGCTTTCCAATTCTCTTACTTTTTCTTGCCAAACTCGTTGATTTTTTGAGTCTCTAGAGATGGAATAATATTCCTTGCTTCAAGGACTATTGAGAAATAAAAATCTTGAAATGGATAATAAAAATCAATTTAAAAAAAATGTGTATTTTCTTTATTTTACTTATAAAGACCTTTTAAGACGTTGGGTCATTACAGAATATTCTAAAATTTAGATCATTAATTATGAAATTTAATAATTTAAGGTGTACCCCATAGATAAATGAATAGTTGCAACTAACCCTTCTATTATTACTATTACTATTTAAGTCAATCCCTTGTAGGTCGAGTAAAAAGATTTTACATCATCATTTGCTTATGGACACAAACAATAATAATAATAGTACTTAAAAAGTTTATAATTAAAAAAAGGGGTAGTTGCTCAAGTGCAAATGATGGCAATTGGTGTGGCAAATCAGAGAGTTTAGGGACAAATTAGTCCAAATGATGAAATTCAAAAAATAAACTGACAGCATGGCCCCACCCTTCAAGTGTTTTAATACATAGAAGAATCAACACAACACAAAGAGAGACGTGTTCTAGAGAGAGAAAGATAAAAAAAGGGGGACATGGTTGCCATAATTTGAATTCTCTCTCTCTCTCTCTCTAAAACACACGGAAAACAACTTTGGACTCTGACAGCTCTACACCGTCCTAACTGGTGTGCCTTCTTCTCTCACTTCCTTCATACTACCCAACTCAACTACTTTAAAGTTTAAACCAAACCAAAGAAGGATCGAATTCTCATTCAAACCAAAAAAAAAAAAACAGAGAGAAAATGTCTGGTTATGTAGGCATTCTGGTTTCAGATCCATGGCTTCAGAACCAGTTCACTCAAGTTGAACTCCGCAGCTTAAAAACTCACGTACGTAAATGGGTCTTTTTTCTTTTTTTCATCAGTATAATTTGAATCTGTACATCTTCGTTAAAAACACCACGAAGTGCCAGTTGAACTACGAGTCTCATGAATTTGTGTGTGTTTATTTTTTTGTGTGTGTTGATGATGCAGTTTATGAGCATGAGGAGAGAGAGTGGGAGAGTGACGCTGGGAGAGCTGGCGTCAAAGATGTCTCGTTTGAAAGTGGTTGGAGAGAATCTCACTGAAGAAGAGAGAGCTTCGTTTATCCATGATTTCTATCCTGATCATCATGACCACGACGATGTCGACTTCGAGCTTTTTCTTAGAGTCAGTGTCTTGTCAAACCTCGAATTGTGTGGATTGGATTTGAGTCTTTAAACTATTCGTTTTATTTTTTCTTCTTCTTCTAAATAGAGTACAGATGTGATTAGCGTTTTTCATGCTGTGGTAACTAAGTTAGTTACTAGTAACCTTGGACACACAAATATTGAAGATCTTATATTTTTGTTTTATGATTTTTGAAATTTTTAGTGCTTTTTTTTGTTTATTTATGTTAAAGTTGATGAATTCTCTGTTTTGGTTGTTAGAAAGCCTAAGATAAATCTCGTTAGCTTTTTGATTTGTGCTCTGTTTGGTTGCCAACAGAGGTAAGTTAAATTTAAAAAAATAAATAAAGGAAATCAAGATTTTACTTCCACTTTTTCTATTGTCTGATTCGTTTTTTCTATGGAGCTTTTTTCAAAATTTTCAGGAATTAAAAAATAAAAAAGCAAAAGAATCGGGGATAGGATTTTTTTTTTGGGGGGATTTTAATGAGTTTTTCTTTGCAACTTCAAATTGTTGGCAGATATATTTTGACTTTTCAATTTTGCATAAGTTAAAAAAGAATAAAAAAATGATAAGAATCAACCATAGGTTTTTTATCTTTTTATTTTTTTATTTTTTTTATTTTATCTTTTGGAGTTTAATAAGTTCTTCCATGTTATTAGACTTTGAGATTATTAGTGTTTGGGATTGAACTGTACTTTGATGGCTTTAAATTTGAAAATGAAGAATTTATGAATTACAAAAGCATAATGTAATTTCAAAATTGATGGCAGGTATATTTAAAACTCCAAGCCCATGCTAGTGCTAGAACTGGAAGTAATACTAAGAACTCATCTGCATTCCTAAAGGCTGCCACCACAACATTGCTTCACACAATTAGCCAATCCGAGAAGGCCTCTTATGTTGCGCACATCAATAATTACCTTGCAGAAGATCAGTTTTTAAAGCAATACCTTCCTATCGATCCTTTGACCAATGATCTCTTCGAGATTGCAAAAGATGGAGTTCTTCTCTGGTGATAACTTGTTGATTCTCTTGTTCTTTTATTAAGTTTTTAAAATTAGTCTTTTTGAAATCCATATTCAGAAAAGCATTATTTTTCTTTGATGCAGTAAGTTAATTAATGTGGCAGTTCCGGGAACTATTGATGACCGTGCTGTTAACACGAAGAGAGTGCTCAATCCATGGGAAAGGAATGAGAATCATACACTCTGCCTCAACTCTGCTAAGGCCATTGGATGTACAGTTGTCAATATAGGGACTCAGGACTTTATTGAAGGAAGGGTATGCATACATGAAATGTGTTCTGATCCTTCACTATATCAACTGATCATCTTAGTTGCCATGCTACAAGATTGAAATTCCGAAACCTTTAGTTACCTTAAATTAAGAGTATGTCCTAGTGCTTAAAATAGTTAATATTGATTTGGTGCCGACATTGAAAGCTCATACTACATTTGATTTTCTTGTCTAGTGAGTCTTGTAAACCAGCACGTAGCCTTTGAACTTAGAGGCCTACAAGGGACAGGGTAAAGCTCATCCATTACAACTTACCCAGAGAGGGGAATTCAAGCAGCCTTTTTGTTCAAATGCAGGGCTATTTTGACCATAGTATACATTGCAAAGTTCTCTTACAAACCTGCTTTCTTGGTGCTATTCCAGTTCAAAGTGTTCGGGATTTTATGTAGTCCTAATTGCAAGGCTTTTCAAGATATCTTATATTCCAGTCCTGTTTTAATCACTTAATCTTTGCATGTGAAATACATATGCAAGTCTATATTTTAGGCATTTCTCTCTATCCTTCTTTTAATTGTTGGTTCCATTCCTTGTCATCAGATTATGATTTGTTTCCTCCCTAAATGATTGGGAGATGGGAACATTTGGATTTATGTGCATAAATGGTTTTGGTTGGATGACAAATTTAAATTGTGCATGATATCTGTAGTCATACTATTCAATAGGTTTGTTTGGTAATTTTGAAACTATCCTAACTGGACTAACTGAAGACCTTGAGAAAAATCTACCCCATTATCAGCTATTAATAAGAACCTACCCTCCTAATCCAGCAGTTTAAACCGGAAACCAATCCTATCTAAATTGGTTTATTAAATATTTTAAATTCTTTGCCAGCTTTTGCATCTTTTATTCTATGCATTCCTTCTGCTGGATGAATTATACTGAGTTTCAATCACTTATAACATGTTTTTTTTTTTTTAAATAAAAAAAAAAAGTAATCCATTATTTTAAATACTCTGCTTATCAGTATGAATAATTTCCTCTTTGTATTGTTTTCAGCGTCATCTTGTGCTTGGAGTGATCTCTCAGATCATTAAGGTAAGAATCTCATGGTTATGCACTTAATATTAACTTTACAAATGATGAATTTCAAATGTATAATGTTTTATGGACATAAAGTAAACTTTGGGCATTTAGTGAAAGCCTTTAAGGTTATGCGTCCATTGAATTGATAAAGCATGTTTAGTCTTTAGCATTCATGCTAGTTGTGTTTAAAATAAAATTGACTCTCCAGTGGTTCTTCCATAACAGATACAATTACTAGCAGACCTCAACCTAAAGAAGACACCTCAGTTGGTGGAGTTGGTAGATGATAGTAAGGTAAATGTGTTCTTTCAATAGAAGTTCTGGCTGTATTACAATTATTGAACAGGGCTTTACGTCAATAAATTCTTAATAGATTATCTTCTTATATTTAAAACCAACAGGATGTGGAAGAGTTGATGAGTCTACCACCAGAGAAGATCTTATTGAGGTGGATGAATTTTCAATTGAAGAAAGCTGGATACAAGAAGATTGTCACAAACTTCTCGTCTGACATAAAGGTAGATGAGTTAAAGCAGGAGTTTAAACGGACTATTTTTTATTTGATTCTCTTTTACAGCTAAATAGTTATTTTAGTCATGTTTGTCAAGTATTGGTCTCTGATGAAATTTTGATTAATATTTCTTGTGAATGGCGCATATGTAGCTCAAATTTGAGAATTGAACTCTTTTAAACATTTTAAAATATCTTATTATCTTCAATGACCGTAAATCAAATTAATAATATATTGTTAGTTGAACTGTAATTGAAGAAATCCTAGATTGCTATGAGAATGAAAATGAGGAAGTTATACAACTTTAAATTTCAAGACCATTTGTTGAAGGTATTTATTTATGTTGTATCAGTATGGTCTCATTTAATAATTACAAACTAAATAACATGAGTCATACAGAACATCATTTCATTCTTTCTTTCTTTTTGTATTTGAAAACAAACAGAATAGTAAGGTATTAGCTGTTGCTGTTTCTTCTTCTTCATACTTTTGTTGTTCTTGTTGCCTATGACCTAACCCTGATTAGGAAATTTGAGTTTTTAACTGTTAAATGGCAGGTAGAGTGGAGACAAGGTTTGAATTCATGAACACTTGCTTTGATACTATGATAAATTGCTGATAGTTTCAAAAGTTTAAGCTGTTAGAAAATGGTTAATTCAATCATTTAACCATAATTCTAATAAACCCTCCAACCCTTGTTTATGGGAGGAGAAAGCATTTGGTTCAAAGATCATTGCCACTAGCTGTTGCTGTTATTGTCAGATTCACTTTCAAATATTGTGAATTTCCCTATTAAATTTTATGCTTCCATTTACTCATGAGAATTGAATTGGTAGATATTTTCCTTCCTTAACAGAAACCAACAAAAAGAAAACTAATGATTTGACTCTGTAATGCCACAATAAAATTTACAGCTAAGGTTTTAGTATTCGTTGTTGGTATATAACTGGTATTTGACAGTAAAAGATGCTTAACTTGCAGGATGGAGAAGCTTATGCCCACCTCTTAAATGTACTTGCACCAGAGCACAGTCATCAATCTACAATGGCTGCAAAAAATCCTTTGGAAAGAGCAAAGTTAGTTCTGGAACATGCAGATAGGATGGGCTGTAAGAGATACTTGACTGCAAAAGATATTGTGGAAGGTTCCCCAAATCTGAACCTTGCTTTTGTTGCACATATTTTTCAGCATAGGTGAGATGGACCCCTTCTTGAGCAATGTATTGCATTTTTAATGGTGAATTTCGGTAGTTCCAGCAGTATGAGCGCATTAAACCTCGTAGTGTAGAGCATTCAGCATATGGTTGCTTCCAGAACATCTACCATGCATGCTCTAGTTGTGTGAATTCACTGGAGTAAACTTATCCATCCAAATGGGTAGTGAACATTGCCCCTATATCATTTAGTTGTTATGATTCTTTTTTCTTCCAGTTTTGTTTGTCAATAAAATGTGATGGTTTTGTGTTTCTTTTTTATCT
Source organism: Castanopsis chinensis (assembly GCA_032878915.1). Taxonomy (NCBI): domain Eukaryota; kingdom Viridiplantae; phylum Streptophyta; class Magnoliopsida; order Fagales; family Fagaceae; genus Castanopsis; species Castanopsis chinensis. The sequence goes on from JAVQMG010000132.1 coordinate 45,232,754, forward strand.
TGTTTGTAAGGAATTGAGAGACGTGAAACTCATTGTTAATATTTTCCTGTAGGAATGGACTCTCGACCCAAACAAAACAAATATCTTTCCTTGAAACTTTGCCAGATGACGCCCTAGTGTCCAGAGAAGAGAGAGCATTTCGCCTTTGGATGAATAGTCTTGGAAATTCAACATATATCAACAATGTCTTTGAAGACCTTAGAAATGGGTAGAGTATATTTTCAAATTTTACTATTGTAATCATAAATTCTTATCATTGTTCTTTATCCTAACCATTTGAATGCAAGCAAGCTAAATTTTATTCAATGTACTCATGCTTCCAATCACGTACACTAGTGTTTGCACATTAGTATTTTACTGATAAAATACCATTATATTTCCAAAATTCAACATCATGTTAAATCTTTGAAAATATTTTGAAGAAAAAGTTCAGAGAATTTTGATATTGAGAAAATTTTGTAATGGAAGGAAATAATATTGAAGTTCTTACAAATTTAAATGTGATTGCTATAGTATCTCCTCTTTGAGTTGAAGTTAGCTGGTCTTTGCAGGTGGGTACTTTTGGAGACTCTAGACAAGGTGTCGCCAGGGATTGTCAATTGGAAGATTGCAAATAAGCCTCCAATAAAGATGCCTTTCAGAAAAGTAGAGAACTGTAATCAGGTGGTGAAAATTGGGAAACAATTGAAGTTTTCCCTGGTTAATGTTGCTGGAAATGATATTGTGCAGGGAAATAAAAAGTTGATATTAGGTATGCTCTCTACCATGTTTGTTAGCAGTAATCTAGATGTTGGTGTTAAAACTTCTTGACTTATTGTGATAAATTTTCTGTATCATTCTTATCTTCCATTTGGTAAGACTTTTCAGGGTTAAAACAGACACCAATTTTTTTTAACAGTAATATTATTTTTTATCAGAGTTTAGGAGATTAATTGTCACCTGAATTAAAGAATGTTAATTTCACTTCAGCTTATTTGTGGCAATTAATGCGATGCAACATCCTCCAACTTTTAAAGAACCTGAGATTTCATTCTCATGGGAAGGAAATCACAGATGTTGATATTCTAGAGTGGGCTAACTCCAAAGTGAGCAACTCAGGATGCCAAAGTCGCATGGATAGTTTTAAGGTAACCATATGCGCAACTCTTTTCCTTACATGTAATTGTTTGCTATATTAATTGCCTTTTGCCTTTTGAGTGTTGATAAGTTCAGGGCTCATAATTGGTATACTAATAGACATGATAAATTTTGATTCCTCTGAAGCTTCCACTTGTAAGAAGTTTGATAGCAATTACTGGTTTTATAGTGTGAATTGTGATGACTTAAATATTCATGGTCCCAACTTCCTGTGGATTACTTGGAATATATTGAGTGAAGGATTACTTGGAAAATGGTAAGATTGTGTGGTCATGATTACAGTATTAACTGTTCTACAAATGAGATTTTTTTTTCCTATTAAATGTTGAAAGGAGTTCCATCAGCCATAGATTCAACAACAATCTTCAAGAAAGGTATGCAAAAATGGTATTGGCTGATTTCGATGTGTAGAATTCCTGGACTATGTTCTGATTCATAATGTATCATTTTTAAATTTCTACTGACATGTGTTTGCCACTTTGCCATCTTAGCCTGTACTTTATATCCTTTCCTATTATTATCCAGAAGATTGCTTTTAAATGAACTTTACATGTTATGGTTTAAGGTTTCTTTTAGCGTTGGACAGTGACTACATTTTTATTTTGTGAATGGCAGCAATCTAATTTGTTGATTGTTACTATTTCAAATTTTTTAGGATAAACGCTTGTCAGATGGAATTTTTTTCCTTGAGCTGCTTAGCTCTGTGCAGCCTCGAGCTGTAAATTGGAGTCTTGTTACAAAAGGCATAACAGGTAGTTCTGCCTTCTAATTTACATGATCAAAGTTTCTTTCATTAGTCTTTTACTTGAACTGTGTGGTTATGTATAATTTTTTCATTGTTACATGGAAATTTGATCTTTTCTGTTGAAGTATTGGAGTTTGCATTTAGGGGGGCTGACTATCTTGTCCACAATATTAATTATATGTACTGTTCACATGCGTTATTCATGCAACTGTTCCCAACCTGGGGACAAATTCAATTTCAGATTCTTCCCGTCTCTTTCACAATCCTAAATCAACTATCTAGTTATCTTAAATTATTGATATACAAGTTGTACGGTGATTTAAGGTTTACTAGCACACTATGAGGGTGAAGGCTTGCTGAATTGAGTCACCATATACTGTTTTAAGATGAGGGTGTCTATGTTCACACTCACAGGCTCATGCAGAAATTTTCTTAAAGAACAATGTGCATTATAATAGTATTCCGAATTTAATCAAACGTTAATTATCATTATTTTAGGTTTTTCTTTAATAATATTTTTGCTGTCATAATCCATATTTCATGTGTTCTTTTTAGTGGGTACAAAAATTGGAGATATAATGCAAAAATTCTATTATTCAAGAATTTAAATACAATATTCAATCTGCTTCATACATTTTTATATATTGTCAAAATTTGTGTGAGTATGCAACAATTTATGGTTTATGGTGGTAAGCGTTCATTGCTTGATAGTTTGAGAGGCATGTCTTGCCATGATTGAAAGTGTCGTTCAGAACTAAGAGTTTGCCATTTGAGTTCCTACTAATGAGTTTTTCTTCAACCTGCTTCTTTGTCTAATTTTTGTTTACATAATATTTGAAAGCATACAGATGATGATAATGGTTTGTGATGTTATATTGTCGTCCATATACTTGAGCTATAGCTCTTATTAATAAACAAGAAATTGTCATATAATCAGACCACAGAGATTTCTCCATAGTCTCATTACCTTCCTAACTATGCATCTTCAATATATACCTTATTACCTGCTTGGGATGATGCAAATTTGAATTTTGTGTCTTACTGCTAACTTTTCTTTTTTGGCTGAATGTCTTATATTTTTTACTAATCATTTCTTTCCAAACAATGGGCTTAAATGCAGATGAAGAGAAAAAGATGAATGCCACCTACATCATTAGTATTGCGAGGAAGCTTGGATGTTCGATATTTTTGCTTCCTGAAGACATAACTGAGGTACTTTTGGAATCATGTACATGAGTTTATTTTGTCCATGTACTTCGTATGCATGTATTAGACATGTTTTTTTTACAGCCTAATAGGCATCATCATCATCATCATCTATATATAATAGAAGTTCGGCAGGATAGGCCTCAGATTGGATTCTTCTTTTCTGGACTCCGGGGTTGGATATATCATGGAAATAGAGCCACACCCTTACGTTTTACCAAGCAATCAAATTGGGGCATGCTGTTACATATGGCAGCTCAGTGTGCATTTGTATCTGCTTTATCAATGCCGGTTTCACAAAAACACACAAACTGTCACATGGAACTCCAGACAGATATTTATCATCACACTCTTAACATTTGATATTTCATGGGAGGTGTTTTGCAGTGCTGACTATCCACTCCTTGATTCATTTATGGGATGTAATCACAGTTTCCTTCCCACTTGAGGGAGGTAATAGTTTCTGAGGTTTAAACCAGAGTTATGCATTCCCCCATTCACTCACTCCATTGAGGGGTTGGCAGGCTTTTTAAGTACAAAAACTGTGAAAACACTAAGCAGTCAAAAAGTCTTTGATGTGCAACTTGGCTTTTCTTTCTCTCATTTTATCCTAGTTTTTCAATTTAACTTAATGCTAATGACAACTCAGTTGGCACCTCCTAGTTTTGAGTAAATATGTAATGATAATAATAATAATAATAATAATAATAATAATAATAATAATAATAATATGGTGTAACTTTTTTCAGGTGAATCAAAAGATGATCCTTACATTAACGGCAAGTATTATGTATTGGTTCTTAAAACAACCGGTGGAAGAAAGGCCATCTGGAACTTCAGATAGTGAAAGTGGAAGCCAATCAGAGACAATCTCAAATTCCACAATAGATGATTCTGCTTCGGAATCATCAATAGAGGAGAATGGGAATATGTAAATATGTGATGACTGAAAAAACTTTTTGCTGAAGTTTTGAATTACTTCCCCCTCCATTATCTTTTTGTTACATTTGATTGCAAAGATTAGTGAATGACAATGTAATAGTATGAGCGATTTAGAGTGCCTTTAGATGCATTTTGCTGTTTGTTAATTTATTGGAAGTACTGTAGAAAAGAAGGGGATTTTTTTTTTTTTCTTTTGGGTGTGGGAGCCACTCAAAAAGCCAAAAATCTTCCTATTTGGGTGGCTTGCTAACCACATATTGCAAAACTAACTGCTGATGTGAATAGTTTTTTTTTTTAATTAAATGAATACTAATATGTATGATGGTATTAACGGTTGACACTTTTGGTAGAGGTGCGTGTTCAGAAACTTTTCTATTTTGTTGGAAAAAAGTTAATAATTTATATCCATTATAATTTGAAAATATTATATTTTTCAACTACAAAAAAACTTAAAGAGGTATGATGAGCATTATGCATTCATAACAAAATAGAACATATATTTATAGCAATCCAAATGATGAAATCTCACAAATGATGAAATCTCATAAAAGAGGACACAACCTTCAGTGTCTCTAACTACATATATGTGTACTCATGGTAATTAAAATCCAAAACTTAAAATCCTTCATGGTAACTAATTAAAAGACCGCAACTACCTATAGGAACATCTCAACAACTTGGATCCAATCTCATAGGCAAGGAAAGCTTCAACAGTAGCATACATAATTAGGTCCTTTGAAAGCAGAGGATCCCCATACGCATCATCTTCATCGCTCCACCATGTCGTCTTCTTCAGCTTTACAAACTGCATGTGTTCACCCAATACCAGTTTGGCTAAATCTGCTAATTTGGACCCAGTGACATTGTTTCCCTTCAAACTCTTTTCCGCTTCAGCCAATTTTCGAAGCTCCACCGGATTCTTTATGATCACACCCGTCTCTCTTTCAAGCTTCTCTGCCACCGCTTTGATCCCAACACCAACCACAGTGGTGTATTTATCATAAAGAAAGCCCTTCAGAACTTTGTGCTTGATATTGGTCATGAAACTGCGTCTGGAATAATTAACGTCATCAAGATTATAAAGAATGCAGTGACTCCCAACGCATAGCTGCAACAATTGAAATGGATCATCTTTCGCCTTCCCTGAGTAGTTGTAGAGACCTCCTCCATAGCGGTGGCTGGTATCAGCACACAGGCCAACAACAAGATTCTTTTTCTTGCCATATATTTCTCGTATCTCGCCTATACAGAAACTGAGATGTTCCTCATCCTGAACAACCCATGTGGTGTTTATCATGAATTCTTCACCAATGTTAACTACGTACGTGTGCCAGATTTTCTTGTCCATTTTAACGCTAATCTCCATGGGTGCTTTCTTCTTGGCCATGGATGCTGCTAGAGCCTTTGTGTTTTTGTGCTTTTGTATTGCTTCTTTTACACACGAGAGATTGATCGTCCTACTAATAACAAAACACTATATTTCTTTATGATGGGTTTCAGGTTTGTACGTGCTAATATATAGAAAGAGAAGTCGGTTCAGAGATAAGTCGGTTTACAATATTGCCCTTTGTAGAGTTGGACTGGAGTTTTTATTTTGGGTAGTCTTAAACTAGCATTGTAAATCCTATCGTAAGTCTTTGAGCTTCTCTTTTGTGCTACATCATAACTGAACTAACCCCTTAAAATTTCTATGCTTTTCATAAGGGTATGCCTTTAATTTGTCGGTTAATTTGAATTGAATTAGATAAATAAAAATAAAATATGTGTGTATAGAGACGTCTGAACCGCTATTATTGGCAGGAAGAATAGTTCTAATTTATCCTGTAACAAATACCATACAGGAATATGTTATGTAGGGAGGGTGTATGTTGACTCAAGGGTACTTTGTACATATCAAATATTATTCCTTGTAACTTTTGGAAAAATCTTAAGAAAATTCATGAAAGATTCAATTGCCTCTTATGAGACTCAGAACTATTTTACATGAAATAATCATGGATGTTTGTATGGAATGGCAGGAATCAGGAACAGAGCATACATTCAAAAATAAATTACAATATTTAGTTTTCATGTTTGTATGGACTCTTGTGTTTGTTATGCATCTTTAAAACCCGACGCTTGAATGTACTAGTCACTAACCCATGCAATACACCGGAAATCTATTGAGTATGAATTATTATTTAATATTTGTTTATTTATAACAATCATCATTTCATTATAGTTTAACATGAAAACTAAATATTGTAATTTATTTCTGAATGAATGTTGCATATATTAGGATTCCAATCTCATATTCGTTGTAAAACATTCAATTACTAAATGGAAAATAAATTACATTAATCTCTGTCATTAGAAATCTTGTACGTGTAGTAGCCTCAATTGATGGCTATTACATAAATCTCTATCATTAGAAATCTTCACTTTCTTTTTAGGGATCTTTTTTTTTTTTGGAGAGGCAAGGGAGGGGGGGGGGGGGGAAGAACCAAAAATTTTCACCAATAACCTAAAGCATCACCATTTTTCTTTTTGGAAACATGTTCCTACAACTAAACTGCTTAAGCAAAGTGATTCATCAAAATCAAAAGGTAGCCAAAACTTTTATAAAAAATAAAATAAAAAATAAAAAAAAGGTAGCCAAAACAAAAAGAAAGGAAAAAAAAAAAAAAATCAAAGCTCTAGAGGTAAAGAAGCATATAGCCATTCCATATCCATAAGAAGCATAAGAAGAATAGCTTTCCTTCAAGTCCATTTATGTCCACTTTCTTTCTGGTTGGTTCAATTTTTGTGAAGGTTCATTTTTTTTGCTCTTTTTTTTTTTTGGATAAGATGCTCATGTTTATTTTTTGCAATCAACGTTGAATAAATTGCTTCACACCCTTAGGTATTTTAGTGATTAAAAAATGCATCAACCTCAAAAAAAAATGCAATCTCCCTTCTGTAATCCAAATTAAATATGAACAGTCATAATTGAAATCTTAAAATAAATATATAAAGAATAGACCTAAGAAACAGAGTGACCTACTCAAACTAGTTGCCTTTGTTTTTTGTTTTAATTTAATTTTTGGCAGTGGCGGCGCCACGTTCAGGCCAGGGTGTTCCTGGGAACACCCTGACCGGAAAAAAAAAAAAATTATATATAGTAATTAATTTTTTTTTTATTTGTTTACCCTTAAAAAAAAATTTAGGAACACCCTCAACTAAGATTAGGAACACCCTCAACCAAAAAGGATTTAACAAAAACTCTTGATTTCCCATAAAAAATAATGAAAATATAAAACTATAATCCAAACAAAACAGATATAGATCAGTAATGGAGGTGAGGAGACGTTTTTCTGGGTGGGTAGAGGCGGCTTAAGAGAGGAGCATGGAGGTGCTATTAGGGATGAACAATGCTTGTTGAAAGAAGCATGGTGGCGGCGTGAGGAGAACATTGACCGAGAAGAAAAGCTATGAGTCTGTGACAAAGAAATAAGAACGAAGAAGGAAAAGATGAAAGAGAAGAAGGAAAGTAGATTTAAGGAAATATCTAGAAGAGAGAAGATAGAGATAAGATGTACACGTGTGAAGGAGAGCAAAAAAGGTTAAAGCAAAAATGATGGAGAAAACAAAGGAAAAGGGCAAAAAAGTTAATGGGCCTAAACCTGGTTGCTCCTTTTTCTGATGTTAATGGGCTGTTAGTTGAATATGATTGCCCTTTTACCCAAAAAAAAAACTGACGAAGAGAACAAAGGAAATGGGAAAAAAATTTATTACAAATTAAATTAAATTAAAGGGTGGGCCTTGGTTTATGATTTGGGTTATGACATGGGTATAATTAAAGGTTTGGGTTTATCACTTTATTGGCCCACTCAACTTTTAATTACATTATACATATTAATTATACACATAACAAATTATAGAAGACAATTAATAAATAAATTAAACAATTAAATTATGTTAGGCTAAACAATAATGAAACAATACATTATAAAAGGCAAACAAATTAAATTATGTTAGGCTAAATAATAACTAATAATTTGATAATTAATGAAACAACAATATAACAAATTATAGTTTATAAAAGACAAACAAATTAATGAAACAACTAAATAACAATAATTAATAATTTTATTAATATTTCAAATGAACTTATAGTTTATTGTTTATTCTTTTGCTAAAATTATGGACAAATATTTAATAAGAAAATCACGTAGAAAAATTGTAAACTTTATGTATTTGCGTGTTTTTTTATTGTTGTTGTTGTCAATATACAAAATTTTCTTTTTATTAGATGGTGTAATTTATGTCACAAAACCCATCGGCTGAAAAAAAAGAAGAAAGCCACTGATTTTTGGAACCACAAAATTGTAACAGAATAGAAGTGGAGAAACGAATATGCACCAACTACTTTAGTTTGAGATTAATACAAAAATTAATACATATTACATACGCATGGAAGAAGAAAGAGTACCTCCACAAGTCCAAATTTGAATTCTCACGCTCTCTACAGTCATGGCCTCTCTCTTCTACTATTTCTCAAATGAAGCTACTCCGACTTGGCACGCTAGCCAACGATGATGTTGAGCAACAAACGTTGATTGACTACTCGAGGAATCTCCAGCATATTGAACTACTTATTTACTATTATTGATTGATTGTAAGGGGAAAAATTTTCTGACATTATAAGAGCATTCCCATCCGCTAGCTTTTGGAGAATTTTCCTATTTTTATGGCACCAAAAGCTCAATCTATTTTATATAATCACTTTTATCTAATGTTCATTCTATTAAAATAATATAAAATTACTCCAAAACCACATTTGACAATCAACAATAATAAACAACTTACAGGAATATGATAGTTAAGTTCACCCAGCAGTCCAGCTACACATGGGAACCAAAAATAAAAAATAAAGCATTTAAAGGTACTAAAAAACAACAAATACGCATCTTTTATTAAAGAGCATTATCAAGCACACTTTGAAAATGAGACGTCCGAATTCTACAAATCTCCAAGTAATATGTAATAGCAAGCTCTAGGAGTTATAGTTAATCCTAAATCCCAACATGGTCCTCAATTCTCAGAAATAGACTTATATATAGTATAATCTCACAAACCTTATTTTAGGATTACTTTTACTTAATAGGTGTAACAGGTGTACATGGTGCACTTCTACATGACTACATGGCTAGATAGCTTGTGACTATAGAGGTCCCAATTTGCGAAAGGACAGAATTTCAGAAAGGATTCTGATCTACTTTCCAACATATCCTCATAAGCCAAGAAACACACCTTATACATGTAGAGGATGTGAGAAAAACATATAGATCAGTTTTGAAATCTAACAGTGTTTCTTCTCCATCCCAACTTCAGAGAGAGAGAGAGAGAGAGAGAGAGAGAGAGAGCCATAGCCCCCAAAGCAAAATCCTTGCACTCTCTCTTCTCTATTTCTCTCACAAACGATGTACCTAAGAGAAATTTGTTTTCTTCACCTCAATCGTCAAGGGCTTGTTTGGTTAGAGAATTCAAACAAACTAAAAATTGTGGCTCACAAAAAAAAAAAAAAAATTGTTTGGTAGGAGAGTTTAGTAAAGAGTGTTTGAGTCATAGTTCTCAATTTAGAGTGTTTAAACATTATATTTTAACCTTAAGAGGAGTCTTTAGTTTTCAAGTAACACATAAAAATACAATGTTCAAAGACTCATACATTGAGTGGAGTCTTTACACATTGAGTGACATTGTTGTAGTTATTTTGAAAATTCTAGACTCATATGACGTTGACAACACATAAAATACACATTTTTTTTTTCTTTAAAACACATACTCATACCAAATGCTCAACTGTATTTTTAACTTTTGAAAATATATGTTATTAAAAACATGGGACCAAACATACATATTTTTTTTGCAATATAATATTTTAAATATGTGTTTTACAATATTTTTTAAACAACTGTTTTCAAAATTAAAATCTAAACTCTTTTACCAAAGGGAACCCAAATGTTGTAAGCCTATTGAAAGGCTAAAAATCATCTGGAGCCAAACCCCAAATCAAATAAAACTTGGTGGCTTACCATTATTGAAGTAGCAAATTCCATAAATATCCAAAGTTCAAATCATGCCTTTGCCAATTATTGAATTATAAGGGGGAAAAAAAAAAAGCTTGGAACAACTATTGAATCTCATGATAGTGCCCAAATATTTGGAACCTTGTAAAGTGTAGAGACAATGAAGCACTGGATTTTATTCATTTAAAATGAGTATATTGGGGTGTTTTCTATATAGTATAGACCTTGGATCATTATTATTATTTTTTATATAATTAATAAGTCGATCCACTTCTTCTGCTGCTAATAAAACTTGGAACATTAGGATTATCTTAGTAAGAACTAACTTCAACAAGTAAACATATTGGAACAAACAAATCATGTGCCAAAAAGAAAAAAGAAAAAGAAAAAGGGAGAATATGATGCTAGTACTTCTATATTGCTGATGTCAATATGTGCTTATCCTTATGTTAAAGAAACACCCGGATTTCGCTTTGTGAAAGAAAATCATACTGTAAATTACTAAAGGAGGATTCGTTATCATGAGCAATGTGAAACACGTTGCTCGTGCATAAAGTGTAAGATACCATTAAGAATTTTATTGCTAATAATGTGGAATGATAAGTATCATGATTACCATCTCATAAGACAAGCATAGACATGGGTTTGTCTACAAAATTTTGGGGTTATTAGCGAAGTACTGAGTAGTAAAAGCTTGGAGAAACTACTAAAACTCGTGTGAATGGTGCAAATGATTAGATATAGTTATGACTTATGAATGGACACATGCGGTACACGGGACATTTATTTATATTAATTTTATAAATGAAAATGTTTATTTTCAAACTACTGAATATAAATTTTGAAAAAATTTGTTGCAATTCTCAAATACTGGATATAAATTTTATTATATCTTATTATTATATTTTCTATACTAGCAAAATTTCAAAAACATAAAAAATTAATAACTATGTCATTAATCAAATATTTAAATTTTAAGTTTTTAAAGTCTAAAATTATGCATAAAAATAAGTTTATTGACTGAATAATAAATAATATCCGATTTGAACAAAATATGACATGTGTATTAAGAACATAAAAAATATGTAATCTTTTTTTTTTTTAAGGGGAAAAAAATGTAATCTAACAATTAAATTTTCAAATTTCCCATTCAATAAAAAGATGTAAAAGGTTGGGGTTTGCATCTTAGGAAAACATAATGATATATATATTTTTTTCTAAAACCTAAATGTTGACAATGGAGAGAGAGAGAGAGAGAGAGAGAGAGAGAGAGAGAGAGAGAGAGAGAGGATTGTGTGATGGGTGAGAAGGAAAAGTCCTGCTATTCATCTATTTATAAATACTAAAAACGATTCAAGAAAATTATTATTATTTATTATATAGAGAATTGTATTATTATTATTATTATTATTACTGTTATTATTATTATTATTATTTTATTATTATTATTATTATTATTATTCATGACTAAATTTGATTATAAATATTTTTTTATAAAAAAATATGAGTTGCAATATAAAAAAAAAGTTCTTAAGTTCATTAGTTTAAGAAATAAGATTATTTATCATCCGCACTCTTTACGTGGTTATCACTTCCTAAATACAAAGTACTTGTGAGATAGAAAGGGACAATAGAAAGGGTTTGAGATACCACAATAGAAATTTGTTGTTATTCTAACCGCTTCAAAAAATAAAAAATGTATTTGGATCCAAATCCAGTGTAACTTCATAAAATTAAAAAAAAAAAAAAATCCAAAGTAACAGCCATCACGCAATAGTAAATTAAATTCAATCATTGGATCATATTGAAAGTTTTAAAAAATCACTTTTAATCAATTATTGGACCAGCAAATTTTTTAACATTTCAATTTTATTTTATTTTTAAAAAATCTTTTTAACTTTTACCTCTAAATTATTTAACCCAAAAAAATTAAAAAAATTAAAAAATCTCACCACAGAACAGACGGTGAGGTAAAAGTAAAAACGGCGAAAACCAAAAGGCAGTCTCACCGCGAAAAAGCAGGGTAACCCTTCATTGGCCCTTACCCATCGGCGGCGACATCTGAATAATTCAAAAATGTAAAAAAAACACTGTCCAATCAAACATGGCCAACTCATACATAAATTTTGTCGGTTCCCTTTTTTGTTTTGTGAGTTGCCCATATATATATAGGACACCAAGAAAAAAAAAAAGGCTGAACCAAAACCATCTCTTTTGTTTTCAGCACCTTTCCTTTAACAGGCCTGCGTCTTGATAAACGCTTTGCCTGCCCTTTGCATTTGCATTTGCATTACCTTACTTTACTTTACTATTTACACACAGTTTTTATTTTTTATTTTTTTGGAAGAGAAAATGAGAGAGTGCATTTCAATCCACATTGGTCAAGCCGGTATTCAAGTCGGCAATGCCTGCTGGGAACTCTATTGCCTTGAACATGGCATCCAGGTCACTCCTCTTTCTCTTTCTTTCATACCCTTTTTTGTTTTTATTTAATGGTTACGCGCACGCGCACGCTCACGCACGCGCACCCAATAGGTCTTGAATCCACGTCCTTATTAATCGAGTACATCTGCAAATGTCTTGTCATTTAATCAATTTACTACCTTAATCTCCACTTTTTGGTTGCAAAATGTTTAGATCTATGTGTTTTGTCAGCTGATCTGATCTGATCTAGCATTTATATCATTGTAATAAGAAGTTTAAACTAAAGCGTTACACGCATCAATGGGTCTTGAATTCATGACATCATTTAACTTTTGAAATATCATGTCATTTAACCAATTTACAGCCTTACCCTCCACTGTTTATAATTTTTTTTGTTTTTGTTTGGTTGCAAATGTTTAGATCCATGTGTTTTGGCATCTGATCTGATCTGATCTGGCATTTATATCTTTGTTCTGAGATTTTTACCATTTGGATCTGATCTGACCCAGAAAAATAATAGTAATAACATGTTGATTGTTTTTGTTTAGACAAATGAAGTCTTTGAAATTGCTTACAACTGGTTTCGTTTGTAATCTTGTACATTTGTTGTCTGTGTTGATTATGTGACTGCTTAATTGATTGTAAAGCTTTTCACCTTTGATTTTTTGCAAAATGTGTTTACTAGATCGGGTTGGATTTGGAGCTTTTGTAATTTCTTTTGCTAAATTATCTCTAAATTTTTCACATGATTTGGGCAATGTTGCGTTCTATTTGCCACATTAATCAAATTCTTTAAAATTTAAATGTATAGATGATTCTTTTTTTTCTTTTTCAAGAATCAAATGTATAGATGATTCAGTGATGAAAATTGACTTGATGTTGAAAGTAGAGGGACTAAATTGACACAATTAATTGTTGATGGACCAAACAGAACTTTACCCTATAGTTGGAGGAACAAATTTGTAATTAAATTAAACAAAGAATGAAGAAGATATTTGATTGAAATATATGGCTTGATGTACTTTTTGGAAGTTTGCATTTAGTTAGGTTAGTGATTGATGAACTGTCTCATTCATGACTAGCGTTTCTTAGATTTTCCTGAAAATGCTGTGGGCTCTTTCTTGTTTATGTATATGCACTTGTTTGTATTATGGTTGTTTAATGTCTGGATTTTGTGTTTATGTCATATGTATGTGCTAATTTCTATATTTTGTATTTTTACCTAGTCTTAGTTTAACTATTATTTTTTGCAGTCTGTAGTTATTTATGGTAGTTTTCAGTAATTGAATGGAAAATATGTATGTGGAATGTGAGGTTTATGTATATGCTTGATGACTCAATGTAGACCATCAAATTATTGGTGGTTTTGTATAAAACCATGAAAAAATTTGCTGGCTGAACATTGTTTTTTTAGTGATTAATAGTTGTTGTTCAAACTTTTGATATGGTTGATATTTGTGCAGCCTGATGGCCAAATGCCAAATGACAAGACTATTGGTGGAGGTGATGATGCCTTCAACACCTTTTTCAGTGAAACTGGTGCTGGGAAGCATGTCCCTCGTGCTGTCTTTGTTGATCTTGAGCCCACTGTCATTGATGAAGTGAGGACTGGAAATTACCGCCAGCTCTTCCACCCGGAACAGCTTATAAGTGGCAAGGAAGATGCTGCTAACAACTTTGCCCGTGGCCACTATACTAGTAAGAATTTCACACTTGTCAATGTTTTTCATAATTTTGTGCCATTTTAATTACAGCATCTAAAACAAAACTTTCCTGTTCCAGTTGGCAAGGAGATTGTTGATCTGTGCCTGGACCGTATCAGAAAGCTTGCCGACAACTGCACTGGCCTCCAAGGATTTCTGGTTTTTAATGCTGTTGGTGGAGGCACTGGTTCTGGGCTTGGCTCCCTCCTCTTAGAGCGTTTGTCTGTTGATTATGGGAAGAAATCAAAGCTGGGTTTCACAGTTTACCCTTCTCCACAGGTCTCCACATCTGTTGTTGAGCCCTACAACAGTGTCCTCTCCACCCACTCCCTCCTGGAACACACTGATGTGGCTATACTTTTGGACAATGAGGCCATTTATGATATTTGCAGGCGCTCCCTTGACATTGAGCGGCCTACCTACACCAACCTCAATCGACTTGTCTCCCAGGTGAATAGTTGCAGGGTCTTATGTTAGAATCATCATCACAAATATTTGGTCTTTGTCAAATGTGTTGCCTCTGGTCAGAAGCAATTGGGAAATTAATGTCATGCATTTCAGTGGTGGAAAGCTTTTATCAAGGATAACAATATTTTCTGTCAATTAACTCATCTTGCTTAGATGATTTTAAGAATTGTTTACTCGATATGTTTTAATAGATGTATGTTTATATTTTTTGAACATATTGTTGCTTGTATCCTGTGATATATTTCTTATGTAATATGTTTTTCACGAAATTCAGGTGATTTCATCCTTGACGGCCTCTCTTAGATTTGATGGTGCACTAAATGTGGATGTGACTGAATTCCAAACCAACTTGGTTCCCTACCCCAGAATCCACTTTATGCTTTCCTCTTATGCACCAGTCATCTCTGCTGAGAAAGCATATCATGAACAACTTTCAGTAGCTGAAATTACCAACAGTGCTTTTGAGCCCTCATCTATGATGGCAAAATGTGATCCTCGTCATGGAAAGTACATGGCATGCTGCTTGATGTACCGTGGTGATGTTGTGCCTAAGGATGTCAATGCTGCTGTTGCTACAATTAAGACCAAGCGCACCATTCAGTTTGTTGACTGGTGCCCCACTGGATTCAAGTGTGGTATCAACTACCAGCCTCCCACTGTTGTTCCAGGAGGAGACCTGGCCAAGGTGCAGAGAGCTGTTTGCATGATCTCAAACTCTACCAGTGTGGCTGAGGTGTTCTCCCGCATTGACCACAAGTTTGATCTCATGTATGCCAAGCGTGCCTTTGTGCATTGGTATGTGGGTGAGGGAATGGAGGAAGGAGAATTCTCTGAAGCTCGTGAGGACCTTGCTGCCTTGGAGAAGGATTATGAGGAGGTTGGTGCTGAGGCAGATGAGGGTGAGGATGATGAAGGTGATGAGTACTAAGAAGATTTAAATTTGTGCCGAGTAGTTAAAATGTTCGTTGAAGTAGTTAAATGTTCTTTGTGATTTAGCTAGTATGAAGTTGTCTTTTTCCTTGGCCTGTGCCTTATAGTGTTTGTGGGCAATAAAACTCAGTTGTTCCTATGTTATACCCAGTTTGTGTGAGGCTACTATACTTGAAAATATGGTTGATTCTTAATTTTTGTAGCTTTTATTTCCTCTTCTTTTTCTTAATTAGATTCTGAGTTCGATTCTTCCTTCTTGGGTGCCTTTTCAAATTAAACGGCTACTATATTATGCCCCGTTTTGAAGGCACTGCAGCTTCTTCAGAAGAAATAGTGATT
Organism: Castanopsis chinensis; assembly: GCA_032878915.1. Classification (NCBI taxonomy): domain Eukaryota; kingdom Viridiplantae; phylum Streptophyta; class Magnoliopsida; order Fagales; family Fagaceae; genus Castanopsis; species Castanopsis chinensis. The sequence continues at coordinate 45,248,695 of JAVQMG010000132.1, forward strand.
ATGGAGATTGCATACACTTAGCTTATTTCTATCTCAATTTAAGAAATTAGGCAAATAAGTTACAGAAAACTAATGTGTTTGTTCTTATGTGATGGAAGCATGCACTGCAGCAATGGACTTATGTTTGTTCTTATGTGATGGTGGCAAACCTCTGCAATTGAATGTACGGTTTTACATACTACACCAGATTTCCATTATCCCCTGGTTGTGGTACTAGACTGCCCAAATTTTCACTTTGCTCTGATATTTGCACGGTATGTCACATAATTGCAGTACGTGTCTCAATTATGTGCCTATTTAGACTCGGGTTATCATATGTGATAAAGACCTTGTGTCGGTCAACATAATGGGAAGTAACCTATGCAGATGCAACATGTTTGAAAGATTAATGATTATGTTTTAAGGCTTATCATTCAAAAGTGCTTAGTCGGTGAAGAAAATGTAGAGACTAAAAGATTTGTCAGTACATGGTTATCCAAAGCTCTCATTCACGTTCCATTCTTCAGGTTTCAAACCAGCCAGTAGCTTTTGTTTTCATTGCGTATATGTGCTATATTATGAGGTGCAAGTTCTATAAGTAAAAGTCACATGATTCAGGAAATGGAAAATTATAAATAATTATAGCTAAGCTGAGAATATGCTAAAAAATCATAGTAGAGATGCTTGAGCAGATAAAGCACAAATGTAGACTATGTTCTTGCTAAGTCAGAGGCCCACCTGTTAAATATGGCATATTCTGAAGCCAGATGATGTTTGGTTTGAGGCACAAATTTTCATGCCTTTCCTTTGCATATCACACAAAAGAAATGAAACTTTGCCTTGGTATAAAAATCCTCAACCATAAAAAGGGATCTGAAGGAGTCCAAAATAAGTGTAACTACACGGACTTGACCTGATATTGAGTGCATGGTAAGTTTCCTTAAAGCAGCTGATTGAGTAAAATAAAATAGTAATTTGGTGTATGGTAGATTTGGTGCTGGGATTTAAACTTAAGCTAATGCCCCATAGTCAGTTCCAATGAGCTAAATAAAATAGTAACATTCTTCTGAGACTGTCTTTGTAAATTACCAAGCATATGAAGATATTATATTAAAACACTGGTTCCGCTGGTAGATTTCATTTTCACAATGCTTAATTACATGAAAGACAAAAGGATCTTAACTTGTCGATTGTCCAGCAATGAAAATATGATTATTCAAGAAAATACTTCACGGAGTAGACTAACACTATTAGTACAATGATTGACATAATCAAGTGAGAATTCCAGGACCATCTGAAAGGATTTCAGATTTTGAATCTCCATTATTCTGAGATATTCTATTATATTTGGTCGTTGAGCGAAGGAGTATAAGACTTAGCAACCAAATACGAGCTATTTTACCTTCAGACAACTGAAACTTTTCAGTCATATCCAGGTCTTCTGGTCTCGTTCTCCCTGGAAGCTCCCAATCAAAATGGTGTGGTAGTTGAGTAAGAGGATGTTCAGTATTGGCTAGACCAAATGCTACTCCTGGACACATCCTCCTTCCTGCCCCAAAAGGGATGTATTCAAGGTGAGTCCCATTGAATTCAATTGAGCTACAGGCAAACCTCTCTGGTATAAAACTCTAAGCATAGTGCCAACATGCAGAATCTATTCCAATTGCCCATGCATTAACAATAACTTCTGGTTTTGAGGGGTATCTCATATCCATCAATTTCAGATGACGCTCTGCATTCTCTTAGGAGTATCAAAGGAAGAGGAGGGTGTAACAGTAACCTTAGAGTTTCTTTGATTACTGACTTCAAGTAACTCAGATTCTGAATATCTTTCTCATGGATTTTTTTCTTTCCTCTAAAGGCTTGTCTAACCTCTGCTTGTGCCTTCTCCAGTACTTTAGGTTGTCTCATCATTTCTGACATAGCCCACTCTACTGTGGTTGATGAAGTATCAGTTCCAGCAGCAAATATAACCTGGAAAGATTCATAGATTGTTCTTAAGAAAAGGAAAAAAAAAATGATAATAACAAAAAGTCACTGGCCACTAGTAGAATATATTGTTCTTTAAATGAGTAGGATTTATAGTACGATACAAACCAAAATGACGACCTTGATGTTATTGATTCATTGTAATATGCTTGTTCTTATACGATAGAAAAATGCACTGCAGCGATGGGCTTTGGTTGCAAACCTATGCATTTTTTTTTACCAGAATTTATGCAATTGAAAGTAATTAAGGTTTTACATTACTACACCAGATTTTCATTCTCTTCTGTGCTTGAACTACTAGACTGCTCAAATTTTCACTTTGCTCTGATACATGCGTAGTACGTTACATAAATTCAGTACTTGTCTCAATTATGAACATACCAATTTAGACTTGGATATCATTTATAATCAAGACCTTGTGTCCATCAACATAACAGGAAACCTATATTCAAATCTCCCATTCAAATCAGCCAGTAGCTTTCATTTTCATTCTGTATAAGTGCCTATATATATAAAGTGCAAGATTCAATAAATAAAAGTCCCATGGCTGAAGGAATGCAAAAATAATTGATAATTACAGCTAAGCTGGGAATATGCTCAAATATAATAGTAGAGGATTGAGATGCATGAGCAGATAAACACAAATGTAGACTATGTATGTTCTTGCTACCACATGTTAAATATGGTACATTCAAAACTCAGATGATGTGTAATATTGTTTGGTATGAGAAGCAGATAAGCACAAATGTAGACTATGTATGTTCTTGCTACCACATGTTAAATATGGTACATTCAAAACTCAGATGATGTGTAATATTGTTTGGTATGAGGCACAATTTTTTCATGCCTTTTTGTCTTTCATCTCACACATAGGAAATGAAACCTTGCCTTAGTGTAAAATTCCTTAAGTTGAAGAAAGGATCTGAAGTAGTTCTGAATAAGTAGGACTACACAGACTTGATCTGATGTTGAGTGAATAGTAAGTTTCCATAAAGCATCTGATTGAATAAATCAAAATGAAACTTTGCGGCCTGACCGAAACGTCAGATTTCTTTATGGGGACTAAAACAAAGGTTGTCTTTATGAATGACCAAGCATATGAAGATTTCATATTACAAAACTGGTTCAGCTGTTACTGTTAGATTTCAATTTTACAATGCTTGATTACATGAAAAAGATGAAAGGCTAGTGGATTGCCAGTGATTAAAATATGTTAATTCATGAAATTACTTCATGAAGTAATCTAACACTATTTGTACATTGATTGACATAGTCAAGCAGAATTTCAGGACCATCTGAAAGGATTTTCTGATTTCGAATCTCCATTATTCTGAGATCTTCTATTATATTCAGTCACTGAGTGAAGGATTATAAGACTTAGCTGCCAAATTCAAGCTGTTTTTCCTATGGACAACGTAACCAAAGTCGTCAGTCATATCTGGTCTTCGCGTGTCATTCTGCCTGGAAGCTCCCAATCAAAATGGTATAGTAGTTGAGCAAGAGGAAGTTCAATATTGGTTAGTCCAAATGTTATTCCTTGGCACATCCTCCTTCCTGCCCCAAAAGGGATAAATTCAAAGTGAGTCCCACCGAATTCAATTGAGCTGCAGACAAAACTTTCTAAAATAAAACTCATAGCATCATGCCAACATGCAGGATCTCTTCATCAATTTTGCATTTACAGTGACTTCGGTTTTTAGGTATATCTCATATCCATTAATTTCGCATGGCTCTCTGCATTCTAGTGGAAGTATCAAAGGAAGAGGAGGGTGTAACATTAGAGTTTCTTTGATTTGAATATTCTTCCCTTAGATTTCTTTTATTTCATCATTTCTGAGTTCTGACGTAGCCCACTCTATGGTGGTTGATGAAGTATCAGTTCCAGCATTAAATATGACTTGGAAATGATTCATAGAATGTTACTAGGAGAAGAAAAAAAAAATTGATAAGAACAATAAAAATTAAAAAGTCACGGGCCACAACTAGAATTGTTTTTTGAATGAGTAGGATACTAGGATTCATAGTAGAAAACTAACCAAGATGATAGGCTTGATGTTGTTAGTTCTGATGGGAACTCATAGTCACTTTGCTGAAGGCCTAAAAGAACTTCAATAAGATATCCCTTCAATGGTTCACCCGTGCAAGTTGCTGCACTCATCTGATTTTCCTTATGGTCAATGATTTGTCATCTGCACCCAAACTACCTATATGACTGAATCAAAGAACTGCAGACATAATTTAATGCTAAATGGATACGGTCTATCTATCACAGGCTTTATATATCTGTTGTCATTAGTTGGGGAAATTTACTTATGATACTTAGTTTACGTTCATAAAAAGTATTTAATGAACGATGAGTTCAATACATCCTGTTTTGTAGATAGACGGATAATCAATTTATGTTTGTCATATTAATTTTTTTAATTTTCAAATATCTAGGTTGAATTTGTTTCAGAACTATCACTTGATAGAAATGAACCCATTTCATTTTGATGTTGCTAACTTGTACAATGGTTCGACATGTTAACAAGACTGATGTTGTCACCCTTGGTACTAAATTAGGGTTAAGCTAACTACTATGCATCTAGATCTTTACACACGGAGTTTTTTTTTCTTTCTTTCTTTATTTTCTGTATTTATTGGTATGGAACTTATTATCATGTTAATGAAGTCCCTTTCTCATCTCATGGATGCATCCAGGGAAGATCTAGCTCAATGCCCTATAATAGGAGACTCGGTATTTTGTCATTTTAAATTGGTAGCTCATAAGGGAGCCCAAATTTTATTAGTTTAAGGTAGAGACTTAATTCTATGGGGCTTGAATTCAAGATGCTACTGGAATGGACAATAATTATATATTTGACAGATTTTTTTATTTATTTTTTATTGATAACTATACATATTTTAGAATAATGAAACGTTTGGAAAGTTTTCATTTGAAATATGATTTGGCTTAGTCAAATTGTATTCCAAAGAATAGAAATGCATTTTATGCGATGAAAATGTATCTAGAGTTAGTGCTAATCATGTTATTCTATTTTCCTACTTTTAATTATCTAGAGTTAGTGCTAATCATGTTATTTCTATTCCTTTATTAATAAGGTTTACACACACACATAAAGAATTAGTTTTAAGAAGTTTTGACAAAAATTCAACTATAGAAATTCTAGAGCCATTTTTAAATAGCATTTAGTAGGCTGCTGCTTCACATGTAAGGTGGAAAAGTATAAATTTTTGTAGTCTTGTAACCAACTACAAGTAACATGCCAAATGAGCTACAATAATCGTGCCAACAATGCATTGGTGTTCAATGCACCCTATGGACAATGATTAAAACTAAGACCATAAGTCCATGAGATATATATGTAATTTCTCATATGTAAAATGTATGTAATTTCTCATATGTAAAATGCCAAAAAAGCTACTATAAACCAAGCCTATGTGCTTGATGTGATACTGCACGTCAAGTATACAATAGTTGTAAACATGGCACATGCTACAAAAATTACTTCTTTAATTGACCCGACGATGGAGAATGGACAAATTGTAGACACTATTTTTGCCTTGGGATGTTGAAATGATTCGAAATATTCTCCTATGCGCGTGATTCACTGTATCGAGTGCTTATTATGTTGCAGTATTTATGGGCTATGAAGCACGGGGTGTGTTTTTGGATTTTTTTGTGGGTGTGGGTGCTAGTGCAAGTGCAGGACTTATCAATTTTTGAAAAAATAAAGTGCGGGTGCGGTGATTAAAAAATTATTAAAAATATTTTTATTTATATATTCTATATATTTCTAAGCATACTTTTTCATGTTATATAAACATATACTAAATTTAAGAACAATAGTAGATAATAACTAAAACATGATGTTCATAAATTAAATACAACCCATAAGTTTGAAACTAAAACATTCCATGACGTTTGGAAATTAGAATATAACCAACAAGTTTGAAACTAAAACAAAATAAAAGATAATCAACAAGACAATCAAATACAACCCTCATCATCATCATCATCAAGATCAATAGCTTCACTTCGAACTTCACTTTCACTAGTGCTAGCATTCCCAATAACCATAGCCTCCAACTCTGCTCATCAAGTGTAAGGGTAGCAGTATCAAGAATTCTAGCTCCTCCATGCATGTCACTATCATTTCAAGAGTCTTCTGCTATATCCCACATCTTTGTTGCTGCATTTACGTACTCCTCATTGCGCCTTGACAAGAGTCGAAGATTAGAATGTACAAATACCAAATCCTCAGCATGTGCAGGAGTCATTTTGTTTCTTTTTAAGGAATGAATGAATTTGTATGTGCTCCAATTCCTCTCAGCACATAAGGATGAACAAGGTTGTCCAAGAAGTTTAATGGCAAGGGTTTGAAGAGTTGGAAATGAGGAGCCATGGTATTGCCACCAAACCAAAGGTTGTAAGGTCCACCTATTTGTCAAGGCATCTGGTAAAGGAAACCTCCCTCCTGAAAATGCAGCAAACCCAATTTTGACCACCCTTAATTCACTCTCATCTTCAAAGTATCACTCCAAACACTTGCTTATTTCCATAAAAATTTCATGATCCTAATGTGGAGCGATACACTTTGGATTCTTCGAAAGCCATTCAATGGAGTAATACCTAGTTAAAGATAAAATATATATATATATATATATATATATATATATATAGATGATGAAACATGTGTTTTACTAGAAGGGGGAACTAAGGAAAATAGAAAATAAAATTATTTACTTAGGATTTAAGGAATAAGACAAGCAATGTAGTGGTGTACAATTTTTAGTTTATTGATCAATGAGTATATCATACATCATATTAAAAAATGAGCTATGCTCATCATCTTCCAAGCCTTCATGCTGATATATTGCTGCCTTCACCCTCTCTATAATTGAATCCCACATTTCATATACAAGATGAAAACAATGTCTATCTGTGTTAGCTACTCATAGCATATTATAAATAGGTGTTGTGAATTCAAGGATATAATCAACAACATCCCACTAACAATCACTTAGAATCATATTTTTTTATCTTTTGAGCTTTTCCAACATCATCCTCCCTATAAGCAGCCCATTAGTTATTAATAACCATGGCTTGAAGTCATATTTTTATCAACTTCAACCTTTTCACCATTACAACAACTGAAACAAATCTAGTATCAGCAAATTGAAGAAGTTTTAATGGACAAAATTCATTAAACATTGCCAACCTCATTGAATGGTTCATAATAAAAACACGCACAAAGGATGCATCATTAGCAATACGTGTAATCTAACTACACTCCTCATATGTAACTTCATTCTTTTCAGTGTTTTTGCTGCACAAATATTCTTCAAAGCTAGATTGAGAGCGTGGACAATACATGGTGTCCAAAACATTTTGGATTACTCACCTTATTAAGAGCTCCAACAAACTTCATCACACTAGTATTTTCAGTGATGACTTAGACAACTTTTTCATATCCAATCTCTTTTATAGCATCCTTCAACACCCCAGAAATAAAATGTTTGTCTTTAAACTCACTTGACCCATCAATTGCCTTTATAAACACTGGACCATATTTGATGCAATCATAATATTAATAAGAGGCCTCTTTTGTAGATCTGACCATCCATTAGAAACTGTACTTACACCATTTGCAAGCCAAGAGTCCTTAATTGGTTTCAAAAGTCTTTCAACATTAGCTCTTTCTTTTTGCAAAAATGTTGTTCTCAAGGCATTGCATCTAGGAGGAACATAACCCAGAATGTTATGGGTAGCAGCATATGCATAAGAACTACGATAATTTCAATTCCTTGCAGAGAGAAATGGAAGCCCACTGGTATAAAACATCTTAGCAATTCTATTATCCAATTTGTGTCTAGCATTATTTTGGAATGCTCTCTCCAAAGGAGAATTTGCAGTCACCTTCCTCTTTTTACCATCAACTGGATCTATACTACCACTCCCTTCTTGTCTTCGGGGATGAGGCAATAGGCCCACGGTTTGGGAGAGGTGGGGTTAAGGGAATTTGACTTCTACGTTCTCTCTCTAACTTATCATTCTCAACCTGATCATGCATTCTTTGCATTTCCAATGTATGCCTTAGTGTCACTTTATCGCATGCTCTAATACCTTTATTAATAATTTTTAATAAATGAGCCTTAACCATAGAATAGGATCCCAAAAAAATTCCACCACAATAGTTTCACTTAAAATGTGTATTTCCACCTGATTCAGAAGTAAAACCAGGTGGTTTTTCCAATTTAATTTTAGTCACATACTGCCAAAGAGGAGCCTCAACATTTGGCACTTCTTCATCTAATGAAGGTGAAGTTTTTGTGCTAGTGACTTCATCCATTGCAAATTAAATAATTTCAATTTAACCTACAAATAATTTGACAAATATATAATAACTAAATAAACAAACAAACCCAAGTCACAACTCACAACATTATAGGCAGCTTATATAAATAAATTTTAAAAAAAATTAAAAAAATCACATCACAATGAGTAATAGAGCATGTGTGAGTATAATGGAGGGTGAGAAACTAAGAATGAAAGCTTTGATACCTGAGTTGAGAGTTGGGTCGGTGAGCTTAAGAGTTGAAACTTGAAATTGAGTGATGAAGATGGGCGAGAATTTGGAGATTTGAGACTGAGAGATAGTGATTGTGTCTAAAGGAGAGGTTGTGAGTGAGACTTTGAAATTGTCTTAGGGAGTGAGTATGGGCCTGTGAGAGAGAGGGGAGACCGAAAGCATAGAGGGGAGGTAGGGAGCACAAAGCCAAGAAGGAGACGGAGAGCACAGAGCCAAGAAGGAGACGGAGAGCAAAGATTGAAAAACAAATGGGTAGAGAGTTTAGGGTTTTTTGTTTAAAGCTTCAGTTGAAATGGTGTGTTTCACACTTTTTCTTTTTTAATGTTTAACTTGAATTTGGGCCTGAATCGGCCATATCGGCGCCAGTACAGCTTGAATCGGTCTGTTTCGGCCTAAATCGGTCTATTTCGGTAGTTTTGGCCAATACGACCTGATTTGGCCTGAATCGGTCTATTTCGACAGTTTTGGCAGATACGGCTCGATTTGGCCCGTATTAGCTCGAGTCAGCGCGCATCTGGAAATGAAAAAAAAGCGATACGGCATTGATGTGTGGGCAGCGGTGTTGCCTTCGGCATGCTGCGTCGGACTCCAATGCGGCGGCTCTGTAGTCGCGTCGGTGCTTCACAGTCTATGGGATGGAACAATAATATAGTGGAGAATTCAAGACACATGAAGATGGGTTGTAGTGGCTACAGATTCCAAAAAAAATTATAGTATTTGGTTTAAAAAGTGGAAGAAGAAGTTACTTTGGCTACATGTGTTGCATACTTTGATAGCTAATCTTTACTTTTATTACACTAATATGACACAACCAAAACTACATTTGATAGTTAGTTATGCAGAGGTAGTGATAAATATACATAGACTCACGCACCCGATGTGGGAAAAAGCCCATTTGTTTTTTTATTACTCTAATAGCTAATCTTGATTGATAGAGAACAATCAAAGAACTTTGCATTTGACCTACCAAAAGTTTTGACCATTTAGAAAAATTTATGGGTTATGGCTATTATCTTCTTGAGCACACATCGTACAAATGTGCTCAAAATCACAAAAGCGTTTCATAATTACTGTGTTAATAATAATGGTTTTGTTTTTGTTTTAATTAATTTTTATGAACAGGTTGTTATCTTCTTTTTCTTTTTTGCCTTTCTTCATTTGTTGTTGTGCGTTTTGATAATATTTCATTTTATTAGTTGATTTTGTTTGAAAGTGTACTTTTTTCTTCTACTATGATGATTCTAGAATCAAATGTAGAAGATGAATCACTACCATCAATGTGATTGCATTTATATTTAGGTACATGTAGATTTGGTTTGGTGTATTCATTTTTTTCTTTTCAAGAACTCGGTCACACACCTTTACAATTTTGGTGAAAATGTGGAATAGTGTTATTTTTTTCAATCAATGGGTTAATGTGGATTTCATATTGAGTTATATAAAAGAAAATAATGAATGGAAAATTATGACACTAAACTCAAAAATAAAAGTCTAGTAGATAATAATCAGTGCCTTCCAGAATTAAGGTTGAATTCCCCAAGTAGAATTGTCAAAGAGAGTCCACACAGTAAAACAAACATATATATTAGGGAAACAGTGACTTGATATGATAAAGAGAGAGTTCCTAAAAAGTAAATCTCATAAAATATTAGGGGTTGTTAAATAAATTCATCAAACTTTCACCTATAGGCCTTTCGGCATATAGGTTTTATTGATGTGAGTAGTGCTCATTCAATATAATGTATCTCTTAATTACAATCCCTTGTTTCAAACGAAGACCCTTTGATTCCAACCATGTCGCTTTTGTACATGAGTTTATTTACTTCCATGTTTGAGAAACTAAAAAAATACACATTTAAACAAATGTATCTTACCTAGAAATAAGGGTTGACACATTTAAAAAAAAAAATCACATGAGTCCAAAAGCTAGTAAAACAAACACTAGCTATAAAACTAGTGTGCCATTACCTATAAAAGTGTCAGAAAAATATTATGGAGTGAATAAGAAATTGACTCCTAATATGTACAAAGTGCTTGACACCTCCTCATGTATAAAGTGCTTGGGGGGTCTAGGGGGAAAGGGTTCGAGTTGCAGGGTTAACAGCATGTTGTAATTATTTCTCAAAAAAAAAAGAAAAAAAAAAAAGAACATGATTTTGAAGTGGTGAGAATCCTTGAGTTCCACAAAGGAAAACATAGAGAATATAAGTTTTGGGTTGGATATTGGGTTGGACTTTAGTCATGTGTGGACTATGTCCACTTATTCAATTAATAATAATATTTTATTTTTATTTTTTATTTTTTGAGTTAGTATGTCCTTATATAGCAATTATTTTCTGAAACAATGTGTGTTCAATAACGAATATTTTCGTAGTCCCTCATTAATAAAATACAATTTTTTTTTTGGAAAAACTCTTCTTGAGAGAAATTTTTTTGTGCATAGAGTAGTTCACAGAGCACGGACCTTGTGTGCTTCTTCTTCATGCTGTAGATCATTTTATCTTGGGAGGCAGGCATTCGTGAGTCTTAAGCACCACAGATTGTGTGAGGGGCGAAATCTACTTTAAGGAGATTGTGTCAAACACAAGACTAGATTTGAATCATTCATCTTTCATGCATTTGTTGCAAGAGTTTTTAATTATTTGTAGATTTCTTCTTATATATATACAATATTTATTTATTGCTTTAACCTATCACATCTATTTGTGTTATTTTTTGCATTTAGATCTGCATGTTGTTCTTTTTGGTTAATTATTAAAGTAAATTGTTGACATGATAAACAAAAGAAAGAAAAGGGTATTGTAAAGAGAAAAATAAGGAAAAGGGTAGACCTTTTGGCGTATAGGTTTTATTAATGTGAGTAGTGCTCATTCAAGATAATGTATCTCTTAATTACAATCCCTTATTTCAAGGAAATACCCTTTGATTCCAACCACGCTGCCTTTGTACATAACTTTATTTGTTTTCATGTTTGAGGGGATATGTGTTTTTATTTATTTGTGGCTGCACATAATAATTTATTTAGGTTGTCTACATACCCTCGACAGGGATCAAGCCAATTCCTAGTTTTTAATATTGAGGTTTTAGATTTAAAATCCTCAAATATGATTTTGTCTAATTTAAATGATGGTCATTTAAGTCCAAAGATAATTCTTTAAAAGGAAAAGAAGGCAATTCCTCACAACCTCTTGGAGAAATAAAGGAGGCAATGAAGGAAGACACTAGTGCCTCAACCTCAAAGGAAGAAAAAAGAGGAGAAGAGCCAAACCTATGGGCCAAAAGGCCTATGGGCGAAATTATGTTTGATGAACTTCACTAAATAACAATTTTTGTTGAACATAAATTAACAATTTTTGTTAAACAGGGGTGTTGGTGAAAGTTTTTATTCACCATTGTAATTGTTTATATTATTTTATAATTATAAATGATAATTCTTAGAGAGGCAAACCAATCCTTCTATGCCTCCTTGTCTTTGTATCTCTATAGCCAAGTATACATAGATGCCACTGCGTACATATTTCTAAATTTACTCTTAAATCATAATCAATCTAAACCTTGATTGTTTTTTTCATAACATTTATTAATTAAATTCCATGTGAATCTTAAATTTTATTATAACATATTTTGAAGATTTTTCTATATATCATAGAAATATGATATAAAATATTCATGCTTCCAAAATTCATAGAGTGCACTAATAATTAAGTTCATGTATACAATTTTTAAAAAATAAATTTCAAATTGTTGTCATTCACATTAAGGGTGTGTTTGGATACCGCTTGTTACTGAAAACTGAAAATATTGTAGCAAAATATTTTTTAAATGTGTGAATAGTGCTGTAGGACTCAATTTTGAAGTTATTTAAAAAAAAAAGGTACTTATGGGTCTCGTAAACAGTGTATAGAATCCACTGGAAAACGTGGGACGCAGCTGAAAAGTGCTTTTCAGCACTATCCAAACATACACTAAAAAACCTTTTTTTTTTTTTTAATTTACTAATATTTTTGTCCTTTCTTAGAAGCCCGATTTTTAACATAAAGGTGCTCTTTTTCTGGATAAATATCATAGTTTACTTCATGAAATATTATTCAAATATTATACACACATATAATGTTTATGTTTATGTTTATGATTTTTCCTATTGCCATGAATGTGCCTGTGCACGCACATACATTTATATACTAGCACCTACCAAATTAAGGTTATAAAAAATAAATGAGAATTAATTAATTATAGAAGAAAATTAAAAGAAATTGTTTTAAGGTAAATGAAAACTAATATAACATTAAGTAACATAATATTGGAGATGACAACTGCAACATGCACATATTTAATTTTCAGATGTCATTTATTTGTTAAATTTTCTAAAAATATATATACTTGAGTGAGGGATAGAAAAATTTGTCTGTAAAGATTGTACTAAGGAGTTTGATTAAACAGATAAAGGTAATAAATGAAGTGAGTACCATTACTGTGGAGTCGGCAATGCTCCCACATAATACTGGAACAATAATAAATGTTGTTCTGTTATTGCAATACTTAAAGAAATCAAAATAATCCATTTTCCTCTATTAATTGAATTTTTTGTTATGAGAAAAACTTTATTTCTTCTCATTTACTAGTTGAAGGCATTTCTATATATCATATAAATATGAACAAAAATTCCAATCCTTCTAAAATCCATAAAGTGCACTTATAATTAATCTCATTTATACTATTTAAAACAAATTTTTTTTTGGCAAATTTGATGTAAATTGATATATCAAATTGCTTTCGCTCACATTCAAAGGCATTTTGTAAAATAAAATAATATTTTGTTTTTTCCTAAAAGGTACAAATATTTAACATAAACATATATTTTTAAGGTTAACATCACATTGTGAACTTCAATAATATTTAGGTTTATTTTTATGGTTATTTTTTAATGTGTGGGCTCGTGCATGATTTAATCCAAATTAAATGTCTCAGCAATGTCCTTTCTATGAATAACATCAAAGCATCCATCAAAAACTTATCTTTCATTTCATTATATTTTGTACATTTTATAGTGTCTCTTAATAACATTAAAGTAACACATTTTGTATTTCTGCTCATAGGTTCATGGCAAACACTACTGGAATGCAATTGTAATGGGGAGCACAAAACATTACTCCACCAACTTCTCCACAATAGCATGCATAATTTTAATAAGATGACATATTCCACTTTTCTAATGTAGTGAATTATTTCACAATTTTACCTAATGTAAATATTTCATGTTTCCACATTCATCCATTGACTTCTTCATAATAGCTTCCGTAAATATTTTCACATGCAATTTTTTAAATAGTTTTATAGTTACAATTTCTATGCATTTTTACTGTATGTAAATATATAAGATTTGCTCAAAGGATCTTTTTATTTCCCTAGAGGTTAATACTAAATTATAGCATCATCTTCCAATCATTGAAACTTTGATGATGACATTAACAGAATTGCCAAAACGAATGGTAATTACAGAATACTAACCTTTGAGTATACGTGTGTGTGCTCAAAGGTTCTTTTTTATTTTATTTTATTTTATTTTTTGTAAATGTAAATAATTTTCATTCATTATAATTTGGGTTTAATTATTACATTTTTCAATTACAAATGTATCTAAGGGTGTGACGAGTGTTTATACAAAAAAATTATTTCACCCACAAACACATAATACTCAACACACCCTGATATGATCCAGTTAGTTTTATGTTTCTTAATAGATGATTTTTTATTTTCTTCTTCTTCTTTTATTATTATTATTATTATTATTATTATTATTATTATTATTATTATTATTATTATTATTGCATTTTGGATTGCACTAGTAATATCTTATCATTTTGAAAAGATTGCGGTCTTAGATATTCAGCTATAGAAATTCTAAAACCATTTTTAAACAGCATTAAATAGGCTGTTACTTCTCATAAAAGGTGGGAAAGTATAGATTTTTGTAGTCTTGTAATAATTGAACAACCATAAGTAACCTGCGAAATGAGCTGAAATAATGCAATTAATAAATGTGCCAACAACGCATAGGTCTTCAATGCCCCCTATTGATCATGACTAAAACTAAAACCATAAGGCATACGGAGATGGGCACTTGGTGGAAGAAACTGTAGTGGCTACAGATTCCAAAAAAAATTAAAGTATTTGATTGAGCACACTGAAAACTTTGCATCCTACCAACCAAAAAGTTTTGACCACGTAGAAAAAGTTTTGGGTTATGGCTGTTATCATCTTGAGCAACTACATGAGACACATCATACAAATGTGCTCAAGATCACAAAAGCCTTTTAAGAATAACTTACTGAGTGAGCAGAAAAGAACTTTGATAAAAATATATTTAAATAAAAATAATCAATTATGCTGCAATATAATTGAAAAGTATAACCAAAAAGAAAAAAATGAAACAGAGAAAAGAAATAGCTAAAAAGCACACCAACGCAGCCATCCAAACTCATCACTATATTAATACTCCAATATATAGCAAAGTGAACAAAAATCACTCCTACTACTGTGCAACAGGTGCACAGTTAACTCTAAAGACTAAGTTTAAGAATAAATCAATATCTTAAAGAGATATTGCTTTACCTTAAACCTGTGACCATTAAGACATAGAAACTAACAAATCAAATTTTAAGAGATGCAATATCAACAGGAGACTTAAAACTACGTAACAAATCAATTAAATCAACAAATTGGAAGAAGATACCCAAGCATGTTCCTGTCTCATTCCATGACAAAGATGAGAATCAAGTTCACGGAACATGCTATAAAAATAAAACATTTACAAGAGCAAGGAGATGCCAATTTAGAGTTATTGAATTCTGCTCAAGCCGTATTATGCTTCACAATGATCAGACTCATTAGTTACCTAAAACTCAAAAGGTTCATGCTTGTCTATTGTTGTGTCATAATTAAACTTCCAAAAACCCTACTACAGCTGACTCCATTTTGCAATTGCCAGGATGCTTTCTCATTATTCATTTGCTCCCTAGCAACCTAATGTCCCTGGAATCTGACATAGACTTGCCTCGGTAATGCTTCGAGAATCACCTCTTGTTCATTATAGATCAGTTTAATTCCTTTTTTCCTAGATAAAGCAAACAACTGCTGCAAAAAGGCAGAACTGATCTTTTGAGACTCTAGCTATCTATCAT
Source organism: Castanopsis chinensis (assembly GCA_032878915.1). Classification (NCBI taxonomy): domain Eukaryota; kingdom Viridiplantae; phylum Streptophyta; class Magnoliopsida; order Fagales; family Fagaceae; genus Castanopsis; species Castanopsis chinensis. Next base: position 45,264,437 of record JAVQMG010000132.1, read on the forward strand.
CAAGGTTAGTGGGTGGGCAATACACAACTTAATCGACTAAATAGGGATGGTGGCATGCAAACGATCTACTCTAAAACCCCAAGGGCAGCCAAACTATATTGCACATAGCTACAAAACAATTCTTGAACAGATGAATAATGGACTTTTTTGCTCTTGGCACACCTATCACTTTGCCAAATTTTTATGCAATTAAAAGTTACAATATTCGATAAATTGGATTATATAATTGCACTGAGGCAACCAATTACAGATGCATTACTTGCAAGTTGTTTTATTGTATTTGTCCATTGAGATGGAGGTCCTAATCAATTCCCGGATTTTGGTTAATTTATCAACTTGAGGAATACAAAATCAAACTCTTTTAGAAGACATGTAAAAAGGATAAAACATACCATTTCCCTACATACCAAACAATTTTCTAATAGAAAGTATAATGGAAAGTCAGGAGATGATTGCCATAACATTTATAGAGGTATTCAGTATTTGACATTTTTTTAAAGAAAAAGAGAAGATATTGAAAACTACTCAATGACTTAAAAAAGTGTGGAACACACACCAAAAATATCATTAATTCGTTAAAGAGTGAAGTAACTAAATAACATTCCTTTTGCAACTAAAGAACCCAACATCAGATGGAATTAGAAGAAATTCAGATGGAGGAGGACTATCAACTTGATGTTGATTGTTTGTAGTGAAAGATTCTAACCGAAGAGAGCTTCCTTGAGTTTTTGCCACAAGACCATAGGAAACCATACTATATATAGTAGAGCTAGGTCCAACACAATTTATTGTCAATTCATTCATGCGAAGGTCAACACTATTATTAAGAGAATATAGAACATAGTCATTCTGTTCTTGGATGAACATAAATTTGTCATTAACATTTATGGAATCAGAGAAGTTGGATACATCTATATATAAAGCGTATTGCAGAATGTTACTGAAATGAAGGTATAACTGCTTGGACACAGCTTTCAATTTGCAATGCGAATTGGGGCATGAACAAGGTGCACATATGCATGTATTCATATGGTCACTTTTCCTTCCGTAAGTAACCACTTCTTTGCACCCATACTTAAGACTTATTGCTTGTGCAACCTTTTCTATTCCTCGGCAACGGTTGTAGCCAATAGGCCAAAAGCAGAAGAGACATTTATTCCCAATCCCACCCTGAATTGTCCAGCAAACAAAACAATATCAGACAAGATTTGATATAATATATGTGTGCTATGAATGAGATACTTGGAAAAGGCGGCAACATGGATAACTGGATTTTGCAGAGTCAAAAACAGAAACAATTCTAAGAAAATTGCCAATTCATGAGACATCAAAGACAGTGGCGGCTCCAGGAATTTTTCCCAGGGTGTTCCTCAACAAGTATAAATTACACGATCTAATAAAAAAAAAATTTTATATATTGATAACAACAATAAAAAAAACACATAAATATATAAAATTTACATTTGCCTTCTACGAGTTTTCATATTTTGAAATTCTGATAGTCTCATTATCAATGCTACAAGCTACATCTTTTTCAATATACACAACCAAACAATCATTCATCCACTGATCTCCCATTCGATTGCGCAATTCATTCTTTATATATTTCATTGCTGAAAAACTTCTTTCTACTGTTGCAGTAGCAACAGGAAGGGTCAAAGCTAACTTCACAAGCAAATAAACTAATGGATAAGTCTCATGCTTCCTTGTACTCACTAACTTTTCAGCAAGTTTATAAGTTTATTTGAAATATTAATAAAATTATTAATTGTTGTTTAGTTGTTTCATTAATTTGTTTGTCTTTTATAAACTATAGCTAATAATTGTTGTTATAAAATTATTAACTGTTGTTTAGTTTAACATAATTTAATTTGTTTGTCTTTTATACTGTATTATTTAATTAAATTATTAATTATTGTTTATTAATTGTTTTTCTCAAATAATTATTGATTAACTAAATTATTATTTATTAGTTACACATTACACTAAAAGAATAAGTTTATGTGCTGATGTGCACATTACACAAACCTGCCAATCAGAAAATTTCACAATCACAATTTCACAAATCACAATTTCACAAATCACAATATGCGAAATTCAAAAAGTAAAACCAAGATAAGAACAGTTTAATTTCACAGGTCACCACCAAACAGTCCAACACCAACACAACACACATTGACTGACCAACAAACAGATAAGAACAAAGATAAAACCAAAATGCGAAATACAAAAAGTAAAAAAATTATTAAAGTAAACCCCACTGTCCCCTGAGTGCTTCAGCCAAGCTGTCAGCCAATCACTATTTTTTTATTTTATTGGAACGTGCTTCAGCCTTTAATAAACTAAATAAAGAGAGAGGCTTCAGCTTCATTATTTCACATTTTCATCAATTTTGAGAGAGAGAGAGAGAGTCAGAGAGAGAGAGAGAGTCAGAGACTTCGAGAGAGACAGAGAGTTAGAGAGAAATACCTGTTGGAGCGATGAGGCCGGAGATGGCGCGATGAGGCCGGCGATGAGGCTGGAGCGACGGAGCGACGGCGCGATGAGGCTGGAGCGACGCCGTTGCTCTGGAGCTGGGTCGATTCCGATGGCGTTGGCGCGACGATGAGGCTGGAGCGAGTAGCGGGGCCGATTCGGCGATGGCGTTGGCCGATGGACTGGTCCACTGGAGCTGGGCCGATTCCGATGGACTGGTCCACTGGAGCTGGCGCCGTTAGGTTAATAGGTTTGCTTTGCTTCAGTGAGTGCTTTCTTTTCTTTTTTTTTGGAGCAAAGCTTTAGTGATTTTTAGTGATTTCTGATGTTACTGATTTGAGGTTTCTGATCTGTATTGGGGTTTGTTTTTTTTTTTTTTTTTTTTTCTTCTTTGAGAAACCGTGGGTTTACTTCCTCTGTAATATTATGGGCTTGCCGTGGGCTTGATGTTGGGCTTGCCAGTTGCCGTCCGTTATTTTGCTCGGTTACACCTTTTTTTTTTTTTTTTTTTCTCTGTTACAATTTTTTTTTTCCAGATTTTAGTTGAAATTTTATTTTAGGCTTTTATTTTTTTTTCTTTTGCTTGAAAGTAGAACAAATATATATATTTTTTTAATTTCAGGGTGTTCCTCAATTTAATTGAGGGTGTTCCTATATTTTTTTTTTAAGGGTAAAAAAAAAAAAAAAAAAATTTATATATAAAATTTTTTTTTCAGGGTGTTCCCAGGAACACCCTGGGTATAACGTGGCGCCGCCACTGATCAAAGATCATCAATTCTGAATCATTATTGGGGTAACCAACTGTATATCACTTCAACAATTTCAATAAAAACTGACTTTACACCCACAAGCAAACATAATCAAGTTCCCACTAAAAAACGCTGATTCTTAACAAAGAGAGAGAGAGAGGTAATGAAAGAAGCCATATATAAATAGACATGCTATTTGAAATAATGAAGGTCTTTGGTGAATGATCATGAGAGAGATGCAGAGGAGTTAATTATATAACTTATAACTAACTTATAAGGGGGAGAGGAAACACAGCAAGAAGAAAAAGAGAGAAAATAAATACGAACAGAGATATGCCATGTATAGTAACTAAAGTATCATAGTATCATAGACAGAAATTTTTGCCCAAAATGATATGAATAATATGAAGGGACCAATTAGATTAGAACTCAATTTGACCCCCTCGTCCGCCAAGGGCCTTGTAGCTGAATTGACACCTCTTCATGTACAAAGTGTTTGGGGGTCTAAGGAGGAAAGGGTTCGAATTGCGAAGTTAGCAGTATGTTATAATTATTTCTCAAAAAAAAATCTGACCCCTCGTCCCCTTTTTACTTTTTGTATTTATTTTCTCCATCTTTCAAGTTTGGGTGGAGTATAATTAGCAATTACTCCTAAAATAAATAGATAGAAGTCTTGTAACTTTACTTGTTTAAAGAAAACATTCAGAGTACAAATACCCCATTTTCCATTGTTAGTATCCAATTATCAAAAACTTCTTAGGTATAATAAAAAATTTAGAAAAACGATCATTGAATGCATAAAAATTTAATTAAGTGTTACAGAAATTTAGAGAAATGATCATTGAATGCATAAAAATATAATCAAATAACAAATAAAATATTACATTCTTTTATTTATATTTCTTTATCAAATTAATTTAAATCCATGTGTATCTTAAATTTTATTATAACATATTTTGAATAATTTTCTATATATCAGATAAATATGTTAAAAAAATATTCATGCTTCCAAAATCCATAGAGTGCACTGATAATTAATTTCATGTATACTATATTTTTTTAAGAATAAATTGTAAACTTTGTATAAGTGTCATATCAAATTGCTTTCATTTACATTCAGAGGGCGCCTTTTGTGAAATATAATATTTTTTTTTCTCTTAGAAGTCCAAAATTTTAATGTTCATAGTTTGCTTTAGATGCATAGTATACTTCAGAAATATTATTTAATTATCAGACACATATATAATGTTTATGTTTATGTTATCCATTTTACATGTGTTGTGAACATGCACACGCACACATATATATACTAGCACCTATCAAACTAAGGTTTTAAAAATTAAATGAGAACCAATTAATAAATGAAAAATTAAAAAAATTTTTTTTTAAGGTAAATAAAACATAATATAACATTAAGTAACATAACATGGGAGATGACAACAGCTACATGTGCATACCTAATTCTTAGATTTCATTTATTCTTAAATTTGTTATAAGAATTAAACTTGAATGAGGGGAGGGGGGGCAGGGGTGGGGGGAGGATTAAAAACAATCCAGTATTGAACCTGCTATGGCTTCCAAATAAGGCAGGAACAATATTGTATAGTCTTTGGGGAAGGATTAAAAACAATCCAATATTAAACCTGTTATGGCTTCCAACTAAGGCAGGAACAATATTGTATAATCTTTTGTTTTAATACTTAAAGAAATCAAAATAGTCAATTTTCAGCTATTAATTGAATTTTTTGTTCTGAGAAAAAAATTATTTCTTTTCATTTACTAGTTAAAGTCATTTCTATATATCATACAAATATGATAAAAAAATAATAGTTCTTCCAAAATCCATAAAGTGCACTTATAATTGATTTTATTTTTACTATTGAATTTAAAAAAAAAAAAATTGTATGTGTGTTATATGAAATTGCTATCGTTTACATTCAAAGGAATTTTGTAAAATATAATGATATTTTTGTTTTATCTTATAAATTCCAAAATTTTAATATAAGCATCTCTTTTTATGTTTAAAGTTACATTGTGAAATTTGAATATATATATATATATATATATATAAATGTTATGTTTATGGTTATGTTTTAACATGTGCCATGATTGAATTCGAATTAAATGTTGCAATGATACCATTTCAATGAATAACATCAAAGTGTCCATTAAAAACTCATATTTAATTTCATTATGCTTATATGATTTAAAGTAGTGTCTATTAATAACACAAAAGTAACATATTTTGTATTTTTGCTCGTGAGTTCATAGAAAATGTCGCTGGAAAGCAATTAGATTGGGAAACACAAAATATTGCTCTACCAATTTCTCCACCATAGCCTGCATAATTTAGTAAGATAACTTATTCCATGTTCTTAATGTAGTGAATTATTTTACAATTTTGCCTGATGTAGATATTTCATGCTTCTACATTGATCCACCAACTTCTTCATAATAGCTTCCATAAATTTTTTTTCACATGCATTTTTTAAATAGTTTTATAGTTATAATTTCATTATGCATTTTATATAATTTGCTCGGAGGATTTTTTTTCCCTTTAATGGTTAATATTGAATTTCATTATGCATTTTCACTTTATATAAATTTATAAGATTTGCTTGGAGGATATTTTTTCCACTTAAAGGTTAATACTGAATTATAGATCTATCATACATTGAAATATTAATTGATTATAATATTAATAGAACTCCCAACAAATGATAATTTCCATTCATTATAATTTGAGATTATTATATTTTATAATCACAAAAATACATATGGGTGTGATGAGTGTTTATATGAAAAAATTATTTTACCCACAAACACTCATCACGTCCCTTGTATGTTTTAGTTCATTTTTATTTTCTTATTTTTTATATATTATTTTTATTATATATTTATGTGTATGTATGTGTATGTGTGTGTGTGTGTGTGTGTGTGTGTATGTATATATATATATATATATATATATATATATATATATATAAGAGTTCCCCATTTTGAATTGGACTTTTATGTAGTTCAAAAATAACCTCATTAATGAATGGTAACTTCTCTTAGAAATAGTGTCATAAATATCAAATATCAAATTTCATTTTAAATTAAAAAAGAGAACTCATAAAATTCAGGATTTATTTCCCTTTACGTTCATATTTTTAGTCCGTAAAATTTAGTATTTTTTTATTCGTTTTTCATATGAATAAAAGTAAAACACCCTCATTTTAAAAACTAAATTTAGTCTTCTTTCCCCTTATGTTCATCTTATTTTTATACCCAAAATTCTTTCTAGATTATTGCACCACTCTCAAATACACGTTCAAAAAAAGAAATTATAGTTATTACTTATCTTTAAAGTTTATCCTTTCTATTTTTTTGAAAAAAAAAAATTTTAAATTTAAAATTATAAGATATGCAAATTATTAACATTTACCTTAAAAAAAAAAAAAGAATAGCCCCTAAGCACTCGCAACATGCGTCCTTAGAGACTAGTGTGTATATACATACATGCGTGTGTGTATATATATATAAGAGAATTCTACTCTTTCAACTGGATCTTTATGTAGTTCAAAATTACCCTCACTAATGAATGACAACATCATTTTAAAATAGGGTCATAAATATCAAATAACAAATTTAATTTCGAATTTAAAAAGAGAATTTTTAAATTAAATTTTTTAAAAAAATAATTGTCTCTAAAATAATAAATTTCATTTTAAATACCCTTATTTCAGTTACTGCTTATTTCTAAAATTTATCATTTTTTTTTTAAAAACAAGTATATATTTCTAAATTATAATAGATGCAAATTATTAACCTTTACTCAAAGAGCTTTTGAGCACGCACTCACGCGCGTGCTTATATTCAGAGGTTGGTATATATAAAACAAGATTTTCCTCTTTAAACTGAACTTTATGTAGTTCATAGATACCTCCGACTCTACATTTAATAGCTAGGGACAAAACTTAGAGACAACCTGATAAAAATATATCTCCAACTCTACTTAAAATGAACAAAATAGGACAGTCTCCTAATAATATATGTCCTCATAACAAACTTATCCAAAACATATATGTATATATATATATATATATATATATATATATATATATATAACGTCTCAGTCCACCTGGTATATTTCCTTGAAGACCATTTTCCATTTTTTTTTTTTACTTTATCAAGACTCATCGATTTCTTTTATTTAATTTTTGAGTTGTGTCGTTATTTAGTGTGCGTATATATATTTTTATATATATATATATATATATTTTTTTTTTTTTGCATTTTTGGCGAAACTTGCTTGATTTATATTTTTTATTGCTACGTATACCTCTCTCTCTCTCTCTCTCTCTCTCTCTCTCTTTATTTATTTATTTTTTATTTTAAGATCGGTTTTAAGATTTTAACGGTAAGAATCAGAAATCTTTATTTCTTGGGTTCGAAGGAAATGAACTACTCTTTGTAGGCAGTGAATAAATTGCACCCAAGTGATTTAAACCCTAACGCAAACCCTAAATTAAACACAGCCCATTCAAACCCTAAAATCCACACTGCCTCGCAAAACTCTCTCAGAAAAAACCGAAGAACAACACTCATTAGGCATGAATCATGAGTCCACACTGAGCGCTAGTTCAGGCTGCGAGATTGGCGTGGCCGTCGATTTATCCAACGAATCAGTTGATGCCACACAATGGGCCATCCACCACTACCTCAGACGCGGCAACAACGTTACAGTTCTCCACCTTGAGCCCACCGAGATGGACACCAACGTTACCACAATTCTCTCGAACCCCTTGATATATATTGGAGTTTTCTTCGACGTCCAGAGCGTGAACGACCACATAAACGAGGGACTTTGCGCCGAGGTCGAGAGCCTCTGCCTCGGCTCTCTCATCATCAGTAGCCACCTTGGACTCAGCACCGCTGACTACTGTGTTCACCACTGCCACTGTCCCGTCATCGTAGTTAAACCGATCCCAGACGACGAGGAGGAAAATAAGGATAAGGTCTGCGTTATTTACCATCTCTATATGTTTTCCATGTCGGTATGCCTGTTAATCATAGCAAACCAATGCCACTGCCAAGAGAGATTTTGAAGATAAGCGGAAAAATGTATCCAAGTGGCATGGGTTATGCAATTTCGGGTTCAACAATCTACTGCATCGGCGGACGCTTCCCCCTAATGAGCCATCTTTGGATGTTTATATATTTGATACAAAGAAAAATAATGAGAAATCCTTAACAAAGCTTGGACCTCGCCTCAACGCCCCGAAGTACTATCCTAACGTAGTGGTTATCCAAGGTAAAGTTTATGTTTTTCCAAAGAGTTTTGCAAAGGATGTAAGCTCTCCCCTCTTGAAGGAACATGGACTGCTCTCCCTGAGCCTGATGGGGATTCATGTTCTCCAAACACAGAGTTAGAGAACTTGATTCCATATCCTCACGACTTCAGAGTAATTTCACATTTGGTTGAAGACTCTAGACTCATACTGTCAACACCTGAAGGTATACATATCTTTGATGTATCCAAGCCTCTTGCCGGATGGAAACACGTTCATAGATATCGTGGTGCTTCATGCGATGACATCCCTCGTGATTCAGTTGTAGCTGACAATGACAATATGTGTTTCATGATAGACTACTTCAACACTATGTTCACAGCTTATAATCTCTCTAAGGATGATGCCTTCGCCAACCCACTCTGCTTATTAAAATCTTACAGGGACAAATTGGTAGGCACTGTTTATGATTAGAATGAAAAAAAAATGTGTGGAAAATCCTGTTTAGCTCCTCCTAGAGATGATGGTGAAAACAGCCAAATCTGTCATTTGAGATCCTGCAGCAAACAATATGATTGTAATGAACATATTGTGATTAAGGTAAATGCCTTTGAAAAAGGGTACAGGAAGAAGAAGAAGGAGCATAAGCATCATCAGGGACAAGATGTTTTACAACTAATGAACGTGCATTCCTCCATGTTTGTGGTGCCAGATGGTGCTCATTGCAGAGGAATCATAGCTTGTCTCCCAATGTAATTACAAAATTTTTTTTGATGAATAATAAATGGGTAAAAAGGGGCGACTTGAGTTGACGTCTTCCACTACGTTGGGCCCGAGCCTGCAGAAGCAGGGATTTCGATGAGCCATTACAAATTGATTAGTATCTCATAATTCAATTAATTCAATCTGTTTCGTTATATATAATTTTTTGAGAGGTGGAGCCATTATTTATTTTCCATAGAAGACTACATTGTATGAACTTATTATTGTCTTAGTCCATTTTGCTTACTGTCTCCTACATTTGTGCGGAGAGAGAATATATATAAAGGGAATTCTCAAGGACATGAGAGCTTTTATGGGATGTCTAGAGAAAATGAGCTTCATGTCATACAATTTGGATCCACTAGATAAACTTTATTTTATTTTCTGACAAGAGAAGTGTTTACTATCTTATCTTCTCAAAATATATATATATATATACATGTATTGAGAGTTATAGAAATGGTAGTTTTTGTTATTAATATATGAAGAATGTTTGCATATTACTAAATTGCAATGCAACTCCCCTGGTCCCTTTCTTTTTTAGCTGCATTTTTTTTTTTTTTTTTGAGTTTATGATGTGAATCTATTAGATTTTTGCAATCCTTGTAATTGGTGATTGGCCAACAATTTTAGCATCACACTGTCAAACCTTATATGATATCCCATTTGAATTATATTTGTTCAATTTTGATATTTTTTCAAACTCGAGGGTATATACACGCTTGCCTTCGAACTTTGACATTATGATCGACTAATGGTAGAAGTTTGAAACCTTGGTGTCTTTCTTAAAAGGACATTCTACATGGTGGAAGACAATCTTTACATGGCCTTGAGGGTACTTATAGAAATGGCCTGTATAGTATCACTAAATGAAAGATTTTGTATGTCAAATTTGAATCGATTTCAATGGATACCTAGTGACTACCCAAACAAGAAGTAATAAGTAGAAATAGGATTGGAAGTTGGAACACGTGACATTTTGTACGTACCCAGAACAAAGGCGCCATCAGGCTATGCTACATCCCTTTTAATTGGTCTTGGTGGTCATTGGATAACATATCAATCTTATTGTGTGGTTTGCACTCTTTTACTGCTTTTTATATTGCTTTATATGCTTTAGTTGTTGACATGAATATCCATATAAAATTGGTTTATCACTTATTTGATATTAATAGTAGTTTAGCTCAGAAGTGATTAAGCTGTAAAATGTGATATTTGGTCGCGCAATTTCTTGGGGTGTAATATTTCTCAAAAACTATATTACAACTTACTAGGTAACAAACACGATCGGAATAGTGCGTCATATCAGAACATATTAATTCTGTTACTAATATGTCAAAAACGCATCAATCTATTAATTGCCCGTTTGGATAGAGCAGCTGGACGTCCACGTCCAGCTGCTCCACGTTTTCTTCTTCTTCTTCTTCTTCTTCTTCTTCTTCTTCTTTTTTTTTTTTTTTTTTTTTCGTTTCTGGCGCTGGGAGACAGCGCGCACTGTGCGTGCACTTTTTTAGCAATTTTTTATTAAAAATGGGTCCCACAGTACTATTCACGCATTTAAAAATTATTTTGCTACAGTGTTTTCAGTTTCAGTTTTCAGTTCAGCAAAAATAAGCTCTATCCAAACGGACCCTAAAAGTTAGAAAATTTAGAGCTTGCTATTGATGCAATCCAAGTAACTGATTTTGTAAGGAATTTCAATTTTCTAGCAATGCATTGAACTAAAATGTCATCTTCGCCAATAATTGAAGAGTGCAGATCTTTCAGTCAAAATTTACATGAAAAACTCATATTTTACATGATTTGAAGTTCAAAATAACTCAAATAAAAAAAAAAAAAAAGATTCTTAAATAATCACTCAATCAATTAAAAAGTGATTTTATGCTCACAAGCAAACATAAATCAACTTTCCTGTAAAATTCTAGAACCCCATCACTAAATAGAACCTCTGATCTTATTGATTGAGAAAATTGGAGTACAAAAGAATGAATGATAATACATTAACTATACCTACTAGTCTCGTCACACGCGCTTTGCGCGTGCGATGAGACTTGTTTTTAGTAGTCCTATTTTGTAGCCAAAAAAAAAATTTGTGTTTTTGTTATATATATATATATATATATATAATTTTTATTTAGAGAATTTAATTTATTAAAGAATAAAAAAATTTGAAAATTTACAGGAGAATGACCCTATTTTTTAAGCTATGTTTTAGTGGGAGTTAGAGTCGTATTTTTACCTGATTGTCATTTAGTTAAGTCTGTATGAACATTTTAGTCAAAAGAAAAAATTTTATGTTTTTATATTATATATATATATATATATATAATTTTTATTTTGAAAATCTAATTTATAAGTGAATAAAGCAATTTGAAAATTTACAAGAGAGTGGTCCTATGTTTTAGGTAATTTTTTTGTGGTAGTTAAAGTTGCATTTTTACCAAATTGTCATTTAGTTTTATCTCTACTTAAATATAGGGGTATAAGGGCATTTTTGAACTAAAAAATGAGGAATCCAAACAGGGGAAATGTTCTATACATAATAGGAAATGTTCTGTGAAATAATGAACAGCTTTGGTTAAGGAGTATGAGCAGGGCCTGAGCTACCCTTTGATGTGTCAGTTTTAAATAACACACACAAGTAATTAAAAAATTGTTTCTCAAAAAAAATTAAAAATTTATACAATATATATATATATATATATATTTATAAGATATAAATTTTACTCTAGTCTAATATATATATATATATATATATATATATATATATATAATTTGATCCTCGGCCCTTGCCTCCTACACGTACCCTATGAACACTTATACTTATAAAGTAATCACCGTACCAAGAGTGTGAAGTAGTTGCAATATATGTTAATGTGGCACTAATTACATTTGTTCTCATATATGCTTGTTGTAAACGTTATGTAATAAAAATTATAGCAACTTTGACATTTTTCACTATAAAATCAATAAAGCATCCAAGTTAGAGAGAGTTTCGTATGGGTTGTGATGGATAATATTAGTCTTGAAGAATAAAAATGAAAATAATTGTGTCAATATTTTTATGACATCCCCAGATATATATATAGTCCAAATGATTGAAAAAACAAAAAAAACCATTACTTTAATCAAGTTTAAAAGAAAAAAAATCTAAGACCACAAACTATTTTACAACTTTTTTGTCACAATTGTGATATAAAAAAATGTGAGGAAAAAAATGGTGAATTCATATATAAATGATAGGTAACTACTCATAATCTATCACCTCAAAATTGTAGCAAAAAAGTTATTGAGAAATAATTTGTGGCCTTAGAATCACTAAGTTTTGAAACATTCAGCACCAGTGAGGTCCAAGTTTAGAAACATTCATCGCTAGTTAAGTCTAGTACTCAGAATGTGAGCCATGGTAAGAAGTGAGATTCCATCCAATGCCACAGCGCTGACAACTTGGGTAGGCTGAATGTTATTTTAGCTCAAAAATGAAGAAAGATGAAAACAATGAATCATGGCTTATCTTGGCAATGGCTTTAAGTATTCAAGATAAATTTATTTTTGGTTTCATATAGTATTTATGATCTTAATTGGCTCTAGTGCCGTTGACCCATAATTAAGAAATTGTGCATTTGTCCTTGTGATGAATAAACCCATAATTAAATTAGCTTCAATGTATGTTTCACAACAAACATGTTTTTGTTTCATTAGTGACTTTAAAAATTACGAGAAAGTTTATCTTCACTAGCATAAGGTGGTTCTCTCCCATCTTCTCCTAGGTGTAGAATAGACGTCCCTTCTTCAAAGGTGTCGGTGTACCTTGAGGTAACAAGTTTACCTTCAAGGTGTTGTGGTTTCTCTTTTCTATCGGGGCGTACGGGAAACAGTTTTTTATTTTATTTTTTCTTGTTTGCTCCGTTTGTAATCTCACAAGAATGGAAGGCTTAACCAAATCCTGGAGTTGCCTCACTCTCTCAGATAGAGAAGGGTCAGATCTTCGTATTACAAATGAGGAGGTTATCACTGAGTTTGTTTTAGCCGCAAAGTTCTTAACCAAGCACGCCTTAAACATTGACGCTATCACAAAAACGTTCACACCCCTATGGAGACCAAAGAATGGTTTTAAAGTGATTAAGGAAGGGGACCACGTTGTTCTGTTCTCTTTCGACGACCAAGAAGATATTGACAAGATTCTTAAAACTGAACCATGGAGTTTTGATAAACATCAAATGGTCTTGCAACGGTATGACAAGGAGGTTGACGTGGTTGATATGGATTTTAAAATGGTTACTTTTCGGGAATAGATACATGACATACTAGTTCACTTCCAAACAAAGTCGATTGCTAAATATATTTGTGGAACAGTCGGATTGGTGGATAGGGATATAGATGAAAGTGAAGTAATGGGCGATGGTTTTGTCAAGTTGCATGTTGCTATCGATATTTCTCAACCACTATGTAGAGGTAGAGTGATATCCTTGGAGAATGGTAAGGAATTATGGGTGTCGTTTAAATACAAACAACTATTTAATCTATGCTACTAGTGCGGCAGCCTTACACATGATGATAGGCACTGTGGGTTGGGGATAGAAAGCGAAGGTACTCTTCCCACTGAAACTCAACAATTCGGTGCATGGATTAGAGCACCTCCTTTTATGCCGTTGTGAAGACACACGGTCTCTGTTCTTGGGTTCTATAAAGCAAAAGCTGCTGGACAAAGGACTAATCCACCTACTAGATCATCTGATAAGCTACCAGTGGTGTTACGGAGAGGGGGGCCGTCATCGGAGATTGTAAGGCCTGAAAGGGAAAGTTCGAATACAGCACAAAATTATAATTTTGATCAGGATATTCAGGCGCAAAATATGATGGAGTCAAGCCCTTCCCACACGAGTCAAGGTGATCACTTTGCTCCCAAATCTAAAACCTGGGATTGGATATGTCACGTCCTAGTCAATCAGACCAAAAAAAAATGAAAGTCAAATATTTTTAATGGTTCCCACGTGCCCCCCGTACCTAACCCCTCCCCACCACTCATTTCTACTCATTCCCTTATCCTTTGACTGGCTCCTCACTCTTCGTCACTTCTCTTTTCTTTCTTCTTCTTCTTTTTCATTTTTCGGTAGCTCCTCTTCACTCCCTCAAACTCTCTAGCTGGTACCTCCATATCACTACTTCCACCATCATTTTCAGCAAGATCACTGGAAAATTCTTGTGAACCCATAAGCACCTTCACATCTTTTATTTAAGATAAAATTTTCTAATATTTTTGGGGGGTTTTACACTTTTGCTTGAGATTATTTTTATTTAAGCTTTAATAATGATACCCATGTGATTTATGAGCATTGGAAGTGATATTTATGTGCTTTTATGTATGGGTTTTGTATTGGTGGAATTATTTGATGAGTGGATATATTATTTGTGCTAACAATGACTACTTAAGATTTATGTATGGAGGAAAATTTAGGGGTTTTAAGTTATAATGCGTGATAGTTCGTAAATTTAATTTTTCCATTGCCATTGGATTTATTTGGAGTTAGTTGAAGTTTTAAATTTCTTGTCTTGGAGAATATTTTGATTTTTGCTTTCATGGGTCTCTTAATAATGTAGTGTAAATCTTATGGAAGCTAGTCATAATGTTGGAGATGATATTAAATGGGTTAAATTTATGAATTGGAGTCTGTGCCTTGTGAATTAATTTGTTGAGAAACTTTGGAAAGGAATATGTTATTGATGAGGTTAAATACTAGGCTTACCTAATTAAGTGTTTATTTGGCAATTCTTAAATTGTGGCTAGATACAATTTCAAGCTCTATACTTATTGTGATAGGTTTACTTTATATTGTTTACATTCTAGCTAATCTCCTTGGAGCTTGGAGAGTTAGGCTTTTGTGGTTGCGAGGTAAGTAATTTTTTAATGGGATTTTGGAAAATAATCATATTGCATAAATGTTGTTTTTGGGTTAGACACACTTTTGGAAACTACCTATGGAAACTATATTTTCCTAAAAACTATTGTGTCATAACCTTAATATATATATATATATATATATATATATATGATTATATATATAAAAATGCATCATATTTGGTATTGCATTTGGGGAAATGCATGAATTGTTGACATGAAAAATATGAGCATTTTTTATTTAATCTTTGATAAGGAAATTATGAACTTTATGGTTTATTATAAAATCTAAAGATGCTTATCTTGTCTTGTTATTTGGAAATTGATATAAAATTTTTTGACAAGAATGAAGTTGAAAACCTATCAAACCTTGTGGAAGTTAGATTATTTAAGATTTTTCTAAAATTACCTAGATATAAACTATGTATTTTGAAGTGATGTAACCTGTGAGTTTTATGTGGTTTTAACATCATGCCATGTGTGATTTACCGATGATCACCTTATTTGGTTTTCGTAATCTTTGTGACAACGGAATCAAATCCAGGTCAGTGCCCTTTCACTTTGGATGACACGTTCTTCCCTGCTGCCCATAAGGAGAAGAGGTTCCTTGATTGTGTGTAGGTGAGGCTGCTGTTCATGGGGCCAAGAGACCACATGCAAGAGAGGGCCTATTTGACGCGCTCTCTTTGCTGCCCATGGGGGGAGAGAAAAACCTTGAGGGTATGGGTGAGACTGCTGTCTATGGGGCCAAGAGTCTGCATACTAGAGAGGACAATATCATGCTAGTTGTGAATGGGTGGATCTCTTGACCGGTCTATATGGTAGTATGGTATATTTGTGATAATTTATCTTATGTTAGATATTACGGCTTTGAAAATTATATTGTTGATGCTCACAAATTATAGTATATAGTTTCAAGATAGTTACTTAGAGAAATTCTGTATTTCATTATTTAATCATTCTTGTCATATTATTATTATTGAAGATGAAACTTGCATTCCCCCACCCCCATTAATTATGCTACTTACTGGGCTCTGTTTCATCCCATTATTTTTATAAACTTTTCAGAGTAGGCAACAATATTTTGAGACAGCTTTTTGGTGGCTATAGTAGTTAGACTAACTACTGATGGAGGCTGAACTTTTGTAATGGAGTTATTTGATGATGTACATTTTAGAATAGGCTTGACTCATTTTTTTGTATATTATAGTGGTTGTGATTGTATTCCCACTGATGGGACAAGCTGTTGATATGTAATTGTTTATTTAGACCTCTATTCTTTTGTGGCCAATGGTCTTTGTAATTAATGCTTAGAGCTCTGACTTACTTAGAGAGTATATTCAATGGAATTATTATGATAATTCTTGATATTGGTACTTGATAGGATTTATGTGGATTGAATTGTCAAAAAGGGAAAAAAAAATTACAAGTACATGAGACGTCTTTCTCAAGCTTTGGACCTTTTGGGTTTTGGGGCGTGATAGGATATGAGGGGATTATCTATTGAGCTGTTTGAGGAGAGAATTAAGGAGATTGGCAAGGGCATTGGGAGATTTGATGCCATAACAGAGTTGTGCTCCAAAAATACATCTTCTATGGGTAAGGAAAACAACTTTGAGTCCCTGAAAATTAATGAAATTTTTTTGGCTAATGCACAGGCACGTGCTCAACCACAAAAACTACATTCTTGGGTACCATTTCTCTACCCTACCTGATACAACTAACATCGTTGCAAAGGGATCAACAACATGGAAGAGATTGGCTCGGGATGTCACTAGCACATATGTTATTATGACAGAAGCAATAGGTTCAAAAAGGGGTACACAGCATATAGGAGGTCAGATTGAGTCACTGAAAAAGAAGAAAGTTGTTTCTCAAGATGGCAAAAGTGACAAATTGATATTAGCGGAGGCTGGTTCCCAACCTTGCCAGAACCAATGAGTCTTCTATATTGAAACTGCTAGGGGTTTGGGAACCAACATACAGAAAATCAGCTTGCAGAGATGGTGTGGGCAAAAGATCCCTTCGTCATGTTTATAGCCAAAACATGGATGGATGAAGATAAGCTAAAAAACATTCAAAAAAGATTACAGTTCAAAAATAAATTTGTGGTTCCAAGAAAGAATAAAGCAAGAGGAATAATACTCTTTTGGAAGGAGGAGTTTAAGCTTGAGGTACAAACTTTCTCAAAGAATTATATAGACATTACAATAAACAAAAATTTAGAAGATGAATGGAGTTTCATCGGATTTTATAAGGAAGTAGACACAAAAGAGGCATGAGTCATGGAATACATTACGGAGCTTAAAGAACAGGGGTTCAGATATTTGGATTTGTGCAGGTGACTTCAACAAAACCACAAGACAATCCGAAAACAAGGGAGGCAAGGTTCGGCCACATGGACAGATGCAGCCCTTCTGTGAGGTGTTAGACAAATGTGGGTTCATGGATATGGGTTTTGTTGGTTTGGAATTCACATGGCATAAACACTTTCCGAATTACGCTATATGGGAGAGATTGGATAGAGTCGTAGCAACAAAGAAGTGGTTTTTAAAATTTTCAAAGACCAAGGTTTATCGTTTGGATGTCACTTCTTCAGACCATTAACCTTTGTGGATAGTACTGGAGATAATGGAGTGCATACTACAAAAACCTTTCCACTTCGAACAAATGTGGATGTCAGAAAAAGGGTGTGGGGAAACTATTAAAGCCGTGTGGGGAGAGGATGTGGATGTCTCACTGGCAAAGAAAATTTTAAAGAAAATGGACAAGTGTGGTTCTAAATTAATAAAGTGGAGTTAAAAGCACTTTGGTAGTGTACGGTTGGAGCTTGAAAAGAAGAGAAAACAGATGGTTCAAGCCGAGAAAAGAGCAATAAGATGTGGTGATGCTAGATGGCTGGAAAAACTAGAAGCTGAAATAAACATTCTTCTTGATAAGGAGGCAAAAATGTGGTCCCAACGGTCAAGAGTGACTTGGTTGAAGGACGGGGACAGGAACAGGAGATTTTTTCACAGCAAGGCATCATAGAGAAGGCATAGAAACCATATCAAGGCCAATGGACAACTCAGCCACACCGGGTTGTAGACACTGCTGTCAACTTCTATCAACAACTATTCACCACTAGCAATCCCGAAAATTTGGATGCAGTGCTGACCGAAATCCCTCAATTGGTGATAGTAGACATGAACACAACCTTGGCTAGCACTTTCATAGCAAACGAGTTTGAACAAGCACTAAAACAAATGGAACCTCTCAAATCACTGGGACCTGACGATATGCCTCCTTTAGTTTATCAAAACTATTGGTCTTTAGTTGGTAATGATGTTAAGGAAGCTATATTGTTGTATTTAAACACGGGTCTCTCCCTAAAACACTTGGTCACTCTTTTATCACTTTCATCCCCAAAGTGAAAAACCCCAAATAAATCTCACAATATAGACCTATTAGTTTGAGTAGCGTACTATACCGGGTCTTCTCCAAAGTGTTGGCAAATAGATTAAAACTTGTGCTTCCACATATCATCTCTGAACAACAAAGTGCTTTTCTAATTGACCGGTTAATTTCAAATAATATTTTGGTGGCTTTTGAGACTTTACATTACATGAGGAATCATTGCACGAGAAAAATAGGATTTATGGCTTTTAAGCTAGATATGAGCAAGACCGAGTGGAATGGAATTATATGGAGAAATTGATGGTGAAGATGGGATTTAGTAGTAGTTGGGTAAAGCTCATGATGGAGTGCATAACCACAGCCAAATACTCAATCTTAATAAACGGTGAACCACACGGCCACATCACCCCATCTAGGGACTTAGACAAGGCGACCCACTTTTGCCTTATCTATTTCTCTTGTGTACGAAAGGGATACATAGATTGATAAATCTAGCCATGGAGAGGGGAGAGTTGAAAGGTGTTTCTATTTGTCACAATGGCCCTAAACTAATACATCTTTTGTTCGTAGATGATAGTCTTGTTTTTTGTAGGCCTACTGAAGCGGATTGCCAAAGGCTCTTGCACATTTTGTCCACCTATGAGCATGCATCAGGCCAACAAGTTATTAGATCCAAAATGAGCATCTTTTTTAGCAAATCTGCATCTCCAACAATGCAACAAGCAATAAAAGATAGGTTGGGAGTGGCTAGTGTTGAGCATTATGAAAAATACCTAGGATTGCCATCCTTTGTTGGCTGAAGCAAGAAGGCAAGCTTTGACAATATCAAACAGCAAGTGTGGAAGAAGCTCCAAGGATGGGAAGGAAAGCTTTTGTCACAAGCAGGTAGAGAAATCCTAATAAAGGTGATGGCTCAAGCTCTTCCAACATATACCATGCCTTGTTTTAGATTACCCATAGGATTGTGCCACGACATGGAGGCCCTTATATGCAAATTCTTTTAAGGGCAGGGGGGAGAGAATAGAAAAATACATTAGATTAAATGGAAATAACTATGCAAGCCAAACAAACATGTCTCTAGATTCAATGATGCCTTATTAGCCAAACAAACATGGAGACTTTTGCATGACACTAGAACTTTGTTTTATAGGATATTTAAGGCTAACTACTTCCCCGATTGTTCGATTATGGAGGCAAAGAATCCAAGCTCAGCTTCCTATGCGTGGAAGAGCATCATTAAGGGCCAAGAAGTCATCAAGAGAGGTTCGGTGTGGAGGATTAGAGATGAGGCCTCAATTAGAATTTGGCAAGATAGGTGTTTACCTGGCAGACAGATGGGAAAGATTATATCACCTTGTTGGCCTAAGGTAGCAAAAGCAATAGTCAGCATGCTTATCAATCCAACAACCTGTTCGTGGAATTATGAAGTGTTGGAAAAATACTTGCTAGAATTTGAGGTAGCAACAATTAAGTCAAACCCATTGTGCCGAACCCAGTAGCAAGATAAGCTCATCTGGAGGATTAGAGATGAGGCCTCAATTAGAATTTGGCAAGATAGGTGTTTACCTGGCAGACAGATGGGAAAGATTATATCACCTTGTTGGCCTAAGGTAGCAAAAGCAATAGTCAGCATGCTTATCAATCCAACAACCTGTTCGTGGAATTATGAAGTGTTGGAAAAATACTTGCTAGAATTTGAGGTAGCAACAATTAAGTCAAACCCATTGTGCCGAACCCAGTAGCAAGATAAGCTCATCTGGCCCCATAATCCGAATGAAGCATACTCAGTGAAGTCATGATATAAGTTCTTGTAGTCGGACCTCCAGAATCAACAACCTTGAACCTCTAACCCTAAATTGGTGAAGCCACTATGGCAGGCTATGGAGTTTGAACATTCCAGCTAAGGTTAAGAATTTGATTTGGAAAGCGTTCGAGATGCTCTCCCATCAAAGGCAAATCTGGTGAGGAGGAAGGTGATTGAAGATGCAACCTATGATCTATGTCAAGAAAGCCAAGAAGATGTGCTCCGTGATTTATATAAATGCCCAAATTAATGGAGTTTTGGAAAGAAAATCCAAAATGGCAAACTAACTATATTCACAAATGCAAAAGTTTCTTTGACATTATGGAATTTCTCATTGCAGAAAATTGGGATGCTACTTTATTCTCCATGACAGCTTGGGCTCTATGGAATAGACGAAACAATCTTCGCCTTGGTAAACCAACAGTGGTACTATCCCTGGTGTTGAAACAAGCAAAGGAGAGATTGCTAGAGTTTGCCCAACACCCAAATCTAGCTTCCCCATCCACAGTTAGACCTGCAACTTCCGGAGACCTCCTAATAAATCATGGTTCAAGGTGAATTTTGATGGCGCTTTATTTTGTCAAGAACACAGGGCTTGTATCGTAGTGGTCATACACAACGAGGAAGGCTCAGTCATCAACTCCCTATCACAACAGATACACCTGCCTTCAACGGTTCTAGAGGTGGAGACCTTGGCAAATAGAAGTTCCCTTGAATTTGCTATGGAGATAGGAGTACATAAGGTGACCCTTGAAGGAGATTGTGAGATCCTTATCAAAGCACTTCAGAGTAATAGTCACTCCTTGGCACAGTTTGGACACCTAGCAAAGGATGTTAAATACCTCGCCTCAAAGTTCCAAAGCTATAATCTATCCCACGTACGTAGGCAATGTAATGTAGTCGCTCACACTCTACCTAAAAGAGCGATTTTGAATCCTCATTTGTTAGTTTGGATATAAGATGTTCTACTAGACGTTCTATCTATATTACAGGCTAATTTAGAAGGCCTTCCTTAATAAAATGCTGAGCCTTTTTCTAATGTTTTTGTTTCATATGCAACAATTGAGGTACTCCAATGATCATTTTAAGCTTTCACTGTTTATCCAAAGAGCATCTCCTCATCAAAACAATTCAAATGTTAATATATATATATATATATATATATATATATATATATATATATATATATATAGGGCTGGGTTCAAGTTACACCTAGTGTAACTCTAAGCAATGTTACACCACTCAATAATTTTTAATTGGATGAGAATATTAACAAAACTACCGTTAGATTACATTATCTTCGTATATTCTTTATGCTTGCAAAATTACAAAGTGATCAAAAATTAATAGCAATGTCATCAATTAATTGTTAAAATTCAAATTTTTGTAGTTTAAAATAATGCATAAAAGATGAGTTTATGGATCAAATGATAAATAGTTTCCGATTGATATGAAAATTAGTATGCATGTTAAAAACATATAGAACATGTAATTTAACGGTTGGATCTTCAAAATATTAATTCAATAACAAGTTATTGAGTGGTGTAACATTGCTTAGAGTTACACTAGGTGTAACTTGAACCCAACTCATATATATATATATATATATATATATATATATATATGAGATGGGTTCAAGTTACACCTGGTGTAACTTAACAAGAGTTACACCATTTGTATACCATAGATTTGTAATTGATCTAATGGTTATAAAAATAGCATTAAATGCTAATTGACTTAAACCTCATTCATTTAATTAATTGCAATTTTTTTTCTCTCTCCTTATTTATTATTTAAACCTTTTACATATATTCCTTTTTTTTTGCCAATGACTTTACAAATATAAGAAACTCCATGGTATTACTTTCACATGTTTGTAGTTGACAAGTTGTCTCCTCTAGTGTGCTGCTCATTGTTTCAGCCCAACTAAGTAGTTGTTTTGCCACAAACACGGGTTCGTTGGTGTTACTATTTTTCTCATTAGTATTGCAATCACCCTGTGATTTTTTAATTTCTTATTCTCTTTAATCAGTTAATTTTAGTTAGACCAATTTAAATTATATTCTTCAATTATATCCCACAAATTTTGTAAGATGAAAAGTCTATCAATTGTGATCTTCACACGTAGCTCTCACTCATAAGGATAGGAACCTTCTTTTGGGTATAGTTGAAAGTAGATTCACTTGAACTTGCTGACAAAGTTTATGGTTCAAGTTTATAGGAATAGAAATTTAGCTTTGATACGAAAATTGTTGTGTGCCGGCCAAAAGAGAATAGACTTATAGGGATTTGAAGAACCATTTGCTGATGGAAATATTTTAAACTCATGAACTTGTGATTAAAATGTTGGCCGGCACACAACAATTTTCGTATCAAACCTAAATTTCTATTCCTATAAACTTGAACCATAAACTTTTTCTGCAAGTTCAAGTGAATCTACTTTCAACTATACCCAAAACAAGGTTCCTTTTCTCATGATTGAGAGCTATGTTTGAAGTTCACAATTGACAGACTTTTCATCTTACAAAATTTGTGGGATATAATTGAAGAATATAATTTAAATTGGTCTAACTAAAATTAACTGATTAAAGAGAATAAGACATAAAAAAATCACAGGGTGATTGCAATACTAATGAGAAAAATAGTAACACCAACGAACCCATGTTTGTGGCAAAACAACCACTTTTTTGGGCTGAAACAATGAGCAGCACACTAGAGGAGACAACTTGTCAACTACAAACATGTGAAAGTAATACCATGGAGTTTCTTTTACGTGTAAAAATAAGCCCATTGTGTCCCAACAGCAACAATACTGTGGAGTTTCTTATATTTGTAAAGTCAATGGCAAAAAAAAAAAAAAAAGGAATATATGTAAAAGGTTTTAAATAATAAATAAGGAGAGAGAAGCAAAATTGCTATTAATTAAGTGAATGAGGTGTAAGTCAATTATCATTTAATGTTTCTTATATTTGTAAAGTCATTGACAAAAAAAAAAAGGACAAAGTTTAGCTACAAAATTGATTGTAGCTTAAGACTACAAACTTACTCAATAAAATAAATATTATAACAAATTTTGAAAATCTAACCGTTAAATAGCATGTTCTTTATTCTCTTAATACACATTTTAAATTTTATGTCAATCGGATATTATTTACTATATGATCTATAAACTTATATTTTGTACATAATTTTAAATTACAAAAACTTTCAATTTAAAAAATTTATTGATGACATAGCTATTGATTTTTAATTTTCTTAAAATTTTGTAAGCATGAAAGATATAAGAAAAAGATGTAATCTAATGGTCGATTTGTCAAAATTCATCTCCAATAAAAAGATATTAAGTAAGTTTGTAGCCTAAGGCTACAACCAATTTTGTAGCTAAACTTTGTCCTAAAAAAAAGGAATATATGTAAATGATTTTAAATAATAAATAAGGAGAGAGAAACAAAATTGCTATTAATTAAGTGAATGAAGTGTAAGTCAATTAGCATTTAATACTATTTTTTTAACCATTAGATCAATTACAAATCTACGGTTTATAATAATGTAACTCTTGTCAAGTTACACCAGGTGTAACTTGAATATATATATATATATATATATATATATTGTGTGTGTATACGTTTTTGTTATGAGGTCCAATCATCCAACTGCCAATAACACAAGTTGAACTTTGAATATTTGTGAAAGAATTGGTCTCTATTTTTGTGATGGCCCTCCAACACTGTTTTCAGAACCGGACCGGACCGGGAGGTCGGATTGTGAAAACTGGAAACCGAGATGAAAATCGGCTTTTTAAGCATTAAGAACCGTATTTTTAGTTAATTCCGTGAACCCCTAAAACCGGGATTGGACCGCTCGAACCGATCAAGAATCGTGCGATCCAACCTCTTAGCAATTTTTTTTTTTTTTTTTTAATAAATACAACTTAACACAATTTTATCCATCTCTTACAAGGAATAAAAAAAAATTATAATTAAAATCCTTCAAAGACATTCAACTTTACTTCAAAAATTAATAATAAATTTTAATATTTTCTTGGTTATTATTTTATTTTATTAACTTTCTTATTTAAATATTAAATATATGCTTGAAAATTATTAAATTTCTTTCACATATATAGATATATTAGTCAATTTTGCTAGTTTTATAAATTTAATATTTATATTTAGGCTTTAATTAATTATTAAATTAATTATGACATCATCACGGTTTGACTCCGGTTCAACCTCAGTTCGACCTCAAAAATCCTGAACCTCTTCCTTTTACGGTTCAATGAACGGTCTGGGTTTCAAAACCTTGCCCTCCAATTTTCATTAGATTTCACCATTTTTCTTCATTTACTCTCTTTGTTTTGGCAATTAAAAGTACAAGTCCAATTTTTATTTCTGTTACATTTGAAGTGGAGTGGTCAACTTTTGGAGCTGCGCATCTTATCAATTTGAAGTGGAGTGGTCAACCTTTGCAGCTGCGCATCTTAGCAAATAATGTACGTATTTAATTTGCAAAAGCTTTATATATAGAGAGAGAGATTTGCGTAAGAACCATACATTATAGAACGACTTGTTCAAAGTAGTTTGAACTTTACATGTTAAGAGAAAATGAAGCTCTCTTCGTTGTTCAAAGTAGTCTCCAAAGAGATTATCAAACCATCTTCACCAACTCCAACCCATCTTCACCATTATCAGCTTTCCTTTTTCGACCAAATAATGCCTCCCATGTATGTTTCATCTATCTGCTTCTACGAAAAGAATGATGCATACTCGAAATTCAACATTAACAGTTCTGCCAAATCTAGTGCACTCAAGCAATCATTGTCTAACATCTTAAAGCATTACTACCCTTTAGCTGGTCGCCTTGAAGACAACAATCTTAGTGTAGACTGCAACGATGAAGGTGTCTTGTATTGCGAGGCTGAAGTCAAGTGCCAACTTTCAGATATTGTTGCAGAGCCAAATCCTACAGAGATGAAGAAATTTCTTCCATGTGATAATGATGGCACACACCATTTACCCTTTGCAGTTCAAGTCAACCATTTCACTTGTGGTGGTATTGCCATCGGTGCATGTATTTCCCACAAGATTGCCGATGGCTCATCCTTTATCAACTTTATGAAAAATTGGGCCGCCACAGCTCGAGGCGAAAGTGATGTTATATATCCACAATTTCAATCGTCCACTCTGTGCCCACCTGCAACTAATTTGTCTGGATTTGACCCAACATATTTGATGACAAAAGAGAAGCTTGTGTTAAAGAGGTTTGTGTTTAGTTCTGCTTCAGTAGAGGCTCTTAAAGCAAAATATGTAGAAAGCTCAGCTGGCTTAGAATTATACCCAAGCCGTGTTGATGCCTTGTCAACTTTTATATGGAGTCGATATGTAACCACAACTGATCAGATAAAGTCTGAGTCTGAAAAACTCCACATAATTCTGTATGCAGTGAATTTGCGAAGGAGGATGAATCCTCCATTACCTGATTGCTCTTTTGGAAATTTATTCCAACTTATACCAGCCATTGTGTCCCAAGAAACCAGCCATGAAGATTGGTATGGAATTGTGCGCAAGTTGAGAGATGCAAAAAGAAAACTCGACAAGTTTGACGTGAAAAATCTCCAAAAGAGTAGTGAACGGTTGGGTCATGTCAAAGAGTTTAGTGGAAAACTCATGGCACCAGATACAGTTGTCTCAACTTTCTCAGGATTGTGTGGGTTTCCTAGATATGACGTTGACTTTGGGTGGGGAAGGCCTTTGTGGATTGGTCGGGTTAGCTTGCCATACAAGAATCTAATTACGTTGACCGACACCAAATTTGGGGATGGAATAGAGGCGTGGATAAACATGAAAGAGGAAGAAATGGTCAAATTTGAAAGAGACAAGGAGCTCCTTTCATATGCTAGAATGTGATATTTCACAGTTTGTTCCTTGGGTGGGCACCATTGGAGCTAAAATAAAGGATTTTTTTAATAGAAAAATGGTAAGAATTCAGGGAAAGCAATTGTCACAACCCTGGCAACGTCACAGCAATAATGTCAACTTCTGCTTGAAAGCAAAGCAAGTGATCATTAATTATTAGTGTTTATGTTTGTATGGCATGTAACGTATGTTAGTGCTTTTTGCTGCTGGCAGTATAGTCAGTTCTTGATTCCTTTCTATGCTGCTAGTTCTCAAATTTCTTCAATAAAATTTCTTCTTGTCCACAAAAAGTAAAAAATAAAAATATTATTACATATCTTTTTTTTTGTTTTTGTTTTTCGCTAATGCTTCTAGTTTATTTCTTGTTATATTTGACAAGCGTGTTAATTTGACCTAGGAAAAGAGAAGAAAACCACTTGAAAAACCATAAAAGTTTTTCTTGAAATTTTTCTCTAACTATCTCTTAGACGTAACATAGTTCTTACCCTTCTATAATTTCCCTTACATATTAAATTATAAACGAAAATTATTAGTTTACATTTCACTATCCATGTAATTAAGATTATTTTGTAAACTAAACAAACATGTATAACATTGTACACGTACGCTTAGTCTACAATATAAATCTTATGTGAATGTTATAATGTGAACTAAAGTCATCTTTCACCTATAACTAAAGAGTGCAGATCTTTCGGTCAAAATTTACATGAAAAACCCATATTGTGCACAATTTGAAGTTCAAAATCACTCAAATCAATTTTTTTTTCTTAAATAACCACTCAATCAATTAAAAAGTGACTTTATGCTCACAAGCAAACATAAATCAACTTTCCCATAAAAAGAGACTATTCTTAAAGAGAGAGAGAGAGAGAGAGAGAGAGAGAGAGAGAGGAAATAAAGAAAGAACATATATTGTTAGACCTTTGGAAAAGAAAATGTCATTCCTCTTTGTTCTTTCCTAGTCCACACATTCCAACTGGTTGTGTTTTGCGAAAATCCCATTTGACTCTCCATATTCTATACATAATAGGAAATGTTATGTGAAATGACAAACAGCTTTGGTTAAGGATCATGAGCTGGGCCGGAGCTACCCTTTGATGTGTCAGTTTTAGAAAACACATACAAGTAATTAAAAAATTGTTTCTCAACAAAAAAAAAGTAATTAAAACTTTATGAAATATATATATATATATATATATATATATATGTATAAGATAGAAATTTTACTTTAACCTAATCTAGCGTATATGTGTGTAAAACTCCCCCCTAAAAACTCGAACCCCGGCCTTGCCCCCTACACCCTATAAGCATTTATTCTTATGAAGTGACCATCACATAATGAGTATGCGATGGTTGCAATATATGTTAATATGTGACACTAATTACATTCATTCTCATATATGCTTGTAAATGTTATGTAATAAAAATTATAGTGACCTTGACATTTTTCACTATAAAATCCTAAAGCATCCAAGTTAGAGAGAGTTTCATATGGGTTGTGATAGATAATATTATTCTTGAAGGATAACAATGGAAATAATTGTGTCAGTTTTTTTTATGACATTCCCCGATAGTCCAAATGATTGAAAAAAAAAATCATTGCATTAATCAAGTTTAGAAGAAAAAATCTAAAACCACAAACTATTTTACAACTTTTTTTTCACAATTGTGATGTGACAGAATGTGAGTGAGGGAAAAAAAAATGGTGAATTCATATATAAGTAATAGGCAACTATTCATAATCTGTCACGTCAAAGTTGTAACAAAAAAGTTGAGAAATAGTTTGTGGTCTCAAAATCACTCAGATTAGAAATATTCAGCACAGTGAGGTCCAAAATGAAGAAAGATGAAATCGATGAATCATAGCTAATCTTGGCAATGACTTTAAGTATTCAGGATCAATTTATTTTTGGTTTCATATAGTATTTATGATCTTAATTGGCTCTAAGTGCCGTTGGCCCATAATTAAGAAATTGTGCATTTCTTTCTCAAAAAAAAAAAAAAAATTGTGCATTTGTCCTTGTGATGAATAAACCCATAATTAAACTAGCTTCACTGTATGTTTCACAACAAACATGTTTTTGTTTCCTATGCAACAATTGAGGTACTCCAATACTCATTTTAAGCTTTGGCTGTTTATCCAAAGAGCATCTCCTCATCAAAACAATTCAAATGTTAAAACATTTATTTGTACGTTTACGTTATGAGGTCCAATCATCCAACTGCCAATAACACAAGTTGAACTTCGAATATTTGTGAAAGAATTGGTTTCTACTTTTTGTGATGGCCCTCCAATTTTCATTAGGTTTCACCATTTTTCTTCATTTACTCTCTTTGTTTTGGCGCTTAAAACTATGCGGGAAATCAAAAGCTCAGAACAGAGTTCAGAAATTGCCCCCATGCATGGCCCAGAAAGTTGCCACTAATAGGAAACTCGTGCAACTTTATAGGCTAACCACCACACTAGGAAAGTTACTACTTATGCTCCTACAAGTAGGTGAAGTCTCCGCAATTGTGGTATTACCACTTTCACCAAGGAATTATTCTACTCTGGTGGTCCAATCTATATCTATATATTACTAAAAGTTGAAGCGTAAAATTTAATATTGCTACACTCCCGTTGAGCCACATCAGCAACTATGTCATCATCTTTTTTCTCTTCAATTTTTCCTATAATTGTTTAACATTTAAAGTGAATTAATAACTCCATTATATTAAAATCAAAATATCACATTAATCTTATTTTTAATTATTCTTATTTATTATTATACTTTCTTCAACTTTTTACATTCCATTTAACTTTTCATATCCCCACTACTCTCTTACTTAATATCACTATTCCCCTACCCCTTTATCTTCTTCTATTTTTTACTCTTCTTAGATCATCCGCATTCATTTTTTCTAATTCTATCCTATTTTACCATCTAAAAAACTACTTTACCAATTATACCATACCAATTTTCAAAACCCCAACATCAAAACTTCTATTATTTTATCCTACTCATTAAAATAATATATTTTTACAATAATATATATATATATATATATATATATATATATATATTTAACCTCACTCACTGAATTTCAGTGTTTTATTTTTCCTATTCTCTCTTCCAGTCTCCTCCTCCACACAATCCAGATCAGCGAAACTGGGAAAAAAAAAAAACTGATCAACCACCATCCTCCATCAACCACCACGCCGATCAACCACCATATCAACCCAACTCCTCCACACAACCACCATCCTCCATCATCCCAGATCGGCGAAATTGAAAAAAAAAAAAAAAAAAAAAACAAAAAACCCACGCCGATCGAAAACCCACACGCCGATCAACCACCATGCAACCCAACTCCTCCACACAACCACCATCCTCCATCAGCCCAGATCGGCGAAACTGAAAAAAAAAAAAAAAAAAAAAAAAAAAAAAAAAAAACCCACGCCATCAAAAACCCACCCGCCGATCAACCACCATGCAACCCAACTCCTCCACACAACCGCCATCTCCATCATCCCAGATCGGCGAAACTGAAAAAAAAAAAAAAAAAAAAAAAAAAAAAAAAAAAAAAAAAAAAAAAAAACCCACGCCGATCAAAAACCCACACGCCGATCAACCACCATGCAACCCAACTCCTCCACACAACCACCATCCTCCATCATCCCAGATCGGCGCAACTGCAAAAAAAAAAAAAAAAAAAAAAAAAAAAAAAAAAAAAAAACCCACGCCGATCAACCACCATGCAACCCAACTCCTCCACACAACCACCATCCTCCATCATCCCAGATCGGCGAAACTGAAAAAAGAAAAAAAAAAAAAAAACCGTCGGAGCCATCGCAAGTGCAGAGAGCAAATGAGAAAGGGAGAAGAAAGAGAGAGAAAAGAACAGAAATAGTGAGAGAGGAGAGAGAACATGCCGGGAAAATGGGAGAGAGGGAATTAAAATATATATTTTTTATCCCATTAGCTACAGTACCATCTTACATTTAAGATGGTACTGTAGCTCAATTGTATTTTGTTTTACCATTCTTGCAAGATACAACATTCAATGGAGCAACTCATTTGGGCTTAATTGTAAAATAAATTGCAGAAAAGGGCTCCCTTTACCATATACCATATTCAATGCTAGTGCTCTTATTCTTAACCTCTTGCTATAAATTTGTTGTTCTCTCAATCATTCCATGCATAATTTTCTGTTTTTCCACACATAAAACTCTCTCTCTCTCTCTCTCTCTCTCTTAGTTTTTGGTGTATTTTTAATTTTGAACTTTTGTATTCTTTACAATTTATTCTACTTTGAATTGATATGATTTAGTTTTGTGTTTTCTATTTTTATCCTTTTAATTCTTATTTGATTGTAAAATAGTATATAATCATCATTGCAAGGAAGACATGCATTTTCGATTATTGGTTCAAAACAGGATAGATAATTCTTTTCATCATTGTCATAAATCAGGTTGACCCCAAACTTCTTCACTTGGAAACCACCGCTTATTATGAATTATTGAATACTCCATTTCTTCTCCAGCTTCCAATAGAGTGCAACCACATATATTCCTAACATGGTATTACACGACAATTCTTTTGTTGATATTTCCATGTGATTTTCTTGGTATAATTTTTTAATTCATAGATTATAGTGAATCCATTCATATCATGAAAGCTTCTTGCAAATATCACACATAAAGACCATCCTCGAATCTTTTGCTTTACTAGAGTGGGCACAACAAAATATAAAATTGATCCCTTACTCTTGTACTCAAGCCAGTTTGGAAGCTCACCCAAAGGAAGGAAAACACTAAAACTGTCGGTTGCGATCAATTCCTTATAAATTAAATCATGAGCAACAAATTATTATCCAAATTGAAAGTTTAAAACCCAGTACAATCAAACTAGGAGAGAGAGATAGTAGAGATAGAGAGTCATTATCTCTTTCATTTTATTTTATTCAACATTTAAATTCAACAACATCCTCCATAATCGATATCATTAAATTATTTATATTTTGTCTCATTTAAAAAAAAAAATTAAACATATAATATTTTGCTTAAATTAAAATAAATAAAAATTGTTCTTATAAAGTCTTCCCATGAAATCTTACAATGGAAAAATGAAATACAAAAAGAGAGAGATTTATAGGTAATAAAGTGTAGAGAGAGAAAGAAAAATAAAAGAAATTAAACGCCAATTTGTAACTGTTATTTAGAAAATAAAGAGCACGTGACAAGAGGAGTAAAAAAAAAAATAGAAATGATCTTATGGAGGACATTAAAAACTTTATAATGTAATAAAATCAATTGTAACATTTATTTTTACTATGCTCCACTGTAGTCACATTAGCGACCATGTTATTATCCTTTTTTCTTTCCAAATTTTCCTATAATTTTTTTAATGTTTAAAGTGAATCAAAAAATCTATTATATTACAATCAAAATATCATATTTTTATTTGTTTTGAAACCATTCTTATTATTAAATTCTCAACTTATTTTTACATTTTCTCTAACATTTATCATTTCTTTTACCTTTTAATCTATCCACTGCTCTCTACCTTAATATCAGTATTCATCTTCCCATTTATCTACATTTTTTTCCTTTTTTTTATTCCCTCTCCCATTCTATGCATAATTCTCTCTCTCTCTCCCCCCCCACCACACACACACACACACACACACACACACACACACACACACACACACACACACATATATATATATATATATATATATATATATTTTTGAGTTTTTGTGGATTTTTTTTTCTGACATCTCTACTTTGGGTTAATGGATTTTTGTATTTTCAGAATTCTAAGGGGTTGATACAGTTTATTTTTGTGTTTCAAGTTGTTATCTTTTTTTGTATTCTTCAGAATAATTTGGTGTTTATTAATATACATTTCATTTTCACTATTTTTCTTTTCATCTTATTTTATTCAAAATTTAAATTCAGCCATATTCTTCATATTGTTAAATTATTTATATTTTCTATCATTTTTTATTTTAAAAAAATTAAACATAAAATATTTTACTTAAATTCAAATAAATAAAAATTGTTCTCATAAAGTCTTCCCATGAAATGCTACAATGCATCAATAGAAGAATGGAATACAAAACACATGCTATTTTAGAAACACTATATTTATAATAATAATAATGATAATAATAACAACAACAACAACAACAACAACAGCAACAACAACAACAACAATAGAATATCATACCAAACATATCATAAACAAACTAATAGTTATGGATACACTAAGCTAATGGCAGTAGCCAAAGGCCTTGTAACTAAATTGATATCTTCCCATGTACAAAGTGATTGGGGGTCTAAAAGGGAAAGAGTTCGAGCTGCGAGGTTAACAGGATGATGTAATTATTTCTCAAAAAAAAAAAAAAAAGGTTAATGGTAGTAAATTGGAATGAAAAAAATAAAATAAAAATAATCATTACAATTCATATTTACTACATTAGAATTATCATCAAGAAATCAAACGTCAATTTGTAACCGTTACTTGGAAAACAAAGAGCATGATAGAAGGAGTAAAAAATTAATTAAAGATGATCTTACGAATGTCAATAAAATCAATCGTTATATTCACTTAATTAAATCATATAATTAAATACAATCATACAAAATTTAAATTTAAAACTAATCAAATTCTAATATGGAAAGCCATATTTCTTATCAAAACTAAAAAGAAGACATTCTTCAATAATAATAGAAATATATAAGAAATAAGCTGGAAAATTTCAAAATCTCATTTTTGAAATTTCATTTAACATTAGTTAGGCAGCATTAAGACAAGATATAAGAATTTTAGTTTTTAACTTCCATGGAATCAAATTTTTTAGGCAACATTATTTTGTAATTGACTTGGAGATGTACAAATTAGTCAACCAACTATGGTAGAATTAAGGTTTCAAAATTTAAATAAGACAATTCTACAATAATAAAAAAATTATTTCACGATGAACATGATTATGAAATGCATTTCTCTTCATTAATTTAGTTCAAATTACAACATAATGATAACAATGAGACCTCCCTTAAAAAATATAATCATGCGCAACGTGCGGATCCGCGACTAGTATCAGATAAAAACAAAGCACATTATGTCATTCAGTTTAGTAGATTTGATCAACGGCTTGATTTTTAGTTTAAGAGCACCAAAAATGCCATAGATGCTAAACTGCAAGTTTCATTTTGATCTATTCAATCACCCGCCATGCTGAAATTCAATCAAGTGAGGATTAGCCTCCTCATTATAAGTCTGCAGTATTAACAGGTTGTCATAATACAACTCGAGGATAGCTCATGTACCTTAAATTTGGTATTCCACAATCCATTTGTTTGGTTAATTAAGTGATCATTATCCAGTTTATTGAATATATATATATATATATATATATATATATATGAATTTCCTACACATACTTGATTTGAGAAAAAGAATTACAGATTTACCAGTGGAATATATAGGCATATATTTTATTTCTCCCGAAGTTGTCATAGAACAAAATTTGGGATATCAGGCTTCTTGAACTAGACAAGTAAATCGCTAAAATCAGTAAAGCATCATAAGTGTGAGGAGAGTATGATATCGGATGTGATGGACAATGTTATTATTGATGGATACAAATTGAAACTAATAGCATAAATCCCTTTTTGGTTGCTCTTTTTGAAAACAGAATAAAATGAAAAATAAAAAATAAAAATTATGACATTCAGGTGGTCTAAATGACTGCAACACAAAATCCTTACACTCTAAACATTCATATGAACACCCTTCAACCTTCAAGAATTAATTTTGGGAATATTCAGCACTAGTGAGGTTTAGTTCTAAATGTGAGCTCTCAGGTTGTCATGATTTCCTCTGCAAATTCTGCTGTGTAAGGTTGTTAGTTAAGACTGAACCACATACCACGTTTTTGACTGCATGAGGCAAGTTCCATGATGAGAAGTGAGGTCCAATGCCAAAAGGCTTACAACTTAGGGAGGCTATTTGTTATTTTAGTACAAAAATGGAGAAGAAAAATGAAAATAGTATATATGTCATGGTTAATCTAGGGTATGACTCAAGTATTCAGGCTCAATTTATTTTTGATACATAGTATTCTAGAATCAGAAATTAACCTCTCCAAATAGCCTACGTACCAATCACCTCTCCCAAACCTCACAAAAATGGGAGTTTTGTGCAATGGGTAATGGTCACTTTAGTATTCTTGATCTTAATTGGCTCTACAGGCCACTGGCCCTTCTAACTTCAGAAAAATGGATCTTGAAATTAAGAAGCTCCAGAGTGCTAGGTCAATGCTTTTGTTACCACCCCATGACACATGTAAAGAGATAATGTGTTTTGACAACTTGGGTAGGCTGTACATTATTTTAGTTCAAAAATGGAGAAGAAATGAAAACAATAAATCACGGCTAATCCTGGCAATGGCTTTTTTTTTTTTTTTAAGAAGAAATCTTGGCAATGGCTTAAGTATTCTGGATCAATTTATTTTTGGTTCATATAGTATTTATGAACTTAATTGATTCTATCTGCCGCTGACCCATCATTGAGAAATTGTGCTTTTGTCATTGTGATGAATAAACCCACAGTTAAGTTAGCTTCACTATTTCTTTCGCAACCAACGTGTCTTTGTTTCCTGTGCAACAATTGAGTACTCCAATAATTATTTTAAGCTTCGGCTGGCTATCCAGAGACCATCTCCTTATCAAAACAATTCAAATGTTAAAACACATATGTACGTTATGAGGTCCAATCATCCAACTGCCAGTGACTTAAGTTGAACTTTGACTATTTGTGAAAGAATTGGTCTCTACTTTTTGTGATGGCCCACCAATTTTCATTAATTTCACCATTTTTCTTCATTTGCTCTTTGTTTTGGCCATTAAAAGTATGCAGGAAATCAAAAGCTCAGAACAAAGTTCGGAAATTGCCCCCCCATGGCCCAGAAAGTTACCACTAATAGGAAACTTGCACAACTTTATAGGCTCACCACCACACTATGCTCTCCGACAACTAGCAGGGGAACATGGACCCCTTATGCACATACAACTAGGTGAAATCTCTGCAATTGTGGTATTATCACTTTCACCAAGGGCTTGATTTTTAGTTCAAGAGCACAAAAATGTCGTAGATGCTAAACTGCAAGTTTCATTTTAATCTATTCAACCCCCTTTCAGGTGGAAATTTAAGGCTCCATCCCTTTGGAGAGAAAATAGGAAGGATGGAAAATTAAGGGTGAAAAATATGTATTTTCTACTGTTCGTTTGGAGAGAAAATGTAGGGTGAATGGAAAACTCGGGAGGAAAATTTTCCTCCCGAGCCCACATAAATTTTCCTCCCAATTTGGGAGGAAAATGTGGGAGGAAAACTTGTCCTCTGATGGGGACCGGTCTGACCAATTTATTTTACCAAAAATAACCCTCCCACCCACTAATGTTGACTACTTATTTGCCCTCCCCACCTACCTGCCTGATGGAAGACTTTATATATTAGATTTCCAAAAAAAAAAAAAAAAAGAGAGACTCAACTCTTTGAGGTGCGTAGCATGCCTGATCAGGTGCTTAGCATGCCGTTGCTAAAAGTTGGCCAAATATATATATATATATATATATATATATATAATTTTTACACTATTATATGTACACTATTATAATTTTTATATTATAATAATAAAAATAATAATAAATATATATATATATATATATATGATGTGGTAAATTTTATATTATTTAATGAGTACAAATAAATCTATTTCTTATATATTTTATAACAAGGGTATAATAGTCATTTTATATAAATTACATTTTTCATTCCTTCCTTTTTCTCTCCAACCTAACAAAAAAGTTTTTCATCCTCTCACTCTTCCACCCCTCCAACCGAACACACAGGAGGGAAAACTAAAATATTTTCTATCCTCCTACTTTTCCATCCTTCCACAATTTTCCATCTTCTCACTTTTCCACTCCTCCAACTGAACGGACCCTAAGGCTTCTAAGTTGCTTTTTATTCTATTTTTTCTGTGTTCCCTACATTCAATCAAATGAGGATTAGCCAGTGTCATTATAGTGCTGCAGCATTATTAAGTTGTCATAATACCACTGAAGGATAGCTCATGTGCCTTAAACAGGGCCGGCCCACTAGACATTTTGGGGCTTAAGGCGAGAACTAAAATGAGACTTTTTTTTATACTTATGTATTATTAAATTAATAATTATTTAATATTTTTATATTATAATATATTTCATTTAAAATATATTTTTGGTGAATTTTTTGCTTATTTGTGATATTTTCATCTAAATTTTGTGTTATATTTTGTTTATTCCTAATAACAAATTTATCCATTGATCCTTTTTGAGATTCAATTAGCTTTTCTTCTTTTTCTTTTAAATTTGGTATTTCACAATCCATTTGTTTGGTTAATTAAGTGATCATGATCTAGTTTATATATATACTTGAATTTCCTATACATACTTGATTTGAGAAAAGACATTACAGATTTATATACCAGTGGAATATATAGGCATATATTTATTGCTCCCAAAGTTATCAAAGAACAAAATTTGGGATGACGGATTCCGCAATTAGACAAGTACATTGGTAAAAAAATAAATAAAAAAGCATCATAAGTCTGAGGAGAATATTAGATCGGATATGATAAATAATCTTATCATTGATGGATAAAAATTGAAACTAATTGCAAAACACCCTTTTTCTTTTTTCTTTTTGAAAAGCGGATAAAAAGAAACGATTTTTGGACATCTAGGTTGTCTAAATGACAGCAAGACAAAATCCTTACACTTTGAACATTCATATGAATTCAACCTTCAAGAATTAATTTTGGGAAAATTCAGCACTAGTGAAGCCCAGTTCTGAATGTAAGCTCTCTGGTTTTCATGATTTCCTCTGCATATTGGGCTGCTTAAGGGTGTTTAAGACTGAACGATGTTTTTAACTGCATGAGGCAAGTGCATGATGAGAAGTGAGGTTCAATGCCATGAGGCTTACAACTTGGGGAGGCTATTTATTATTTTAGTACAAAAATGGAGAAGAAAAATGAAAATAATATGTCATGGCTTAATTATTCAGGATCAATTTATTTTTGATACTTGGTATTCTAGATCCAACAATTAGCCTCTCCAAACATAAATTGGAGGTAAGGTTACGCACCAATCACCTCACCCAAACCTTATAAAAGTGGGAGTTTTGTGCAATGGGTATGACCATTTTAATATTCTTGATCTTATTTAGCTTTACAAGCCATTGACCCCTCTAACTTCATAAAAATGGATCTTGAAATTAAGTGGTGCTGTCAATTAAATTAGCTTCATAGTACCTTTCAAAAAAATAAATAAACAGCTTAATAGTACTAGGTCAATGCTTTTCTTGCCATCCCATGAGGGGGACAAATTTAAAGAGATAATGTGTTTTGTATCTTAATCAATCTCCCAACTTCTAGGAATATCACTCTTTGATGACGAACGTGACTTTGTTTATATGTTCTATGCATTGAGATACTCCAATCAAAAGTCAACCATACTATTGTCATTTTAAGCTTTGGCTGACCATTAAAAGGGAATGGTCTCAATAAAAATAATAATAAAAAAAAAAATTCAAATATCCAAACATTTGTATGTACAAACAGGCTTATGGGGTCCGGCTGCCAATAGCACAAATTTAAGCCTATATATTTTGGAAGGCAAATTTTAGAAAATCACTTCTCACTCCTTTTTGTGATGGCCCTTCAACTTTCATTGGTATTTACCCTTCTTATTTTACTCTCTTTGTTTTGGCTATTAAAGGTATGCAGAAGAATTGAACCTCAGAACAGAGTTCAGGAGTTGCCCCCGGGGCCAAGAAAGTTACCACTAATAGGAAACTTGCGCAACTTAATTGGCTCACTACCACACCATGCTCTCCAGCAACTAGCAGGGGAACATGGACCCCTTATGCACCTACAACTGGGTGAAATTTCTGCAATTGTGGTATCATTACCTAGGTTGGCCAGAGAGGTCATGCAGACACATGATCTTGCCTTTGCGCAGAGACCAGAAATTCTTGCGCCTAAAATTATAAGCTACGGTGGCTCAGACATTGCCTTTTCTCCATATGGTGATTACTGGAGGCAAATGCGAAAGGTTTGCATGTTGGAACTCCTAAGTGCCAAGAGGGTCAAATCCTTCTCCTCTTAGAGAAGAAGAAATTAGTAATCTCATTGAGTCAATCCACTCATCTTCAGGATCAACAATCAATTTTACTGAAAATTTGCTCTTTGACAAGTACCGTTGTATGTAGAGCAGCATTCGGTACCAAATGCAATGATGGAGATGAATTTACATGGCTGGCCAGGGAATCTGCAGCCTTGGCTGGGGGTTCTGACATAGCTGATTTGGTCCCTTCAAAAAAGTTTCTTCATGTGGTTAGCGGGTTGAAATTTAAACTAGAGAAGATTCATGGGAAGGTTGACAAGATCCTAGACAAAACCATCAATGACCACAGGGAGAACCCAATGAGTGCAGAGACTGTCAAGGATGAACTTTGTATGGAGGATCTTGTTGATGTTCTTTTATGCCTTCAGCAAAGTGGTAGCCTTGAGTTCCCCATCACAACCAACAACATCAAAGTTACTAGGGCCAGCACTTCTATTGCCTATCCTCATATTTTTCTTCTCTTAAGCATAATCTATGAGTCATTCCAATTCTTTTCCAGGACATGTTTTCTGCTGGAACTGATACTACATCAACCTTAATAGATTGGGCTATGTCAGAAATGATGAGACAACCTAGAGTGCTGGAGAAGGCTCAATCTGAGATAAGACAAGCCTTTAATGGAAAGAAACAAATCCATGAGAAAGATATTCAGAACCTAAGTTACTTAATGTTAGTTATAAAAGAAACTCTAAGGTGACACCTTCCTGTTGCTATGCTACTCCCAAGAGAGTGCAGAGAGCCATGTGAGATTGAAGGATATGAGATACCCCTCAAAACTAAAGTTATTGTTAATGCATGGGCAATTGGAAAAAACCTGCACTTTGGCACAATGCTGAGAGTTTTATACCAGAGAGGTTCGCCAACAGTTCAATTGAATTCTCACCTTGAATATATCCCTTTTGGTGCAGGAAGAAGGATGTGCCCAGGAATAACATTTGGTATGGCCAATATTGAATTCCCCTTGCTCAATTACTCTACCATTTTGATTGGGAGCTTCCAGGCAGAA
This sequence comes from Castanopsis chinensis, assembly GCA_032878915.1. Lineage (NCBI taxonomy): Eukaryota > Viridiplantae > Streptophyta > Magnoliopsida > Fagales > Fagaceae > Castanopsis > Castanopsis chinensis. The sequence goes on from JAVQMG010000132.1 coordinate 45,303,939, forward strand.
TGAGACCAGAAGATCTGGATATGACTGAATTCTTCGGTGCAGTTGTTCGAAGGAAAAACAACTCGTATTTGGTTGCTGCGCCTTATTCTCCTTCAGAATAATGGAGATTCAACATCAAAACATTCATTCAGATGCCTCTGGAATTCGCACTTGACTATTTTAATCAATGTACTAATATAGTAAGTCTACACCAGCAAAAATTTTCTTGAATTAAAGTGTATTCTGATTACCAGACAATCCAAAAGCTGAGGTCCTTTCGTATTTCATGTAATCAGGCATTGTAAAATTCAAATCTATCAGCTGAACAAGTGCTTTAATCTGATATCTTCATACGCATGGTAATTCACTAAGACATTTTCAGAAGAATAAATTTCAATTTTATTTTGCTCAATAAAACTAACTATGAGGCATTTGCTTAGTTTTAGTTCACAGAACCAAATCTAACTTAGCTGTCAAGCTGTAAAGTTTCATTTTGATTTATTCAATCAGCTGATTTATGGAAACTTAAGGCTATTTCGTATTTACTTTCATAAAAAAAAAAAATGGAAAAAAAAAAAAATACTATCTACTATTTAGACACTCTCAGATCAAGTCAGTGTTGTCCAGTGGCGGAGCCAGAAATTTGGGTCGGGGGGGGAGATTAAAAGTAAAAAATTAATCTAAAAAAATTAACTAATATTAATAACAAAATAAATAAACAACTAAATGCTAATATAATTGTCATATAGAATCTAAAATAAAATCTAAACTTTAATTTGTCTTTTCACATCTAGCTTAATTTACTCAATTGCCCTCCACGATTTTTCATATTTTGAAACCACGGCATGATTTGTTTAAACTTAATAGTCTTAAATATATCTTTCCTATTTCATTTTGCCCGTAGGAATTTTTTTTTTTTTTTTTTCATTGTTAGGTGGGTCTCATTCCCACTTAATTTCCTATTTCCTTACGGTAGTAGGATCAATCTTTCCTATTTCATTTTGCCGTAGGATTTTTTTTTAATCATTATTAGGTGGGTCCCATTCTCACATAATTTCCTATTTCCTTATAGCAGTAGGATGACGTTGTGTGATTCCTATTTCATTTTGCTGTAGAATCTTCTTCTTCTTCTTCTTCTTTTTTTTTTTTTTTTCAAATCATTATTAGGTGGGTCTCCCACATGATTTCCTATAGCAGTAGAATCTGCCTTTTGTGCACAACTATGCCTAGTGTCTTCTTATGTCAGGGAGGGCATAATGATATATGCACTATATTAACAATGAAAAAATTTGAAAGTTCAGGGGGGGCACCTGCCCCCCCCCCCCCCCCCCCCCCCTCCCTCCGCCCCTGGTGTTGTCCCACTTATTTAAAACTCCACTACAAAAAACGAGGGCTATAGCCGCGTTTTTTAAACGCGGCTATAGGTCAAACTTATAACCGCGTTTTACAGGCAGCCCATTTTTCAAGTTGAGGGAATTTTATATTATGGGAATTTTTCAAGTTGAGGGAATTTTATATTATGGGAAAGTTTTATTTCCTCCTTGTGATTTGCAAAGACAAAGAGGCAATAAAAATTGCGCCTCTTACCAAAATTACACATCATCTGGGTTTTGAATGCGCCATATTTAACTGGCGGGCTTCCAACCTTTTTTCTTTTTTATATATATTTTAGATACGGTGAAAGTTAAAATATCATGTTTACTCTATAATAATTACTGTTATCATTATATCAAGACACTAATTAAGTACTTTGTTTTTGTCTTATACAAAAAAAAAAAAAAAAAGTAATTTGTTTTTGGTGTAGGAAGATTTTAAATTCTAAATATCTTATTTGATGACAAAAAATTTTTTCTGGTGAACTAACCAGAACCCATAGCCTCTCACTTAGTAAGAACTTAGATTGTCTAAATTTATGCTTTATTTAATCAGGCATCTATACTATTATATTTGATTATATTCCCAGCTTAGCTGTAATTATCCATTGTCTTTTCACTCACTCAATCATGTGACTATTAATTTATTGAATCTCACAATTTCATATATATAATTCATGAGAGAGGTTTAGAGGAGTTCAAGGGAGAGAGGAAACACTGCAAGAAGGAAAAGAGTAAAAGAGATGAGGGGCTCAGATTGAATTCCAATATGATTGTCCTCTTCTGATTGCTTTTGGATTATTTGGGTTGGGTTGGATTTTGACCCAACCCAATTCCATCAACACCATTTTAAAAGCCCCACCAACTGGTTCTGGCAAAGCCCAACCCAGTTTCATATTAACCTAGACCCAGCTCACATGAAACAATATTTTTACCTTCGCTTCGCTCTTTCTTTCATTTTCCTATCCCCTTTCTTACTTTCTCCTGCTTCAAAAAGCAAGTTCGTTTGATTGGAATGATGAAAATGTGAGAATATTAAATAATTTTTTTATTAATTTACTTAAAATAAATAATAAAAATAAATAAATATTTTACTTTTAAGTTACATAATAGATGCATGTTATATGAGACTAGGGTATCATAAAATGCATATATATATATATATATATATATATATATCATTGGAAGATGGTGGAGTTACCTAAATATATATATATATATATATATATAAAATGATTTTCAATAATACATTGAACTTTAAGGCTCAATTAATTAATTTGTCAAAGGTCTTGTAACTGAATTAGCACCTCTCCATGTACAAAGTGCTTGGGGTCTAGGGGGAAAAGGGTTCGAGCTCCGAGGTTAGCAATATGTTATAATTATCTTTAAAAAAAATGCCCAATTAATCACATATATTTAAATGGAAAAAATTTGAATTTAATAGTAAAAATTATCCAAAAAAATAATTGAAATCATGTTTAAGTGAAACCCCAATTCAATAATTAAAAACAATCTAAATTATTAAACATTTAAAAATTTGAAGTAGAGAGAGACTCACATGAGAATTTAATTTTTGTCCTTGAAAGCATGGAAGAAGGCACCAAAACTTGAGTGAGTTTCACCTTTCCAAATTTAAGTCAAGTGCGTTGCACACTACATGTGTGTGTATATGTATGAAAACTAATTTGAATTTAACATTTATTATAGAAAAGAAGTGGTGTAGTCTTTCCCTTATCTAGCTAATTCTTATTATAATCATTTTGTGTGGCGTGTGTACATGCATGAAAAATTATTTGAATTTAACATTTATTGTAGAAAAGAGGTGATGCAATCTTACTCCTATTTAGCTAATTCTTGTTATAATCTCTTTGTTTTGCGAGGAGAGAGAGAAACACTTCTTTTGAAAAGAAGAAAAAAAAATCAACGTATAATATTGTTGGCACCTCATTTTGCAACTTGCATTTAACCTCACTTGAAGGGTAAAAGGGTAATTTCACCTTGGAAATGTGCATCTTGATTTTGGTCATTAGATCCATAATCTCATTTCATCAAAATGATCTTGATGTTGTAACAATCAAATCAACAGGTTATAAGCCCTAGTCAGACCATCAGATTGAAAGTTATCATCAAATCAAGTTATAATGGTCGAGATGTACTATCACAAATTGAGTTCAACCTTATATGATTATGAAAAATTGATTCCAATTGGTTATAATTATAATCAATTTGAAATTAATGATGTGTCATAATTTGATTGGTTAGGACTACATTTTATGGTAAGGTTGCATATACCTAATTAATTAGATAGTTAAACATTAATTATTCAATAAGTAATTTGTGCAATTATCTTTTAATTAGGGTAAATTTGGAACTAATTAGGTCTGAAATGGGAATGATTGGAACCTATTAATGTTAATTGGAAACTAATTTAGGACCTATTAATATTAATTGTGCTGAAACCATTTTTCTAACAAATGAGCTCTGCTCACTATTTCATTGATATCTCTCACAATATTTTGAATATGTGAATGAGGTTAATTTTTCTAGAAACCAGACATCCGGGGCTTCAATTTGAGTACAAGAACGAGACAATTCCGATCAGAATTGAGTCAGATATGATTTTTCGAAATTGGCTCTACAGGCTGTTACAGCAGCTAAGGGAAAACTGAATTTTGGCTTACTTCTTACTCCCACCAATCTTTCCATTTAATGCACCAAATTTCCTCAAAGGCTAAAATGAGGTCTAGGTTCATGATTCTTTATCAACCATCATTAATGGCCTTCCATTCATATTTCCTCCACCACTACTATATAAACCCTCCCTCTCCTTCATTCCAAGAGGAACAAAAAAACTCCCTCTCTTCTCCTCTTTTGAGTTCTAGGAAGTTGAGTAGTCTTGTCATATCTTGGTCTTCTTGAGATTCAAGGTATTGAGTGAGACTCAGTCTTCCTCTCTTAACTCTTCTTTTTCTCCACCCTTAGGACCTCTCTCAAGAGTCTCCTCATCCATCATATGAATCTTGCATGAAGGTATAATCCCTTCCCCTAATTTGTTTTTTATGTTTCCATTATGAGAATTTAAGATTAGAACATGATAGAAACTATTTAAATTCCTTTGAATATGTTCGAATGTTCGTAAATGTTCTTATTTTTTCTTCACATGTTCTTGGTTGTTCATCACATGTTCATGCATAATACTAGTTTTAATCTTAAATTCACATAAAAAAATATGAAAAACATGTTTGTTTAATAATTTTTTCAAATTCTTGAATCTAGGTTATCACCATCCACACACATTCACTAGAATTCATTTTTCAATCCAAATGAAATGCTTGATAAATTGAATTAGGGTTCATCACATGTACACACCTTAAATTCAATATGCAAATTGATTGACATATTAGATGATGTGATATGAATGTTGGCCACCATAGTCTAGAAGACCGGTTTTACCGGGCAAGGTGGGTGCCTAACACCTTCCCACCTTGTAACATAGCCTCCGAATTTAGATCAAGGGTTAATAGATTAAATGCTTATCCATGTAATTTTCAATTTTTAGATTGTAACTACGAAATAAAGCCATGTACTTTATCTTAGATTGTATCTAGGACCAAAGCCATGTAATTTTCGTATGATCAATGTAAATTCAATTGAAAATTAATAAAATAAGGAATTTTTTAATTTTGGTTTTCTTATTTTTCCAATAATTAAATAAGTGGCGACTCCATTGTAAAACCCTTAATCTAAAGGGAAAAATATAACTAGTCGAACCTCCATTTTGAGAGGCAATAACACGACTCCACCCATTCACATGGGTTTGGCCCAACATCTCCTATTAAAACGGGCTGGGGATGCGGTCTCTCACAGTGGCGACTCCACTGGGGATATTGAGGGTTAAGCTTCAATTAGGTTATAGTGGCCAACCATGTCATTGTGTGTTTATTGCTTTTTGTATATAATGTTTATTAGGTCATTATATTGCATGTCATGCATCATTTGCTTGAATGAAATTTATTTTATTTGTGTGCTAGCCCAGAAGCCCGGTAGTATTAGCCGTGGATTGTGGTCTTCCTAAGACTCATATACCCAGCGATGAACCTACCACCCACCGCGATAAGGATCATTATGGTTATGCCATGGTGGTTTATAGGGACAAACTGTACCATTCGGACCAACGCGGCGCTCCTAGAGGTATAAGTTGGGAGGTACGACGTCCTAGCTTGTGGGAACCTTTAACCTATCTTCTATCCATGTTGTAATGACCCATAGAACCTACCTTTAGGTTGGTCCATGTAATTTCATTTCATTATGGATATGTTTGGCCGTTGTTAACACCATGATGAGCCCAAGTCCAATGCTTGAACCCATCATAATTGTTTGAACCTTGTATGCTATGAGTGAACTCAAGCCTAAAAGCCTATGATTGAACTCTACTTGGCATGGAAGCCCAATTTGTTTCTTGAATGAGTCTAAGCCCAACTCTTGAGCCCATCAAAGGTGTGTATACACATGATCCACATCAAAGGTCAAAAGCTCACAAGATGCATGCCTTCTAAGTGTAAGCCCAAGTCATTCCAAGCAAATACCAAAAGATCATAATCAAGGTTTAAGCCTTTCAAGTGCAAGCCCAAACCATTTCATCATAACCAAGGTTCTAGCATACCAAGTCTTAAGCATTCTAAATGGACCAAGAAGAAGCAAGTGGCTCAACTTTGCCTCACTCCAAATTCGGTTTGCAACATCATGGTTAAGCTTAAAGTCTGTTTGTTTATTCCATGTTTCTATGTTTCTTTGAATTCTAAAAATCCATGTAGTATTTGATGTACTTTGTTCATGTATATATTTAAAAAAAATTCCAATAAAAAAAAATCAAGATTCCCAAATCTTCCCCAAAAAAAAAAAAGAGAAAATTTTTCAAATGAAAAAAGTCTTTGGACTAGGGGCATTGAGCCCTTAAGTCATTTAAAAAAAATTCTCTGAACTAAAGGCATTGGACTTCCTAGTGACTTTTTCAAAAAGACCCATTTTTTTTTCTTTTTCAAGATTCTAAAAAGTCCCCTTTTCAAAATGGTACATGAGGATCCCTTGGATAAAACATTTTCTAAATCTTGATGTTTAAAGGCTTAAGCAATTAACTTGTACCAAGGAATGATTAATTTCGTTTGATCCATGTAAAGACTTTTGCTACTTGACTTAGAATATAAGAAGAAATGGTCTTACAAGGTAATCAAAGAAAATCTATCCATCAGAAAATTCAAAAAGCTCATGCATTCATTCCAAATTTCTGAAAACTTTTGTGTCTCCAATAGAGCATTCATACTTTTTCTTTTAAGAGGAATTTATTAAAAGAGCTCAAGTCATTGTGCCTACAAGCAAGCATTGCTAGGGATAGGAGGCCGTCTTTGGTTAAACAAGATTATTCCATATTACCTAGAATGTTCATTATCCATTGCTAGTCCATTTGAACCTTCAAACATTTAGCCTTTTTTTTTGCATGAACCCACTAAAATCTAAACTTGGGGTGGGAAAAATCAAGTTATGCATACTTAAATCTCATGTTAAAGAGGACTCAACCTTGTAACTTTGAAGCTAATTGATAAATCTCTCCTAGAAGACATGAAAGACAAGTGGAGAATTCATTAGGCTAAAGAGATCATCAAAGAAAAAAGAGATTTCACACAATTAAGGAAAGAGAAATGAAATTCTAGTGCGCATCAAGTTTGAAGAGCCTAGAATTCATCATGCCAAGAGGAATACAAGGTTCATCCAAAAGAGAGTTCATCAAAAAAAGGAAAAGATTCATCAAGCACAAAAAGTGCAAGTGCATTGAGGAAGATAGAAGTCTAGAGAGTGCATCAAATTGACCAAAAATTATTGAGTTGAGAAAAAGAAGTCAAAAGGTCCCCAAAAGTTCATTCAATCAAGAGATGAAAGACAAGACAAAAAAAAAAAAATAACGCCCGTTAGGCTGAAAACCCAAAATGGCGGTCTAGGCAAAAGGTAGGGCCAAAGAAAAGAAAAAAATTGGAAAATCCTACAAAGTTGGAAACTTGATGATGCAACCTAAAAAGAGAAGAATTTTACAAGATGAACGTCTAGAGGTATGATTCAAGATGAATGAGCATAATGTTGATACAAGTGACTAATGAAGACTAGTGAGAAGATGATAAAGAAGAAATGGAGAAAATCCTCCAATACTAGATTTTTGAGTAATGCATACTTGGGGGAAACATCATAGGGAATTTTGAGCCTTTTATATCTTTCATTTCATAACCCTAACCCGGCCTACATTACAACTCATGAGTAAAGACCTCCTTGAAATCTTGCTAGTTGTGGGCTCATCTTAAACTCTAATAATATTTTTCTCTTGAATTAAAAAGGAAAAATGTTTAAAATTGTCAAACCCCACTAGATGATATGTCCAAGGAGAAAAATTCTCAAATCCTCAAATGACTCAAATGAACTTTCAAACTTGGAGCATTCTCCTTGTTTGCACCCAACAATGTGATTCCTAAATATTATCACACTTCATTTCTTGATTGCCTCGGAGACTTAATCTGACGATGTTCAAAATGAAGAAGCAAATTTGATTACACGAGTTTAATGATCTTAATACTTCCTAATCAAAGAGATTTGTTTGGTTCTTAAACACTATGATTTTCCAAAATGGTTGTTCAAATGATCACATCTAGTTCCAAAAAAAAAAGGAAATTTGCTTTTTCAAAAAAAGAAAAAGAAAAAAAAAAGAAGAAAAGAAAGTGCAATCTCATTTCCAAAAAAAAAAAAATCATTCTTTTCCAAAGTCCAGTTTTTGAACTACGTCTTGACCTGATCCTCTATGAGAGAGGTACGTAGGCAGCCTTGCAGAGGCCCGGTCCCAATCACCCAAACAACCTTAGAAAACAAAGTCAAAACAATGTGACAAAATTGTTTAGGTGTATGTTAGGTTAAGCCCATTTGTTTGCATTAAGCATGTTTAAACTTGGAGCATTGACCTATTTATATTGTATGCAAATATGTTCTTCTTGTATGGAAGTATGTTTTCATTTGAGGCATTAATCCATTTGTTTGCAAGCATGTCCACACTGAGGACATTAGCAAAAAATGTTTTCATGATAATTGGTTTCTAACAAGCCAGAGAAAGAAAGCCTTTTTGCAGGAAACAAGGATGGCGAACCATGATCTTCTTTCATGTTCCCCAATGGTCACAACATCAAATGAATTCAGCTTTAATTTAAGCATGGAATATGCCCCAAACTAGGGGCATTGGGTAAGTACTTCCAATTCATTTCAATAAATAAATCTATTACTAATAGAAATTATCTTTTGGCAGGAATTAAGTAAGGACCTATCTAGCAATCCGCATCAACTTCCAGCCAAAGTTATTTTCATTCAAAGGATAAGTTTTTCAAAAAAAAAAAAAAAATCATCATGAATAAATCTTCATCACTCTTACTCCATCTTCATCTTCTTCACTTTTTGATAATGAACAAATCTTCAAATCTCAAAAAAAAAAAAAAAAAAGAGATAAAATTTTCAAAAAAAAAAATTAAAACAAATTCCATATCTTTCAAAAAAAAAAAAAAAAAAAGAGAAAAGAGAGAATATTCAAAAAGCCTTGGGACTAGAGGCATTAGGCTTGTGCTTCTTAGTTTGCTTTTAAAAAAAAAAAAATCATCAATCAAAATTGTCAATTCCATCAAAAAAAAAAAAATTCAAGATTTCCAAATCTTTCCAAAAAAAAAAAAAAACAAATCAAGATTTCCAAATCTTTCGAAAAAAAATTCAAAAAATTCAAGATTTCCAAATTTTTTTTCAAAAAAAAAAAAAAAAATACAAAAGTCCTAGAAGAGAACTTCAAGAACTGAAAACTATGATCCTCTTCCATATTCTCTCGTGGTGCAACATCAAGTCAACTGTCAATCCTTAGGATTCATCGAAGCATGGAATATGTCTTAAACTAGGGGCATTCGCCAGGTATGCCAAATTCTTTTCAATGAATAACTCTGTTACGTATTGAAAATATTTATTTTGTAGGTACTAGGATAAAAAGCCCACAAACATGAACCAAGATCCAAGAATCCTAGGTCCTCTGAAAACATGAGCTAGGATCCACAACCTTTGATCCTTTGAAAACATGAGGCCAAAGCCCAAAAAACCCTTGGTCCTCTGAAAACATGAGCCAAGATCCAAAAAACCCTTGGTCCTCTGAAAACATGAGCCCTTGGTCCTCTGAAAACATGAGCCAAGATCCAAGAATCCTAGGTCCTCTGAAAACATGAGCCAGGATCCAAAACCTTTGGTCCTCTGAAAGCATAAGCCCAAAGCCCAAAAAACCCTTAGTCCTCTAAAAACATGATTCAAGATCCAAGAATCCTAAGTCCTCTGAAAACAAGAGCCAGGATCCACAACCTTTGGTTCTTTGAAAACATAAGCCCAAAGCTCAAAAACTGTTGGTCCTCTGAAAACATGAGCCCAAAGCCCAAAACAACCCTTGGTCCTCTGAAAACATGAGCCAAGATCCCCTTGGTCCTCTGAAAACATGAGCCAAGATCCAAGAATCCTAGGTCCTCTGAAAACATGAGCCAGGATCGATAACCTTTGGTCTTCTGAAAACATGAGGCCAAAGCCCAAAAAACCCTTGGTCCTCTAAAAACATGATCCAAAATCCAAGAATCCTAGGTCCTCTGAAAATAAGAGCCAGGATCCATAACTTTTGGTTCTTTGAAAACATGAGGCTAAAGCCCAAAAAACCCTTGGTCCTCTGAAAACATGAGCCAAGATTCAAGAATCCTAGGTCCTCTGAAAACATGAGCCAGGATCCACAACCTTTGGTCCTCTAAAAACGTGAGGCCAAAGCCCAAAAAACCCTTGGTCCTCTGAAAACATGAGCCAAGATCCAAGAATCCTAGGTCCTCTGAAAACATGAGTCCAAAGCCCAAAAAACCCTTGGTCCTCTGAAAACATGAGTCCAAAGCCCAAAAAACCCTTGGTCCTCTGAAAACATGAGCCAAGATCCATGAATCCTAGGTCCTCTGAAAACATGAGCCAGGATCCACAACCTTTGGTCCTCTAAAAACGTGAGGCCAAAGCCCAAAAAACCCTTGGTCCTCTGAAAACATGATCCAAAATCCAAGAATCCTAGGTCCTCTAAAAAGAAGAGCCAGTATCTATAACCTTTGTTTCTCTGAAAATATGAGCCTAAAGCCCAAAAAACCCTTGGTCCTCTGAAAACATGAGCCAGGATCCACAACCTTTGATCCTCTAAAAACGTGAGGCCAAAACCCAAAAAACCCTTGGACCTCTGAAAACATGAGCCAAGATCCAAGAATCCTAAGTCCTCTGAAAACATGAGTCCAAAGCCCAAAAAACCCTTGGTTCTCTGAAAACATGAGCCAAGATCCAAGAATCCTAGGTCCTCTGAAAACATGAGTCCAAAGCCCAAAAAACCCTTGGTCCTCCGAAAACATGAGGCCAAAGCCCAAAAAACCCTTGGTCCTCTGAAAAATGAGCCAAGATTCAAGAATCCTAGGTCCTCTGAAAACATGAGCCAGGATCCACAACCTTTGGTCCTCTAAAAACGTGAGGCCAAAGCCCAAGAAACCCTTGGTCCTCTGAAAACATGAGCCAAGATCCAAGAATCCTAGGTCCTCTGAAAACAAGAGCTAGGATCCACAACCTTTGGTTCTCTGAAAACATGAGCCCAAAGCCCAAAAAACCCTTGGTCCTCTGAAAACATAAGCCAAGATCCATGAATCCTAGGTCCTCTGAAAACATGAGCTAGGATCCACAACCTTTGGTCCTCTAAAAACGTGAGGCCAAAGCCTAAAAAACCCTTGGTCCTCTGAAAACATGAGCCAAGATCTAAGAATCCTAGGTCCTCTAAAACATGAGCCAGGATCCACAACCTTTAGTCCTCTGAAAACATAAGCCCAAAGCCAAAAAAAACCATTGATCCTTTGAAAACATGAGCCAAGATTCAAGAATCCTAGGACCTCTGAAAACATGAGCCAAGATCCAAAACCTTTGGTCCTCTGAAAACATGAGCCCAAAGCCCAAAAACCCTAGTCCTCTGAAAACATGAGCCAAGATCCAAGAATCCTAAGTCCTCTGAAAACATGAGCCAGGATCCAAAACCTTTGGTCCTCTGAAAACATGAGGCCAAAGCCCAAAAAACCCTTGGTCCTCTGAAAACATGAACCAAGATCCAAGAATCCTAGGTCCTCTGGAAACATGAGCCAGGATCCATAACCTTTGGTCCTCTGAAAACATGAGGCCAAAGCCCAAAAAACCCTTAGTCCTCTGAAAACATGAGCCAAGATCCAAGAATCCTAGGCCCTCTGAAAACATGAGCTAGGATCCACAACTTTTGGTCCTCTGAAAACATGAGGCCAAAGCCCAAAAAACCCTTGGTCCTCTGAAAACATGATTCAAAATCCAAGAATCCTAGGTCCTCTGAAAACTTGAGCCAGGATCCGCAACCTTTGGTCCTCTGAAAACATGAGCTCAAAGCCCAAAAAAAAAAAAAAAAACCCTTGGTCCTTTGAAAACATGAGCCAAGATCCAAGAATCCTAGATCCTCTGAAAACATGAGTCAGGATCCACAACCTTTGGTCCTCTAAAACACATGACTAGAATCTCTATATTTTGTCGTGACCACTAGTAAGCATGTCTTGTACTCTTTTTTTTTTTTTGCCAAAAAAAAACAAAACAAAAAACAAAAACAAAAACAAAAAAGGGGCTGCATGTGTGAACTACGTTTGGACCTGATCCTCTCACCAAGAGGTACGTAGGCAATCTCCTTGGAGATTCGGTCCACATTTTGATCTACTACGTGTTAGTTTGCATTCTTATTTCCATGCATCATAAACTCACCACGATTAAATGCTGATTGCAAAGTTAGGTGTGTTTTTCATACATTGACATTCGCTCTTCAAGCTCTGTCAATGTGGGGCATTCTGTTGATACCTCATTTTGTAACTCGCATTTAACCTTACTTAGAGGGTAAAAGGGTAATTTCACCTTAGAAATATGCATCTTGATTTTGGTCATTAGATCCTTAATCCCATTTCACCAAAATGATCTTGATGTTGTAACGATCAAATCAACAGGTTATAAGCCCTAGTCGGACCATCAGATTGAAAGTTATCATCAAATCAAGTTTTAATGGTCGAGATGTACTATCACAAATTGAGTTCAACCTTATGTGATTATGAACAATTGATTCCAATTGGTTATAATTATAATCAATTTGAAATTAATGATGTGTCATAATTTGATTGGTTAGAACAACATTTTATGGTAAGGTTGCATACACCTAATTAATTAGATAGTTAAACATTAATTATTCAATAAGTAATTTGTGCAATTATCTTTTAATTAGGGTAAATTTGGAACTAATTAGGTCTAAAATGAGAGTGATTGGAGCCTATTAATGTTAATTGGAAACTAATTTGGGACCTATTAATATTAATTGTGCTAAAACCATTTTTCTAACAAATAACCTCTGCTCACTATTTCATTGATATCTCTCACAATATTTTGCATCTGTGAATGAGGTTAATTTTCTCAGAAATTAGACATCCGGGGCTTCAATTTGAGCACAAGAACGAGACAATTCCGATCAGAATTAAGTTAGATATGATTTTTCGAAATTGGATCTACAGGTTGTTACAGTAGCTACAGGAAAATTGAAATTTGGCTTGCTCCTTACTCCCACCAATCTTTTCATTTAATGCACCAAATTTCCCTAAAGGCTAAAATGAGGTCTAGGTTCATGATTCTTTGTCAACCCTCATTAATGGCCTTCCATTCATATTTCTTCCACCACTACTATATAAAACCCCCATCTCCTTCATTCCAAGAGGAACAAAAAAACTTCCTCTCTTCTCCTCTTTTGAGTTCTAGGAAGTTGAGTAGTCTTATCATATCTTGGTCTTCTTGAGACTCAAGGTATTGAGTGAGACTCACTCTTCCTCTCCTAACTCTTCTTTTCCTTCACCCTTAGGACCTCTCTCAAGAGTCTCCTCATCCACCATATGGATCTTGCATGAAGGTATAATCCCTTCCCCTAACTTGTTTTTATATTTTCATGATGAGAATTTAAGATTAGAGCATGATAAAAACTATTTAAATTCCTTTGAATATGTTCAAATGTTCTTATGTTCAAATGTTCTTATGTTTTCTTCACATGTTATTGGTTGTTCATCACATGTTCATGCATAACACTAGTTTTAATCTTAAATTCACATAAAAAATATGAAAAACATGTTTGTTTAATAATTCTTTCAAATTCTTGAATCTAGGTTATCACCATCCACATACATTCATTAGAATTCATTTTTCAATCCAAATGAAATGATTTATGAATTGAATTAGGGTTCATCACATGCACACACCTAAAATTCAACATGCAAATTGATTGACATATTGGATGATGTGATATGAATGTTGGCCACCATAGTCTAGAAGACCGGTTTTACCGGGTAAGGTGGGTGCCTAACACCTTCCCACCTTGTAATATATCCTCCGAACTTAGATCAAGGGTTAATAGATCAAATGATTATCTATGTAATTTTCAATTTTTAGATTTTAACTAGGAAACAAAGTCATGTACTTTATCTTAAATTGTATCTAGGACCAAAGCCATGTAATTTTTTTATGATCAATGTAAATTCAATTGAAAATTAATAAAATGAGGAATTTTTCAATTTTGGTTTTCTTATTTTTCCAATAATTAAATAAGTGGCGACTCCATTGTAAAACCCTTAATCTAAAGTGAAAAATATAACTAGTCGAACCTCCATTTTGAGAGGCAATAATATGACTCCACCCATTCACGTGGGTTTAGCCCAACATCTCCTATTAAAACGGTCCAGGGGTGCGGTCTCTCACAAATATATAATAGCTAATATATTAATCTTTGGAAGTAGTATCTCATACGGATTAGTATTTCAATTATGAGCTTTGGTAGTTAGAAGTTAGCGCAGAGCAGTTAATAATTAGAAAATTACTTTGAAATTTTTTTAAACCAATCCCTTAAAAAGTTTTAGTAGAGTTTAAAATCACGTTAATAAATTATTTCTCTATTCAATTTTTTTTTAATCATGTTAATAAAAAATTACTATAAAACTAGTATTAGTAAACATTTCTTAAACTTATCTATTTAGCTTTGTTGCCAAATTTATGTAAACTATTTTTTTTATTTCTTTTTTTTTTTTTTGAAGAATATAACACAACCAAAAACAACAATGTACATTAAATATAAAGAATATAATAAAACTTATTCACAATTTAAAATTAAGAAATTAACACAAATTATAAATTAAGATATAAATTTAGAAAAAGAACAAAGAATAAACCTATTTATTTTCTCTATCGCTTTGAGAGATGAAAATGTGAGTATGTAACTAAAACCTGAATCAATTATTGTAGAAGAGAATAAATGAGTACAAAAGTTCAATATTATGAACTGGGTTAAAACATATGTGAGAAATTTTTATTAATTTTTTTGAAGTTAAAGAAAAATAGCTTAAACAAAATGAAAAAATAATAATGAAGAAAGAATGCATACTTGTTATGGGATTTAGGCATTCACATATTAGAAAAAACTTCACTTCAAAAAGGATATATATATATATATATATATATATATATATATATATATATTACTGGAGTAATATATAGGTAGAGTTTCATTTGATATAGAATTTAAATCCTATTGGAATTAAGATTTCTAATCAATTTGTTTGTATCTATCTCATAAATCCCATAAAAAGTGGAATTCATATGAATAGAAAGAAAGAAAAATTATGAAAAAAAGGAATCTTTTCTTTTATAACCAAAAACAAACAAACGTTTTTTTTAGAAGAATAAACGTTTATTATATATAGATACTATTAATTTTATCCAAAAACATTTTTGGTAAATCGGTATGAACACTAATTGTCTAAAAAAAGAAGTCACATGTGAAGAGGAAGATTTTGCTATTGAATATGTAGCTGTTTTTTTTTTTGGAATGGTATTATGTTGTTTTGTTTTTTCTTTTTACAGGAAATAATATAATTTAAAATTAGAAAAAAAAAAAAAAAAGGAATAGATGAAGATTATTACTTTTTTTGTTTTTACATGTACTACTGTTGTTGTTGTTGTTTTTTTTTTTTTTTTTTCACACGTAGTAATATAATTTAAATAAAAAAAAAAGGGATTAGATGAAGAGTTTTGAATTGTAATCAAATTAAAAAATATATCAACTTATAAATTATAATAATAAAAGGATTAGATGAAGAGTTTGAACTGTAATCAAATTAAAAATTTTTATCAATTTAGAAATTATAAGAGAAGAAGATAAGTATAAAAAAAAATTATATCTATATTTTTAAAATTCAAAAAAAAAATCTACAATTTAGTGTAGCCACTTAGCACAACAATGGCTTCTAAGCCCAACTTTTATTATATAGTATATGATATGATGTTTAAATTTTCCGTTTTATAGAGAAAAGATTGGGCAACATAATAATTTCTAAGGAAAAAAGTTTTTTTTTTTCCTCCACCTTTGCCATTGATAGTGCTTTGTATCTGAGTGGATACACTTGTTTTGGTTATATTACTTAAGTGTGATCCTTGACCCCTTGTATGTTTTGCCATGGATAGTACTTTGTATACTTCTGTGGATGTTAGTGAGTGTAGCATGCCACGTGTTTGTGAAAATGCCTCTATGAGTGTTAATCCTCATGATTTTGATGACATGTTACATGAATCTATGGGTGTTGTTAATATTCCAAATGTCAAACTATTGAAGAAAAAGGTTAAGAAGTTTCATAAAAATTTGAGCAAGTTCATTTATGAAAAGGATGATTTGATTGCTAAGCTCAATAAATCCAACAAATTGGTTGAAAAATATTAGAAACTTGTTGAACATTCTCTTAAAAAACATAAAGAGTTTGAATGTTTGAATATGGACTTGAATGCTAAACTTGTTTTGTCTAACAAACTAGTTGATGATCTTAAATGTGAAAATGAATCTCTTAAGATGTATGTCGAGTGTTTGATTGCTGAACCTATTGCTAAAAAGGAAGAAAATCTTTGTTACAATCATGTTGTGGTGTCAGATTTTGTGAGTTCTACCTCTAAAAACAAATCGGTATACATTCCTCCACACAAAAGAAACCAAAAAGTGAAAAGAAAGGCTCTTAAGCCTAAGCCTTCATTTAGGTCTCATCCTAGAAATTTGAGTGGATCTAAATGTGTTCCTCCTTGCCACCATTGCGGTGTGATTGGTCATATAAGATCTCAATGTTCCATGTTGAAGAGAGAACAAAACAATGTTGCTAAATCCCTCCCCAAAAAGCCAAATTTGGTGAATCAAATAGATTTGATGAAGTCTCCCAAGCCAATTGTGGCTAAGCCCAAGGCAAGAGGAAAGTCTGTTCCTAAAAGACAAAGAGGTTCACAAACGCAACACTATTGCCATCATTGTGGAATCCTAGGGCACACTAGACCAAATTGCTACAAGCTCCAAGTATTGAAAAATGTGGATCTTCAAAAGTCAATAGGACGAGGGAAAGGCAATGGAAAACCCAAGCAACCTAAAGGGCAAGAAGGAGAACCCGTTCTAAGTGATGTGATGAAGATGATTGACACCATCACCTCATGTTTGGCCAACTTCACCTTAAGGTTTGCGAATCATGACTCAAGTACCCAATCTTCAAAGGATATCGTCTCAAATGCACATGCCATGTGGGTAAAGAAGGGTACTCATGCATAAGCATTATAACATGTCCATGTTTTAATACTTTCTATATAATGTGACATTGTTGTTTGCTTGTTTATTTTACATTCTAGCATGTTTTTAATTTATTTTGTTTAAAAGTTTTGGTTGTTTGTTGTTTTTGATCATTATTTACTTTGCTTTGTGTCAAAAATCAAAAAATACAAATAAGGTATAAAATCTAAAAAGTTTGATCGGCGGTGTTGTGCATTGTCACATGCATGTTTGGTCTCGTACCTCCGTACTAATGGCTTTGTGCATTAATGAACTTAGCTTGTTTTTTATGCACTTTTATCTTTGTGGAAAACTTCTTAATATTTATGCGATTGTTATAAATAGATCTTCAAACTTGTCATAAATAATTAGTCAATAGTTTTGTTGATCTTGAGACATGCGTAGACTTGTGCCTATATCTCTTCTCACTCATTTTTTTTTATTTTTTTAAGCTCAACCAATGTCAAATCTCGAAAAGAGATAATGAGCAGAAAAAGCTGTCGCACAAACTAGTATTTGATTAGGAAAAATGGAAAGCGACATGTATTTAAAATGTATAGTGCCAAAAGCCAAAGGCTTACTAATCAAATTGAAGTATCAAAAATTTCAGGCATCGATCTCAAAAAGAGATGTAAAGATCAAAATGATCAAAAGAAAAGAAGCCAAATGAAAAGCTTTCAACTCAATGTAATCAAGTTTGTGTGGGAGGTCATATATGTTCATTTCTACAATTGAGATAGGTCACTCTATTTAGTACTAGTTGTGTATGACTTGGTTGAATCAATCATTGAAGCTTCACATTAGACTAAGGACTATCTCATATGACACCCACCCACATCACACATGTCTATGTTCAATGAATGTCTTATTCATTTGTGTGATTATACTTGATTAAATGTGATGTACATGCACAAACATCTGTTGATTAAACCTAAAAAGATTTTTGAGTGTTTCAATTGGTCACTACTTTTTGTGATGGCCCTCCAATTTTCATTAGGTTTCACCATTTTTCTTCCTTTACTCTCTTTGTTTTGGAAATTAAAAATATGCAGGAAATCAAAAGCTCAAAAAAAAGTTCAAAAATTGCCCCCATGTATGGCCTAGAAAGTTACCACAAATAGGAAACTTGTGCAACTTTATAGGCTAACCGCCGCACTAGGAAAGTTTCTACTTATGCACCTACAACTAGGTGAAAACTCCACAATTGTGGTATTATCACTTTCACCAAGGAACTATTCTACTCTGGCAATCCAATATCAGCTAAAAACAAAGCACATTCTGTCATTCAGTTTAGTAAGTCTGACCAAGGGCTTGATTTTTAGTTCAAGAGCACCAAAAATGCCATAGATGCTAAACTGCAAGTTTCATTTTGATCTATTCAATTACCTGCGATGCAAAAATTCAATCAAATGAGGATTAGCCTCCTCATTATACGTCTGCAACATTAATAGGTTGTCATAATAGAACTAGAGGATAGCTCATACACCTTAAATTTGGTATTCCACAATCCATTTGTTTGGTTAATTAAGTGATCATTATCCAGTTTATTGTATATATATATATATATATATATATATATATATATATATATATATATGAATTTTCTATTCATACTTGATTTGAGAAAAAGGCATTACAGATTTACCAGTGGAATATATAAGCATATATTTTATTTCTCCCAAAGTTGTCATAGAACAAAATTTGGGATGTCGAGCTTCTCCAACTAGACCAGTACATCGCTAAAATCAATAAAGCATCATAAGTGTGAGGAGAGTATGAGATCGAATGTGATGGACAATATTATTATTGAAGGATACAAATTGAAACAAATTGCATACCTCCCTTTTTCGTTGCTCTTTCTGAAAACAGAATCAAATGAAACAATTTTATGACATTCAGGTAGTCTAAATGACTGCAACACAAAATCCTCACACTCTGAACATTCATATGAACACCATTCAACCTTCAAGAATTAATATTGGGAAAATTCAGCACTAGTGAAGTCTAGTTTTGAATGTGAGCTCTCTGGTTTTCATGAGTTCCTCTGCAAATTATGCTGTGTAAGGGTGTTAGTTAAGGTACACAACCACATACCACGTTTTTGACTGCATGAGGCAAGTGCCATGATGTGAAGTGAGATCCAATGCCAAAAGGCTCACAACTTAGGGAGGGTATTTATTATTTTAGTACAAAAATGGAGAAGAAAAATGAAAATAGTATGTCATGGTTAATCTAGGGTATGACTCAAGTATTTAGGCTCAATTTATTTTTGATATATAGCATTCTAGATCCAGAAATTAGCGTCTCCAAACATAAATTGAAGGTAAGGCTACATACCAATCACCTCTCCCAAACCTCACAAAAGTGGGAGTTTTGTGCAATGGATAATAGTCTTTTTAGTAATTTTGATCTTAATTGGCTCTACAAGCCACTGACCCTTCTAACTTAGAAAAATGGATCATGAAATTAAGAAGTTGTGCTTTTAAGTAAACTAGAAAGTTGCCCGTGTGATGCACGGATAATATTGTAATAGTTTATGAAATTTTTTTATGAAGAATATTGTACATATATTATAGCATATTTGTTATAAAACTTTGTTAGTATTGAGTTTATCATAAGAAGTAACAATTATAAATTGTAGACACATATTCATTATAATTATTTTGTTGAAGTAATAAGGAAAAAAAGAATCAACTTTAGAGTAATATTGTACAACAAAAGTTGATAAAAGCATGTTAATTCATTTTATATTATTGGTATTTATTTTGTAATGTAATAAAGAGCTTTATTGCGATTTTTTTTTTTTTTTTTTGTTTCTTAAATGCTTTGTTTTTTGAATTATGTCTACGCTTGTAAAGCATGTTGAGGCGTATGTTATCATCATCTGTTTCTTCATCTTCAACTTTGGAAGTTTGGTCTATCTTTATTTGTTCAATTTGTGAGCTTTTATCATTTTCTTCTCTTGTTGCATTATTTGTGTTGATCATTGATGAATTGGAACTAGAAGATTCTTGGCTGGATCTTACAAAGTTTGTGCTGGCAGATTTGTTGTCACTAAGATTTTGCATAGGTATCTGCATTCATATTAAATTTGAGCATGTTATTTACGTCAATATAGTGTAGCAAAAGAAATAATATAGCATACTGGCTTGTGTTTTTTTTTTTTTTTTTCTTCCATGCTTTTTTCTCATTTGAAGGTGCATCAAAAATCTTAGCAATTGTGTAATTTTCAAAATCATCCTTCAGATTGAATTCATTCAAGCAAAGTAGAAAAATGTATTTTCTTCCTAAAATTTTCTTAAGATCATGTAGGATTCCTTCTTCAATATCAATTTGCTTATTAGGAATTTTAATTTATATTATAATCAATAGTTTTACAATAATTTTAATAATTTAAATAAGTTGTACCTCAGTTTGTTTTCAGCAAGATCTCTTGCAAATTTATGTAGGATTTTCTCAGCATCGCAATCAAATATGACAAAAGTTGTTTTGTCAGTTAGATAAAAAACTTCAATTTGAATCATGTATCTAAAGTATTTTGCAATTGTATAGTAATTATAGTAAAATGAATATGTTTATAAAAAAAAATTGCAAACTTTGTAGTTAATGTGTGTGCCTCTAACCTTGGGATAGGCAGATTTGTTTTCGTTTCACATTTTGCACACCAAAACAATCCTGATTGTAGTTTGACCTTCTTTCCACATAATATGCATGAAATATAATACCAACTTATTGTTGTATCAATGTTGCTTGTTGTTGCAACACAATAGTAGTTAACATCCTGCAATGAACTTTAAAGTTAATATGTTGTATTATTATATTTTCATGTAAATGATGAGTCTACTTTGAAATGATTAACAAACCTGTTTTGTAGGATCCCATTCAATGCATTTGAGCCCTGGTATTGTCTTCATATTGTTTGAAGATAGATCCTCCTCTGAAAATTGTTTTGCATGTATTTTTTGTATTTCTTATATCGGATAATGTTTTTTACCATTCCTATCATTGAATTTTTAAAAAGAAAAAAAAAATGTAAATGGTATTTTGTGAGATAAAAAATGCTATTTATCAAAAAAAAAATTTTGTTATTAATAATTTTAAAAAGCACCTATCAATTATTTCAGCAACCTCGGAAATCTCAAGATTTAGATATACTTTTGTTGCACTGGTCGATGACAAAGAGAATTTGCCTGCAAAAATTGCAGAATACATTATAATAAACAAAATCATATTGAATTGAAATTGAGGAAAAGGAAGACAAGTTTTAATGAGAAAGAGATTCTCTAAAAGTATCATTAGATTTATTTGAAAATGAATAAGTTTGAGTATAAAAAATTTATAATTAGTGATTACATTTCTCTATGTAAAATTTATGGCCTAAGATTAGTAACCAATATACTTATTAACTTGATAGCAATACTAAGTACATTAAAATTGATAGTTGGAAACATTATTTAGTTATACTTACCTCCAAATGATTGGACAATAGTCGAAGTTGCAATTAAAAAAAAAGGTACTGGATTGTTCTTATATACATCTTCATCAATTTGCCAAACACTTGTTCCTCATAGTGAGAGCCTAATTTCTTTTCCCCTAGTATAGTCTGAATAATTAAGGATTTTTTTTGTTATTCGTAATTTTTTTTTTATAATTGATTTTTCTATATAAACATATAATGACATCAATATCACATCAAAAATTGTGTCTTACTCTTTCAAAAGCAATTATAGGTTGCGTAATTTTCTTGGTGTGCCATTAACTTAGGGCTGTTCAAAATTTCCAACTGCTACCAACTTTCCAACAACATCTATTTATATGCAATTATCTAGTTAGGTTACTTTGAATCATTAATTTAGGATACAACTATATTAGAGGAGTTGTGAAATAGTTGCAGATTTGTATATACCTATTAAATATGTGTAGTTGTAACATTGGTTCTGTATTTGGTCATAGTCAACAAACTGAAAGCAGTATTGTTTGATTGAGTTCATATCTTCATTGGACTCCATGATTGTAGTAATGGTCATGAACCAAATTCTAATATCATTGTACACAGGTCGAAACTCGCCTGTAGTACTCTCCATCCTAAAATTCTTGATGGTATAAACATGGCCTTTAAGCAATTGTGGTCTAAAAGTTTGTACTTAATTTTTCCATACAATTGCATGTATTGTTGAGCCCTAGAACAGTGAGAAATGTTAGTGTCTTCCATTTTTCTTCTTGTGAATATATATAATAGCCATGGATGTTGGATTTTCTTAATATACATCTATTTATTAAAGATTAATAACTAATTATTGTAGAAGCTTATATGATAAGTTGGTAAAACGATTATTTTAAAAAAAATTGAATCTGCATAATAAATTGAATCTGCACAATGTAAATTAAGTTCTATACTTACCTCTTCATCAATAAATATCATATCGAGGCTTAAGAACTCATTGTTCTTTGTGTTGATTGCATCCCACATACAAAGTACTCTGACCTTGATTGTCCAATTGTCTCTATCCATTGAATCTTGCTCAAAGGAGTCCAACACATTGCCATTTTGACTTAATAGAAGCAATTTTGCAGCTATTTCCAGAGTTGACAATAGAGAAGTTGTCATAAATATATATATATATATATATATATATATAAGTAAGTAAAATTATAATAATCATCAAGGAAATAATTTATTTTGGTAAAATGCAGAATTGACTACATTTTGCATTATCAAATTATTATTATTATTATTATTATTTTTTTTTTTTTGAAGAAGCTTGGAACATGATATTTTTGTTTTACAAAAAGTATAAAGTAATAATTAAATGAAATTAGAAACTTAGCAATGAATGATGAACTTTCTTCAATGAACTTTCACATATTTATATGTATATTTCTAAAGATCTCTTTATAGACTATATTTTTAGTAATTGAAGAGGTTTTGACATTGTCACCAATTATCAAGAGTTTTAAGACCATTCCTAGTACGTAGTAACTCTAGAAACAGCAACATATAATTGCCCATAACTGAAAATCGGTTTAGGTAGGAAAAGTTCAACATGTTTTAGTGATTTCCCTTGGCTTTTGTTTATAGTCATGTATCTGTATCATGGATCATTGCTATGTCTTTATGCTTCTTACTCCTATGGCTTCCACCTCCAAATTTCTTTGATGACACTATATTTGTGGAATACATCTTGGCCATCCTTTTCTTGTACATGATCATACGCCTTCTCTGGCGCGCAAGTCTTGCAGCTTCCATTTCTCCCAATAAATTCCTCTACTCAAAGCTGTTAAGGAACCTTGTGGTTTTTGAAAAGGAATTTGAAATTCATTCTAAATACTTCTTTTGTTTTGTTTTATTTGTGTTTTCTTTTGTTGGGGGGGGGGGGGGATTCAACAAACAAATCAATATTGTTTGTGTGGGTTAACAACTATTGACTTATAAATAGTTTTCAAAGATGGCTAAACTAAATAAACAACAAATCAATAAACAAACTATTGAAGAGAAACATGAAATTAACAACGAATGTGAAATGCTATGTAAGTTTATAGTGGCATGACAATGAACATAGTATTTTGGGATTCAAAAATAAATTAATAAATGAACTATATTTAAGAGGAACATAAAATTAAGAAAGTAAACATACCTCTCTGAAATGAATTGTGAGAAATTATAGTGGTATAAGTTTTGAGGCATAAGGAGACGGAGACATATAAGAGAACATATTTTACAACATACAAAGCAAACTTTAAATGAAACTAACTCTTAAATCAGGTGGCATTTACCTTGTGTTAATTGCATTGTATAATTGGTTGGAAGTGGCTGCATTAAAGCCCAAAATACTAAATGCTAAAATCTTTTTTGCTCTTGCATTTGTCTTCAAATAATCACTGAGTTAGAGTGAAAACCGTTGTTTTTTTAGCAGTTGAAGAGTGTTTGTACAGATAATCACTGATTTGGAATGCAAACCATGCATTGTTTTCTTAGAAGTTGAAGAGATTTTGTATAGAGAAATAGAGGTTGGAAGTGACTGAAATTCTTGGCTGGGTTTCATCTACAGGTGGGGAGAAAGAAGAGGGTTTGTGTGTAAAAATTTAGGCTTTCATCTACTGAACTGTGGGGTGGGTCATCCTTGGCATGGGTTATCCTTTGAGCTACATGTTGGTGGGGAATTCAAATGGTAGCCTTTGAGGTGCACGTTGGTGGAGAATTCAGATTGTAGCCTTTGAGCTACACATTGGTGGGGTGTTCAGCGTGGGTTATCCTTTGAACTACACATTGGTGGGGGTTCAAAGTTGGGGTGGGTCAAAGGTTGTAGCCTTTCAGCAACATGTTGGTGTGGAATTCATATTTAGGTCAATATTTGTGGGCTTGGCCTTTTCATCTGCTTTGAGAACATAATTATTTTTTTAGAAGATTACAATTATTTGGTCATTGTCAACCTCAGCCCATACATGTGATAGTAAAAATAAGTTATTATAAATTATTGGGTTATAGTGAAAAAATTTAATGGAAAAAAAAATGTTAAAAGACTAAATGGAAGCTTAGAGTGCCACATGACAAGACCTCATGCATTCCCGCATGAGATCTCTGCTTTAATATATATACTGATTGATTAGCTTTAGAGTGCTAGGTCAATGCTTATAATCTTAATTTAGGATGCTTTAGGTATCAACAATTATGATATGCATAAATATAATTCCACCTATTTTAAATAAATATAATTAGATATAATTATCCTAAAACCTAATCCAAAAACTTGTTCTTAACCCACAATCCATCTTCAATATACATATGACAATAAACTAAATACTAAGTATAGTCACTCAACCAATTACTTAAATTTGAAAACAATTTATAGGAAAGTAAAAGTACAAATGTAGAATTTAGATAGTTAATGTTTGATTTATGATAAAAAGAAGTGGCAAAGTGCAGATCAAAGACCAAAAGAGTTTGTATTTCAAACAATTGACAGATTTTGTTATGTACCTTTCTATAAAATTCATGCTTAAAGTACTGTTGGAATAAATAACACTCACACTAATAAAAATAAAAATAAAAAATGGAAGAATTGACTTGTAATATATATTCTTAAATGTTTTGAATTGTTCTAATATCACTCACACATACACAATCAAATGTTACAAAATGGGCATCATTTAAGATAAATTTCATAGCTACAAAATTCTTCTATCTTGTTTTTTTTTTTTTTTTTGTTCTAGTTTAGTGACAAAATTATCAAGTTAAGCAGACCATAAACATTATAGAAAAGAAAGAAAAACCAAAATAGTGTTTATTTGAAGCAATTTACAACGTTACTTTTAGCATAGACCATATTTATTGTGTATTGTAGCAATTTACAATATGAGCACATGAAAAATAGTTTGCTTTTTCTGCAGTAACTATTGCCTATAGCAAAACATTCAACTATTTTATCAAAAGAATTGTGTGCATATAACTAAAAGGCAATTGCGTCCAAACCAAAATTATAAAGTAAAATTAAAGAGATCAAAGTAATAAAGCAAAAATTTAAGATACTGACAAAGAAAGAGTTGTTTTTTAGAGATTATATACCCACCTTTTAGTGGAAGAATTACTTTACGATTCAATTTGGGATCTAAAGCATAGCTCCGAGAAGAAGATATAACAGTTGAAGCAAATTGGCATCAATGGAGCTAGAAAGGGTAGAGGTATCTAATGGGATTTGAGTTATTATTCAAAGAACTGTTACATTGATTTATTTTCCTCAGTGTCTAGCAAGCTCTAAGGGCTATATACATACATACATACATACATACATACATATATATATATATATATATATATTTAAAAAGAAATGTATTAGTGTGCATCAAATTTAAAGGGGAACTAAAAAGTTAAGAAAGAAAAAGAGGTAAATTGGATTTTGCTAAAGCAATAAGTAATGTGCATTTTTTCAATTTCTAAACGGATGTTGGAATTTATTTTTCAAGTAAAGGTGATTTGAAAAGTCAAATGTAATAACAGGTCAAATAAAGTTCAAATAGAGTATCACATGGTAGAATTTCATCAGTAGGAGGTTTTTACTTTTTTATATATATATATATATATATATATATATATAGATTGATTAGATCAATAGTGTTTTGTGTCATAATCATTCTCCCAACTGCCAACAACATCACTTTATGATGACGTACATGATACTGTGTTTTGTGTCATAATCAATCTCCTAACTTCCAACAACATCACTTTATGATGACGTACATGTCCTTGTCTATATTTTCTATGCAATAATTGAGATACCCCATTCTCAAGTCTACCGCTCTCTCTCCATTAGAGTCGTCATTTTAAGCTTTGGCTGACCATTCAAAGAGAATTGTCTCATCAAAATAATTCAAATTTTAAAAGGGTGTTGAGTAAAGTAATTTGAGATGAGTTATTTTTGTAGTTTTTAAAAATATATATGAGTAAAAATATGTTTAATAATGTATGTAATATTATTTAAAATGTAAAAATATAAATTTCAGGCAAGAAAACAAACGGACCCTAAAACATTTGGATGTACATACAGGCTTATCGGGTCCAGCTGCCAATAGCACAACTTTTAACTCTATATTTCGGAAAGAAAATTTCAGACAATCAGTTGTATCTCCTTTTTGTGATGGCCCTTCAATTTTCGTTGGCTTTCACCACATTTCTTCTTTTACTTTCTTTGTTTTGGCTATTAAAGGTCTGGAGAAGAATTAAACCTCAGAACGAAGTGCAGAAGTTGCCGCCAGGGCCAAGAAAGTTACCACTAATAGGAAACTTGCACAACTTAATTGGCTCACTACCACACCATGCTCTCCAACAACTAGCAGGGGATCATGGACCCCTTATGCACCTACAACTAGGTGAAATCTCTGCAATTGTGGTATCATCACCCAGGCTGGCCAAAGAGTTCATGAAGACGCATGATATTGCCTTTGCAGAGAGGCCAGAACTTCTTGCCTCTAAAATTTTAAGCTACGGTGCCTCAGACATTGCTTTTTCTCCATATGGTGATTACTGGAGACAAATGAGAAAGGTTTGCATGTTGGAACTACTAAGTGCCAAGAGGGTCCAATCCTTCTCTTCTATTAGAGAAGAAGAAATTAGTAGTCTCATTGAGTCCATCCACTCATCTGCAGGATCACCAATCAATTTTACTGAAAATATTTGCTCTTTCACAAGTACCGTTGTATGTAGAGCAGCATTTGGTACCAAATGCAAAGACCAAGATGAATTTACATTGCTGACCATGGAAGCTGCAACCTTGGCAGGGGGTTTTGATATAGCTGATTTGTTCCCTTCAAAAAAGTTTCTTCATGTGGTTAGCGGGTTGAAATTTAAACTAGAGAAGATTCGTGGGAAGCTTGACAAGATCGTAGACAAAATCATCAATGACCACAGGGAGAACCCAATGAGGGCAAAGACTGGCAAGGATGAACTTTGGAAGGAGGATCTTGTTGATGTTCTTTTACGCCTTCAGCAAAGTGGTAGCCTTGAGTTCCCCATCACGACCAACAACATCAAAGCAGTCATTTTGGTTTGTATTCCTTCTATAAATCCTACTCATTCAAAAGCGATCAATTCTCAATTACTAGGGCCAGCACTTCTATTGCCTATTTTCATATTTTTCTTCTCTTAAGCATAATCTATGAGTCATTCCATTTCTTTTCCAGGACATGTTTTCTGCTGGAACTGATACTTCATCAACCGTAATAGATTGGGCTATGTCAGAAATGATGAGACAACCTAGAGTGCTGGAGAAGGCTCAAGCTGAGATAAGACGAGCCTTTAATGGAAAGAAACAAATCCATGAGAAAGATATTCAGAACCTAAGTTACTTAAAGTTAGTTATAAAAGAAACTCTAAGGTTACACCCTCCTCTTGCTATGCTACTCCCAAGAGAATGCAGAGAGCCATGTGAGATTGATGGATATGAGATACCCCTCAAAACTAAAGTCATTGTTAATGCATGGGCAATTGGAAGAGATCCTGCACTTTGGCACGATGCTGAGAGTTTTATACCAGAGAGGTTTGCCAACAGTTCAATTGATTTCAATGGGACTCACCTTGAATATATCCCTTTTGGTGCAGGAAGAAGGATTTGCCCAGGAATAACATTTGGTATGGCCAATGTTGAACTTCCCCTTGCTCAGTTACTCTACCATTTTGATTGGGAGCTTCCGGGCAGAATGAGACCAGAGGATCTGGATATGACTGAATTCTTCGGTGCAGTTGTTCGAAGGAAAAACAACTTGTATTTGGTTGCTGCGCCTTATTTTCCTTCAGAATAATCTAGTTTCAACATCTGAAAATTCATTCAGATACTTCTGGAATTCCCACTTTCACTATTTTAATCAATGTGCTAATATAGTAAGTCGACACCAGCATATATTTTCTTGAATTTAAGTGTATTCTGATTGCTGGACAATCCAAAAGCTGATGTCCTCTTATATTTCATGTAATCAGGCATTGTAAAATTCATATCTATCAGCTGAACAAGTGTTTTAATCTGATATCTTCATACGCATAGTAATTCACTAAGACATTCTCAGAAGAGTAAATTACAATTTTATTTAGGTCAGTAAAACTAACTATTAGGCATTTGCTTAGTTTTAGTTCACAGAACCAAATCTAACTTGGCTGTAAAGCTGTAACGTTTCATTTTGATTTATTCCATCAGCTGATTTATGGAAACTTGAGGCAATTTCGTATTTACTTTCATAAATAAATAAATAAAGACTATCTACTACTTCCACACACTCAAATCAAGTCAGTGTTGAACTACTAATTTAGGACTCTATCAGATCCATTTGTCAAGTTGAGGTGATTTTATATTATGGGAAAGTTTTATTTCCTCCTTGTGATTTGCAAAGACAAAGAGGCATTATAAATTGCGCCTCCTACCAAAATTACACATCATCTGGGTTTGGAATGTGCCATATTTAAGTAATTTAACTGGCTGGCGGGCTTCTAACTTTTTTCTTTTAGGTGAAAATGCTATTATTGGTTTCTACATTTTTGACTCATAGTTAATTTGGTCCTTTCATTTTAGTAGTAATCAATTAGTCCTTAATCCCTATTATTTTCAACTTGCTGTGAATTTGGTCTCTGCTATAAACTCATTAACAAAAAATACTTACGTAGCAAAAGATTTGTACAGTTAGCACATTAAAGATGGCATGACTAATAAAATATAGATACCAAAATGACTGTGAGTTGAAAATAATAGAGACCAAATTGATTACTACTAAAATATAAAGACCAAATTGACTGTGACTCCAAAATGACTTTTAAGAAACTGATAGTAGTGTATATTTAAAAGGGTTTAAATTTTAGATACACAGCATAGATTTTAAGCATTTTTAACTCACACTCATTTTCTGATATGAGATTAACCCAGTAATACCTCACATACTTTTATTTGAGGTTGTTATTAAGTTTTCTTTTAAATATAATTGTTGGGCCATATGTATTATTTTTATTAATAATTGCAGTCCACTACCCCACTAAGCCCACATTTTTAATACAAACTACAAGGTAGAGGAAGAGATAATGAGGGTTTTCATAGGAAGGGTTTTATCAAAGAGGTTAAGAGGTGTTTCCTTGGAGTTTAGAGCACATATAAGTGAAGAGGCAATCAGATTGTTCAAGGTATGATTATTCACCGTTAAAAAAAAAAAGAATTAAGGAGTTAGAATTTTATCATGGAAAACTTTAGTGATGTGTAGATTGTTGAATTGGTAATTTCTTAGATTACGATTTTATAGTGTTTCAATAATTCTGGAATTCTAGGTTGCAACTATTCGAACCCAAGAACAAAAGCTGAAATTGTCAAATTCATGTATAAGGCTAGCGTCACTTTAGTAAGTCTATTGGAACTTTTGGCTGCTGATTCATATACCATAACATTAATTCGAAATTGTTGGACAATTGCAGCCGACCCCACCCATGTGCCACTAGTTCTCTCTTACCTTTTTGTCAAAGTCCAGGTTCCCTGGTGGTGTATTGATAGCTTTAATGGTCATTGTCTAGATGTTGACTATCTGGTACACAATGAACCATTTAAGGGTTCAAGTAACACAGCTACAATTTATTTAAAAAGGATAAGGACAAATGTGATATTTTCATACCAAAATTCTCATATTAAATCCGTAGGGTAAATCCATGAATAGTATCAAATTGGTTTGGTCCACCGTTTACATTGGGGATTATTTATTAAATCTTAAAGTGTTAGCTATTGCATTCCTCTTAGTAAAATGAGTTTCGATTAATTCAAGGATGTATTATTGATTAAAATACCATTAATTAGAAAAACATTAATTTAGTGCTGAAAGTGTTATTAGTTCAGCAAAGTATAATTCTAGTGAGTCCATTTGTATAGTTATATAAGCTTTATATTTTGTAGAAGATATTAAGTATATTTCCATGATTGATTATAGGTCCTATTTAAGAGTATTTTGAGACTATTTGAAGGGTGTTTGAGCTGGACTTTCAGAATGATTCAAGTGCTGTAAGTAATTATGCATAATATGCACAAATTTTGTCCCTTAGGTTCTTAGAAGTTAAAAGTTTCAAAAGTTTTGTATTTCAAACTTATATTTTCTAAGTTTGTCAAAAGTATTTTTGTATCATTGAAAGAGAAATTTCGACTATAAAATAATATTTTAAAGAGATACTTCAAATTTTAAATAACGTTTAAAATGTCCAAATCTTATTTAAAAGATGATTTTTAAATTAAACTATTTTCTGAAAATAATTGAGTTTCAAAGTAAGTTCTCTAAAAAAGTCCTTGTTCTTTAATTTGTTAAAACCAAGTGATTTCAAAGCCATATTTCTATTCTCCAAATGGTATTTAAAATGTTTCTTTTAACAAATTGAAATTTCAGATTTACTGAAGAATTGTATATTTGTATAAATTCCTCAATTCCTATTTGTTCCCTAAGGGAGTTAAGCATCCTTTGATTTATGTATCAATTTAATATTGAGATATTCGATATGCCTTTATTGTTGGAATAATTGTTAATATTATGAAAATTATTCTACATTGTATAACCTTTGTTTTTTTTTTTTTTTTTTAATGATATGTGACTCAAAATAAGTGTTTTTTTTTTTTTTATAGAATTGATCAGATATATGTGTAAATCCACTCACAGGATTGAATATAAGAATATGTGTTGATCTCTCACTAGCAAGGGTTAGATGTTGGTATCTGCTCACAGGATTATACGTAAAAATATGTGATGTGTATATAAGATACTGTGCTCTGATCAATTATATGTATGTAAATTCAAATGATTTTAAGATGTGATTACATATGTATTAAGTGATTCTTTATATGTTTTGTGGAATAATTATTTTTGATATCATTGAATGAGTTTGTGAAAAATCAAAATACTTGTGCTTTGCTTGACTCTATTCCGTTGTGTATTCTATATAATTACTTATTAGATGTGTGGCTTACCCCATCAATTACTGTTTTCATATTAAAGTGCAATTGGGAATATAGAATCTTTGAATCGCTTTGTAAGGTGCAAGGTAAAGCGTGAAAGTTGTAGGCAACTTCAATATTACTTGAAGACTTATAAAATTTCAGTTACCTTTATTTTGTAATGCATGTTTTATATAATGGAGATTAATTTCAATTTTTGAAGTTTAGATTTTTGTAAGAGGTTCTTAAGAGTACTTGTTTCTTTAGAGTTTTAATTTATTTTGGATCAATTATGGTTATTGAGTTGTATAAGTACAGCAAGTTATTCATGCATCTAAATTCATGCTCCATGGATTTGGGTCGTGACAAATCCACAGTTTTTTCTTTTAAGAATACTAAGTAATTTAACATACATAGAAGTTTTAAATTCTAAATATCTTATTTGATGATAAAAATTTTAACCCAAAGAGCTAACTAGATCCCACAAACTCTAAGTTAGCAGAAACATAAATTGTCTAAATTTTGCTAAACATAAATTGTCTAAATTTGTGCTTTATTTAATCAGTCATCTATACTTTTTATATTTGAGCATATTCCCAGCTTAGCTGTAGTTATCCATTATCTTTGCATTCACTCGATCATGTGAGTGTGACCATTTATTTATTGAATCACGCAATTTTGTATATATATAATTCATGAGAGAGATTCAGAGGAGTTCAAGGGAGAGAGGAAACACTGCAAGAAGGAAGAGAGTAAAAGAGATGAGGGGCTCAGATTGAATTCCAATCTGATTGTCCCCTTTTGATTGCTTTTGGATTATTTAGGTTGGGTTGGATTTTGACCCGACCCACAAATCCATCAACACCATTTTAAAAGCCCCACCAACCAGTGCTGGCAAAGCCCAACCCATTTTCATATTAACCTAAACCCAGCTCACATGAAACAAAATTTTTACCTTTGCTTCTCTCTTTCTCTCATTTTCTTATCCCCTTTCTTACTTTCTCCCACTTCAAATAGCAAGTTCGTTAATTTGATTGGAAGGATGAAAAGGTGAGAATATTAAAAATGTAGAAAGGACAAAAAAGTGGAAATATGAAAAATGTATAAACTTTCCGTTTTGTAGAAAAAAGATTGGGCAATATAATAAATTCTAAGGAAAAAAGTTTTCTTTTTTTTTTTCCCTCCACATATACTCCCAGTTTGGGAGGATGGTTTTTGGTGGGCTCAAGTGGAAAGTCCTGTAAGAGGCAAAATTTTAAGCCAACTATAAAATGCCACATCAAAATTTAGTGGCAAATTCTAAATTAATGTCATTAAATTAATTAAATTAGATGATGACATGTCTCATCTAAATTGATATCACAGTGGCATATCAAAATTTGCCATGTGTCATTTGACCCACAAGATAAAGATAAATTTTCTGTTCAAAATTTATGGATAATTATCTTTATTAAAATAAATAAAAAAATAAAATAAAGATAAATTTTCTATTCAAAATTGATAGATAATTATCTTTATTAAAATAAATAAATTAAATAGAGATAATTATTTATCTTTGTTGATTATTATCTTTATCAAAATAGATAAATAGAGATAATTATCTCTAAGAAGAATTTGGGCCAATCCAAAGCCTACTACATACTTTCTAGCATATTAATTCAAAGTAGAGCTTATCCTCTGAAATCACTATAAATAGAGGACACCCCTTCTCATTTTAAAGACGAATTTTTCAAGAGGCCCAAGCTCTAGAGAAATTCTGTCTCAAAAATCTTTGAAGAACTTGAAGCATTTTTTAAGAACTTGAAGAATATTCAAAGGGTTTGAAGAACTTAAAGGACAAAAAATCTCTAACAAGCTTAAGGCTAAAGATTCGTTGTGAAGACCGTTCAATCCATCTTCCAACCAAAGTCAAGAAAATCTCTTGTTTGAGTTCTTTGAAGTTCTATTGGAAGTAAGCTAAAAAGCCTCCATAAACTTCAACAAACCCAAATCTTTGAAGCTCAACGGGTCAAGCCTCTAAAGCCCCAAAGAACTTCAACCTAAGAGCCTTCACATTCGAAGACTTGAAGAACAATAAATCTCTAATAAGCTCAAAACTAGAGATTTGTTGTAAAGACTATTCAATCCATCTTCCAACTAAAAGCAAGAAGATTCCTTGTTTGAGTCAAGTTCAATGAAGATAGAATCAGAGGGTATTCTTTTGTAAAAGAATTGAAATAAAGATTGTACTCATTATTCATCAATACAAATTTATATTTGCAAACCATATTTCTTTTCAATTATTTGATTTTCTGCAATTGAGAAATTTTGTGTTTACAAGTCCAAGCACCCAATTTTCCTTCTTCCCTATTTGCCACTAAATCAAATGATGAAATACAACCATTTTCTATCTTAGCAATGATATTTTTACACTTGTTTTTTTACATCTATTTTATTAGTATCAACTTTTATGTTTTAAAATATAAACATTCTTGCATCAATGGTTAATATTGATGTTAAATAGTGAATATAAACGAGTGTAGGAGGATATTTTCTCTTTCCATCCTCACTCTTTTCCACTCAACAAAACATTCATATTAATTTCACAATATTCTCAAATTAACTTATCACCTCACACATGAACCGTTAAAAAAATTGCATATTATAGTGTACCTTTTTTTTTTTTTTTTTTGATAAGTACAGTGGATCCATGTTGAATATGGTAAAACTATTTTGAATTTTTTTGTCAAAGTAAAATTTCTTAGTGAACTCTCCATTTTTTGAGAAATTATATTATCCTCATAGTAGATCACATCATTTTTTCTACCATTCCACTAAAAGTCTTCCACCTATTTAAAATTGCTAAGTCAAAAATTAAGAACAGAAACTAACTACTGACTCAGCAATTTTAAACAAGTTGAAGTTTTTAGTAGAATGGTGGATAAGTGATGTAGTCCCTCATGAGAACTGTAAAATTTCTCCAATCTTTCCTTTATGGAAAATTATTTACTTTTGGAGAGAAAGTAATGAAAAAAGGGGGGTCGACATGGCATAAAGTGAAGATTGATAAAAGTAGAGCTAAATTCCCTTCTGGGGTATTCCAAAAGTGTAACATGAACAAAGAAGAATGGCCCAAATTTTCAACTATAGTAAGAATAGATAAATAAATATTGAGACTAATGTAAGTATGTTAGTTAAAATAACAAAAGTGATATTTTTAGGTAAAATTTTACTAAAACTGCACTTAGTGAAGCCTAATGGGAATGCTTGAGTGAGACTTTGAACTAAAAGATCAATTTAGTTCTCTACAAAAACATAATGGAAACGAGAATTTTATGTTACAATTGCTGAGCTAAGGTTAGCCATTACTTCGGTTGTTTTAAAGGGTGATTCTCTAACTTTGATCCAATCTTTACAAAGTGGTGTTGAATATTTGTCACCTTTTGGTTTACTTCTTGATGATGTTCATTTAATTGTTAGTTTTTTTAATCAATTACGTTACTCTCATATTAGGAGAAAAGGTAATAAGGTTGTGCGTAGTTTAGCTAGATTTGCTATTAATATTCCAAATTTCCTTGTGTGGATAGAGAATGTTTGACCACAGTTGGCTTCTATTTTTCAAGCTAATTTAGCCTATTTTTCTTACCTTAATAAAGTTTTGTCTAGTTAATCCAAAAAAAAAAAAGACTTAAGGACTAAGGAGGAACAATAACAGGGTTAAAAAAAATAAAATATTTGTAGGCGGTCAATATAAATTGTACCAAACGCAAACAGATTAAACGCTCAAATATATAAATATACTAGCATTACTCCCGTGCATTGCACGGTTTTGGTTATAAACTTTTGGAATAATTTTATTGAAAAATAACAAATCAATAATCACTTGAGTCTAGATCATATAAATTGTATATCAGGTATTGTTCGTTGGATTCAAACAATCACACAACATATTTATATGAAAAAAATTCCTAAATTTAATAATTAAAAAACTAAGGAAACTTAACCAAAGGTTTTTTATTTGCCAGAATATTTGAAGTACATCTAAAATGTGTTATTCACTTGAAGAGTATAGACTACATGCTATTTTGTTTTTCAAACATTTATTTAGAGTTACGTTTAGATACACTAATGACCTTTTTTATCTAAACGGGATCTCCTTAAAAATGAGTGGAGAGTCATGAAGATTTAATATTAAAGGAGTCTTAATGGATAAAAAGGATAAAGACAATTGTTAGAAAAAATTATTAGTTCAAGCAAATAGTTGCATGATCATATTAAGATGTGAATACCTTTTCATGATGTAGATTTAATATTACTTGCTAATAGCAATCTTGTGAAGGAATATGTTGTTGATATTTATAACATTCTATGCAAAAAAAAAAAAAAAATTCATGAATACTATTCAAATGTGTTGTGGGTGATAAATATAGGTATGGATATTGATATTTGTAAAAACCAAAATAAATATTAATTACAGTGAAATTTAAAATAATAAAAAATTTACATGCTCATAATGTTGACAATTTCTTTCACACACATATAATATCATTAACAACAAAAATAAAAATGAGAAATAGTAACATAAAAATTTTACTTCTCAAGAAAATTAATTTAATCTAATAACACGCATATAAACATAACACAAACACAAATAGAACCCTTGTTGTAGGAGAGAATACAAAATTTGATAATTCTTAAATAGTATTTATAGAGGTATATATAATAGATTTCATGGATTTAAAATTGCATTTATGACTCATAAGCAAAACCTTTAAAAAAAAAACAAAAACAAAGAAGAGAAATACATACTTGTAATAGTTTGGATGGTAAGTTTGATAAAGACTTTTAGTATGGATTTCACAAACATCAAATTGCCTAAGTAATAAGAAAAAACAAACAAACAAAGGAGAAGTTGTGCCTAAGAAAATATAAAAATACATTGAAAAACATTATATATATATAGAGAGAGAGAGAGAGAGAGAGAGAGAGAGAGAATTTTCAATTGTGAGGAACTTAGATTTCTAATCGTTCTAGAAATTATAAGAGAAGAAGAATTAACTTAGAATGCATGTTTATCCAAAAAAAAAAAAAAAGTCAAATAGTCATTGACCGTAATGTAAGTAATAAAAATTAAAGAACAAAAAAGAAGCAAGAAGGTAAGTAAACGTGAATAGCAATAAGGAAATAGGATAGACTTTTTTTTTTTTTTAAGTTATAATCAGCTTAGAAGTTTAAAGTTATCCAAATAAGAAGAAGTTAAACTCAACATAACTTTATCCAAAAAAGTGATAAAGTCATAGAAGAAAAGTTGCTAATAACAAATTTATATCTATAAATTTCTGCATGTGTAGTATGTTGCTGTTTTTAATAAACGTGTAGTATGTTGGTTTTATTTTTTTTTTTTATTAAGAATTTTAATAAATGATTAGATGAAGAATTTGGATTGTAATCAAATTAAGATAGAATTTGAATTATAATCAAAGTAAGATTTTATCGACTTAGAAATTAGAAAAGAAAAATTATATCTAATTTTTTCTTAAAGTCAAATTTTTGTTTTTTTGTTTTTTTGGCAATATGGTGAAGCCCAACTTTTATTATATAGTATATGATGTATTTCAAACCCTAAAATCCACACTCCCTCACAAAGCTCTTATAAACCCCAAAATCCACGCCCCCTCCCAAAATCTCTCTGCGAGCCGAACAACAACACTCTTTAGTCATGGATGACTCCATACCGACAGTTAGGGCAGGCCGCTAGATTGGCCTGGCCGTTGATCTATCTAAGGAATCATTTGACGATGTGCAATGGGCCGTCCACTACCACCTCAGACTTGGGGACACCGTTATCATTCTCCATTTCAACCCCATCGACATGGACTCTGAAGACATCGTAATTCTAAACCTTTGATTGATGCTATGATCCCTTAAAACATTCACAACGTGAACGACTAGAACATAAACGAGAGACTTTGCCTCGAGGTCGCGAGACTCTGCCTTGACACTCTCATTACTAGCAACCATAGTAGACTCATTGGCGTGATCGACTACTACATCCACCATTGCCTCTGTCCAAGCGTGTTAGTTAAAGATGATCAAAAGGAGAAAAAGGATGATATGATTTGCGTTATTTACAGTCTTTATGGGAAACACTGCTTCTATGTTTTTGATGTTGGCACGCTTGTTAATCTAGGTTGCACCGACACACCATTTTTGGCAAAGTACCGATGTCCGACACGTGTCGAACACTGATACGAGTAAGGCTCGTCGGGCTCTGGTGTTCGAGCGGTGTCTATTTTTTTTCGCTTCTCCAACATGACGCCGACACAGCTTTGACATGTTGACATTGCCACCACCATTTTGCCTTCATGTTGCCAGTTAGCTTAGGTTTTGGCGACCTCCTCTCTCCTTCTTCTTCTTCTTTAGCTTCTTTTTCGTTTTTATTTTCTTCACTCTCTCACCCAAATGCCTTTTGTCTTCTAGTCTAGTTCATTTTAACTTTTCTAATACTTTTTTTTATATTTACTCTTTGTTTTGTGTGTCTTTGCCAACCCCACATGAAAGTCACTTTCAAACTTTCAATTTCAAATTTTAACTACTAAGTACCATATGTCAGTGTCATGATGTCATTGATATGCCATTAGTCCAAAAGAAAATAATTTATATTATTATTTTGACTATTTTATTTAGTATTAGTATTAGTATTTAAATTCTCAGTGGAAAAAAAAATTATATATATATAAAGTAAATTAGCAATAATTTCAAAACGGTACATTAGTATTAAACGAAACCAGAATATTTCATTTTTTTAGCTAAACCAAAACAGTCTTCGGTGTGGTATTAATTCCCTTGGAGAAATCATTACCATGAAACCCACAACCCAACCCTTCCTCTACCCTCTGTTTTCCTTATATGTTTTTAGTTTGCTGTTAAACTTGTTGTTCTATTGTAATCTTGAAAGCTTAAAACTTGTTTTCCTTTTATGTTTTTAGTTCGATGTTGAATGTAGCCTATTTAAACTTTTGGTTTGTACTCTAAACATTTTATGTGTATTATTGTACTACTTTGGGTGTTAGTTACTTATTTGTAGTTCTTACATAATTTAAATTCTAAACATAAACGTATTGTATGTCTAAAAATATTAAAAAATATGTCTAAATATAAAATTTAATTAATTATTTAATTGTCGTACCTATGTTGTGTCGTACTCTTATTTTTCAAAAAAAAAATTGCCATTTCCCCGTATCCATACCCGTGTCCGTGTCGGTGCAACTTAGGTGTTAATCATAGTGAACCAATGCCATTGACTAGAGAGGTTTTGAAAATAAGCAGAAAAAAAGTATCCAAGGGACATGGGTTATGCAATTTTGGGTTCAACAATCTACTGCATCGGCGGTATCTTCTTCCATGAAGATAAGCCATCTTTGGATGTTTACATCTTTGATACAGAGAAATATGAGAAATCCTTAACAAAACTTGGATCACGTCTCAATGCCCCAAAGTGTTGTCCTAACGTAGTGGTTATCCAAGGTAAAATTTATGTTTTTCCAACAAATTATGGAGAGTATGATAAAAGTTGTCCGGCACATTACAATATCTCTCCTAGATTTGAGGTTTTCGATCCTCTTGATGGAACATGGAGTCCTCTCCCCTAGCCGGATCTCGATATTAAGCTATTCTGGGTTGGATCATATGTGGCTGATGACTCGAAACTCAGTGTCAACAAGAGAACGTATATATATGTTTGATGTAACCAAGCCTCTAGAAGGATGGAAAAGTGGTCATACATTTTGTGGTGTTACTCGCGTGCCTTCTAGTTTAGTTTTAGCTGACAATGACGATATGTGTTTCACGCTAGACTATTGTGGCTACGACTCTAATTTCAAACCTTATGATCTCTCAAAGGATGATGATGAAGCACGACTTCGTCAGTCAAGAAGCAGTGAGACTGGAAGGAAAAAGCCTGAACCTTGCCCTTGACGTGGGGATGACGGGCAAACCTGTGAACGTGGTCACCGGTGTGGTGCCTGCCAACACAGCTCCGATGCTTAAGTCAGTTTTATTGGAAATTATACTTAGAACAAGAAAGAACGGATGTGCTGTTATATTTTTCGTACCTTTTTCTGGTGCCTCTTTGGAGGGTTTATATATTTCCCCTTGGCCTTCTAGCCGTTGTAGCATTTATGGTGGTTTTAATACTGCTTCAAGTAACGCCTTTCACTTAATAGTAAGGCTTTAATTCTCCTCCAACGGGAGGTACAGTTGTTTTATCCAGCCTGGGGTATTTATGGGTAACACTTAATGTTCCAGCTGTTTCACCTGCTTTCGTGTATGGTATCCTCGTCCTCATGAGCTTTGTCGTCTGCTGAAGTTATTCGTCTGTGATGTTTTGTCGTCGGTACTAATATCGTCAATCCCGTCAGATGATGCCTTGGCCAACCCACTCTACGTATTGCAATTAGAAAAAATGCCCCGTGATTATTACGGGGACAAGATGGTAGGCGCTGATTGTAGATCTGATGGTGAACGCCATATCAATAGCTGTTTAGCTTCTCTTGGAAATGATGGTGAAAACAGTCGAATTTGTCGTGTGAGATCCAGCAGCAGAAGATATGGATGTAATAATTATATTTTGATTGAGGTATTTGCCTTTGAGAAAGGGTACATATATAAGTAGAAGAAGGATGATCATCATCTAGTACAAGATGTTTTGCTACTATCCAATGTCCATTCCTTCATCTTTGAGGTGCCAGATGGTGATGTTCACGGTTCCCTCATAGCATATTTCATACTTCAATTCAACCTGTCAATTTGCCTTATATAATAATTTTTTGAGAAATAGAGCCATTATTTATTTTCCATAGAAGACTGAAAATATTCTTTTTAATATGTTTTAATTTCACTAGACAATATTGATTTTAAGTATAACTTACTACTTATGATTTATTATGATAATGTTGTAAATTTATCATTTCTCATGTATATAATTAGATATATTAATGTGGCCATATATAATTTTTTGAGTGGTAGAGCAGTTATTTATTTGTTCAAAAAAAAGTGAATTGTTCTTTTTAGTTATTTTTTTTAATCAGTAGTATGTTTTGATTTCACTATATTGTTCTTAAGTAAAGTGGTTCATTTATTAAAACGTCTCCCTAGAACTTTTTTTTTGGTGAGAAACCAATTAATTTTATTCAACTAGAAAGAGGAATCATTATGGAGAACTTGCTTCTGCACAAATTAAAATGTGTCTCTCACTCTAACCTAATAAAGAGTCTCCTTTTAAGCTTTTCTCAAAACAAATGATACCATAGGGTGGGAAGGCTAAATGATTAATGGTGAGTATACTATAAAGATAGCTAACCATTGGCTTATAAAGAGTATTCAATTAGATTTGGCAGAGTCCTCAAATCATTATAGAATCACAATACTATAAAAGACAATATTTTGCCTATGGAAACCTGTTTGTATGATAGATGAATCTGTCCGGCATTTACTTGAGATTAATGTGGCAATGCTCCCAAGACTTATGTTCATGTTCTATGGTCATGGCCTTATGCACAAGATATTTGAAAAATAAATTTGCTGTTATAGACACTCTTGGCCAGCATGAATATAGTGACTATAGAGACTGATGTACAGTTACTCTTGCATAACGATCAATCATCAATGTTTCTTCAACTATTAGATTCCTTATCCTTTATTGGATCGTATGGACAAATAGGAATGATGCTAGTATAAATATAAATAAAATTAAGTTGGGTGCTAAGAGCATTAATTAGCATTTGCCACAATAAATTTTCCTATCAGACCATCTCTTATCAGCATTAGCATTTAAAAAAAAAAATAGCAATTCAACAAAAAGCTATCTCGTATCAGACTCAACAAAATAACAAATTTTTTTTTTTAATATTGATTGCTGTTCCTTTGCAAATGTTAAAATAAATTTTTTTTTTCATCTCTATGACTCTCTATGTTGAGGCGTTACAATCACATCAGAATTTTATTGCTTATGATTTTGGGGCGTTACAATCACAATTGTAACGCCCCAAAATCATAAGCAATAAAATTCTATTAAATCTAAAAAAATATCCATAAAAATATTAATTAAATAAAAAATCTAGCAACATAAAAATTTCATCACAAATGTCAGAGCTCTAATCCACCAAAAATTAAAACATTCTCAAAATAATTCTCCAATACAATGTTTAATACTATAAAAATAAAAATAAAATCCTCAGTCGCACAAAACAATTGTAATTGTTGACTTCCAAGAATCTCTACTCCAATAATCCCTCTAATGTATCTGTAAGGGGAAATAAAGGGGGGTGAGATAACTCAATAAGTGATATTCACTAACGTTAGGGTGTGGGAACAACCTTTAAAAAAAGTAATTCTTACAAACAATTCATTACTCATACCTCATCAATAATTTATCATCAAATATTTCATACAAAAGAAATAATAATTTTTATGTAGTGAGCCATCATGGTGTATATATATCAATACCATCACAAACACAATTCCTAGGTCTTACTCGTGGTCAACGTTTACGGCCCGTTGACAGGGTTGTGCTATCCCCTTTTCTAGGACTGGAACCTCCTTTTCATCCCCTTTCTTAAGGATGGTTCCTTTGGAACCTAAAGGTGCACTCCTTTACTAAGGAGCTTCCTTTTTAGATCCTCATTAGTATACTCCCTTGCTAAGGAGCTACCAAATGTGCACTGTCCTCTTTTCTAAAACCGTCCCTTGCTAAGGACTAGTTACAGTATGATTGTCCCTTACTAAGGACTAACACAATACTGAGCTTTTTAATCACGACTTGCCATAGGTTTTCAAAACATAT
The DNA here is from genome assembly GCA_032878915.1 of Castanopsis chinensis. Lineage (NCBI taxonomy): Eukaryota > Viridiplantae > Streptophyta > Magnoliopsida > Fagales > Fagaceae > Castanopsis > Castanopsis chinensis. The sequence goes on from JAVQMG010000132.1 coordinate 45,346,305, forward strand.
TCAAGATGCTCACATAAATAATCCATTCTAGATGCTCACATAAAATATCACATTCATAATTCTCAAAAATACAAGGATATATTCACACATACAAATTTAAATAAATTTAGGTTGTCCCACAGGTTTTTCATAAAATGAATAATTAATATGCACATCAAGCAATAATAAAATATCCATATACATAGAATAACAACATATTCCTTTTATATAAAATAGTTTAAATAAATCAACACTGTTTGGGAAAATCCCCAAAATTAGTAAATACCACTTACCTCTTAGTTGAAAAAATAAAGGAATCAATCATCCTTGAGTCACAATGAATCAGTAGAATTAGAACCTAACAACACCAAAAATAGGTCCATAAATACACAATTTCCCACTTAAAATTAATTTTCACGCTTTAAACAATTTATCCTAGACAATACGGATATATCCAAAAATTCTTCATTTATTCGCTTACTATCTGATTCACTTTCAGCTTTGATCAGATTTTTTTTTGGACTCAAAATATTGCTGCCTAATCAAGTTTCCCATTAACATAATCATAGGTATTCATGAAACTTTAGTATGGTTGAATGTTATTTATTTGGTCAGTCTAATATATATATATAGTTGAAGCCAATATTATTCTTAATATATATATATATATATATATATCAATCCCATACCAGCCCATTACTCCCTTAATACCGCCAAACTTAAAGATGGAGCTGGACAATTTTTGAACAATGGGAGGCTCACGGCAAAACATGAATGGAGTTGGTTTGAGAATGGTCAACCAAACCGAATAAAACAAAACTAACATGGCCATATGTAGAGACTAAAGCCACAAGCTTGTCACTTATATCTTTTGTTGGCAGAGTAACCATGCTTCTATAGGTACTCTACTTTATCTATCAAAACTAAAAGCTACAAAGTCCCCTCCTGCCATATAGCTATTTACGCCACCCATTTTCTAATATAATAACAATATAGGACATCTTTTCCCTAGATGTAATGACAGGTGGAGATTCATGGGTATTTCAAATTTTCTAAGTTTAGGAGCAAAATAGAACTGTACCTGTAGTCTCCCACTCAACGCCACAGTGAAAAAAGCAAGGTTCAGTTTTCGGCTGAAGTACAAGGAAATACACGTGTGACTAAAGAGGAAGGAAGCTAGGGTTTTATTTATTTAATTATTATTATTATTTTTTTTTTTTTTAAACTTAACAAGGCCCATATATATTTACTTATGCCACCTCACTTGGGCTTCATATTCCATAGTATATATCTCATTTTTAATATCTTAGGCTCAATCAAAATAATCCATTTAATTGTAGGCCACCTTTTTAATTTATGTATAATAGTTAAAATAAGTAATAAAATTATAGGGTGTTACAAACGCAGCTCCAATCCTTATTAGTTAAATGCAGCCTCAACATAAGGAAAACGCAACTCCACCCCTGATGTATTGCCGCGTTTAGTAAACGCGGCTATAAACCAGGAGTGGAATTAAACGCGGCTATAAACTACGAGTGGAGCTGCGTTTTTCACAAATGCAGTTCAAATTACCCCCTGTAGCTGCATTTTTATAAAACGCAGCTCAAAAACGTGGCTACAAAACGCGTTTTTTGTAGTGCAAGTGGTATTAGAGCTCAAAATAGTGTGCAACGAAAATGATAAGGTGTTCATGGTCCATATTCTGGCAGGGACAATGCAAGCCTAAAGGGCCCACAAAAACCAATCATGGAAAAGTCCCAACAAAATAGAATTTGTTAATGATGCCAGATCATGGTGAAGCACACAGTTCCCATTAATGTGGATGCACAGGTTGGTTCCTATAGATGAGTTTGCTTAACACGTGGTTCCTATGGGTTGCATAGGAAAAGCCCATGGATGACATGTTGGTGATGAGAAAAAACTTATAAATTTAATTAGGAGAGCAAGTAGAACTTATTCATGACCCACAGATAGTGGCAAAGAAAAAAAAAATATTTTTCTAAGGGGGACCAAGCTAAATTAATAATCTTTAACTAAAAAAAAATCATGACTAAAAGATACTTTATTTTACAAAACTAATAAACAAGTCTATAAGAATGATTTAATTTAGCTGCTCAAGCAAATACTATTATTATACAAACACTATTATCAAATTTAATATAAGAAAATTATTCGATGTAAATTTACATAGTACCGTACAATATAAATTTAAATGGCAGACACACAAAAAATAGAATGTATTGTATATATTTGCAAAAAAAAAAAAAAAAATTATAATATTTATCACTTTCTAAATATATGCAACATTTATTACTTTTTATGTGTTAAAATTACAATGTAAAGTTCCTTAAATATAAAGCAAATTGGCGATCATTGACAAGTTAATAATATAGCTACTAGTCCTTTACACAGCACTACAAGTAGTGATCTTATTTTATTTGATTGAACTGCATGTATCAACATATCAATCTAGATTTATCAATGAAAAATATCATTCAATAAAATAATAATATAATTAACAATCCTATTTTATAGTACTATTTTCTGTGTTACTTTGGTTTTTGATCACAAAGAGAAAAGCTAATTTTTAACTTTACTAACAAAGAGCCGCTGAAATGAAATTCTGAAACTCGAAATGAACACATTTGAATATACAAACAGAGAGAGAGAGAGAGAGACCACAATGGTGTGTGTGTGTGTTTTTTTTTAATGGGAATGATGGTGTTGTTGGTTTGACTTATATATTTATAAAGTTGAGATTTTTTCTATTTTTATTAGCAGGACTCTTAATTAGACAGGATTTGGGTTTATTTTTTTATACTACTATTTAAACCGCTTTCCCATTTGGGCGGAACATTTTTTGGTTCCATAATACCTCTAAGGCATAAATTTAAGTAGAGAAAAAACTTAAAGAATAACTTGGTACATATTTAACTCCCACGTTTAGCTGAGAGGATTACAGGGTAAACATGTCTCAGGAAGCTGCCGTTAGGTCAAGAGAGGAGGACGAAGAATTGCAACGTAGTACCAAGAAAATCAAGGAAGCTCATCTTGCTCCCAGACCAAATGGGAGAAGAATATCCTACAAGGACAGACTCACTGGTGAGATACCTGGAGCCTACGAAAAGGCATTCAGTTTTGACAACGCAAAGTAGGATGAGATTGAGTCTGACGGTGAAAGCTCTGACCTTGCTGCGGGTATAGCAGCTGTGAACCTGTCTGGAGCTAGGAAGGTGAGTATTAGAGCACAATGGTCGAATGCACTGATAGTGAAGGTTGTTGGTAGGACGGTGGGATACCAATACCTCCTGTCACGCATCATGTCACTATGGAAGCCCAGTGGCAGGCTGGACTGCGTGGATTTAGAGGACTTATTTCAAGTTCGGTACTCATTAAAAGCTGATTATGAAAGAGTGTTAAGGGATGTTCCTTGGTTCGTGGGAGGGCATTACCTGTCCATTAGAAACTGGGAGCCAAACTTCAAGCCATCAACGACTTGTGTCTCCTCCGTCGCTGTTTGGGTTCGATTGCCGCAACTTCCTATCGAGTATTATGAGCCACGGTGTGAATTCTCAATATAAGGCCCGAGGTTTCAAACCAAATGGATAGCCCATTTCCTTTCATGCTTAGCCCTTCAAACCCTGTTGACAATGACCAATCAAGCACGCCTAAACTTAGTGCTTCTGGGGCAGATCGCACTAACCAGCCCAAGGACAAGGAGAAACGTGAATTCTCCACATACCAGCTGCTCTCCAAGAACAAACCTCGTGATTAACATCCCAATTTGAAGTCTCACGGTACACAAGAGTTGAAGAAGCAGCGGCAAGTGTTCACTGCTGACGGGAAAGCCTCCAAGATTGGACAAGAATTTAAATTCCAATCAACAACACCGATTGTCTTCTTGGCGGGGGGCTATGCGAATCCTAGTTCTAATCCGGCAATCAATGCGAGAGTGCCCATCTGTGAAAGCATGGAGCAGGGGGAGAGCAAGGAGTCTACGTTGAATGAAGTATTGGAATTTAAGCCAACCGGACCTTTGAATTCAACCATCCATGACAAGACCGATTATACAGAGCAGACGGAAGCTAAAGTGGCATCGGCTTCCCTAAATGTTTCCAAGGCGATCCTTAAGCGCATTGATCCCAAACTCAGACCTTCGAAACAAGTAAGTGGAGAAATTCCTAACATGGGCGAGGGTTCTAGATGGGAATCAATAATGCAAGAAGCTGGTACTGATACCAAATTCCATACAACCGCTGAAATGGAGATTGAGGGTAGGCAGATGAAAGAGGGAGGTGAGTCCCTTGATTCTGAATAATCTATACTGCAGTTTTGTTTACCTTTTTTTGTCATTAATAATGAATATTATTACTTGGAACTGTCGGGGAGCTCTTAAGCCCTCCTTTTAAAATTTTGTTCATAACTTGAAACAGACTCATTCCCCTGCCATTTTGATTATTACTGAGACCAAAGTCAGTGGCTCTAGAGCAAAATCGATTACGGACAGGTTACAACTTGATGGGGCAATTCATGCTGACAATATAGGATACACGGGTGACTTATGGATTCTCTGGGCCTTAACCCAAGTAGAGGTTACTGAATTAATATGCATAGAGCAAGAAATTCATGTTACGGTGAAGGATCTATCCACCAATTTTTCTTGGCTTATGACAGCTGTCTATGCTAGCCCTAGATGGGCAGAGAGACGCTTACTGTGGGATAATTTGATGAAGGTAGCAGACCTTCATGCTCTTCCTTGGATCATTGCAGGCGATTTCAATGAGTTGCTTAGGGTTGAGGATAAATTTGGCGGTAGACCTGTTAATTTGTGGAGAGCGGTTCAATTTCAGGATTGTCTAAATTCTTGTGGAATGATTGATTTGGGATTTTCTGGTCCGCGATTTACTTGGACTAATAGTCACCCGCTCACCCATCTCATCCAAGAAAGAATTGATAGGGTGTTTGTCAATGCCAATTGGAATGTTTTGTATCCCGAAGCCTATGTTAGACACCTCAAAAGAGCCCATTTGGATCACAGCCCTGTTGTACCATATTTGAGGTATGATCATAGGATTTGGTACCCCCGCCCTTTCAGGTTTCAACCTATGTGGTTCTCCCATTCCTCTTTCCTAGGTCTGATCAGAGATGCGTGGTTAGGGCTTGTCAATCTATCCAATGCCATTAGTTCCTTCACAACAAAAACTAAGCAATGGAATAGAGACTATTTTGGTAATATCTTCCACAGAAAGAGAAGTATTTCTGCTAGGCTAAAGGGGATTCAAACGGCTTTGGGGACTAATCCAAACAATTTTTTGGTCAATCTTGAGCGGACCCTTCTCCATGACTTGTCAAATATTGAACTCTTGGAAGTCGAGTTTTAGAGTATAAAATCCAGAATTTCTTGGGTGGTTGAAGGCGATAGAAATAAGACTTTTTTCCACAATTCAACTCTGATTTGAAGGAGAAGAAATCACATTACTTGTATGAAAGATAGGATGGGTAATTGGACCAACGGGGAGCACGCTATTGCGAAGTTCATTAGACAAGGCTTTTAGGAGCAGTTTACTACATCTCAGTGTAATACCAATAGGGCTATGTGGCAGCCCCCTTTTTGGAGATGCAGTTTATCAACTGAGGAAGTAGACAAGCTTGAACTCCATATCACTGATGAGGAAATATAAAATGCTCTCTGTGGCCTTAAGCCTTTCAAAGCGCCAGGTTCGGGTGGGTTACATGCGGGGTTTTTTCAACAGTTTTAGCTTATAGTGGGTCCATCGGTCAAGGATGAAATCAAACATATATTCAATACCATGAGAATCCCAGAGTATCTTAATCAAACATTGATCACTCCCATTCCTAAGTGCAATAGTCCGGAATCAATCAACAACTACCGCCCTATCGGTCTTTGCAATATGGTATACAAGATCATAATTAAGCTCATTGTGGCTCGGCTTTGCACTGTTCTGAACCAGCTTGTCTCTCCTCAGCAAACAACCTTTGTGCCCAATAGGAAGGGCGTTGACAATGTCATTATTGTTCAAGAACCAAAGAAGCAAGGCAGTGAAGGCCTCGTGGCTATTAAAATCAATTTGGAAAAATCTTATGACGGGCTTGAGTGGAGCTTTATAAGAGATACTCTACTACCCTATAAATTCCCGAACCATCTCGTCTCCCTAATTATGAGTTGTGCTTCATCCTCCACCATATCAAGGGTTTTTAATGGTGGAGCTTTGGAACCTTTTTAGCCATCTAGGGGCATAAGGCAAGGAAACCATCTCTCGCCTTACCTTTTTATTTGATGCATGGAAGTCCTTGGAGCTCTCATCGTTGAAAAATGTGAAGAGAAGTTACGGACCCGGTTTCGGCTTCTAGAGGTGGGGTGGCTTTTTCTCATCTATTTTTTGCTGACAATCTTGTTCTCTTCGCAAAGGCTGATGTCAAAAAAATTCTATTACTGTAAGGGATGTTTTGGATACCTTTTGTATGCTCTTTGGTTAGAAGGTTAGTACTGAAAAGGCTTGGGTTTTTTTCTCTCCTAATTTGTCTCAACACAGAAGAGAGGAATTATGCAACATATTAGAATTTTGGCCTACACCTTCCCTAAGGAAATATCTGGGTTTTCCTCTTAAACACACTTCAACTCCCCAAGATTTCAATTCTGTGATTGATTGGGTTCAGAATCAGTTGGTGGGTTGGAAATCTCACCTCCTTTCTTTTGTTAGGAGACTCGTTCTTACGCAAGCTACACTTTCCACCATCCTGAATTATGTTATGCAACGTACATCCCTTCCAACTAAGATCACCCAATGCGTTGATAGATTATGCCGTAATTTCATTTGGGGCACCACAGAGCACAAAAAGAAATTGCAGTTACTCAGCTAGAAGAAAATCACCAATTCCAAAAAAGATGGGGGTTTAGGACTTCATTCAGCAAAAGAAAGGAATATAGCTTTGCTTGCCAAACTCAATTGGCATTTTCATCAAGAGAAAGAGTCTCTTTGGACCCGTGTGCTTGTTCACAAATACAAATATAGAAGAAGGCATAATCTATTGAAACCAAGAACTTGTTCAACCACTTGGGCAACACTTAAGAAAGGTGAACCAATCTTCATGAGAGGCATGAAATGGATAGCCAGTATGAATAGTGGATGATCCTTTTGACATGATAAATGGCTGAATGATGGGCCATTGAGAAATCTAATTGTTGGTCATTTTCAAAGAGGGGAGGAAGGTCTTTTGTTGAAGGATGTTATTCATCACAGACATTGGAGTCTTGGTGGTCTTTCTTTTGCACTCCCCCCTACCATCTATCAAAAAATCAAAGCCACCCCCTTCCCCTTAGCTACAAATAGTATGGATCGCATCTCATGGGCTTCCTCACCTAATGGGGATTTTGAGCTCAAAGAAGCCTACAAGCTAGCTTGTATGGACAATGACAACTATCCATACGGATCGTTTACAGGGCAGTGGGTTTGGAAGACGATCGATCTACCTAATTAAAATCAAATGCTTTTTATGGCAATGTCTCCATAAAAGCATACCAATTAGAGAAATCCTTGCTACTAAAGGCCTCAACATTCCCCTTTGTTGACCGATTTGCAACTCCTCAACGAAATCAATCTTGCACATGCTTAGAGATTGTCCTCAAGTTCTGGCTTTTTGGGATTCCTTCCCCCCTCCCATCCACTCTAATTTATTTTATGGTGCAAACCTCTCGGAATGGCTCAAACTCAACTGCACATCCCACAAGGTTGTTGGTACTGGCATTAGTTGGGGAATTATTTTCCGCTTTGGAATTTGGAGCTTATGGCTTCGGTGGAATAGGGTAATTTTTCGGGACCATACCACTCTTAAACCAATCATGGTAAAAACATTAGCCAAAGTTTCAGAGTTTGCTTACCTTGGATTAAATGAAAGGCATAAATGCACCACATGCTCCATTCAGGTACGTTGGCTCCCTCCTCCAGATAACTGGTTTAAGCTAAACTCCGACGAGTCTTCCTTGGGTAATCTGGGCAAAGCCAGTGATGGTGGTACTATTAGAAACTCAACTCCATTGGGAGCTGGGTTTGTGGTTATGCTCGAGCTATTGGTCATACCACCAGTGTGGTGGCAGAACTATGGGCGCTAAGGGATGGGATCAATTTATGCATTGATTTGAACTTAACTAATATGCTAATTGAATTGGATGCAAAGATTGTGGTGGACCTGTTACTGAAAGGCGAAGAGAAAACTTATGGAAATGACATTCTTATTGCTGATTGCAAAGAGGGATTAAAGAAAATTCGGAGAGTCCAAATTCAACACTGCTATAGAGAAGCAAATAAGTGTGCTGATACTCTTGTTAGGAGAGGTGCCTTACTTCCTCAAGATTTTGTTCTTTTCCACCCCCCCCCCCCCCCCGATGTTGCTCTCTTAGTTGATCTTGATGCTGTGGAAACCATGTATAAATGGTTTTAATCTGCTGTATCTTTTGTTTCTTAGTTAGTCTCAGTTGCCTTGTTTACCAAAAAAATATTTAACTCCCACATGTAACCTTGCCCACAAAATATGCAATGTTTAACTCCTATGTTTAACTTAACTGATTTTCAAACTAAGCACTACTACATGTTTTCACTTTTTTATTCTTTTTTTATTTCTTTATCAAGAATTATCTCACTTTTTTTTGTCATAAAAAATAAAGACTTAACTATTTTCTTTTTGAATACCCAGTTTCCTTGACCCAAAAAAAAAAAAAAAATGAAGAAGGAAAAGTGAAAACGTTATAAACCCACGTAGGCTTGTACAATAGAAGAAGAATCAAATTCAAAAAAAAAAAAAAAAAAAAAAAAAAAAAAAAAAAAAGAAAAAAAAAAAAAAAAGCTACCCGTAATCAATCTTTCTAACCCATCATCATTGCCAATACCATTAAGGGTCTGTTTGGATACCACTTATTGCTGAAAACTGAAAATACTGTAGCAAAATAATTGTTAAGCAAGTTATGTGAAGACTCAGTTGAAATGGACTTAGTTGAACTAATACCGAACCTTTAATATCATAAATCTTCAAATTTCTTATCCCTTTTTATTTAAAAAAATCATCCTCCCAATTGATCTTCAAATTCAACATTGTATGATATCAAAACACAAAATTGTGTAATTCACTCATAAGTACTAATATCAGCAAAGGGGGGAAAAAGATAATACCACAAATCATTACAATAAACAATTAAAAATAATAATATTACTTTTTGTCATCTATATATATATATATATATTGATAAATATGGATTTAGAATAAGTACCTTCAACGAAAACCTTACTTTTTTCCATTCTTAAGTAAGTGCACCAAAGTGGACCGAAATTAACCAAATGAACTAAAGTGAACCAAAATTGACTGAATGACCTAATTGGATGGAACTGGACCATAACGGACCGAAATAGACCAAAATTGAACAAATGGGCCAAATGGACCAAATAGAGTGAAGTAGACCGAACTGGACTGAATGAACAAAAATGGACAAGATGGACCAAAGTGGATGATTTTAACGGAGGAAATGGCTATTTATCCTTTATTTTTAGAATATTTAGCCAAGTATCTCTTTTTTCAAAGTATCTAGCAAAATACCCATGTCTTTAGAACTCGATATTGCTAATGTCTAATATCGAATTCTGTGCATATTTTGCCACTTAATTTATTTTTTTTTTTTTTTTAATTTTGTGTAGAGCTCAACATTAACATTGTCGAGACAAACTTAAAAATACACATAGAACTTGACATTACTATTATCGAGTTCAAGGTAGAACTCAATATAAGTAATATCAAGTTCCAAAATAGGGGTATTTTGCTAAATACTTTAAAAAGATGTATATTTTGTTACATAAAAAATAAAGGGTATTTAGTCATTTTCCCAGATTTTAACTTTACATATACTTTGCATTTACAGATTCATCTACTTTAGTCTAGAGAGGCAATGACTAGGTTGAAATTTTTTATTGATTTTGATTAAAATTGTGACTTTGGGTCTAGAATCTAGACACAATCCTAGTTCTTCATTGTCTCTCCCTCTCATTGATATTGGATTTATAAATCTAAGAATAATATGGGAAAAATAAATAATTTCTTTAGCTTCCTATGAATAAACCAAACATAGGAATAGTTAAATTCCACGGCATCTAATTTGCAAGACATCCCGTTTCAAGGCATTTGGATGCCGAGGGTAATATGGATTCCTTAATGCCAAACGCCACCTTAGGTTCTACCTCTAGCACACCGTTTCTACGTTGGATCATAACCGAAATTAACTAACCAAAATTGATGATTTTATATATTTTTTTTTAAATGTTATTTATCCGTTTTTCTGTCTAAGAGGAAAATTTTATATTAATCTAATATGTTATTTTTAAACTATTCTGATTTTTGAAAGATTTGTTACTTCAGCAAGTTTAATGGCATAGGGGGCTCAAATAGTACATAGACAATTTTGCAGGCAACCCGTTAGTGTTCAATCATAACTTGCATAAGATATTTATTCTTGTATATATGTACACATTATGATGAAGAGGAAAATGGATAGCAAGGTTGAGGAGCTTACTTTTGTATCCTCAGTTTCTAGAATAGGAAGAATACTAACTTGTAGGGTTAGAAAGCTCAGTGCTCTGAATTTATATGCTCTTCCTACTTTTATCTTCATGTTGTTGAAATAGTAAACACCAGATTGAAGTATGTTGAGATCCAAAATGTGACAAGGAGCCAAACCTATGGACATGAAGAAAGCCCAACCCGTGGGAAAGAGAAAAGAAGGCTTGGGCCCTAAAAGGAAGGGAAGCTTGGCCCAATAAGACAAAGACAACATTATGAACTAAGAAGGCCCATTAAGAAAATAAAGAATAAAATAGCAAAGGAGCATGGGAAAGGAGAGGGTCTAGGTTCAGACCATACATGGGTCCTCCAAACCTAGATAGAAGATCTTCAAAAGGGGCTAGAAGATGCTGAATAGGATGTGGACAGCTCAAAAGATGGTCTGGGAATAAGGCACTCGTATTTCAGAAAGGGACAGGAAACAAAGGAGGTCCTATCCAATCAAGTCCCTGGGATCCAAAAGGCAACGACAAAGACAAATGATGGTTTCATGATCAATACCTAATGAAAAGGACCAAGAGATCTCGAATAAGGCAGAGGATGTGGAATAAGAGGAAAGTGATCATAAACATTTTTAAGCACACCATTTGTAAGAAGGAATCTGTCCATTTCAAGAAAATGGCCAAATTGTGGAAAGTTAACATCAAGGTCTCAAGACCTTTGAAGTGTCTCTTTTGAAGCCTTGGAAGAAGAACAAAAAGCATTGACCCTATAGGGAGTTTGGGCTTACCCAAAGGAGCTCCTACAAGTGGAAAGCCAATAGATGAACTTTCAGCCATTAGTTCTTAGGAAGGTGAAATAAGAGGAAATAAGGAAAAGACCAGCCACCAATGTTTTAGACAAATTAGTGGCTCAAGTATCCAAAAGGATCAAGGGATAAAATATTGATTTAAAGAGCCTTCAAAGGACACTATAAAAGGGAGGTGAGCCTGAGAGGCAAAAGGGGGGAAAATTTTCAAACAAGCAATCAAGAGAGAGAATACAAGAGAAGAGTCTTCAGTTTCCCTTAAGCTATTAGTTAAGTTTATTAAGAATAGAGGCATTATAGTAGGCCCAATAGCAAGTGCTTAGGGAGCCACTTAGATTAAAAGAGATTCAAACTTTGCAAGTCTTGAGAACCTGGGTAGAATTGCTCAAGTTTGTGATTTTTGAACTTTATTGAGCCTTGTAGAGCATCCACATAAAGTAGGGCCTAATGTACTCAAATACTTAACTTAAATAAATGCAATACCATCCTCTTTGAGGGAACTTCATCCTTTATCTCATTTTATTTTATATTGAGTACTTGTTGTTCATTACTATTTGCTTAATCAGTATATTAGTCTTGTGGAGTTCATTTGTCTTGAGCACAGATTTGATATTATAAGAGCATCTCCAGCAGATGCTCTATCTCTATTTTTATTCCAAAAAATGCCACTGTTCACGTACTGTTCACCCTCCAACAGCTTCTCCAAACACACAATTTTTCCAAATTTTTTTTGAAGTTGCTACAGTCATTCTCTTCATTTGAAGAACACTGTAGCAACTCCAAAGCATTATTTTATCTTAAAAAAATACCCGGCTGAATAAAAAATAATTCTCTCTCTCGTTCCTTTTTTTTTTTTTTTTTTTTTCGTTCTTCACTCTCTATCTCAACGGTAATATACCACAATCAAAACAAAATCACAAAACCCAATCGAAAGATTTGAAACACAAAAACAATATTTCTCACAAGCCTAATGAAATCTAAACAATAAAATAAAACTAATCAAACCAGAACAACCAAAAAAAAAAAAAAAAAAACCCAACAACAAACAAAGCCGATCTGTGTAGAACGCCGATCTCCACTCTCTGCCAGTGATCAATGTGTGTATGAGAGAGTTTGTGTGAGATAGAGGGAGAGAGTGTCTTAGAATCAAGTAGAAATGGAAAAAGTAAAAAAGAAGAAAAAGAGATAGCTAGAGAAAAAGAGAGACAGAGAGCTGAAGAAGAAGAAAGGATGCGGAATGATCTAGAAAAAGAAAAAGAAGGTAGATAGAGGAAAGGTGTGGGATACGTGTATGGTGGAGAAAAAACCAAGAGAGAGAGAAAAAAAAAAAGAAACGCACGGATGAGGACAAAAGGGAAGAAAGAAAAATAATATAAAAAATAAAAAAAATCTTAATTGAGACATACTATCAAAATATTTTCACAATATTTTCACAATAAATTTTAAGTAATAGATTATTTTTAGTTGATATTAACGAGTAAAAAAATAATTTCAATAGTAGGTTCAAATTAGAACTAGTAACAACTTTTCACATAAATTTTGTTGTGAAAGTATTGCGTAAAATGTTGTGAATATAACATTTTTCATTGAAAAATATTATTGTTAGGAATGAATATATGAAAAATAAATAATGATAAAAAAAGAATAAAGAATGAATGAAGAAATAATATTTAAATGAGATAAAGAATGGAATAGAGAATCTGTTGGAAAGTGTACTTGAAAAAGTAGGTAGTTAAAATGTAAAAATTACTGTTCATTCTCCAAACAGTACAAAATTTTGCATAATCTGTTAGAGATGCTCTAACCACCCAAGAGAGTCACGGTGAGCCAAGCCCAGTCCAACCAATATCCATTAACCACTTTTGGTGGCCCAAGATCTTCTTATCAGTGTTGGGCTTGGGAACCGTCAAAAGCTGGACCTACAAAGTATATACATTATAGAGGAGAGTAAGAAACTCTTTCCGTTGTGCCTACCAAGAGTTTTTTTACTTTTGATTTTTCAGTTACTGTCTCGGCAACGAAACGGAGTGGGTGTTTGATTTTGCCCAAAGAAATTGCAGTTATTATTATTATTATTATTATTATTATTATTATTAGATTGCTTTTTGAATTTTTAGTAATAGAATTTTTATCGAAATGATATTATAATTTTTAACCTTCTCGGAACCTTAGTTTTTGAGTTCTACCAAAGAATAGAATAAATTTAACTTATATCTTCTAAAAAAAAAAAAAAACTAAACTTAATAATTTCATTGTTCTTACATGAGGTGAAAACTATTTTGTTAAACATTTCAAAAAAGAAAAAAAAATTATTTTGTTATGTAGATAGAAGGTCTTAAGCATATATCATAAAGAGGCAAAATGATTATCTGCGTGATATAAGAAGAAAAATAAAAAGGAAAAAAAGAAAGAAAATGAAAAACAAGATGGCATTCATTTGGTGTAATCATAATAAGTAAGGTATAATTTTTAGTCTTATGTATATTTTTGGACCTTAAAGTTAATGATTGTTTTCACTTTGGCTGTTTACTTTTCGAAAATTTTATTTTGGCTTGTTATGTTTGATTATGTTTTTATATTTGGCCTGTCATCCAATTATGTTATTAACATGGTAAAATTTAGTATTATATAATTGACATGTCTTAATAGACATCAGTTATCACACCTAATTGTTAGGTTACTAATAAAAATGAACAATATGGTTAATATGAAAATAGAATCATATTTGAAGGACCAAAATAAAACACAACCCCAAATGTTAAGGCAAAAAAAAAAAAAAAAAAAAAAAATTAGTATAACTTTTATTATAATACATGTTTTTTTAAGATAATAATAATAAGAGATAATTACACTCCCCTCCTTGGAGTTTTGAGGAAATGACACTCAACTCCAAACTGAAGGAAGAAAAACACTTTCCCCGCTTAACGTACAATTGACCAAGCCTTGCTAAATTAATTAATATTAAATGTTTTCTTGTTGTTGTAGAAATATTAAAAAATATTTTGTATTAAGCTGTCCTTTGTTTAAGGGCATGTTTCCAAAATTATTTTATTTCATAATTTAAATTTATTGTTTTAATTTTTTCATTAAAGTGTGTTTTAAAATGTTAAGTGTGAATTTTGGTTTCTTTTTTTCATTTTACAATAGGTTATGAAGAGATTTTCCATTGCAAGTATTTTTTGGTGCTCGACGAATTTTGCATTTTATTCTAAATTTATTGGTTATTTTTTTACTAATCATGATCAAATTTTTTTAAAAAGATCCTTATAAAAATTTAGAATATTTCATTATTAATATAAACAAAAGGGTGGGAGAGTGTTAATTTTTTCAAACTTTAAGGGAGAAAAGTGTTTTTTTTTTCCTTCAGGTTTGAGGCGAAGTGTCATTCTCCCAAACCTTAAGAGGAGAAAGTGTAATTACCCATAATAATAATACATTAGAAAGATTCAAGGAAACTCTCTCCTAATAATTAAGCCCAAATTTTTTGTTAATGATTCTTTTTCTAATCAATTGAATGGTCGCAATATTGTTTTCCTTTTGAATTTTTTTTTTTGTTCCCTCCTTCATTATTGATGGGTTCATAATGGTTATTCTTTTTGTCACTTTCTCTCAAACCTCTCCCTTCCTATTATTACTTAGAATTGGTTCGTATCAATCTAAGTAATTGGCTTATTGGCTCTTCAAACCTCATGATATCATCAAATTTTGAGTTCAAAACTTCCGGTTAGTATCTTTTGGCAGTCCCAATGAATTACTCTTTGTAATAACTTTTTTTTTGGGTGCTAAATAACCTCTTTATAGAAACAGAAACCAAAAGATTACAAAACAGGAGAGAGCTTGTCACCATCTTTGTCAATCACTTGAGCAACAAAGTTAAGAAGACCAAAGAAGGGAACCGACTCTGTCTCATTTACCAGAGCTGCTCGTTGGGCCAAAATATGGGCAGGGGAATTACTCTTCCTATATACAAAAGAAAAAGAACAAGATTCAAAAGTATTAATAAGATTCGATGTTCATTTGGGTTAGGATTAAAAATTAAAATTATTTTACTATTCAGCTTATTTTTGCTACTATTCATAAGTCTCATTATATTTTTTGGCATTATTCATGGCCTAATACTTTCAATAATAATTTTTCAATTTAAGTAAAATAAGAAGTATCTAAACACATCTAAGAAGAACAATACTTTTTGTAATAACTTAGACCCCGTTTGGTAGAGTGATTTAACAATATATTTTCAGTTTTTAAACAACATTATACATATTTTTACAAATTTTTTCACTCACACGTATTTCAGAAAAATACAAACAACGTTTCTAGAACAACATTACCATAATGTACATAGTACTTGTGGATTCAGAGAAAAAATTAGGCATTGAAAAGCCCAATCTAGCCCATATTGAACACCTGGCCCATTAACTCCAACCCAAACCCAATACCCCCAACCCGAAAACCGTAACCCTGGCCCATTTTTGAACACCTTCTCTATCTCTTATACACAAAGAGACACACTGCGAGAGAGAGAGAGAGAGAGAGAGAAGCAGCAATGGCGGGAGGCAAAATAAGGAAGGAGAAGCCAAAAGCAAAAGGAGGAGGAGGAGCAGGAACAAGCGCACCTTACCAGGGAGGCATATCGTTTCACAAATCCAAAGGTCAGCACATCCTCAAAAATCCTATGCTCGTCGACACCATCGTCCAAAAATCCGGCATCAAAAGCACCGATACCATCCTCGAAATCGGCCCCGGTACCGGTAACCTCACCAAGAAGCTTCTTGAAGCCGGCAAGTTAGTTATCGCCGTTGAAGTCGACCCTCGCATGGTCCTCGAGCTTCAGCGCCGCTTTCAAGGCACCCCTCACTCCTCTCGCCTCAAGGTACCAATATCATTCTACTCTTTGATTATATACGTGTGCTTGGAGTTTGGGTGTTTGGATTTTACACCATAAAGTTTCAGAATTTAGATTGTAAGTGTCTGGATTTTACACCCAAAATTTTGAAACTTTAGTGAAAAATCCAAATACCATTAAACTTTAGAGGTAAAATCCAAACACCCATAAAATAGGAGTTAAAATTCAAATTTTGAAATGTCAGGTGTAACATCCAGACACCTCGAAGTAAAATATAAATTTTGAAACTTTTGTAAAATCCAATCACCCCAAATATAGGCGTGTTTTAGTTTTTGGGTTTGAATTAGGGAAATGGTTTTTGATTTTAACAGGTGATACAAGGGGATGTACTTAAGACTGAGCTTCCCTATTTTGATATTTGTGTGGCCAACATTCCTTATCAAATTTCATCGCCACTGACATTCAAGTTATTGAATCACCAACCTGCGTTTAGGTGCGCGATTATTATGTTCCAAAGGGAGTTTGCTATGAGATTAGTGGCTCAACCTGGTGATAAACTCTATTGTCGTTTGACAGTGAATACCCAATTACTGTCTCGAGTTTTCCATCTCCTCAAAGTTGGTAAAAACAATTTCCGGCCTCCACCTAAGGTCGATTCGTCTGTGGTTAGAATTGAGCCTAGGAAGCCGCGAATTGAAGTGAAGCAAAAGGAGTGGGATGGGTTTTTGAGAATTTGTTTTAATAGGAAGAACAAGACCCTCGGTGCAATTTTTAGGCAGAAGAATGTTCTGTCCTTGTTAGAGAAGAACTACAAGACGTTGCAAGCGCTAAATCTTTCAGTTGGTAATAAGGATGCTGATATGGGTTCTTTGAGGTTAGGGAATGCTAATGAGGTTGAAACCATGGAGATGGATGGTGATGACGATGAGGATGGTGGAGGAGATGATGAAATGGATGTGGAAGATGGTGATGCTGAAGGGGAAACATCTGAGTTTAAAAACAAGGTTTTGGCTGTGTTGAAGGAGGGAAATTTTGAAGAGAAGAGGTCATCCAAGCTTAAGCTAGAGGAGTTCTTGTACCTACTCTCTCTGTTCAACAAGGCTGGCATACATTTTTCTTGATTTTAGGACTGAACATGTAGTTTTTTTTTTTTTTTTTTTTTTTTCTCTCTCTTCTTTTACAATTAATATCCAATTTTGTTGGTTCTCTTTTCTTGTCAACTTAAATTCTTAATCTTATTGTTCTGTATTTTGCTTAAAGTTTTGGTTGGATAATTTAGGTTAAAGAATGCAATTATGAATGTATTTTTTTGTTGCTCTCCTGTAAATTAGCTCATGCCAATTATATACTATTATGCATCCGTACTTGTTCGAATTTCTTACATATACCTCCGGTGGAAAACTTTCTATTGTTTTCCAGGGAAAAAGGATCTTTCTTATCTTTACAGATGACTTGTGAGAAAATATAATTGGATAAATCTAGGGACACAAGATTATTGCTTTTTTTGCAACTGCTGTCATGGATTGTTGTGATTGGTGCATAATAAAAATGTTGTCAACGGTAGATCGTGAAATGGATGTTTCTCTAATCACAACATACTATGTCAGCAGTTGTGAAAAAAATATAATTTGTATTTTATGCCAGCCCCAGCTGGGAAAACTGTAATCCACGAATGTTACATAAAACCTTATACAATCTATGTTATATTCTCCTCTTACCTATCAAAAACTGATTTATGATTCTGGAGACCTGATCAATGACTCAATGGCATCTCATTTCAGCCTTTGTTGTTTGAAAGCTTTGATTAAACCAACATAGCAAGCTTGATTGAATTTCCAAAAATATCCTTATGAAATAAGGAAACAAATTTATATTTTCAATAAAAAAGATCACAAAATAATTTTGTCAGTTTCCTTTATTTTCTCATCAACCAACCAAACAAAATTACAACCCACAGTATAAGCAAGAGTGCATGACCTGCAACTCTGCAAGGCATTCTCAAAGTTCGAAGCTTCAAACGATCGTTAAAGTAGAAACCCTATTCAATTTTTCTAAAAAACATGATATCACCCATTTGCCATTTAGCTTTTTCTTCACTTTTTTTTAGGTATAAGTATGGTTTAATCAACTTTGCAAATAAGCTTTCAAACAAAAGCCACTTCCAAACACATTATAAAAATTTCACTAGTAGCGCATAGAAAAAAATGAAGAAAAGTTAAAATAAGAGCAAAGACCTGTGGCTGAAGTTGTAAGGTGATAAAATGTCAGATGGGTGTCTTACTGCCCATGCTAGGCAGTCATATTTTGAACTCAAGGAGCTTATCTTGGACTGGTTTACCATAAAGAAAGCAATCAAACATCATTTTGCCGAGATTGATGTATGAAACATATGCATTTTATTACTGCTCTGCTGCTATTTGTTCAGCACCCCCAGAAACTTTTGGTAATATGTGCATGAATGTATTATGTAACATATCTATTGTCCATCATAACATTTTCTGCGATATGAATCTGTGATTCTTATTGTCATAGGGCCAACTTTAGTTCAACATTTAGTGGTGAAAATTGTTTTGAACAACTTTGCTTCGATCTTGTAGCCATTTTTGATTGGTCAGGAAGATATGTAATTACTGGTTCTGATGATCGTCTTGTCAAGATTTGGTCAATGGATACAGAATTTTTCTTGGCTAGCTGTGATGGACAAGAAGTGAGTTAAGATTGTCCATATAATAAGTGGAGCTTATAATTTGATAATAAAGCCTACTTTACTATTTTTCTGTATATTTTTAATTTTGTCTGCTCATTATATGATTAGAGGGTGACATTACTGACTTGGCTATAAGTTCAGACAACGCTTTAGTGTCATCTGCTTCAAATGACTCTGTCATTCAAGTTCTAAGTATATCCTACCTTACATTTTAGTTTGCTCCTTTCAAATTCCTTGACATTTGATTAGCTCTTTCTGGTCTATTCAGTGGCGTTTGCCAAATGGAATGCTGATTTTAGTTTTGAGGGGCACACTGGAGCTGTTACTATATTGTATTTAGTCCCAGGCCAAGTGCCATATTCCAGCTTTTCTCATGAGCCCCATCTTTAGAGTTATCACTCCCTGTTGCTTCCCTTTTGTTGTGCAGTTGATCTGCTGTGATTATTTGTGAACTTAAAATACTGATTAGTTCTGTTTACTAGTTTCAGGTATTTACATATTTTGTTCATTCTATGCACCTCCTGACACTTAGCAAGATGTTTGGCATTAACAGTGGTTTAATGGAATTCTTTTCTTTTGTTATCGCATCCGTGCTCACAACATTTGTAGGTTTCTTTGAAATGGGACTGCACACATCCTGTGTGTCAGCACATTTTCCTTTTTCAATAAAATCTTTACTTGTAAAAATAAAAATAAAAATTTGTAGGTCATCAGATGATGGGACTTGTCGAATCTGGGATGCTCGGTATTCCAACCTCCAGCCACGAGTATACATGCTGCAACCTTCAGACATTTTAAATGGTTAGAGGATTGCTTCTACATTGTTGCTTATTAGTTAACTAATATTTCTGTGATATGCACTTACATAGTAACTGTGAAGTTTACTGCAGGGAAGAGCAATGGTCTGTCAAGCAACGGACCCTCCTTAAATAATGGTCCACAAAGCCATCAGATACTTTGTTGTGCTTACAATGCGAATGGAACTGTTTTTGTTACTGGTAGCTCTGACACTTTTGCAAGGGTGTGTTCAAACATATACCCTTCAATTAAGTTCATATGATTTGTCTACCAAAATTTAGCTTACTTGTATTGGTAACTTTGGTTAGATATCTTGTTGGATATGTTCATCAAGAACCATGTACTTGCAGGTTTGGAGTGCTCTTAAATGCACCCAAGAGGACCTGGATTAACCAGTACCTGAGTAGGATGCGTTGCCTGGCCATGAGAATGATGTCAATTATGTGCAATTCAGGTTAGTCCACCCCAGTTAGTGACTGAACTTGCATTTGATTTTTATGATGTTTCATATTATCTGTGCTGCTTACTTTCTGCAGTGGTTGTGTTTTTGCCTCAAAATCTTCGATGGCTGACTCTTTGAAGGAGAATATTCTAAAGTTCAAAAATTCCTGGTCTGTGAATATACCTTCATTTTTTAATCTTATTTTCCTTTCAAAATTTAAGTAGCCCGATATTGCCCCTTGGTTCTTATTTCCTTCCAAAATTACAAAATTTCCACTCTAAAGGGCTTCCCATATTTACCAGCTCTTGAGGTTAGTAATTTAATTTTGTTTGTTCGACTCACTGCATGCTAAATAGTTTCTCAAGTAGTCTCATGCGATTCATTATGACTATTGTTCATCACATAGTAGATTTAATTTGGTATGAACTTACCGTACTAATTTTGTAGGTTAAAATCATTGTCATATAGTTTGCCTTTTTTACAACATGACAAATAATATAGTCAAGAAATTTGAATTGTTCAGTTTGCAATTTTCAGAAATACAGTTACAGATTTAAGTAACTGATCATGATTTTGGGATAGAGCTTAGTTGGGTTGGTGACTGAAAGTTACATGATCTGAATATCTTGATTGCCCAACTTTCAACCATGTAGAGCTTGACATAAAGCCATCAAATCTTTTGAAATTAAATCAATTTTTTTTAATAATTACTATATATTAGTAGTATTATTATTATTATTATTATTATTATTATTATTTTGCATTTTGGTGAAATTTCCCAACCAAAAAAAAAAAAACACTTAATGAAAAGAGTATTACTGCATTTTGGATTGCACTAATAATATCTTATCATTTTGAAAAGATTGTGGTCTAGAAATTCAGCTATATAAATTCTAAAGCCATTTTTAAATAGCATTGAGTAGGCTGCTGCTTCACATAAGGCAGAAAAGTATAAATTTTTGTAGTCTTGTAATAAGTGACCAACTACAAGTAACCTGCCAAATGACCTGAAATAATGTAATTAATAAATGTGCCAACAACCCATAGGTCTTCAATGCCCCCTATTGACCATGATTAAAACTAAGACCATAATATTTTGCTTGGAGCTGTAGTGGTTATATTCCAAACAAATTAAAGTATTTGCTTGGAGCTGGAGGGAATGCCACAATATTTTGCTTAAATATGCAAATTTATTTAAACCCCGAGTTGGGTTTGATCCTCTTTTGTCCACTATGCCAAGAAACAATCAGCTGAATATCTTCTTTTTTGATAAAATATGTTAGGTTAAGATAGCTTAATCCCGGTTAATTAATTCAATTACCCAAGTTGATTAATTAGATTCAATTGCATGCAAATCGTAGAGGCACCAACAAATCACCAAAAATACTAAATGCAGCAGAAAATGAATTAACACAGTAATTTGTTAATAAATGGGAAAAACCTCTCAAAGCAAAAATGCCACCGGGTGATTTTAAGGTTTCTCCCTAGAATTTACTAATCAACAATCAAGCGGTTAAAAGAGTAAAAAATCTTACCAACTACCCTGGCCTATCTCGAGATACCAACCTATAGTTAAACCTTCGCTCCAATACCCAATTTTACCAACTACCCTGGCCTATTCTCTCTCTCAGTCTCAGCAGCTACATCTACATCTTCGATCTCTCGCGAGTGAGATTTACTCCCAAAACCTAAAACTCACATTTCCCATTTTCCGAACACTCTTCCCCGACTCGCGCTTACAGCTTACAAACCCCACTCGCTCTCGCCCTGTTTTTTTTTGAGGTCTCAACTTTAAATTCTCTTTTAGCTCCATTTATTTTTTTATGCTGTTACTGTCATTTTTGTTTCTGTTTTGTTTGATAATATTACCATGATGATGACACCCTTCTTCTTCTTTTTTGTTAAATTATAGTGTTTGGTTACTGAGAAAGTGTGGGAAAAGAAAGAAAGTGGGTAATTCAATTTTATTTATTTTATAATGTATTGTTATCATCTGAACCTGGGAGAGGTGGAAGCAACCACCTCCACCAGTGGAGAGCTATTGAAAGCTTTGGTTTTAATGGGTTTTGGGTGATATTTAATTTTGTGAAGCATTCATTGGTTTTGTTGGGAAACAAGCAGAGGGTATAGAAGTTCTAGAAATGTGAACTGGGCATTGCATCTATCTATTTACTTTGTTGATTTTTAGTTGGAAGTCCAATAAGAAATTTATCACTTAAATATTAGATTGGCAATGCAAAAAATTAATATGCAATGATTATATTATAAATGTTGATAGCTGATAGCTCTGAGATCTTAGTTCCTACATTTCCTAACTATATGAGCAATTTGAACGGGTCCATTGTGCTGGGGGATATCGTGTAGGGTCCAGAAACATGGATGGAGATGGTTAGCATTGTATTTGGCGGTCTGGAACCATGGGAACTTAATACAGCAGCCTCATTAGCATAAAAATGTTTGTGGAGGATCCTTTAAAACCAGAACTCAAGCACAGGTGTCAGGATCTGCATTGCAATTAGTTTAGCATGACAATTGAAATAAATACCACAACACCCCACAGAAAAATGGGAATGTTACAAAGGCCTTTTGAGATTGTATGGTAAAGTTTCCCAATGGTCTGTACAATTCAAGTGTAAAAAGAAAAACAGGAAATCCAAAACAAGAATAGGTCATTTTGGTAAAAAAGATTGATTCAGCTAAAGCTGAATTATGAAATAGGATTAATACGAGTCAGTCCCACATAGCTGGGATATACAGCTTCTTGGTGGTTGTGTTTTCAGTGAAAGGACAGTATCAACTATCTCATACATGATACATGATAAAATAATGGTTGTGTTTTCAGATTCACATGGATCAAACACAAATGTGTAGAAATGATCTCAGTCACTGCAGTCAATAACCATTATTTTACAATGTCTTGGAATTGTATCAACCATTGATAAAAAGAGTAAAGGGCGGACGGGCTGTCACGTAATAATGATCATTTTTCTATCCAAAGATTAGATAAGACAATTGGGAGCAATTTTGGCCAATTTTCTGAGGGATCACTTTTTTTATTGGTATTCTTGTTATTTTCAAAGTAAATAAAGAAGATGGGGATTGGGGACACACACCAAAAGAAGAAGAAGAAGAAGTTACTTTGGCTGCAGGCGTTGCACACTCTAATAGCCAATCTTGATTGATAGAGGATACTCAAAGAACTTTGCATCCTACCAACCAAAAAGTTTTGACCATGTAGAAAAATTTATGGGTTATGCTTGTTATCATCTTGAGCAACTACGTGAGACACATCATACAAATGTGCTCAAAATCGCAAAAGCCTTTTAAGAATAACTTACTGAGTGAGCAGAAAAGAACTTTGAGAAAAATATATTAAAATAAAAATAAACAACTATGCTGTAATATAATTGAAATGTATAACCAAAAAGAAAAATGAAACAGAGGAAAGCAAAAGCTAGAAAGCACACCAAGGCAGCCATACAAACTTATCACTATATTAGTACTCCAATATATAGCAAGTGAACAAACATCATAGAAATCACTCCTACTACTGAGGAACAGTTGCACAGTTATCTCAACTCTAAAGACTAAGTTTATCATTAAATCATCATCTTAAAGAGATGATGCTTTACCTTAAACCTGTGACCATTAAGACATGGAAACTTACAAAGAAATTTTAAGGGATGCAATATCGACAGGGGACTTAAAACTAAGTAACAAATCAATTGGATCAACAAATCGGAAAGAAGAAACCAAAGCATGTTCTTGTCTCATTCCATGACATAAATGAGAATCGAGTTCACGGAACATGCTATAAAAATAAAAACATTTACAAGAGCAGGGAGATGCCAATTCAGAGCTTTTGAATTCTGCTCAAGCCATATTATGCTTCACAATGATCAGACTCATTAGATACCTAAAAGTCAAACGTTCATGCTTGTCTATTGCTGTGTCATAATTAAACATCCAAAAATCCTACTGAAGCTGACTCCATTTTGCAATTGCCATGATGCTTTCTCATTATTCAGTTGCTCCCTAGCAACCCAATGTCCTTGGAATCTGACATAGACTCGCCTTGGTAATGCTCCTAGAATCACCTCTCATTCATTATAGATCAGTTTAATTCCTTTTTTCCCAGACAAAGCAAAACAACTGCTACAAAAAGGCAGAAATGATCTCTTGAGACTCTATCTGTCTATCATTAAGGTTAGCGGGTAGGCAAAAAACAAATTAATCGACTAAATAGGGATGGTGACATGCAGACTATCTACTCTAAAACCCCAAGGGCAGCTAAACCATATTGCACATAGCTACAAAACAATTCTTGAACAGATAAATAATGGAGTTTCTTGCTCTTGACACACCTAGCACTTTGCCAAATTTTTATGCCATTAAAAGCACTATTACAATTTACAATATTCAATAAATTGCACTGAGGCAACCAATTACAGATGCATTACTTGCAAGTTGTTTTTTTGTGTTTTGAAATTGAGTTGGAGGTCCTAATCAACTCCCAGATTTTGGTTAGTTTCGCAATTTGATGAATACGTAATCAAACTCTTTCAGAAGACATGTAAATAATAAGGATAAAACATATCATTTCCCTACCTACAAAATAATTTCCTAATTATTATTTTATAATAGAAAGTCAGAAGATGATTGGAAAAAAATTTATAGAGCTATTCAGCATTTGAAATTTTTTAAAAGAAAAAGAGAACTAAGATACTAAAAACTACTTAATGACTAAAATAAGTGTGGAACACTCACCAAAAATATCATTAATTTGTTAAAGAGTGAACTAAATAAAATTCCTTTTGCAACAAAGGAACCCAACATAAGTTGGCCACAAGAACATAAAAACATCAGATGGAATTAGAAGGAACTCTGATGGAGGACTATCAACTCGATGTTGACTGTTAGCAGTGAAAAATTCTAACCGAAGAGAGCTTCCTTGAGTTTTGCCGCAAGACCATAGGGAAACCCTACTATCGAAGAGCTAGGCCCAACACAATTAAGTGTCACTTCATTCCCAAGGTCAACACTATTATTAAGAGCAAATAGAACATAATCATTCTGTCCTTGGAGGAATATAAATTTTTCATTAACATCTATGGGATCAGAGAAGTTGGAATCATTTATATATAAAGCGTATTGCAGAATTCATATGTTTGCTACCGAAATGAAGATATAACTGCTTGGACAAAATGAGAAATCTGCAATGTGATATAGGGCATGAACAAGGTGCATATTTGTAGGTATTTGCATGATCACTTTTCCTACCGTAAGTAACCACTTCTTTGCACCCATACTTAGGGTTATTGCTTCTACAACCTTCTCTATGCCTCAGCAACGGTTGTAGCCAATAGGCCAAAAGCAGAAGAGACATTTTTCCCAATCCCACCCTGAATTTTCCAGCAAACAAAACCTTAGCAGACTAGATTTAATATAATATATGTGCTATGAATGAGATACTTGGAAAAGGCAGCAACATGGATAAATGAATTTTGCAGAAGCAAAAACAGAAACAATTCTTAGAAAATTGCCAATTCATGAGACATCAAAGATCACCAATTCTGAATCATTATTGGAGTAACCAAGAGTATATCTCTTAAAACAATTTTAAAATTCCATGACAACTAGAAAGTACAAGTATATTCATGCTTACCGATTAACATAGTTTTCAGCTTAATGTGTATGTATTCAAATCATTACGTAGCACGTGTGATGAAGCTAATAAATAATAATCAGTATCTACTAGAATTAATGTTGAATTCCTCAAGTAGAATTGTCAAAGAGAGCCCACACACTAAAACAAAATATAAATTAGAGCAACAATGACTTGATGTGATAAAGGGAGAGTTCCTAAAAAGTAAATCTCCTAAAATATTGGGGATGTTGGTGAAAGTTTTTATTCAACATTATATTTGTTTATATTATTTTATAATTATAAATTTTAATTCTTGGAGAGACATACAATTCTTTTATGCCTCTTTGTCTATGTATCTATCTAGCCAAGTATGCATAGACGCCACTGTGGTTCATATTTCTAAATGCACTCGTACACCATAATCTATCTAAATCGTGATCATTTATTTCTGTGAGAGACCGCGCCCCCGGCCCGTTTTATAATGAGTTGGGCCAAACCCACGTGAATGGGTAGAGTCGTGTTATTGTCTCTCAAAATGGAGGTTCGACTAGTTATAGTACAATGGAGTCGCCACTTATTTAATTATTGGAAAAATAAGAAAACCAAAATTGAAAAATTCATCATTTTATTAATTTTCAATTGAATTTACATTGGTCATAGGAAAATTACATGGCTTTGGTCCTAGATACAATCTAAGAAAAAGTACATGGCTTTGTTTCCTAGTTACAATCTAAAAATTGAAAATTATATGGACAAGCATTTGATCTACTAACCCTTGATCTAAGTTCGGAGGCTATGTTACAAGGTGGGAAGGTGTTAGGTACCCACCTTGCCCGGTGAAACCAGCAGCATATCATCCAATATGTCAATGAATTTAATGATGAATTTAATGTGTGTGCATGTGATAAACCCTAATTCAATTTATTAAGCATTGCATTTGGATTGAAAAATGAATTCTAGTGAATGTGTGTGGATGGTGATACCTTAGATTCAAGGATTTGAAAGAATTATGAAACAAACATGTTTTTCATATTTTTAATGTGAATTTAGGATTAAAACCAATGTTATGCATGAACATGTGATGAACAACCAAGAACATGTAAAGAACACATAATAACTAAGAACATTCAAACATATTCAAGGAAATTTAAATAGTTACTATCATGCTTTAATCCTAAACTCTTATCATGGCAACACAAAAAACAAGTTAGGAAAAGGAATTATACCTTCATTCAAGATCAATAGATAGGAACTTTTGTCTTATGGGTGGAGGAAAAGAAGAGTTAGGAAAGGAAGAGTAAGTCTCACTTAATACTTTGAGTCTCAAGAAGACCAAAATATGACAAGACTACTCAACTTCCTAGAACTCAAGAGAGGAGAAGAGAAGGGGGGTTTTTCTTTTCCCTTTAGAATGAAGGAGAGGGGGGTTTATATAGTAGTGGTGGAGGACATATGAATGGAAGGCCATTAATGAGGGTTGACAAAGAATCATGAACCTAGACCTCATTTTAGCCTTTGGGGAGATTTGGTGCATTAAATGGAAAGATTGGTGGGAGTAAGGAGCAAGGCAAAATTCGGTTTTCCCGTAGCTGCTGTAACAGCTTGTAGAGCCAACTTTGAAAAATCATATCTGACTCAATTTTGATCGGAATTGTCTCGTTCTTGTGCTCAAATTGAAGCCCCGGATGTCTAGTTTATGGGAAAATTAACCTCATTCACAGATTCAAAATATTCTGAGAGATATCAATGAAATAGTGAGCAGAGGTCATTTCTTAGAAAAATGGTTTCAGCATAATTAACATTAATAGGTCCCAAATTAGTTTCCAATTAACATTAATAGGCTCCAATCACTCCCATTTCAGACCTAATTAGTTCCAAATTTACCCTAATTAAAAGATAATTGCACAAATTACTCATTGAATAATTAATGTTTAACTATCTAATTAATTAGGTGTATGCAACCTTACCATAAAATGTAGTCCTAACCAATCAAATTATGACACATCATTAATTTCAAATTGATTATAATTATAACCAATTAGAATCAATTGTTCATAATCACATAAGGTTGGACTCAATTTGTGATAGTGCATTCCAACCATTAAAACTTGATTTGATGATAACTTTCAATATTTCGATTAGGGCTTATAACCAGTTGATTTGATCGTTACAACATCAAGATCATTTTGGTGAAATGAGATTAAGGATCTAATGACCAGAATCAAGATGCATATTTCCAAGATGAAATTACCCTTTTACCCTCCAAGTGAGGTTAAATGCGGGTTGCAAAATGAGGTGTCAACAATTTCATAAAATTTATTAATTTAAATCTTAAATTATACTATAACATATTATGAAGTTTTTTCTCTATATCATATAAATATGATAAAAAAATATTCATACTTCCAAAATCCATGGAGTGCACAAATAAATAATTTCATGTATACTATTTTTTAAAAATAAATTGTAAATTTTGTATAAGTGCCATATCAAATTGCTTTCATTCACATTCAAAGGGCGCCTTTTGTAAAATATAGTAATAATTTTTGTCTTAAAAGTTCAAATTTTTAACATAAAGGAGCTCTTTTTATGGATAAATATCATAGTGTAGTTCAAAAATATTATTCAATATCACACAAATATTATGTTTATGTTTATGTTTTGTATTTTACATGTATCGTGAACATACACACACGTACATGTATACACACACACTAGCACCTACCAAATTAAGGTCTTAAAAAATAAATGAGAACTAATTAATTACTAAAGAAAATTTAAAAACAAAACTTTTGTTTTTGTTTTAAGGTAAATAAAAAATAATATAACTTTAGGTAATATAACATTGGAGATGGCAACTGCAACATGTGCATATTTAATATTCAAATTTCATTTATTCTTAATTTTTTTAAAAAAAATTAAACTTGAGTAAGGGGAGATAAAAATTTACCTGCTAAGGTTGTAATAAAGACCTCGTTAAAGCTGTTAAAACTGCCGCATAGTATAGGTTAAATAATACTTCTTAACTGCAAGCAAAAATATCCCTGCTATAACTCCTACATAATGCAGGAACAATATTGTATGGTTTTTTGTTGCAATACTTAAAGAAATCAAAAAAATCAAATTTTCCGCTATTAATTGAATTTTTCGTTTTGAGAAAACCTTATTTCTTCTCATTTACTAGTTGAAGGCATTTTATATATCATATAATGAGAACAAAAATATTCATTCTTCCAAAATCCATAAAGTGCACTTAAAATTAATTTCATTTATACTATTTAAAACTTTTTTTTTTTGGGTAAATTTTGCATAAGTTTTATATCAAATTGCTTTCATTCACATTCAAAGGTGTTTTATAAAATATTAATAATATTTTTGTTTTATCTTAAAAAGTCAAATTTTTAACATAAACATCTCTTTTAAAGTTAATATCACATTGTGTATCCAAAAAAAAAAAGTTAATATCACATTGTGAACTTCAAAACATTAATGTTTATGTTTATGAATATGTTCTAATTGTTTGGGCTCGGTTATGATTGATTCTAGATTAAATGTCGGAGCGATGTCCTTTCAATGAATAACATCAATGTGTCCATCAAAAACTCATGTTTCATTTCATTATGTTTTGTACATTTTAAAGTGTCTACTAATAAAACAAAAGTAACACATTTTTTGTATTTTACTCTTAGTTTCATGACAAATGCTGCTAGAAAGCAATTACAATGGGGAACACAAAACATTGCCCCATCAACTTCTCCTTCATAGCCTACATAATTTTAATAAGATGACCTATTCCATGTTTCCAATGTAGCGAATTATTTTACAATTTTACCAGATGTAAATATTTCTTGTTTCTACATTCATCCATTGACTTCTTCATAATAGATTCTGTAAATATTTTTACATGCAATTTTTAAATAGTTTTATAGTTACAATTTATTATATATTTTCACTTTATGTAAAATTATAAGATTTGCACCAAGGATCCCTCCCCCCCTCCCCGCCTTCCCTCTAGAGGTTAATACTGAATAATAGCATCATCTTCCAATAATTGAAACACTGTTTTTAACATTAATAGAATTGCTAAAAACATATGATAATTACGGAATACTAACTTTTGAGCACACGTGCGCATGCTCATAGACTCTTTTATATATATATATATATATATATATATATAAGCTAAATAATTTCCATTCAATATAATTTATGATTACTATATTTTTCAATCACAAAAATACCTGGGGGTGTGATGAGTATTTATACGAAAAAATTAATTATTTCATCCACAAACGCATAACACTCATCACATGTTTTTCGAACATTTTACAGACGCCACCTAAATCCAGATTTCTTGCAATACCACCCCTTGGTATGATTCGGTTAGTTTTTATTTTCTTAAGAGATGATTTATTATTATTATTATTATTATTATTATTATTATTATTATTATTATTATTATTATTATTATTATCTATCTATCTATCTATCTATCTAACCGAAGCATTTAAAATTTTCACAATTTTTTACGACAGCACAATATTTAAATAAAATTATCATTTTATTTAAATAAAATTATTTTTATTTAGTTCAAACTTAATAAGGAGTGAAACTCTATCTCTCTAATAAGTCCAACTTAAATTCAAATTCATAATTATCGTTTTTTTTAAGCAAAATTATTTTTATATAATGCAAACATAACAAGGAGTGAAATTTTATCTCTCTAACAAGTCCAACTTAAATACAACAAATAATATTATTAGCAAAAAAAAAAAATACAACAATAATATTTTTTAGTTATTACTTGTTATTTTTATATATATATATATATATATATATATATATATATATATTATTCCTATATATTAAGAAAATTCAGATTATATATTAAAAGGATTCTAATAATTAGTTATCACCTTTTCTATTCCCTAAAATACCCCTAGCTTGTAATCTCTTTCCACTCAAAAAACACAAGACATAAAAGCAATTTTACCATTAATTTATAATAAATTGATATAAATAACTCCGCTCATATTTTAATGTGTTTCAATTCACACTAAAACGTTCTTTTTTATGGATCAAAACCTTCTGTACTATTTTTTGTGTATCACTTTATGTTCCACCAATCATTATTTGTCATGTTTTTATTTTACTTTTCTTATAAAATAATTAAAGTTTAAAATAGAAAATAATCATACACATTAGTAAATAGTGATTAGTGGAATATAAAGTAGTATAAAAAGTGGTATAGAATATTTGGACCCCTTTTTTGCACCCTAAAAACGACCCGATTTCATTGAAACTGTTAACACCACCCCACCACCTCCACCACCATCTCTCTCTTCCCTCTCTTCCTCCATCAAACCCACACAGCCAAACCCACCACCCATAGCTGCTGCACAACACCACAGAAACCACTAGAATCACCACCAGCTAAACCCACCACCTAAACCAAACCAACAATCACTGAAACACACCACCGGAGCCAACCCAGCCACCATTGAATCCAACCCCGCCACAACCGACTCAACTGATTCAATAGATTCACTCATAATCGATTCAAGCGATTCAAGCCAACCCAGTACGCACCAATCCAACACAAACAAAAATTTCAGCCGAGAAAGAGACAGAGAAGAGAGAAACAAAGTGAATAGAGAGAGAATAGGGAGAATTGGAGAAGGGAGGGACAGTCAAAGAAGAGATGTGATACCGAAATAGAGAGAAGAAAGGATGATGCCTTGGCCAACCAACTTTGCGTATTCCAATTAGAAAACAAGCCCTGTGATGATTACAGGGACAAAATGGTAGACTATGATTGTGGATCTGATGGTCAAGAAAGCAAGATCAATTACTGTTTACTTCTCTTGGAGATGATGGTGAAGACAGTTGATCCAGCCAAAAAGGATATCAAGGTAATGGTATATTTTGATTGAGGTAATTGCCTTTGAAAAAGGGTACATAAATAAGGAGAAGGATAATTATCATCAAGTACAAGATGTTTTTTCTTTTTTTTGGGTGAGGTGAAAGATGGTGATGTTTACTGTTCTCTCATATTTTTTCTTTTAAGAAATAATTAGAATATGCTGTCATCCCTAATGTAATTACAACTTTATTATTTCATATTAAATTCAATCTGTCTGTTTGTCATATATAATAATTTGATGGGAAGTATAGCCATTATTTATTTTCCGCAAAAGACTGAATTTGTTCTTTTTAATATTCTCTAATTTCACTAAATTATTGATTTTAAGCACAATGATCCATTATACTTAATGGTAGTTTATTTTATTTTATTTTATTTCATTTAGAGAAGAGGAGCTTCATGTCGTACAATTTGAATCCATTAGATAAAGTTATTTTATTTTCTGAAAAGAGAAGTTCGTTACCATTTTATCATCTTTGAGAGTTATAGTAATGCTAGTTTTTTGTTATTTATATATGAAGAGTGTTGTGCATATTATTATTATTATTATTTTTTTGGAGAATCTTTTTGCAACAAGTAATAATTATAAATTACATACACGTATCCATTATAATTATTCAATCGACGTAATGGGAAAAAAAAAAAAAAACAACTTTGGAGAAAATTTATAAAATAAAAGTTGATATATAATATATATTTCTCTTTCTCCTTAATTTTAAAACAAAATACACGACAATACCGTACCAGCTAGTATGTACTGAACTGGTACGTATATCGATATCGAAATGTCAACGTTTCATACTGGTTTAAATACCAGTCGTATCGGCCATACCAGGCATACCGGCCGGTACAGAAAAAAGTTTTTTTTTTTTTTTTTTTTAAGTTTTGTAATTTTTGAATTTTTGTTAATGCAGAATGGTAACTTATTTGCATTAATTTATTAGTATTATATGTTTTCTTAGTATGCAATGAACAATTAAGTTTTCTATTTTTTATATCATGTTTTTTTTTCTTTTAATTATTATTAAAGTTAAAAACCATGAATAATTTGTTCTGAATTGAGGAAATATTTTATGGTAAATTTTTTATATTTATTATAATAACACACACACACACACACACACACACACACACATATTTATAAATATAAAAAATAATGATAAACTCGAAATGGTATACCGGTATTGATCGGTTTTGAAATATATCGTTCAACTGGTCATACCAGTACAGCCTCTGGTACAAGATTGACTCCCTTTGTCCCAAACACCTATAGTTAATAACATCATTTCCAAAACCCACAAATCTACAACGTATGACCTTGACATCATAATCATAATCTCTGTTGTTACTCAATATAAAATGCAAGCCTTCCTTCCTTGGTTGTAGCCAACTCAAATCGGTTTAGATGAAACAACAATTTTAGAGCTAGGTAGGTGTCATCAAAAGATTGAAGGTAAATGACATCATTTTTTGTTGTTTCATGGCAGTGGCAGCTCCAAGAATATTTTTCAGGGTGGTTATTAAGAAACTTAAATTACAAAAAAATTTAATTAAAAAATAACTTCATATATTGATTAAAAAAAAAAAAGCCGTATGTGCACAAATACATAAAGTCTTACAATTTCTTTCTACAAATATTTTTTATTTTCAAATTTTTGCATGATAGTCTCGTTACCGATATTGCAAATTACATCTCTATCAAAATTTTAATTAGATAAAAATTTTCTTGGGATTTTTCTTTTTGTTTGTAAGGACCTAATATATTATTAAGGGAACTAAAGTTTAAGGACAAAGGTTAGCTACAAACTTAATTGTACCCTAAGGTTACAACTCTAATTAAATAAATTAATATAGCCACATATTTTGAAAATCTAATTGGTAAATTGTATGTTCTTTATGTTCTTAAAACGCATGTCAAATTTCATGTCAATTGTATATTATTTACTTTTGATCCATAAATTTATTTTTTATGTATAATTTTAGACTTTAAAAACTAATTTTAAAGATTTGATTAATGACATTGTTATTAATCTTTAATCTTCTTTAAATTTTGCAAATATGAAGGATATATATAAGAAGAAAATGTAATTTGTTTATGGATTTATCAAAGTTCACATATAATAAAAAAATATTGAGTAGAGTTATAATCTTAGTTTACAACCAAGTTTGTTACCAAATTTTGTCCAAAATTTAATATAAATAGGCCTAAATAAAATTTAGGGTGGTCACAAATAATTTTTAAGGATTAAAAAATTATAAATTTTTAAAATTTATATATAATTTTTTTTTTCAAGGCAAGATAGTCCTGTGACAAAAAAAGGTTTCTCATTATTTAAGGTTATGACACTCTAATGACCAAAAATGTCTGTCCACATCAGGAGTAGAGGTTTTTGATATAATTGCTTTTAGTTTTCCTTTTTCATCAAGATGGGGTTGGTGTTCAGTGTAGATCAAAAAGAATGCATTGAATGAATGCCCGAGCATTGAGAAGGAAGGACACTTTCAGAGGTGAAAGGCCATGGGGAGATACCATTATTTTTCCATGGATCTCCAATCGCAGGAAACTGTATCCGAGTTCCGTGGCTAGTCTGCACTCTTTGGACTTTTTAAACTTAGCAAACTGAAACATCTGAGTAGTTAAAGGAAGGGAAATCAACCATGACCCCGTTAAACTAAACGTGGAGCCACCAGTGTTTCTTGGTGATTAACCTTCAATCTTTATAGACCTCTTGTGGGTGTGGAACGAAGAGTTTTACTTTTCGAGGGACCACTACAACAAAATGTATTTTTAGTGACAATTTTTAGTGAGGAAAATTTTTTCGTCACAAAAAGGTACCATATAGTGACGAAATTTATATTTCGTCACTATTTATAAAAAAAAAATTAATAACATTTAGCAACGAAAATTAGATTTTGTTGCTATATGTTGTGTTGAACTAAAGGCGCCAAACAAAAATGTAGGTGCCAAACTAAATTCATCTGCAGCGATGAATTATTTTGTTGCTAAAAGTTTAAGGTTTTAGCGACGAAAACTTTTGTCGCTAAAGGCGTTGCGAGGAACACTATTAGTGACAAAACCCATTTCCTCACTGAATGTGACAAATAGTGACGAAAATAAGTCGACACTAAAAATAGGAACATAAAATTAGATGGGAGTATCAGCGATGAATCTGAAATTTCGTCACTACAGGTAGCCTATAGTGATGACATACAAGTTGTCACTAAAAGTTAGCTACTAAAAACACTTCAACTCCCTTTTCTTTTTCATTTTTCCCACTTTGTTTTCCCTCCCTCAGCCGATTCTCTCTTTCCCTCACTCTATCAAATACAGCTGCTTCACCCCAGCTCGCCACCATCACCGCTGATCGACTTACGACGCTTCAGCTCGCGGAACTTCAAATTGTGACGGTGCTTCAGATCGCGGCGGTTCAGATCGTGATGTTGCTTTACATTGTGATGGTTCAGATTGCAACGGTGCTTTAGATCAC
Organism: Castanopsis chinensis; assembly: GCA_032878915.1. Taxonomy (NCBI): domain Eukaryota; kingdom Viridiplantae; phylum Streptophyta; class Magnoliopsida; order Fagales; family Fagaceae; genus Castanopsis; species Castanopsis chinensis. The sequence continues at coordinate 45,381,503 of JAVQMG010000132.1, forward strand.
GATGGTTCAGGTCACGACGGTTGCGACTGTTCAGATCATAGCGGTTTAAATCGTGACGGTGATTCAGATTGCAGCGGTTCAGATCGCGATGGTGCTTCAGATCAGATCGCGATGGTACTTCAAATCGCAGCAATTCAGATTGCGACGGTGCTTCAAATCGTGACGATTCAGCTTGCAACGATTCGCGATGCTTCAGCTCGCCGGCCTTTCCTTCCACCCAATCTGCGGCCCTTCACCTCCCACCCCCAACTGGCGACGCTTCATGTAATGGGTATTTTTTTTTTCTTTTGAGTTAATTTTTTTGTTAATTTTTGTTTAATGATTCTAGTTCATTTGAGTATTTTTGTTTAATGATTCTAGTTCCTTTGGATATTTTTTTGTTTGATACAGTAACGGGTATATGCATTTTTGTTTAGTTTGGGTATTTGATATTTACTGTGTAATGGTTGTGAAGAAAGTTTCTTATATATGTACTTATCAGTTGCTGTAAGTCTTTTAGATTTCTATGGCTCTTATTGTTTGGATGATTCTAGTTTTGGATCCTCACTCTCTTGGTTTGGTTTCTACATCGATACCAGTGTCAGATTTATGTAGTGTACAAGTGAAGGTGTAAGCATTGTTGCAGAATTTTAATCAAAATGGGAACCATTAGTATTGAACCATAAGAATTTAATACTAGTATTGATGAGGATCATGATGGCACTAGTTAGTTTAAACAGAAGAACTTTAATATTACTTTAAATACTGTCAATGCACTTTAAGGTAGAAGTTTAAGGTACTACTAATGCACTTTAAGGTATAAGTTTAAGGATTTGGGTATATATGTACTTAACATAAAAGTTTAAAATTGATGCATAATAGGTGTAAATATCTTTCGTCATCAGCGGTTCTAATTATTTTCTTATCTGCTTTTTAACTTTTCTTTAACTTTTATACTTATAAATTTAACATTTTTTTTGCAGAATAAATACACATTGTTTGCAGTAACTTTGGATTTTTTCTGAAAGTTGTAAATTTAGCTTGAGCAAAGTAAGTAAAGTCTAGTTAAATACTTATAAAATTATATACTTGTAATGTTGAAAATTGGATTTGTGGTGGTATGTTGTGTTGGAGCAAGCTAATAGCTTGCATGGTGTTATAAGGTGGTTTAAATACATATTGGAAGTGTTTTTTATTTCTTGCAGATGTTAATGAGTATTGTTGATTAGATGTGAAAAATAATATTTTCTTTGATTTAAATACTTGTAAAACTCTATACTTGTGATGTTGGAAATTGGATTTGTGGTGGTATGTTGTGTTGGAGCAAGCGGTGGCTTGTATGATGTTATAAGGTAGTTTAAATACATATTGAAAATGTTTTTCATTTATTGCAAATGTTAATGAGTATTGTTGATTAGATGTGAAAAATAGTTGTAATAGCCGGAAAAAAAATATAAATTAATAAAAAAGAATTAAAAGGAGGGGTATTTAAGTAAATTTGTTTATGGGGTCAATTGTTATAATTAAAATTACTAAGGGGTTTTTAGAAAATAAGGTTGAAACCCTAGTTTTATATAGTCTAATTTAAGTCAGCGTATACTGACAGATGTTTTGAGAGAGGAGACTAGCCAAAATACTTAAGTAGAGAAGGTTTGACTGCACAATTGAGGTAAGAGCCTAAGAATATCTCTCTTGCTAAATCTAGGCTTATTTGGAATTAAAGTATTTTTTTATGTGGATATTATAAGCGGTAGTGAAGCTCTTTAATTATTTAAGAGTTTTAATGATGCAATGAAGAACGGTTTAGATTTATATTTCGGTCAATTGGATGTTACGGTTTGCAGATTCTTCAATACTCAGTATTTTTATATACACACACACATTCCATTGTGATAAGAATAGATGGAAGTGGTAGATTTTAGGCATGTTGGGTTAGCTTGCAGCGCAGTTAGATTGTTAAGAAGACTGTGCCGAATTGATGGAATTGGAAAAGAAAAAAAAAAAAAAAAAAAGGTCTAATATACATGGGTTTTGAGGTCTGACAGGTTACCAAAAAATTAAAAAAAAAATGAAATGAAGAAGAAGAAGAAGGCTGCACCACACGTCCTTGTCTATAGTAGCATAGTACTACTAGGTGCTAGCCTTAACTTTAAGGCATAGATGGTGGTAGCACATATATATGTGTGTGTATATATATATATATATATATATATGTATATATGATGATTAGGTGAAATTTTTGGTGTAAGAAAAGTAGATAATTATGAGATATTTTTAGTAGTCTTTCTTGAATTATATGATTATTGAGTAAATGGTGCTTGTAAATTGTTAGGTGAGATTTAAGGATTTTAGAGAAATTGTTAAGGAGAAGTACTTGTGGTGAGCTAGTTGAGGTAAGTAACATTATCCTATTTGAGTTTTATTTTGCTTATATTAATGTATTTTTAACTACTGAAAATTTGTTTATAATTGTTAAAATTTTTATTTCTATTGTATCACTAATTTCAAGTAAAGAATTATCACAAATATATATGATTACTGAATATATGATGTGTTTTGTTTAATTGTTTGTAGCTATACTAATTCAAAGTAAAGTATAAAGAATTTTCACAAATACATATGAGCATTGAATATAAGATTTATTTTATTTAATTGTTTTTTTTTTAGCTATATTGATTTAAAGTAAGGAATATAGATATATCACAAATGTATTCAACTATTAAATATATGATTATATGTATATGCATTTGAATAAGATGTATTTTTGTTAGAAATTATGATTTCATATATATGATTATGGACAGTTTGACTATGAATTGATTCTGATACCCAAACCAATGGAGGTTATTCATTGGTACTTCGATACCCAAACCAATGGGGGTTATTCATTGATACTCTGATACCCAGCCAATGGGGGTTATTCATTGGTATTCTGATACCCAAACCAATGGGGGTTATTCATTGATACTTTGATGCCTAGTCACGGGGAAATAGCGTGACCATAGTCATAAGATTGTTAAGAATATGAATTACGTTTGAATATTTAACTATTTTAAGTCCTTAAAACTACTATGTGATTTTGGAAAGGTTTGAGTATTTGAACTATTTTGAGTCATTAAAACTGCTTATATATTTTTGGGACCTATTATAAATTATAGTTTTTGATATATGAAAAACTAACTACCTTCTAAACCATCTATGATATAATTGTAAAATTAAAGCATATGATCTATTTGTAACGTATGTTTTAAGGTTATGAAATTTCTTTAGTTATTTTGGAAAAATCCCATAGCATACTATAACTTTTGAAGGTTCATATTACATCTCATTTTACAGATTTATAGCTAGATAGAACTTATTAGGATTTGGTTACTTATTGAGTTGTCAACTCACCCCCCCTCTTTCTCTTTTCAGATTTTGATCAGGAAGAATAGCATATGTTTGGGCTTCCGCTGGGATGTGTGCATGAATGAAGTGTAAGAAATCAATGGAATAAGATTTGAACTTTTATGTTTAAGATTACCTTTTGTGTGGACCTTTAGTTTTAAAGGATTTAGTTATTTTTATTTTGATGTTGGTAGATAATTCTTAGGAGATTCTTGAGAATTGCATTATTGAGGATATTTTTAAATTTATTGATGAAATTTTCTTTGAGGTTAACTCTTTAATGGTTAAAAGGGTCTTACACACTTTTAGGGTATAAACTTTATAAGTGTGTAGTTGTTGTCACATGCCTAGCTCTTACTTGGGTTTGGGGCGTAACAATAGTATTTTCTTTGATTTAAATACTTGTTAAACTCTATACTTATGATGTTGGAAATTGGATTTGTAGTAGTATGTTGTGTTGGAGCAAGCGAGTGGCTTGCATGATGTTATAAGGTGGTTTAAATACATATTGGGAGTGTTTTTCATTTATTGCAAATGTGAATGAGTATTGTTGATTAGATGTGAAAAATAGTATTTTCTTTGATTTAAATACTTGTAAAACTTTATACTTATGATGTTGGAAATTGGATTTATGGTGGTATGTTGTGTTGGAGCAAACAGGTGGCTTGCATGGTGGTATAAGGTAGTTTAAACTAATATTGAGAGTGTTTTTCATTTCTTTCATATGTTAATGAGTATTATTGATTAGATGTGATGAATAGTATTTTATTTCATTTCAATACTTATAAAACTCTATACTTGTGATATTGGTGATTAGTTTTGTAGTGGTATGTTGTGTTAGAGGAAGCGGGTGGCTTGCATGGTGTTATAAGGTGGTTTGAACTAATATTGGGAGTATTTAAGTATTAATGTAGATTTGTGCATTCATGAATGAGATAGAACTTTATCTAAGTAGCTTATAGACTTAGATGTTAGAATACATTATGCACGAGTTGTCTTTATTTTACTAAAGTAGCATTCACCTTGCAATTGTAGTCAAACATAGATAAAAGTTGGATGACAATGGGTAAGACACCTAATAGCAAATTAAGTCATATATATTTTGAAGGGGATAATGCATTCATTATTTTTGCAAGAGCGGTTGTGGACTTGAGTGGTAATATTTCGTGCCCATGTATTCACTGTGTGAATTGCTATCGACAATCTCCTTGTACTGTGCATATCCATTTGCTTCATCGTGGGATTATGCAATCTTACATTAATTGGTATAATTATGGACAACCTCGTGTACTGAACGAGAACATTCATGATTAGGAGTTGTGATTTTAATTCATTGGTGTGGCTACTCTCAATGCATTGTTAGAAATGTTTTTATAACATAGTTAATGTTTTTACTTTACGATTTTAATATAGTATTGTTTTTATATTTGTGCAGATTTCTTATTGGGGACTTTTAGGGGGATTTACTTTTGGCATTACTTGAAGACATATGAGGACATTTTCCTTTAGTTCTACTTATATTATACTACACTTTTTGTATTGTTATAAAACATCTCAACTTATTGTATATGTTGCAAATAATTATTGTATAGAAAGAGTTTGAATTGGATACTTGTTTTATTTTTTACTTGTGGAATGTATGAATCTTTTTTTTATAAATGTGTTGTTGAAATAAATGTGTTAATCAAATGTGAGGTTTTAATAATGTAATGATAGGTTACAGGTTAATATCAAAGCCATCAAAAAAATAAAAATAGAAAATAAGTTTTAGTGACGAAATATTTTGTTGCTAAATGTAGCAAAATTTTGTAAGAAATGGTTTTAGTGATGAAAATTTCGATGCTATATGTGCCTGGATTTTTTTGAAAATAGTTTTAGTGACAAACTGTTTCGTCACTATTTGCACCCGAACATAGTTTTAGTGATGAAATTATTTGTCATTAAATATGATTTAATAAACTAAGGTGTTTTTATTGACGAAATATGCTCGTCACTGAATAGTGTTTTTAGCGACGAAAATATTTAGCGACGAAATGTTTTTGTTCTAAAAGTTTTTTTTTTTAGTGAAGAGGTTTCAGCGATGAAATGGGTTTCGTCACTAAAAGTCTGATTTCATAGCTAAAGGTTCTTAGTGACGAAAAACTGGACTTTCAGTGACGAATTTTTTTGTAACTAAAAATGCATTTTGTTGTAGTGGACTGTTGGAAATGGGTTTGTTGTGAAACCAATTATGGTGGGTTTGGGTTGGGTGGGAAAGAAATGGCCGGTGCTCTTGTGGGTTTGAGTGGCTTTGGCTTTGTCTTTGTCTTTGAAACTATTTTTGATGAAGTGGAGAGAACAGTGGTAAGGTTGGGTTCAAATTGGAAGAGATGTTTCTGCTTGCTTTTCTTTGCTGATACACAAAATGGTATGCATCAAAATTCTGTCTTAGTGGGCTTTGTGTGCTTTATTTTCTGAGCAAGTGAGACTTCTTAGAGTAATATTTGGAAATTTATGTATGCTATGCAATTGGTTTTGGTTTCTGATGTATGGTTTTTGCAGAGATAAATAGAACCAAATCAAGTAAATAACTATTGAAGAAAGTATTAGCCAGTCTCCTATAGTTCTACATATTAAAGAAATTGTTTTTAGTCTCTAGTAAGACTATAAGACACCATTCATTGTCAAAGGCCAACAATGACAGAATTTTGTGGTCTTATCTTAAGGTGCAAAAGTGCAACTTCATACGCATAAAAGGAAACAGTGCAATTAATTGTGTTTTATCAGACCAATACATGCTTGCTCAACTTATAGTTAATCATTTTGTCTTAAACAGAAGCAACGTCAAGCTTATTCACCTATAGCCTCTGTTAAATTTACCATACAACATTCAATCATAGAAAATCCAAACTTTAATATCTTATCATAATTAGACCCTTAGGTGTTCTTATCATGATGCAACACTTGGAGATGACTTCAATTTCTTTGTTAGTGGGCTTGCTCCCAAGATCAGCAAATATGAGCAGAACCACAGATTGATGGACAAAAAACAAAATACAATCAGATGAAAACTTGAGGCAGCATTAAGCACTTAACTCACTTGGAATCAGCATCAAGTTAAACTCTCAAGAGTCAGCAACTAACTATTGAAAAATATCCATTCTAAATTCCATTAATCACTTTTATCTTCCAATACAAATAAACCAGTCTCTTATACAGAACTAGAAAGAGAAAATAAAGAGATAAAATAGCAATATACCAAAACTAATCCTAAGAGAACTCGAATTGATCAGCAATATCAAGTTCCAAAACAGGGGTATTTTGCTAAATACTTTGAAAAGATGTTTCTTTTGTTACGTCAAAAAGAAAGCGTATTTAGTCATTTTCCTGGATTTTAACTTTACATATACTTTGCATTACATATTCGTCTACTTTAATTTAGAGAGGCAATGGATAGATTGAAATTTTTTGTTGATATTGATTAAATTTGTGACTTTGGGTCTAGAATCAAGACACAATCCTAGTTCTTCATTGTCTCTCCCTCTCATTTTGTCATACTAAAAGAGAGATCAAGACAATGAATTGAAGTAAGAGTAAAGAAGAAAAAATAAAAGTCTAGAAGGAGTTCTTTTTAAATTATAGTAGATGAATGTTTAAAAATAAAGTATATGTAAAGTTAAAACCATCCAAGATACTATTATATGAAAATAAATAATTGACGTGCCCTTACCTTGGTTAATGAGCTAACTGTGTTATTGGGCTCACAATTTACTTGTTGTAGTGGGTGTATGGATATCCTACAATGGGAAGCTCCTAAGGGCGAAAATACTTACCTAATGTGCAATTAATCGGTCCTCCCAAGCAAGCTTGCTCTTAGTTTCTCTCTGTCTTGCTCTAACTCTTTGGTTCCTCTCCCTCCAATGTCTAACCCCTCTTTCTTCTTCTCCTTCTCTTTTTATAGGCTTCCTTAGTGGGTTGGTTATGATTACGTTAGATGGTTTATCATGCAAGTGGGGCCCTTTAGCATTATTCCTGGCAAAAAGAAGCCCCACTTTGGAAACTTGGCGACAACATCCCCAAAGGCATTACCGAGATACCCCAAAGTGGGCCCCGAGCAAGGTCAGACCTCAAGAACTAAATAGTCCTCAGCCCAATCTGCCAAGCATCATAGATTGGGCCCATTGGAGAACTATTATCCAACCTACAACCCATGAGCCTACCAATGATGGGCCGATAACCGTACAATAGCCCCCTTTGATTCCTTCCCACGTCTTGGGGATGGAATCAAGGATCCTTATTAAATCACCGGTCACTTCTCAGGTATATCAATCGTCAGTCATTAATTACAAATAAGACAACCTGTGTTTTTGACACGCAGGGTAACAGGCTGTCTAATCAGATGGTCGTCATTATCTAATGGTTCGCGTATCGAGGCCACACATGTAACGGTTACAAAAAGAGGGATTAAAGCCCTTCCCGCCTAAAACTCATTTAATGCTTCTTGGATTCATCCCCCTATAAATTGGAGCCTTCCCCTTCACTGATCATTTCTTATTTCTCTCCACTCTCTTGGTGTTCATAGTTCCCGAGCACCTTCCTCCTCTCTAAGATCATCTTTCTTAGCGTATTATCTGTAAGTTCCTTACTCTCTACCTTATCTTTTAAGTTCTCCTCATATTTCCTGATATAGAAGATGGGTTTTGCACACCTTTTTAAGACCGAGGCTACTTTAGCCACCTTTAGGGCTAGATTTAATGTCCCCCTAGATGTAGATATTGAGTACTGTCATGAGGGTAGTATAGAAAATGATAGGCATCCAAATGTAATGTTTTTTCCTCTAATGGCTATATTAGAAAGGGGGTTAGATTTCCAGTAGATCCCTTATTACTTAGGACACTTAGGTTCTATAGCCTCTGCCCCGACCAACTTCCCCTAAATTTGTATAGAGTGGTGAGTTGTATGAATCAGCTCAACAATTTGTACGGTCTACGTCTTAACCACCACAACATCAATTTTATGTACAATATGTGTGGTAATAAGAGGTCGGGGTATTACCTTAAAGTCCGAGAGACCATGGTTTGACTAACATTATGCCTCCCCCGACTCCAACAGGAACTCAACAGGTGAGTACGTCAAGGTGAGTAGCAACTAGCTTGCTGGCAAACTAACATGCTCGACCTCACCTCGAGAGACTGGTCAGTAACCCTTTTTGTTTTCTTTTTCTCTTTTCTTTTTCTTTTTTACAAGGGAGATGTTATTGCTCGGCACTACCCTCTCTTTTTTTCTTTTTCTTTTTCTCTTTTTTTTTAACACTTATGTTCCCTTTTGTCCATGCAAATACAAAGCATTTCAAGCCAGATCTCAACATCGTACATTCTTAGGACCAAAATTTCACACTACGCTCCAAGATCTTTGTTCACTATGATGGTCAGCTGAAGGCGTCCCACCTCATTCTTGAGTGTATACCTTTATACACAAGCTACTAGGACCCCAGGCAAGCACTCACTATTGGTAGCATACTGCTTTCCTACCTTGACATTCATCTTCGTTGTTTTCTCCCTAGAGAATTAACACTTGGCGGGGCTAGAAGGCTCAATGCTCAACAAATAAGGGAGGGGTCTTTACTTCTTGTCAGGGACTGCTTAACGGACCGAGTATTTCACGGTCGAGCTGAACACATCCCTGTTGAGGAGCCAACTGCAGCTGTTCCCATTCCTATTGCTGATCCCATTCCTGTTGAAAAGACAGAGCCCAAGGAGTCTGATACCAAGATGGTGGTTCAGAAGAAGATGACTGCCGATCACTTTCTACCTGAGGGACCGTCAGCCCCTCAGCAATAACCTCCTCCTCATGCTCCCTGTGGACGCAAAAGGCCATGGGATACTTCTGAGTCTACCGAGCAACCAACTGATGCGCCTTCAGGCCCCTCTCTAGTCCCGACTGCTATGCCATTGGTCATCCGACCCAAGGCCCACCAAGCTGATAAGCTCTAACATAAATTCCTCCTCTACACCCCCTTTTCCAAGCTGGTAGAATGTTTTTATGCTGGGTGACCGCCCTCTTCCCACGGACTCTTGCATCCAGAACTAGGCCAGCAGGCAAGGTGGTCAGATTGCTGACAGCCTCAAGTAGGCACTTCTGTTGCTCGACGACATGCAATACTTCGATAAGGACAGCAATGAGGCTATCTCCCTTAGGCTAAAATGGCATACTATTGCGGTAAATTTTAATTTCTCCCATTGTTTTTACTTTTGTATTGTTTCCATGTCTACTTCTAACTTGGCTTTTCTTTCCCTTTATTTCAACTGTTTTATCAAGATGCTTAAATGACCCACATGCTAGAGGGATAACTCAAGGGTGCCGTAGAGGAGGCTGAAAAGGAAAGGGCTCTCAAGGAGGTGTCTAAGGCCACTCTGCGAGATCAAATCACCGCACTAGCAACTGTAGAGAAAAGAGCAGCGAAAACTGAAAAGGCTCAAGCAGCGGCTGAAAAGAGGGTGGCAGAGTTAGAGGGGAAGCTGGGTGATGCCGAGGTGAAGCTTGACCAGGCTGAAAGCGTCAACTCAGCCAAGGATAAGGAGGTAGCTATCCTAAAGGTTGCCTTGGAGTAAAGTGAGACTAAATTCTACAACATGGGGTTTATTGACACCGAGAACTCCAATGAGCCCATCATGCTTGAGTCTCAGCGCTATGGATTTGGGGAGGGGTGGATTCATTTATTTTTGATTAATTTTGAATTACTTTACCTTTCTGTTGACGAAAATTGTTAACAATTATTGTTAGATTATGTTTAACAAACGTTGTAAATTATGTTTAACAAACATCGTCAAATTATGTTTAACAAATATTGTCAAGTTCATCAAACATAATTTCACCCATAGACCATTTAGGCATATGAGTTTTATTGATGTGAGTAGTACCCATTCAAGATAATGTATCTCTTAATTACAATCCCTTGTTACAAGGAAAGACCCTTTGATTCCAACCATGTCATATTTATACATAAATTTATTTATTTTTATGTTTGAAGGGATATGTGTTTTCATTTATTTGTGGCTGCACCTAATAATTTATTTAGGTTGCCTACGTACCCTTGGCGGGGATCAAGCCACTTCGTAGTTCTTAATTTGAGATCTTAGATTTAAAGTCTCAAATATGATTTTGTCCAATTTTAAATTATGGATTTTTAAGTCAATACTTGGTGTTTAATTAAATATTGACACAAATTTTGCATTTGGGTGAGACAATTGATTTTAATCTCAAGGGTAAGTTATGGACCATATTTTATAGAAATTGAACCAAGGATTCTATCTCTAAGAAATTAAATGTCCAAGCAATTTTTCTTTTCTTTCACTTGCTTCTTTGTAAGAATTTTAATGGCATTTTGCTTGAAATACTCCAAAAAATCATTTAAAGCAATTTAATCACTGTGAACATATTTGGAATTAGAGAATTTCCTTAAATCAATTTTTGTAGTCATTTATTCTTAGGAACTATTAACTCAAATTTTGATGAAGGAATTAATGGTTCCAAAGAATTTGTCATGATTGATATGGTAGAGTCAAGGACTCCACTAAAAAAATTAGAGTCAAGGACTCCATAATCTTAAAAGAGTCAAGGACTCCATTGATGGGATAGAGCCAAGGACTCCATTATTTTTTGTAGAGCCAATGACTCCATTGATGGAGTAGAGTAAAGAACTTCATTATTTTTGTAGAGTCAAGGACTCCATTAATGGGGTAGAGTCAAGGACTCCATTATTTTTTTGTGGAATCAAGGACTCCATTAATGGGGTAGAGTCAAGGACTCCATTATTTTTTGTGGAGTCAAGGACTCCATTAATGGGGTAGAGTCAAGGACTCCATTATTTTTTTGTGGAGTCAAGGACTCCATTAATGGGGTAGAGTCAAGGACTCCATTATTTTTTGTGGAGTCAAGGACTCCATTAATGGGGTAGAGTCAAGGACTCCATTATTTTTTTGTGGAGTCAAGGACTCCATTAATGGGGTAGAGTCAAGGACTCCATTATTTTTTGTGGAGTCAAGGACTCCATTTAAAGAAGACATTACACCAAAACTTTGAGAGAATTTTTATTGAATTTTTATTTAGTAATGTACAAATAGGAGTTACGAGTCAAGGACTCGTATTTAAAGTTTCATGGATAGAGTTAGGAACTCTTCATGAAACCCGATCTTATTTGCATTACCAAGTAAAAATTCATATGTGAGAAAGAAAATGAGAAGGATTTAGAGAAGAAAAAGGACTGATAAAAATCATGTACAAACCTATGCTCTTACTCCTTTTTTTTTAATATTGCTCTCTTTCTCTCTATCCGTGCCTAAACTTCTTTTTTTTTTTATTCTTCTTTTTTATTCCGTCTCTGCCTTCTCTTCTTTTTTTTTTCTTTCTCTCTTTTTCTCTCCCTCCTTTTCTTTTCAGCGTGTTTCTGCTCTCTCTTCTTCTCCAAAATTCTTCACTCTTTTCTCCCCTCCTTTTCTTTTCAGCGTGTCTCTCTATTTATAGAGAGACTCCAAAGGAGTTACTCCCTTATTATTCTCTCAAGTCTCAACTGCTCAGATCATGTACCAATTTTTTTGTCAGTTTCTTCCTCCACAACTCCAAGTTTTGTGTTGAGTGGTCACCCACTTCTCAGCATTTTTTTCTCTTTAATTTGCTCCATTATTTTTTTAAGCTCTTTCATTTCAGATCACTTTCACCAAACGTGGCTATCTTTAAGCTCCTTCTTTTCAGCCCACTTTCACCAACTGCTCCTTAACTTCAGCTTTTCACCCTTCATCTTTTTTTTATCATTTTATTTTTTTTTTGGGGACATTGGCAGAGTTGCTTAATGCAATGCCAGCTGCCCTTCTTTTTTTTTATTCTAGTCCTTCCTTATAGGTATTAGAAGGCTAGCTGGCAGCTCACCATTCACGTGCATCCCTTTCTTTCATATATATATATATAATTATATCACTTATTTATTTATTTTTTATTTATTATTATTATTTTTTTTTTTTTGAAACTCATACCACTTTTTGTAGACATATTTTGTCTATCCTGTTAGCTAGTGGTAGTTTAGTCCACAAGCCATGAAGTTACATTTTTTTTTTTTTTTTTTTTAAATGGTGTTTTTTTTTTTAGTTTCAACACTTTCCTTTCTTCTTCTTCTTTCTTTTATAATTATTCCTTTATTAATCCTAACCCTCATCGGATGAACCATGCAAACATTTCTCTTCCCTTAAAGAAATTCTAGTCTTATGTACTTACCTTGTATGCCTTCCTACAAGATCCATTTGGATTTGGAATAAGGTAGACAAAGAACTATACTTCGGTTTTTGTCCTTAGGAATTTTTTTAATAAGGTTTCCACCTAGTCGGTGATTGGGGTCAGGCCAAGGCTAGGTTTTCATCCTTAAAATTTTTTTTAACAAGGTTTCTACCTAGTCGGTAACTGAGGTCAAGTCGAGGCTATGTTTCTATCCTTAGAAATTTTTTAATATAACCATTGAATAAAAAGGGCCTATCATACTTCGCAAATATACAATACCATTGATGTGGAGACAGTTGAGTACAACACTCTTCAAAGTTTTACATATTCAATGGTAATATTTAAGTTTTGCACATTCCATGGTTAGAGAAGTGGTCTCCCTTCTAGATCTTCCAAGTAGTATGCCCCTACTCCAGCAATTGCAGTAACTCTGTACAACCCCTTCTAGTTTGGAGCCAACTTCCCGGCGCTTTGATCCCGAGCACTTCTTAACGCCTTACGCAACACCAGGTCCCCAGCTCTAAATTCCCTCGATATCACCCCTTTATCATACCTTTGAGCCATCTTTTGTTAATAGTTTGCTAATCGAATAGTTGCCATCTCTTGGCGTTCTTCTATCAGATCCAGCTGCTTCGTCATTAACTCATCATTGGAGGTTGGAGAAAAGTCTGAGACTCTCATACTGGACAGGCTTATCTCTATATGTATGATTGCCTTAACTTATAGTTCAAGGAATAAGGGGTTTCACCAGTCGATCTTCGTGGTGTTGTTCGGTAAGCCCATAGCACATTTGGCAGTTCCTCGGTCCATCTGCCCTTTACTCCTTCCAACCTTTTCTTCAATCCGCTCACAATTGCTTTGTTTGTCGCCTTGGCCTGGCCATTACTTTGTGGATACGCTGGAGTCGAATACTTGTTCTTAATCCCAAGATCACCACAATACTTACAGAAAGCCTTGCTATCAAATTGCAATCTGTTATCTGACACCAAAGATTCTGCATAAACATTGTCACTATATTCTTCCAGACAATCTTCTTAACATCTACATCCCGAATATTGGCCAACGCTTCAGCCTCAACCCACTTGGTAAAGTAACCAACGACTACTAGTTTAAACCTTCTGTTTCCAGTTGCTCGAGGAAATAGCCTAATGATGCTAGCCCCCATTGCGCAAAGGGCCACAAACTGCTTATTGGATTTAAATTCCATGTTGGTTGATGTATGACTAGGGCATGCTTCTGGCATTAGTCACATCTTTTTACATATTCAGCAGCATCCCTTTACGTCTTCGCCACTAGAACCCTTGGGTCATTACTTGGTGAGCTAGTGAACGGCCCTCAACATGGCTGCAACATACTCCCTTCTGTAGTTCAATCAAAAGGTCATTAAGTTTGGAGGGGTGAAGGCACAGTAAATAGGGACCTCCAAATGACCTCTTGTACAACCTTTGGTTTCAGGAAAACCATAATTGTGCAGCAACTCCACGTACCCTCTTAGCTTCTTTACTTTCACTTGGCAGCTGATCCTCAGCCAGAAATTCTATGATCGGGTCCATCCAGTTGAATCCGAACATCGAAACAACCGATACACCCACTTACAGGTCAATTCTAGGCTCACGTAATACCTCTATCATAATCAACTAAGGAATTTCATTATCCAAGAATGAGACCAGTGTTGCTAATGAGTCGGCATGCCTATTCTAGCCTCAAGAGATTTGGACTACCTTTGCCTTTTGAAACTTACTCATCATCTGACCAACCAACCTCAAATATTCGACCATCCAAGAATCCTTGGCATCAAAAAATTCCAACAACCTAACTCACCACTAGCCGAGAATCTAAATATATCTCCACATCGGCAGCCTTTAGCTTCTGTGCAGCTCTAAGCCCCGTGATAAGTGCCTCATACTCGAATTCATTATTCGATGCTCGAAACCCTAATCATAGAGAATGTTCTAGCTTTATTCCTTTTGGTGACACGATTACGATACCAATTCCCGCCCCCCAAGCATTGGATGTGCCATCAACAAACACCTTCCACGGTTGGGCAACAACATTATAGACCCTAACAGGGCAAGAAATTATAAGGTCCTCATGGTGAATAAGTGACGTGGTCCATCATTCCACTAAAAGACTCCCATATATTTAAAATTACTGAGATAGAAAAAATTTTTAAACAAAAACTGATTACTGACTCAGCAATTTTAAACAAGTGGGAGTTTCTTAGTGGAATGGTGGACAAGTGACGTAATCCACCAGAGGACTGTATAATTTCTCCACTAGGGCCCCCTTCAATGGGAGTGAAATCGATGAGCACCTATCCCTTGACTGAGCTTCTGGGCTTGTACCGAATATCAAATAACCTGAGTCTAGTTCCCCACTTCGCTATCATTCCTGTAAAGTTAGATCTCTTAAGCAAAGTCTGCAGGGGGTATTCGGTTAATGCATACATCGTATGTGCTTGAAAATAGTGATGCAACTTCTTGGTGGTGTGGACCAAAGCCAATGCAAGTTTTTCCAAAGGCAAATACCTGGTTTCCGCATCAACCAATGCTTTACTGATATAATAGATCAACCTTTGCATTCCCTCTTGATTCTTCAACAATATAGCACTCACGGCATGCTCGAACACTGCGAGATACATATATAGATCCCACCCTAGATCCGAGCAAGAAACTATCGGTAAGCTAACCAAATACTTTTTTAGATCTCGGAAGGCCTCCTCACATTCCTCCATCCATTAGAACCCGTCCCATTTCTTCAGCAACTAGTAAAAGAGGCAACATTTGTCCGCCAATTTTGACATGAAACGGTTTAACGCAGCTATCATACCTGTCAACTTTTGTACGTCCTTTGGGTTGCTCAATGGCTTGAGTCACTCAATAGCACTTATCTGATCGAGGTTTACTTCTATTCCTCGATGCGTAATCATATACCCTAGAAACTTTCCAGCCCCCACACCGAAGGCACATTTGTCAGCATTGAGACGAAGCTTGTGTCGTCTACATATTTCAAATACCTCTGTCAAGTCTTCTACGTGTCTTCGGTCTTCCTAACTCTTCACAACCATGTCGTCTATGTACACTTCCACTATACTCCCAATCTTATCTCTAAACATCCTAGTCATCATCCTTTAATAAGTAGCCCTACATTTTCAAGACCAAAAGGCATCATCGTCTAGTGGTAATTGGCCTCAGGGGTTATAAAGGATGTCTTCTTTTGATCCTCGGTTGCTAGTGCAATCTGATGATAGCCTTGAAAAGCATCCAAAAAGCTCATTCTCGGGTGTCTACACGTTGTATCTATTAACTGATCAATCTTAGGGACAAGAAAGGGATCCTTAGGGCATGCCCGATTGAGATCAATGAAGTCCACAAAAACCCGCCACTTGCCATTCTTCTCCTTGACCACCACAGTGTTAGACAATCATTCTAGGAAAAAGACCTACCGAATTGCCCTAACTTGCTTTAGTCTTTCTACCTCTTATTTCATAGCTTCAACATGTTACTTAGCCGACCTCCTCGGCTTCTGTTTCTTAGGGGGAAATGATGGGTCCACATTTAGCTTGTGGGTAATGAATTCTAGATCCACCCCAAGGACATCGTACAGGCCCCAAGCAAAAATATCCAAAAGTGAACCAAGGTTAGCAACAGAGCCACCCGATCTTCTTGCCTCATGCTTACACCTATTAGGAAACTTCTATTCTCATACGGAAGTATACTTACCTTAACTAGATCATAGACACTGTCAGCCCTCTTGCCCTCTGCGGGCTCCAATAATTGCTATGATAGGTCCTGCGCAACCGACTCTTTCTGTTTAATCTCCTGATCGACAGCTGCTACTAAACATTTTCTTGCCACCTGCTGATCTCCTCTTACCATAGGAATCCCTTGTTCGGTATGGAACTTCACCTTCACATGCAAGGTAGATGGTATAGCTCATGGTGTGGATCCAGGGCCGACCAAGGATCGCAGTGTACGGGGAGAAGGAATTCACCACAATGAAGTTTACCGTTACCTCTTTTCCTTCAGTATTAACAAGAAATGAGATTTGTCCCTCAAGGATCACCACTCTACCATCAACTCCTATTAAGGAGGTGTCATATTTAGGCAAGTTCTCCGTTTTTAACCCTAACCCCTTGAACAGGTCAGGGTACATCACTTCCAATGTTATGAATACCGTTTCAGGACCCGTTTCGGTTTGTTTATTGGAATGAAATATTTCAGTACCGGTCTATTTCGGCGTACCATTTTAGACCATTTTGGATTACCACAAATAAATAAATATAAATATATAAAAAAATATAATATAATGGATTTAATATATTTACTTTTTTAAAAAATTCTCAAATAAAGTTAGCATTTGGTTATTAAAAAATCATTTGTTGCATTTTTGTAAATAAAGTGAACATGTTGACTAATTAATAGCTAACATTCTTGAAATTTAACTTTTTCCATTTCCCAAACCCACCCACGTCAACCTCTCCATCTCTTATCACCTACTCCATTTATTTCCTTTGTCTCACACACTTCTCAATGTACTTGTTCAAGAGTTTCAACTTTCAAAAGTCTGGAGCCTCACCACTCACCAGTGCTCTGTCTCAGTCTCTCCTTTTTGTTCTATTTTTTGTTTCCTCTAATTCTTTCTTTCTCTGCTGTGTTTGTTTCATTTTGTTCTTCATTATTGTTTTTCATTTTTGTGTTTTTTCTTCTCCGTTTTAAACAGAGACAAAGGCAGTGGAGCTTTTTTCTTTTTCTTTTTCTGGTAAGGCAGTGGGTCGGACATCAAATTCAGGGGAAAAGGCCAACAATTCATATCGGCCGAATCTTTAATCTTGGCCGGTATTGACCAAAACGGACCGAAACTCCGAAATAGCCCGAAATGGGCCGAAATTCCACCCAAGGTGGAACACGGGTGGTCTCTGTTTCGGTTTACTCACCGGTACAAGATATTCTGGCCATTCCAACCGGAACGGAATGGTATTAATAACAATGATCACTTCGGCCCCACTTCCCTGATCTACTAACACTATCTTCACTACAAATCCACCAATTCTTGCAGTGACTGTGAGAGTGTTGTCATGACGCTGGGTCGTCCCTTCCAAGTCCTCATCTCTAAACTCAATCAGCCCAACTCAATCTTGGTTTCTTCCCTAGTCGAGTGTCGCCCTGGGGATTCTCCACCGAAACCACACTCAAAACTCCCTTGTGTCGACTTAGATTTGTGCCAATTGAAGATGTATGTATAACTTCGTTAACCCCCAACGGTGGTGGGAGTGTGTTCCCCTAGGTTCTCGATGTCTGCCCTGTAGCGTTGCCCTTGGGTGCCACCACAAACTCCTTCAAATGCCCAGATTTCATCAATTGCTCCAAATGATCCTTAAATACCCTGCATTGTTTAGTAGTGTGTCCCTTTTCTCGATGGTATGTGCAGTACAAGTTCTGATTCCTTCTTGCTGGATCACCTCCCATTTTGCTCGGCCACCAGAAGTATGGTTTGTTCTTGATCTGCTCCAGAATCTTATGAACAGGCTCTTTGAACACCACATTAATCTCCCTGATCCGAATGTTAGGCTCTTGAATTCTCACTTCCCTCCTCGACCTCGGCTAAAAGCACCCTGGCTATGAATCCTTTGCATACTGCGAAGTAGCGAGCGCCTTGCCTTTACTTTTCTTCCAATCATCCTCCATCCTTTTATATTCCTCAATTCACCTCATTAGCTAGTGCATGCTCTCAGGGGGCCTCATGGTCAACGAATCTCTTAGCTCTGAATCCTATGTAAGTCCCAATCTAAAGATGTTGGCAGCCACCTTCTCATTGCCTCCCCCAATTTCATTATACAATTCCCAATATCTGTTAGCATAGCTTAGAAATGTTTCTCCAGCCCCCATCTTCATATATAGCAGTGCATAAACAAGTTGGGGCACCCAACTACAAGTCATAAACTGAGCCCCAAACTCTGAATTAACTCGTTGAAATTGTGGATTGGCCCCTTCCTTAACCCATTGAACCATCTCAAAGCCATAAGTCAAAGACTGGAAGGAAATACTTTACACATAAATGCGTCATTCTGACTATATAGTGACATCAACTAGATGTAATGGCTGATGTGTTCAACAAGGTTAGCCTTACCATCATATGAAATGAACGATGGTCGGTTAAAACGTCTCGGCACTTGAGCACGCTCAATCTCATCAGAATATGGTGATCAGGCCACTCTTCGTAGAGCCCAGTTCATTGCATCCATCGCCGCACTGTGATGCTAATGTCGGTTAGGGTAATTCAACAGTCACTCAGAGAACTCACGCGACCTTTCTCTTAATCTACGGAAACCACTTTGGTGGGAAAACAACCCTCGACTCTCCCCTTTGTTGCCAAAATCTTTGGGGGATTCACCACAATTCCTTCTCCAATGCTTACCCCGAACCTCTAACTCCAAATCTCTGACTTGTTTATGCAAGTGCTCTAATCCCTAATCCCTTCTATCATATTGCTCATGTTCAAGAATGTAGGACGATGATCGATACAACTGCAAGGATCCTTCTCCCGAGTCAGGCTACTCCCCTTACTCTTTTTACTTAGTAGTCCTAATCCCTTTTTGTCTTATCTTTCGCCAACTCGAGCCCCTGGATGAACCCCAGACCAGCTATATATAGAACTCATCGAACGCTGGTTAGCCATGCTCAAAGGTAGCTAACTTTGCCTGGAACTATAGCTAAGTAGGAGATTCCCACAGAATTCACCAACTGTGAATGCCTTTACCTCAATTAATGGGCTAATTTGTTTGTTGGGCTAACAATTTACTTATTGTAGTGGATGTATGGATATCCTACAATAGGAAGATCCTAAAGGTGAAAATCCTTACCTAAAGTGCAATTAACTGATCCTCCTGAGCAGGCTTGCTCTTAGTTTCTGTCTTACTTGCTCTAACTCTCTGGTTCCTCTCCCTCTAGTGTCTAACCCCTCTTTCTCCTTCTCCTTCTCTATTTATAGGCTTCCTTAGTGGGTTGGTTATGATTACGTTAGATGGTTTTTCATGCAGGTAGGGCCCTTTAGGATTATTCCTGGCAAAAAGGGGCCCCACTTTGGAAACGGGTGTGTCAGTCGTTGGGACTTGCTACAGACGAAGGATGTTGCTCGGCGGCAACATCCCCCAAGGCATTACTGAGATACCCTAGAATGGGTCCCGAGCAAGGTCAGACCCCGAGAACTAAACAGTCCTTGGCCCAATCCGCCGAGCATCATGGGTTAGGCCCGTTGGATCAATAGGAGTGTTCATTAACTTCTACACCTTGACATTTAGATATTACTAGTCACTAACTCATGTCATACACCAAATAGTTAACGATTGCTAAATTTCTATACTATGTTCAATGCTACAATAATTAGTTAATAATGAATGAAAATCGATATTTATAACATGAGACAAATATATACAAATATATACATAGTACATTGGAAAAGTAATTAACATTTCAACCAAAAGTCCAACATTTTGGTAAGTATCAGTTGGATGGCAACAAAAACTAGGTAGTAGCCCCCAAAGTTCAAAGGCATGAGCTTGAATATCTCGTCTGATTGCTAACTATTCAACTGGAACAAGAGGGGGAAACATCTACATGTGAATTCATGCAATGGTTTACTGCATACATATTATGCATTTATAGAAATCATTGAAACAACAAAGTTTGAATAAGAGGAATGACACTAAACAAAAAGTCATAATCCGCAAAGTTTTTCCTTTGGAGATAGGCAGATAGACAGAGAAAGTTATGAATTTAAACTAAAGGGTGCCATATGTAATCAAACAAAAAGAGAAAACGAGTCTTGAGTTGTGAATGAGTCGCTTGGCATCAAAATTAAGATAATTAAAATGGACATTTTGGTGCCTACAATAAAACCCAATTTGGAATTTTAATTGGGATTCAAAATGTGCTTCGTCTTTAATATATTATATATGACATGATATATAAAATGAACAAATTCACAGGAAAAACAACCGCTCATGGCATGGGTTGATAGAATTAATAGATTAAATAGGTATAATGTCCAACTTGGTGTCGTTTAACCAGGCTTTATTAGGGAAATGACTTTGGAGGTATGGCCACAAAACTACTCATTTATGGCAAAGGGTCATAGCCATGAAATACGAGGAGGGGAAAGGGGGATGGAGCACTAGAGTTTGTAGAAGGGCTGATGGTTGTGGTTTATGGCAAAGTACAAGTGAAGGGTGGGAAAGTTTTTCTAAGAATTTGTCTTTTGTTGTAGAGGATGGTTCTCATATTCTTTTTTGGCATGATAAGTGGACTAGGGAAAATTCTCTTAAAACTCTTTGTCCTCAATTATTTGTGTTCAGCCAATAAGGAAGCTTGTATTTTTGAAGTGTTAAGTCCTCCAGTTGGTGATAATGATAGAGTATGGAGTTTAAGATTTTATAGGGAATTTAATGATTGGGAGTTAGCGGCTTCCTACTCCCTTCTTCACTTCATTCAAACTCAGATTCCTAGGGGTGGAAGTAGTGATATGCATTGTTAGCACCTCAATGAAAGTGGGAAGTTAGACGTTCGGTCTTTCTATTATAAGATTCAAAATGTAACTCTTTCTACTTTCCCTTGGAAGGGCATTTGGAAAGTAAAGGTTCCTAAAATGGTGGCATTATTTATGTAGACAGCAGCTCATGGCCAAATTCTAACTTTCGATAATCTTATGTTCCGTGGTCGCACTTTGGCAAATCGTTGTTGTATGTGTTGTCGTACAAAGGAATCTATAGATCACCTGCTAATTTCCTATTCGATAGCTCATTCTTTGTGGATGTATGCTTCGGTTGTTTGGGATTAGTTGGGTCATGCCAAGTTCAGTTGCAGACTTATTTTTTTATTAGTATCAATGGCTTGGGAAACATAATTCTGATATTTGGAATTTGGTTCTGGGATGCTTAATACGGACTATTTGGACTAAATGGAATCGGAATTCTTTTGAGGATACTAGGAAATCTCTGGCTTAGTTGTTAGATTTATGCCAATGGACCCTATTTGATTGGTCTCGGTGTTAGGGTCTTTCAAAATGTTCTACACTTATGGATTTTCTTGTCTCTTGAAGTAGCTTAGTGCCTTCTTTTTTTTTCTTCCTTTATCCCTTTGTTCACTATCATGAACATTGTGTATTCTTTATGCTATTCCTTCTTCAATAATATTGTTTCTTACTTATAAACGTAAAAGGTATAATGTCCAACTTAATTCTTATAAAAATACTTTGGCTAGGCTTAAGTTGTGAAGGTTTGAGTGCAGTTGGGTCATCTCAAGCCGCAACTTACCATACCAAAAGTAAGGCAATAAGAAATTATATCATTTGTGTTAGGACATATTTTATGTAATTGGCTAATCCTTTGACAAAACACACTTTGCTTGTAATTGGGTAGATCTAGGATGGGTTTAGTACTTCAAGAAACAAGTGTTCAAGTTGAGTATTGAACCATGCAAGTCTGACCAAGAAACAAGTGAAGGAAGTGTTGTTCATTAAAGCTCGACAGAATCATTTCTATCAAGATTTAATGTTAAAGCTTGACACAAGTTGTATCTGTTGAGAATTACGAAATCAGACTTTTCAGATCTGATTACACGCATATTGTAATATATTTGTGTAGGATTTTTTTTCTCACAACCCTAGACACAGGTTATGCAAAATGTATGCAAACAGAATACAAGCATATTGTAACCTAGTTCATCTTTCTCTCTAAAGAAGTTACTGTGTCTTTACACCGAAGGTTTTGTAACCAAGGAGCTTCCTGATCTTCATTGTTGATGAACTGAAGAATTTTGCAGCCAATAATCTTCCTCAAGTTGGTGAAAGAGTCACATATTGGGATTCGTGCAAAGGAGTTAGTCACGTACTGGGATCCTACATCATTGGTTAGTCATATACTAGGATTCGTGCATCATTGGTTAGTCACGTACTGGGATTCGTGCATTGAACAGAGAGATTGTTGCTACAATACAAGTCCAATTGGGTATTGAGGTAAGGGTAAAACTGTAAGTTGGTATTTCAGTATAGGCCATAGGGTTTGATAAGATTCTTTATACTTGTAACCGTTTATAATTGATAATAGTGGATTCTCGAGAATGGTGACCTTAAATTCACCCGGTAGGGTTTTGCCTCAAAGGTTTATTCATAAACAAATCACTTGTGTCAAATTTATTTTCTACTGCATTTAGTTATTTGGTAATTTGTTTGTATTACCACGCCATTGAATGTAATTTGACTAATTAATTAACTTGGTTAATTAATTAATTTGCAAGGGGTCAATTCATTTTAACCCAACAATTTGAATTAGGATATCCATATAAAGTTTGGTAGTGTGAAGCTAAAATTGATGATCAAGCACAATTATGTGTTAATTACAATCAGTGATACATTTAATGGAAGCTTCAACCTTAGTCTTCCCCAAATCAGTATTAATTGCAAGCACTGCACAAATCTATTTCAATTCACATCATAAAATAGAAAATAAATTTTGTAGGAAAAAAGAAAGAGTCTAGGGAGTAGCATTTCGATTTAAACTCAAAAGATAATATTAGATAGAAATCTATAATTATTCTTCTATATACATAACATATTACTACTATCCTTGCTGTAACTATCAATGATAATAATTAAAACAATAAAATAAAGTAGTTTATCTAGAGGATTCAAATTGTCCAACCAAAAGCTCCTCTTCTCTACACGTCCCACAGAAGATACTCTTCTCCTTTGCCAAGCATAGATGATGATGCTCAAAATCGTCAGTAAGCCACACGGTCCTCACGTGTTCCTGATGACGTACCTACACAATGCAAAAGCTGAAGACCTTAAGAAGAGTATCGGTGTAGCACCAGCCAAATACCCTCCGACGGTCAAGTTAGGGAAATCTCTTATTCACAACTCTAAAGTGCTAGAGTTGGGGCGAATTATGCGTACCTTGCCTTGTGAGGGTCTTGGAGTATTTATAGTAGCGTAAGGCCGAAATTCATACCTTGGTTAAAGAGTTTCTTTCCTTCTAAGAGAGAAACTCCTAGATTTTGCGTATTTCTTTTAGTCCTTTTCCTTATAGGAGTCTTCTTAATGTGAATCAGGCGTGTGACACAAAAATCCTCCTTACACTCGTATACATGGGGGTCAAGTAAGGTTGTAGACGGGAGTTACACCGACTTCTTCAGCTTACCCCGTCAGCTTTATTTCCATCAGCTTGACACTACTAATTATTGAGATCGTCAGCTTGTAGGTTTAGACCGTCAGCTACCTGGTCCTCAATTTTAGGTTCGTCAGCATTAGGGTCGTCAGCATCCCATTGTTACAGGCAGCCCAATTGGTACCACGGGACTCCGTCATCTCAATGTTACTTTACAAAATTACCCTTATCAATAGGCAACAATAAGCAAAATGGACTAAGAAAAGAATGAGCGTAACTAATTGCAAAAACAATATTGTTACCAATGGAACCAACTAAGGAATATTGTTACCAATTACATGAGATTAGTGGATGAACACATTAATGAACCATTTTACTTAAAAACAATATTGTTTAACAAAACTAAAACATAGAAATAGAACATATTCACTCGTTACAGAAAAAAAGATTGGCTCTACTTCTCAACAAATTGAAGCCAGAATATCAAATGGGGATTTATTTGTATTAACAAATACAAATTGAATTGAAGTGTTTAATAAAATATACTAAAAAACTAGTTACTTACATTGGGTAACAAGCTAGAACCTTGCCATGACGACGATCCTTGGCAGGCTAAGCACGAAGTGATGAAAATCAGGGTCTACTCCTCCCTCATCCAGTGAAACTCTTGAATGGTAAATATATCAACCAAAATAGAAGCTTCATGGCAATCTGAATCTTATCCAGATCTCACACAACAGATTTTGTTGCCATCATCTTCATCACAACCACCATCATCATCATCAATGTCATAATCATGAACGCTAAATTTTAATCCAAATCGAAATCCAGCAACAAGAGGAGCTAAGCAGAGCCTGTAATCTTTGGCTACCATTGATTGCTCTTGGCGCAGGGGCTTAGCATATTTGTCATATGCTATGTTGATTGGGTTGTCCAAGCCATCATCCTTCGAGAGAATACAGGCACTCATGAGGA